>CM076270.1:7625000-9076250 GCA_038380795.1 Pyrocephalus nanus
ATTAATATCTGCCCATTTCTTGTTTGTTTATCAGAGAAAATAACAACTTTCATTCAAGTGCAGGGAAAAAGAAAATTATGACTAATTTTGTCTCAGCCTAAAGAGTTGGTGTAAAAAGACACAAGAGCAATTTAAATTTTTTACCACTTGACAGATTCCCAGTAATGGCTCTGAACAGCACACACTCCAAATGCACTTTAGTTGGATTTTTTCATTTTTTTATTTCCTTTTGTCTTCAGTGACCAAGAAAATTTGACATTGAACAGGGACTACCCCGTCATCTTAATTTGGAACTCTTAGTTACATATTGTGGCCTTCAGGTTAAGTACTTAGACAAACATGGTTGAGCTGTGAGCCTTGACAGTGAATCACTGTGTCAGATTGTTTAATTGTGAAGTTATTTTCAAGGAGATAAAGATCTGTTCCCACCTTTCATCACTTTTCTACCAAGAAGAAATCTAGTTCTAACTATTATACCAAGAATAAATTCTAATTCTCCTCTCTCCTTTCAAATGTGTTTTCCAAACACTGTTATGCCTATTAAGTATTTACCTGTAGTTAAAGTTTCAAAGTGCCATTTTTTCATATGAAAAAACTGAGGCAGAGAAGGGCTGAGTGACAACATTACATTTAGGTGTGGATTATTGCTTTGAAAGTGTGTTTGGAGTTTATTTAAAATCTCCCCTCTCAATGCATTGCAACAGCTTTTTTTCTAGATGTGCTTTTCAGAACTTTCATGGTCGTTTAGGTTGTCCTTCACCTCTTAATAACTGCCATCTCCAGAAAATAAATTTTTAACAAACTCACCAGCTGCAGGGTCCATTCTTACACCACTGGTATTGTAGTTCTGTGGTTTCAGTGGGATGATCAGACCTTAATGCTTAAACCCCACAATACTTCAGCTCTTGAGCCCTGTTGGTTTATGGTCTGTCACTCTGTTGAAGAACTTTGGCTCAGTTATTGGTTTCACTGCCGTTCTAGAAAATCAGGCCGCATGTTAGTGGAGCTCAGTTGGAAGGTGTCTCTGTGCCATAAATCAAGTCATGGAAATAATGTCTAAGTACCATAGTTCATGTATATGTGTGAAAGAGTATCTGTTCTTGGCATCTGTTTTCTGAGGTAATGAAGCCTCTGCCTGAGGAAAAAAACAAACAAACAAACAAAACAAACCAAACATAAAACCAAAAACAAGCAAACAAAAGACAAACCCACCATCATCACCAAGGTCAGGAGTATGTGGCTGTGGTGCAGATTGGCTCAGGTCAACTTTTGTAAGCAGTCAGGAGCCAGTCTCAGCACTGAGACGCTGAGGACCTTCAGTTAAGGCGTAGGAGCTTGTCTCCTCAGAGAATGAGTCACTCCATGAGCTGGTCTCTAATTTGTCAGCTGCACTCTTTGTGCATATTCCTTTTGTCCTTATTCTGTGATTAAACAAATCTGGCAACTGACTGCTGGATCTGTTGATTTGGGAAATGAGTTGGGCTAAATGTACTAGCAGAAAATCACAGAGGTTTTGTAATATGGAAGAGAATGAGAGGTCAAGCCCATTGCCTGAGCCATGATCTACCAACTCTTCTGCTCCTGGAATTGTTCCCTTTGCATGGCACGTTCTTCTCAGCCCTTCTACTCATCCTGTTCCTCACGGTAGGAAAAGGAGCTGAAAAACCTCACCCTGTAAGAGTTTTTAGGCACATTATAGGGTTTTATGCTTCCAGTTCCCATTGATTTTCAATTCAATTTTCACTTAGATGAAATTCAATAGGAATAAAATACCTAATGCCTTTATGCCATTGAGAACCTTCTGTCCTGAGTCTTACAGTAGGCTATGGAATGAGTGAGCATTGGCTGTTAGTGGGATGTGACAAGCATTAAGAAATACGAGATTGGATCAGTGTATTTCATGGGACTTTATACAAATCTAAGCAATTGGCATTTCATATAAAGTGACTGGTTTCATATAAAGGAGAAGGGAAAAAAATTACTAGTAAAGACATGGTGATAGCAGATTCTGAAAGAACAGATACTACAGGCACAAGCAGAAACTATGCCATTGCAGGGTATGACAGGCTCTGTACTGAGAGACATCTTTTGTTAACACATGAGCCTTAGCCAAAGACTCAAAAAGGAATTTTACAGGAATAGAGTTTCTAATGACAAGCCTAAAGGACTATCATGAGCCTACAGAGATAGAATTGAAGTAATCAAGACACAAAAATGAGATGTGACCAGCAAGATGCATGAAACTGCACTGTATGAGCATTCAAAACAGTAGGGAGACCAAGGCATAGGCTTGTTAGTTAGCAGAAGGTGGTGATGTCAATGACAAATGAGGCTGAAGATGAAGGGGTATTTAATACCTGGAATATGTAATACTTTACTTTTTAGAAAGTCAGCTGTGATGCACATTCATGACTGAGATGCCTAGCACAAGTAATATAAATTACTGAAGGATATGGATGATTTGCAATTTTTTGTAAGTTATCTTCTGATATCTCACATATGGCATGAACCCTCAGCAAATCCACGGATCACAGGCTGAGAAACAGTAAATAGTATGACTACCCAAGCCTGGCAGAACTTTTTTTTGTCTGTGAGTCATTGGCATTGTTATGAGAACGTGGATTCTAGAGGTGGCCTCTTCCTTGCTCTCATTTCACCCCTTCCTAGAATATTTCTTTAATTTTCTGTTTACCCTCTGTGTCTTCATTGCGCAGCTGATTATTATTTCTTTCTGTTTCTTTCTCTACCTGTAATTACCTTTTCAGTTCAGTCCTATGGATTTTCCCTTTCCAAATTGTCCAGTTCTTCAGCTTACTCAATATAATATTCTTTGCTGTTATGCAGCCTCTATTCATTAAATATTTTTTCATGACAGTTTCTGAATCAACTTGAGAGCTAAAAAGTGGTGCTGTGTTGTGTTATGTTGCCACCGACTAAAGGAAAGATAAAGTAACTCTTGGCTTCTGTGAGGTTCTGTGTATCTGTAAAAGTAAATATGCTGATGAGGACTATGGAGAGATTTCAATCTTGATCCATGTAGCTATTCTACCAGTTGCCTCAAGGGCAGACACAGATACTTCAGCAAAACAGCACCTTTTAAGTTTTCGGTTTTAAATTTGTACTTTTTTTAATGGCAAAATAATTCCAAAAATGTTATTAATTTCTCATTATTAAAATTCCATTTTCAAACAGTCATTTCTATAACTTTTTGTTTGTTTGTTTGTTTTTAGCTAAATATGTTCAAGAAGTTGTTTTAAAAAATTCAGAAACTTGTGTGCTAGAACTAAAAACTTTTCCTTTCCAAACTTTCCAAAGCACTTCAAAATTTCCTTTTCTCTCTTTGGAAGAATATTTAATTTATGTATGACAAGTGCTAGGAAAGGTGTTAACTTCTGTGTGTTAGAGCCCTAATTAGATTAAGTTGGACTGCACTTCGCATATTCTCTCAAGCTAATTCCCGTGATCACCATGCTTTGAAACCTTTATTAGGGGGTTTTGTTAAAGATGCATCACTTTACAGTTGTTATTCATCTGAAAAGAAGAGTGGATTCAAATGTACCCTTCTTTCAAAGCTGGATTTGTCACTGACCTCAGATGTTGAACCGAGAAGAGAATTAGTTTCTAAGCACTACACTGTATGTGCAATGCCAGGAAAACTGGAGAGTTCTGACTGGCATCCTTCTAAGAGAGGTGATTTGAAAACCTTATTGTCTCGTGTGTTACATCCATCGGAGCCAAAAATACTTGGGTGCTGTTAAAAGACATAGAGATTCAAAACTGGCTATTGTCTCTCTAGTGAGGAGTTGAGATGAAATGAAGGAGGCAGCACTGTGGAGAAAGAAATATTGGGATCTCGGTTTGAAAGAGGAGGTTATGCCTGGAGATGTGGAAACTTCCGTCTTTGATTCATGAGGAAAGTGGAGAGTGACTATTTGGGTGGCAGTCTGTTGATGATACCAGGCTTTTCAGGACAATAAAGATGAAGACACTTAGCAGGACTGGCTGAAGGATCTCATGAAACTCAATGAGTAGTCCTTAAATATCCCATGAAATTCAGTTTAGATAAGCCTTAAAGTGATGCATCTGGGAATAATCAAAACTTTGCAGATAAAATGATGGGCTTTCAGCTGTCTTACCATCAAGGAATGAGATCTTGGGATGATAAAAGACAGGTACATGAAAGAATCTTCTTAGTGGTTAGTGGTGTTCAGTGAATGTTAGGAATAAATAGGAAGGGGATAGAAGATGAGTAGAGAATATTTATGCCAGCATATAAATACATGGTGCACCCACATCTTGCATATTGCCTGCCCCTACCTTTTCAAAAGCTTCACAAAAGGGCAACTAGGATGATCACAGGAACAGAGAGATTTCCATTAAAAAGAATCTAAGCAAAGTAGACTCTTTGTATGCCTAGAAAAGGAGACTGTTGGGAGAGATGACAAAGGTATCTAAAGCATCGTACACAAAGAAGGTTCCTACATGCTTCTTGTGCACAGTCTTTGCCAGGACAAGAAATGATGGCAGATGACAAATGTGGCAGCTGGAAAGGAGGCAAAAGAAGATCTTTAGACACAACATAATTAAGAGTTTAAAGTTTCTATGGGTTCAAGGGAAGCTTGAACAAGTTCCCAAAAGGGAAATCCAAAGAGGTTAAAATTACACATGAATCTTATCTGGCTGGAGTAGTCTTTGAGACTCAGATCAGTGGAAACTGGAAGAGTACCCAGGGGAAAGTGCTATTACAGGCCTACTCTGTTCTTTTCTAGGTACTTGCTTCCGTCTTCTGACTGAGACAGTGCTTGGCTGGATGGACATTTGGTCTCACCCAACACAGCCATTTTATGTTCTTGGGATACCATTCATTAATGTCCTGAGCTCATACTTTCTTTTCATATCCAAATGATGGACAGGTCAGAAACTGAAGCAGAAGTATCCTGGGCAAATAGTTTGAATGCTGAAATCTCTACGTTCTTTTTGAGTGCCTCTTCCTCTTCAGCTAAACTAAGAAAGGATCCATCCTCCACAGTGCACCTAGTTGGCACTCAGAGGGAAATACTGACAATCAGAGTCATGTTTTTAAAGCTCCAAAGTTCAGATTAATATGATTTTTAAAAACGTAGGGAAATCCATGAAAAATTTATCAGTATATAATAGCTGAACAATCTCTCCAGGAGACTTTAATTTCTGCTTCTAATCTTTTCATCTCAATCTGCTGGGTCAGCTTTGCACTTCTCCTTGTGTGCACAATGGGGAACAATGTTTAGCTGATGACAGAAATGTAGGATGGGGATTAAGTACCCCCCAAGCTTTCTGTATTTTAGTAATGGTATTGAAGGTTCCCCAGTCCCTGATTTTTTTTCCCTCCTACTCTTCCAATAAATTAACTCGTAAATCTGAAAATCAAGACATGGCTTCACTGGGCAGGGAGAATACACCCTGCAAGTTTTCCTAAATACCCCTTTAGAAAAGGCTTAAGTTTGATTATTGTAATTGATTATCTTAAGCCCCTGAGTGTCAGAATTCTGCATTACGCTCAGCATGTAGTTTGATGAGAAGATGGATTTGGCAGCAGTCTTAGGTGTCCTCACCTCACCACTCCCTCCCTCCCACCCACTCATTTCTGGCCCACGGCCCAGGTTTGCTCCCCTAATCCTAGATAGAGGTTCAAAATTAAGTTAATCTAAATATTCACTGCTGTTAAAAGCACCAGTTACACCATGAGCTTTATCTCTGCCTTCCCTTCTCCCTGTGACAGCACAGGTGTCATGGGACTGCGTGGTTAGAGAAGATTGATAAGTTTCTTGCAAGAGTTGATTTTCAGCCTGATCAGCTCACCAGTATAACTGAGCACTAGTGCCAGTGTGTGACAGCTGGAGGGAACGTGTGGTTTGGGGATGGGAAGGTGGCCTTTTGCTAGGTGGTTACTCAGAGTTGGCAAAGTTCGAGCCTACCATGAAGTTTTAGCTCCTGTGGTGTGTTGCTTTTAGGGCTGCATGGTAAGCCAGAGTCTTGAGTCAATCTAGATAACAAGTAACTCAAAAAACGGTCTCCAAAAGAGGTTGGAAAACAACTTACAAAAGGAATAAAAAGTAATAATAGCCTTTTTTTTCAAACACATCAGGAGCATGATTACTGACAGAAAATCTGTAAGATGCTCAAGGCATGAAAAGAACATTCCAAAAAGATAAAGCCACAGGAGAAAAGCTGTGATTTTTTTGCACCTGTGCCTGCCATGGTGGAGCTTGGTGAGAATCCCATCCCAGAATCTCGATTTATTGAAACCATTTTAGGATTTTTTTTTTTTCAAATTGAAGCATCCATAAATAGTTTATAGAGTAAATGAAAAAAACAGGCTACAAAAACTCATCAGGAGCAGAGACATTCACTTGGAAATTCTAAAGAAATTCAGGAGAGAAACAGGTGATTGCGGTGTACAGTTTCTCAGCTCAAATAATTTTGAGCCAGAGGACTGAAGTCTGACTAATACAGCAACAGATTTTAGAAAGGGATTCAGGCAGATCCAGAAAACTGCATTCCAGTAAACTTGACATCTGTCCTGGGAAAATGAGTAAAAGTTATCACAAATAATAGGACAAGTGTAATCTGCATAATTCTGGCATATTGAGAAGAGTTGGTGTAAGTTTTGAAAGACAAGTCCTTAAAAATATATTGAAATTCTCTGAAGGTGTCTACAAGTAGGAGAACACAGGAGACCCAGGTGATATCACCTGCTTGGGTGTTCAAAAGAGGTTTAACAAGGTTCATCCCTGAAAGCCTTTAAGAAAATAAAATATGCTGGAGGGAAAAAGGAAGATCCTCACATCAATAAATAACTAGTTAACAGTAGAAAGCAAAGTATAGAAATAAATGGTCAGTGTTCACAGTGGAGGTAGGTCATCACAGAAAACCCCATGGAGATCCGTGCTATTCAACATATTCATAAGTGATCTAAAAGTAAAAAAGTGAACAGAGGGAACACAATTTGCTGATGCTACAAAGTTACTCAGGGAAGTTAAGAGAAGAACCAGCTATGGTGTACTGAGAAAGATCTTACAGTGCTGGCAATAATGGGCAAAAAAATGACATGAAATTCAGTGCAGACAAATGCACACAGGAAAAATAACTCTATCTTTACATATAAAGTGATGGGTTGGGAACTAACCATCACTTCTCAGAAATGAGATCTTGAAGTAAATGGATAGTTCTGCAAAACTGTCATGTCAAGAACAGTCGAACCAAAATTTTAAGAATAGAGAACAAAATAAAAGCCATCATTACGACACTATATAAATCCATAGTACACCTACATCCTGAATATTCTGTGCAGTACCAGCCTCCTCAGCTTAAAAAGAACAGAGTAAAACCAGAAAAAGTTGAAAGACAAGGGGCAACGATGGTCGCCATGATAGAATGGGTTCAAGGAATATGACTAGGATCCAGCAAGCTGGAAAGGAGATGGTCAGTGCCAGGGGAGGTTGATGTAGCTCTAGATCTTGACCAGTTCAAAAGCTTGTTTTACAGCATCCTGGCAGAAACAGATACTAAGGAGATGGGGAACTTCCCGTACAAAAATGGGGATGAGACAGAAGTCCTAAAATGAGTGTCTTGCTGAACTACAACTCCAGAAAGTTAGAGGTGTGAACTGGGTGCTGATGTCTAAGAAACTGAACATATTGGAATATTGACATGGTACTTTATCTGTTTGAGTCTCATTAAATCCCTTGGGATTTCTCTGCAATCAATGAGAGAATGAAAGTTTTTCCATTTGGGCAATGAAGAAAACCTAAATTAGCACTCCAAAGGACCCTCTGTGTCTCCATTAATTAGAAAGAGATGCAACTGGGTACCTAACACTGGGTAACACAGATAGGTCTGAGTGGCTGAACCATTGCTATGGATGGGTATTTGGAAAGCAACTACAATTATGTTGTCACTGCTCTTAATGGCTTGAGGTAGGGGACAGAAAGCTCCAAATCCTGTCCAGCAGCATTTCTCTTGGTGTATTTACATAACTGTGACCAGGAGTTAAAGCTTTGGCCCCAGGAGAGCAGCATTGTAAAAGCAGGCAGAGATGTTCAGAATCAGCACTGGAATCAAACCAACAGGTACCTCTCTCTTATACAGACTGTAAATAATTTGTCTCTTAAAGAGCCTCACTGCATCTCAGCATATATTCCATTCTTTAGGGACTGCTCTCACAACAGCATTATAAACCACTGACTTACTCCAGACATGGCACATCCAGATTTATTTTCTGTCTGAGCACTGTGGCAGAAAACAACCCATTAAGAGACCCTTGGAGACTACCTGGAGTTAAAGGTGTGGCAGCAACACCTCAAGCTGTGTTTCATTTTGAAACATTCACAAAACCAGTGTGAGTTCGCTAATTTCTTCTCCCCATAGTTTTAAGCTGTGTATTTTTCATAGGAGATTTATTTTTTTCCAAGTTTTTCTAACTGAAAAAGAAAACCTTTAGTATATATTGAGGTAACACTCTCTCTCTAAATCTCCAAATATACTGAGGTAGGTCAGAAACTTAATTTTGAAATAAATTGAGTTTATTTTTGAGTAATATTTGCCTTCTTTCTTTTTTTTTTTTTTTTTTTTTTTTTAAGATTGTGTTCCTTTAGTTGCTTCATTTCCTGTCACCATCTTATTTTATTTTTGATAGTGCTACAGTCCTTTTCCCTTTAGTCCTTTTGCTACTCCACAATCCACAATCCTTCCTATGGAGAAAATTACAGGGAAAGAAGTTTGAGATCAGGGCAGACTTTTGAACCGTGAAATTTGAGTGTTTAATTCAGTGCAGGCAATTTTGTCTATCTCTAGTATCTATGCCCTTTTTATATACTGCTTATAGTTCTGATAATATTTCTGAATTGGGAGCAATAAACACAAAATTACACTAGAAAGACAAAAAAAGATGTAAATCTTAATGCTTCAAGGCATGCACTGGTTGCCAACAGCACCCAGGCCAGTTCTTCCTTTCTACAGCAATACAAATGGAATGTAAAAATCTTTCACGGTCAGTATTAGGATAGAAACTTATCATCAGTCTTTGTTTCTTGGTCATACTTAGACACTTCTGGGTGGGTTTTTACTGTCCTCAGAAATGGTAAGGAAAAATATTGGATTTAGAGAAATCAGTCTTGTTTTACTATTGAGATGGTAAATTAGCCCTTACATGATTTACTAAAGAATAAATAACTTCTTGTTAGTAGATTTTTAGAACTTTTTTTCCCTGTCTAGTATTGCACACCTTGACTGTAACTTGCTCATTTTTTGTTTCTGAAGGAGAGGAGCATGCTCTAATGAAGAAAAGTCTCTCCTGGCCATGCATGAACATCTGTCATGGCTTATTTGAGTATCTAAGAATTTTGTTTACAGTTCTCTGAATTGTAATTAAATTATTTCAGTACCTTTTTTAAAGTAGCTGAAAATTACTATGTAAAATTCATGCATGGTGTATTTTTAATAAACAACAACAAAAATCATTCAAATAAATGAAGCAATCAGCTCTGAGCACTTGAATTTTCTTTTTTAAAAAAAGTTAAGTTAGTCTTAACTTACAGATTTTGAAGACACTATAATAAAGAATTATTGGAGGAAATATTGCTTTTAGTGTTTTCAGATAATGCTTAATGTTGTTGCAAATTATAAAATTTAATTAGCTATATAAATGCCAGAGGAACAAATAATGTGCTATTGTCTTGATATCTTTCCAGAAATTAGTCTTTTAAAACAAATTTGCCATATTAATCATCTAAAAATATTTTTGATCACTGAATTAATAGTTTGCAGCCTGTTTTCAGGTATTCATTGCCATAGGTGATTGCCTCTTAATTACTACATGGGCGCTTTCTATTCACTCTTATTAATTCATGTTTTCTGGCACAGTCCCAAAAGGCAGCCTTGCCCTATATCTTCTAATTACTTCTATAATTGAATTTGCCCACTTTTTCTAACCTATTTTTTAAACTGACTGTGTTTGTTCATGGTTTATTGTGTCTTTTTTGTGTCAGTTCTCTGCAAGCAGAATGTACATTGATTCTTTCCTCGTTTCTCATTAATTTTGAAGAGCTTTGCTGCATGTCTGTTTTTTCAGCCTGTCAGACCTATTGCTAGACCAAAAAAAGATTCTTATTATTAAAGGTTAGGTAAAATAGACTGAAGTTAATTAATTCATTAGTAACTCTGAGCCAATTACTGAAGCCTTCTCTTATTTATATACTTGTTAACAAGACAGAGATGAGAAAGGCCTATTATAGGCACATGTCCTTCAGAAGTTGGGCAAACCCTCTGGAGCATATGCATTTAGTTCCACCAAAGAAAAAGAATTGATTCCAAAATGAAGACTTGAAGATCTAACTGGCAAATGCTTCGTAACCTGATGGACCTTCTTGTGGCCATCCAAATGTTGTTTTGGTTTCTGTCTTTTGATGGTGAGGAACAAATTTTAGCATTCAGCCTTACAAAGTGCACACATAATGTTTCAGTATAAATATATTGACTTACCAGTGTCCCTAGAATTATTTCTTGGGATGTTTGGAAATAGTTGAACAAAGAGAAATTCTCCATTCATATCTATGCAATTAAGACGTGAGTTGTTGATGTCTCGTATTGATAAATGCAAGGAGATGCATAGCTGGAAAAAAATATTGATTTTTGATAAAATACTTTGCAGATTATGAACCTTACATGTCATTCAGAAGCTACAGATTTATGAATAAAATAGGAAGGTACCTAGTGGGTCACTGATCAAGGTCAGATGTTTACATTAGTGACATCAATGCATATTGTAAGCACTGTATTCAAAACCTGACCTTATATTTCTTGAGGCATGACAAAACACAGTTCTCTCTCACTCAATTCAGTGTTGATACAAGATTGTTGTTTGTAAAAGCGTTACTGATACCTTACTGTGAGGGATGGGAATCAAGCAAATCTTTGGTCTTTTGTTTTCTCAGAATTCAACAACTTGATCAGAGTTCATTAGAATTAGAAAGCCTTTATAGCAATTCTTAGTCAAGTGTCTTGCAAACCTGGGCTGATATCTAGATTTAGAAGGAAATAATGCTAAGATTGAGGAATACTATATGAGCATTTTAAGCAAATAGACAAAAAGCATGGATTTAGGAACATCTTCTACCTGGTCTTTATATGAATCCAAATAAATTTAAACAGGAAGGAAAAAAATGTTGGTAAAACTGGGCACCAGAAATCTTGGCCTAGCCCAGCCAGTTACATTTTGGAGGAAAATTTGTCCATAAATCTAGATTTAAAATCATACAAGAAGGGCAGTTTCTAAATTATCTGGAAGTCCTACTCCTGTGTTAGAAGAAGCCATAGATTAAAATCTTCCGCTACCACTGTAGGAATTATTCTCCAATCCATAGGGGTTTTTTTTTTAACTTGAGAGACAATAAAAAGAAGAGAAATTAAGTAATACAGCACTAACAACATGAGCTCCTCACCTGTGCCCTGTCACTGGGATAAGGTCTGGGTACAGTCACTGTGCTGGGCCAAAATGGATCTATTTGCTTCTGCATTGCTCCTGGAACACACACACACAGAGCTTTCTCATTTCTCCTTACATGCCACACAGCTTACTGCAGAATTGGGGTATTTATTATTCAATCTTGCTCATTCACTCTCTTCCCAAAATTAGTTAAGAAATGACTGGCTGATTGTAACTGCTGATATCTGGATCAGATCATTATTATTTCTGGTATGAAATAAATAAGTAATTAATCGTGGAAGTGCTTGGGCTGCTCTGTAGTTAAAATAGCTTTGAGATTTGCACTTAAAACAGATATTTACTGCTTGATTGTGTGTGATTTGTATGATGTGGGCCTGCCAAATTTATGTTGTTTATTTCTGGAATGGAAAGTTACTGGTTTTGAGAACTTTTCAAGTACATCTTTTGATTTATTTTAGCTATTGGCAGTTATACTTAAGACAGTGTGAGTGAGAGACTTCAGATATTTGGATCCCTTCAGTAGAAACAATGTGAACAGGTTTTTGAAAATTTAATGAGGAGAGTGGTACATTTAGACAGTTTAGAATTGCAGTGAAATGAAACAGGAGGTTCCCTTAGCACTTTGTTTCATAACTAATGAGGTCACCAGAATGAGTCCTGTTTTATGTAATGGTATTGAGATAATTTTTGCCACTATAAAGTGTATGTTATGAAGAATGAATTGGTTATCTGTCCCTCGTGTTAACAATTCTTGCAGTTTTGGAAGAATTGAAGGCTTGTTTTAGCTCCCTTTGGACAGACCCTCTAAAGTTCAGTATAGTTTTAAGGAAATGAGAGATGTGTTTCTGTGTCATCACTTGTGTTATCAGAATCAGGAAACCTGGACATGTTGAAACTCAGGCTGTTCATCAAAGTATGTTACTGGCTTTTTGATATTGTGTATTGACAGTGACAATACTATCAAACTGAAATAACTGAGAGTTTATGGTGGTTACTCCATGGAGAGGAACTGCAGACAGCACAGTAACACCTTTTTCATTTTTCACAGGGCAGTGGAACATAACTCTGAAATGATAAGAAAAGTGGTAAAAAAGAAAGAGTTTGCTGTCTGAAAAGTTCCGACTTTATCACCTTCTTTTTGCAGTTCTTGCATGTTTTATAAATTTATTTCCATCCTTTACTTCTGTACATGTTATGCTGCATTTGACTTCACTTCTGTCATATATACTGAATAGAAAAATTCACTGTTAGCTATTTCCTTTCATAGTTATTCTTGCTCTTCTTTACTCAGAGTACCCGCTAGCATGTCTTGAAAATATTCCTCTGCCTGCCATTCTTATCTCACTTCATGTGAATGCATTTCAACTTCTGCCCGAGCCACTGCAGCACTTTCTTCTTAATTCTTTATCCTTTCAGTAACTTCATGTAGTCATCAAGGAACTTCTAAAGACTGTATTGACTTCTAGGAACATACTTGTTTCTTCCAGCACTTCTTTTAATTCATTATTGGTTCTACTTTGTAGAACATGCTGTGACCACAGCAAGTGAATAGGCTGGGCTGAAGCTGTAAATCATAACCATCATTTACATACAAGGGAGCAGGGATGCTGAGATTCCGTGACTTTCCCTACGTGACAGGGGAGGAGTGTGGCAGAGCCAGCAGCACAGCACCTATTGCTTGTTGTATAGCCCTGGGTTTTTACATCTGGACTGTCTTTTCAGTCCTTTCTAGCGCACATCGTGATGATTAGATGGCTAATATGGAAATATTAAAACATCTGTATATTGCTATAGTGAGTAGAATGTTATCATTGTCAGCGGACTTGAAAAGCTTTTTCTGGAGGAAATATTTAAAAGTTGTTTTTGTTACTTTTCATTAGCTTGGAGTTTGAGTAACATTGCTTAGTATCTTGGATATTAGAACTTTTTCCATATCAAACTTACCTGAAAATGAGTCATCTGTTAGAGTAAAAAACTGAATGTCAGCAGTATTGATCAGCAACATGACCTTTGTTGAATTTCAGTCTAACAGTATTTAATTAGAATAAACAGACAATATAAAATAAAACTGTGACGTATTAGAGGGAAGAAGGGCAGAATTGTGTTACAAGATTTCCTTGATAAGCACAAATATTTTCCACAAGGCTCAGATACAAGTTAGGGAATTCAGCACCCAGTGCAGCCTTAGGCCAAAGCAGGGTCATTGGGCACCTGGGATTGTGGGCTGAGGTTGACCTTTCTTTCTGGATCTTGAAGGGAGAAAATTATTAATTCTCCCCTCCTCCAGCACTAGAAGCACCACTTAGAGAAATTTTTTTCACAGTTTTGCTCACTACAGCAGCAAGCTCAACCATCGAGTCCTGCCAAATACATCTATTAGGATGTATTCCATAAGCTGTTTCTTAACTGATACTTCATTGTCTTGCTGAGTGAGCCTCAAATGTTTTAAGAAAAATGTTTTCTCTTAGTTTAATCCTGAAGAGGAGGAGAGGTTAAGGAATGGTTTTCTTTTACTTCCAGTCTCAGTGCTAGGTCCCAGATTTCAGAGTTTCAAATGAGGAAAGAAACTATGTAGAACCTGTTGACCTTTTAAATCAGGTTAATTTGTAAGAGTGGGTAAGATATTAATTAATAATAAAGAGAGAAAAAAATTAATTGCTAGTAAAAATAAATATTCCTTTTAACACAAAGTTTTAGTCAAAAACATCATCCCAGTACCGATCACGTGCACTTTAGGGGGACAGGATCAGTCCTTGTGTTTGTAGCATCTGTTTCAGGACACTTAGAGATGTTATTGTGTTCCTTATGGGCATCCAAGCTGCTAACACAAAACAAATATGAGTGGTTATTATCTGCACGTTGGCATTATGTATTTTACAACTACAGTAAGTGCCACCACTCAAATGCCAAACCTGTGCTTAACATAGTGCCAATAGGGCTCCTCACTGATAAACCTTGACAGTGCATTGTTCTCTTGTCAAGGGGCATTATCCTAGCAATTCAGCAAAAATTTTTCTTCATTTGAACAGTGCATCTTTCAGACATTCCCTTCTTCTATTGATTTGTTTTCTCCTGTCCCTTTCTCCTTCTTTTGTTTTCTTATCATAGCTTCAGGTTATTAAGTGCAAAGTATTGATGGGAATGGGTGGTTTTTGGTCGATGGAGAGCTAATGCATCCCTAATCCCACCATTGTTATAGAGTTATGCTTTACTCTGGTTCCTGATGGGGGAAAAGGTGCAAAGCTCTTGATCCTAGTTTTATTTGTCACAAACCCATCCATCAATCAAGCACAAGCATGTCTGAATGCTGAATGACATGTGGGTCTCAGCTGAAAAAATTCGATAACACTGTATTGTCAGGTTGCTCACTCTTTTTTTTTTTTTTCGATAAGAAATACATTTGACTGAAATAGATAAGCATACAACTACTAAAGACTTGAAGAGAGAGAGTGACATACATGGTGCCAAAGGTTTTTGATCTTTGGTATTAATGATACTTATGAGTAAATAAAATAGAAAAAAAGCGCTCTAGACATGTAACATGCATAAATCCTGTAGGGTTTTTTATTAAGTTGGGGTTTCAAGTTTTTAATCTGGACATATGTTATAGCCTGCCACCTAGGTCCAAATGTTGATAGAATCTCTGACTGAATCTATATTTTTAAAAAATTATGTAGGTTAATATAGCAGACATTCATGAATAGAATATTATTTTGATATAAATTGAGAACATGTGCATTTATTATTTCTCAATAAGAATGAAGATATATATATATATGTGTAAGTATTATCGTTTTATGATTTGAAAACACTTTAAATTTATTATTATTGTACATATATATGGATATTTTATACTCCACAAATAAGTATGCCTGTCATTTTAAAAATGACCCTTTAAAATGTAACTGCATTCCCAGATATGTTTTTGGAATCTCTTTATACTAGTTATTGTGAGAAGTACATTAACACATTGTTGAAAGCTTATCCCCTTACTTATACACAATTTTCTATTCAGACCTGCTTAAGATAATTGCATTTAGGAACTGTTATAATGTTGAAATATTCCATTTGTACACTGTAAGTCTGAGAAAAGTAATCAACAGATCAGAACAATTTAGAAAATGCATTTTATTTTCTTGCCGTGGAACTAGACATTTTAGAATGGAGAGCGCATTAAATGACCTAAAAAATCCATCAACAAAGGTAACAAAAAGACAACCCAAATCAGAGGCTCTAAGATAAACATGATGTAGCCTCAAGTACTAGCACACTCTATGAGTAAGCCATTTTTTCTCCTCTCTGTGACTAGGGGCTACAAAACTGCAAAAATCAATGTGGAAGTGCTTTAGATTTGTTGGGTAAATTACATGTGCTTGGCTGCTCTATTGTATCTGGCCCATATTCTATACCAGATACTTTTAGATGGAACTGTCACATAATACATATACTCAATATTGATTTTTATAGATTTAACAGAGCTTGAACTGAACTCCATGGTAAGCAAGGAAAAACTTACTTAAGAAGTGCAGCTTCTCAAAATTGGGATGAAGACATAAATAAATACTATTGAATGTGTGTATAGGGGAATCTCCTGGCCCACTTTTAATTTAGTATGGACAGAGTCAGCACTAAGTAGTTAAAAACTCCTGGCACTAAATATTTGTTGTTTTATTGTCAAAATATTATTTTAATGTTAATTTGATTTTTTTTAAATGTTTGTACCAATAGCAAGTGAACATGGAAGGTTATAAAAAAATTTTAAAAGACATTCTAGTTATTGTCTGAATACCAGATGATGACAGATGAAATCCAGAATACCTTTTCTAATACCAAAAAGCACTTTGGGGTCTCTTTACGTACAACGAACAAATTATTTTAGAATAAATTCAGTGCATGCAGTGAATACCAGGACCTTCAGATGGAGAACCCTTAAGTCTACATTTAGACTTAGGAATTAGATGGTCTCATTTCAAGTAAAAACAAAAGACATTAATTCAAATGTCTAAATACGAAGCATGGAAAATTTGGCTGCCTTTGAAAATCTCCATGTTAGTTATCAAACATGAGGTAATCAAGTGTGAACAGTTTGCTAGGGTTTAGGTCACAAGCTAGTGTGACAGGAATGGTAACACTCCTTAATAAGGCTGAAGAAGGCCAATATTTCCTCAGGGGAAAGAGGGGAAAGCAAAGATATTTGTAACTTTAAAAACTAAATTAAGACTGCAAATGTTAGTTTATTTCCATTGTTTCCATGGTTTTCACTGTTTTTGTGAATATAGTGTATTACTAATGACATCTGTTTACAGTAATTATATTTTTTAATACTGGTCTCCAAAGTAATTTGTAATCAAACAATAAAGAAACACAGTTATAACTGGTTAAAAAAGGGATCCTTCTGGTTTCACATCCATCCACCACCAGTGTCACTGAAACCTTGCCTGTACTTCTAAAGTCATGACCTGTGTTTACCAGTATTGGCTGTGACACAGTTACAGGAAAACCATGCCGTGTGGGGGTCCTATAGGAAAGGACTTCTGGTCACTGCTGTGAGGAGAGATGCTGACATGGAATTTAAAGGAAGGAGAGAAATCAGGTCTGAAAATTCAAGGGGATGCTTTTCACATGTCACTGCTCCATATTCCTCACCTCTACCCTGACCTACTGGCAAGTGATCCATGTGGAGCTGCAACTGCAAGACACTTGAGCTGGTCTTGCTGCTTATGGCTTTGGGCACAGGGTGGGCAGCATGCAGGCCTTGCTTACCTGCACCCTTACAGTGTCCAACAGGAGCCATCTGCCTCTCAGAATCCTACTTTTAAACTTTATAAATCTCCCGATGGTTTTGCCGTATTTAAAAATTGCAAGGCATGTCTTCAGCTGGTGTTAATTGACACAATTCCAATAGTGTTCTTGCTAGGACAGCAGTTTCCACTAATGAATATCCAGCATTGTACCTCTGCTAGCAGTCAGATGTGGTAATCAGAGCAGCCAGCCTCTGGGAGTAAAGCAGAGCCTTGTCAGGGGGCCTCCACTTTAAAACTTTGCCTCTTGGTCTGTCAGTGCTTGATTTTATTATTCTAAGGGCATTTTGATAACCCCTCAGCGTTTGGGTCTTCATGGTGTGAAGGTCCAACTAAATAATGAGGGTACTTTCTCTTTTATCTTTAGAGGGAGGATTTACTTATTACTGCCAATAATACGGGTCAGATTTTCAAAGGTGTTTTAACTTCACCTCCATGTTTGTACTGCATAAACACTTGCAATTGCTTTTGTGCATATATTCTTCTGTCTTGTTTCTATAGATAGATATACACAGGCACAAGTGGGTGTCATGCTTTTATACGGTATTTTACAATGCTAAGTATTAAGTTGACAAGACAGTAACAACATTTTCATTCTCAAAATATATGCTGGGCTTGTTTTGTACAATGAGGACAGTAAAAAAAAGATTGTGAATTCAACCTTTTCCTTTTGATAATAATTTTGTTCTCTGTCTTATGCGACGAGAGGCCCTTGAAGGATCTATGGTCATGTGTGAGATGCACAATAAATGAAATGCCTCTCTAACAGTATCTGCCCTACAGCCTAGTGATACTGATCCCTTATTTCTCTGAAACACAAATTAGTCATATGAAGAGGAACTTTAAGTTTCATAAAACTGGTGTGGCTCTGTCAATAAAAAAAAAAAAAAAGGCTTAAGGAAACAGTGGTTACTCACCTCCTTTTGAAAGAAGAATCCATGCAAATAGGGTTTCATCAATGAACAGGACACTTTATTTTTCAGAGTTAGAGTCTACTTATGTAGTTTTAGCCTTTTAACACCGTGACTTCTGACTGCTGCCTGTCTGGAATCTGGATGCCAGCGAAGGCAACGCTCTGTCGTACTGTGCTGTGTTTTCACTTTACTCTTAGGTGCTTCAATAGAGTCCCTGATGGTATGCTTAGATGCAAATCAGCTCCTGAAGTGAAAGATGGTAACATTGTTGACATCCAGTATATATTTGAAGTCAGCACAAGTGTCATGTTGGTGTATGTCTAGTGGAAGTCCAGGACCACTCAAGAGGTTAAGGACGTTGTTCATCAACTGGGAATGCAACTTGAGAAAGGTAAAGCCAATGGAATTAGAAAGAAAGGGCAAAACACCATATGATTTGCCTGTTTAAGGGCCATATGGCATCTCTTTGGTACTAGGGGAAAAAAAGAGATTAGTGCAAAATATAAGAGCTGCTTCATAGGGCCCTAAGGACCAGCAGTTCAAAATGCTGGAGTATCCAGACAGCCTCTTCTGCATCTTAAAGAATAAATGATGTCAAGCTACAGAAAATGATGCATGCAGTACTTCTTGTTAGCTTGACTCACATCCCAGAGTGTAATGATGAGCACGGGGCTGTTGCACGATTGCTACATGTGCATGCTGTGCTGTGCAGATAGAGCTGTTGTACGGCTGTGCAGTTCTGGTGAGTTAGCAGGTGTTAATCCTCCCCCGGAGTCTACAGCTGAGGTGACAAGCTGTAGTATCTCTCTAGTGGTTTACTACAAAGAGAGGTTACAAAGATCAATTACTGTTTTCTTAAACGGCATAAAACGAAATTCTAGCTATTGTAGGTGTGTGTTGTCCCTTTGCATCTTCATTCCAGTTTGGTGGGATTTTGTTTGTAATGAGAGTAATTGCTGGTCTGTACACTTGCAGCTCTGTTGTATCTTGTGCTGTTTCTGCTCTCCAGGCAGATATAAGTTCCCTGCAGTTGGGTTCTGCTCACTTGATCTCATCTGCAGGGACACAGGACAGGGTCCACGCTCTGAGGCTCTCAAGAGTAGCAGGATTTCTTCTGAATAATCTCTGACAACTTCCTTGTGAGCTGGGAAACCATGGCTGAAACAGTTTCTATCTCTTCATTTTGAGACAAGTTCCTCGTATTTAATTTCCTCTTTATATCCTAATTTAGGAATATGTCAGTAGAGCAAGGAAACACAGGTTTGGTATTTTGCAAATTTATACATATTTGCTTTATTCTTGAGACACAGGCAAGCCACTGCCAGTCAGAACTTCATCACCTTGGTGGTCCCAGATCTGGTTTGAGCAAACTAAATAAATATATATATTCATAGGTATATACTCAAATATATATTTTATAAATCGGTTTTAATCTGAATGACCTGAATTGATTCAGCTGAACTTACATCTTACTTCTTTGTAAAGAAACAAAAAATAGCTTCTGATATTAAAGTGTGTTTCCAAGCCAATAACTGTGAGAAAAGGACTCCAGGAAAAGACCTTTGCTTAATTTTCACTCCTTAGTTTTAATTATTCTTAAAAAACAGGATGAAAATCATTGTCAGGTCTGAATTTTTCAAACATCCCCTGAAGTATTAAGTTATGAATTTCTTGCCTTACTAAAAGAGCTATTTCTTCATTTAGCACATGCTAAATTTAAAGCTCCATTTATTAAATAGGAAATACATATATATATTTAAGCAAGTTACAGATAAATCAAAAACTAAAAATACCAATGAAAAAACTTGACTAGTTGTCTTTAGCTGGTTTTGGACTTGATTCTGTGTCCTTTATTTTAGCTAATTTGGCAATGTTCCTGCAGAGGAAAAGAACTCTAAAGGGGATCTTCAAATTGGTCCCTACAGCTGTAAAACTTCTGATATGAGATAAAAACTCATGGAGTGTTGTAAAGCATTAACTGAGAAGAGATGAAATTGTTCCATCAACCTGAAGCCGCTGAAAGCTATTCATTTTCCACTCTTTATTCTCATATAAGTCCTGGTAATGTCAATGAGAGCAACTTGCACTCTCAAAGCAAAAATCCACCCAAAGGCAACAATTCATAATGAAAAGGAGAAGGAGGGAATAAATAAAAAAAAAAAAAAAAAAAAAGGCCCAGGAACAAAAATTTTCCATCTTGAATTACAAAACCCTCAACTTCACCACATATGTTTGATTCGAACAGTACTTTGTTGGCTGTAAATTGTTTGCAATTGGAATGTTATATTTTTGGAGGAAATAATCCAGAATAGCATTCCACCAAACTCATGATAATTTGATTGCACAGTCCATATTTGGGGCACATTGGCACGTTCACTCCTGTGTACAAATATATAAACTGTCATCTCCCAAGCAGTGAGAAGAAAATTGACAGAGGAGGTTCAGATGGGGGAGAGGGGAAAGAGTTGCCAGTAAGGCCGAAGGCTTGCCAAAATCCTGCAAGCGAAGGAAACAAAACAAAATGCAGAGAATAGACAAGGAGAATGAGTGGCTAATTACTGTACATCCCACTCAGCTAAAAATGAAACACACAGGCACGAGACATCAGAGAGGCACATATTGCATAGGCACATCCTGACAGCAATGACAAAACAGTGTAATCACAAACAGAAAACTAGGAACCTTTCCCTCTTTGTTGGCAGCGTTGGTTGAATGTGTTCTAGCAGAGAGGCTGTTATTCCCCTGTCACTGCCAGTCCCTTTTCTTTGCCGTGAGGAAAGAAATGGCTCAGGGAAAAGCAGGACTCCAGATCTGGCAGATTTTCTTGTGCCTGCAGCCTGCAGAGCTCAGTTTATTTCCCATGAGGGCCAGTGCTTTCCCTGGCTCTTCCTCAGCTCAGGTGACAGGAATGTTGTGCTCACATTTAGGACGTGTGTAAGACTTGTATAAATTACCAGCTAGAAAATTGTGGCCACTGAAAGGTCCCTAGTTTTTGGCATGATTTGCTGTGTCATTGTGAGCGGGTGGCACCTCTTGGTGCTGAAGTTTGTTGTGATTTTAAGATGTAGCAACTGTGGCATTTTTTTAATCACTTGAGACCTCTGTACGAAAGGCACAATATTTGGTCAAGGGCTTATGATTCTTCAAAGATTTAGCTGATAATCACCATGCATTCCTGTAATTCACCAGACTGACTTTTTGCTTCATGTTGCAGTGAATATTAAGTGGTTTAGTAACTGAACACTTTATTATTTTAATCTAATTAAACCAAATATGGGCAAATGAAAGTACTCTGAAAGATTTGACTGTAACTCAAAGCTGAGGAATCTGAACACTGCAGGAAATTACTGAAGCCCTTTTGTGTGTGCTCATCTCCCTCCTCTGGGCACCTGGCTTGTACTTACAGAAGTGCCCAAAGTGGAGTAGTCTCTGTGTAGGGGACATTATTCTCACCTTTGGTTGTATAGTGCTTAAGGTCACATGACTTGGCCATATAACCAAAAACTTCAAACCAGGGTAGATTTGATGAAGAAAGGAAAGGAATTGCATTGTATTTCCCGATAAATTCATGAGGAGTGCATGCTGCCAACCAAAACAGAAAGAAATTACAGCTGGAGGCAATTAACCAGATAGCTTGAAATGTACTGACTGGTGAGATTTGCAAAATTCTTTGCAAATTGCTCATGCCTCTCTACTCTAAGTGGGTCAGCTCCTTGGATGGCCATGGATATGGAGGCTGCAGTAGCTCTATGAGAGCACGGGTGCAGCCTCACACAAGCTGATCCAGCAGCAGGTAGTTTGCATTAGCACAGCAACTGCACTGAGATAATGAAGATACTTCCTTAGGGACCTCTGTCATCTGTTTAAATGCCTTGAAGATGATGTGAGAGTGAAGCAAGAAACACTGGTCTTAGCAAATAATTGCTTTATCTGTCCTCCTTTTTACAGTACACTACTTGGAAACTGAATAAAGACAGACCCCTCTACACTTGACCTCTTTCCCAGGGTAAATCAAATGCCTTCCCAGTTTACAATATGCATGGAATATAAATCAAAAAATGAAGTTAAATGGTGCTCATGCTCGGAGAGCTCACAACTAAATGGATGATGTTACTTGTCCGCATTACTGACCTCCCCATTTTTTCTTAGAACTGCCATTTACCACTAATATACAAACTAGTTGCTTTGCACCAGACAGAAACTGAGCACCTCAATGAAATAACTGGAGAATCTCTCCAAAACCGGAGGGCCATCAAACTGGGTTAGTAAACTGTGCATGTGCCTACATGAGATAGGGTGTTCTTGGGAATATTTTGGGCTGTTGTATTAAAAACCAATACCACATTATTTCTGCCTAAGGGCACTGTAACTTACATTTTAGGAAGCTGTACTCTGCAGCTGAGAAGTGACTGCAGAACGTTCTTAATATTATGTAGTGTGGTTTTCAACACTGATTTGCACTCAGTATTCTGTAGTGCTTCTAGACAGAGAAACCTGTTACAGTGCTGGTTTGTGTCAGGAGCGCTGTAGTGGAGGTTCCATCTCTTATGGAGAAGGGGATGTGACTGCAGTGAGTAGCTTTGCTCTTAGGCTGCACTGGGTGAACAATCTGCAATTTGGGGTTATTTAGTGCAAACATATTTGTGAATACGGCTTTCTACCATCTTCATTTGGGTGTATAAATGGTCTGTTAGTACTTGAGTATGCCTTAATTTCTTCCCCATTGTACTGCAGTACAACATGTACAGGCAGGAGTATTCCCTCAGCAGTATTGATTATTGACAACCTTAGATCTGTCCTCTGGATGCTATACCAAGTGCAGGCTATCCCAGAAAATCTTAGTCCTCATGTCCATGTTTCTAAACTATCTGAGGCCAGAATAACTGAAATGAAAATCCCTTGAAACTCCAGGAGCATGCTGAGTATTAATAATCTCGCACATCATGGAAACTGCCATGAGAAGATAAAAGATAGACCATATAGAAGGCAATCTTCCCAGAGATTACTCTATTGTTATGTGAAAATTTCCAAGGATCTCACTCAATAGTACCATTTCAAATTAAGGGAAAATTTATTTTAATGACAAAGATAGTGTAAGTAAGTAGCAATGGCAGAAGTTTGGAATATATTGTATGCAACAAAGTTTCTTTAAAATTATTGGAAAATCACATTAGGAAGAAATATTATAATTATATATAATTATACTCCAAATATACATTGTGTTTGCACTGAAGATCAAAAATAAGTATGGGACATAAGGTTACAGCTGTATTCCATTCTCATTAAACTTCTGATTATGTTTCTAAACTAAAGAAAATAAACCTTTTTAATGAAACAATGTTTTAATTTGGGAGCTTTATGACAAAAATAGAAGTCTGTTTCAAATTTCATGCAGGGAAGAGGAACAATTTTTCATTTTGGTTTTGATAAGCTTACAAACAACACTGTTGGTCATAAAATGAAATGTTAACAACATCTGAATCTCAAAAAAAACCCAAACCAGTGGCATTTACAGTTTCATTTTTACAAATTTGAGTACAGAGCTCTGAGAAAAGTTAGCCTAGAAAAAGTACTGCAACACCAAGGCTGATCCCTTGGCTGGATGGAGCATTGGTTGGCTTCTGCCTTGCTGTGGGATTGAGAAAAGAGGGCAGGGACTGTAAAGCTGTCTTTCAGTTCTCTAAGGCTTCTTCCCTGGCGAGCAGCTGTCACTGGAGAAGAGTGTCTTGCTCAACCCTTTCCTTTTAATTTCTGCTTCCTGGTACTGGAATAGGGACAAATGAGCATCCAGTTTGCTGCCTGCACTGCCCTGCAATCCTTGTGCAGAAAGGGAATCTTCACAGCACCAACTCCTCCAGCTTTCTGTTGGTTTTACCAGCAGAATATCTACTAAATCACTACTGTTTGTGCTCAACTTTAATTAAAGTGAACAACAGTAGCTAATGAAAGCAATCAAATTAATTGTTAAAGAGTATATAGCAAGAAAGCACTGTTATACCTCACTCCTTTCTCTTGCAGGCTCCTTATGTTTTGCCAGTTAAAAAAATCAGGACACTATGTCAGGTAGTCAGGGAAGCCCTGATCCACAGGAGGTGTTAGTGTAGTGCTGGTCTGCAGATGATACACCCTGATGCTCTGTGGATTTACCAGGTTAAAGTTGGTAAATGGATGGGAAATTACAGGTTCAGTGCAAGACCAAAATAGACACACACGACCAGCAAGGGGAGAGTGTGCTCCATGCATTTTTTTATCCTCCAGGATATCTTCTCAGAGAGAAGAGGATTCTCCTTTGACATGATCTGCACAGCAATAAGCTTTAAAAAAGCGATATTTGCTGGAAAAAGTGACTAACTCGGTGGGGCAGAAATACAGACAAAGTAAAACCAGTTATTCTGATTAAAAGTAATCTTGCAGGAATTTATTTTAGTTTAACTAATGCTCTAAATTTGAGTTCACTCTTTTTCTTAATTTGACTTATATTGTTAAAATGTCTCAAGGTAGACACAGCTAACTCAGTATTCAAAATTATATATAACTAAGTGTCCTATTATTGTTTTCAGCTGACAGATCATCTTGTTTAAAAATTGTTTATGTTCCAGCAGGTGCTGGTAGGAGGAAAACTGCCTCACTGGCTAAAACATAGTAGTATGGGGAAAAAGAAAAGTTATTTTCTGAGGAAAGACTTGAGGAAATGTTACTATATCAGTAATGGCTTTTGCCATTCCAACAGATAAAAGTTTTTGGGGTTTTTTTCAACATCAGATGTCTATCTCAATCTGTATGAGATACTTATTTACTGACAGAGTATAAATCCTGCAACATCTTCTCATCTCAAAACCCACATGATTAAATGAATGTCCAGTCACAAATAGAAGTGAAATCCAAGCCAGACACTCTTTTACCCAGGAATGAAAGTAACTTCCCCCCCTCTGTTCCTAAAAGTTTGAATAGATGATGAACCAAAGATGGATAATATGATATACCCAAAGGCTCAGTGAGCTTTGAGTAATTTAGAACAAGGATCTGGCAATTTGCACATCAGCTCCTGCAATACCCTGTGCCGTAGGCAAAGAGCTTTCAGTGACATCCTCAGAGCTCAGAACGTTGAGTCCGCTGATGGGAAAATTAGGTTCTCTGTTAAGTCCAGTGGAAATTATTATAAAAGTTGAAATAAATTTTGCAGTTTCTCTGTTTAAACTTTTGATAGAAAAAAACAGGAAGGAAGAGGCAGCTGGATGGTATGGTTACCTGCAACATAATTGCAGGCGGGCATTGAGGATTCCACTGCGTATTTCTGTAGCCTTGCTTACTGCAAACAGGCAAATAATTTCTTTCCAGTGGCAAATAAACTATTATTTTTAATCATTTTTTACTAGCACAAAACTGCACCCTGTGAAGATAATTCTAAAATAAAGTCTTCCTATTGAAAATTAAATTAAAAAATAAAAAAGACCAAAAGACAAAAAAAAAACAGGTAGGTCAAAATCTTCTCTTTTAAAAACAGCAAAACCAGAGGCCAGAATAGTTGAGCAGTTTCCATTTACTTGTAAGGAATTACTAAAGACCATCTGTGGAGGAACAGTTACACCATAACCTTCCTGCCAGGCTGTGGCCAGGTTTGTCGTGCTTTCCAACCAGCAAGCTGCAGAGAACCACACATAGAGTACTTTTTCCATCCCAGTGGGTTTCCATGCAAATTTCCACTTGTTGGCATGGCAGACACAAACCATGATGACACAGTGACACTGTGACTCCTGCAGTCTTGAGAGCATCCATGTGAACATTCTCACGTTAAGAATGTGCTGCTGATCTGGGTGAAAAGTTGCCAGCCACTTCTTGTACCTGTTACTTGTCCCTTCTTTTCCTCCTTTATCAACATTTTTGGCAGCTTCACACTTGCTAGCAGAACTGCATGTGTTCTGTCAACGGGATTCAATTTAAAACAGTCAATGGAAAGAAAAATATAAACCAGACGATTTGAATAAAACCTGTTCACAGACTGAGTGTATGTGCAGCTGTGTTGGAATGGGAACTTCCAATGGGAAGTAGCTAAGAAAAGGTGGTGACACTAATCCCCTAAGCTGAATCAGCAACAGCCAGAGCAAGGAATGAGGGCAGCAAAGAAAATTATTAGGCAGAGGATTAAAAACAAACAGAGAAGAAGTATTTTACACTGCCCACAAATCACCTCTGAAACTCGTTGCCATGGAATTTTGGTAATGCTCACATGACTGGGAGGGGAAAAGGAGAGGTGGGGGGAAGTAAAGGAATGGAAAATTCATCAAAATCCTATTAAAATCTGTCTTAGACTCAGAAAGTTCCTGAACTTCAAATAGCTGGAGATGTGGGGAATATGGTAGGGAATAAGCACTTTGTACTCACTCTGCCCTAATGCCCTTCTTTGCACTTCCACTGATCTTCCCTGTTGGAGGAGGATGCAGGGCTGGATGCAGCCATGGTGCCACCATTCTCATGGTTTCAGATTTCATGCAATCAGGTCTTGTACTCTGTGAATCTGCAATCACACAAACTAAAGCTACGAAGTTCTTACCTTTTTTCTGAATTCCATGGAAGGCAATTGAAAATTCTGGTTACAGCCCTGCAACTGATAAGCTGGCTTATAAATACTGGAAAAAAAATTGTTATTTGTTCTCTTCAATAGAGCACTCCCATTTCTGTGCTATTTTATAGTGGCAAGGGAGAGTAAATTAGCTCATATGAGGGTTTCTGTGATTTGACCATTTAAGTGGATGACTTTTTCCATGTATGTGTGCATGTATCATTGTGTTTATAATTTGCATTTTTAATGATGCAGAATGCTTAAAATCAAACAAATGCTCTGTCTTACTTTCTTTCAAGAAAAGTAACGTGTTAGTTAATCTGCAAAAAGTGTCCTGTTAAAAGAAATGTAAAACTTCTGCTTTCTTAATAGGACTAAATTTAGTCATTCAGAAATGTAGAATAGCTCCTGCATCTGTTAAATAGTGTAGTCTCAGTTATCATCTACTGAAGTACATCCTTTTCCAGAGTTGTAATGGAAATAAAACGAATGACCAAAAAAAAAGAGGGTAGGGAAAAGAAAATTATGCTTAGTCCTTTGAAATTGAACATTTTAATGGCAATAGGATGAGGAGATGATGTGGGTTGCAAAGGACTTTTCAGTTGGACTATTACTTTTTTCCATAATTGGAACATCCTAAATGATATCATCATATTTAGTATGTAAGATTAGATTATTAGCATGAGTAAATGTAGAAAAAGGACACAAAAAGACAAATTTCAAGCATTTGGCACTGGAGGAGCAGTACTAGCAGTAAGAATTGACTCACCAAGGCTCCAGTCCAGCAGTTTCCAATGTGCTCAAGTTTATAAGTGATTTTTTTCCGGTGGAACTATTTATAGACATTAGGCTGGACAGGATCCTAGGATCTTATAAATATCAGGACTAAATTAGTCTATAGGATTCTGGTTCTCTAATTTAGCATTTGCCACTGCCTGAGTAGTGCTGTGGCAAGTTCTTAAGGCAATCTCAATTACTTAAAAATTAGAATTAACAGCACAGTTCCCTTTTGCTTCTCTGGATGGTAGGAAGTGCCCTGGACATTGTCACTATGCACCCAAGTGCAGTGAGGGCCAGCAACAGCTCTACATTGTCCACGTGCACTACAAAGGAGAGATAAAATCAAAGGTAGGGAAGTCGTATGACTGTCATTTGATGATCAGCCAGCACCATTTCAATCTTACCCAGAAATCTTTGGTCATTTAACTCTATTCTGTGTCCCTGTCCCCACAAGGTGGAACATTTAAAAGGATAAATCAGATGCTTGAGTGATGCAGGCTCGTATGGACGGATGGATTGAGGAGCCCAAGGCTCTTTGATTTCCCAGTGCCTTTGTGGGTTCGGATTGTGATGTTGACTATCATCAGCTTATTGAAAATAGCATAGAACGTACCTCTTCACTAACTATTTTATTATCCCTAAATGCCTACTGCGGAGAAGAAAAGACGAGATAGATCCCCACAGGACTCGCCATGGAAACACTGATCCTGGGGGGAAAAAGCCACTCAAGATTGGTGCTGTCCACTCTACACAAGTACAGAAGCCTTCTGGTGTATTGTATGAAAAAATCTTTGCAGGTGTAAGAATTATAAGCACAAGTATCTGATCCTCAGACACCGCCAGACAGTAATTAGTAATAGAATTTGCATAGCCTACAACTCTCAAATATTTTTATTAATAAACTGATGGTCATCCAAATGCCTGCAAATAAATTAATTGCAAGAGATAGGATTCTACAGAAAACCAAATAAAATTAACCATTTTTAGCCCTTATAATTGCTCACCTAGTTCTATTAGTGAGATTATTTTTGTCTGGTTCAGCGGAAAAAACATGACCTGTTACTATATTATATTTTTTTCTGCTTTTTATTTCTTGTTTCATCTCTTGACTGTTCTGGAATACCCAATGTATATTAAAAAAAAAAAAAAACTGCATTAGCTTGTTAGTGTTTCGCTTCTTAGATGGGACTTGTGTAAATTTAGAGCATTTAAAATTCTCCAGCTGGTTGCTACTGTCTATTTTGACTGTCTATTTTGACTGCTTATTTTGACTGCTACAAAATTCACTTATACCCACAAAATACTTCTCTTGTCCTTTGGTAAATAATAGGTTAGAAGTGAAAAAAAAAAAAAAAAAGGAAGAAAGAAAGAAAGAAAAGGGAAAAAAATCCTGTTGTCCTGGCACTATTAGAACAGGAACTATGAGCCTCTAAAAAGTATGAAATACCTTATTCTGTGTTTAGAGCTGATTGTACTATTTGGTGGTTGTGGCCTTGAAGTATTTTGATTGAATCTTAGAAAGCAGGGCTGATCTGGATGAATTCCAGCTGAAGCTACAGGAATTGAAGAATTAAGCTACAGAACATAATGAAATGATTCAGTCCCAAGCAATCTGATGAGCATCACTGTGTGTAATGGGATGTGTGTGTGGTTGTATCTGAAGCTGGTTGTATACCATTGATTACAAAAGTACCTTTTACACATAGTGTAAGATAATTACTTTGTATGAAAAGCAGACTATTTTAAAGCATTTATTTTAATAAATACATTTAGCACTAGTTTTCTGAATGTGGGTATATTGTTAGTGAGTAGTATTCAAGGCTAAAGCCCTTACCTTTGTGCTGATGCTGAAAACTATCAATTATAAACCACCTAACAATGTTCTACCAATGAGCACTCTCTTTTAGCTGCACGTTCCTATTCCTCTCTTTAAAAGACAGATATTGCTGCGTGCAGGAGCACCGAGACTGGGGTACCATTGTTAGGGCTGATTAAGGGGAGGAGGAACTGTTCAAATTTTAGGGTTCTTTTCTTATCAGACATCTATTGAACTGAATAGCATTTTGTTTTATATCACACTTTTTATGGCCTAGGTATCTCAGAGCTCTTTACAAAACAGTCTGTTTTAATAATAAATATTACTAGAATAGTGAATATGTAGGCACCTATTATGTGATCTGCAATAGCTCACATAGTCTTTGGCATCTGAACAATGCATTTAGGTAGTAGGGTGATGGGAATATGTAAGATAGTTTTATTTGCAAGTGTTAAAATAAATGTTTAAGAATCTTAACGTGGAAACTAAAAGTAGGAGGAAAATATTTATCCTGCAGCTTGTAATTTGGTAAAACCTGCCTAACATCCACCTGGATGCAGAGTTACACTTGGCGAGAAAAGCCAGAGCTGTAATTGTTCAGTGGAGGGATGGAGCTCTTGGAAGAAATAGTCCCAACCTACAAACATCTCACAAGTGGTTTAGGACCACAGTAAAAACAGTTCTCGTCACTGAATAGTCTTTGTTAGAGTGGTGGACCTCAGACTGCGTGGAGTAGGTCCACAATTTCACCTAATTTTGACTATGCATGATGAGAAAATAGGAGGAGGTGTAATAAATGCTGCAGAGGCAGTAAGAAACAGAGAAGGGGAAAATAAGAAAACAGGACAACAGGGTATCTGTGTATCTCCTTCCAAAATTGCTGGATCAGCCTCAAACTGTACTGGCACAGAGCTGTCCTCTGTGTCCTCAGTAAAATTACTGCATTGCTAGCAGAAGCTATTAAAAAAACATACACCTGCAACTCAGCCACCACAATTCACAGTCCATTAGAGTGAAAATTAGGGGAAACAACAGAATTAGTAAAATCCTGTATTGCCCCCAGCAGAATAGATTGTCCTGAATGTGGTGTTCCTTACCAGGTACAGGTACAAGAGGTTTCAAGCTACATGGATGCCTTTCTCTGGCTGTGCACCCCAGATGCATTTTCTCTTTCTTTTCTCTAGATTTCTGGCTATCTGTGCCCTAGCTGTCTTGTCCTGTAGTCAAGGTCTCAGCCTCCATCTGCTCTCATCTCCCTTTCAGCTCTTCTCTGTCCCCCCTCCTTCAACCTGGACAACACTGCACCTCTTTTCAAAGCCTTTATTTTTAGAGGAAAATAAAATACATGAAATCTGAATGACTTCAAAACCATATTCTGGTGCTTTCTCTTGCTTCTCAGTCCACTATTGTTGTTCAGAGAGTGTATAGAGCACTATATCAAGTAATTGGGTATTATCTTCTGAACTGTAGTTCAGGTACTAAATATAGCATATTGGTGACCACTTTGTCCCATATGCCTCCTTTATAAAAAGAGCTAAAGGCACTTTTTCAGGTTTTCCATGTTGGAACATTAGCTTCTAGCAGAGGTGTTATTCTTTTTGTGGTGAAAGCAAAATAAATATGAGCTGGATATGATCATCACTTCCATGAAATTTCATAGAACTCATTGGCAAATGATTATTTTCTATCACCAGGTTCATACTTGCATGTTCAGGCCAACATGTCTCCACTGCTGTCGTTAGAGCATTGCTTTGTTGTTCTACCATTCTTTATCCTCTGCTCTACAAGACCATGAAGGACACTTACAAAATTGCCTCTCATTAAGGCAACCACCACATGGGCCACTGTTATCAAAGTGGCTGATGGTTTTGGTGTTCAGCTAGCAACATGTCACAAGAGCCTGATTATCACAAATGATAAGCAACTGCCTTCTGCAAATCATGCTCTTACAAAGTATACCACCTGGGCCTCCAAAACTGAGGATCCCAAAGTACCCAGTCACTTTTTCAATCTTCTCTGTGCTGTCCACCATCAAGCAGATGATCTACAGGACTGGGCAGTGGTTTTTTTGTCTCTTATGTGGTAACTGGATGTGCTCCTGAAAAGTTGGCTTAAAGGCCTGTTTGTTCAGAGCATCTCTTCCTGCATACCCCTTTATGTTTAGTTGCCAAGGGGCCCCTGGAACATTCTTTTATTTCTGAAAGTCCTGTGGGTTATTACCCCACTCCCCTCAGCATCAGGTCGAGCTTCTGTGCACTGCTGCAAGGTGGTCTCTTACTTTCTTACTGTTGAGAAGAAGGATGACCAGCTGACAGTAAAATTGCTTGGTGATGATGAGCCCTTGGCTTTGTTACTGTGGTAAAACATACATCATTTGACAGCTGCTTGTGCATGGAAAAAAAAACATAGATGATTAACGGTTTCCTATCTTTTCTTGCTACTGATCTTCTTTGCTTATGACAGATGAGACTTAGATGTCTTTTTTATAAGTAACAGAGAGAGAAAAGGAGAATATTTAAACTTGTTCTCACCTAAGTCTTTTATGTTATCCTAAGGACCTTATTTGTAGTAGAGATTTTTGTCTGAATTTCAGCTCTCCTAAAATTATGAGACCTGTCATTCAGCTTTAAAAGGGAATGTGTATTCTTCCCCTGCTGGATTTTTTTTTTTTTTTTTTGTGCAAGAGGTTATAATGCTAATTTTACTTATTCAGAAATTAAAATAGCAAACAGTTTATATGAGGTGTTGATAATTACCTATATTACTGTAATGCTGTGACAGATGTTGGCAAAAAGAGGCAGAAAATGCCTACAGCTGTGCACTCCATGACATCCAGTTTATACTCAGACAGAAGGCTAACAGATGTTCTGAACTGTCACTTTGCCTAAATGTTTTTAAAGTCTAAGGACCTGCTTTATAATTCACTAGGGCCTCATTTGGTTTCACAGAGGTCCTCAGAATTCCCATCTGTGACAATTAATGTCGAAGACTTTTATAAATCAACCCCTGTCCTTATTAGCCCTCTGCTAATAGATATTGTGTATCTGTATACTCCCGAGGCTTCTATTTTTGTGACCTAGTTATTAATTTCTATTACTTGTATTTGGCATAACTCTTGTTTCGAGAAGAAACAGATTTGGGTGATTCGAAAGATTGATCATATTGGTTGACCTAAGAATACCTATGTTAAAATATTCTTTATTTTCTTCCTGAGTGCTATGGTCATAGCTGTAAAATGCTAACAACTTCAAACTACTTGTTTTCCCAAAGGAAAACATAAATCTTGGTGGTATCAAAATAGAGCACTTAAACGAGCATGTTCAGCTGCCAGAGATATTCCTGTTCCTAAAAAATATTCTTATTCAGAAATAGTTAAAACATTTAAGGGGTACTTTAAAAAAAATAAGTTTCATATATTAAACTATGCTCTTTAATTTAAAAATTGAGGTGTTATAGAAGTTTAAATGTATATGTATATAGAAAAACTGAGATTAAAAATAGTGTTCAGTCTTCAAGCTCCACCCAAATTTGCCAGCATACCTTCAGATAAGCAAAAAATGTCTCCAGTGTAAAACAACTTTATACTTTATTGATAGTTGTCATTTCTTTTTAAAAGCTGGATTCCTGTTATACAGTAGTTTAATAGTTTAAATATTGTGCTAACATAATCAGTGTTTGGCCTCTTCTGTTCCCCAATCCTGTATAGAAGCAGAACTCCAAATTGTACATCTTTCTGGGTTTGTTTCTAAATTACTCCCCACACTTAATTACGAGGATGAGAGGGATGCCTTATTCCTCTTTGTTATAGGCTAAGCTCTCAGTAATCCCAAACAAAAGAGCCAGTTCTGGAAGATATAGGATTTGCTAGCAGGATTATGGTCTCATAGATAATGATGTGCAGTCAGCAGAAGCGAAGCTTTATTTTAATTCAAATAAGCTAGTAAACAAACCACTGACAAGTCTGCTGGTGAGAGTAACTGGCTTCTGTTGCCACATTGGCAGCTAAATTATAGAAAATCTATTATACCCTGTTCACCATATGTTTAATTTAATACAGATACAAATTAAACTATCCACAGTGCCTATTAAAATAACAATACATATTTTTTAAATATATGAATGTTTTAAGATACATTCCCCTGACCTTAAGAAGGGCAATGCTGATTTGGGAGACTACAGCAAAACACATGCTGTAGTCAACAGATTCTCTTCAACAACAACAACAACAGTGATTTGAAAAACACAGAATATTAATAGTACAGTTTTGTAACAGATAATGAGGTTAATTGGGGTGTTTTACCTTCTAAGCATCTGCTCTTACACACTTCACTCCCCCTAGGTTCCTGGGCCTTGTATTTGATAGGAGTGCTTGATATCTAATCCGCTGTATACTTTTTAATTCAGTGCCAGCTACAGTATGAGGTTTTTGCCCTTTTTCTGCTGCAAATAACTCTCTCTCATTTCTGCATATTCTCATTTATTAACGTTCTTTCAAATAACCTGGGTTTCTTGACCTGTCAGGAACCTTGGAATTGCTACTCTGTAATACTGGTGGAGAGTGTCAAATTATGCAGAGGGATTCCTGCTCAGGGCCTGTGTTGTTCAGAGGAAGAAGTGTGTTGTGGCCCATTATGGACCCTGATTTACTTGAGCTCTGTAATGGGTAGACTGGGAAAAAAAATGAGAACAATAGGGGCAAGTATTGTGGGTGTCTGACTAAATGTGGATGTGTCCAAATTAACTGAATTTACCTCAGAAAGTCAGTCAGTCACTGCAAGTTATGGGGATCAGCAGATGTTACTGTCATACAGTAGTGATGGACTACTTGAAATCATACTGAAACCACAGAGAAAGAAATTAATTTCCCCAAAATCGCCCCTTATATCTTAAATAAATGATGATGAAAAAAAAGTGCCAATCAGAATACTGCCAGTGAAGATCTCTCTGGACTTCACTGGGATCCTCCTGCCAAGCCTGGTGCTCTGCTCTCCAGTTCCAGTCTGCTAACAGCAGAACTAAGTGTGTAATCAACACTCAAATTTTGAGAAAGTACCTGCTTGTAGGTTGTGAACTGTCACCTTACTCCATGGTAATATAGTCACAAGATAGAATTAAGAATCATGATTTAGCATGTGAGAGCCCATGCAAACTCCATGTGCATGTGTGGAATTATGAGCAAAGGGAGACTCTGACTCCTTTAAATGTGCAACATCATATACCAGCCACTAGACTGTATTTGTATATTGTCATATGTATAATGTATACCATCTGTATGGGCATGAAGAGTGCAGTGCAAAGTGTGTATATATATATATATATATATGTGTGCGTGTATGTGTGTGTGTGTATATATATATACAGTGTGTGCACATGTATGCTCATTGTCTATTTATTTTATTTTTATTTAGCAAAGCATTTTAGAATCAATATATTTGTAATGCAAACATAGCATACAAAGGAATTTAAAAGTTACTGTTAACAAGTTTCACTTATTTGATAAATTCAGTTTTAGCATGTAAAAAAAAATGTCCAATTCCAAAGGAAGCTGTCATCTAAGGAACTGAATGTGTAAAGGTATCAAGTGCCAGAGATACTTGGACAAAATACATAATATTACCAGTGCTGTACTTTCTGCTTTTCATCCTAGGAGAAATTTATCCTATACCATGTGGTCATTTTTCAGTAAAGGTGTATTTGGCACCACAGCTAGGCATAGCAAAAATATTGCAGTAAATGTTGAGGTAGAAAATGAACAGGCCTTGGGTCTCCCATAGCAATCATGAAAAAAACTACTAAACAGTTGAAAATTCTGAAATTTTAGAAGGCATATCTCAAGTTCTTCCATAGATTTCCATGCAGTGAAGGGCCTGCCTGTCCTGCAAACCTGCTGCTCCTCCGGAGCTGCTCTTGTGAGCTTCTTTGCTTCTCAGTAACTGGATTTTCTACCGTCATATCCTGGAGGACTGGGGGGAGCAACCAAAAAAAAAACCTGCTATCGGTGTGTCCCGAGACTTTGTGTGTTTCAAGGCTGCAACGTGGTGGGAAGCATGTCCATCATGGGAAACATGAGGAGTGTATTCTCCCGTATCCCTGGAGCCCACCGGTGCCCGGACAGCACACCACGCTTCCCCCTCGTAGCTTTTTTGGCTAGAAAAGCACGAACGTCTTTAAAGTGAAACCAGAGGGTGAGAACTTCTGGAAATGGATTGGGAAGCCCCTTTGGTGGGGAAAGAAGTCCTGGAGGAAAACGCGGGGTTAGCGGCGGGTGGGCGACCGCTGCTGTGGGCGTCGTACCCGGGTCCCGCAACCTCCGCCCGGGCCGCGTCCCGCGTGGCCGCGGGCAGCCGTGGGCAGGCGGTGAGTCGGGGCAGCCCGCTGGTATTAAACTTTAACCCTCTTGTCAGCGAGCCAGAATGAAAAAGAAGGGCTTGTCCTGTTCGGTGTTAACCTCAACTCCTCCAGGGAAGATTAACTTCGGAGCCCCGGGGCGAGGGAGCGCGGAGCCCGGCAGAGGCTGTGGCTGAGCAGTGTCGGACACGGCAAGGGCAGAAATATTGGCTAGGGGAGGAAAATATCACAGCATCCTGGCTGCCCCCTCTTTTTTTGAAGCAGCTTCAGTGCTTCAGTGCTTTGTCCTGGGTCAGAACTCCAAAAGTCTGAAATTATTCTTTTTCTAGGCATAGTTGAGAGTCAGACTCCGGCACTCAGCCCTTCTACGGGAGACCGTGTCTGGTAAATACCTTACTGGTCTGTTCTGTCTGAACACACAACTTAGAGCTATATCTACTTCTAGCCCGTTTGGGGTGATTCGTTATTTTGTCTATGCACCTGGATGTGGGTGGGGTTTTTTACGAGCCTAAAATGAACTGTGAAAGTCCAAATCCAGAATATTCATTTTCCCAGCCCGTGGGATCGGTCTCTGCACAGAGGCTTAAGGGTACCAATGCCCGTGCGGGAGCCCAGCTCTCCGCAGACCAGGAAGAAAAACGCATGTTGAGATGTGAATTTCTTTCACAGCCCTTCCAATCTGTGGTTCACTCTTTTACTTTTGTTTGTTTGTTTTTCTTTCCCTCCAGAAAGCATTAGTTATTGCTGCAAAGCGTTAGAAAGTTGTAGCCATTCGGTCCACGCAGTGCTGATTTCGTTTCTGGTTATCTGCAAAATGAGCTTTAAGCCAATTTCGTGCTTCAGGCTAAAGAGAGGGATTCGTATTTCCCTCCTAGATGCGTGGCATTCCTGGAATCTCTTTGTCAGCTTGCCGTAGGATGCTGCTGTAATTTGCCTGCAAACTCTCTCCAAAATTTGTATACAACGGTTAAGAACGACGTAGGATTTCTGAACCATCGGGATATTCTGGCTGGAAAGAAAAAGAGATATCATCTTTCACTGATAAGTCAGTATTAAACTGCTCAGAACCTTGTTCCCATTTAACCCAGAGAACCACCGTAGGTAGCAAAATAAGCATTTCCTGCTGATTTCTTTCCTTCACTGCTCTGAGAAAATACATCTTCAGGAGAAGCGGTACTTTCTTCGCTAATCTTAGGAAAGTTCTTACACGATTCCCTGAACTTTGGCACGTTTGGATCTTCTGTGCCACTTCAACCCCTCCACCCCGCTCCTCCTTAACATGTAAAGGCTATTGCAAAATGACGGGAGGTTGGTTGAACTCCGTGCCCGGAGGTGAGCTCTGCCACCCTCCCCGCCAGTCCCCTCTTGGCGTTAAGCCTGGAAAGCAGAGCTCGCCCGTCCCCGGCAGTGCAGCCCTCTGTGCGGGGGCTGCGGGGCCGCTGCTGCGGGCGCTGCCGGCGGGGCCGCGGCCGCCGCTCCGCGGCCGCCCCGGAGAGGCTCCCCGCACCCTCCCCGCTCCGGCGGAGCGAGCTGGCGCGAAGATGTTTATCCTGAGATGGAAAATGGGTTGTTGAAAAACAAGCCATGTGCAAATAGTTTAATTTTCCGTTTTGATGCTTATCTTTGTCTCCCGAATTTCATCGGAGAGGCTTTAATTGGCGTGTGGGTAATAGTTCCTAAATAATCCCTTATTAGATGACTTCAGACGAGTTGTGAACCAATAACGTCTTAGTCCTAAAAGTGAAAGTAGAATTTGAAGGCTCAGGTCAGTTTTTGTCAAAGGGCTCATTTGAGCATCTTTTAGTTTGCTGAAAAAGCTAATTAAAGAACGTTTGAAGGTTAAAGTCATTATTCCGTGCTGTTGTCGTGCTACAAGTGAGCCGAGTTTTGTGAAAACACAAAGGGCAGAAGTCACAGAGGTGGATTACTGTCAGTCCAGGCTACAGAGGCACAGAGAACTGAGGCATTAATTCCTATAGAAAGGTAGACAAACACAGTCACTGACTAACAACTTTCCCGCAGAGCCCTATTGTCTAAGCACTTTCTTCTGCTTTGGGGCTCTCTTCGAGTTGCTACAGTCGTAACCAGATCCCAAACTAGGTAACCGGGCGACTTTCGGGCGCAGAATTTTTGACCTGTGAAACAATTTCCACGACCAAAAAAAAAAAATTAAAAAAAAATCTTTGTGGGTCTTGGCGGTTCCCTCTAACGTTTATTTCCCTAACATTTCCCTCTAACATTTATCGGCGGTGCTAATTTATTCATTACTTGGCAGAAAGTTAGCAACGCACCAGAACTCTGCTGGAGCTCGCAGCACCCTCTGCACTCTCCGGCTCCCGGTTGCCGCTGCCCTCTGCGCTCCGCAGCCCTCGGTCCCGACGGGGGCACACCAGGAGCCCCGTTTTTGGGGGCGTCTCTGGAGGCTCTGGGGAACTTTTCGGGCAGCGCCGAGCGACAGCGGCGCAAAACCCGCGCAGCAGCCGCGCTGCGCGGTATCTGCGCGCCGTGGAGGGTGCTGGAGCGCAGGGGCAGGCCGAGCGCCGGGAAAATCCCGTGGGCTAATCCCGGCGGCTGTTAGCACCAGTTCGCGCCTTTGTGTGTGCGTGTGCGTGGACAGCAGATTGCAAAGCAAGGCACACAAAGATAGGCGCGCACAGGCACAGCCGGGGCTGCTCAGCCTCGCCTCTCCATCGCCCGCTGCCTTCGCGCTGAGCCCCTTTGCCCCGCTCGCTCATAAAGTCTGGATTTTTAGGTCTGGCCAGGACTACAGATCTCCCCAAATTCAAAGAAACAGATGTTTGGGCTGATTATGGATGAGGGGGAGGGGAGGAAGGATCCCCGCAGCTGCAACTCAAAAAAAATATATTGATAAAATATTTCAGTGGTAATAAATACGCAGAGATCAGCTCGACCTTGCGAGGTCTTTATTTTAATTTTTTTTTCCCCCATATACAAAAATCTTTATCAAACCTCTATTCTATGGCTTCAATAAACAGAACCCATTACCTCACGGCAGCTTTTGTTGGCCTGTATACAAGCGAGAACAAAATGGTTATTCAGGAGAACGCTTTCGATTTTTATTGTGTGTAGTATGCACAAAGAGCAGTGTTATTGTATTAAAAAGAACCATCTGTAGCAGAAACAATGGCATCAAATTATCTTTGAATACCCACTGCAAAAATATAAAGCTTTTTTATTATTCTTCTGCTGTACGGTGGGGGACAGAGAAGTGACTTTTTTGTTGTTGTGGGTGCATTCTTATAACACACACACACAAAATCAGCCATTTGGATTTTTTAAGCCATAAACGATTTTTTCCCCTCTTGTTCCAGGGACTGCAGTTAAAAGCTAGGGCTAGGACTTGGAGGATGTGTAGGCAAACGGAAGGAGAGCCGAGGGAAGAAAAACCGAAATGGATTCATTCTCTGTCCTGGATGGAGGAGGAGAGGAGAAGAGAAGGGGACGTGCGAGCTTCCTTCAACTGCCCCTGTCCGGTGAAAAGTGCTCAGACCCCCGGGGCTGCGCCGGGCTCCGGAGTCCGCGCGGACTTTCGCGTTGAGCTGCCAATCAAACCGCTCACAGCCACCACCCTGCTCTGGCACCGACATGTAAGTAGCTGCAGCACAACTTTGACATTCACAGGGTTTTTTTCCCCCCTCCTCCCCCGTGACCTTTAAAATGATCTGGAAATGTAGCTTCCCACCTACGACCCGCCGCCCCGAGCTCCGCCGCCTTAACCTCGGGGAACTCGCGCGCGGGTTTTGGGCTCGGCTGAAATTGCGCGGCCGCGCAGCGCCGGGCGCATGGCTGGGCAGAGGCGCTGCCGGTCCACAGGCTGCCTCTGCCCTGCCTTCCCCTCTCCCCTGGAGCACATGGCCCGCGGGGAGCGCTGGAAAGGAGCTGGGAGGCTCCCCCGCCGCGCCCCGGGGGTGTTTCAGACGGGACCGCTGTTTCGCGGAGCGGCGCGCAGCTCCCGCCTGCGCAGCGCGCATCACTCCAGGCGGCGGGCGCGGAGCCACCGCGGCGCTCCCGGCGCTCCGCCGCGGGTTCCCCTGGCCGGGAGGTGGGTCCGAAGGGCCGGGGCCGTGCGCGGGGCGCGGAGCGGCCGCCGCGGGGGTTCCCGGGCGCGCAGCGCTGGCGGAGAGCCCGCGGCCGCCTCTCTCTGCCGCCCCCTGTGGGCGGCGCGGAGCGTTCCCGGCACGATCCCTCTGGCAGCGCGCCGCGTTCCCGGCCCCATCCTGGGAAAAGGGGGGATCAGCCCGGCGGGGCTCCCCGGGCCCCGCACGCCCAAGAAGGGGGTACACCGAGGGGGAGAGGCGGCTCATGGCCAGGCAGCGCTCCGCTGATAATAAATCATCCATACGTTTAACTGCCTTCGGATGCACTTGGGGCTGGGAAAGGACCGATTTTGACACCTGGGCTCATTATAACACCCTTTAAAGGGAAGCTCTTTTTAGTTACAGTTAGCAAAGTTGAGGTTGGATTTCCCCCCTCTTTCTCCCCCCCACCCTAGTCCCTTTTTTTTTTTTTTTTTTTTTTTTGGTAAGAATTTGGTAGATAAAGGTTAATCTTGGGCTGAATGATAGAGCTGTGATTGACAAGAGAAAAGGTGTTGAGGGCAGGTCGAGCTGTCTTATTTACAGCCCACTGCTTGCTATAGAGCCTTTGTTAGGACTGGAAAGCTAATTTAGTGCTGATCAAAAGCACCACAGAGTTAAAGGACTGGTAATGACTGCTAATTTCATTTCAGCCTCATACATCCCCAACTGCTGTAATTAAAGACGTGCTATTTAAATACAGGTGAAGGGGTTTTGTAGTAGGGGGAAAGTGGGTAGCTGGTTACAATTTTATTTGGTGTTAATATGGTAAAAGTCCAACATTTGATTTATGATTTTAGCGATTTGGGGTTTTTATGCTCTTCTGCCCCTGCAGAGCGGGGCTGGGCGTCAGGGCCGGCAGTGCAGGGGCAGGGTGAGGACAGCGCGCTGCAAGAGAGAGATGCGAGCTCCCTGCTAGCGTGGGGTTATCTTATTTTTAATTATTCCCATCAAACGGCAGTCAGGAAACATCGGGAGCGCTAGGGAGAGCGGAGACGGAGGGACACGTGTCAGCTTTTAAGTGCCTCTGCGGAAGCTCGGGTCCTTATATTATTATTATTTTTAATTAAATTATTTTAGCACTCCAGGGCTGGTTCGCTGGCTCTGAGACGATGTAATTTCACAACCCGATATAACAGTTTCTTTCTGGGGAAACATCAAAGGATTGAAAGCTCTACATTTCCGTAGTTGGTTAAAATTGATAGAAAAAAAAAAAAAAAAAAGGGAGAAGAAAAAAAAAAAAAAAAGGAAAGAATTTAGCCTTTAATCTCTTTTATCCACGACGACTAAAGATCTGTACTCGACCCCGCTCGGCTCCGGGCTCCCCGGTTTCCCCCCGGTCCCTCCCGGACCCCCCCGGGCTCCCCCCGCTCCTGCGGCCGCTCCGGGCGGGAGGCGGCGCCCCCTGTCGGCCGCGCCGGGGGTGCCCGCGGGGAATTCCGCGGGAGAGACGCGCCCGCGGGTGGAGCGGGAGCGCCGGGACGGGACCCACGGCGAGGCGAGGAACCCGCTCATGGAAGCGTCTTGGAGTCTCTGGAGCGGGGGGGGGGGGGGGGGGGTTAAAATAAGCAACAGTGAGGTGCAGGCAGGGTGAGCGGACAGCCCAGCCCAGGAACCGCGGGCAGGGAAGCCGCCTCCAGCTTGTGGTGTTTGCTCTGTGGATATAAAAAACGTGACCAAAAAAAATTAAAAAAAAAAAATTAAAATGCCACGGATTTGTTTCTGAGCAGAGCTTCCCGTAAGCCTGGGTCTTATAGAAATGTCGGTGTGTGATGCTCTCCCGCGCCCAGGCAGAGCAGAGGTGCTGTTGCGGGACCGAGCCGCCCCGGCGGGCAGCGGGACATTCCCGAAAGAACATCTTCTTTATTGGCAGCGTTAGGCACAAAAATAAGGATTAATTTTTCTTCGTTCCCAATTTCGGTGTTCCAATGCTGTCAGCAAATGCCAGCCTTTCAGAAGCTCGTGCTTGTGTTTTCTTCCTAAGGTGTCTTAAGTAAGTCAGTGTTGACAGGTGTTGCTTGTGAGCAGCCTTGAATGTTTCCTTTTCATTAAGGAAACGTTTTCGAAAATGGCATATGTTTAAACCCTAAGCAATAAAGTCGTCTCAATCCCCCCTGAAAAAAAGGAAAAAAAAAAAAAAAGGAAGAAAAAAGAAAAAAAAAAAAAAGGAGCAAAATAAACACCACCTCCCCCAATTCTGGAAAAGGAAGAAGCGTTATTTTAAGTGGATGCCTGGAGTGCGTTTTTATTTCCTTGCTGTGTAGATGACAGATTTAAAAGAAACCTGGTGATATAAAACGATTAACCAAAATATGTGACGGGCTGCATTGTCACTAACTTTTTAGACTAATTCTCTACTTACAAAATAAGCATCCGCCTAGCTCTCTGTAGTGCATTTAACGGCGGTATTTGCAACTTGTGGTAATACCCAGCACAGTTTATGCATCTTGCGTGCGAAGAGAAAGACTAATGGAAACCAAATTATTTCTGCTAAATTGGGGTTATTTTGTATCTTCTGTTGACAGCCTGGGTGGAAGTCATAACGCCACAGTTTTTCTATTAGAGGAACCCTATGGTTGTTGGTCTCACGATAAACTTTTCACTTTAGAAATTATATTCGAATAGATTTTTATGAAATATTATTGTTTGTCGCGCTGAGTATACTGACTCCATTCTTTCAGTTTGATCTCCGCTCGAGACTCCTAATAAGGCAATTCTGTAGTAAGAGCGCCCAAAATAAAGACATGGCATTTTCTATAAATAATAGCAAGAGCCCTGCACAGATTTCCTGCACAACGGAATTCCCAGATTTCCTCTACTGTTTCTTTAGTTAGCATGTGTTCGGTATATATAACTCTGAAATTAAGAAAAAATATACATCTGTATAGATCTGCCAAGCTGGTTATAAACAAGAGATATTATATGTCAATTACCACAGGAAACGGAAAAAATGCAGAGCAGTTGGTACACACGGTTTAACGTCAGGAGGCACTTTACAAAAAATTTAGTGATTCCTGCCGAAAGGTGAATGATTAACCCGGTTCCAGGAGAGGGGCTGTTAGTCCTCCCCTTAGAAACAGCAGTTGTGAGGGGGCTGTAAAGAGGTCGTAAACTCCCCCCTCCGAAAGGCAGAAGTTGGCACATAAAGTCGAGGGTCCCGAGTGATCGGTTTAACCAAAATGCGGTTTTCCTAGGGGCTCAGTCCGTAACTCAGCTGCCCGGTTTTATTCCGCGGACTTTACTCCAGGGAGCAAATGCTGTAAATCTGGGATCGGGTCCCAGGCTTGGCAGACAGCTGGCATCAAGGGGGGGTCAGCTCTGTGCTCAGCTGGCAGCAAGAGGGGGTTAGCTCTCTGTTCAGTCTCGTTCATCTCCAGTTGGAGGAAAAGTGCATTTTTAGTTTATTTATGTCTTTTGGAAGGAGAGTTTTTTTTGGATACCGGCATTTCCTATATCTCTTTCGAGCAGTGGAAGGGGAGAGTTGAAGAAAAAAACCAGAAAAACAACCTCAAACGCCAATTTCTCACTTCAACTTTTCTTGTTTTCCCCTTGAGCCTGTCCCTGGCACCTGCTGGCCTGAGCACCCGCAGCTCTGCCCCTGCTCTCACGCTGCTTGAGCAAGCCCAGCCCGAGGGCACCCCCCAGGTCTTTCTCCTCACAGTCATCTGGACACACTGGGAAAGCTTCCACAAGGGCAGGCGGGGTGTTTGGACAAGTCCCGCTGATCAGTGATTTCCATGGAAAAAGGGTTGTGACATCCCTCGGACAGCACCCCACACCCCAACCCAACCCAGCAGTGGTACATGTCTAAAGAGTTTTTCTTGCCGCCGCTGGTCGCAAATACATCCGTGGCCTCGGCCCGGGTGGAGGATGTTCGGGGAATCATACGGGCTCCCTTTTGCTGTTTGGAGGAGCCTGATACTCCCTCGCCTCCCTCCCCTGAGCCCGGGCCTCCTCCGGCAAAGGCTCTTTCAGGTCTTCGGATGGAGGCAGTGGATAGACACATGGGAAGTGTTGTTGTTATTATTTACAGCACCATCTCTCCCGCTCCGATTAAGCGCCGTCTAAATATGAATTCACAGTATAGACAGCTAGTCTATAATTTGAATTAAAATCCTCCCAACGAGCCCGTCGCTGGAGAATTCTGAAATCACAAGCCTAAGTTGACACAATGAGCCCATGGTGTCAATAAACCATGGGCGAGATGGAGAGATTGTCACTCCAGACCATAACAGTTCTGAAAGTGTCATTACCGTCTGTCCTGTCAATGAGCTCCAAATTAAGGACTATGAGGAACAGCGAGATAAAAGTCACCGTCTTGGCTCCATTATGGGCGATCGTGTCAGTGATCTGAGAATCACTGGAAAGGACTTTTTTTTTTTTTTTTTTTTTTTTTTTTTTTTTTTAAGTACTTTTCAAACCATGCCTCAGGATGCCAGGGTTTGAGGTGCGCTGAGAGAAGCATCCTTGAAGCACCCCAGGCTTTGCCTCAGGCGTTCCCATTGAAACTGCCAGAGCTTCTTTGGGAAATGGTGTGAATTCAATGGAAGAGCCGGAATAATTCCATCAAAACTGTGCTGGGGCCAAAGAGGACTTCATTTGATTTGGGCGACACGTGTGATCCCATGAACAGACATTTTTTTAGACCATTATTTTCTTAAGTTAACACAAAGATGGTGAAGAGGAAAGAGGAAAATAAAATAGAAGCCTCAACTTTAGGAAAAGACAATACATTTGAGATAGCCCCTTCCAGGCATTAAGACTTTCAGAGAATGTCCCCAATCTCTCTCTCCTGCGAGCCTGAGAGAGTTAAGGGGACTTATTCAGGAATTGGAAACCTTCAATTCTGGATTTTTGTGCCTTCGTGGGTTTAGGCAAAGCAGTTAGCGTTCTTCAGGAGAGGTTTTGTGTTTAATATACATGAGTTCATTCAACTACAATGGGAAAAGAAAACTCATTTGTTCTTATAAAACTAGGAAAGAAAGATAACTTTAAATAGACTGCCAAAAAGGATCCCGCTCGAGGGGGTTGCCTTCCCGCTAAAGAGCCAACATGTTAAGTTATGTTAAGCAGCAATTCCTAAGTTTATCCTCATCTATGATCTTGATTTTCTGATTTATTTTTAAGGTCAGGTAAGAAAAAGTACGGGCTGCACTTACTCTACTACGGGAAAGAAATCCCGGGAGCGTGATTTTAGATGCAGGGCAAAAATTGCGGACAGTTTGAGAAGGCTGTTGGCTATTTATGAAGAGTCCTGGAAGCCTGTTTGGACAATCGGCTTCTCCATTTATTGAGAAGCCTTTTGAAAGCTACTTCGAGAGGTGGTGTGTGCGAGTCGGCTTTTATGATGTTTGTTGCGTACGTTAAACTCCTTCCAGGATTTGAGGTTGTGTTGTTTTTTTTGTTTTTTTTTTTTGGTTTTTTGTGTGTTTTTTTTTTTTTGTTTTTTTTTTTTTTTGTTTGTTTTGTGTTTTTTTTTTTGTTTTTTTTTGTTTTGTTTTGTTTTTTTTTTTTTTTAATTTGCTTCTCGCAGCACTGGACGAAAGTGGAGCTGCTTCTTTCCATTTTTGTATCTCACTCCCTACCCCCTTTTTTTTTTAACCTCTCGGCAATGTTTTTTACCGCCCCAGTCCCACAGTCCCGGCTCCCGCATGCAGTGGTCGCCGGCAGGTGCGGTGGCAGCGGGGCCGCTCGGAGGGCACGGGGTGAGATCGGTGGTGCGGGGGAGCCGCCCCCGCAACCCCCCGGCCCTGCGGTCGGGCCCGGGCCCGGGCCGTGCGCTCCCCGCACGTGTGCTCGCCCTGCGGTTCCATTCGGGGGAAGCGGGATGAAAGGAAAGGCCGGGAGCAGCCTGGGGCTCCCTCGGCATTCCCCGGCTTTTCAAGGGTCCTTAGAGCCCTTGAATGAAATTATTGGGCGAAATGGGGTCTTGGCGGGCCCGGCCGTGGCTCGCCCCCTCCTTGGTTTGTACGTGTAATGCCACTTCTGAGAGCGACAATCGGGCTACTTGCTGGACAGGCAGGGACAAAAAGGAGATTAAACCGTTTTAAATAATAATAAAAAATATCCAAAACGCAAGCAGAGTGGATTACACTTGCTGCGGCGCCTCGGCTCCCCCCAGGTCCCCCTCACAGCCGCCCCCGGGCCTCGCAGGGAGGGTGGCCCCAGCCTCACCCGTGCTCGGCCCCGCCAAACTTCCCAAGCTTCCCTGAGCTCTTTCTTTCTGGGCCCGGCGGGTCTCCCCGGGTCTCCGGCCATCGCCGTGTGAGATACTTATTTGGCCGAAGACATCCTGCATTTTCCCCACCTCGGGAGCGTGCAGGGGCTGGGGAAGGCGGCTCGGGCTGCAGGGCTCCCCCGGCCCTGCCCGTACCCACTCCAAACGTGGATTTTATTCTAGGTCATTCCAGACTGTATCTCCCCAAGTTTTCCTCGGCATGCTACCGCAAACTCACCATGTGATGACTGAAATTCCCCAGAGAGTGGGGTATAGTTAGTGCAATAGGACTTCCCTGACTAACTTCGGCTCTGGACTGCTACAGCATCAGAGGGGAGAGAGGAAATTTTCGTCTTTGCCTGTTTTGTTTTGTTTTTTTAACGTAATGAAATTAAAAATTTTGGAGCTCACAGTTGACATTTTGCAGAAAATTGAGTTATCAAGGCAGTAATTATTTCACAGGGAGATAAAACTCTCATAGCCCTAACTGTCAAATAGGGCCCTTTTCAGATTTTAATTACAAAATAAAATTAGTCTGCTCTTCCTCGGAAGGGTTTGTGAGTGGCTAAACAGAGCTTTCCCCAATACTGGTGGTCGTCAAACTCTGCTAATTAGCAATGCTGAGAAATTCCAGTTAACAAGGACATTCTCTAAGTCTCTGCAGGTTCCCTGCCGTTCGCCTTCATTTCCATAAGAAGATTAAGAGTGGAGGGGAACACACTCAAATGCAGATGCAGAAAAGAAGCGTTTTTAACAAGCATCATAATAGTAAGATGCTTGGCTAGTTCTCACCTAATTACTGCAAGTTAAACCTCTATTTGCAGCTAAGGACAAAAAATGGAGCTGCAATCTCCCATCTCCACAAGTCTGCTTAATAGTTTGCTTTAGATTGGTTACTAGTAGGTTCAGGGAAAAAATAATATGAAAATGTGTATATTCTTTCCGATACAGTTAACACGATAGGTTGTATCCTTAGGGCTTTTAGAAAAATCGGCGAGTATTAGAACAAAAAATACATTAAATCCTTCTAGTTAACATTCATTTTCTTTTTAAGACACTCATAACCTGGAAATAAGAATGCGTGTGCCGCAGAGCCCATCACTGAGAACATTTGCAGACTATTTGTTTAATGTAAGCACTTTTCATCTCCATAAATTATACCAATGGCAACGAGTTTTTAAATCCACTCAGATTAAACCGTCCCTCCGCAGGCCTCCCTTCCAACGTGGCTGTATTCTTAGAGAGCAGTGGTGTTATTGTCATTAATATAGAAAATCAGGGACCATTCCATCTTTTTTTTTTTTTTTTTATAATTTTATTTTATAGCCAGCTTCCCGGTCTCCCTCTGCTTCCGCCCACCCATGTGTGTATTCCCAGCTAAGCAAACATCTATACCCAGAGGAAAGGCGCAAAATGCCCCAAAAGAGCCATCGCCCTCACCTTATTTCCTGTAGTGCATTATTATGTATATATGACAGTTTATTGCATCGATAATTAAAAGCGTTAATTAAAATAGAGCCGTAAATACTCCCGATAGCACAATTGTTAGGCATTTCCCATCCTTTATTCATATGATAAATGCAATTAGGAGAGGACCAGGCCCCGAAAGGCCTCCAGCGGGCACAGGGCAGCCCACGCTGCCCTGGTCCTGCATGGAGCCCTGGGCTATGCACCCCACGCACCTCCCGCAGCTACAGCCAGAGCAAAAATAACACTTTGCCTTCGCACCGCCAGCCCTCACTTATCAGTTCAGCACGACGAACAAGCACCACTGCCACCCACCCACAACCCTGTCTTAAAAAAAAAAAAAAATCAAAAAATAATTATCCCTAAAATAATTTTAATATAAAACTTTATCAACTGCAGACCAAAGGGAGAACAGTAAGAAAGCAAACAGCTTTCAGGAGTGTCTGGACAATCAGAATCCGGTTATATCCCACATCTCATAATTCGCACCTATTTTTCATCAGTTTAACCTATCACTTATCCGGGGGTTATATATAAATTTTCGAATTGAACACGCTGAACCCGATAGGATTAATTTGCATAATCCACGCACAGGAAAAAAAAAAAAAAAAAAAAAAAAAAAAGATGCGTCCCCGTTCGCTGGTAGGTTTTTATTATTATTATTATTATTATTATTATTATTGTTACGCTTCAGACGGGCTGTAATTGCTCGCTCCCTTCCCCCCCCGTCCCTCTCCAGGGGCGCGGCCGGGCCGGCAGGGGGCGCCGCAGCGCCGCGGCTGAGCCCGTCGGGGCGCCCCGCGCTGCCCCGGCCCCTCACGGGCCCTCACGGCCCGCACGGCCCCGCACGGCCCCGCTCCGACATCCCCGCCCCGGGGTCCCCCGCCGCCCCGCACCCCCTTCACGACCGAAAGGCGGAGCAGCCCCGTCGGGGCGGTGGGAGTTCGGCCGTGGCTCACCACCTCCCCCCCGCCCCGCTCTCCCTCTCCGCGCGTCCTCTCTCTCTCTCTCCCCTCCTTCCTTTGTCGTCAAGTGCGGTTTAGCAACAAAGATCCCAACAAGAGAGTGGAAGTAAACTTAGCCGGGGCTTTGTGCGGCCCGTGTAGTGACAACAAGAGAAACAAAACTACCTATTTGTAGCGCCGGCCGTCCCGCCCCCCCTGCTCACCCCCCCGGGCCGAGCCCACCCAGCGCCGCCCGCGCCCCGCGGTGTGCGCGGGGTGGCGGCGCCGCCGGGCCGGGGCTGTGAGCGGGACGGGGCGGGCGCGGCACCCCTCCCTGGCCCTTGCTGAGGGGTCCCGGCCGCGCTTTGTGTTCTGCGGGGACAGCGTGTGAGGGACCCGTGTTTGCACTGGACAACCCCGTCCGCCGAGGCCGGAGGTCGCGGGGAGAGCTTGGCGCTCGGAGCGGGGCCCGGGGGATGGCCGGGAGGTGGGCACAGGACTGTGCGGGGCGGGCTCGGCTCCGCGGCGGCGGAAGGCAGCGGGGCCCGGCCGGGAACGCGGCTCCCACGGGGACCCCGCGGCGCTCGGCCTGGACGGGGCGAGCACAGGCCCCTTCAGCCAGGCGGCCCCTCCGCCCCGAGGGGCGCTGGCAGAGAGGGGGTGGGGGCCGGGGGGAAGCCGTTCCGCATCCCCCCACGGCTTCTCCCAGCCCCAAGCCAACACCAACTTAAAGGCGGAAAAAAAAAAAAAAAAAAAAAAGAAAGAAAAAAAAAGAAACCACCACGTAGCAACAATGCTGTTTACCCACTTCCTCCAAAAGGCGTGTGTGACCTGTTGCTGGAAGGGGAGATACAAAGGCTCGCAGTGGCCGCCCGGGCCGCCCCCGGGCCCGCCTCCCCGCCGAGCCGTCCCGGCGCGCCCAGCCCCCGCCCCGTTTCATGCAAAACCAGGGGAAGAGACTTGTCCTCAGTGGCGGAGCCGCCGAGCGCTGATTGGCCGGGGCGAACGCATTTATTGCCTGACAAGCCCCCATCACATGGATGGTTGTCTATTAACTTGTTCAAAAAAGTATCAGGAGTTGTCAAGGCAGAGAGAGAGAGTGTGTGTGTTTGCAAAAGGGGGTAAAGTAGTTTGCTGGCTCTTTAAGACCGAGGTGGAGAGAGAGAGAGAGAGAGAGAGAGAGAGAGAGAGAGAGAGAGAGCGGCAGGCAGAGAAAAGGGAAAAAGGAGGAAGAAGTTTTTTAAAATCAAGGCTCCGGCGGTAATAATAGCAGTTATTAGCATTATTAATCCATCAGCGAAGAGGAAGATCCTGATCTTGATCCAAGTGTGGTTTTGGGGAGTCCCCCTCCCCCCTTTCCTACCCCTCCCTAGGAAAAAAAAAAAAAAAAGTCCGGCTTGGGACTCCGCTGCGGCTGCTCCTCGTTTCTCTGCTCAAGGCTGGTTCCAGGCAAAAGTAGTTTGAATGTACAACATGATGGAAACCGAGCTGAAACCTCCCGCCCCCCAGCAAACTTCGGGGGGAGGCACAGGCAACTCCAACTCGGCCGCCAACAACCAGAAGAACAGCCCGGACCGGGTCAAGCGCCCGATGAACGCGTTCATGGTGTGGTCCCGCGGGCAGCGGCGGAAAATGGCCCAGGAGAACCCGAAGATGCACAACTCCGAGATCAGCAAGCGGCTCGGGGCGGAGTGGAAACTTTTATCCGAGGCGGAAAAGAGACCCTTCATTGACGAAGCCAAGCGGCTCAGAGCTCTGCACATGAAGGAGCACCCGGATTATAAATACCGACCCCGGAGGAAAACCAAGACCCTCATGAAGAAGGATAAGTACACGTTGCCGGGGGGCTTACTGGCACCGGGCACCAATACCATGACGACTGGGGTAGGGGTTGGGGCCACCTTGGGAGCTGGGGTGAACCAGAGGATGGACAGTTACGCGCACATGAACGGCTGGACCAACGGAGGCTATGGGATGATGCAAGAGCAGCTCGGCTACCCGCAGCACCCGGGCTTGAACGCGCACAACGCGGCGCAGATGCAGCCCATGCACCGCTACGACGTGAGCGCCCTGCAGTACAACTCCATGACCAGCTCGCAGACTTACATGAACGGATCGCCTACCTACAGCATGTCCTATTCCCAGCAAGGGACCCCGGGCATGGCCCTGGGCTCCATGGGCTCGGTGGTCAAGACGGAATCCAGCTCCAGTCCCCCCGTAGTCACTTCCTCGTCTCATTCAAGGGCTCCTTGCCAAGCTGGGGACCTTCGGGACATGATCAGCATGTATCTACCAGGTGCTGAAGTACCAGAACCAGCTGCCCCAAGCAGACTTCATATGTCCCAACACTACCAGAGTGCACCTGTTCCTGGCACAGCCATTAATGGCACACTCCCTCTATCACATATGTAAGACAAAGGGGCCGGGGAGGGCGGGGAGGGGAGGGGGGGGGCGAAAGAAAACTAAACAAAACAAACAACAAAAAAACTTTTATTAGAAATTCTGGACTTTTTTTTTTTTTTTTTGGACTATTTTTGTACAGAGAAAGCTCCGGGCGGGGGGCAGGGGTGGGGGCTGGGGGGGGGGGGGGGTGTCAGAAATTAAACCGACAAGGAACTTGTATAGATCTTGGAGGGGAAACAACTACACAAAACTTTTAAAAAGTTCTAGTGAAAACGGTAGGAACTTTGCAGAAAGTTTGCAAAAGTCTTTACCAATAATATTTAGAGCTAGACTCAAAGAGCGAAGAGGAAAATGTTTTAATATTTGCAGGCAACTTTTGTACAGTATTTATCAAAAGACACATGGCAATCAGAATGTCCATTGGTGATATAGAGAGAAGGAAAAAAAATAAGCTCACGAATTTGCCAATTATTTTTAAAAAATAGTGTCTTCTTGGAGTATTGTGGCTTTGGCAGCTGAATTTACAGCAGCTGCGAGAGAGAGGAAATTATTTTACGGCATTTGGACATTTAAATTGTTTTAGAATTTGTACAAAAGACACAAAAAGGTAGGATGAGTACTTGCGAACCATGGGCTTGGTTTGCTGTATAAGGGCAAACGTTTAGATTGTACTAAATTTTTTTTTTATTTTTTTTTTTTTACTTCTTGTTAAAAAGCAAAAATTGCCATGCAGGTTCACACGCCGTTTGTTAATTTATAATAACTTTTTGTTTCCAGACTTCATCCTGTTCAAAGAAAAAAAAAAAAAAAAAGGAAAGAAAAAATACCCTGAAATTACTGTGTTTGAAATATTTTCTTATGGTTTGTAATATTTCTGTAAATTTATTGTGATGATATTTTAAGTTCTTTTTTTTTTTTTTTTTTTTCTCCTCATTTTCCGTAGTTGTATTTTAAAGATTCGGCTCTGTATTATTTGAAATCAGTCTGCCGACAGTCCATGTATATATTTGAACTAATACCATCCTTATAACAGGTACATATTCAAGTTAAGTTTTTACTCCATTATGCACAGTTTGAGATAAATAAATTTTTGACATATGGACACTGAAGTTCCTCTTGAGTCTTGGATTTATTTTTGTAATGCAAGATGTTTTTTAAATAATTCATGCAGTAAAAGGTATCACCATAGCCAACCGAATACGATAAATAATGCATATATATATATTTATATATATATAAGGCATGAATATTTTTATAAGTATGTATCTATAGAGAGAGAAAGTACGATAGCTTTAATGGAGTAGCCGCCTGTTCCTCCTTTCGGGAAGGACGAGAGTGCGGAGTGAGAGGCTGTTTGCCAGTTCCCTCCCGTCCCTCCCGAGGACGCGGGGTGCGATGGGGTGCGGGGGGTTCTGTCGCCGCTGCCTTTGACCACTTGTTGCCCCCGGAGGGGCCGAGCCGGGGGCTGGCGGGGCCGGCGGGAGCGGCGGCCCGGCCGCGGGCACTGCCGGCGGCCTCCCGGCTCCAGAGACAGATAATGCGTTTCTGTCTTTTCCCAGCTGTGCCTCCCTCCTCTGGGGCAGGCAGGAGGGGAGCCGGCTTCCCACGACCGGGAACCCGAGCGCGGCCGGCCTGGTGCGGCTGAGCGCTCCCCCCTCCCTTTGTCCGCCACTTCCCAAACTTTCCTCTCCCGGCTCCTGGGCCGCGCAGGAGGAGGTGAGAGGTGGGGGCGGGGGTGGGCTAGGCCGGGCAGAGGTAAGAAACAACAAAAAACGAACAAACAAACAAAAACAGTCGAATGCCAGAGACCTTTCACGTTTTATCACAGCTCTTTCTTGAATCCTATTTCTAAAATTGCCAGCGCGGTGTAGCCCCGTTTCGGACGCTCTCTGCAGCCGGTCACAGCCCCAAAGAGAAGCGGTGGCGCCCGCCAAATAGGAGGAGAGATCCGCCATCCGTGCCAGGTAGAGTTTTACTTTGTACCGTGGTAGCCGCAGTTGCCGAGGACTGGGCTCCGCGCCGCTCCGCGCTGGAGGCCCTGGCCGGCGACAGGGCCTGCGACCCTGGGCAGAGCAGGGGGCGATGGGCAGCAGAGCTGTACACCCCCTGCGACAGCCCCTGTCCCCCCGCGAAGCCCCAGCGTTTATGTGGTGCTGCTAACGAGGCTGCGGTTTCCCTTGGGAAACGCGAGAGACGGAGGTGCAAATAATAGCAAATAATAATAGTTTTTTAGAAAAATGTATGAAATTTGGGATTTGGGGCACTGTGATTGCAAACTGGTCGCGTGTTCTGCTAATGGCATGTGGTGCGTGGCAAGGAAAGCCTGTGATGGTTGATTTAGGCAAGGCAAAAAGTGGCCACTCCGGAATGGAGCAAGTGTTGCTCAGCTTTTCTCTCTAGTATTTCTTGTCAGTCAGTGGATTTCTCTTTAGCTCGAGGAGGAAGGAGGCTGGGTAAAAAACCCCCCACACACGGACACACACACAAAAAGTTACCTGTCTGGTTGTGGCTTTTATTTGGTAGTGCAATTTCTTAGGCTCAGTTCTGGCCTCCATCCTCGAAGCCTGGTGTCCAGATGAAAACTAACAGGGACAGACTAAGAGATGGGGAGATTTGCTCACTGCCTGGTTTTGTGTTTAGCTCCCTTTGTCCCTATTATTTCTGCATCGTCGCGGTACTTGAGCAGGACAACATTTTTTGCAGATTCTCAACCTTTTCTATGTATTTCACGTTAATGCAACGAGTACAATATTCTTTTTCAAAGCTGTGAGCGTTTGCAACGCGTCTAGGGATTACTCACGTGGTAACGAGCCCACATCCCCGCTCCCGCTCGCCTCGCTGAGAAAAGAGAACCAGGAATAAAAGCCCAATCGATATCACGATTCCATTTTTAAAAGCAAATCTTAGCCAATTAACAGCAATAAAACCTGGCCCCTTTTTGAAGTGCTAACTAAAATATTCGAGGGGGGTATTTGGAAATGTTGGTACTTTTACAATTCGCATAGAGAAGGCGAGCTAATACCATTAAACAAAAGGCACTGAGCCACATATTCAGGCTTAGTGAATTCAGCAACTTTTTATATGGGCAATTTGTTTAAGCTTAGATTTCGAAGTACGATGCGGAATATGTGTGATTGAAACCTGATATCCCTTGGACAGATTCCTTACATCCATCCATCCATCCATCCATCCATCCATCCATCCATCCATCCATCCATCCATCCATCCATCCATCCATCCATCCATCCATCCATCCATCCATCCATCCATATCCGTTTAGAGAGGATAACTCAAAGCATTTTACACGTACGGCTGAACGGTTTTATATTTAAAGTGTTACTTGGAGGAACGCCATTGTCCACTGCTCATTTTAAATTCAACACATTCAATAAACGCCATTTACACCTAAGCCATTATCCCGGGCTTTTGTTTATGGCAGCTGAAATGTGTAGCAGAGCTCGTGGGTATGTTTTTATTTTGGTTATTGAAGACCTTTGGGGCTCTCCGTGGTTTCCCTTTTGTGAATTGTTGTCTTCTTTATAGCCAGGGTGATGCTCGGCCCAAGAGCACCAGTGTAATGTTTCCCTAACCTTCTACAGAGCCGAAATGAACCCAAGGATAAGATTATAGTTTCCCCTGTGATTTTTTTACAGCTTTTTAAGTACTGGGGTGTTAAAATATTTTGCGGAACTGGAGAGGTAGATTAGCAGGGTTTCTTGCCAAAGCTGGGAAGCTGGTATTACAGACTGTCCCAGGGGGAAATCGCTCACATTAACCACTAAATGAATATTTGACAAGGGCTCATTCGGGGGTATTATTACTACAAACGGGTCCCTACTGGACTTTCTAAGGGTCAAAGAGCAATGGTTCAATTAATTATTTAGACTGTTAGTAGATTTGGTTGTAATAGCTGTACTTATTTCTGCAACCGACAGCTTCTTGCGGTGGGGGACCTGGGGAGAGGCTCTGCCTCGCAGCCCCGGCTCCAGCCCGCGGGCGGGCGAGCGGCTGCCGGTTGCCGTCAGACATTTGTTGGTCGAAAACACATTTTGATTCCTTGAGATGCCCATTGGTGCCGTGTGGGACATCAGGAGTGGCGGTGATCCCCGAAGCAGCGTGTTCTCTCTTCGTATTAATTCCTCCTCTTCCCCAACGGGCAGCAGACATGTATATCTGCGTCCGAATTGGAGGTAGATAGCCCAGCAATTTAAGTACTATATAATATAGGTCCCACTGAAAGAAAGAGGCCCATTACTGATAGGTGTGATTAGATACACTTCACTTATTTAAATCCTGATCTAACTCAAATACTAAAATGTAAAACCTGCTTCGGTGCTTGTGAGATTTCTGAGGATATATGCAAAAAGGCAGACATTCAGATGGCAGAAGAGCTTCGTCTTTACGTTTTTAGTGCCAGCTAGCCTCGCCTGACACTGTCGTTTCAATATTTTTCTTGTTGAGGGGGGGAAAGAGAAGGGAGGATTGTTTTGTTTAATTTTTACAATAAACATGTCCGCAGTAGTAGATACCAAAAAAAAAAAAAAAAAAAAAAAAAAACAAAACACCAAAAAAAACCCAACCCAAAATAATGTTGGGAGTGTACGATTAGGTGACAATAATATATGTTGAATGAATAAGAGATAAGCTGCAAGGGGGGAGAGGGAAGCAGTAATTACAAACCCAATTCATTCAGCTTTTCAGGACTTTTGTTGTGGGAGCTCCATTGACGGGCTTCGAGCTGCCAGTTTTCTCACATTAAAAAGAACTGATCAGCGCCTCAGGGGGACAAGCAACACCGCTTAACTGCATAGTGATGGGGTCCTCATTTAGAGCCATTACAACAAGAAAATTAAACAGAGCCTTTGTGTGCACCAGGTTTACTTTTCAATTGCTGACAGTTTATAGCTAACTGCTCAGAGATTGAAGTTTGATTGCGGTTTGATCGCCTGCTAGTTAGCACCGCCGCTATTTTAGTTTTGGTAATTAAAACCAGTTTTTCTGACGATGGCACGGGGAATTGCGAGAAGTTTGGTACTGTTTTGCTTTTGAGGAACCAGTTCACTTGGCGAGGACGCACAGCGCTGCAGTGAGTGTGGGGGCTGGTTCACTCGCGAATTGAAAAGGAAAGGAGCCCGAGGGGTGGAAATTCTCGGAGCTGCATGTTTGGCTGTGCGAGAGCGGGAGGGCGAGCTCCGTCCTCCGGGACGGCCCGGCCAGCTCAGCTCTTGCACCGCGGCCGCGCCGCTCCGGGCCCGGCGGAGCCTCCGCGCCGGCAGGTGCGGGCTGGAGGAGCGGGGAGGAGGGAACAAAGCGAAACCCCGAACCTCGCGGGATGGTTTTGGAGCTTTTGCTTTGGAGTTCGCAGCGGGTTTGCTGCGGCTGAGCCGCGTGTGAGAGTGACTGTGTGCGAGTGTGACCGTGTGTGACTCTGTGTGTGCGTGTGTTTGTGTCCGTGTGCGCCTGTGCGTGCAGGGGGAGGGGGCGCGCCCGAACGAGCTGTAATTTTTCATTATAATTTAGCAATGTGGGAGGAGGGCCGGGCCCAGACCCGCACGGCACCGCACGGAACGCCTGTCCGAGGGGCTCGGCTCTCCCACAGGAGCCGCTGGAGACCTGCGGGCAGGAGCGGGGGGGGAGCCCGTGGGCGGGGGTCCTGTGCGGAGGCGGCCTCGGGGAACGGAGCGGGGCCTGGCCGGAGAAGTTTCTGCAGGAGTTTGTCTGTGGCCCCTGCCTCGCAGGACCTTTGCCATGTGGGCGAAAGCTTGTATAGCGTGGGGGTTTTTTGTTGTTGTTGTTTTAATTTAATTATATTAGGGTTTCTATGTGTTTTGTTTGTGTTTTGCTCCCCATCCCTTCCCCCTTCCCCCCCCCCTCCGGAGAAAAACGCCTTTCCCTACCGCCTTCCCTCCCTCCAAGTGTGTTTTCAGGCTCAAGTAACCCAGCGGGTATTCCAAGGCGGTTGGCTTCTTCTGAGGAGCGAGATGGCCCGAGGCTCGGCAGGGTCCCAGAGGGGCACCCTACAGGGCGGGGGACTGTCAGACTCCTTCCGCGGAGCCTAGCGGATCTCGATGGGGCAAAAACGGCGATGCCTGCCGTTCCTAGAAGCTCTGGGGGCAGCGGGACCTCGGGGGAGACCTGTCAGCCCCAGCGCAGGAGCTGAGCTCTTTCCTGACGGCTCCACTCTCCGGAGCCCAGCACAGGGCTGCTCTGGGCCCCGGCCGGGACTTGCCCTCGCTCCCCAGCAGGCTCCTCTGCCCCGGGAGAGCGAGAGGGGAGGCCCGGCCCCCGCGGGCTCCCCCGCCCCGGGTCCTCGGTGACCCCATCATCTCCGCAGCAGTTAGGGCTGATGACGTAATGTGGGCCCTTTTTTTTTTGCAGAAGGTCGTGATTAACGGGAGGGGGATGGGGGTGGGGAGAGGGTAGAGGGAGGGAGGGAATCCCACCGGATTCTAGAGGGAAACAGGCCTCCGCAGAGGCTTTCCCGCGGGAAGGCTCCGCGGGGGTGTCGACACACAGACACACTCGCACTCACTCATGCACACTCACAGCTCACACACACCCCAGGCTGAGGGCCTGATCCTGCAAACCCTCCTCCCCTCCTGCAGGAAGCTCCCTGCTCTGGGGAGGCCCCTCTGAGAGAGCCGAGTTTACTCGGGCGAGTAGGGACTCCCGGGGCCGGGACCGGCTTAATGAGAACCAAATCCCGCAGCGCTCTGCAGGGCGGCCGGGCCGGGGCTCCGGGAGTGGGGCTGGGGCTCATCCCCACACTGCCCTCGGCTGCCGGGCTCCGGGGCGGGTGCCACGGAAGAAGCTCTCCAACCTGTCCTTCTGCCGTCGCTGGGAATGATGGTTCCTTTAAGCTCTTACAAATTGCAAAAGTTGAGGAAGACAGAGAAATAATTAATGTATTAAAACAAGCAGCGAATTCCTCAGGAGGCACCTTATCAACTCCAGCCACACTGGCTTCATCCCTCCTCGTATGCTAATGCCCCGTGACGTCATCGGCGCTAGATTGAATGTGAATCAGTTATGAAATTATTAGTTTTAGCTTAAAAAGCAATCTGGCTCTCCCGCGAGTGGGCTTTGCGTTGCTGCGGGTTCCCGCTCCGTGTCCTCCCCATGTTATGCACACACAGTAGTTGCGACTTTCCTGTCGCGATGAATCAATATTTCCAAAGCACATATCCGAACGGGGGGTGATGTAAAGAAACCCGTAGATTAACTGGGTCCCTTTTCTGAGACGGCTGTGTCTATCGATACACACTTTACACCCGAAACCAGACACTCGGATTTCCTCCTACTTTTCAGGTAGGCAAGAGCTCCTTGTGATTTATTTCTGTTAAGATCCCACAGAGGGGGTGTGATTCTTTGCCAGCGTCTGCGAAAAAAATACCCAGGAGTGTGTGCTTTTGCTCGCGATGGAGGAAAATGGGCCAGAAAGTGGGGAAATACAGAAATTGTTTGCTTGTTTGTTTCAAATAGAAAGATTTTTATTCGGAATTTTGAAAAGGAGAGAATCCCAGTGGTGGAGGGCCAAGGGATCTGAGCGGGGAACAATGGGAATTAACACCGTTTCAATCGCTGAGGCCACTCTAATTAGATGTCTGGGTCCGGCGAGATCAAATACCTGAATCTAAACCCCTCGGCTCGGTTTCTTTCGCTTGCAAATGCTTCTGAAAAACGGTTCTTGAAGAAACCGAACTATCCCCAAATTCCCCGGAGTCCCTTTCGAAGAGTTTGGCCAATAACAACTTTCTCCAGGGGTTAGGGGAACCGGCCCGTCCCCTCCCCGAGGTGGCCTCCAGCCCCGCCGCCCCTGCCCGGGCACCCCCGGTAACACCCCCCGCACCCTCCATCCCCCCGCCCCCCCCGCCGCAATTGCTGGAGACACTTTGGTCTCTTTGGCCGTTTCTTTCTCCCCGTCTCCCGAGTGCAGGCTGCTCTGCTACCATGAATTATGAATAAACTCTCTCCTGGGGAGACCCGCCATCGGCCCCTTGCTCCATTCCCGGGGCTGAGGAGCCCCGCGCGGAGCTGCCCGGCCCCGGGGAGAGAGATGGCACCGGCCCCAGATCCCACTTCCAGCAGCCCCCGAAGGAGGGAAAGAAGGAAGGAAGGAAAGAAAAAGAAAGGAGAGAGAGAGAAAGGAAAAAAGAAAGAAAGAAAAAGAAAGAAAAAAGAAAAAGAAAGAAATAAAAGAAAGAAAGAAAGAAAGAAAGAAAGAAAGAAAAAGAAAGAAAGAAAAGTAAGAAGTTATAACTGGCTGAGAAGTGAGTTTTCTGACTAATGAAATCCAAAATGAGTGGCGAATATAAAGTATTGTAAGATTTCTTCCCTGCCCCCCCGGCACTGATTGGCAATACTTTTTTTTTTTTTTTTTTTTTTTTTTTTTTTTTTTTTTGTGTTGGTTTGAAAAGCAGGAAGAAATGTAATGAATTGAGTGCTGTCAGAGATGTCTTCTCTGTTGATGTGGTGAATGGCAGTAGCTCCCTGATCCAGTGCAGGTGCAGTAGAGCTGGGGAATAAAAGAGGGGGGTTCTCTGTTCAGTGGAAAAAGCACATTCCCTACAATAGACCACACACTGCCAGCCAGCACGGCATCAGCTCACACTCTCAGACTTTTTTCGCCTCTTTCCACAGTCCTGAGCTCACAAAATGGCTATACATTAGCACTAGTTAGGGTTTGCTTTTAATGAACAGTTGTGACTCCTTTTGACCAACATTTAAATCTGCTGTGCTCTCTCTGAAGACAGGTCTGTTTTGATCACAGGTTTTAAAAAATGGCCCGTTTCCTCACAAGGCGGCTTATTCAGGGCCATCAGTTGCATTTGATTACAAGAAAAAAAAAGGCTCTCGATTAATAAAAAGCATTTTCCAAGTGCTTCTACCGGGGAAAGTTTTCCCCCTTTTTTTTTTTTTTTTTTTTTTTTTTTTTTTAGTATATAATAAAGTGTTGTGGGGAGGAGGAGAGACACTGTTTTTAAATGGATGAGGTGGTCTAATCTTGCACACGAACGCATATTAATCCTGTTTTGAGATAACCTGTCTCCTTTCGGCTTAATATATTATCCTTATACACGGATAGAAACTTTGCACTCCTATTAATTCGGTCCAGATTGTTTTTTCTTGGCTTATTTCCTTCACCCTTTTATTTATTTATTTATTTATTACCTTTTCTCCCCCTCTCAACGATCTGCTGAGAGGAAGCTAGATGGTTACAGTTGGTTACACAAGTTTTATTCGAAATTATTTCCAGAGCGAGGGCTCACTCCTCAGCCAAGGGGGCTGATTGATTCTGTCCCTCTCCGCCTCGCATTTGATGTGCCTCGTCCTATCGCGGCCAAGCCAATGAGCCGGGATTTTCATGGCATCCCGGAGCAGCCCTCGCTGATTCCTCTTGCACCTAACCTGCAAGAAGTAGATTAAGCCCTTTTGGATATACTTGCTGATGCATTGCGCTGAGGAAAATTGCTCGGCGTTTGCTTATAGAAAGCCATGTTAGTGTGAATGTTCTTTTTTTCCCCCCTAATCGTGGTAACAAATAGCATCAGCTCCTGGAACAGTTTGGCAAAGCCATTCTTGCCTGGGTACTGCTAAACGGGAGAAGCTGACAGCTAACCTGAGCTCCGAGTAACCCCCAGTCCCAACCCCCCACCCCCCAGCTGATAACAAAACGTGTTGGCAATAAATGACATTAGAACTAACAGGCTGATGCCGGTGGGTGCTTGGAGCACGTTTCGAGAGGTCAGATCTTGTCATCCCGCGCACAAAAGAACGGACCTTGTCTACATGGGAGAGAAGAGATCATATCGATGCTCCTATATGAAAAATACGTCTCGTTTACACTTTGTTCGGGATGTTTCGAAAGCGCCGGGGCATCATCACCTGACGGCGCCTTGTTTACTGCCAACAAGTTGGAGCTCCCCCAGCCCCAGCCTTCCCTCCGTGGCAGCTTAATAACAAACTCAGCGGAGTTGGGGCTTTGCCGGGGGTGCCCGTCCCTGCCGAGGCGAGGGGCGCGGGGTGCCCGGCCCCGCCCGGGCAAGGGGCTGCGACCCTCCGCTGCTCCCCGCGCCACCGGACAGCCTTTGTGTCCTCCTGCTGCACACACCCATAATTAATCCTCCTTCTTACCGCTTACATCCCGGACCCAAGGGGCAACTCAAACCTATTTAGATCGCCTTGGTTGGTTGCACAAATTTAAGTGGCAAATGAGTTATAAACCTAATAACTGCTTTAATAAAAATAATTATTTGATTATGGCAGAGGAAATTTACTGGAGTGCAGGGGTGCGGCTGTTTTTGCATTTTGGTGGTGGTGAAGTTCGTCTTTGGATCGAACTCAAAAGGCTTTTAAAAACATTAATGTGAAAAAAAAATCTCAAACCAAAACCAAAATAAAATTAAAAAAAAAAAAAAAAAAAAAAAAGCAAACTCAAAAAATAGCGTCCCAAAATCCAAATTCTAAGCCGGACTTTATATCAACCAACAACAGCAACAAAAAATCATCCCGATCCGCGGAGCACCCTGGAACATTTCCCGTGATATTCGGAAGGAGACTTAATTCGTAAACAGAAAAATCAATATAAGATTTGTGTGGCTTTGAATTAATTGAAAACAGTCAACACAGGGGACCATTAATCACAAACGCTGGTACCTCTTTCACTTTTTTCCCGTTAAGGATGAAGTTTCTGCTCCTCTTTCAAGTGTATTTATGCTTCTGGTTTTACAAGGAAAAGTGAGGATGCAACAAGACCAGTCGCGTTGTCCTCTCTATACTTTTAACGCTAGCATATTGTTTGATTACTAATTCGAGTTAATATGATCTTTATGGCAACATAACAGTGGATAATTGGCCCTTTTTCTGAACAACAATGTAAATCACAATCGCTTTATTATTTAATAACGTCAAACGCTTCGTTGGATTGGCCCCGACAGAGAAGACCTTTTCTTTCTAGGCAGTGTTGTTGAGAAAGAACAATGCAGATCTAATTGTGGAGATTTCAGAAGTTGGCTCCTGTAAATGAACAGCTTAGATATGGAAGTTCCAGCAGATGTCTGCACTTTTCCCTGTGACAAACCTTGTAACCCCCCTTCCTCCCCCTCTGCCCCGTCCTCCCCCCTCCCCGACTTATTGAAGATTTTTTGTTCCCACATCCTAGCAACAACCTAAATCTTCCAGTCGCGAATACACCCCTTTCCCCTCGTTGCTATACAACCCTCAGATGGCCGCCTTAAGCGTACACACCAAATTAGCGCTTGGCCCAAGGCGCGCTCGCCCCTCGCTCTCCCCATCAGCTGCGGGCCGGGGGGGTGTCGGGCCGGCGGGGGCAGCCGGGGGGCTTTGGGCTCTCGGCGCTGCTGTTCGCCACCTTCTTGCCAACCCTGTAAACGTGCTGGCGTTTGTTTTGCAACAGTTGGAGGCGACTGCGAGTTTTGCACGCCGTTATGTGGCAGGAGATGTGTCAGAGCCCTCCGGCCCCGGGGGGGCGGCGGGACGGGCCCCCCCGCCGAGCCCCACTCTGTGCCACCCGCTGCCCTGCGAGGGCTCCTGCCCCTTCCCTCCTGGTCCGGCCCCACCGACCCAAACCCTCCCGCTCCACCGTGACATCACAGCAGGAAGCCTTCCCCGGGGGCGGCACGGCTGCGGGGACAGGGCTCCAAGAGAGAAGTTGAGCGACTTCTGGCAGCGGAGGTCGCGCACCCCAACGCGCATCCGCTCTCCCTGCGCGCTGCCCCGCGGAGCGCCCCTCGCTTTGGGCGCTGCTCACGTTTTTCCCTTGCGCTGGAGGAACCCTGCCCGGGATGGGCCGGTGGGGGCGGCGGGACTCGCTCCCCTCCTCACCGCCAGCTCCTCTGGGGACAATTCCGCGGAGTGGAGTTGCTTTGGCAAAGTTCTGCGCTGGGCGCTGGCAGCGCTGCGGGGCTCCCGCCCCGTCCCAGCTTCCCCCGGGCCCAGCAATGCGCGCTTTGCTGCGCCAGAAGGGCCCGTCATGGAAGGGGTTAGGGGGAGGGGAGCAGGCAGGGCCATGGGTACCAGCCCTGTGAGCAGCCCATCGCTGCCAGGACTGTCAAGACATGAGTCGAATACACCGAATTCGGGATATTTTCCCTTCCTTTACTGTGTCGTGGTTTGGTGTTTGTTTTGGTTTTATTATTTATTTATTTAACTTTTGACAAACCAACTAAATCCTTTTGCTCCGCCAGTTCTGCGAAGCTCCTTTCTGCTCTCTCCTGGGGTGCTGTCGCAGCTGCCCGGGACAGGAGCCACCACGTCTCAGCGATGTGGGTCCCCGGGGCTGTGCCTGGGGGCTGCCCGGCCCCCCGGCAGCTCAGCCGGGCCGTCGGCGGGCACCAAACCCCGGGGGCACCAGCCTCACACCTGCAACGGGTGGGGCTTTTGTTCGTTTGCAAGCACCCACTCGAGGGAAGTATTAAAAACACAGACTTGATCACTAAAATTACAGGGAAAAGAAATCCAGATTGAGTGACTCGCCCTGCCTGCAGCCGTGGGAAGCGATTGATGAATCCCTGTTGACCTTTGAGCTTTTTCTTCCTCGAGTGGGTGGAAAATCTTGAAATTTTTTTTTCCTCTACCTTTCCCAGCTTGTTTGTTTGTTTTACAACTTTACTTTTCCCCGCTGAGATCACCTGAGGTGGGGGTGGGGGGAGCACCGCGCACACTGGATGCTTCCCGTGGGAGCGCGGGGCGAAGAGGGGGCGTATTGGGGAGCGGGGGTCGCCAGGGCTCTCCAGAGCAGCAGCCGCGGCCCCGCGGCGAGCCAAGGGTTAACCATGCCCCCCTCCGGGGCTCTGCGCAGCGATGGGTGAAACCGCGGGACTTCCCCTAAACGCCTTCAAAAAGCAGGCGATATCCCGGAACCCCTGGACCCAGCGGGCCGTGTCGGGGCGAACCGGGCCGAGCCGTGCCGGGCCCGGGGCGACCCAGGCGGCCGCCACTCCCCCGCAATGAGCTCATTTCCATGTCTGCGCCTCCCGCAACTGTGAGAAAATCCTCCGGGACATCCCGCGTGCCGATGCTGCCCGGGCTGCCCCGGTCGCCCCGGTGACAGAGCCCAGGGGAAACTAGACAAATAAAATAAAGCGAAACTTCTCCCGGACCCGACACATCGCAGGTTTCCGCGGGAGGAGAGGTGGAACCCAACGCCCACGCGTGTCGTTCGTGGGGCTGGGCTCCCTGAACACTCGCCCGCAGCCGTGGGCCCGGTGGGGGCAGGTGGTGGTGGTGCAAAAGTGCCAGGGGACAGTCCGGGAGGGGGAAGGGAGCGCTGAACAGCCCCACACTTATCAATAACAAGATGTATAAATATCAAAGTGAAGGAGCCCGAGTAAGTCTTTCTAGAAGCGCGGAGGAAGCTTAAGCAGCTTTCTTTAATGGTGATTTGTAGCTCTGTAAGGGGCACGGATAGCAAATACCCTGCAGGTGCATGTTGTAACACTGCCATCCGGACTTTAATGTAGATTACTCTCCAACTCGTTTGATCGGTCCTTTGAAACCCTTTACAATTGCCTGTGACGAACCGCCAGTCTCAGTTTTTTTTTCTTTGAATAATGCCTTAAGGGTAAGTCCTCGGGGCTTTTAAAGATCTCCAGCACATTTAAAAAAAAAAAAAAAAAAAACCACGTTAGATTTTTACTTTAGAGCGTGGGTCCATGTCTCTCAACTTGGGGCTGTTAACAGGCATCTTTTAAATCATTAATCATCTAATAGCCATCAACCTCACTCTAGAAGGGATCTTCTAAAGACCTCCAAACATTTCTGTAGCATTTGGGATCATACTGGTTAAAATTTAGGAGTCAAAGAGCCCATCCGTCCTGCTGAAGCCCTGGAGCTGGTGGGTCTCTGGTGTTTATGGACTGTCTGCTGGGTAAATCTATGCCGAAGGCCTTTTCCCTGGCTATTGAGAACCCCTCAGGGGTGGGTTTAGAGAGCCAACCTGAAGAGTGATGCAGGGGAGAAACCCGGTCGGGGGGCCCTCCTGTTCCCCCGCCGAACGTCCCGCATCCCGACCCTGCCCTGGGACCTTCTCCCACTGCTGTGTTGATGCAAACAGTGAGAGGTTTTTGGGGGCCTAAAAAAAAAAAAAAAAAAAATCGAGAGGACACAATAAATGCCGCAGATGCTTCCACTCCCTCCGAAAATAACGTTTAACCTTTAATATTTATTCGTTACTATTAATTCAAAAAAATAATTACTGAACTTTTGGCCCTTTAACTTCCACAAGCGGCGCTTTGTTTCTCTAAAATAAACTTGGGAGAAGCGATCCTCTGTATCAAACTAGGGATTTGAATTAAAGGCCCATTTGGGACACTTGAGACTACAAAGGGTTACACATAAATAAATGCCACATTTGCCTATTGCAAAAGTTTTCTCTGTCCTTTCTCAGTCACAACAGGGGAGGAAAAAGCCATCGTTTATTATCTAGCACTGGGCAGGAGCAGCCCCTCCAGACTGTGCTCTTAGATTTGGCCGGCAGAAGAGGGACTCCTTTTTTCCCCCCCTCAACAGCAGCTCCTTTTGTTCTCCAGATCTCTTTCCCAATTTCAAGCTTCACTTGCAGATCCTAAGTTTGTTTGTTAATGACGCTATTACCATCTGGCTCGTCCTACTTTCCAAAAGATATAAATCTCCCTAGTTTCATTGCCTACATTATCATTTAAGTGCCACCATAGCTGGAAGAAAAATATGCTTTCAAGGCTGCAAATTCTCTTGCACGGAGTAAGTTCCCCGGGCGCGGGGCTGCCGCCCGCCCCGCCGGGCTGCGGGCCGCTTGGGAGGGATGCAGCCAAATGGATTTCACCTTGCAGCGATGCTGGGAGAGGGGGAGACAGCGCGATTTAAGTTTTCCACCAGAAACTTAAGTGAATCTTTCGCCCCAACCCCCTTTCGCCCCTTTTGTGCCTGTTTAATGCATCTGGCTACTTTGAACCGTTATCTTCGGCGGGGAGAGGGCAGGATGGGTCCTGCCCCTGGCAGGCTCCTGTTTGCCCTTACCCAGCATGAACCCCGGTTTCTCAGACATAAGTACATATTCCATACGTGTGAATAAACCTTTCCCACAGGCGTCGTACAGTAAAGGGAAGAAAAGTTTGGGCTCCTCTTAGTGCATAGCGGTTGCAGATTTGTGTGCGTTTAAGCATAAAGGGACGGGGGGGAGGGCGAGAAGGGATGGGGGAGGGAGTTGGGTCGGTTTGTGTATGGGCTCCACAATGACTCTATTTATTCGCTGCAACCAGCCTGGGCAGATTGAATAGGCGAGAGAGAGACACTCAGCCTTCCCAACGCGTGGGCTTTGTGGGATCTAGTCCCCACTAGCAGATTTCGACTGCTAATTTCCCATTCTGCGGGGTCTCCTGCGAGGAGACACGGCCGTGCCCAGCAACTACGTTTTCCCTAGACACTGTCCATATTTCTGGTCCTTAACCTCTCCACGTACAAGTTTAGCGACAGGAGAAGTTTAAACATTTATCGGTTCTTTGCGGAGTCTCAGGCAAGGTTTCTGCCGCGGGGGGGGGAAAGCGCGCCAAACATGGTATTTAAATATATCTATGTGTATGTGTATATGTATGTGTACACACACACACAGTAATGTCAGGAGAGGGAAAAGCTACTCCTTTAATATGGGAAAGAAACCCAGGGATTTTTTTTTTTTTTCCCGAGTGATCTAATTGTTATAAATAATTACGGATGAAAAGAAAACTCACTTATTATGCACTTCTAATACTGTGACTGCACAAGAGAGAAAGGGGGCCAAACTAGTGATTAATTAATATCGCACTGGCGTAGCTATTTTCTCGTGAAAGGCCTTTCCCCCTTCGCTGCTGCCGAGTTATCATTCCAGCTCGAGTCCTGTGTAGCCAGGAAGGGATCTTGTTTATAAATTTATATGACGACCTTTTCTTTGTGTGTGCTCTAAAGTTGATATGGACAAATTGCAGAGGTATACAATTTAAGTAGATGCACTTTTAATCACCGATCATTAAAATGGTTATGTTAAATATACTCAATTACATGCATGACTTCACCCTAACAGTACTTTCTATTCTCCCAGCTGCTCACGTATTCCTTAACTATAGTCAGCAGAAGAAACTCGATTATGCTGAATCCATACATTTCTATGGATTTCATCAGCCTAATTAATGCTTCAGTGTGGTCCATGTGTCTGAATGGTCCCTTTGCTATTACTTGGGTAAGGAGGCAGTGCTGGAATGCAGAGGGTCTTTCTTTCAAAGATACCCATGGGGGTCACTCTAGGACTCTAATGGCAAAGGTAGCAAGTGTTAAATAGCAGAAACATGCAGAGAAAGGGAAGGCAGCGATGTAAAAGGGACATTGATACTGTAGGTATGCCCAACAGGTCAGTGATGATAATTAAAACGCTTAAAGAAGAAAAGGTAAATGGAAAGCTTCCACAATTCGCAGCGTGCCTGGTTAAAAGCAAACGAATCAGCCCACAGAAACGCACCTCGCTGATCCTGATGAAAAAAAAAAAAAAAAAAAAAAAGTTGACAGCAGATTTTTAGACTAAATAACTACCAGCTCAGCCTCTTCTGCTAGCACAGCGTTTGAATGCCTCGTCCCTTCTCTAATTTTCTCGTTGTCGAAATGAAACGTGTCAGGGAGAGGATGCCCGGCCGGGCAGAGCGGGCGCTCCCACGCTGCCGCTCCTGGCACCACCGGGGCTTCCTGCAGTCCCCCTTCACTGCAGATGCACACGGAGCTGAGGGAAGCAGCTCTTCCCCTCCCCTTCCCGGCTTTCTTCCGAAATGAAGAAGCGATTAAAATGAATGGGATGTTGCAGCTTTAGGGGAAACAGCCAATGGCTGCTTTTATAACACATCTTCCCATCTTAGCATTTAGCGGGATATAAAAGGCAAGAGTGCGTCCTGCTACTCCAGCAACATTTTAATCGACAAGAAATGCATCGAGATTTTTTTGTTGTTGTTGTTCCCACCTGTTGAAGTAGAAGCCCACCTGATCACACCTTTCTCTGGCTGCTGGGAGATGTGAGGGAAAACCAGAACTCTTTCTTGTTACCCACTGCACTGCAAGAAAGGTGGTGATGGAGCCCGCATCTCTTCCCTGTTTCTCCACCAAGCAATCAACATCTCAATTGTCCTAACTTCGAGTTGGTGTCTCGCTTCAGCCTTCATCCCTGAAGACAGAGAGAAAGCAGGGAAGATTTCAGATCTATAACCAAATTATAACCTAGGAACTTTATGCTTGTCATGCTAATTTAATGACTTTTATAGTAAGTGTAGACTTTCTGTCTTTTGAAATTAGCTCTTCAAAACGCTTTGTGTAATGACAGGCACTAGACATAAGAGACAAATGCACAAGCAATAGTGGGATAATAATCTGGCAAACACTGCACCATTTAATATTAAAACGGAGAACAAAGTTAAATCTCAGCGTAGATGTACATCGTTGTCTGATGCCTTGGGTCCACACCTGGGCTCTGGAGTGACCCGAGACGGGGTGTCCTCCGACAGCCGCCCTGCCCGACTTCACCTGGAAAAGGAGCAAATACCAGATGTGGAGTACAAAACAGTACTTCACCTAACACCCAGTCGCTTTGCTTTCTGGTGGTGCACCCACGTGTCTGAGCGCTGTAACATCCTGATTTCGACAGGCTGGTTCTGCTGGGCCCAGCCTCTCGCTCGAGTGGGGATGGGGGTGTGGGAGGGTGCACATGCTGCCCTAGGGCTCTGAACACATCCCCTCCCTCCTCAAGAGCGTTTGTGTGCTCCCATGTTATGAGTGGTCCACAAATCTGTCCAAGAGATGGTCTTGATAACAGAGGGAGGGGTAAACCCAAAGCTATAGGTGTATTGCAATCTGGGCCACTCACTCATTGCCTATAATTGTAAATAAGGTAAGTTCACACGACGATCGAGTAACGAGGGAACAAGAGCCCCATTTTAATCAGGTGGTTATCTCTCCTTGGTGGAGATCAGAGCTCCATCCCTCCTGGCCTTCTCATTGTGCCCCCCTGCTGGAAATGACAGCTCCTTCAGAAATAGCCAACTTGGTCCCTGGATGGGATTTCAGCTCTTTTGCACTACACATGTACCAATTGTGATTTTACAGCTACAGCAGAACCTCTAAATTATATAAGTGTATAAACTCGGCCTCATTAAATCCCCCCTTTTGGATAGCCTCAAGGTTGGAGAGTATATTACTGTAAGCCAAAGGAGACTTAAATTATATCCAAATCAGGATTGAAATGTAGTGGCACTTAGGCACACTCCTTGTCTCAGCTACAGAGGTTTTATTTTTCCCTTTAGAGTCTTATAATATTACAAATGCAACAGTTTCTTTATAGAAAATCAAACTATCTGAAATCCCGTTTCTTCATTCAGCCTATGGGGCCCTTTGTGGTGAGGACAAAAAACACAAAGATATGATCAAACACCATAGCCTGACCAAAGAGGAATTTATCGTTCACATGAGAGAGCTTCCTAATTTGAAGCTAAAGCCCTCCCCTTCCAGAAAGCATCTGAACATGCTGTGTAAGTTGTTTTCCTGCGCGTGTGTGAGAGTAAATCGGGGTGTGCAGAGGGACAGGGGGGCGAGGGCAATGGTTACCCCGAGGCTTAGAGCACACTCTGCCCGCGGGTTGGTTTTTACATCCAAGCCGATATAAAAATAAACATTTCTATGGGAACCCCGTGCCCGAAAGAGCCGCCCCCGCTGCCGCCCCAGGGGCACGGCCAGGCGGGGGGCTCTGCCCGGGACCCTCCCCTCTCCTTGTGTGACACCCCGGAAAGGCTGCTCTGAGTCCTCCTGGGGACAGCGCTGCCGGCTCTGGGGTGAGGGGCACTGCGAGGATCGCCCCGCAGAGCCCAGCGCGAAGCCCCCCAAAGCTGGGCTTGTCGGGAGGGGGTCGCCTCCCCCCCTTCTCCAGCCCTCGCAAGAGGGTCAGTGGTTTAACCAGGCGTCACCAGGACTTCGTTTTATCCTCGGCCCACTGAAGCGTGTGGCTTTTAGTGACTGATGGCCGCTGTGGCTGTACGCGGCACAGTTGCTCTCACGGTGCGTGCTCCAGATGGGCACGTCCCGCAGGTTCGGGGCGGGGGGGCACGGCCGCTTTGGAAAGGCCACCGAGACACTGAGATTTGTTCTGGGTCAACCCTCCCCAAACGCCAAAGTTGGGAAACAACTTTCGCAGCGTGTGTCGGGGAGGGAGGGAGCGGCAGTGGAGCGGCAGCGGGTGCCGCGGTGCGGGGCGCCGGGGCTTGGGGCTGCTGGGCTTGTGGGCCACCGGGGCTGGGGGCTGTCGCCCCCGCCCGCCCCGACGCTTCGCCCCGGTTCCTCCGCTCAGTTCTTCCTCCCCGAGCCCCGGACGCGCAGACAGCACGTTTCCAAACTTTGAAATGCCAAATCACGTTATTGCTGTGGCAGGAGGCTGCTTTCGTATCTGTGACAGCTGAGTTTTCCCCATCGATTATGTGACACTGCAGTTCATTTACACAGCTCAAAAGCTTAAAGACACTGGAGGAGCCCCCGGTTTAACCCGAAATCCTAACAGAAAGTGAATCAACTTTCTGGCCAGTGTTTAAACTGATAGATCAGAACTTAATTCGGAGAGACAGAAAGGGAGAGAAACGACAGCACGGATTTATCTTGCCCAGCGTCCTTCGCTGAAACTTTAGAAACTGCGGCGTGGAAAATCCAGGGCCGAGATGCTAATGAGAAGCAGCGCGTTGGGTGTCCAGGGGTGTTATATATTTCAGAACTCAGATTACAGCACCTGGGTTTTTGTGCGGGTGCGTGAAAGAGGTGCGTGGCCCGAGGCTGCCGGGTGGCACCGGGCTCCGGGACGTCCCTGTCCGCGGGTCCGGGCAGCAGCTCCCGGCCGGGAAGGCGCCTCCGGGGCTCGCCCAGCCCGGAGTGCCCCGGCCCCGCCACCGGGCGGCAGGGAGGACTTGGGGGAAAGGGGTGTGCTGAGGGGTGGGTTGACATTTTCCTCTCTCCCAGGAGTACGGGGTCGTCCCCCTTATGCTGCCAGGTCCTTCCCTGGGCTTCTTACAGTGGGGGCTTTCCAGGAGCCAGCCCAACGCCCGGTCCCTGCCGCTCCCTCCCCCGTCCTCGCCGAGGTTTCATTACTTGCTGTTAGTGCCTGGAAACAATAAAGGATGTGGGACTGGGCTTTTATTGATTATTTGTCACCCTGTATTTGTCAGTTTCAATAACTTTTCCTGAAGTTTTACTTACGGGCACTTGAGCTTTCGGATTAGGCCAGCTCTGCGGATTGCAGTGAGGGGTAATTATCCGCTGGCCTGCTTCCCTGCAGCCGGAGAGAAAAGAGCATTAACGTATAGAATGGGCAGGATCCGGCCTGAGCCCCCCCTAAAGCGCTGCCCGGGCGAGAGGCGGGAGCAGCCGCGGCCCTGCCAGCTGCCCCCCAGCCCCCCCGCCGCCCCCAGCCCCGGGGTGCGCAGAGCCCGCGCTCTGTCTCCCGGGGGCACGGGGCGGGGGGCTCACCCAGGCCCCTGGAGCCCGCCCTTCCCTCGGTTTTAGAGGCGAGAGATCAGCCCTCGAGAGACGGTCCCGCTCTCGGGAGGGGGGATCCACTGCGCTGGGGCCCGAACCGGGGCTTTCGGCTGCGGCCAAATCCTCGGGATTCAATTAAAAAGCTGGCTCGCGCCGCTGGCGGGGAGGCGAAGCCGGGGGATTTGTATTATGAAGATCGACTCTTCAAAACTGCCCGCCTGGCAGCCCGGCCGCGCTCCCGCCGGCGGAGGGGACCCGGCTGCCCCGGGCGCCCCGGCCGGAGCCCCGCGGGCGGCGGCGGAGGAGCCGCGGCGGGGGCTGCGGGATCTGCGGGAAGGGGAGGGGGAGCCCTTTCAGAGAGAGGGTTCAAACCTTCCTCGAGAGAAAAGACCTTATCCCTGGCCATCTTCCTCCTCTAATAACTTTCTGCGTCTCCCAAGCGATGTCTGCTGCTCCATACGTGCTCCAGCTATAGTCGTTTGTAAGCACACTAAAAGCGGGCCAGCATCATCGTTCCCCGGGCTGGCAGGGTGCCTATCGTGTAGAGTATAGCTTTTGATGTGCTGTATCTCATGCCACTGCAAGCTAAGAGACAAGTGAACACAGAGTGCCCAGTTACACGGGATTTAATTACAGTGGAATGCATTCTCCATGCTGATTAGGAGCAAAATCAATCGGGGGCTTATTTGCCACAATGAACCAATAAAAAACCAATTTATTAAAGCAATAATCTCATCCTCAAATGGTCTAAATATTATTGTTTCCATTGCATTGAGGGAATTTGGACTGGAAACGTTACACAGGAGAACATCAGGGAGTCCTACCCCACGAATTCAGTAAGAGTTTCTAACCCCTCTCCAGGAGCTCACTTACTGAGTCAGAGATCTTTGAAACAGGGTGCCAAAGTTCCCCCATTTCAGGTCCAGGTATCTGGCTTGCTCTAGTACCTACACGGCAAGACGCTCTATGGTCTGCAGCTGTCTGCGCTGAGAGGCAAACATAGTATACAGCTTCCCACTAGGTCTTAAGGATTTCCTGCTTTCCAGTGATTTATATGTGAAATTCCTAGAAGAGGGTAGGCCACACAAAAGATCCCTAAGCTATCAGTCAAGATAACAGCCTTGTGATATTGTTAGAAAAGCATCTTGAAAATTGGAGATGAGGGAGAAAAGTGTCCCCTCAGGAGGGTGCTGAGAACAAGTACCTGGCTGGGGTGTTTAGTGGGGGGGCTGTAGTGCCCTCTCTCCCCCTCTCCCACATGAAACTGGTCCCATCTCATGATGGACTTGCAGTTTGCAGGGTGCTCCCCTGGGAAGTCGGTGTGAGGCTGGTGGAAGTGCAGGCGATGCAGCGCTGGTGGGCCAGGTCACGCTGGGAACTGCGGGGTCCACTAGAGCTTAAAGTCTGTGACTCAGGAGATGCTGATTTTGCTTTACAGCTTTCTGTAACTCCAGTCATCTCTGTCCCAAACCGGAGAGGACCTCATTTCCTGCTCAGTGCTCTGCCAACCACAAGGTCTTTTCATAAGGCTGCCAGGGGTGCCTGGCTGTGGGAAGGACAGTCAGTGTTTGTCACCAGGGAATGAGCTGGCATCATAGCTCTGATCTGAGTCAACAACCTGGCTAGCCCTGAGCATGACTTCATAAATCATGGTATCTAATTGAAAGGCTCATGCTTATATCTACAGTGTTATTCAAAAAGAATGTGAAAAAAACAAAATAAAATGCAACAAACAGTTTTTCTCTCCCCACTAGCCTATTAATCAGTCACCTGATTGTTTCGATTTACATTATTTCATGCAGAGAAAAAAATGGAAAACATAAAACCATCTTGTATAGCCGTAACAAAAACACAAATGAAAAAAATTCATCTCCTAATGAGAGGCTTAGCCCTTTTCTAACACATCCTTAATAATAGGAAAACAATCTTTAAGTGTTTTTAATTTAAATTGTTTTCATGTTTAATTCAAAATTGCTAAATAATATTATCATGTGTCTATGTATCTATTTAGCATTGAGGCATATGATATTTCAAAGCAATTGAACCACTCTTGAAAGGGGAAAGAGTCCTGTACAGTGTCTGTATTCACTTTTTTTTTTTTTTTTTTTAATGTTAGTTAACATACATATGCTGGACTGCCTTTTTCTCATCCTTCCAGTAGAAATGAAAAATAAATCTGGAACAAAAGATCAGTAATGAAGCTTTTTTGCTTTCCATACCCAAATCTCCTGCTTTATTTTTTCACCCATAGGGTCTGCGTGATCTCCTCCCGTGAGAGGCAACTCAGCAGCTTGGTCCCCACTGCCATCTCAGCACTGCCGGTGGAAAAGCCCAGGAGGAGCAGACCAGTGGCTGAGCAACAATTTGAATATTCATATTTAACCCTTCAAACAACAGAAGATACGTCAGAACCATGTGTGAGACAAAATGCCATTAAAGTTTCAATCATTAAATCTCTGTTTAGCTGTACTCCAGAAATGAGCAGTTCATAACAAATGGGGAATACTGATTGACAGTTTGCCATCAGGAGCCCTTAAGTAGGATTTTTCCAGCTATAATGCAGTGTACTCTTCAGTGCTCCCTCTTGCAAGATGCTATTTCAAGTATAGAAGCATGAGGAAAATTTACATAAAAGCTTTGTATATAATACATGATTGCTCTGAAATTAAGAAGCACCAGTTTTCCCCTTATTGTTTTAGAAATGAAGAGTGCACTTTGTTTTCTTGTTTACTCAGTGTGCTCTGTGATCCCTTGATGTGTTTCAAGTGTTTTCTCTCAGCACCATGAGACCTTGCTTACCTGCTAAATTTTATGTGTGAAATGATTAGTGTTCAAGGTGCCTGAAAAAAACAATAGTAATGGTGTCTGACAACTTTTGGGATTTTTTTTTTCTTTTTCCTCTTAAATAATATTTCACGGTACATTAAATAAGGTACATTAAATAAGGCAGTCTCTCCTTAAGAGACCAAAGCAATGTATTGCTGCATGCTCAATGTTTCATCAAGCAGATAGTTTTTAAAAGGAAAAACGACAAATGCAGCATAGAGTCCTCTCACTGAGCCTTTTCTCAGTTTGTTCTCAATTCAATAAGGAATGGCAATAATTTGGAGAAAATACAGAAGGAAAAATGAATATTATTTGACAATAAACCTCTTAGTGTGTCATTTGCGATCACTGGCAGATACTAAAAATGCTACTCGTTAAATCCACTGAGCATTATTTTTTCAGAAGTTGAAATGTTTTTAGCCAAACTTCTTTCTTGATATTCACATCTTGATGTTCACAGTTAGAGCCAGATCAGCCCAATGAGAGACGCAAACAATTAAAACATTTACGTATTTGATTCTTGATAGACATCCCTACGAGGTAGGTTTTAACATTTTTTTTTCCTTAATTTTTTTTCTTTTTTTTTTTTTTTCAGTAAGAAGGATAAGCTTGGAGTGCCCAGTCACCGTGGTAACTGCCAGAAAAATTCTCCTGAAGTTTGAAGAGGTCAGCTAACGGGGTCAACAACTCTGGCCTCTCTCTGAGCTGGGCCTGGCAGGCTCCATCCTGCGGTTGGGGTGTTAGCGCAGGCTGAGCCCTGGGAGGTGGACCATTCCAGCTCTGATATAAATTTTTTGAGTCAGTTCACGGCCTGGACTCTCCAGGTGGCCTCCAAAATCGATTGTGACCTTGTGACCCTGTCTAACGGAGGCATAGCATCCAACCTAAGTAAGGATTTAGCCAGGAACGACAGCTTTCCACTGAGTGTTATTGGGGACAGTACAAACAGTTTGGGAAGCAAGGAGGTAGGTATGAGGAGTAGAGGTCATTAAAAGCATATTAAAAAACTATTTTAAGAATCCTTGTTAGCTGAAAGTTTTTATTTGCAGTAACCATTCCTTAAGTAAACCCTTCTGGGAACTATTTTATCCTTCCCTAACAACATTATATCAAGTGCTTCAGTGCGTTAATATATGGAAAATCGACACTTTACATAATCCAAACCAAACTAATATTTTATCTACCTCTGGATTTTGAGCTTGCAAATGAAGCTGACTGACATGTGTTATACTAGATGTCTGTAAAGTGTGGGGTTTTTTCCCTAATATCACAAAAACTAGGAGACTGCTTAATAAAGTGGGCTGTTTATTTTAGGTAGCAATTTCCCTAATATGTGCATTCTTTTTAGATTCAAAAGTCTCTTAATCCATGTAATCTTATTGTAAAATAGGAAATTAAGTATTATTCAGGATATAGTGTGGAATGAAACTGTGAGAGTTTCACAGAGCTTTCCTTTACTGGTTTGCAATACAAATAGACAAGCCACAAAATTGGTTATGTATTTTTGTAGGAAAAAAAATTATCATGCTAAGATCATATTTATAGACAATGTGATGTTTTTTCCTCTAAGATTTTAAGCAACAAACTATGTGGGGGAGGAAGATACTGTTGCAGAGCTCTGTTTTTGTTATTAAATCTAGAAGCTTGCCCTTCTGAGCAAGTGGATTTGCTCTTATGTTTTATTCTCACTCCTACAAACCCTCATGCATTGCTCACGTGAGTAGATGCTGGTCACCACATGAGTAAGTGGAACTACACTGAGGAGCAAGGTGGAAAGTGTCTTCGGACTTTAAGTGACTTTAAAACTGCTCTGAAGGAAGGAAATTGTTTCAGTATTTGTTTCCAGTCTTAGAAAAATTGTGTGAACTTATTCCAGTAAGAATCTTGCCCAAACATTTCTTGTGCCTCTCAAGAGAAGGCCTGGCTCTGATGTCCCTCTTCCAGTTGCTTCCCTTTTGAACAGTTCCCCTGAGGTTGGAGGGGCTGCACAGATGGGGCTATGGAACACAGTTCAGGAAGAGCATCTGCGCTACAGGCTAAATATCACTGTACTGCTGAGAAGTCCCACAGGTTACAACAGCAAGAGCATCTAATTTTTACTTGCAGTCAACACATTGGTCTGCAGAAGATCTCCCAAAATCCATGGATACTTGTTGGCCGAGGTCCTACCTCTCAAAGGGTTGGCATAATCTGATCCAGTGGGGTTGTTTGAAGATCAGGAGGAATAAGAATAGGGGCTGAATTGTGCCATAAAATAATTTAGGGCTAACACCTGCACATGCAGATATCAATGGTGACAGTACTTAATTCTACCCTGAATGCTAATCATAGTTTGTTGTTGTCAGTGGTTTTTAACAGAACTCTGTTGAAAACAATTTATTGCCATTAGGAAGCGTGTTGATTCAGGGGAGTGCCCTGTGTGACTGAGAGTGGCATGATGGAGCCTACAGCCCTCAGTAAGGAACAGCACATTTTCTTGTTTTTAAGAAAAAAAAACATTTAAAAATAGGACTGTGAATAGCTGGAAGGTGAATCTTTAGTATTTTAAAAAGTATCTGCAGAACTTTTAACAGATTTATTTTTTAAATATATTTATACCACCTTTGTAATGTGATCAAGTTCTACCTGACAAACATAGGATCACTTCTAAAACAGATGACTGAACTATTCCACTGGAACTTTTGGACCAAAAGTACCTCAAATTTGCCCCAAAGCATCTGGCTTGGAATGAGGAACTGTTGGCAGAGGGAACAAAGAAGAGACCTCAAGAGCTTGGACTTGTTGCAAATTCTTCAGTGTTGACTTTTTGTAGATCCCATGGCATTTATTATCATCTGCAAATGTACAAACATCACTTGAAACAGGTGCTGGACTTGCATGTTTTGTGTCTCTTCACAGTGTTCAGCTGTTCATCCACATCCAGGGATGTTAGCAGTGGCTGCAGTGGGACAATTGTTCTTCCTCTTCCCCATCAGTGCAGTGAAGTGCTCACTCAACTTCATTTGATTCCTCGGAATACTTTCTGAAGAGCAGGCTCGTTTGGTTTCAGTAGAGTGATGTGTATGAATGGGCTTAAGGCAGTGCTAGAGATAAACAGCCAGGATCACCCAAAGTCTGTGGTGGTTCCCAGCCCCTATCCCATGGATCACTGGTAATCCATGAGGCCTTGGCAAGTTTGCTGCGGGTGGTCTGTGGAACTGTATTAAATAGCAATGTTCATAGTCTTCTATTAAAATTTTTATGAGAAGAATATGCTACAGTCTGCAAGAAAATCTGTACTCAGAGAGTAATGGACTAACCTGAAAGCTCAGAGGATGTTTGCTGTACAGGAACACATCTCAGCCCATGGGTCATGAGGCATTAGAAGGCATTTTGTTAATGTTTTCAGGTTAAATGCATGCCCAGTGAAATGAATGCATTTTATTACCCCTGCAAGCAAGCAAAACAACAACAACAAAAATCCACTTCAAAATAAAACTAAGAAAATAAAAGTAATAAATGGACACTGAATCCTCAGCTTAGTTTGTGTTTGCTGGTGTCTAAACTCCTCGTTTCCCAGCACTCCGCAGAGATGGAGAAGCACTGCTCTAGAAAGCAGCATGTTGCCATGGCCCAGATCAGGGCTGGCAAAGGTCTGTGTGTTCTGGAGGAAGCAGGGAGAGCAAGGGAGTGCTAGAAAAGGTCCTGAACAAATGCTGCACTTCCTTCTCCTTTTACTTCTTCCTCTCAGCCTTGAGTGTATGTGGCTTGTATCCAAAGGAAAAGCCAAACTAATTCTGATGCTTTTTCCTATTCTGGGTGGACTAAGTCAGAGAAGCACTTGCAGAAGTGTTTGTGAGAGGGTTACAATATATGTTGATGCTTTAGAAACTACAGGAAGTTCTTAATCCTTCCCTGCCCACAGGACCGTCACTTATAGACCAGCTATTTTCTCATCTTTTATAAGGATGTTTCCTTACATCAAGGTTCCAAGAGCAACCAGACTTTGCCATTGTTCACAGCTATTTCTGTTTGTGGCTTAATGCACATCTAGTATTCTGTTTATGCTTTCACTGCTCTCCTCCACAGCAGACTGTACCTACACACCAGCTTAGGTGACATCACTCTCAACACACTCATTTCTGTGTTTCTTCTTTTTCCCCCTGATTTGTCAGTGCATCTTGATTTTACATTAACCTAGTTTACAACAGGTAACATGATAAAGCACATGGAACTTCATGCATTTGCTTAGTAATTTCATGTTCACTTCTTGTTTGATAAACTTGCTTATAAAAAAGCTTTTACATGCTGTTTTTCTACTAGGTTGAATCTTTTTTATTAAAAAACCCCCCAAAACTTCTTACTATATAACAAGAATGAATTTAGCCAAGAGCAGAGAAAATGGAAGCTTAGATTATTTTGGATGTGAAAATTTTACCTTGAGGTTAGTGGTGGTTTAATTACAGGATTTTTTTGTTGTTGTTGCTATTCATACAGACATGCATTATTTTCTGCTTTGATTTATGTCCAGATCAGCCCTCTTCAGAACCCCATTTTTGGCAATCTCAGCAACACGTGGGGGTCTGGCAGCTTCTGCAGACATTGCCATCTTCCCTCCCTGCTCCTTCTTGTGCACTGTTACACCAGTTCCATAGCCTGGAGCCCTTAATGATGCCTTTCCTCCATCATCTGCCCCACGGCTCTTCCAGAATCAGATGCTTTTGTCAAAGTTTTTCAAGCCAATCTAGAAATAGACACTGAAATAAAGGCAGGTGATCTGGTGATGGGGTGACGTTCTGTCACTGCCTTCCTGCCCTGCATTGGCAGAGTACATACAGACCATCCCCAGAGCTCAGCGTAAAATAAGAATAAAAATAAGAACTTTGCAAACTGCTTTTATAACCCTGAAAGATTTGATGCAAATTAAAACCCACCTAGATTTTGTCAAACCTAACTCTACCCAACACTTCACCTTCTCCACTGCTGTCTTTTAGCTGCTGAAGACTTGCCGACAAGCCTTTTAGAGTCAGGCTTTTGTGTCACACCTTGCATAAAGTGACATTTGGGCTTTTAAACTACCCTTGTGCTTGTAACATACATAGCAGCATTGGTATTTTTTTTTTTTTTTTTCCCACATGCATCCTCACTTTGCAGAGTGAAAACCTCAACCCTGAACAAACTACAAACAGCCTGATGATGCGCGGTGTGGAGTGCCCGGTAACCTTTGTGTGCTCCAGGCAGAGCTCGTGGTCATTAGTGGGCCAGCACACATTGAAATGTGTGATCTATTCCTTCCTGAGCCCCACTGCTGCCTTGCTTAGCAGTTCCTCTCGCTGGTGAGTTGCTCTTGTAATTTCCAGTTATGTAACCCATCTAATTTTGTGAATATGTGAATTTAGCAGCTGTCAGTGTCAGCAGCGGCTGCGAGGGGGGTGTGTGTCTTTTTTTTTTTTTTTTTTTTTTTTGGCAAGCTGGCATTACTCATCAGTCTCATGGTAGTTTTGTTTGAAAAATGCTTGTGTTAGAAAAAGTGGATTTATCAGCTCAGCACTGTATGGTGCTAGCATGCAGCTCAACAAAAGACAAGTGCTCATTTCAGTAACGCTTGCAGCATTTCATGGGGCCCCCAAATAGGCTGAACAAGGCTTCTCTGGCAGCTAACCCCAAGTACAGTGGGAAACTATTAAAGTGGCAGTGTCACTGCCTGGAAAAGGGATTCAGTTTTGTTCCATCATTTATTGCTGCCTTTTTTTTTTTTTTTTTTTTTTTTTTTTTTTTTTTTTTTTAAGTAAAGACTATTAACTACATTAGAAATTTTCCTCAATTTTGGAGAAAAGAGACCTAACTAAAAATGTACTGAGAGAAGTGATTTTTTTCTTATAGTTTCTTGGAGCATAGACCAAACTGTCAGTCTGTCCTTCCCAAAGTGGGTCTTTTTTATGAGGAAAAATAAGATACTTGTAGCTTTTTCAAGTAATACTACAAAGTCAGTGGTGCTGCAGCCTTTGAGGAAGAACTCATTCTTTGTTCAACTCAGTTTATTTTCAGAACGATTTGCTGCTCTGACACTTTATTCTGTAGCTGCTCTTCCAGAATGCAAATACAACCTGGAGAGTTTTCTGTATTTAATTGAATGTGTGAGGTGGTTAAAAACATGTTTTAAAAACAGTATTACATACTGCAAATGTGTCAAACCCTTTGTTTACGTTTATTTAAAACAAATGTATTTTTCAGTATTTATTTATTTATTTATTCTCTCTGTTTACACTCCACACAGATGGTAAAGATAAACTAGTGAGCTTCATTTTTTTCTGAAAAATCGCCTCTTACATTTTTAGGTTCTCACACACTGGCAAGATGCTACAAACCCCACATAAGAAAGATCAGAGGGAAATACTTATTTGAAGAAATCTTTGTCATTAGCTGTGTTGTAAGTTTTATAAAAGGTTCAATTTAATGAAATGCAAATTCTAGCCTAATTGTTCCTCTGCAAGCCTTTACAGTCTCTGAGCTGCATAGTTAATCCACTACCTGCCTCTACTTACGGATCCAACAGAAGTCAGAGACGGGTAAAACGTGTCTTCACACACCAGTTACATCTATTTTTAACTTTTTTTTTTTTTTTTTTTTCCTGTTTACCATACCTTGCATTCAGACAAATGTATTTGAACATGCACACCTTTAAGGCTGCACAAGGGCCAAACGCATCCCCCCGTGGGGACACCCACCCTCAGACACAATTCTGTGTGTCCACCTCCCACACGTAGGTGTGCTCCAGATGCTGCTGTGGCTGGGTGGGAGGAATGGGTGGATGCAGCTCCCGTCTCATCCATCTGCTGTTTCACCATGGAGAGAGGTGGCTACAGTGAAGTGTCTGCTCTCTGCAAGGACAGTGGTTGGAAGTCATCATCTCCTTAGAGCTGCAGAGACCACAAACTGAAATGCACTCTGGCACCCTGTGGTGTCTGCACACACACCATGCAGCCTCTGTAGCCTCCACATCCCTACCCCAATGTCCTGCAGCATCCCATGGGCATGCACAAAGCAGGCACCTCTGGACACCAAAAGCTCACTGTGATTAACCTGTTGGCTTTCAAGCACATGCAAAGACAGCACTATGGTAGCAGGTAAGATGTTTGCATTTCAGCTTGGTACTCAGAAAACTGAGTACTTGATACAGTGTTTCTATAATGTGGACAAATTGAAGACCCTTGGTCTTTAGACCAGGTAAGAATGACATACCAAAATGATGCTTCAGGGCAGCAGGGAAGACATTCAGTTCCTTCTCCCTTGACTGGAATAAATTTGAAAGCTATGGAGAGGCACCAAGAGCAGGCTGGCAATCCAGGGTTTGGGGGCATGGAAACTGTTGCAGCCCTTCCATCACTGGTACTCCAATGCCCTCTATCTTGTTCCCATCCAGGGCAAAGCTGTGCAGAGACTGCTCACTGCCCTCCTGGGGCTATTGGTGGGTAACATTTCCTTCCAGACTCCTGTACCCTCATGTTTGTATCTCTTCCTCTGGCACCTGGCAGAGCAGTTGGGACCAGATACACCACAAGACCTGGTGTGTGTAACTAAGAATTATGGTTTGAAAAGCCAACAGAAGGTTATATCAGTGACTGTGTAAAGTTGAGGGATGGCTGTTTTGGCGTGGAGAGTAGGTACTGAAATATTTGTCCCATACCTACCACAGAAAAGTTGTGATCTTTGAGTTGAGTGACAGAGGAATGGGAGACTGGGATGTGTCAGCCCAAACTCCCTTAAGCCTTCACTTGGTGGGTGAGATAGCCAGAGCCTATGACATTAAAGGCTTTATAAAAGCAACAGTGCTAGTTTAAAATCAACCTCCCACATTACCAGCAGCCCCAGCAGGTGTAATGTGATCCAGGTGGCCCAAGCCAGTGAGTAAACAAACTGCTGAATGAGTTGCACTAGAGAAACACTTTTAACTGGGAATTACAGTGGGTAATAGCTATCTGCTGCTATGGACAGACCTGTGAGAATGGACAGGCTCCTATGACTCTAATTCTTCTTATTCCACACAGATTTTTCTCTCTATACCTAAAACAAGGAAGGGAAAAAATGCAGGGAAAAGTTTTCCTAGTGAGCCTGTAGAGTTTAGCAGGATTGGGCCCAATCTAGTGCCTTGAACTTCAGTGGGGTCTGTTGCTGGGTTTCTGTAAGCCAGAGAAAACAATCCTACTGCTTCCAAACTGCCAAGCCAGTCAGCAGCATTTAATATTTTCCCTAAAGAAGCTGCTTCACTGCTCTTCTATTGGATTCCTAGTCCCATTTCCAATGAGCAGTATTAACTTAGGGCTTTTTACTCAGCAACGACACTGGCCATTTTTTCTCCTTCAGTGCCATCCCTTGAGCCTTCCAGCTATGGGGAATTCAGGGAATTCATCCTCCACAGACAGCCTTACTGTACAGACACTCTGAACAGAGGCTGAATACACCATTTTAGATCCCCTAGGTGTTACTGCCTGGTTCCCTATGTGGGAGAAGTGCATAAAACTAAAAAAAGGTGCATATGTCCAAGTAGAGTCTGGACTTTGACAAGTATCATGGGCTTGGCAGGCTTTAAGACTCACTGCAGAGTCCTTGGAGTGTACAGACTGTGGGTACACCACACTGAGGTCCCAGCAGTCCAGCTCTGCTCCAGCATTTCTGCCTCCCAGCCTGGGTCCCATTCTGCCCCAGAGAGCCTCCCCCCTCCTCAAGCCCACACTCCAGTTATTCCTGAGTTATGATAACATATAAGCAGCTTAGAGAATTCTTATCGGAATAAGTTGAACACAATGCAACATTTAACTCTTAATGACAGCCACCTCTGACTGTGAGTGACATGTTATAAATTATGTTTGAACTGGATTTTTTTTTTCAGAGGCAGATATTCCCTCTGCCACCCAGTCAGCCCTGTAACGTTGCACTTGTGGCCTTAATCCCACTTGGATGTGTGCCCTGCTGCCTCCACTTTCCGTCACTTGGGCACTTTAGTATTCTTGAACAAGTGAACAATCTTTGTTTCTGTACCTTATTAGGCCAAAGACCATAGCAGCTAGCGATGGCATCAGCAGGCCCTGCAGGCAGGATTCTCTGCAGACACAGCCAACCTCCAACAAACCCCTTTTTATCCTCCTTTTTCTAGGAAGAATTATGATGGTGGTGCCCTGCTGTTGATCAGTCAAATCTGTGGTAGGCCTAGAGATAAGTCCTGTAAGTGTGGTGTACTGTAAAACAGCGGCTCCCATTCATTAGTAGCTTGTGTGTAATAAACCACCCAAAGGAGGGGGGTGGGGAGGGAGAGGGACGAGCAGCTGCAGTATGCAGGAACAAACAACACAACTCATTCTTGGGAGCCAAAACTTTCTAATTTGCTGCTGGGCTCTGGGAGCACTCAAATTCTTTCTGATAATACGCTCGTGCCCTCAGTGTCTCTCCTCGTGTTTCCCAAGTCCTGCTCTCTCGAGGTCCCTGAGTCTGGGATAGTTTCACTCTGAACCCAAAACACAGAGGGTAGCTGAGCAGGGAGGAGGGGAACACATCAGCTGCCCACTGTTTGCAGACTCCAGTGTAAGAAAACCATGGACTCAGAGACAAGTCATTCTCCCGGGGAATGGCTGTTGCACGAATCTGCTTGTGCAGTGAGTAAACAAAGCATCACATGGGCTGCAGAGCAAGCAGGAGACATGGAGCAAACCCATGGGTATCTGGGCATTCAGAAGGACAGTGTCTCAGATGTTCTTGCTGATTTAGAGCCCACTGGAATATTTAGGAACCTCTGTCTCTCAAGAGGTAAAAAATCTGACTAAACTCAAATCAGTAACAGCTGAAAAATTATTTGGCTTAATCTGTATTGTTTTTTTCACAAGTTCTAGTAAATATTTATAATTTATAGGCATGTGAATTTAAATAGAGTCTGCTAAATGTAACATAAGATGTTACACGTGTTGAGACATCAGTAGTTCCTAACATCTGCATTGGTGTTTTCGGATCTCAGCCTTGGACCCTCCAATTGCCTGTGGAATGTTTCAGACCAGGATTTGAATATACTGCATGTTGCACAACTGCTTTTATAGACCAGGCCTTCGTGCTAATGTTTGTATTATCACAGGAAATTATTTTAATATTTTTAATTATATATATAAACATTAATATTTTAATATCACAGGAATGAAATTATTTTCAGATAGATGCTGCTCTGGAGGACTGCTGTACCCTTGCAGGAGATGACAGTGACTGCTTTTTCACAGTGATGTACCAGGCTGTGACGGTGCTTGGACTGTCTCCTAACATTTGTATGGACAAGGGCTACTTTAATGGCAAATTCAGGCTTGGGCCAAACTGCAAGCACTCTTTATGTAGACAGGGCAAAATTGCAGATTTGAGGTTTTCCACCTTCCTGGAGGAGATTCATCTCTCTCCTCTCTGGGAGGAGCTGTGCTGCGAGTTGCCCAGGTTTTAATCTGTGAAGTGAGAGGTGCTTCTGTCAGGCTGCTGCTTGGTAAAATTACCCAATGGGGCAAGAAAAAAACATCCTGAAGAGCCCTCACATGCATCCACAAAATCACGTTAACTAAATCTGGGCACAAAATGATTTTCTCATTTTCTGAAAGTTCAGGTGATACAGTTGCAGTAGTTCTGATTTAGGCATTTTGGCATTTTTAACAAAGTCAAAGTAATTTGGCACTTTGATTTTCCTTCTCCAAACTTAGGTAGGTAGGCAGGCAAGTAGATAGCTTTATAATAAAAATTGTCTGCTCAGTGCCCATTTCCAGCATGGATCCCGATCTCACTATTCTGTTTCCAGGCTTTTCAGCTGGAATTGCAACAGGGAACATTTTATAGGAATCTCTCCATGACCTTTCAAAGAAAATTGCAAAGGTAACACCTCTGGTAATTGCTGTACTGTGTAAGTAGATGAGAGAACCACCAGCTGGAAAACTCCAGCACTGGTCAGACTGACCTGCTCCCCTGAGAGCTGGCAGCACATAACGGGTACCCACCTTCCTGTGGTCATGTTGTCAGCAGGCTTGAAGTTATAGATGAGACCAGCAAATTGAGTGAATGTGCTGGGTCGGTATGAAATCAGCAGAGGGAGGTTTTTCTGAGGGTTTGAGCCCCATCTCCAGCACAAGCAAAGCCATGTAATCCTTTCCTTTGCAATTAGAGCTGAAAAATAGCCCCGGGGCCAGAGCACTCGCACAAGGAGCAATTAGACAAGCTAGACACTGGGAAAAGCTAAAAATAGTAAATAATCTGCCTCCACAGAAATACCTTGAGTCATTAGAAAAGGACATTTTATGAATTTCCCAGGAATCACTTACTGCTTTAATGTGCTCACAGTGTTCTGCCCAGGAGGGCTATATTCCAACTGCTGTTTGACAGAGGTAAACATGAGTAATGCGACTCTCTTCTTACACTTGTGACACTGAAAACCCTTGAGTAAGTCCTGAGATTTTCATACCTAACCAACCAAAATTGGGGAGAAGGAATGGTTTCATATTGAACTGAGAAAAAATATGCTTTAGTGCTGTTTTAAGAGAGGTCTAACTAGTTTTGGGGGAAAAAAAAAATTTATTTTTTTGTTATTTAATGGCTCAACCCAGTTTTCTTTGAAAAAGAATGTATGAGTCAGTGATATTTACCCATTAGCTGAATCCAAACTATTATAAGGATGGCAACTGCTGAGCCATTTTGCAGCACTCCTGACCTGGATGAAATGTAAAAACAAAAAACCTAATCACAGCAGAACATTTTTAGTCCTTTGCAGGGACTAAATATGATGCTATTTAATTAAGAAAGCTCTAAAAGGATGCTTTGACTGTTTCTGATTAAGCTTCTGATGCAGGTTTCAAAAAGGTTAACAAAATTCAGACCCGAGGCTTGCAAGCAAAAATTCAGAATTAGCTGTTTGCTAACACATGTATGACAGGCATTACAGGTTGCCATGATGGTTTAGGGTTTTTTTTGCTGGTAACTTTTGTAATGTTGTTGAAGAATGTTGTGAACAGTGAATCACATTCTGTTCTGTCTTTCCTGTCTCTAGGAGATAATTCAAGAGGAAAAAAAACCCTGGATAAAATGAAACAGCGGGTTGTGAGCATCGGTGTGCACACACGTGTGTGTGCTTGTACTGCTGCTGGCACACTTGTTTTCAAGTGGAGGTGTCAGTGATGGATGACTTAACGTAAACTTTCAGTGCATGGCACTGTTTCTGTGTGGTGTCTGCTGCTTTTTTCCTGAACTGCTCTTTCCCATCCCAAGCAAGCGTAACGTGCTGCTGCTCTGTCAGCACCCCACCAGCCTCGTGACGAGGATGCAATACAGGAATTCCAGGAGCTTTTCCCCGCTGCTGGCTGGGAGCAGGAGTGACTTTGGTGGCTAAAGGGCTGCATGGAGGCCAGGCAGGTTCTCGGGGGTGCTGGATGGCAGTGGGACACATCAGTGGTCGGGGGGTTCCTGCAGGTGTTGGACACCTGAGGGGTCTCTGGCAAAGCTGATTCCATGGCTGTCATGTGCATCCGGGCGTGTGAGCGCGGGGGGTGTTTGCTCGTCCTGGGGAGTTGGAATTGCTGAGATCCATCCCATCCCTTCGGTTCTGCACAGTCCCCCCAGCCCATGAGAAACTGCACACAAAGTTTCTTCTCAAAGTGAATTTAATACCCTTTCAGACTTGACAGCCTCCTTTTAAGTGATAACATTTATGTTGAGCAAAAGGCATGTTTGCCTCTCCAAATAAATGGAATTATGGTTCCAAGATCTGACTTAATCCTGAAGTTCTTACACTGCATAGTAAGCAGAAAAGAAAGAGGATTGCTTGGAAGAGCAGGGGTTAGCAGGATCAGGCTCCATTTTACATCTTCTTGCTCATTCTCTTTCTGGTATTTAATATACCTTTCTCAGAACTCCCACTGGCTATTTATAACAAAGTCAAGGTAGTTTCACCTCTATTACCTAATGACAAACAAACTAATAATTGAAAATAATGAGGGATGGTACAGAAAGTGTCCATCCAGCTTTCTTGCTAGAAAATTTTGAGGACTGTTAAACAAACAAAAAAATGCTGTTCTTCCAGATGTATTTTGACATAAAGTCATATCCTTTATAAATTCATTTCAGGACACTTCTCAAATGCATCGTAACAATTTTTTCTTCTTCTAAACTTTTTTTTTTTTTGTGTGTGTGTAACTGTATTTAAAATCTGTATTTATATTTCAAGGGATTTGAGGGAAGATGTTTACAAAGTGATGCCATTTGTATTTGTTATTTTCTAAAAATGGAATTTCTAATCAGACAACATTAAAATACTTTTTTCGCAACTTTTGTGTGGTTTTATGACATTTATGTATTTTCAGTTATGATTTTGATACCTGAACTCATGTAACCAGGCTAATTAGGAAAGCAGGATCAAAAGTTTTGTTGTTCCTCCATCCAAGTCAATCTGTTCTTTAGCCCCACTGCTGGTCTCAGTACTCTCTAAATTCAGTGCCTTGGATTTATTTTTGTTTTTCTGCTGAAGCCCTGAAGTACCTGAATTACAGTTGGTAGATTTCCTATGCAGGACAGCTAAAGCTAGAGAAGTCTGAGCAAGAAGAAAGGTTTATTTAGTAGATATATTCAAATGAGACTCTAACAAAGACTAAAATGAAGATTGAATGAAATTTATTGTGGCAAAATTTCCTTTGGGGACTCCAAAAAATATCTACAGAGAACTGGAGAAAAAAAAAAGTTTTGCAGGCTTCATTTTAAAGCTGAACTTTCTTGCATGGGAAAAGAAATAAATAAATTCATCTGAAAGATGAGACTTTGTTTTTCCCGTGCAAAGATACCTGCTTGGTACTTTATACACTGAGACCCTCTGAGGGGTACATTGACAAAAATTGGGCCCAGCCATTGACATGCTCAGTGTTAGAGACCAAGCTTTGCTTCTTCCTTCTGCCCAGGCTGAGCTTTCACAGGAGTCCAGTAAAGGGGATCATCTGCAGTCTTCTACTGCCTGCACCCCCTGTCCCCTCAGCCCTACCAGCACCTTCCCAATCCCTCTCTCTGTCCAACAGAACAAGGGAATGGCTTTCTGCCAGCTCAGCCCACAGACCTGGCTCGGTGCAGGGTCAGAGCAGCAATGACCTGGCTGGGGCTGCCACCTGCTGAAGCCCCATGGGGACCCCAGAACACCCTCTGAGGCTGTTTTGGGCAGCCTCAGCTGGTGAAAACCCTCACTGCCACTGAGACTGGGTGGGCACTGGTGGTCTGCACCACCCCATGTCCTGCCTGAACCTTCCTACACACACACCTGGGTGTTCTTAGGCAAACATCACTTTTTTGAAACAAATTTATCAGCTGTGGCGCCTGTTTTTTTGTGCCCAAGGACAAGCTGAGCCAGAAATGTAGGGGATTTCCAAGCTGAATCTCCACCCCGTTTGCAGGGTCTGGCTCTTGCTGCTGTAATTCTGAAGCAAAACGAACAGTCCGTGGTCACAAAATAAAGCAGTGTTTTAACATTTTCCCACCGAAAATTTTCAAAAACATTAGAGTTAAAAAAAAAAAGGTTGTTTGTTGTTGTTTGGTTGTTTTGTTTTTTTTTTTCCCTGAGAGAGGCATAGCATGAAACATTTTATCCCGTTCCAGATCGAACCCAGCTCACTTTATCTTTTTAGATTCAAATTTAAAGTAGCTTCTATTCAAAGTTTTTAAAGGGACATACACAACGTCTTTCTTCAGCGTGACATTTGAGTCTCACCCCCTACCAGGAGGGATACCTTAACCTCCCTGTTGCTGAAAAGAGTAGAGAGAGAAAAATAGCTTGATTTTGTACATCGCTTCACATGGTCACTTGTTACTACTTGGAGTAAAGTGAGTTCATTGTAACTCCTCTGCTTTGTGTTTCACCTTCAGTTTGTGTGGGACTTTCTGTGGCTGTACAAACATGGAGAGAGGAAAAATGAAAAAGCGAGGAAAAGTCTGCCCTCAGAAAAATCACTGTGTGGATTATACTGGCTACATGGACTAGACACAGGAGGCTAAGTGGAAAGAAGATTGTTTTGTAGGTGATTTTGGGGACCATCAGGTTATTAACATCTCCCTAAAAAAAAATTAAAAAGTCAAGCTAAACCATCCCTATAAAGTATCCCCAGTGTAACTGTACTATAAACTGTTTTTGCAGAAACTACTTTAAACACAGCTCCGAAATTGATGTGGATAGAAATTAGCATATTTTTCTTTTAAGTTTTTAGTATCAGAAATCAAGGAAGGTTTTTTTATTTGTTTGTTTGTTTTGTGACAGGGAAACAGGCTACAGCTATGCAAAACAAATACATTATTAAAGTGTTCCCTACATACATCCCTATCTTTCTCAAGCCATTCCAACCAAAAGCTTTTGTAAGCGTGTGGGGGCAGCACTGACCTTTTAATTCTGTTTATATGATGACTAGAAAAAAGAAATCCCTGGTCAAGGAGGGCCTGAACTCGTTGCCTCAAGATGTTTTAAGCTCTAGCTCCAGGTGTCTCTGCAGGCAGCCAACCCTCCCTGCGGGGCTGTCCCTGGTTTAAGGGAGACACAAAGACACAAGCTCTTGTCCCAGGAGTCCTAAGAGGTGGACAGTGCTGGGGTTTCTGCACCTGTGAGCACTTACATGTGGCTCAAAATCTCGTCAGATGCAGTTTTACTTGTGCCAGCACTGGAGCCCCAGCACCAAGGCTGGTGGTTGTGCTTCTTTGGGTGCTGCTCTCACTGAGCTGAGGTGCTTGGGGGAGTGCTCACCGGATCCAGAATAACCTGTGAAGCTGCCCCATGCTGATGGCAGGTCCTGCCCAACAGTGGCTCGAGGCTGGCAGCTTTAAGGTTCACAAGCTGAATGTTTTGGAATGATGGCTGGATGAGTTTTTGCTGCACCAGCCGCCCTCCCTGCCATCAGCTTTCTCCACACCACGCCATGTCAAGTGAAAGGGACCCAGAGAAGAAGTTATGTGTGCAAGGTGGGAGCTGCCTCCTGGCAGGGACACGGCTCAGGGACTAGAGCTGAGCACTGGGGGGTGTTCAGCGGAGTGGCTGCAGCATGGTTGGTCTCATCTTCCCTTGCTCTGGGGCAGCCACTCATTCCACTCCACAGCTCACACTGGGGTTTGAGTTCACTTTCAGTTGGTTTTGTTCCCCAAAGCAGATTCTGTGGGAGACTCTCCTCCAAGAGACCCATGGAGGGTGAGGATGGAGTGTTAATGCCCAGCAGCAAAGGAAAAGAGGGAAAGAAGATGTTGCATCTGTGAGATGAGAGATTGCAAGGCAGCCCATGGGCAGGAAGGAGCTGGGCCATGTTGGTGTCTGTCCCTTCAAGTCTAACAGCAGCTTTCAGCACATGCATGCTTTTTCTTCCTTTTTTTTTTTTTTTTTTTTTTTGCTTATCCAATTGCTCCCACATCACTGCATGAAGATATGGAATCACAACCCCTCCCCTGAGCTCTGATCCTGTGCTGTGCTGAGTCCGTGCCCACTGCTGCCATCACTGCCGAGGGAATTAAGGGCATTTCACAGCTTTCAGGCACAGGAACACACACAGAATCCTGCCAGCAGCTGATGCTTCGCACTAATCACTCTTATAAATGCCTCTAATTAGACTTATAAATACCTTTAACTTTCCTACAGGGAACAAAACACCCAACAGGCTTAACGTAAACTCGGGAGAAAAAAAAAGAGTTAAAAAAAAGATGAGTAAAAGCTATTTTTAAGCCTGGCAGTTCCTACACCGGCACTACAGAACCCGAAATTGCAGAGCCCCCGACCCCCGGAGCCCCCAGGCTGCTGGGGGGGCAGGGTGGGCAGAGCGGGGGGAGCGGCGGGGAGGGGCTGCAGCCCCCGGCCTTTGTAGCCGGAGGGGGAACATCGGGATCCTGTGGAGAGGGAACACAGAAACCCTCCCGGCGGCGAGAAATGGGCCCAGACAAAAGCCCCGTTACATGCTTGCAAATCACCCCACCGCTGTTATTTTATTTACCGCTGTCCGCGGGAGGATTGTTTGGTCTTGCAAAATTTTAAGCTTTTTTTTTTTTTTTTTTTCCCTTTTTTTTTTTTTTTCCCGTTTTTCCTTCCTTTTCCCCTCCTTGCCTCGCAGCAGCGGTCACTGGTACCACAGTGCCACATACAGACCGAACCCACCTGCACTCCCGGGCAGGGGGGGCTGCTACTGAGCCTCCCATCATCCGCGCCCGCAGCCCTGGGCGCTGTTTTGATGGAAAAATAAACCTATTTCCCAGGAAACAGCTCGTGGGAGGCTCATTTTGATGTCGGGGTGAGGAGTACAGCCCAGCCAAGCCACCCTGTGTGTTTGCTGCTGACAGGCACAGGCGCTCGCTCCCCCATGGCGTTCCCCACTGCGACAGTAAAAACTTCCATTGATTATCAGAAAACTTTTTTCATTAATCTTTTTCAATGGATCTCTATGTTTTGGGTTGGGGTTTTGTTTTTTTTTTTTTTTTTGCTTGTTATTAGTTTGTTTTTTTAGTTGGTTGGTTTTGGTGATTTTTTGTTTTGGTTTTTTGTTTGTTTGCTTGGTTTGTGGGTTTTTGTTTTGGTTTGGTTTTTGGTTTTGTTTGTTTTTTTTGTTTGGTTGGTTTTTTTTTTTCCTAGGAACAGAGAAACAAAGGCCTCCGGAGCATCGCATTTATTTGACATTTTAGCGGCTCTGCAGGTCCAAGGAGTTCCACTCATCTTCCCCGTCCTATTCAGGCAGGTGAAGCTCAGGACTTCTGGATTTTAAGCACTGTAGTGAATGTGAGTCCTCAATAAAAACAACCTGTAGACTTCTATGCTTTGCAAGGGTACTAATATAGACTGGTATTATATGATGGCAGTTCCCCCACCTTCAGCTTTAGGGTCTGTAAAACACCTTTTTAATATTAGCTGTTGTGTGCATGAAATCACTGTCAGCAGAGGGAGGGAGGAGGAAGAAAGAATCTATGTCCTCGTGGGGAAGAAATGAGTCCTGGTCTCAATGTAAACATTTTATTTGTGGTGGTGTCTTAGGCATGGGGAGCTCAGGGAGCATGGGGAGACCCCAGTGAGATCCAGCTGCCCAGGCCCCCTAATTCCCTCTTAGCCAGGAGCTGAGTTCTCTCCCCCCTGACAGGTACTTACAAGGGGGTTGAACAGGTAATTAGCGCCCAAACCAGGCTGCGGGAAACCCTCCTGGTCATCCCGCCCTGCACAGGCAGCGAGCGGGAGGGCTGATTTTCGACGGCTGATTGACTCTGAACAAAGGCTCCAAACAGCACCGAGTGCCCGACTCAGGGATGGTAACTTTAGAGCCAATGGGCTCCTTTCCCATCAGTTTAATGCAGTGTTATTTTTTTTCCAAGCTGATAACATTTTAAACATATTGCAAGACAGAGCTTTCCTGGGAAGCAGGGAAACCCTTGAAATTGCTATAAAAGAAACTTCTGTGGATAAGGAAACCCGTCCTGTGAATTCACCTGTTGCCAGCCAAAGAGAAATGTTTGGGGTTTTGTTTCAATCCAGAATTTGCAGCGTATCTGGTGCTTTATCTAACCTCACTCTTTGGAAGATCTGATGTCATGCTTGGCAGAGCTCTTGGGTCCAGGCTGCTTTATTATGCCGCGCTCTACAAGCTTTAACATTTTAGACTGGTGGTATTGAGGGAATAAAAATGTAGCCTGAAATCCTCACAGAATGGGCAAGGTGTATTTCATGTGGCCCAGATGAATCTTGAATTTTTTATCAGAGGTTTATGTACACACTTGATGCAGTTGAAAAAAATAAGCCCTATCACATGTTTTCTATAAACAAAGTCTCAGAAATGTTCAGCACATCTGTGGCTATCAGGAGATCTTTTCTGGCCACGACCAGCAACTAGATCATCTGCACGTCCTCCTCTGCAGGTGCAGAAACCCAACAAACCCTGCATTACCAGTCACCAGCTGAGGAAAGTTGTCATGGTGCTATTAGCATAAACTTATTGCTGTATCCTCAGTGTTGATTCAAACTCCACCAACTCAGTGCAGTGCTGCTGAAGTTTGAGCAATCCAGCTACTTCAGGTGAAACACAAGTGCAGAGGATGTCAGACAGAGACATTTGCTGCACAGAAGGAGGTTTGTGCCTCATATCCCCCCCCCCCCCCCAATTTTTATCAAGTCTTGTCTACTGGCCTTCATTTTTTAACTTTATACAGAGATGTTCTGTAGTAGCAGACTTTTATGGAGAGTCTCAGCTCTTCAGTTTCTGTTCAGTGCTATTAACTACATGGACCAACATCTGCAGCCTTGACCACTTCCTTCAGCCCACTGATATTAAGGAGGTCACTCAGGTGGGGTGGGGTTGGTGCTCAAACTTGTGCCTTGACTATTCTTGTTCATATTCCTTCATTCCTTAATCTTAATCTGCTTTTCACAAATGTGGGGTGTTGAACTGAAGCCTTTAGGGCTGCCCTTTTTCTCAGGTGTTGGCAGCTCCCAGTGAAGGTGCAACACCAGCTGGTTGTGGACATACCCTCTGACATCAAGCTGGAGCCACTCACACTGTGCCTGTCACAGCACTGGGTTTGCTCATATACAAAACAAATTCGGGAGTACTGCAATTCACTGGTCAGTGGGGCATGGTCCCGTTAGGCCTTCTAATTTTGGGTGATAACATCTTGAGCACAAGGAGTAGGATTTTATTTTTATGGTGTTAATTGCTGAGCCTCACTTTTGAACGCCACATCTAATGCTGCAAACAGGAACTTTTTCTGCAGTGAAGACCTTACCCACCCTGATGTAATAGGTCCCACCTGTGGGTTTTATTAGAACATTTATACCACCTGCTTGCTTGGGGGTCACTTGGTGTTGTTCTGGTTGGTGCTCAACAGTTGCTGGTTCTTCTCTAGGTAAGGATTTTTACTTTTATTGCTATTTGTTTGGTTTTTCTTATAATTTGTCAGCTATGTTATTGTTTTTCTGGAGAAGAGGAAAAAAATCATTGCTCTAGGAGAAGGATGGGTATATTCTCTTTGTTGAAAGGGGGTTTGTTTGTTAACGTTGTTGTAAGCTTACTCTGTGTGTAACCTGCAAATATGTCTAAATTTGGTAGTGTTTTTTCTTGAAAAATTGAGTTTAATGTAAAAGTTCACAATGAGGTTGAAAACAATTCATACCTTTAGTTTCAGATGATGGAAAAGTTAAGATTTACTCAGACAGAAGATGTGTATGTTTCATCTGGGATAGCAATGCTGTGTCATAGGTGTAAGTGGAATGAAACAAAGTTTGCTGCTTTTATAGTAAATATCTTTTTAATCACTGCAGTGCATCTTGCTGAGTAGAGAACTGTAATGGTGGTCTGTGTTAGGACTGAAATGGTGAATGTTTTTAGGAGTCCAAGGAATGTTCTGAAAAATAACATGAGGAATAAGTTAATTTTGTAAAAAATAAGAACAATGTAAGGAGCTGGGGCCTGGTCCCTCTGTAGAAGGTAGAGCCTCTTAATGCTAAGTAACATAAAGGTGTGCACGGTACGAGAAGGTTGTGTTGCCCATCAAAAATCCTGGGTCAGGGTTATACACAGAAAATGTCAATAGGTTAATAACCTTCAGCTTTTTTTGTCTACTGGCTTGTGCAGTTCAAGAATGTTTTCCAGCTTTCTCTTTTTGCCTCAGGTTAGAGACGTGCACTTAATCATTTGTACCTTAGAAACACCTGTAACTGCAGGAATGAGGTTTTTAAAGCCCAGCCCAAACACCTGTGAGATTTCTAACGGCACCTGGGGGTTCCTGCTCAGACCAGCAGGAGGGAACAAAGGGTACAGGGCTGAGCAAGTGCATGGCACCAGGGGCACCAGCATGGGTGTCCTGGACTGTGTCCTTTCCCAGCAGCAAGGGCTGGAGCACTGCTTGTGGCTGGGCTTTAGTGGAGGCATGGGGAAAACTGAGGATCAGAGGGCAAAGTCTGATTTCTGCCTCTAAAGGGGATTTCTGTAGCAAGGTGGGTGAAAGCAACTTCTCTTTCTTACTGTCCTATGTAAGTTCTTTCTTACTGTAGATCAGGCAGCCTCATCATCCTGTGAGTCCCCTGTACATCCTCCCACTGCATCTAAAAACACTTTTCAGAAGAGGATAGGGAGAAATAATTCTTGTTGGTGATAGACTGGGGGTCACAGAGCCAGAACTTATGTATAAAGGATGGTGGTATCTGTGTGAATATTTAAGGGTTATCTGTTGTTTTTCAGCCGGGTACCCTGTTTTTCGGCAGGGCAATTGCCACAGAAATCTTTTAGTGGTTTAGAGCTGTGTTTGGGGATGCTCAAAGTGTGTCATTAATTTAATGTAATCACTCCTGGTCTACTCAGTTCTCCTTCCTCCCTCAGCCCCCCTGGCCTTGTCAGGATCATACCAAATATAGCTGTCTTTCTGTTCCAGCATCAAGGAATAAACTGAAGAAACAGAGTTATGTGCTATGCACAAATGGCTTTTGGCTTTTTATTTGTAGGGAACTTACCCTTATTAATTTCTGTGGTGACTTTAATGATGACTAATTTGAGGTTATAACAAAATGCAGGAAGGTTTTAAAGATCTTGCTGAAAGCTGCTGGACCTGGGCTCCCAGATGTCTCTCTGCAGAGCATGCTTTAGCTTTGGACATACCTTTAAAGACTTTAAACAGCTTGAGACTTGTAGTTTGCCACAGGAGCTTAGGGCAAATTCATGTTTCTAGGTTTTAAATCCTGAGCTGGAGTACAAGAGCCCTGCTCAGGAAGGTAAGGAAAGGTGTAACAAGGTCATTTTGAACCACATACACTCAGCCTGTACCTTTAAAGTCAATTCTAAATTTAATTGAAAGCTGAGGGCAAGGGAGGCAGGGTAGCACCAATGTGCTGACTTATTTTGAAGCATCTGAGGAGCTGTGCCATTGAATGCTCTATGAGCATTATTAGTAAAATGCCATATTAGTAAAATGGCACTGGGCAAGATGTCAGGAAGAGGGACAGGGGTGGATGAAGGACAAGTTTCAGGGTGGTGTGTGGTGTTGTCCATCTGTGCAGGCTCTCCCTGGAGTCTGTTGATTTCTCAAGCTGATGTCAGCATGTGAATGTGTGAATGACGGAGATGAGGTTGCCTGTTTAACCAAAACCTACATCAGAATTTTGTAGGGGATTTACTGTGCTGGCAAAGTGATGGATGAACAGAACCATCCAGATGTGGCTCTTTGAAAACGGAACTGGAAAAGGCAGTAATTTCACTGAACTTTTGCTCAGATTGAATAATAACTCTTTCCCCTCTACTTTTGAGATGCTCAGGAAATATGCTGGTGAAGGAGGTGACAACATTTCACCCTTGTTATGCGTGGAAGTACTGAGGGGTAGAGTGGTGCAGAGCCATGTTTCCTATCACCCAGCAGGCAAGGGGCAGCCTAGAAAAGTCCTCCAGCTCAGGATTTTTTAGCAATGATAACTGATGCTGATCTAACAGAAGAGCATCCACTAAGACAATAATGGCTCTCGGTAAGATCAACAAATTTTCCATTTGCTTTGCTAGTTGCTTTATATCAGCATTATATTCTCTTCATGAAGTTTACCTGGCTTTGCCAAAGGAATTGCTTGCACAGTGCTTGTGTTCCTGCCAGCCAGGGGCATCCAGAGTGATCTTCTGGAGCATTCTGCACCCAGCTGTCCCGGGTGAGCTCCTCTGCTCCAGGTCCTTGCTGTGCTCAAGGAGCAGGTGTAACCAACACAAGCTTTTCCTTTTCCCTGTAACTTCCTTTCCCCTTGGTCTCACACTTTGAATGAGGAATGTAATCTTACCCATCATGACTTTATTGGCTGACAAAAACTTGCATCATTTTGCAATAGAAAAATAGGAATAGTATGGTCCTTTCTGCAAAAATTTGTGGTTGCTTCAACTCCCTTGCTGGGCTGATCTGTGGCTGACCAGTTGACCACAGTCATAAAGCAGAGCCTTGCTCTTCAGGAATTTGAGAGAGAAGTTATTCAGAAATCTGATGGATGTGCAGCTAAACCCTGAAGAGAAATATATCTTACAGTTTATGGCTGTCACTTTAAGCTGTTGATATTTATAGCTGTCAGCTGTTACATTTATTAAGTTGCTTGACGGTCAAGGAAGTAATGTACTTGAGAGTGTGGTGATATCCATTTTTTTGACTATAATTTTACCAGCAAGTTTCCTGTTCTCTCTGCTGTTTAAAAATGAGAAATAAATAGAGAATTCATGTGGGATGTTTTCTATGTCATAAGGTAAGTATTTTTAATCCATACACCACAAACATACATTTACTCTCCATTTGAGTGCAGTCTTTGCTCTTTTTATTTCAGAAATGGTCCGTTAGGGCTTTAACAACAACAACAACCACCCATCCCAATTCACACCAGACTTTTCTAAAAGCAGACTGCAGTTGCCTCCTCTAGTTTGAAATTTCTGAAAATTGGCTCCCTAGCCCAACTTGTTTTTATTGATCTCATTATTTGTGGAGGATAATTAGTCCTTTCACCTGCATGTCATATTCTTCAGTCTTTTTAAGAGGAGACTTGCATGAGTTGTTAGTCACATACTGACTACTTGCACTGTGTCTAGACCCAAATCAATAGCTCATGGAGAATTACCTAAAATGCATCAGGTTACTGTAACATGTTTTTTTACACCAGAAATGGAATTGCACTGAGCTCAAAGATTTTGTGCTGGATGTTCCCAAACACTGATGAGAAGGGATAAGGTTGTGATGTTTCTTGTCATAATTCCTGCAACACTTGTCATCTTCTTGCAAATATTTTGCTTGTATATTTCTTTCTTTTGGAGTTAATTGCAGTTCCTCTGTTAATATTCTCAGTTCTGTTCTTTTTTCTGTGTTTTTTTTCTTTTTTTTTCCGTGTTACTTTCCTATTAAATATGTAAAACAATTATTAATATTTTAAGTTAGCAGCATAGAAAATTGCATTATATAGGTATTTAAGACTGTCCTTTTTTGGCAGCTTTTGGCAACAATACTTTTTTAACCTCAAGCCAGCGTTATCGCTCTCCAAAATGAATAACGCAGTTGAAATTGGTGTTCTGACTTGCCTGTTATTGATCCAGCTGCTCTAATAACTTTGCCCTAGGAAGGTCACATGTGTGTTTTTGTATGGTTTTCTTCTAGCAGTGATTTGGCTTTATCTGTTTTCCACACCCTCCAAATTATTTACAGTTATAATATTTCAGGATAACTTAAATGGGCTTGTCCCTGTTGCACTAAAGTCAGTGGGAGCCAAAAGTACGTCTACAAAGTTATTCAATAGCCAGAGAGGCACCCAAATATGAAGATTACCATTCTCATCTTTGTGAAATTCTGCTTGCTATTATCAGTCATGAATATCAAATTACTATGATTCTGTACTTCTTGAATATATTCCTGTTAGCTTCTGACTAATGAAGTGTATTGTTATCCTGGAAACAGAATTTAGTGTTTCTGCTCTTACCAAAGTATTTAAATGCAGGTATGAATGTTTTGGAAAAACTGAAGAAAGCTTAGACTGTGATTTTGTTGTTCATAAACCATAAATCATTATAACAAGATTAGCCTTTTACTACCTCTCTCCCAATTTCTTCCTAAGGCAGGTTTTATTGTCACTTTTGGGCAGAGCTGTCATGTAAAATCCTTTGCTCATCATCTCACTAATGTGTATGCTTAATCGTCTGTATTTGAAGTTTGGAGTATGAATTAAGAGAATATTTAACTGTGTCGAATAAATGAAATTACCCAGTGGTACCACTGGTGTAACGTTTTCTTTCTGTTGATCCTGTTCTGTTCTTGTGATCCAATATGGCTTAAATCAGAATAAATGCATTCATTATAACAGCTTAATTAATAAGTTTTTCAGAGGTCTAAGTGGCTTAAATATGCAATTCTTTAGGCTTCTGATGACATAACCAGGAAAAAGTGTTTTCTTTATTTTGAGAACACCTATGAGATTCTATACTCCATCAGTTAAAGAAAATAGTCTGGTGTGTTAATTTGAAAAAATATCTTCAATAAATAAGTTTTGGCTGTCATCTTGCAGATATAAACATATGCTTTCAGTGTTATAGTACATAATACCTGGACTGTGCAGAAGACCAAGGGAGCTGGGAACTAAACTTTCCATTGGCATGGTGGCGGCTTGTATGTCTTGTTTGTGGTTTTGCGTGTGTGTTAAAGGAAGCTGGGAACTAGGTTCTGTTGTTTTCCAAAACATCTGAAACCCATAAATAGCCCCAGTATCGTGTCCATTTCTACCGTTCAGATGGATCCAGGGGAACCGATCCAGGTTGTATCTGGCTGTTGATTTAGCCCTTGCCAGCAAGCACAGATGAAAAATATTGTCTGAAGGAAAATTATTTATTCATTTCTGTGGGTGTTTTAATTTGAGAGAACTTGACACTTGCATTTTGTGTTTGTGAGCTGTGGGGAGCAGGGCAGGCAGCTCTGCCCATGGAGAGCTGAAACAAGTGAAGAACGTGCACTGGGCCCAGTGCTGTGGTGTTTTACAATCACCTGTAGACAAATTTGAAGGTTTTGAGCTTTAGAGTCATAAATTGGATTTTCAGGATTCCTTGCTTTAACTGGTGCACACTTAGGGGACATCCTGAACTGACTTCTTTCAATTCTTTTAATATGGTGTTAGTACCCATCACGTCATCTCAGTTTATTCCGTCTGGTGAAGTGGCACAACAACTAGGAAATAAAAACTTAATCAAATCAAAGCTATGATAGGGATCAATAGCTATTCTGTGCAAACTCTCCTTATGCAACAAAGTATCAAGGATTATTTCTGCATTTGAAAAATAGGAGTCTGGTTAATTAACTTTACTCTATAAATAGTGGTTTTGGGTTGGCCAGTTAACAGAACATTACCAGCTAAGGCAATGCCAGACATCTAGAGTTTATAGGGCATCTCTATCCCTTCATTACTTGTGGAATTTTTTTTGGTAGTAAGTGCTGTGATCTTTCCTTTTCTTGTCTCTGATACTGCAAGCTAATTAATATTTGCAGTCTTCTTTAACTATCAAATGGGGTTGCAATCATAAGCACATTCTTAAACCTCTTAGTGCTGAAAGGAAGACCTAAATAACTTTTAAAGCTGTGAGACAATGTCAAGAAATGTACTTGCTTAAATTTAATCCATCACTTCGTGCCAGCAACACATATAGCTGAAAGGTCAGAGAATCACTGAGAGGGAGAAAAACAATTAATTTGGTATCAAAAAGGTAATAGGATAAGGCCTCACCAACCCTCTCCTATTGTTCTGCCGCATTAACTTCGGCAGGTCAGATGCCACTGGTCGTTGACCTCAGGCTAAACAGGGTCAGGCCAGGCTGATTACAAAAGAGATGTGTTTGCACTTACCCAAGTGTCTCTTAAAAAAAAAAAAAAACCCTGAACCCACAACTATGTTGTTCCTGGGGTGGAACACATAGAGGGTAAACATTTTTTGATGCAAATATCATTTAGAGAATCTTCTGCATGAAGAATGGTGTCTCCTGACATGGCATGGTTCCTATGTATGAGTTGAGGGGGGGAAAAGATCCCAGAATTTTCTATCCCTACAGATAAGTTTTTCTGGAAGTATTCAGTCACTCTCATCCCAGTGTAGTGGGTGAGATCTTGGCCTCACCATGCCTTTTAAATTCACTTGTCTATACCCTTGGGATCTGCTCTGTGCTCCTGCTGGAATCAGTGGTGCTCCCCTCCTGGGGACAAATCATCCCACCCCTTTCAGGAGCTTTTCTGTTGATGCAGGACTGGTTTCATCAGTGACGTGTTGACCCTTAAGTTGGCTTTCTAGAGCAGCTCTATGCAGTTAAGGGCCAGGGATACTGTCAGCCCATCTCAATAAATTCTGATGGTTTTGGTTGACTTCAGCCAAAACTCACTAGCTGGTAAAGAACTACAAGTTTTGACAAGATTTGTGACAGCAAACTAAAAGTAGGGCAGAGAGACTCTGGAGTTATCCTCATCAGAGATGGTAAAAGCCATGTAATGTCAATTCACTTCTACAGTGAAGTACCTGGTGGGGGGGGGTGGAGGAGGGTGTGAAGGGCAGTGAGGAACTGTGTGACAAACTTAGACCCTGACTAGATTCAAGTGCCTTATTTCTGTACCTTATGGCAGACTGCCCCATCCAAGCCATCCAGCTTGTAGTTCTGGAGTTCAGACAATTTTAATAATTACCAAGCTGTAAATATTTCACCTGACAGATGTGAACTGGGGTATAACTGAATTATAAAAACATTTGAGGCTTTAGCTCTGGGCTAGAGACAGTTACCTAATTACAAAAAAAAAAAAAAATATCCTCCTACTTACATATGCCATCAACCTGCTTAAATTTTTAATATTGTTTCTCCCCTAAATATACTTATTTAATCTATGGATGAGACCTTTTGGAAACAGTTGAATTCTTATCACCTTTATTGCTGGGTTTGATTACGGAAAGTGCTGGGCCTTTCCCACATCTGCTGGGGAGCAGGTTTTACAGGTTTGATTTTAGGCACCACTGTTTCTAATATATATAGTGAGTACTCCCAATTCTACAACTTTTCTAGGAAAGGAATAAGATAAAACAAGTAAAAAAGAGCTGTGATAATTGCTGGTAACTATATGCTGTTTAGCAAAGATTGGGTGGGGTGAGAGGAGCAATCAAATTCATTGAAACGGGAACCATTTAGCTCTTAAAAAATATTTAACTGCAAGAATGCTCTTTTGCTTGGGATCATGCTGGTAAAAAGCATTAATTGTGGAGATTTCTCATTTATTCTAGTGTTGCTTGGGCTTTGTCTTGCGTTTTGCGTTGAGCCCTCTGTGCAGCTCCCACATTTAAAGCCTTCCCTCACACGGTGCTTCCACATTTGAACATTCACCGGTCAAGAAGATAATGTTGTAATTGTCCCCATGGCAGTGCCGTGGGGAACATCCCACTGTGCTGGAGGCACCCAGATGTAGGTACTTCTTCATCAGGAAAGAGCAAAGCACGCGTGTGTGTGTGTGTGTGCACTCTGCTCGGATGGCTCAGGGAAAAAAAAGCCGAAGAGTGGGAAATTAAAGTGCTGAATGAAGAATATGTTAGATAAGTGGAAAAGTAAAGGAGGATTTTGCCAAGCTGAGACTGTCCTGTGGTGTCTGTCACTTAGAAACCCAATTGCACGGTCAACTGCAATAGCATGAAAGCCCATCAGCCCAGTAATCTCCAGCTTGTAATTGATTCTGTTTCTACAAATGTTAGCTAAAGCAAAAATCTGCATTAAGGTAAGTGCTAAACATCCATCAGCCTGACTGATTAGCCAAAGTAGGAATTGCTGGAGAAATGCACGTTATTTGCCATCAGATTAAGTGAAGTTCTGCTTCCACAGTCGGAAAGCTGATAATTTGCTTGTGATGGGATCAGTTCAGTTTTCAGCTCCACTTGCTGTACAAACCTCAGTGCTTGAGGGCACATCTCTTCAGATCACTAACCAGATAGGCAAAATTAAAAATATTTTCTGTTTAAATAAACATCAAAATGTGTTGGGGAAAAAAAAAAGCTTGAATTACAAAGACTGAACAATTCAACTAAACCGGCCAAATTCTTTATATAAAAAAAAGACCGAAATGGATTTATCTGTGGATTGTCTAAGTCTCCTTTGATATTGTTTCTTTTGTCTTATATCTGTTTTCCTTTTCTATTTTCTTTCTTTTCTCTTAAGGCGTGACACTGGTTTCCATGAATTTGTTAATGTAGCTGCTTTGTGAACTGAGAAACTACATTCCATTGCTAAAAATGCAGCCAGGGTTTGTGTGTGTATATATATGCATGGGTTTGAAATGTAATAAATATATTGACTTAGTGGGGAGATAACACTGTATTTGAGAAACTTTTTTTTTTTTTAAAACATTCTGTAATGATTGTGTGTCCACACTAAATATATTTCTGGTCCAGCCAAAATCCATCATTTGCTGATGCTGAGCAATTATATGGCAGATGGTATTACTTTCCTTTCTAGCTTATGTAACTCCACCAGACATCATGAATTAGGAGTTTTATAATATTCTACTCATACTTTAATTGAACATTCTGGTATTTAAACTTAAAATTCACTTATAAAAATGTTCTCTAGTAATCACAGGACTCTGAAGCTTAGCAAAAAATTAATGCAAAAGGGTTATAAAGAGATTAAAACTTGGTTTTCTTTGTATTCAAGCAAGCACTTGTGAATAATTTTTTCTCTATTTCCTTTATCTCCAAGGTAAGTATCTTGCACGTACCTCACCAAGAAATCCCATACAGAGCAAGTCAGTTCAGCAGCAGCTCTTCCCTTGGCGTGTGCTCTGGGATTGTTAATGACTGCCTGTGGCCAAGGACTCTGCTTTTACCACCACCAGTGGCCACCTCCGGGCATATGTGACAGGCTGGCAGGTTTGCTGTCATCAGAGCACACTTACCTGAACCAGTGGTTTGTTGTTCCTTCCTCAAAGTACCCAATACTTAAACACCTTGGAAAATCCTCGTTTCCAAGTTCTCAGAAAACATCCTTCTCCTTCATGCTGATGATGAGTCTCTCGGCCCTGACAGCTGTGTTATTTATCAGCAGAATGGGGGAATTGCCCTGGCTGTGATCCCACAGGGCCAGGCCACAATGGTGTTGAAATCCTAATAATGTCTAAAAATATTTATTCATTAGATATTGTCCCAGATGCATCATGATGTGGCAGGCTCAACCCAGGGAAATCAATGAAGCCAAAAGAGCAGCCCCACAAGCAGAAGACATCATCTCAAACAGATCTGCCTGTTTTAGTGGGACTCCTGTGGGAGCCTGAGCTCTGTCAAAGCCCTTCTTTCAAGCAGTCTGAGTTCTCTCCTGTGCAGGTGCTGTGGTTTGTGATCCTGTTGCATCCCTTTTATCTGCTGGGGCATTCCCTTTATTGGTACTGTCTGTTCCCCAGAAACCTGCAAGGCTGCTGTTTCCAAAGACCTTTTTGAAAATTAGGTGAAACTGCTCCTCAGCTTGTAAACAGCAGCTGAGAACAGGAATGCCTGGACTGGGTTTACTCCTCCTCGTTTGTGATCTCTTACATGACTAGCAGTGTTGTTTTGTCTCAGACTTGCAAACAAAGTCTCTCCGCCAGGGTTTTCCCTTCCCCTATGTGTAATTTGCATCTCATGTGTGTGTGGCTGGGCAAGCCAAGCGGGAGCAGGGAAATGGAGCAGCAGGGGCTGTGCTTGTGATGGTTCTGTCTGCACCAGGAGTGGGAAGAGCTTTAGCCTCTGTGGGATAACTGTCTTTGGTGAGAATTACAGCTGACTTTTCTGGCCCAGAAAGGTTGATGGGACTTTGTGTAAGTACCTAAACATTTAGATACATGTGAAATAAATAAAGCCACCAAACCATGTGCAGTTTATTTGAGGTTACAATAGCTTAATTTCTTAAGCATCCTTGTTAAAAAATGAGCAACAATTAAGCCTTTAATACAATGTCGAGCTGTGATTCATAGTTGATGGTAGGAGAAAGCAGTGAACTAATTGCTTGGATCTGGTCAGCAGAGAGTGAAGCAGCTCCCTTGTCCATGATACCATGCCCCTTCCCTTTCTGATTATTCTCCAGCAAACATCCTACAGTCCCATTCATAAAGTCCAGTAATGACACAAGAAATGTCAGGAGTATCTGCTGAAGGAGTGGGAGGCTGACAGAGCAGCACATTGTGAGCCTGCAGAGCAGCTCTGCATTTCCTCTGGGGTTGTTTTCAGTTCTTTTGTCAGCTGATTACATGGTCTTTTATAATTTCTAATCTACAGAATAGGGCTATTTGCTTGTGGATTATGTGAGAGTCGCAGGCTTATGCAAAAGAAAAACAAAATAATCTGAAAGTGGATTCTGTTGGCAAGAGTTAAACTTCATTTAGGGGTTTTTATCTAATGGGGGGTTTAATCTAGGGGTGTGCAGGCAAAAAACAAAGTTTCTGTCAGTCTTTGAGATTTCAGCCTTATTCACCAGTGCCCTCATGCACGTGACCTAAATTACTTGTCCTTATTCAGCAAAACATATTTAAGACTGTATTTAAAGTGTTGGGTTCATGTGTTTTGATGAATAAGAACTGTGTTAAAGAGACAATAAAGTGCTTTATGCAGGGATCAAATCATAGTGCAAGCTTATTACATTTATTGTGTCCTTTATTGCTAATGAGAATAGCACATATATATCTGGATGTGGGGTTTTTTATGTCAGTCTGTGGAAATGGGCGCCGAGTCTTTGCAGCAAGAAGGAACTGTGATGTTGGGATACAAATAAAGTGGGCTGTGAGATGTGTTTATATTGCTGCCCTAAGTTCTCCAGGTAGATTTGCATTTGCAGCCTTAAGAGGGGAGTCTTAGTAGAATGTGTGTGTTTATAACCATATAAAATGATGTGATGAAATAAGATGAAAATGATGCTACAGAGCAATATCATTTCCTGTGAGTCCCAAGGTCAAAAGAAGGGCCTTGAGATGGGGCATGGTGCAGACAGGTGAGGTTCTTGGCAAGCGTAAGAGCTGAACTAAAATTCCAACATGGATGGAGGCGAGCAGGGTTTGCTCAGCTGTGTGGAAAACCTCCCTCAGCTCCTTACGAGGCCTCCGTGTGACTCGCAGATGTGACAAGGTGTGTGCAGATGGCTGGTGTGGCACGCTCACGATTTATCAATATGAACTTTGGAAGCTGGCTTAAATCCCCCTCCTTAGCACCTGCAGCAGGCCCCCTGCTATCTGCTGTGCAAAGTGGACAGATGTGTATCAAAGAGGCATTTTTCTTGGGTTAACATTTCACATGGAGTTCTAGCAGAATAGTTTTGTTTGGTTTTCATTGAGCCCCTTATTAGCGTACTTCTGTTGGGGGGGTGGTGAATAGTCGTGCCAGAATAAAAAGATCTGCAGCAGAGGGCTGATATCACTGATTTTTGGCCTCTCAAGAAACTGTTCTTCTGCTCCTGCAAGTGCATTGTCAGAACAGAACAAGCCCACCAAATAAAAAAGTAACCATGTGCATGATGTGCCAGTGAAAAGGCAAATGGTCTTAGGGATAGAATTTGGCTCTGTAATAAAATGAACTGACCCCAACCCCAAATATTTTGATACCTTATTTTTCTAAGAAATGCTTAAAAATTGGAGAGGGAGTCTTTTTTGCTTTGAAAACTATTAATGAAATGTCTCAAGACATTGCTGCTTGTTGGATTGATGTATTTGGAGGCATTAAAAACTTGATTTGAGAAAAATTCATTTCTGGTTCAAGACTTTCTGACTTCAATAGGGGTTAAGTTTTACAAGGTTTCTGCTTCCTATTACAAAAGCAAGTACTGTCTACTTAATATCCATGTCATCTGCAGATTATGCAGAATAAATTCTCTTGTGTTGCTAAAATATGAATTTAATATTTCCCTGAACAGTTCTATTAATCTAGAAATAGGGGATCTGCCCAAGCCATCTAGATACCTGTCTTACTTGTGCATTAATGCAGCACTCCAATAAGAATATGATTCAGCATAAGGAAGTATTCACATTGCACAAACACTATACAAAAAAATCTTGCTCCATGACTGCACATGAGAAAAAATTAGAAGGAAGTGCCTACTTGGGGATGTATCTGGCTTTTGTCACTCAGTTTAGAATGGGGCATTTGGCTTCTGAAGGCACAAAAAAAATTTTTATCTATGGTGTATGTTTTGCTTGCACTTCATTTTAAATGCTTCCCTCAGAGTTTACCACTTATGTTTAATAGCATGTTCTTGTCTCCAAGATTACTAAGTGGTTTACACATTGCTTATGTAGGGATTACTTTATTTATCTCTTAGCTGCCTCTCAGAATTTGACAACTGTGCTCCACAGTAATGCATGATTGTTTTTGCTAAAAATTAGTCTGCATTATGAGGATCTACTTCATAAATCCAGACCCACACACGTTGTTTACGTGAAGACATGAATTTGTGTAGGAGCTTAGACTTGAGCCTGGAGCACATTTGTCTATTCATGTTTGGTCCCAAAAAGTGAATTACTAAATTGTGGTTTGGTGGTTTGTTTTTTTTTTTTTTTTTTTCCTTCCCCCTGCTCGCCTCCCCCCTCTCCCTCTATGCCCCAGAATGGGGCTGGAAAATGTGTACCCTTGTAAGACTAGATGCAGCCTGATCTCTGGCAGATCCCTAGGCCTGATCCCCCCAAGTGCTCTGTGGATCCTGAGTTTGACCGGCAGCCAAATGCATGGTTGGGAAATGCACTGTCCAGGAGACTCAGTTTTTGTTGCTGTTCACTGTGCAGTGTAGACAGCCTTTGTAATTGTCTAGCTGAAACATAGGAAATCCACACCTCATTCTAGGCTTAAAGATAGATCTGAAGTTACAATGAACCATTACAACCAACCTTGGAAATTTGGAATAAAGTTGAAAAGGAGGGAAGACTTCAGATCTTGTTGTGCCCATAACCTTACTGGCTTTGCCTCTGGCAAAGTCTCATATGATGTGACTCACATCTTGGTTTTTGGTTTTTGTACGGAGTTAAACTAAAGCTTCAGGACAACCCAATTGTTCTTCTGTGCCAGAAGAACAAGAGTTTAAAGATTTACCTTATTGGTTCTCAAGATGCTCATATTGCCACACCTTGTCACTTTGTAATGAATTATTGTGGTGAGGAAGATCACCAGTCAGTCCTTTTATGGCAAGTAAATGTATATTATATTGATATAAAAGTACTTTACATCTGCAAAATATCAGTACTTTTATATACATATACTTCCATTTACCCTTAGTTGTCTGTTTTTTCTCCTTAGTCATCAGACCAGGTGTTGTCTTCAACTTTGATGAAGCTGATTGTTTTGCCAGGCTGTCCCTATACAGCCTTTGTTTTCTCTCCCGCTGGTCAGCACCACCGTCTCACTGGTAACATCTGCAGGGGTCTGTTTTGTTCTATCGAAGGTCTCCCATCCTCAGAGAGAGGAAAAGTTTTCCCTGCTTAACAGAAGCTGCTCTGCCCCCTGCTTTCGTTTGGACTTGTCCTCTAAATCCAAGAGACATCAAAGGTTTCCCCCTTGTGATGGAGGCTCCCTGCCCTGTTCTGAAATGAAACAATGACTTCCCTATACTCTGGGATCTGTGCTGGAAATGCGTCTGTCTGACCAGCTAATGGGGCTCGGGCTGTTCCTGCTATAAAGGACTGGTTGTCTTTTCGTAACGGCCTGTGATAGATATTCTGGGTGGGCACTCTCCAACACACAGGGGAAGGAGCGTTCTCGTTGTAGCCATGAATGTTTTGTTTATGAGATTAAAATCACTCACAGTATTTGAAGGAGGAAAAAAAAATAAAAAGAAACAGGAATGAACAATATTGTGGCAACCGGTACAGATAATGTTCTCTAAATCTCCCAGGTGTGATGAACAAGTGTGAGTGTGTAGTGTTTGCTGAGCCAATTTTAGCTAGACCAAAAGCATTGAAGAACAGATGTCTTTCAGAAGTGGATTGACCACCTAAACTGAGTCAGTGATCCCAGGTGGTCTTTAAACACTTAGTTTTAAAACTGAGAATGAGCAGTAATGCTGCAGTTTCATTGCTCTTTGCACTTGGAATATATAGAGGAAGCTTGTTTGCAGACATCCTGCTGGCACTGTTCTCTGCTCCAATTTTAGAAATCATGCAAGTCCTATTTTTAAAAAGGAAACCTACTTTTGCAAACCTAATTTTGTATCCCTGGAGCCTGATAGATTGTGCAGATGGGAAGTTCTGTTGTAAACGTATCCATCTGATCACTGCTCAGAATCACATATTGCTGCTGTCTGACTTCCACCTCTTGAGCACAAACGTGTGATCTTCATAAATCTTGGGAAATGCAAAACTGATCTGATGACAAAGATGTCTTTTTTTTTATTTAATTGTTTTTAAAAATTTTGTCAGGATACTTGGAGTTTTGCAGAAAAGGGCTTTGTGGGGTATTTTGTGTGCTAAGATTAATTTTACAGAGAATAATAAAATAATTTGACTAAAACTGAATAAAGTTAAACCTAAGGAAAGAAAAAGAGAGAATAAAACTGGCAGGAAAGTAGTATCTTTTGCTGCTCGAGAAAGGCCTTTAATAACGAGTGTGTCTCATTCATGTTCCACCAAAAAGGGATGCTCACAGCTGAGACTCGTGCCTGGATTCAGGCAAATTTACATCGAGGCCTGGTGTTAGATCACTAAATAACCTCTCTTGTGCTGAACTTTTGTTACTTTTTTTTTTTTTTTTTTTTGTCTCATCTGTACCTGAGGGATTTCTATTAAACTGCACTGTCATTGTTTCCTCTGTAGCTTGGATTCCTTCCTGCAAACAAAGATGAGCTGACTGGCGGGTGCTCATGCAGGCATGGCTGTGTCAGCTGGGCCACAATAGTTCACATCATCACGTCCTTAAAGGCCAGAAAATTCCTGCTTGGCCGCCTCTGGTTTTGACAACCTTTGTTCTTTTTGTGCGTGCAGTATAGTGTCACAGGCAAACAAGGAAAAATTGCTTTTTATTAATAACTGCATGAATTGGATTGAAATGTTGTCCTAATTGTATTTCAGTCACCCTGAAAAGAAAATCCCTCCTGTTGTCAGGATAGTGACAACACACTCAACTGATGAAATACAAGATGCAAGGGTTGCGTCACAAGAATGTTCCTCATCATCTAAATACCCCTCAGGGCAAGCTAGAGGTATACAGATACTTTTAGGAGCTCCTTAAGTTTCTGGTTGTGCCCTTTAGGTTGTTGCATCCTGGAAAAATATTCGTTTTCTATCATTCAGTCTTTATTTTCAGATCACTTCCCAATGGCAGTACTTGTTTGCTGGCTCCAGGTCTACCTGTGAAGGTTCACGTTACTTACACAGGATGGAGATAAATTATTTTCATCACCTCTTTATATCTTATGTGGGGAGCACTATCTGAAGATATTCTGAGTTATTGTTGTAACTCGTAAGACAAATGTGTGTTGGCTTTGGGGTGACTGCCTGAGCAGATGTGGGAAGGTAAATAGCCTGGATAAAAATGGTTTTATGGAAGAAAGCAATTTTACTATACCTTTTACTGCTTTGATTGCTACTTTTTGAATATAGTGACGGTAGCTATTCTGGAAAATTACCTTTGAAAGACAAAAATCCATGAAGGTCCCACCGCTTCTTATGTTAAAAACAGTTTCTCACATATTTCTGAGGTATTTCATAAAGCCTGCCTGTTTCTTCTGTGGGCTTTAAATCAAATCTGTGTTAGGTGACAGCAGAGTAGCTCTGGCTTTGTTTTGTTTTGTTTGCTTGCCATTGCTAGTCAGACAGGAAGAATAATAATTTATTGATGTGATACAGAAGTGGTTGATTGTTGCTTTAGGGAACTGGCCTGTTCTTAGTGCTCAGGATAAATGCTGTGAACACCTCTGTAGTCTTGCCTTGGTCTAGTAAACAATATTAACAAGCTTGTGCTATATGGCAAGTCACCAGTGCTTACTTGCTTTCATGGTCTAGTGGACACAAGAAGTAGAAGCACTATGGGCCATTCCCACTTAAAGGTATTGTTGTCTATGGCTGATGGCCAAAGGGTCAGTCCAAGCTATCTATTTTAGGTTTCTTGTTCTAATCTCCCCTCTTAAAATATCTTATGAATGCAAAGAGGTAGAGGAAAACAATTGTCTCTAAACAGACCAGTCAAGGACAAGGTAGAGAATGAGAATTTGGGAGATGGGCTGCCAGAGTGCAAAACAGAAACCTTTCTCTACCCACACTGCTTGATAACCAATTTGCAGAACACTTAATAGGTCTGGCTTGAAGTTTGCTAGTTCATTGTTGTTCTCATTTCCCAGAGACCATGTACTGGTGTGCCCCTTTGCTCTGGCATTAGTGCTTGTCTTTGAACCAACTTGCCATAGGGCCAGAGCTTAGTGGGCTGGAAACAAGCCCACCCCAAAAAGGTGGAGGAAGGATAGTGTGGCAGCTTTGGGAATGTGGGATTTAAGAATGGAATCCTTGTATGCCTGAATTCACACACAAAAAAAGCCCTGAGGGTGGATTGTTGAGATCTGTAAGGGTTCAGTTGACAGTACAACTGCTTCTGTTGCAAGAAACAAATGTTTGCTTCCTGCCTGCCTGGACAAAGGAGCCCTTCAGGTGATGCTAACAGGTGTCACCAACAACCTGCACAGTGGCCATCAGCCACCTTGGTCTAGAGTCCTGTGTTGGTCCATCTCTGACATCAAAGTGAAGGCAAAACCAAATGGTCATGCTGACATCTGTGCCCCTGTTTTCTGAAAGGGAAAGTAAAAAATCTACACAGGTAGTGCTCATCCCCCTTCTGACTAATCAGTAGTTTGCGTTTATAGACACGCTTTGCTTTCACCATTTCACTCCATCAGGTTGTTAGAGTGGTCCCTTCTAGTCAAGGCTTAAGGGAAAGGAAGAGGAGGGCTGGAGATGTGATCCCTTATTTGCGCTGGTCACTCGCTGGCCTGGGCCTTGCCAGCCTGCAGGCTTCCTTAAAAGCAAGCTATTTGCAGAAGTCTGGCGGAGCTTTTTTGTGGACTGGTCTAGTCAAGAGGTATTTTGTCCCAAGTAGGAGGAAGAAATGCATCTGCAAAGTCTGCAGAAACTGTTTTGGAGGCCTCGACTTCAGATCTGCCTATACCTGTCACAGGGTAAACAAAGCACCATGGGAGGACTCGGGGTTAGCTGAACACCTTGGTCACACACTAAGCAAACTATCCCCCAGGTGTGCTTGCAGAACAGACTCTCCATCAGCGTCCTGTCATGCACAAAATGTTTATCCAATTTGTCAAGATAATCTTTCTTCAAATAAGCTCAGGTCCTAGGCCTCCAAACAGCCCAATTTCAAGCAGTATAAAGTAACTCTTTTTTTCTTCCCCTCCTTTGCCTGCCCTCCCCCCTTCCTTCTAATCACTGTGTCAACTTTTCCTCGGCTTTAAGCAAACTGAAAGTAATTATATCATTCTCAAGTGAGTTATTTTTGACTGAGTTAGATGATTTGTAAGTTGCTTCAGTATGCTCCCAAGTTGGGGTATCCCTCTCCAAACACACATTCTCAGATGCTTCTTGAAGTTGAGCTCAACAATGTCCCAACAATCTCTTTATACTGGCACACATAATAGCTAACTAATGATAAGGAATTTAGGAAATTTGTAAAGAAATAGAATTTGGATTTCCCTGGCCCTCCTCCTCCACCCTTAATGGTAGCTTCACCTATAGTTCTGGATTTCCCTGAGGAATTTAAAAGAGCCTGTACATTGTCATTTTCTACTTGAAGCTGTCAATATATTTTAAGTCTACTCTGAAGTATGGATTAATAATAGATCAGGTGTTACTGCCTAAGACAATGCTCACTCTTTCTTTTGACAGACAACAGAGTTTCTTAGTTTTGCTCATAGAGAATATTACTTCCATGATGGTTCAGAACTGTCAGATGGAAAGTAATTCATGCAGGGTTTTTTTTCACCCAGTTCCCTCAACGAACTGAGTGTATATCCAAAAATAGAATGATAAATCATCTTTTTTTTTTTCCTTTCCCCTGATGTGTTTCATTCATTGATTTCCTTCCCCTTCTTGCCCCAGGTAATACTACAGAATCTGTCATTTCCTTTTCACTTAAATTAGCGTGGAACTGAACTTTATGTATTTTCTTACAGTTCTTTGCGGCTAGGATCCTTAGGGTAAAAGGGCTGCTGTACCTGCTGTTTAATTTTGAAATTTGGTGGGTAAAATTCTGATCAGTGGGAGCCACTGGCGATGTTCTTGTGGGCTGTCTGGGCCAGATGTGACCAGTGGGCTAGTGGAGAAACTTTCAGGAGCTGAGTAGGAGCCTCTGTGTTCTTGCCTTGCCTTCCTCAGCCCGATGGTCTAGTCATGCCCAACAGCTGTTTTTGAGCTTTGCATTAGAAAGGCTGGGTTTAAAATCTGATTTTTAAAGGGCATTAAGAAGCACCAATCATTATGGTAATGGTGCTTATTGTTTTGGGGAAGAAATGCTGTGTTTGAGGAGTCTGGTGATATGCTATTTGTTGTTTCTGAGGGGAAATGGTAAAATTTGTCTCTATGGCAGATCATTTATGGGAAGAGGAAAAAAAACCCCTTCATTCTTCATTGTTCTCTTTGCATAGATTCCATCTGGATTTAATTGCTGAAACTTCCATAAGCAGTAGCCCTCCTACATACCTCTGACAGAACCAAGGGGCTACAATGGGTAAATGGATATTGGGACTTTGATACAGCTTTCTCTTTCTCCCCCCATCAGTCAGTTCTAGTTGTTCATAAAAATAAATCTTTGGACTACAGTATGGCAAAAAAATGTAAAGGATTAAAAAATGTCAAGAGCTGCTCTAAATATAAATATTGTTATATCTGCACAAGTAAAGTATGTGATAGCCAATAAATAGGACTTAATTAATAAAGACTGCCATTATGCAGCTGAGGACCTTGAAGCGCTTAACAGTTCATTAAGCCTCACAACCCTTCTGCGTTATTGGTAAGTGTTGTAATGATTATACACCTATTCTACAATAGGTAAATGGGCACCCTGTGCACTTAAGTGAATCTTTTTCCTCAAGGTCACATAATGGCTCGGTGATAGAATTCAGCAATCTTTGCATCACCACCTGAGACTGCTTCTTAGAAAATTCATTTTTGACATATAGAGGGAAGAAAAAAGGGTATTCATTCTGGTGTTGATACAGCTCTTCTGTCTGAGAAACCATTGTCTTTGGTTTATATGGAGTAAATATTAGATGTGCTGCTCAGGGTTTTTTTTTGTGGGTTTGTTTTTTTTTTTTGAATGGCAAATTCATCTTTTCTTGCATTCCTAGTCAACTAATTGCTGTCTGTGCAGCCTCACAACTGTTCTAAGTTTGTTCTGCATAATTTTATTTCTGCTCATGCTCTCTAGTGCTTTTGTTTCTATGAGTTGGTTTGCACATTATACAGCACTTGTCAGACTCATTTGCAGGGAAATAACTGGAGAATTGTGTTGCATAATATTTTGAGTGAGAAGAAGTCAGTCTTCATCTGGTTGATTTGATAGTCCTGGGAATCACTTTGCTTGTTGCCAAAGAGTGAAACACAGCCTGTAAAAAGGGTGTGAACAGGCACACACTTGATAACGAAAGGGAAATCGAAAGAGCGGCTGTCAGAACTGAAAGTGGATGTTCCCGAGGTAAGTTGCATATTGCCTGAGTCATCAAAGGCAGCAGGGACCTGTTGCTTTCAGGTAGAGCAGAGGCAACATCCTTCTCCACAGGTACCTCTAAAGTTGTCTATAAAAGGTTTCCTTTCTGGGTGGCAGTATGGCAAGGTTCATGTTACTCTCTGACAAGTTCTTTTGTTGGCCTCATGCAAAGAATCTGTTCAGCTGCCCTATGAAAATAATGATCAAGTACTCCCAGAAATCACTAGCCAGGAACGATTTCTGGCAAAAGAGAAGTGTTGTCTGAGTCTATGCTCAGGCAAAAACAAAAAAATAATAGTGAAATACATATGGTCAACCCCAAATGTTTACAATTTATGAGCCAGATCTTTCAAGACAATGAAAACAGATTAAAAATATTACTTTGTCCACATCAGTGAGGACTGAAAATATGTCACATGTAAATAAAATAGATTCTTACATAATGACAAGATCCTAGGAACTGGAGTGCTTATGAAAATTTTGTGGTTTTCTATCAGGTTATGACAAATATTGTGGCAAAGTGCTAAGTTTTGGCAACAATTATATTTTTTAGAAAAAAAAAAAGACGTATAAAAGCTTCCTGGCTGATCGAGTCTCTTAAATTTTTCAGCAGAAAAACTCTACTTCTGTATTTTCTTTTGCAGTAGATCAAATTGTGCTGTTTTCTTGCATATAGAAAAAAAACTTCCCCCCCTCAACATTTCCACGTTATTTCTAACGGAAATATATCCTTTTAATTTCCTGTGATGTTAAAATATTAAGGATACTTTCATTCCATGCACTTTTCTTGCTAGCCTGAGTGGCATGTGTTGCTATCGACCTGTACAAATTAAGGCTTCACAACACGAACACTCACTATTTTATAGTCATGGCAAAACCAAGACTCAAACATGCCACGTGCAGACAAGCCATTCTGTCATCAACTGTGCTAAAGAAAAATCTCTGTGACCTGTTGGTTCCATGAGAGATTTAACAGTTCTGAGTTAGTCTTGTTCTAATGATATGTAGTAAATTTGCAAGTAGTACTCACTGGACAGCTCTGGACAAAACATTAAAGCACAGACCTGGAGCTCTGACTCTCAGACCCATCCTTCTGTGTAAGATTAAACTAAAGAAGCCGTGGTTTCCATGAAGCCTCATGACAGGAAAATGCCCAGACTTTGCACTTGCATGTTTGTTTTCTAGAGCAGTTGGACTTACATCATTTGTGTCTGAACTTTGCTGAAATGGAAGACTTGTTTCTGTTTGAAAAGCATCTGCATTTTCTTATATTCTATCTTGCTTTCCCCTTCTGATTTATTAGTTGACTGTGGTTTTCTTAGTAGTATCTTGTCATGTTTGGGGAAAATCGATATTTCATATATTTTTTTTCCTTCTGCTGAGTGTGTATCACATGAGGAGTGTAATCAGACAGCAGTGGTTCTCCAGGAAAAAACTCAACCTCATTTTGCAGGCTTGAGGAGTTCAAATAATTCCAATGGCATGCAAATTGGGGTGCTTGGACAGGGATTGTCTCTGAACCTTTATGTTCATTTCCGCTTCTTGATTGGGCATTCATGTTGTTGTATGGTAGAAGAAAAGGTTGCAAAATAATTCCTTACCACTCTGGCAAGCTGTGATGGGGTGTGGAGGGAATCATCTCTCTTATTTTGTTAGTGCTACTCCTTTGAACTCCTGGCTAAAAAACTATAATAAAGATCTGTCTCAAAAGGAGGGTCATCAGGCAAGTGCTGAGACTTCAGGAAGTCTTAAGCAAAGATACAGAGTCTTTTTGCCGTTCAACTGCTCCATCCTGAGCCAGGCTCTTCCTTACCGGTGTGTGCTGTAATGAAAATGCCAGTGCTGTGCTAACTCCTGCTGCTCTAATGTGCTTCTCCCTGGCCCTTGCGCTGAATGCTGATTATTCCCTCAGTGGTGCTGCCCTGTGCCTGCCAGATGCCGTGCAGAGCCCTGGAGAAGCAATGGATAGTCACAAAACCTGGCTGAGTCTAATCCTAGAGGCAGTTGGATGCTGGATGGGAAATAATATGTTAGAGAAGATGAAAATGTAGAGGGGCAAAAATAAGCAGCTCAGTTTAGCCACCTACTTCAAAACCAGATATTTGACAGCTTTTGATAGGAATGTTTCCCACTTGTAAAATAGCATGTTCTAATAGTTCTAATTTATTTACCTGGCTGTTGGGAGCCTGTTGCAAGGACAATGGGGTACAAGGGTATTGCTCTCTTGCTGTACCCCACTATATGGGATGCAATGAAAATGGCTGGTGTAGAAGGGGAATAGCTGCATGGGAGTTCAAGTCAAAGTGTTCCTAGAAGTCTTTCTCATGAATTGCCTCAAGGGATCCAGCTGCTTGGGAGATGTGTCCAAAGGGCAAACTTCTTTTCTTAGAAGACAACAGAGATGTGAGATCATGGCAGGCTAATGTGTAAACTCCTTAATGTCTGTGTTAACTCTTAAATTGCTAAGCTAATTTTTTCCTCTTAATTGTTGTTAATACTATCTTTGGAAGAAGTCCACATAGAAATTAAAGTTTCTCAGGGAGTTGGGTTATAAAGCTTAGGTGCTCTAGTGAAATCTTGGAGCTGATTGCCTAAAGTAAAAGCATAATCCTTCTAGGTGAGAAAGCTTCAGCTGTTATGTACTCCAGTCAGTGCAAACAAAAATTTTAAAAGCTGTTTGCAATTTTTCTTTCATGTGTTGTTTTTTTAAGTTGCCTAATGGCTTAATGGCTTTCCAGGAACTCTGATTTTTTGCTCTTTTCATGAACTTTTGGGAAGGCAGGGTCTGTGCTTCAGAGGCTTCAGGAGTGTGAACTTGAAGTCAGAATATTCAGATTTGATTTCTACTCCTGCTCTGTATTGTTATAGCCTTTAGAAGCTATCCAGTTTTCTTGGAGATGTTCATAGTTCAGCATTCACCATTCTATGATCAGGTTCTCGGAGGTCTATTGTGTTTGTGTGGGGTTTTTTGTGTGTTTGTTTTGTTTCTGAGGTTTTTTTTGTTTGTTTTTGTTTTTTTTTCCTTTGGTTGGTTGACTTTTTTTTGTTTTGTTTTGTTTGGTTTTTTTTTTTTTGGGGGGGGCGAGTATATGCAGGGTTTCTTGAGAATTACAGGAGTTATTACCTCTTGAGGAGCGATCCTCAAATGACCTAAGAAAAGTAATTTAGAGTAATAATTGTTTCCATTTCATTGATAGAAAAGTTTCAGTCTTGCAAAAGAAGAAACAGATGTCTGGTTTGGCATCAGTAGATGCAGCTCAGCCCATAGAGGAAGACGTAATGTGGCCTCAACAATAAAAGAAACCATGCAGTTTTAAGGAGATTAGATAATCGAGATTAGCCCTCTGTGATCTTGCTGTGTTTTCATTTATTTCAAAACAGTCTAACATAGAGTATGTTGAGCAATCAGTTGAAAATCACGTGCAAACACTGCCTAAGTACCGATAAGAATCATGGAGGTAAACAATGAATTCCTACTAATGGCTAAGTCACCAAGGTAAGATCAAGTCTAAATACACACCCTTAGTTAAATATAGTTTCATTAACTCAGGTTACGTGGCTTTGGTGAAGGTTTTTTTTCCTCCTCTCCCTGCTCTCCACTTTCTGCTGCTTGTCAAATGAATTGCCTACAACCAATCCATCATTTTCAACTTTGTCTGTACCAGAGATGCATTTTGAGTTGAGCAATAACCCCATATAGTTCTGTAAATCTCACAGTAAATCAACATTAGATGCATGTGGCAATTCTAGGTAGGAAAGCATGATTTCAGTGCATTTTGCATATGATATTTTTATATTTAAGTTCTCCAGAACATTAGCTTATTCTAATTAAAAAAATTAGTACGGCCAATTACAAATACAGAACTGTCACATTATTTACCACTTAGAAGACAGGCAGATGTTGTTGGCATGTTTTTATTGCAGGGGTTAAAGGTTTCTAATCCCCTGTTAACATTATACTTTGCATGCTATGCTCTTCATATCACTCGTCCCTTTTCACCTTCTCTTTCCACAATTGTACATAAATGTGTTGGGATTTTTGTGTGGAGGTTTTTTTTTTCCTCCATATTCAACAATCAACTTCAGGTATTTTGTGTTAACAGTTTATCACTGATTTAATATTTTTGTGGAAAATCCTAACTTGAGTTATCAAAGTGATATTTACATCTCAAAAGTTTACTGTCTTTGTAAGACTTGCTCTTCCTTTTTGGGACATCTCATGTCCTTTATTTTTTTCCTCCCATGCAGTCAATTATTTGGATCAGTTGTCTTTCTTTTGTTTTCTGACCAACCTTCCTTCTAGGATATTCATATTCCCTTTTGCAAAATATTCCTCAGTAAAGTTTTTAATCTGCAATGCTCAGGTGAAAACAATGGGTAAGCAATGTGAGGACTCCCTTTTCCATAGGGAGTTCTTGCTTGATCGGAAAATGTTCCTATTTTAATATTCCTCTCATTCTCTCTATTGAGTTCTACAGGACCAGTTTTCCTCTTTTTTTAACACAACAGAAGACTTTTCACCCTGATCAGTACTGCCAACTGGTCCAGCCCCAAGGAGACAGTTAACACTTAACAGATGACAATAAATAATAGCAATAATTGAAGCATCCATGGCAGTGGATTTAGAATTTATTGGCTCATTTATCAGCCTGCTTAGAAAAACAGGTTTCCTTGCTGCCATAGTCAGTAGCCTGACAAGGGCCAGTAATAGATTCTTCAGAGGGCATACAATAACTCCCACAGTGGGAACATATGGGCTCTTCTGACTCAAAAGAGAAAGGAAAAGTCCTGTTTATAATGATGCATGATTAATTTTATTTCCTGAAATGATAAAAGTTCTGTGTACCAATGGTATCTTATGATGATGAATACTGTAGGTGCTTGTTCTTTGTCTAAAGGCTGGACCTCTTTGTGCTAAGTAAACCCAGAAAACAAAGAGTGAATTGCTGTCTCAAAATGCTTACAACCTTAGAGAAGAACTAGAGATGGATAGAAAAAGGTGGAAGAATGTTATGAGACTTTATTGACCAACATGAAAAGTAGTGGTCAGAGCATCACCTGTGACCTTTTGATGAGGTGCACGGGAAAGGACATGAATGAATGAAGAGGCTTGCAGGTGATTGCAAGGAAGTCCCACTGAATGCAAAGGTGGTGTGGTTGAAATCATGAAAGTGGTGCGGTGGGTTTTGTTTTCTTTGTTTTGGTTTTTTGTTTTTTGTAAATGAAGCGAATGTGTTTCAGACTGGAATAGTGGGATGATGATGAAGCAGAAGATGGGGTGAGGGATAAGGTGTGAAATGCCTTGCCAAGAGAGATAAGCTTGTGTTTGAAGTAATAGAAAGGGTGAACCAGCTGAGAAATGGAACATACACTCAAGGAGAAGAGCTAAGAAATGATCTCTGCCCCATAATGGGATAGCAGAAAAATATTATGGTGGTTATTTGTGGCCAGAGAATAGTCACTTGAAATTATATGAGATGGTCTAGACAAAGTTGACACAAGTTACTGGAGTAATCAAGAACTCTGGAAGTTGTCTATAGCATGACAATGGGTGTCTAGAGGAAGCTCCAAATCTAAGATGAATCTTTGATTCAGGTGAGGTGTCCAAACTTAAGATGACAGAATGGGCATGAGTGATGGGGAAGATGGTAGTATGGTCAATAGTGAGGAAAGGGCAAAACCAGGAAGGGAGAGAATTTAATACATCTTGGATGTGGTCTGATTGTTTTTTAAAATAACCATCCTTTAGAGATATCCTAGCTGTAGGAAAGGATTCAATTTGGAACAGCAGGGAGAGCTGGTGTGGATTTTTAGAGCCACTAAGATGTGGTGAAATAAGATCATGTGTATAAAAGGAAGGCAAGACAGGATAAAACCTACCCATCTCCGTGTGTCACCATGAAAACCGAGGGAGAGTGAGGACAGATTCTTCCATGGGATGCAGCAAACTATGCATTTAAACATGCTTTGTTTAGATAGCTTCAGGGAACATCTGCCTGTTCTTGTATTGCAGAAGAAGTTGTGTGAAGTACCCAGTTTAATCCTTTACAGTTCATCATGTCTTAGTTTTTTATTTGCTTTTTCTCTAATCTAAAGAGCAATCATCTCAAGATGGCAAAGTAAGAAAAGCAATTGTGAACACTGTGACACATAAGTAGTGCATGCAAGAGGCTGAAGACACCCGTTACTGCTGTTAGTCTGATTTGTTTCTTTAATCTCTTTCATCTCTTCGCACTCAGTGCCTTTTTTTCTTGCTTGGGAAGCTGATAGTTTAGCTTTGTTTCTAGACCTGTGCTATTACAGATATAAATGCCTGCTGTAAGTTTTCTGTTCAGAATTCTGGTATGAGATATCAAGTAAATTTCTAGGTGTGTCGCTAGTACTGTCCAGGAAATGATACAAACTTGAAGCAATTCCCGTACTCCTCTGAAACGCAACTTAGTTATTTCTTAGATTTCTGCTTGCAACCTTCAGTCACTGGTTCTTACAGCTTATGCTTGGATCTGACACTCTGTGATGGTTTGCATTTTTTTTTTTTTTTTTTTTAAACCCTGCTGGCTGAAATAGGGAAGTGCTCCCTTGGTAACTCTGCCCTGAGACAGTTAAGTATGTCTTTAAAAGGACCAGTGGGAATGGATCTCCTTTGGGATCTGGCACAACTTCTCCAGTGAGTGCAGTCTCAGGTGAGTGTTGATCTGCTCTGCTGAACCACAATGGTTAAACAGATGCATGGAAAGTTAGCAGAGATCTGGCTCACTGTGACAGAAACGATGTCACAGAAAGTCCCCTGTCCTTTGTCTGGAGCTGTGTTACTCCACCTGCGAGAAGAGCAGAGCAATACAAATAAAGCCTTTGTCTGCTTTAAGGCATCTCAGTTTGCTTAGTGCCTCTCTGCTGAGTTAGCCCCTATCTGGATCATGTTCTAGGTTATTCCAGGTCCTACAGCCTCGTTGCTTTCCCAAATCCAGAACCAAGCTCAGCACAAAGAATAATGTTGGGTATGGTAACAGATCGTGGGAAGTTTCCTAGGAAAGCAATAAAGCACATTTAAGAACTCTTTAGTTTCAGCTGAAATTAAAACCTATTTTGTTTGTATTGAAACAGAGGAAAATATCTCTCTTTAAATTCTGTCCAGGGGTCTAAATCTGATCACATGTATCTCAAACGCTGACTCCACAACTGATAGTATAAAAAAGGAGGCAGTGTGGAATAGGAAGACTGACTGACAGCACAAAAATATGTCTAGGGGAGGGAAGGAGGTACACAATGCCAAGTGTCAACTCTAATGTTGTGCAGGAAAATATCAGCAGTGTGTACGAAAAGCAGCGTGAGGGGCCATTGTGATGATATATCTCAAACTGCACTTAATAAAAGTCACGGAGCAGGTTTGTTGTACCAACAGGCTTGTTGCAGTCCAAGCCAGACAGGTGGCAGCTATGGCTGCTCCAGTGGGAAGGTGAGGCTCTGACCTGCTCCCAAGGCTGGGATGGTTTGGGCTTTGGGTCTGAGCTGGGAGGCAGTGGTATGGTGCCTCACGTAGTTTCGCCTCCAAGTTTTCTTCAGTTTAGAAAGTGTGGCTCATTTATGTAATGAATTCCAAGGCAGGATTATTTTAGCGGCATTTTTAGTACTTTTGGCTGGAATTGAAAAAGGATCCTTCTGCAATTAAATTCAATCCACCAGCACAACTGAAAGATCTGAGGTTGTATTTCAGTGGTTAATCCCATCTCTGATGTCAGATTGCCTAATCCTTTTATAAAGTCCATGTGCCCAAAAGCATAGAGTTGTACATTGCCCAAACCTGACCTGAGGACACTGGGGAAGGGGGACAAGTTAAATAATCGGAAATTTTGGAGCCAGGTTTGGATCTGTCCAGAATGAGATTCTAAATGAGATGGAAAACAATTTTAGGGCAGCTCAAAGCTTGGCAGTTGAATAATGATGGACAAGCCACTCACTGTATTTGAAATCACTGGCCAAGTCAGATCATTATTGTATCCATGAGCAACCCCGCAGATATTCCTGAGTCTTGTGAACCTGAGGCTGTGGGAGTAAGAAGGGAAAGTTAAACACCAAAGAGCAGCCAGGTGCTGTTGTTAGCAAATGTTTCCCCAATAATCAGATCACCCTATGGTGGGGATAGTTGAGCCAGATGGTGCAGGAGAGAGTTCACTTTGTTATAACCCAGAGGCAATGCACTTCTACAATTAATTTCGCTTTCCATCTCTCTTAACTACGAGATTTATTTTTCCTCTTTTTCTGTGTTATCTTTTGGCAATGCCGACAGTTCTCGCCTATTCTTTTGGAAGTATTTTCAACATTGCATAGCTGTTTATTTAATATGTCTCTAGTGCTTCAGCAGATAATAGTAAGTCAGAGTGAATATTTACCTTCTCTCTGAAGCACTATTCCATTCAGCACTTCTGGCACTCGGGTGGTTTCAAGTGAGCAGCGTAGCATTTTAATTTTTCTTTACTTTGGACATCAGTCACTCTAGAATGAGACTATTGCTCGTGTTCTTTCTCCCGTTATTTTTTCTTTCTCATCAAATTGTAAATATCTTCATTGCCCCTTTTCACTGATGGCCTTTCAGATTTTTATTTGACAGGTTCAAGTGACCTAATGGAAAATAGCAGTTCCCCTCACCCTTTCTAGAAGGCTTCAGAGTCCTCACAAAAGTAACTCCGGGTGTTATGACACCAGCAGTACCAATTAGTTGAAAAGAGGACAGCAAAGTCTATTAACATGAAGAGACAGAAACCCCAAATACTACTTCCCTGCTGTGAGAACACTAAGCTGTGTTTATTCCACCACTCCTCGTGGTGTTGGTTTAGGGGTGGATTCCCAAAACTTCTTGGCACCTCTTCCACCAAAGTCATAAATCCAATAAACTTACAGTGACTGCTGAGCACTGAAACCCTGAAAAACCTGTCCTCAACAGGGGCACCTATGGAGACAGTGGGGAAGGCTGTTCACTGCTCATTTGGTAGTTGTGCAAACTAAGTCACTCTGAAGAGATTGAGAAATATTTTTCTTACTTTTCAGAAGTAAAAGTTACCCCAAGCTGAAGCTATGGTGTTTATCAAACATAATACCTTTTCACAGCATAGTGATTCATACTGAATGAATGATCATAAGAATCTCTTCTGGTCCAAACAGGATGGTTTTATTTTGTAACTAAGCATCCCTTCATTTGAACCGGATCAGGAATTCACTGTATCTTGGAGAATAGGTAGTAAGGGAAACATTCCTCAGATGGCAAGGGTTATTTTTGTGCTTAACTCGGATAGTGCACATTACATCAGCCAGAGCATTTCTGTAAAGGTCTGCCAAGTCCTAAATTTTCAATAATCCCACTTCCTTCTCTCAAAATTGAAAAGGTAGTGACTCCCCTGGGAATGCATGTCATTTCAGCATTCCCGTTGACTGTGTATTCTGAAATGCTGCAGTCTGTTTGCTTAGTAATCCCCTTGTCTGTGTAAGTTGTTAGGGGTAACCAAAGGCAGCTGATTACTTAATTGTATAAGGCAGGAAATGGGGTTCTTTCATTAGTTCCCATAATGTTCTTGAGAGCAACCAGTATTCTGCCTGACTGAGTTTTCGATCCTTTAATTCAAAAGATATACTTTCCCTTGGCATACTCTGTGACCCTTTATTCTGATAGGCTATTTACTGAATAAACTGAACACTTTAGATTTAAAAAAAAAAGTCTAAACTTTCTAAATAAAATAAAACATAATCTCTTATTAGCATACAAAATGTGTTGCAACCAGTGGAGAAATACAATGTTTAAGATCCTTATGTCACTTTGCAATTTTGAAGATCATTGTCGTGTTTTCTTTTTGTTTGTGTGATTTTTGTTTATTTGGGAGGTTTTGTTTTTTGTGTGAGTTACTTGGATTTCTGGGGCCCAAATAGGAAAAGAAATATTACTATCACCTTCTCACAGCTTTTAAAGATCTGGTTTTTAGCTTAAGAAGCCCCTTTTCACGCTATCAATTAGCTATTTTTTTGCTGAAATTATAATAGAGAACTTGGGACCAAATCCTGCTGTTTCTGTGTCCACTGGCAAACAGTTGTCAGAGAGTAGAGGGTTACAAAGTCTGTGCTTTGCCATGTGCCTAGTGCTGTGTAAAAAACCCTGGACAGCACTAGTGGGGCTGTGGCTCAGGTGTGTTCCCCCCTCCCACCCCAAACACGTGCAGGGAGTTGGAGTGTGGAGCTGGCACAAGGTCTCTGTGATTCTGATACCCATCGATATGACCCTTGTGACCATGAGCAGCCAAGGAAGAAAGGTACAACTGCAACCTGATCTTTAGGGTATCTGTTGGTTGTCTCCTAGAGAAAGAAACAGCAGAAATTGTATTGTTTGGTTTTTGTTTTTTTTGGGGGGTTTTTGTCTCCACTTTTGTGCACAGTTAAGCTGATGAAAACACTTGCCTTACTTTTCAGAACCTGCTTGTAAATGTTTCTCTTGCCTCCTCTCTTTGAAGTCACAGAGAATCAGTTTGTGTCAGATTGTCCTTGTTTTCATGCCATAAGAATCAAAGGGAGCTTTGCTGTAGAATTCAGGGTGCTTGTGTTCTCTAGTGAGTCTCAGTTGAAATTTTTTTTGGAAGCATCTTCCATAAACCTTCTACAGCTTCCCAGCTCTAGTATGCCACAGAGTTTGCCATGGGGACAGATTAGCCTCAGCACATTAAGTGGTGGCAGGTGGAGCCTGGGAGAGACTATCAGGATGCTACTGATGCTTTTGTGGGTGGTCTTTGGTTCCATAAATTATGTTCAAACTCTCAGGTGTGAAAGCTTCTCCCAGCATATCCTGATATTTTTGCTCCTGAAGAATTAAAGCTGTGTTTCTGCTGTAGCAGCTTCAAGATGGCACTGAACACTTCTGTTTAATCAGAAAGATGAAGTAAGCATACTCATGACAGCAAGAGTAAGGTTGGCTGCCAGTGTGCTGGAGTCAAGCTTTGATTTGATTCTTATAATGGTCTTGCCTCAGGTAGAAAGTCTCTTCTACACAGCAGAGATGTGGTGCATAGCAACTCTGCCCTATGCTTCCATGCTGCCCTATGTTTCCACACAGTGGATGATGAGTTTGTTTGGTCATGGAGAAAAGGCAGGAACGGGGAGATCGTGGTTGTTATCACACAGAAAATCAGCAGTGCCGTTCCTGCATTTCATGTATCGATGCAAGCTCACAGCCAACCCCCCCAGTATCCCAGAGTCTTGTAGGCTGTATCATTGTCATCTGTGTACAAGCCATGGATGCTGCCCTTCTCAGTCGCTTTTTGGAGAACTAGGTTATAGAAAGATGTAGAAACTTGTGGAATGTGTATACAGAAAAAGGAGCCTAAACCAAGCTCTTTCACTTCCTAGGCAAGTCTGCCAGCAGACCTAACTTAACTAAATTTGAATTATAATCCTTATAGAGCTGATCTTTGCTGTCTGATCGATTCAGAGTAAGCAAGGAGGTTGCTGTAGTAAACTCTTGTTTCAGGTCATTATTGTACTGCCTGTCCTAAAGGGCATAAAGTGGATGTATATACCAGACTGGACAGAGCCACATTCTAAATTAATGACTGGGAGGACATCACCTGCTCTGGCTGATGGAACATCAGCTCCACTCCAAATCTGAGAGCTGCCCATAGTCACACACCTGTACTGGTGATTCTGTGGCTTTTAAATAAAAATGTGCTAAATGTGGAAAGGAAACCCTTCATGCTTTGAATGAGAAGAAAGGCACAATCCTCTCTCCATTATTAGCTTTCTAAAGAATTTCAGTGATATTTTCTTGTGCCTACTTGGAAACTCACTCTTTTCAGTACATCTGTATGTCCTGTGTTGTCAGTGGAGAACAGAGGCAGAAACTGTCCTTTGTTGCCATTTCCCAGGTGTAAATAGTGTTCCTATGTCTTGCTGGTTCAAGTAAAAAAGCAGTGGGGAAATTTGTGAGCTATACCCATGGCTGTGGATAACTTCAAGACTAGGTGGCCTGTGGTTCATACTCCTCAGCAGTGAATTGCTTGGAAAAAAAACAACAAAACTCTAGACCTCTTTCACCCCAGATCCTTGTTCCGCCTCTTCACCATTCCCTGTAGGTAATGCTGGGACTTGTCCAAACTGGATTCAAGTACTCTGTGTGCCCACACTGGAGTTTGAAGTGACATAAGACATTTTAAGCACAGCTTCAGGAAGGGCCAATGTTTCCTCCTTCTGTCACTCATGTTAGTTGTTCCTGTCACTGAAGGAAAACATTGCATTCATAAATTTGTAGACTTTTAGAGTACAAAACATAATTTAATAAAATTTCTGTTGATCTGTACAGGCACAGATATCCCTTGCAGAATATTTTGGACATTTGGCCTGCTACACCAGAACAGTGCAGGTGGGTGAGTTCTGTAAGGTCACTGCAGATAAAGATGACTATAGTTTGCACAGAGGAACCTTAATCACTGAGCAAAGGTGTTCTCCTCGGACTGACCTAGGAACAATTGTGTCTGTATGCTGTGTGTCATAGTGGATGTGGAAAAGGTGAAATGAACTGTGAAAATGTTTGCGAAACATGCATAATTTCAGTGGACTGTGGTGGTGATGTCCTTCTATTGAGTTTGTGTATTATTTTCCTTGGATTTGTAAGAGGATACTTTTGCTGGTCATTGGCCCATATTGACATAACTCAGAAGACAGATCTATAACGAGGTGTTTACTTTGGCTCTGATTTAATGCTCATGGCAGTTGATGAAAATCATCAGGTCATTTAAATGTCCTTTATATAAATAGAACAGTCTTTTTTTTTTTTTTTTTTTTACTTAAGGAGAATGTAAGGCTGCTAAAGGAATAGAGACTGCAGAACCACATGAACACATTTAATTTAAGTCTACTAATTTCAAACAAATATGTGACTCAACTTAAATTAATTGGAGGTTTCTGCTTCTAACTATTTCTTATCATGTAAAGCATTAAGGCAGCATAACATATACAAGACAAATATTAAACAAAGGTATTATAGATGGGAAATTCCTAATCTAGCTCACTATGTTGGTACAGTAGAAGTTTCTTAATCCAATATCTGATGAAGGAACAAGGAGAGAATTAATTTACTGCACACTAATTACTGAGGAGTATGCACTGTATATACAGTGAAAGGCGCTGAAATGAATACTTGATAAACAATATCTGGCAAATTAAAAATCTGAAATGTTAAATGAAATGCAAATTAAAAATCTGGACCGTTAAATTAATTGAATGCAAAAAACCCTGACATTAACTATCATCAAGGGTCGAAGTTATATCAGCAAAAGCAAAGCTATTCAGAGTTAAATCCTGCTTCTCTCTGTGATTTACTCGTTGTGAAAGGGTGGGCACTAGAGGAGCCCCACAGATATGGATGAATTTGCATACGTGAGGAGCAGTCCTCTCTGCCTGCTGTGCAAAATGCTGTCCTAGGAAATGGTGGGGATGGTTTGCACCTAAAAGCAGTTCTGCTGGAATTAATGGGTGCCTTGGTACAGGCAAAATGTAAGACCTGTGTTGCAGTGTCCATGCAAACTTCAGCCAAGCTAACAATGAACAAGTTCTAATTCAGAAGAGATTTGATTTTTGTCTCTTGCATTTTATGTTAAGCCTAGTTCTCTCTCTCCCTGCCACTCCCTCCTGTCCTCCTCAGCTCTGTTTTGGTGGAATGGAGACTGAAAAACACTGCACTGTGAGAATGTAAGATGTTTTTATGAATTTAATTACAGATAGTTAAGACAATATAGACTCACACATGCATATTAATTGATGTTTTTTCCCCAAAAATATGCCTGTTAATGTTACAAATATGCATGTAAACATCCAACTAATTTAAAGCACAGAGAAAGGATCTTGTTTTAAGGATCCATCCTGCTTAACTAACTTGGTCAACAAGAGACTGAAAAGATAGGAAAAATTTAGTATTTATCTCAAGATTCTGGGGCATGCCACAAACTGCATTAATATGGGAATTTTATTTAACCAATTCAATTTTTGACTTCTTTTCCTCCATTTTAATATTTATTCTTGGTTATTTGTGTAGAGTGTAACATGATATAAAGCACTAAGTGTGAGAATTGTTCCAGATAAAAACTGTTCCTGCAGGTCTACCAGGTTGGGGGAAGGTGGGGGCTACAAGGAGAATCTGGAAACCTGGAAAAAACTATGATGTAAGCCAATCTTAATAAGGTTAAACCCTTCCAAACATACATTCTCATACACGCACACCAGCCCTTACAAACTATAAGGGAGGTAACAACACTCCCAATTTTAAGTGTGTGCGTAGACCTACAAAAGTCAGGTGCTGCACTGGGGGATCTGATGATTCAGGTTTTCTTTTGGGGGGCAAAAGGCACCTTTAACAGCTCTGAGACAAATTGTTTAGGGCACAGATAAAGCGTGAGGCTCATGGAAGGTGCTTGCTTGTATCATCTGGCTGTGAAGTGAGATGTATTATTGCTGGGTGTCAGATTTGAGCTGACTTGAGTGTATCCAGAGAAGCAGGCAGTGTGTGTTCTGCATCTTTACACCATTTTCTTCAAGTGATGGGTGTTCTTCCAGCTGAAGAGCCTGCTAGTGATGAGGGGGATTGATTTCACTGTTTGAAGAGAAGGTCCTCAGAATGGCAGTTTTCATTGATTAAATAAGGGCACTCTTCAGAGGGAAAGTGATTGCAGTAAATTCCAGGTTAAACTGATATTAGCATTTGAATTATAGGCAAGTATCAGAATTGCTAAGCATTAGGAATTTATATTAAGATTGATCTGGGAGACAGTAATGCTAGTAAAAAAAAAATCATCTATATATTAGCGTTGCGATGTAACGACATGACCCAATTGCAGTGTACTACCACTTAAAGGCTGGAAAGAATGCAGTGCAATTAGTTTAACATTTAACAAATCTGAACTGTAGCCTAGCACTGTATTTCTATTCATCTTGGTTTGTTTCAATGTGTTTTAATAGATTTAGATATATAGTAACATATCTACTGCAATTAAAAATAAAAGTTCTTATGTACTACTAGCATTTCCCTGGAGGTCTAGTAAGTCTCCCACAGTAATGAAGATGTAATTATAGTGATGTAAATCGTTGCAACTTAACTAGGAGGGATTGGCCTTTCCCCTCCCTTAATTCATCGAAAGATTTTATCTTTGACAGGTACTGTCAAACAGAGTGATGGGCTAGAAGGCAGAATGCTTTCTCTGGTAGCTAATTTACTCAGGAAGAAAATGTGGTTGTTTTATTTAGTTGTTTGTTTTTATTTTTTTGCTTTGGTTTGGGTTTTTTTTTTCCCCTTTTTTTTTAAGATGACTTGAACACTGAGATGGTTCTCAAGTCCTGCTTCTCCCTTTCTGGGTGGCAGCAATTCTGGAAGGCTTCCTAATGAAACATGGTCCAGATCAGACTCTCTGCTCTGGCTTGCTGTTTTCAGCCTGAGAATAGCAAAATATGTCTGAAGGTAGGCTTGAAGTTACCTTTTGGGTTCCAGTGTAGTCAGCTTTGCAAAGAACCTGCCTACAGCTCTTGCTGTAAATAAGAAAAAAAAATGGTCTTAGAGCTGATTTAAGTTTTACTCAACTGTGACAGTCCTGGACATCCGTTCTTTGCCATAACAGAGCACAGCATGCTCAAACCATAATCTTTTCTCCTTTCATTGGTTTCCAGATCTATTTCCTACCTGTCAGAAACAGAAAAAAGGCTACTTTGCCAGCTTTAGTGCTGCCTGAAAAAAGTCCATTGAGTTAGGATGTTTTCTGCAGGTTTGCTTCTACTCTGCTGCTAACTAGCTACTGCAAGTAGAGGGACTGCCTCTGTCAGTTTATTTTTCCTGGCCATCAAATATGACTTGTCCCAACAAATTGTCAGCTTCTTAGGAAAAGACTAAAATTTAAAAATAATTATCTTAGGGTGAAATTACAAATTTATTGCTGCTACCTCATATGGTCTGTGCAGGTTTTGTGTGTATAAATATATAAAATGTATATATTAAAAAACCCAAACAAACCTAAACCAAAATCAGTATCAAAAGGTGGTGGTGTGTTAGGAAACACTTTCCTTGAGGTAAGGGTTTAACTTATCAAATTTTTTCTGTTGCACTCCTGAACTGAAACAGCATTTAGTTTTCCCCTGGTTCATTATCTAACAGACACTTATATTTTTCTTTCCCTTAATAGTCTCCTTTAATCTGGGCATGTGTTCTGTCATATTTGTGTACACTTTTCAAGCTCACAAACAAAATAATAAATTAAGCTCAATGAGAAGATTCACTCTGTGTTTTATTGCATGGCTGGGACATGATGACTGAGAAGGGAAAAGTCATCACTGCAATAGGAGAAAGGGCTTCATGCAGAACATGCTTCAAACGTTGTCTCAGTGGTTTGATAGCAAGGCAGGACATGAGTTACTTGTACCCAAGGTCTGGAGGGCCACTAGAAGGAATGTTCAACACATGCTGCCACGATCCTCCTTCCAACCAGCTGATAGCAATGATATGTTCCTTGTCAGATTGATTACCAAAAATTTTATAGTGACACATCAAGGCTCCACTAATCTCTGACTTTCTGAGCAATGCAGATGTAAGATGTTTGAGATAAGCTGCCTGTAACATTTCTCAGAGAAATTCTCACTAGACAGATTTCCCCTTCATCAGTGATGACAGTCAAGTTTAGGACTAAGGCAGAAGTGAAGGAAGGGTTGCAGTTGTTACATTTTTTTTGTCTTTCCACCAGTTTTCATGGGCTTATGTTCTGAGGTTTTGTACATCTGTTTCTCATCTCTGGTAGTCAGCAGTTGACACCTTGTAATGAAAGTGGTCCTTAGGGACATGGCAGAAGCCACAGACTGCCCAGGCCCACGGGTGACTCCCTACTGCTGACCCTTGGGGTCTCCTTCCAGGAGCAGACACAGCTGTGGTGGCTGTGGCACCACTGTCTGAGCTGTGTGTGCTCTTGGGCTTCTGTGCTGAGAGCCCTGTGCCTTTCCCCATTGCTGAAATTCTCTAAGGAGAAGATACAAATATAAAATAAATGTCTCGGTTTTCTTTTCCATTGAAGTGACGTTTCTTTAGAATTGGCTGTTCCACATGCTACTCACCTTGCTGGCAAAGGCATCGGTGATCAATGAGGACAAAGTGATTCTGACTGCAGGCTTGCCTCGTACATCCAGAGCAAACGAACACATCAGAAGCTGATTTTGTGCAAGGCCTGCTTTTGATTTGTGCATTTTTCTGGCAGACTTGGGCTATGCCCTATTACTTTCTTACAATAAAAGGGAACGTTTCTTCTACTGGAGCTTGCAGCATGCAGCTGCAATAATCATAGGGGAGCCCCAGGTGGTCTGATTTATGGTGTTTAATGTGAACCCCTGAGGTTCTGTCAGGAGAGATTATATAAGGTATAAAACATTTTGCAGAATTGTTTTGCCACACTTCAGTTCTAACTTGCAGTGGGCCTCCTTCACTTATCTCCCTGCTCCAAGATAGCTTATTTAAGTGCATGTTTATTAAAGAGCTCCTAAACCGCGTTAAAGTTGCTTCTGAAAATATTCTGACTAATGGCAATGTTGACGAGGGTGAGTCATCACCGAGAACATTGTGCTCATCAGGACAGCTCCTCAGCTGATGGGATCTGGCAGAATGCCATGCAAGTTCATGGCACTTCTCTGTGGATTGATACTGGGCAAGCATTGATATGCTGGGCAGGCTTTGACTGACTGAAGGCCTGACGGAGCTCTGTGGATTTGTACTGGCCCAGAGCCCACAGTTCATAAAAGGAAGGCCTGAACTTAAATCAAATACTTTGTTATATAATCTTTATACAGGGAATATTATTTACTAAACGCAAGAGTGTTTCTGTGAGGATGTGTCAGCAAGCTAGGCAAGGAGCAAGGGGCTTTTGTTTTAACTTTTCTACCATTATCAAGGTACTGGTTACAAGTTTTATTGCTGTCCTTCTCAAAAACAAGTCAGAACAAGCTGGGTTAGTGCAGCCCTCCACACTGGAAGTCTGCAGTGGGAGCAGTAGAGGAGGTGCACTGGCTGCATCCATGCATGCAACTGCACTGGCACAGAGGCAGGGAGGGACTGGCTTAGCAAGCTGAAGGGATGTGGCTGGGGTTTTGGCTGACTCTGTTCAAACAATGGTTTGTCCAGGCAAGGAGATGGATTTCCACCCCTGGTGCAGCCCATGAGTCAGAGGCTGTGCTGGAGCCCTTCTCCTCCGTGTGCTTTCTGTGAGCAGGGTTGCAAAATACCATGAGAGAACCAGATCTCGTGTGTGGGTCTAGCTGGGGGAGCTTAGACTCAAGGTTTAAACTTAGGTTCCTCTGTAACTAAAATGATTTAGTTGCATACATAGTATTATAAGCAGTCCCAAAGGTGAAATTCATGTTCCTGAAGTGTTTAGTGAAACAAAATGAGACAGCAGTTGAAAAAAGAAGATATTTGCTATAAGTTGATGCTTGCTTGATGAGGAAGTGAAGGCATGAAATCAGAGTAAGCTCTGGAAGGGTACAATGATTAAACTTGTGTTACAGGGGTTTGGTTTTCTTTATTAACCCTGTTCATTCCTGTGCTACCTACAACTGCAACATCCTCATTTGATTTTTTTTTTTTTTTTTTTTGGCAGGGAACAGATGATGTTTGTTGATACAGCACTTAGTTTCTGCTAATGACAAGAAGACACAATCTGCAATCTTGTCTATTACCTGTCCTGTATCACACCCTTTCATTTACTACATTAAAGTACCAGTAAAAAGCATTCCAAGAGACATAATGGAGCAGCAAAGCAGCCCCAACACAGTTGAAGGCTGCGTATAATATTACAAAATGACTGGGTTTTGGGGGAAAAAGGGGAAGATGATGTGCTAGTTTACAGGAAGGTTGGGCAAAAGGTCAGGGAAAGTGCGGAATTATTATCGGCTCTGCTGGGGCCACACCTGTGTGAAATGTTTAATGCTGACACAAGAATGAACTTGAAGCATGTTTGGAACGTACATACAAGTAGCAAAGAACCAGAGAACTTAAATTGTAACTGCATTAAAACAAATAAATTTGCTATAGAATGCAGAGGCCAAAAGCAGCCCACCGAGACCCAAAAGTATAGTCAAGGCCACTCTCGTCTCACTAAGGATATGGAGTGTGTGGAGCTTACAGAGCTTGGCATGAAAACGGTCCATAAGGAGTAGTTGTGGCCAAAAAAGACTTATTTTTAATTTGAAGTGAACACATGCTGCTTCTAAGTGGGATAGACTGTTACTGCCATGGGTTTGCAGCCTGTAAACTCTGACTTTCATTCTTGTACACTTATTCTAACAAGAGGCAGGAGCTGGTTTCTGCATTGCTGCAAATCTGCTTAGTTTTGTTGGCATCAGTCGATTTGTGACTGTCTATACCAGTTCAGACGTAATGCCAGTTGCAACTTGCTCACCACTGCTGGCTGGAATAGAACCCAAACCTGGCTCCTGTATTTACGCTTTACCACAACACCCTTCTTCATCTCCTCCTCTGAAAATCTTGTACTATGGATATTGAACCCTAAAGGAGAAGTGACTCTCAGCAGACATAATTTTGTATGAGTAATTCACTTTTAAAGCTTGGATATATTCCATCTTCCTTGTGACTAATGGTACCCGAACAGAACATAATTGTATAATCACTTTCCAATTGCTTAATAACTCATTTTCCTTGTTTGTAAGTTGCTGTTTTTCCAGCATTTCAGAGATGTGAGGGCCTGCATGTGGTAATGAGTGACAGACAATTGTTTATTTCTCAGCAATAATGTCATTAAGAAAACCTCTTTACACTTAGAGCCCTGACAGCTGGCCAGACCCTGACATTCTTATTCGTCTCTCGAGCCAATGAAAGGCCTGCTGGCAAGCAATTATTCCACTGTTTCACATCTTGTTATCTTTGGTAGCAGTGCTCCCTTGAGGAGTCCCAACCCCACCACTTTTGCCTGATTCCAACACCTAAAAGCCAGCACATTGCAAATCCTTGTGCCTGCACTGTGGATGGAAATGCTACAGCTCCAAATACTTCTGTTGGTGTAGCTGGAGGATAGACCATGAAGGACTAGGTGGGAGCTGAAACCTCTCAAGTTGGCTCTTCTGTTGGAGTGGGAGGAATTCCTTCCTTAGCTGAGAAAAGCTTGGCCAATCATAGCATGTAATGTTGTTTCCAATTGCTGGATCACCTAAGAGGAAAAAAGTTATTCAAGAGAAAGGGAGGAGAGCATAGGTAGAGGGGGAGGAGGAAGAAAGAGTGTAGAAATGGGATGCATCTCTGTTTGGCAGAAAAACTGTGAAGGGTGCATAAATCCCAGAAATTTCTCAGGAACTTTGATCTAGATACAGAAAGTGCTTCTGAGGGGACCAGTGCAGGAAAACAGATTGTATAGATGCCATGGGTGTTTTCTGCTCTCTAAAGCAGAGCTGATGCCTATGTGTGGTTTCCCTGTGTTGAGCTCTTAAACAGATGAACAAAGGGCATTCTTTTGTTTTTTGAGAGAATGGATGCTTGAATCTTAGAGGCTGGTGCTGATGTCTAGGGGTAGAAAGAAAGGTGGGTAATAACCTTCCATTCTTTGAGAGAGGCAAAAAGGAATTTGTGCCCAAGATATCTTGTTAAGAACAGCAAGTGCCACAACCGAAACAAAAACAAATTTAAAACGCAGAGGTCCAGGTGAAATGGGACTAAAATATAAATGCCATTGATTTTCCAGCTCTAGCAGGGCTGTGTGATCTCAGCTTGGACCATAAGACTAATTTTTTTACTGTAGTTACAGGCATAAGTGCCCAAATCCCTGTTGCATTTGGTGGTCCAGTATCAAGTCTTGATATTGCTGATGTGAACTGAAGGAGAGTTTGGTCAGAAGAGTCTTATCTTAGATTTCTAGAAATTAATAAAGAGAATTTGTTTCAGCGTATGTTGAGATCTATTGAACCTGAAAGCAGAGCTCAGAGCTGGAGATGTTTGTGGGCATTGTGACTGAGGAGAGAAAGTTATATGTGTATCCAAATAGTAACAAACAAACAAAAAAGCACAGTAAAAAAAGGCTCAGTTCTTACTCGCAAACAAATTTCACTAGCTTCAGAGCTAGCCCAAAGTCTACATATAGAAGTAGAAAAATGTGTTAAAGAGAAAAGGAATTGAATTTTCAGGAGAGTGAAATACAGCTTTAACTGAGAAGCATGCTTAAAACTTCTTTGCCTCCGTCAGAGGGTGCCTGGAGGTTGTCTTGGCTGATGTAGCTGGTGGCACTGCAAACAAAGTGAGACCATAACCGAAATGTTTGGAAAAATCAATATTCAACCTTGTGTACCAGAATACTGCTGCTGATCCTCCAGACAGCTGCCAAGGTGAGGAAAGAACAAGTTCTGCTCTTTGAATCTGTTTTCCCCATCACAGAGTAGCTGTGGTGTTTTGTTTTTTTTTTTTTTTTTTTTTTTCCCCAGGTGTTAAAATATCTGGATCATCTCTTACAAACCTCAGTTCCTTCATGCATGGGAGCTTCTGCAGACTGTTCTAGTGCAGCAGCATTGCATTGTTTATTTTGTTTCACCCTGGTATGAATTTTTTAGTTCTTTTTTTTTTTTTATATTGTCAAAACATGCTGTAGCAGGCTGTGTTCTCTTACAACCCATTGATGTTGAAATGTAAACCTATTGCAACACAGCCTGTCTGGCATATGTTGTCATAGCTTTTAAAAAGTTGCCCTGCTTCTCTGCTGGCGTTGAGAATATTATTAAATAAGAATATTTATTTTTCCAAATTCCCCATGGGCAAAAGCAGGTAGAAAACAGATACCTATGCCTAATTATAACCTTGTATTTCACATTAATCTCTCTTAATTTTCTTTCATTCCACCTCCAGCATGCATTCTCTCATTCATAATTGCCACTGGATAATTTGAAGTCGTTTGCTTACTCAGGGCTTTCTGCCATACACTCATGGATTGTGGCAGATGAATCCTTCACAAAAAAAATAAAATGAGAAGCTCATTCTCACTGTATAGGTAGCTCTCTCCCTTCTTGTCCCAAAGTTATTGAGCAAATTGTTGCTGTTAATTTTTAAATTAGTGTACTTGTTGCTCAGGGAAAAGGCAAGTATTCAGAGGAATTTAGCAATAGACTCAAGACTGACTTGGCCTCTTCAGGAGAGATGTTCAATGCTATGTGCTGGTTGCCAAAATACCTGGTGTGTGGTTACTCCTTGGCTGCTGTGGGAATTCTTTCGTTCCCAAGGAACACAGTTATTAAGGGAGAAAGGATTGCTCAGTCTTGGTCCATGCAGGATTTTAGACTCATGGCACTGTTGACTCCCATACAGATGCTGTAGTTGATTTTAGGGATGAGTACAAGGATGCTGCTTTCTTCATTTTCCCCTTCTCTAATCAGTGTTGCTTTGCTCTGTTTTGTGCTGTGTTCCCTAATTATCTTCAGGATTTGGGATTCATTTTCTGTACTTGGAAATACTAGTGGTTCTTGATCCACAAGAAGAAAAAAAAATCAACCTAAACCAGAAACCCTAGAAGTACTCAGAGTGAATGGAAAAAAACCTCTCAAACTCCCTGGTGCTCCAATTTCTATTACATGACTGCATGGCTTGATCACAGCAACATTATTAGTGGCAGTTATCCTAAAAGAAGATATTCCTGTTCTAGCTTACTGTCCTATTTCCAAGTCGCTTGAATCTGTCTCTTTCTACAGAGTTAAGTCACAAAAATCCTTTAGTTCATTAGGTATGGACAAACAAAAGGAAAAATATACTTTCAGTTCTTAAACCAGCCAGTCTTGGGAAACACCTGCCCCAGTTTGCAGACAGACTGAAGTTCTTTTGTAGTTTTCCTTCCTTTGGCTTTTTTTGGCCCCAGAGACCACTGTGTTGGGCTGAGAATTGCTCTTACTGTCAAAGAAATGTGTTTTTAAAAAGTGCCAGCAAGGGCCCTTGTGCCTCAAGAGGGAATACTTCCATTGCCTTCTCTCTTGCAGTTTGGTTGCCAGCAGCTCAACTTCAGTTGACCTCTCTTTGGATTAGGGAACGACATGCACAGGGTTTTACTTATCCCGAACTGTTTGAGACCCAGTTACAAAACATGTTTAGGTGACCCACTCTCCTTCTGGTTTCAGTGAGAATTAAGACCCTCACTACCACAGAGGGAGTAGTCCTTCCCAGCACCATAGTCTGACTTGGATGTTATACCCTGTATTTTTTACAAGGCAAATGTCATCGCACTGGGTTAACCTGTCGAGGACACATTGATCTCTTACTTTGCATTGCTTCCTTTGGTCAAGAAATATGCAAAACCTTGGTCTCCTACACTGGGTAATGTTTTCTGCTATTCACACTTCTTTCAATCCATTTTATGCAGCCCTATTTCTTTGGTCAAAGTCTTTCATACTCCCAGTCATTTATCTTATAAAACAGCTACTTAGTTGCAACTTCAGTGTTAAGAATTTATAGTGTGATAGGGCTGGGGAGGGGGTGGCTGAAAATCAAACATTATCGAGCAAAAGCACATGCCACTTCTTGTGTATCTTATTCTGCAATTCTTTGAAGTTTAATCTTTTCAAAAGAAAAGCCTTTCAGCTACTTTGTGGCAACAACTCGGGCTTGTAACTTTAAACTGCACAGTGCTCCTGGTTCATAAACTGATCTCATCCTTTTCTGACAATTAATACTAAAGTGAATTTAAATTGGATCTCCTACTGCCACCGCATCAGCTGTCTGGAACAGTTTGCCTACCTTGGTCTCCCACACTAAGTCTCTCTGTACCTTTTCAAAATGCTGCTAAAAATCCTGACCTTCTTTAAGGCTCTACCAGGCAGGAAGCTATCCACCAACTTCTTTTCACTCGTGGATTTGGCTGCACATGCATTTTGCAGAGCTGTGGAGGCCTGTAGGAGAGACAGGGTAACTGAGTGCTGGGATATCCTGAGATCAGGATCTCAGCTTAGCAGTGCCATAAGCCTTTGAAAACCCCCTTCACCTTAAGCTTCAGCTGCATGACGATGCAGCCCAGAGCAGGGAGCAGTCCAGCCTCAACACGCACCATGGACAAAGCTTGGCATGGCCCTGTGCTCCTGCTCTCCACCTCCATCTCTGCAGTGCCGTGACCACGTCACTTCATCCCTGTCTTGTGCAGTTGTGTGGACTGTGAACATCCACCAACCAGCACAGAGATGCTCTTGTAGCTATGGAGAAGGCTATAAAAGAAAGAACTCTCCTCTCGTGCTTTTCTTTTCATGCAAGGAAGAAGCATTCACAGGCTGGCTTCCAAGGCTCCTGTTTATCTGAAAAGCGCTATTGTGATTACTGGCTTAAAAGTTGATATATTTTTATAGCATGATAAGATTTTTTTTTGTTGTTTTTTTTTTTTTTTTTTACAAATGTGGGCTGGTAAACAGTGTGTACAATGTCACGTTGTTTTGTGGTTTGTTCTGTGGTTGAAGGAATAATTATATGAATGTCTTAATCTTTTTTTTTTTTTTTTTTTTTTAATCTTAGCTCCTGTTTTATTGTAGTTCTTCTAGCACTGGATTAAAAGAGAATTACACTTATACCAAGAATTGTATTTATACCTCTGGGACAGTCTCTGTTCAGAAACTCAGTGTCATGACTAAGAGCTTATTGGGCATGACAACTTTTCCCATAGCAGGTTATACATTTCAGAGCATTCTGCCTCCTATTTTCAAAGGCTCAGCTCTCACATCTGGGGCCAAATTTTTAAAAGGGAAACATTCTGATGTAGAGCTTGACTGTGATAAAATGCAGTCACTACCTACCACTTTGGAAAACCTCTGAACTTGTTTTTGTTGTCTTAACAGTACCTTTGCTTAAACACCTGTATTCATAAAGATGTCTTGACCTCTGTGAACTGACTGTAAATGTTTCCTGAGGACATTGCTAAACTCATATGTGTCACTGGCATAATTGTTTCTATGGAAACTAACATACTTTTAAAGGAAATAATAAAAAACCCAACAGAGGACACATGAGAACATAAAAACGGCCATAACAGGTTAGAGCAAAGGTCTGCTGAGATGTGTGTCCTGTATCCAGTGGTGGTCAACAGAAGGTGCTTAGGGACTTGCAACAGAACAATACAAGCATATGGCAATTCTGCTCCATAAATTCTTTCAGCTTTAGCAGTTTTGGACTTAAAGATTTCCTGAGCCAAAGGTGCCAGCCTTACAAGCAACATGAATTTTTTTTTTTTTTTTTTGCTACCGTGAAAAGCCTTGTACAGCACAATGACATGTCTTTACAATCAGGCTCTTGCAACAATATCATTCCACAGAGAACACAGGGGCACTTTGACCATCTTTAGTTATTAATTCAGTCATTCCTCAAGGAAAAAGCCTGCTAGGTTTGCTTCCTTAAATGTTTCAAGATTAACTGTCTAGAATTCATCATGGAAATCTTTCTTTTGGGAAAGAACTGGGGTCATAGGGTTTAACTCAAAATGACAGTTGGAAGAGAGCAATCCACCGTATATTATTACACTCTTTTATCCTAAGAGGTAATCATTTGTTCAGTTTTTTTGTTTTTGGTTTTTTTTTTTTTTTTTTTTAGTATTGCATGTCTAACATAACCTTGTTCACTTCACCTGCCCTTTGTCCCTGCCCCTGTCCATCTCTATCAGACACTTCTTTTAAAACAAGTGGTTAAAACCTTGTGCTTCCTGTCTGTTTTAAGGAGGATTGCCCACCTTCAGGTGAGTTCAAAGCCAGGCTTTACTGAAATGTGGTTTCCAGTCAGGCAAGTGTGCAAACCTTTTTCTATATACATTTCTCATTGCTGAAAATTGAAGGAGTTCCATCTCTGTGCATGCTAAATTGCATCAGTGAAAAACTTTCATTTTAGTTGTTGATAGAACAACAGACTTGCTCATGTGCAAGGTGCTTGACCCCAGGTGATGTGTATAATCCTAATATTCCACAAATCTGACGAGTTGATAGTGGTTTGACCACGGTCTGCTGCAGATAGTCAGATTTCCAGAGCATGTACAGTGTGCTTGCCTATGTGGGCTAGCAAAATATTATGCTGGGAAAAGTCCCTGATTTATTCAACTTTAAACAAAAAGTGTGCCCTGGGTGTTAATTGGAATCTAAATTCAGGTGTTAACCTCTTTGATTGAAAATACATGCTGAGCAATTACAGGAAGGAGGCCAACTTCAGGCACAGCAGTAATTACTGAATTAGTAGGAAAGTTCAAGAGGAGCTTCAGATTTCATATCATTGCTAAGGTTTCTGAAGAACAGCTAATCCTGAAGCGACTGGGCTCCTCACACCTGGTTATGTTTTAGGTAACTCTGCTTAAATTTCAAAGAAATCTGTGCATGAGTAATTCCAGAACCAGATGTCAGTATTTCTTAAAAATGTTGCTTTTTTTTTCAGATGCAGAAAATTGTCTCTCACCCTGAAATTTCAGTGATGATGGAATTGGGGAGAAAAGCTTTTTTTTTTTTTTTTTTTTTTTTTTTTTTTTTTTTTGTTAGGCAGTATTTATTTTTCTTGTTCTTGAACTTGGTGCTCTCCCACTTGATTCTTTTAAATGGAATCCTCTAGTGTAACCTGCTGCCTGTAGTGGCATGCCTCATGTCTACTGCTTTTCAAATTTTCCTTTCTGAAAGAAAGTCTTCATAGCTGACCACATTAGTTTGTGGGGTGTATGTTTTTGTTGTTGTTGTTTGGTGTTTTTTTAAATTGTATCCAATCAATAATAGCAAGTTTTGCAGGATGTTTTTGTTCACACCTGCATACCTGGCACATATTAATCAATAATAAAGAGAAAGTTGTATAGCCATTAGAGGCTCTGTTCAGAGTGAATGATCCAAACATTACATTGAATTGTTTTGAATGGACTTATTAAGACTTCAGGTGCAGCTGTCCAAATTCTTTGTGCAGCCAGCATTTGCAGTGGTGATGATAGGAGACGATGGCTCTGTGAGGTTTATTTATCAGTTAATACATACAGAGTTTTTTAACAGCCATTACATTCTCCTTATCCTGTACAGTGTGAAATAGTGAAATGTAACTGAGGAGAAAAAAGAATGGGGAGGTGAAAAGTTTGTGCTTGTGCATCACATCCACAGGTGTTTTCCTGAGAAGTCCAGAAATAAAAAAAGGATCCTAATATTTCATGTGCAGAACAGTGAAGTGTGTTGGAATTAAAGGTTCCCAATATCTAGGAATGACCATACCCTTGATTGTTTTTATCTCTGTGTTGGGAGACCTGGCTGATACTCTCAGAAGGATTATGGGCAGTATTCAGGCTCCACAAGGCCTGCTGTGGAGATAGTCTGTGCCAGTCAGGGATGGTTGGACCATGGCTCAAACCTTAGGGAGATGATAGTAATGTCTGTACAAGTCAATCTGCCTGAGTTAGGCTCTAAAACTATTTCTGCTCATGAAGGGAACCAGAGACTGGTCTAATTTGCACTAGTGAGGTCTACAGACGTTTTTGTGGGTGGTCTCTATGCAGTTGGCTGTGATGTGAGGCTTGCTGTGATGGTTTTGTCCAATTGCAGATTCTCACCGACTTGCTGATCATTCATGTTTTTCTGGTTCTGTGTCTGAAAAAAAAAAAAAGGCCATGGGGGATGGAAAAGGGGAAAATCCATAGGATAATTAAGGACAATAACTCTATGCCTGTTTATTTTATCCCCTCTTAAACCTTTCTGACATGTACTGATGTCTGCAATGTAAGTGCCCTAAAGGTGTGTGGGCTGTCATACTCTTTGGTGGTGTTTGCTTTAGGAATGGAGCTGTCTGAAAGTTTTGATATCTAAGAGGAGCTCCATGTTCTGGCATGATGCAGCTTGCAGGCTTCAGGGAGAAAAACAAGCCCAGCAATGCAGGCACTAGTCCCCTTTTAAGCTGCTGGAGGTAAAAGCACGGAAGTTCAGGCACTTAGATGTCCACACGGGATGTAAAGAGATAAGTGATTGTATTTGTAATACCTCGGTGTGCTGGCTGATTCATTCAACCAATTAATAAACCGCTGCCCTGAGCATAAAGCAAAACCTGTTTGGAGGGTTAATGTCAGACTCTCAGACAGCTCAGGTAAAGTTACCTTTTTGCGCTCTGCAGGAGCTCCCTGAGAATCTTGTCATAAAGTCTGCTCAGTGAAGCAGGTAAAATAATGCAGTAATAACACTTGGTATCTTGTAAAAAGCAGTCGGAGGATCTCCAAGCACTTTGGACAAATTAGCAAAGCCAGCTCAGCTCTCCCCTTTGCCAGGTAGAGCAGGGTTATGTTCTTTAGAAGGGAGAAGAAAAATTTTTTTTTTCCTGTTTTAAAAGGCTACTTTATTCTTTTTAAACAAATATTTGAATGCATTCATGTTCTTAATGGTCTCAAAGCAAAATGCTATCAGGTCACAGCAGAAAAAATGACAGTGAATGAGTTTAAAGCAGGAACTGAAGGCAAAAGTGCTACAGTCTGAATAGGATCTAGACCATAGTTCTCATTTAGCTGAGGCTGAAGAATTTTCTTAGGATCAAGTCCCACCCCAGTTGCTGGCAATTGGAATTTTTCCTTTAATTTCAATGGAGGAAATATGGCCACTCCTAGAGGTTTCACTTAATACTGAACTAGCTCTTGGGGATGTGTGGGGAGGGAAGATCCAAGGAGAGGTTACATCTTTCTGCTTGTTTTTCATGAAACTTTCTCTATTTACTCCCTCCTACCCTCTTTCTAAGGATGGTTTTCATTTTGATTTTTCCCTTCAATAGAAATGTAGTTTCAGAATCTCCCACAGCTCTAAGCACAGGTTTTCGTCTTGTGAACAATAAATACTCTCGTTGTGAAAGTAATTAATTCTTTTTTTGATCTGACATAATCAAGTTAAGGTTAAAAGAACACCAAGTAGTCAAGGAAACTCACTCCCACATCTTTATGCTTATGATATTTGTTTTCAGAAGGCTTGAGATGGAATGAACCCTGTTCTTATGTACCTCATAATAACTTTAATTTGTTTAACAGTTGGAAAAAAAGCAAATTAATCACACCAAGTACCTTCAAAGGAAGAATTTGGACACAGTAAATATTCAGCTGTGAAACAGCCATCTCTCATGGCAGTTTAAGCAGCCAGGACCCCTGAGCAGAGATGTGGCTGTGTGTTTGAGCATCCTTAATATTTTTCAGTGCAAAGTAAAAAAGACTTGTCTGTGTCACTGTGTTTCATTTGAGTTGCTGTCAGTAAATTTTGACTACGGTAGCTGTTTGACTAGTAAATGTGCATCTATATATTATATACAAAAACGTGTCTTGCTTAGTAGCTGGCCAGAGCAAGATCCAGTTTCTGGAATTAGAGAACAACAAAATCTCCACAAATTTGGGAGCTGTGAAGGTATTTAACCAAAGGAAGTATCTTACCAAGGAGCAAGAACAACTTTACTATATGCTTTATCCAACTTGAAATCCATTTAAAATCAAGGAAAACACTGTAATGAGCAGGAACTTTTGAATTGGTGACTTTTCCTAGAAGATGCGTTGTCTGCTTGAGTTTTATGTCTTGTTTGATGAGGGAAATTTTTTCAGACCATGTTTTTCTGAAATAGTTAACTATAGGTTGTAAAGCCTGAGAATTGTTAAGGCTTTTTCAGCTGCTGGTACCAGGCTGATTTACACCAGTGCAGATGTAGCTGTCTGCCCTCACTGAGGGAATCCAGAGAGCAGAAAGGTTTCCATACAAGCTGTATTTGCACTGAATTCTGGGCCTGTCTTGCTCCTGCTCCTTCTGTGTCTCCATGTGCCTGAGGACATACTAGAAAAAGGTGAACAATAAAAATGTCTCCAGATTGAAAGTAAGAGGCCTATTTTGACCGTAACAATAAATACATGAAAAAAGATCACAGAATTCTCTTTCTGCCCATAAATCTGGCCCTGAGGCTTGAAGCTCATAGGTTTCACTTGTTCTTTATGGTCTGTAACAGATCCAATGTCAATCAAGGCTGGGAAGAGGGGGGGAACCCTGTTCTGAAGAAATGGCTAAACAAGAGCCCCTCTTCCTGGAGCTCTCCTGTTTCGACAGCAGGTCGAGGTACATCCAATTTGTGACAATGCTGTGAAGAGGAAGGCAAGGGGCTGGGAAGGTGTTTCAGAAGCAGCCCCTCTCTCTGACAGAAAACTTCCAGGGTTTGGGTCAGTCTTGAGTAGTTTCGCAGTAAGGGGTTTGGTGAGAAAGCTTTCTTGGGACTAGGATGGAAATCTTCCCCAAGGGAAGGGAAAGGCTTGCCCTGAACTGGGCCAGCCCCTTGTGCCTCCCAGTAGGAAGAGGTAACAAGGCTGCAGGTCAGGTTTGGAGGTCCCAATGTCCACTTCACCCCTAGAAGGATGAGATGAAATCTCCACACACCCCATCTGCTGTGGATTTTTATGGCTAGTCTCAGTACAATTTATTCTCATGTTTATACCTCTGATAGGGCTAACCTGCTGTAGCATGGCACTAATGTATCTGGTCACTTAGAAGAAGTTTGTCTCATCATGCTTGTCCTTACAGGATTTATGTGAGGAATGAGTCTCATTAAATTAATAACTTTCATCTTTTCAGCATAGGATATGTTTAAAAACATCTGGTCTAAGTGCTGGGTATCATTATCCATAAAAGAAATGACAGGGTTGGGAACCTCCTTTCAGCCCTGAAGCAAGCAACAAAAATGTCAATCCCATGGCTTCCTCCATCCAAAAGTGCTGCTCCTTAGGGTGCCTCAAAAATTGCCTTCTCCTGGGTATGCAGATCTTTCCCAAAGCTGACCAAGGGGAGTGTATCAGGACAATCTGTTCATGACCGAAGCTTGATGGCGCACTCTGAACCTGAAGCTTTAAAAAGCAGCTGGAGATAAGTACAGACCTTCTCCTTTTCTGACTTTCCAGCAACCTCAAAAAGGTATAACCACAGCTGAAACCTAAGCACCCCCAGCCAAAAAACTACCCCACAGTCCTCCCCAGAAAGCTCTCTGTCAGTCCTAGCTCAGAACCATTTGCTGTTGGCTTTGTGGCTCATATCATGCAGGAGAATTGGTTGGAACTGATTTTCTTTTAAAAAAAAAAAAGGTATCCTGATCTGAGGTAGGATGATGCCAACAATGGTTCAAAAGTGATGTATCTAACATTAATTTGAGAGCTAAGTTAGAAGATTACTTGAAAACAAGACATTTAAACACATGTTAACAAAGGTATCAGGAGTCTGACTAAATGAGAGGATGTTTGTCAAAGACCTTTTCCCTGATATATCATTTAAGAAAGTGAAAAGGTGGTCATGATGCCACATGAATGAAAGAAAATATACTTGAACTTATTTCTGGTTTTAATTTCTTCCACCTCCCAGTTACTTGAATCCTTTGTTTTGTATTCATGTGATGTGACTTAACGTGATGTGTTTTAGGGTTAAAAAATTATACTCAAAAGATTTATCAACACTTTCTAATACTCCAGGATTTCAGGTTTCATGCAGACACTCCTACTGTTCGAATCTGAAGGAATTTTAGTTGCAGAAGCTGACAGTTTATTTTACCTATGGGGTTGTTTATGCTGTGTGCAACACCATGTGCGTGTAAGTTTGAGTGTGATCTCGCACCTTCTCTTGGAAATTATAGTAAATGTTTCACAACATTAAGGTTTTTGAATCAAGCCTGGATATTTTAGGCAAGCTGTTGTGCTGTAGGACATGCATCCAACAGTGTGATACTGGGCTGGAACTGGAAGGAAGGATTATAGTGCTCTCAACAGAATCATCTGTCTTTGAAATTACTGAGACTGTACTTGGTTTCCTTCTTATAAAGATTTATGTCACCTCCCAAAATCCTTTAGCCCAGAGTCCAGATGCAGAGTTCTGGATAATTTTCTGCAGGAGAACTAGTGGAAGATACCCAAAAGATGGTTGAAACTGCTTAAACTTTTCCTTCACGTTTTATTACGGTGTTTTCTTTGCACTGAGCTTGGTTTTTGCACAGAAGGAGTGTGTGTAGCTGTATCTGAGGTCACCTACAATTCACCTGCAGCAGGAGTGATCTCTGTGGAGAACACATCTCTAGCTTCTGCTTCAGCTCCTAAATAATGTACTTTTTTGTGGCTGTGTAATCTGTAGTTATTGTCCTACAAGCTACCACAAAGCATCAACATTCAGCTCCTATGAAAGGTCAGCCTATGATATGAGTAGTATAGAATGGTGGGAAGAGAGGGATTCTGGAAAATGCTTACTTTAGGTGAATTACCTTTTTAGGATTCTTTACTGTCTTGTTGATTTTGAGTAACTCTCCCTCTGCATTTGCTCTTCTTCTATTTTTTTTTTTTTTCTTCCCTCTTCATCTCCAGTCTCTGACAGTAAAATGTCAACAAAAAATATCTAAGTGCAGGTGTGGTCAAGTGGGTTTGAAATACACAAACAAGATCACCCAGGCCCGGACACTGGCACTGTCCAAACTCTCTTACCTGTCTGTGTTATAGGGATTTCCTTTTATGATTGAAGCCCCTAGAGCAAGTGGAGCCTCTGACTCAGATAACCACTACTGTATCAAGTTAATGTGATGTAGCCTATTAAAATAACATTAAATAGTTAGATGGGATGGTCCTTTTACAGTCTTCTTAACAAGGAAGAAACTGATGCCTAAGGCATTGAGCACTGCCTGAAAGTTAGACAGAGCCCTAAATCATTTTTTTGATGTGTATTTAGGGTGCTAACTTCTGTGCAGCTCAATGTCTTGCAAGGAAGGGCCCCTAACAGAGCTGTTAAATGGACTCAGCTACAAGGGTTGTTGCAAGCATGCACCTGTCTGGTGACAGCAAGTTAAAAGATAAGTGCTTGAATAAATCAGTCGACAGGTTTTATGAAAGACTTGGGAGGAGAGACAGGACAGCAGAAAGTAGCTGTTTGTAATGGCAATCAAGAATGAAAGATGTTCTAAAAGCATGTGAGAACAGGCAAATGTTAGCAGGTGTTGTAAATGTCCAGGCTCAGAGCGGAGTTTGAGCCATGCTGGGTAAACAACTTTCTCACAGGTTAAACTGCACTGAAGGTGTTAGTTCAGCCACAGAGTCTCAGCAAAGGAAATTGTAATTTTAAGGATGGATGGCATGCTGTAGGCTCTGAAGTCCTTCTTGACTTCTTTAATATAGATTCTTCTTCCCAGGTCTAGCCTGGACTCCCTGAACTACTTATACTTCATAGCATACTTGAGTGTTCCCTCTTCAGACAGCTAATTTTGGGTGCAAAATCCTGATCTTTCATCACCTTTCCCAGCACTTACACTAATCTAAGTTTCTTCAGTAACAGTTTCCATTGTGTTTTAGACCATCAAGAGCAGTTTCCAAGGAGACTACCTCCTTGTGGGTTGAATCTTCAGCAGGTGCATATTAGCTCATTTCCAGTGAAGTCTGCAGGGTGAGTTGTTCCAGTTTATTTATGGGATTAAGTTTACTAATCAAACTGTTAGCTGTATCACAAATGAAAAAAAAAAAAAAAGAAGCCCCTGGTTTAATCTTCTTTGACTGTTCTTGAGGGCATCATTGATGATGATGTGGTCTCAGAAGGAATAAGCTCGTTCTGGCTACAGAAGGTAAAGCCTCTTTGCAGAGCGTGCTTCATGTTCCACCACAGGCTTGAGATTTTTAATAAAAACAGCAAGTTCTGAGAAACAATACGTTCACATGTGATTTCCATAAGTCTTAATTTTCAGAGCATTAGGAGACCAGCCTGCAGCTCTTCTGGTTGCTTTGTGTAAAATCAGGAACATCAGGATTCCGATGAAAGTTTGCAGCTTTTTTTCCTCCTTTGGCACTTCACTCTCTGTGATACAGGTGACAATTGTGAGGTAAAGTGTACTTATTTTTTCCGCTGAAAGCCCAAAGTTAACATTTGCTATAGATGATTGCTGTGTCTCCCTCAGCAGGTCCCATGCTGGAACCAATTGACTTCCTGTTTGGTGTGTGTGTTCCTGGGGGAGGTGTGTATAGTTTTTTACTTTAATTATCAGTACACCAGGCTAGACTTGCCTGCGTATAACATTAGAAATAGAAGAAATGCTCTAGGCAGTTTATGTCATGTTAATTTATAGCTTGGATAGGATTTGGATAACCATATGAATTACTTTACCAGTGGACTTGACCTTTACATGTGGTGGCAAATTGTGCGAAAGAGAGAACAGCAACAATGTATTTAAAGAGGGGTGGAATTTGAATCTGAATGGTCTTGATTTTGCAATAAATCAGCCACAGAATAAACACGTCTCTTCTCTCATCCCCCTCACATATGGAACGATGATTAGAACCAGGACATCAAAAAGGTCGTAGGAGTAAACAAGTCTATTTATGACACTTTTTTTCTTTGAGCCAGTTTAAAATACTAACTTTGTAAACTTTTTAAATATGCATAAATCAACCATATATTTTAATGGCAAAAATGTGGACACTTTCTATCTCTACCCTTCATAAATATATTTTGTGCTACTTCTTAAATAGTTGTGGCCCTTAATTAAAGGTAAGCATTGCATATAACTGTTAGGGTTTGTATTTCTGAGGATATTATGTGTGTATTTCTATCCAGGGAGGTCTCCTAGACCATATCCTCTCTTCTTCCAGTTGCCCTTAGCAATATGGTATTCTTTTATTATTATTAATGCAAGGAGTTAGCTCCTCCACACTTTGTGTTCCTCAGGCTTCTCTTACAGCTTTATGACTCAGGAGAGCTTTAGCATAACATATACAGCTTCATTGGCTTGGGGTGCTTGAAAAATGGCTTTACAGCTAACTCAGATATGTCCCTGCCATCATTTTCATATGCAGCTTGTTGCAGCATCAAATCTGTCAAGAAAAATACAAAAGGAGTGATGATTAAAAAAAAAAAAAAAAAACAAAAACAGAAAAATAAAAACCTAGATCTAGAACTAAGTAATTTTTTGTTCTAAGTTGACAGAAGAAACCTCACTTATGAGGTTTGATTTTGGACTGAATTGATACAAAGACATCTGTGATATTTTGAGTTGTTTGTGCAAATTCCTAGTTCAGAGTAAATTCGTGGGAGCAGATCTAATAACGTTCAGAATAAGTTGCTGGGTGGGATAAGTGAGCTAAGAGACAATGTGAATCATCTTCTAATTACTATTTTAAATGTAGACTAGCATCTCAGCAGGATGACTGTTTCTCATTACAAGTCTGACCACACGATTCTAGAGATAAACTCCGATTTTTGTTCAAACCAGCACTAAAATCATAAAGACTGGACTGGATCCTCGCAATTTTCGAAGCAAATTTGGATTTAACACAAGTGCAATTAAAATCTTTTGAACACCTAAGGCACTCAGTGCTCTGATTCCACTGGACTTGGTATGGAACTGTACATGTAACTTGATTCTTGTGTATTAGTGAGTCTTCCCCCACCCCCATGCTATTAACTAACTGTTGAGCATCACTGCAAATACATATTATGGTGTGACAATTTCCTACTGTATTTGGGTAAGTGTTGTAGAAAACATAATGCTGTAACTCTGTTTAGTCAGGCTCTGTACAGATGTAAGGTTAGTCATGGATCAGACTCCGTTTTCATCTCTCCTTCTGCTTCATTGCCCACATATGGGGTTTTGAGCATGAATTATTAATAATTGAATCATTTTAAATGCTGGAGATGCACCAATTGTTGTCAGATTTTAAATTTGTTCCTTTTAATTACATAGTTACCATTTAATGCACAACATGGATCTAAGGAGTTCTAATTGTTCTATTTTCCACCTCTCTTGATTGGTATGAGGGTGTAGAAAAAGCTCTTCAGCAAACACACAGAATTTTTTTCTAAAAATGTGCTAAATTAGCACAATATGAATGTAAGAAATGACCATGGATAAACATTTTAAAGGATGTATGCTTTTTAATCTGTGCATTCCTGTACTATTGATAATACTGGAGGGCTGAAGTTTTCAATTGTTTTACCTGATAACTGCAGATAGTATAGGTGAGATAATAATACAGAACAAACACATATACACACCCACACTCAGTGAGGATTAATTACTTCATATGGATGAAAATCTGAAGTCACCCTGGAGATGCTATTGCATCTGCTATTGCTTTGCTTTCAGTAGTTGGTGCTGATGGTAATGTTCCATCAAGGGCCCTGGAAAAATTTGCATGTTAAATACTTGAGGCTTGTCTTAATAAAGCAGATTTTTGAATATGTTAATCATGCTTAGTTTGATCTTGCTATACCCAGCAGCTGATTGGGACCTCTTGCCACCTAGATCTTGTATCAAGGAGATTCAGTTTGCAGACCACTGCCCTGAGATTTTCCATGAGAACTTCGTACCAAACTGATCAAGGATTTAAGGTCATCTGTAGAAAAAGTTGTTACAAAGTGAAATTCAAATTCTAGGGGATATAAATACCCCCAAGAACTGGAAATATAGAGATTTCTTCTGCAATTTCCCCTCAGTTTGGACACTTATTTTGCTGACCTATCTGTGGGTATTTCCATGGAATAGCCTAAAGAAAGATGAAAATGAGTGGGCCTTGTAGGACTCTGAGCAGTGATGTAAACAGCTAGGGAGTTTTCTTTTTTCCTAGATTCACCTACAGTGGGAAATGTCACCCTTGTCCTTCTCTGTGCTCTTTAACCATCTTCGCTTTGATGCTATAACTAAATAAATGGAGGAAAACCAAAGCCTTGGAAATCCAATAAGTTTACCTTGTAAGGGACATCTTTCTGTTGAGAAGAAGTCCTTTGGAAAAAAACAAAAAAAAAAAGCACTTGGTTTGAATTCACCTAAAGGTAAATAAGTAACTCTGGATGGGGACTTAAAGTTTAGAAGTTGTATTTTGTCACCACAGCCTTTTAAAGTCAGATCCATTTAATTTTCTCCAAGATGAACCTGCTGATATATCCGTAGCTGTAAGAAAGTTCTCTATTTAGGTAAAAGGAGTGTAGCATAAATTGCTGTGCTATGACAAAGAAAAAATTAGGAGTTACTTATTAGGACAGTGAACACATGCTTGAGCCCAGATGTGCAAATCCAGTCTTTCAAGACAGGAATTATGTTAGAATCACTATCTTTTAAATGAGTGAACTTGTTCTAGAAAACAGTCTGTGCTTTCTTACCTAATCTGGTAGCTCTTAGGAGTCTGTTTGAGGACAGAGATACAGCCTGGATAAGGAAAGTGTTCACCAATTGAGGTAAAAATGAAAATATAGACCTAAAACTAAATATCATACTCTTCTAAAACTCTTGTTGCTAGCAAACCATTAAAACTGCTGGTAGAGCCTTAAAACTAACTGCTTGTATGATTGATGTGAAATACTTATTCTCTGAATTCAAATGAAAGTGTTGCACAGGGAAATGTCCTTTTATAGTTCTGTCATTATCACATAACTTTGAGCCTGGAAGATGGTGCTTGGTGGCAGTGAAATTAAATTATGGGACTGGCTTCTCTGGGATTGGACTCAGTATTCCTCTAGAATGCTATAACACTGCATATACTTTAAACAGAGTTAGAATAAAAATATTTCTTTCTCTGTGGTAAAGTGAACATGATAAGAGAGGACATTATTGATTTATTTATCTTAGGCTTGTTATTACAGAGATATCAAAAAAAAACCTGTTTGGAAGAAAAACTCTTAAGGTGAGAAGTCTTATGAGCTTGCAAAGGAGAACTTTGAGCAATATCCTTTGGTATGAACAGCCCTGTTGCAGTGTACTGTGGTGGATTCCACAGAATCACATCAGTTTTTGCTCTCAGAACCAGGCTGATGATACCTCATAGGAATTTTTATCTCTTCCTCCTCCTTTTTTTTCTATCTTTTTTTAATGATTTGTTGAAACTGGAGGAGTCATTTTAGCTTTACATAGTATGAATTCCAAATCTGTTCTACTGGGACTTCTTGTGGGTATAACATAATTAAACTATTTCAATACTGCAAATGATCTCACTTTTCTTTCACTTTGCCCCAGTATAATATTAACTTCTCATAATTTACATAGCTAAAATAAGTTTCTGAATACCAAAGAAGTCAGAGAGAGTATTATGAAATGCTAAGTTTCTCTTACATTTTCCTCTGGAATTAGTTCTCAAATGTTGTACATAACCTTCTATAATTTTAATTTTATAATGCCATTTAAATATCAATATAATAATATCTAAATTCACACTAGTGTAAGATAAGAATTTAGTCCCGTAATTTTAGCTGTAAGCTTAGTATCACTGAAGCTGAGATTCTCCAGGGTTACAAGATGCACTTGGGATCAGACCCTCTGGAATTAGCACAACTGGCCACACACAGGGAGACTGTCTGTGTAGGTAAGGATTTTCAGGCCTAGTTGTAGAATCTGTTGAGTCTTTCTGTCATAGCCTATCTGAAATTTCAGTAAGAAAACAATTTTTCATAACTTTTGATGCTTAACCAATTTTAAATTTCAGTTTGAAACCGATAAACTTTACAACCTGTTGCAGTCCTGAGATTTTTATTGCTTCTTGCTGCTTTCATTCACCATATGGTCTGCTATTCACAAACTCTGCCCTAATGAGAATTACTCTTGCAGGTAATTTTCTAATGATTATCTTGGGATAAACAAATTTTTCATACTTGTTTTGCTAATGTATTCAAGTAGGTTCACAGGGGAAAAGATTAATCATCTAAAAAGCAAGCCGGTGTTTTTCATTATGCTAAAGGATCCAAAGATGATCAGAGCAAAGCCACTCGTTGCTATGACAGCAGATACCTTTTTTTCTCTTTGTGAGGTAAATGGCAGCTCCCGAGCTGATTGGCTAAAATGAGCTTATCCTGATGGCCAACCATAGGGAGTTAATTTCATCAGAAAGAGAAAATGGTGGGAAATCCTGCCGTGACCATACAAAGGAATTTTCATTGCAAGCCAACAGAGTCAGGGGTTCTCTTTCATTATAATTAATATGTTCCATCTAATAAAATAATTTAGGAAAGGCAGACAATAGAATTAGCCTATCTATTATTTTGTATATCCACATAAGCTTTAATCTGTTTTCCACTAAGACCTACACTCAAAGTAAAGAAACCCTTATTTTCCCCATAATACCTCTATTATTGAAGACTGTCATCATGTACCTGTTTATATAATTGGAGATAAGCTAATTGCAGGCAATACAAAAGGGCTACAGGTATTCTTACATTTTATTTGCTGGAAGCAGTCGTGCTCTACGGAAAAAATGGATGCAATAAACTTTAAATGGGAACATTTCCCTTTAGTCTAAGGTGGTAACTCACATCATATTTCTCATTTTCTCAGTGGAGGAAACTTTTATTTGGGTCAGATTCAAGGATAGAGGTTCCAAGTCAGTTCACAGGTGCAAAGAAGAGATAGTAATGAGGCATTAGGGTTTACAGTTCTGTAACAAGGAAAAGACCTACACTACCTTGCATGAGTTCTCACCTCCTGTGACCTTTCAGCTGTGGCCATCTCATCCAGTCTTTCAGGTAGGACTTCCCTTGAAGAGGTTGGCTTAGTCAGTTCTGTGCAGTTTGCAGCCCACTGTACATCACAGGTCAAAAAAGTGGTGGCAAGAGTTGTATCAAGAGTAAATTACATACTAATGCTTGTATAGGTCACTGTGGAACAGGCTGCAAGTTGAGCTGTTTTACCTGCTGTAGAAGGTCTGGTTTTCAATTTTTACACTGTTTTTAACTGGTATTGGTCAAGCAGGGTTAGGTTTAACTATGAGGCTGTGTTTTGCAAGGGCTAAAGAAAGCAAATCATATCTCAGAGAAGATGTCTAGTCTCTGAACTTGAGTTTCTGCTTATGGTTGCTTTACAGCTTATTTGTAAGGTCATTTGGGGGGTTAACCATAAAAGCGATTTAGAGCTGTTTCATGATTTGATTCATGTTTTAGGAAAAATGATGTAGAATGATAAAGTAATTGAGCTCACTGGGTACCTGCTAGATTACAAACCCTTTTTTGGTCTTTACTAGATGTTTATAAAATATCTACCACCATAGAGAAAGCAAAATCTCCATCATATCATCAAAGTAATGTAAAAGGAAAACTGTGCCCTGAGACATTAAATTCAAGTATGAAGCATGATCCTAAAGTCACTGAAATCACTAATTTCAGTTGGTTTTGTAAAGTGCTTACACTGAACATTTCATAAATCTGTAGTGTCCTCTACAATTGTCATTGTATATCTGTGGGATGAGAGGAGAAATCTAGAATCAAGTAATGTAATAAAATTACTGTTGTGGGTGCTTTAAAATGCAAAGGTCAGGCAGTAAAGTATTATCTCTTAGCTTTATTTACCCTTCTCATACGTACAGGGGAAAACACCAGGCTGTATCTAACACAAGTAGAAAACCAAGACAGTGGAAAGTTTAATTACTTGCCCAAAACCACAGTGATTCAGTTGCACAGATGAGATTACAAGTCAGGAGCTCCTGGCCCTTTGCCCAGGCTCTCTCAGTGTCATGGAGCTCTTAGTTTACATGTTGTTTTACCAGGATGCTTCCAAGACCCAATTTTCTCCTCTGTGTATGTGTACACATGCAAAAACACTTATGGGTAAAACTTAAATGTGTCTTTCAACTTAACCCCTGCTAATTACATACGCAAATCCACAGCTAACACACTGTTTCCCTTCATCTTGTGCAGTTGTGGTAACTTGTCATGCAAATTGGCCCAAGCAACTGGAACCCACCTTTTTGCATCTGCAAATTCCGTGGAATCCTATTCTTTGTTTTGCTTCCAGGTTGGTGTAGTGCAGCTAGGTTACCCATTTTGTAAGCAGCAATGTGGTATCTGAAGTAGGACCAGCTCTTTGGTCAGCTGAACACTGTCCTGTACCATATATGGTGATCTGTTAATAGGAGCACAGGATTCAGGCTCAACATTCAACGTCTTTATCTGAGATATTGAATCTTAATTGCAAGTTCGTGTGAGGCATGTAAGCAACTGCTTGGGTGCCCTGACATGGCCACAACTGACAGCCAAAAAAGGCAATCTTAAGAGGCATGTGTAGCCTCTCCTAGACTAAATCTTCATCCCTTGGTATGTAAGAGTTTGTCCATAATCCCAATACCAGTCTGTCCTAAATTCAGGTGAAACTATATGGGAATGTAAAGTTATCAAAGATGTCTCACAAGTTGTTAGTGCAAATACACATTTTCAAGGACCATTTCAAAAGAGGCAATGTGAAGATATTTACACAATGGTATCCTGGGACATAAATGTGTGTTTTTATGTGGCTGTGCCATAGGCTTCTAGGACTTGATTTTTGCAGGAAGTCTCCTAATGTAAAATCTGGGTGAGTAAGCTCCTTTGTAAGTGGTTTTGTGACTCCAACCCTGCCTCTCCACTCAAATGCAGTTAACCTTACAGTGAGGGCTGCTAAATCAAATCCAACTGCTTCCTTAACGCTGGCATGTTTTATTGTTACCGTCTGTAAAAGTTGGTGTTTTCAGGTGTGTTAAACCCTGCTGAAAGTGGCAAGTTTAACCACTGCCCTTAACTTCCATTAACAGTAAGATAGTTAATCACTTGTTTCCACTCTAAACAAAGGCAAATGCTCAGGAATTCCGGGCCTTTCCCAAAGAGGCCCCAGTGGAGTGTTGTTGCTTGGGGAAGGATTGGTGTGCAGAGTGGGAGAAAGGCTAAAACAGCTCCCAGGCACACAGTACAGGTCTTGGTGGGGAAGCCACCTTAAATTTCCAGCCACTAGGCTGCTGAACATCCCAGCAAACAAGGGGGCAAACTGTGACAAGGAGGCAGGAGTGAGAATGGGTGGGGAGAGGGAGGGAAGGGGGTTTCCATGCTTAAACTTTCTGGGGCTATGGTCACACATTTATGCCCTTCCAGCAGGAAAATAACTTGGAGCCACCTGCTCAGAAAACTTTGGAGTTTAGGTATCTGTTCAAGTCTAAAAGAGTAAAGTCTTGTTTCTCAAAAAAATGAAGTGAAGGGAAAACAGTTAAGATGGTTGTCTCTACATCAGTTCATACACAAATTCTTCAAAACTATTTCAAAATTTTACGGTTCTTTGGGTCTGAGGTTTTGGTTCAGTCTATAAGTACCCAACCATAAAGTGTGGATCAGAAACTTAGATTAAAATTTCTGCAAAGGCAATAAAAATCATATATATTTTATTTAGGATCTGCCTTAATCCAATTGAGGAAGAATTTCATTTATTAAAAAAAGACATATAACTTCTTATATACCTTTGATTATTATTTTCAGAAGCTTCAGTAAAAAAACCCAATAGGTTATTTGAGAATGAGTGGGCTTTTTTTACCTGAAAAGTTAAAACTATAATTTCTGAGGTCAGAAGAAACTTATAAAAAATGTCATCAAAGAACATGATACATGTTTGAACCCTCCAGAAATATGATATTCTATGTAACTTACAGGTGGAAAAAGTATTTAAAAATATACTTATAAATGAACTGGCTTTGCATGTTTTCTCAGAAAATGCATAAAGGTGATGCAAATGCTGCAATGGAGCTGATACTGTTTTACTATTTATAATAGTCCTATTAAACTACTGGGTGATTAAAATGATAGGACTTGGCTTGAAAATTCCAGCACCAGACTCAACACTGTTTTTCAATGCTTTTGAATTAGGTCAGAACCTGAAGATAAAATGTACTATTGTAAAAACAGTATCCATTTACAGCCTGTGCTGTCAAAACCCGAGTGATGACTCCTCTCCTAAAGATGGTGTTGATGATGTACGTTCTGACACAAAACAATTTCTATTTTTGACTCTTTCATTCTATTGTTGCATTTCTGTTCAGTGCCCTTCGATTTGGATTCAGTCTCACTGTACTTTGCAGCTGTAATTCCCTCACTTACAAGGTACACTTGGAGCTTTCCTGCAACTGTTCTGACATGCTCATAACAGGTACAGTTTTTCTTTGACAGTGCAGTATCTGTTTTTATCAGCATGTGGGCTGCTGCCAGTGATTTACAATCAAATGTTAATAAAATTTGTCTGTTCCCTGTGCTGTTTAAGCAGCTACTCTGAGTCTTTTCATGAGTTGCTCCAAACAAGATCAAAGGGTTCAGAAAAATGTTTGTCAATCTTAGAAGTTACAACGATGGTGTTCTTGTAAATGCAGAATCCTAAAAATTCATAGCTAGTAAAGTGCTCTGCACACATGATTAATGACTTAATGGGAGATGACAAGATAGAATACTTTTTGGTATAGTTTCACTTTAAAAACAAAGAGTAATCTGTTTCGAGCCTAGAGAGAAGGGGGGAGTGGAGAAAGGGGCAGTGTCAGGCTAGATTTCCCCTATAGATACTGCTAGAGCTTCTGTCCCTGCCATTGAACACAACAGCTGGTAAGCAGCAAGCAACTGGAGAAAAAGACCTGCCTTTAATCCAGTACAATGTTTTCTTGTGCCCATTTTACTGTAAGTCTCAGTGGCAAGGGGACAAAGGCTGTTGACTGATCTATGCAATTACCTCCTCTAATATTGCTTTCAACTGTCTGCCCAGAGTGACAAGAGTGGATGAGGTTTAGTTAAAGTCTGGGAAAAATGTCCTTTTAATAAATAAATAAATAAACGTGCCTCGCTGCTATCAAGCTGCTTTTTTAGACCTTTGAATCTGTTTTGGAAGAGTACAGGTGATGTGATTGAAAGTTAAGAGTGAATCTGAACTCAAATAACAGCCATGCAATCAATGTTTTTTAACAAAATACCCCTAAGTGTTTTGTGCAGTTTGCAGTGGGAAAGAAAAGGTTTCTTTTCTTTCCTTATTTTTCCTTTTTAATTTTCTTTCTGGTGTGTGTGTGTGGGGGGGGGAGGTGGTATCTGTTTTACATAGTGTGACTCAGAAGCACGTATATTTAAAAATAATTGTCCAGTGCACTCTTTGGAGGCTTTATCTGTCTTTTTTGGCAAAAACGTGTACCTTTAAAAATAAATAAACAAAGGTAATCCAAGCTGCTCTTTATTTCTAATGTGGAAGACACAAAGGTAAAATTGTGTTTAATGAACTGTAGATGGAAGCCTTCTCCTTTTATCTGAGGAAATAGCATGAGGTGGCACTGATTCTCTGACTCAGTGCAATGGAGTTGAAGCCTGATACCGAGGCCCTCTCTATAGCACAGGTGACTGTAAGAACTGGCATCTTGGTCCTTATTTTCCTAGAGTTTCTTGTGCAAAGTGAACAGGAGTGTGTGCTGTATGCTAGGGCTTGATGTGTTCTATGGTTGTGCAGTCGTGGTGATGGTTGAAGCCTTGACTGATGAATAGGCAGCACTTCAGTAAGTACAGATGTGCAGCATCGTGATGACAAACATGGTGCAGGGACATAGGAATGAGTGTTGCAAGGTCTGTGTGGTACATGGCAAAGTATATCCTTGCTAGAACTGGAATCTAATACATTATCAAGCTCAGAAGAAGTTGTGCTAAGGAGCTTTCTGTTCTTTTTATACCTCTAGCCAGGAACAGGCTGGATAGGGAAAATGCCTTGCTCTTCCCCTTTTATGAATTCAGAGATTTCAGGAAAAAAACAAAACTATGGAATTGGGCTGGATGGGGCTTGGTTTGACCTGAACATGAAGATGCAGCATTTGGAAGGCAGCAGATTTCACTCTGTGTCCTTCCTTTCAAATGTCATACCTCATGGTACTGCAAATTCTTCTCATTTAATAGGTTATTTTTATCAGCAGACTAGAGATCATCAACTGTCTCCTAAAATGCCTGAGAGGAAAAGCCAGTGAGAAGTTTATTTGGATTTCATTGTATGGTTATTCTGATTACAGCAACAGAGTAGTAACTGGGATTGAGACTACCAAACCCTTACATAAATGGCATCAAATATCCTCAATGTTCAGTTCATACCAGCATCTGTTGAATAATGCTCATATATTATATGATGAACCTACTTTTTACTAATTTTTCACTAATATTTAAGCTCCTGTTCAGTGTGTTCCAACCATGTCTGACTCACATTCACTTTGGTGTATAAGCTTCTGTATGCATTGCTTGCCTATTAAGAAGGAAAGAAGTGTATCCACTGGATTTAATGGTAGTGGCTGGCAAGTGGCAGTCATTCCACTTCCAGTTTCCATTTTCTTCTGCTTAAATATCCCCCCTTCAAAAATAAGGAAAATTTAATTTAAATGTACTCTCCTGTTTCTGCAAAAACTCTGAGATCTATAAGTGGATGTTTCTAAATTAAACCCTTCATTTTATTATGGTGCCTTAACAGGTTCACTAAAAATTGGCAGTGACTGAGCATGATCTGTAAAGATGGCTTCAACATAAGAGTTTTGCTGTGCTGTCACCTCTGACCTTGGATAGGAAATATTCTGTATTTCTACCACTTAGTGAGGTTGCCCAGTTAGGGACTAAGTTTGCAGATGGTACTACTTTGCACAGGAGTATTAGTCTTGTTTCTGCACTAAATAGAAATCCATGTTTAATGTCCATTCCTACTTCAAAATCTCTGACTCCAAATTTATCAATCACCCTTGCTTTGGTACCTTTTAATTCTGTCTTTGTTGCTTTGTTGACTCTTGTGTTGTCTGGGAGCCTTGAGGACATGGCTTGCCTGGATCAACCCACACTTTGGTATTTGTACCAACTGAAGGGACTGTACAACAGATATTTTAACTTTGGACTGTAAGACATCTGTATAGAACAGTAGGAAGAAAAGGAACTTGCTTGTGATGACTTCATATTCCTTTATCTCTCCAATCTATTTGTTCTGTAAAACCACAATAAGAGAAGTAAAAGCCAGTGCTATGCATTCTTACCTATTTTTTTTTATGTGTAACTGTCCCTTAATGGATCATCAAGTTTGTTCTTGCTGTCTCAAGCAATATTTGTGTATAAATACCATTTGGAAGTCCATCCCCATCTCAAAGTCTGATTATTCTACCTTTCAGTCAGTTTGGGTTTTGCCCTCTTCTGTTCTCATTAAAAGATTCTACCAAAACTTCTCCAGTACTGACTTTCAAGAGCCCAGTTGCCCTCTTTGTTTGCTGGTGTTACACAGCTCTGTCGTGATGCAGTTCTTGTCTGTTTACTTGCATGTTTCTTCACCCTAGAGCTGTATCTTGCTGGGCTAGAAAGGAGTTATCAGATTCCTTCATGGCTTCTCTCTCCTGATTGTGCAAAAATTATTTTGCATGAATTTCTGTAATTTACGGAGTAGGAGAAAGTACAATTACCAAAACATACCCTCTTGTGCCTTCTCTGATCAATCACATTCCAGCTGTGTCTGCACTGGAAATGTTTTCTCTAAAAATAAGATGCCCAAATCATAAATCTGAACAGTGTATTCCAAGAGGGGAATTCCTAGGGTGTGGTGAATTTTTACAAGACACAAATTTTTAATAGAAGAGAGAGGCATTCCTTTGAAGTGTTGGATAAGGAGAGGAGGAGCCAGAAATCTCAGAGGGCCCAACTCAACCAATGCATTTAATTTGGCTTAAAAGGTTCTTTACTTGTGGAATGCTAATGAATTTTTATACTAGGAAGTTCTGAAAGGGTGGTAAGATTTATCCTTTATATTCTCATCCTTCCCTATTCTGTGCACACTAAATAAATAATAAAAGAAGCAAACTTACATTAGTGTGGTCTAAGACTAACACACAGGTGGGCCCCACTAATGCTTCAGTACTTTCTCATATCTGATCTTTTCTGAGAAAAAATCTCTTTGCTGTCACTGCTTAAGCACCTCATGTTGTGTAGGTGTGGTGTAATTAAGTCTCTTAATCTTTTTCCTCTCTGTTCTTTTTTTATAAATATCTGGTGGTTATTGTAAATTTCTGTTAAGATTGGACAAAGCATTCCAATAAAACACATTCTCCTCAGATTTAGAGAGATGGTGGCAAACAGCTGCACTAAAAGGGAGCCTATAGGTTAAAGAAAAAGATAAGCTCCAAGCACAGTGTAGTCTTTTTTTTCCCAATGGTTGAAGATACAGTTGTATATAATAGTCTAAAACCAGCATACCCACTCCTGAATTTCCTTCCCAATTTCCTTCTTATTGGCTTAAAAGAAAGTTAGCTTCTTTGGTTTCTTTTATTACTACTCAGGACATCTTTGATTGAAGGTGATGCTGATCCTGTTTGTTATACCTTTGGATCACTTCTAAGACTGGTAATAATGAAAGAAAACCCACTCATGACGTTTTGTATTCCACTGATTTGGAAAACTGAAAGTGACAAGAGATCAGAAAAGAACACTTTCAAAATCTGGCAGCACGAAATAGACTAAAAGTCAGGTTGGGGCTGCTGTTTACAGCCATTTTGCTATTAAAAAAAAAAAAGAAGAAAAATTAATAAAAAAAAAAAAAGGCACTCAAAGTTGAAAGCCAAGCAAAATTCCTGGATCTCCAAAGGGAGATCATATAAAGAAGCATGGATTGGTGCTCCTGCAGAAATTTAGGATGAAATGTCTTATGCATGGCTATTATAATTGTCACAGGTCTGCCCTCAGAGTCCTTCTCTATACTTCCAGTCAACTAATAACACTTCGTCAGTTTTCCCCTTCTGAGAGAGGATTTATTTCTCATAAAGCAGAAGAGCATGGAAACCTGTTGCTTTTGATTCTTTTATCCTTTAAAATCCTATGTTACCCAAATAAAAGTCACTGCTTACAGAAGGATGTTATGTGACCGGTAAAAACAATCTTTCCAAGGCACAAAAATCTGATTTAATCTTCTCTGGGCCTGTAATGAAAAAAAACTTGATGAAGTTCTCTACCTTTTCCTAGTTCTCAAAACAGAGAAATAACAAGAAATTTCCAGTCTACGTTAATCATTTGTAAGTGAAGGCTGATAGTATTGGAGTGACTTCGAGAGTAAATAAGGAGTACTTGTTGGTGTTTTTTTCTTTTTTTTTTTTTTTTTTGAGAACCTGTCAGGCCTGTTTGACCTTGATGCATCAGCTCCATTCATTATTCTTCTGCAAGGTGTTGGTTCATTTCCTACATCGTGGGGATAAGTAGAAAGGGACCAGATAGCAGAGGGCTCCTGCTCGCTTCCTGTTAGCTGGTCAGATGTCAGGCTGGGCTTTCTGTTCTCTGGTTTGATTGATAAGCTTGAAGGAGTCCACGGCAGGTATGCAGGTCAGGGGGATAACAGCTGGAAAATATGCACGCAGCAGAGAGACCACACAGAGAGAGACCAAATTCTTTCTCACTTGTGGCTGAACAATTTCAGGATAACTTGGTGGTTAACACGACATGATTTGACATTTGACGCAGTGTGTAATCTCTGGATGTAGCCATATAATTATGCTCTGCATTCTACTTAGCTGATAAAATACTCTGTTACAAAGTGGGATGATGCTAATTGTTTCTTACTTTAATTTTAGCTGCAAAATAATATCCAAGACTTAGCAATGACTGTCTATGCTGTTGGATAGTCAGAGGTTTTACACGTAATCTGTTATATCCAGATGGTTTGACATTTTCTGCTCCTCTCTGGTCACAGAAAGAAGAGTTGATAAGCACAGGAAAAGGTGGGAGGAACTTTCTTCCTACTGGAGTAGGGAAGTGTCAACAAGTGTGCACTTGGATGGGAGCCACACCAGTCTGGCATCACTGGTAATGCCCTGCTCCCAATAAGAGGGAAAGGAGCCCCTGGCATGTTAGTGAGGGCTGTGTGATGCAGTGTGTCCAAGGGAACTACGCTGTTTGATTTGTTAATGTAAGGTACTTCCTCAGTACTCTACATGGGTATCCTGTCTGTGGGAGGTTTTGGGTGGACACTGGAGACACACTGACCTTGCCAGTTGCTTCTACGTTTCCACTGTATGCATCCTCGCCTCTACACATCCCGTCTGCCTCTCTGGTAGATAAATGTTAGGGTGGTTCTAGCAAAGATTTTGGGTGCTCTGACCATGCTGATGTTTTTATAAAGGTAAATGCTCTGGCTGGTGCAAAATAAGGCTGGTTAGTCATGGAGTACAGAGTGCCCTGTAAAGCAAGTGCCCGTGATCTGTCCCACAGTTGCTGAAGGTCACTGTGTTCTGTAGTCTGTCCCTTTACAAAGGAAGGAGATGATGTCTTCTCTTCCCTGTATCAACATTAGGTTTCTGTACTTTCTGCAGTAGTTAGAAACAAGGAGCAACACTAGAGAAAAATTGATCTCGGGGCTCAGTGCTGTCTGGAGAGGCACAGGTTACTGCTATCCCCTTCTGAGTGCTGACTTTAAACCTCAGTTCATAAGCTAGAGTTAAAATTAATTTGATGTCACATCCTTAACTTTAATGAATGCATGGTCCAGAAATAAATAACATCTCCTGAGGCCTGAGTTTTGCCAGTTTCCGGAACAAGATTTAAAATAAAATTAATAAATGAGATAAGACACCCTTCCTACAGTGAATTAATGTGAAATTAATTTTAAGACAGGAAATAGGCAGGGGCAAACAGCTTCTTCTGACAAAGATATTTTCTTCTAGGTTTTTTTTTCTTTAGTACAGATTTGTTCTTCTCAAATGATGAATCAGTGGATATTTTAGGGTGCTCTCCATGTTTACTGTTAGGTAGTTGTCTGGCACAGGCATAATCCAGCCATAGGAAAATGACAGAATTTCTGTTCTCATTTCATAGAAATAATTGAAACAAAGGAAAATCAATTGTCTTCATTGATTAAAGGTGCATCTATGACAAAGTAATAGTGTAGTATTTCCTCAGTCTTTCTATGCATTTGGTGGCAAATTAAATTTAGATTCCCTAGGCAGTATCTGTTAGGAGATCTGACCTCTTGTTTTGAAACCACTAGACTGATTTCTGTCAATGGTACCCACTCCACTGGATATTAAACAAGCAAACAACTTCACTGGGAGTGCTGGTTTCACAGTCAGGTGTTGGTTATGTACCTGTGGGTAGCAGGTAACACTCCTCCCCTTCAAAACATCAACCTGGTCTCTTAATTGTGTAATTCCACCTCTTCCCTTCCTCCCTCTCCTTCCTGCTCCAGCCCCTTTGCAGGTGTCTGGCCTAACCCATCAGGTGGGTCTCTGTTTGCCTGTCAGCTTGGGAGCTGATGGCCTCACGGAGGTACGGCTGATTGCACAGAGCGGAACGGAGTTGTCTGAATTGCAGGTGTGAGCAATCGCCAGAGATCTCTGCTAATCCTGGGGATAGTGGAGCACCCTGGGCTGCAGCAGGCACAGTCAGAAAGGGCTAAATGAAGTGCAAAAGGGAAAAACAGAAAAAAGTTAAATGCTGTGGTTTCCTTCTCCCAGGTGGCTTGAGCTATTTAGGGCTTGTAAAGCGAATTGCTCTTGGTTTTTGGCAGCACACGAGGACAGAGTTTTGGAGCATGGCTGGGGATATGTTTATACACATACCTATATGTTTATATAAATAGCTTTATTGAAAAGTAATTAAAAAAAGTCAATGGAAATTCCTATGCACTTTCAGGATTCTGGGTGTGAATTAAAAATTAAGCCCATTTATGCTTTGTCGTTCTTGGCACTTGTGGAGATCAGGTAGCTGAAAGCATGACTGAGTTTTGGGCCTTGTCATACACGATGCACAAGAGCTCTGCTGGCTGTAGAATGTATTTGACAGTTCTGGGAACAAGGAGGAAGGGATCTCCCAAGAGATTGTCTGCTTTGGGCATCTGAAGTGTTGTAGGCCAAACTCAGGGGGAAATGTTAGAGGATAGCTGGGTGTACAGTCGGCAGGGGCACGAAGATTTAACCAGTTGTATTGGAGTAGAAATGGAGGTGTTGCTGAAGTAAGAAAAAATGGGTTACTGGAGCAGGGAGGAGAGAGAGCAGTAGAAAAATGTGGAGGTGACATATCCCATGTGAACTGGATGCCTTTGATCTGCTGAATAAATATTGTCTTGCTTTATGAGTTTAAGTTTACTCAGGCTTTCTCTCCAGGGTTTTCCTGAAATCTTGTGAGTTACAAGTTGACACTTTTCAATTTGTGTATTGAGCTTGATTCCAAATGCTGAGATTCAGCAAAAAAAAGCTAATATATCTATCATAATAGAATCCAATATGCACATAAAAATTATTTGCTGTCCTTAAGAATCAGTAAATTTAACATTTTGCTAAAATCCCTGAAGGTTAAACTTTCTTATAATAGGGAAAAATTTAATGTAGAAATTGTATACTGCAGCTTAAGGTCCAAATTCTACCATTCAGGGGAAGGACTGCAGGATATTGCCCTTTATTTGCAAACAGGGAAGGGCACTTACACTTAGCAAAGTGTGCCTTTGGAAACCAACAAGAAATTGGAGAGGTACAGAGAAGATTAAAGTATTCCTCTGCAAAGGAAGTTAATCCAATTTCTCAGTACCAATTTTTCTGCACTTAAGAGGAGATTGTATTCTGCATTCTTGATCCATCAAGTGTGAATTAATTTAATGCAACAATCACCTGTTGCTTGATATTTGTCTCTAAGCATGTATTTTGCCGAGGGTAGCATGATACAGGGGTATGAGTTGTGTTCTACGCCTCCTTCTCCACACACAAAGTCAAACTGACTTGATAGTTTGTGTTCTCTGAGACCCAAGAGAGCTTGTTTCAACTTTTATTATTACCCTCCTTGCTGGCCTGGTATAATGTCACTTTGTCACACTTTGTCTGGTTGCAATATAACCTCTCCAGAAACACAGATGCAAACCCAGGTCCCTACCTCTACCAGTGTAAACTGAGAGGACAAAAACAGACACAGAATAAAATAAAGGTCTGTAACATGTGAGTAAAGTGACCAGAACAATGACTGGATTGTAGTTTATTGTTTGGTTTTCAAGTTAAAATCTCCAAGAAAATCCCTCCTGTCAATTAAACGGAAGGAGGGGGGAGCTCCTCTCTCTTGCATTCATCATACTCACAGCTTCTCCCCTCAAGTCTAGGAGCACAGTCTGCATAGGAGATGGTGGTGCAGTGTAGAGTTAACAAAAACTTGTGTCTTGACCTCAGGATGCCTGAGCTGGGCCTGTCAGTGCTGGTTTACAGAGCAGTCTGCTGAGATAAGTCCTAGGGAAGGGTGAAATACCTGAGGACAGAGGCAGCCAGACAGCAGTATTAATGCTTAGTATCTTTAAAAGAGAATTTTTTTTTTTTTATTTCCTCTTCCCCTTTATCTAATTCCTGAATGTGAAATGGAGGCAGATGTGTGGAATGAATTCATCCAGGATTTAGAAACACCGTTTTGTATGTGTACCCACCCACATAATTGCTTTCCTTTGACACATTGCACTCCTGTGCACACCTGTGGGATGTTGGCAAGATCTCCTGGATATTAGATCTACTGAGCATATGACCCATATAGTTTTCACAGTATGGTAAAGTTACAGAATTACACCTGGTAACCTTGCTGGGCTATGTACTGCATCCTGCTTTCATCTTCTGTACCTTTTGCTTTTGGTAGGGCAGTGTGATGGAAATCAGGACTAATGTGTCTCTTGTGAATTGCAATTTTGTATTTTTGTGTATTCATACTGGAAGATTCATGAATACTCAGAGTATTTCAGTTGCTGGGATTCACTTATTTCTACGGGGAGTTCTAGGATTTTATTTATTCTCTCTGTGACTAAGTGTACCTATGAATAAAATAGGGACCTTGCTGATTTTCCTGTGAAGATCAAGTACTGTTGAGAGGCTCTAGGATAAGAACAGCAGGTGTCTTGAAGGACACTGCAGAGACTTCCCTCGTGCTGGGGCTGGTGGAGGCCAGGCAGGAGACAGCACAAGGCACTTCAGGAGTGTGTTGTACATGTGTATTTGTAGCTATAAGAGTGTTGCTTGTCTTGATGCCTGCTTCTGATTCTCAGAAGAAGAACTCTAGTCCAGAAAAAAGAGTACTTCAGGATCTTGTAGAGATTACCAAGTACTTAGGACTTATGTTTTGTTATTTATTTGTAAGAACAGCAGCTCTGCAGAACGGCACTGCAATACTGTGGGGAAGAGGTTGCCCTGTTCGTGACTTACAGGAAGAATGTCTCTTACAGCTCTTACTAGCACCATTTCTCAAAGTACTTAAGATATTCCTTGGAAAGTCCTTCATCCAAATTCTGATAACTTGCAACCTTGCTTAGCTTTCACAGGAGCCAGTGGCACCACAGTTCAAAGTTTTGGCTGCATGTTAACAAAATGCTGTCCAGCTCTGTTGCATAAAGAGTAATTTTCCCAGTTGTGGGGTGTTTTTATCCCTCCTGTTCATTTTAACTGCCCCAAATATTCATTTCAAGGAAGGAAACAGTCTTTAACGTGTGTGTGTTTCAGAGATTTGGGATATTGGAAAGATCAATCAAAACAGCGAGCTAATTTCCCACTACTGTGCAATTCACAATCTGTAAAACACTTTCACACCAATCTGCAAGGGCTTGAAAGTGCCAGTAACCCCACAGCATGGGGTTCCTGACACATGGGCCACAATGCTGACTATTTCTCTTCTGGTTCTCTCTTCATTTGGGAGCAGAGAGCCTGGTTCTTCCTGACAAAGCCAATGACCATACGGAGAGAGAGAGAGAGAAAAAAAAAAAAAAAGACATCCCCAGGGAGCACATGGAAGGAAATAAAACAATTTGCTTGCAAATGGGAGGTAATTGGTATGTTAATTAAAGTCAACTTTACCTCTCTTAATGTTAACCTCCTGATTTTTCTCCAGTGTTTCAGGTAGAGGAAAAGCATTTATTCTTTAGTATTCTTGAGAATGAAATTGGATAACAGACACAAATGAAGTCCAAACCTAGTACAAAAAAACATGAGAAGATATGTCTCCCGGCTGCTTTCCTAATACAGCATAAGGAGGCCGAGATAGTTATCTGAGCAGTCACTCCACAGCTCAGACTTCAAATTATAGTAATTATGACAATTTGTGCCAATAGCCACGAGGTGGTTTTTTTTGATGTGGTTAAAAATAACATCTGTAAAAATCCAATAAAAAAAAAATTACATTTTGCTAATTTTCTGATAAGATAATGTTTAACTGTACTCTGTGCCTTCTACTGCCGTTTTCAATTAGAGTATTTCCTTCTGGGCTTTTACCATCTCGTCTCATGGATCCGATTCCATCCTGAGCAGTTCATTTGTTTTAACTTTCTTAATTAATTGTTTTGTGTAGGTTTTGCCTTTCAAACTGATATCAATCTTCCAGACTTATTAACGTGCTGATTGCTAATGTGCGATACAAAGCACGACTCAGTTAAATTGTTCTTTCTGTCATATTAAACAGAGTTCCCATATTAGCCTGCTAAACAAAATAATTGTAGATAATTTAGAGGGTAAAAAATGACAAGAGTCCGGTACCTGGGAGAGTAAAATAAAAAGTTCTGTTAGCAGTTGCTTTGTGCTGGCTTTGGGTACAATTCAGAGCCCACAAGCACAGGCAGAGCAAGACAAAATAATTAACTGCTACGGAATTGTAGGAGAGCTGGTGAGAAAAATTAGTGTTCCCAAGCAGTGAAGTTTCTTACCTTGAGGAATATGGGTGACAAGGAGAAGCAGGGTATCAGACACAGCTGATAGCTTCCCTCCTGTATTTTCATTTGCGTGAAATGGCTCAGTTTCATATTACTGCATTAAACAGCGCAGATGATGCCATTTTGAAGAAGCATTATGTCCTTCATACCCTTCTCACATACCTCTGCTCCACATAGCTTGGCTGAAAGTACACATCATTTGGAGTCATGATTGGATGTTCTGATGTAGTTTAACTGGTTTATAGCAAGGAACACCCTTCTCTGGGCATCAGGGCCACCCTTGAATCTGTCATGTAGGGTGACCCAGTGCAAGTTCAGTGTTTGGCAGTGCAGGAGAATTGTTTCTCAGAAAAGGCACTAATCTCTCAACAGTTTAAATTCACTTGGGTTTATGACCAGATCCCTCAGAGCAGAGAATTTATTGTTTGTGCTGTAGTATCTCTCCTCTGCCTGACCAAGCTGAGGTCTCATGCTATATAATGTAAAAATGATAACTGGACATGCTCTAAGATCTTATAACTTTTACTGGAGATGTTGTGTCTGATGTTGGTAAGAGCAGAGAGATGCTTATGTCCTGTTGTCAATCTCTGATTCCTAAACATCACAGTAAATGATAATATAAAGAATGAAAGAGAAATGTAGCCTCAGGTATGTTCTCTTAAGGCTTTAAAAGGTTGGTGAGGGCCAGGAGAACTCCTCTGGCAATCATAGTTTTCAAGGTGCACTTTAGGTAAGAGACTGTGAAGTGCACATTTCAGCACTTAAACTAAGACAAATTTGCCCAATATAAGGAAAATAAGATAGTTTACATATTAAAATTAGCAGACTCAGTAAAACTGAGGCTTACCTGGGATTTGGAGGCATGTTTTGATTTAAATTTCTTGGGTACGAGTCTCAGTGCATGATTGGGTATTGTGAAATGGTAAACTCTGAACTCAGTGAAAAAGACTTGTTGAGTTTTGCTTATTAGAGTACTACAGAAGTGATTTGCCACTCTGCAATATGTTCTTCTGTATTCCTTGATGTTTCCTAATGCTTTTGATATGTGCTCCTGACTTCTCCATCAGGCCCTGCAGAATTTTGCATGCATTCAGTTTTTTGCCTTTTTTCAACTAGGGAAAGTCAACCTGCTCTACTATTTGCAGCCTCCCCTTCCCCACTTACCCTGTTTTTTCCTCTAGATTTTTATGTTATATACATAAGCACATCACTGTTCTCAAAGTATGGTATCATAAGATCAGTATTGATTTAAAACAATTCTCTTTTAACTCATAATCCCTAGCAGGTGTATTGCATGGTACTGTGACATACCCATGAAAACTTGTATTTTTCTGGAGGTTTTGTCTTCTAGAGCTGGTACAACCCTTGCCAGCCCTTCAGCACAGTATTGAGCCCTGTTGTATGTGGTAGCTGTAGAGATGGTTGCTCTCTTCTTACTTTTTGAAAATCTGGCCAACTCCAGTGCACACAAACTCCAAGCTGCCTCGATGCTTAGGCTGCTGAAGGGAGCTCATGGGATAAGTTATGCCAATTTGACTACAGATTGCTTCAGAGCAGCTGCAAAACCTGCACTGGCTGTGACTCAGAAGATTTTTCTGCTTTAAGGCACTTGCATCCCATTACTTGCAGTGAGGGTTTCCTCTTTTTTTTGAAACCATGCAGAAGACTGGCCTCACTAAAAACTATATCGGAGTAATTTCCTCATTTCTCCTTGCAACACAAGTCCCTGTGCAGTTTCCCTGGCACTGTAGGCCTCTCCTGCTGGAGAGGGGTCAGGTTTGCAAAGTAGGAATAAGCATCTTGGAGCTAAATTGACCTTATACACAGACAAAGGTTGGCCATTGTCGGCCTGGAGCTTCTCTGACCTTCCTGGCTTTTTATATGCCGGCCCACATGTGCTGACACAGATTTCCCAGCTCTGGTACTAAGTTGCTGCTCACAGAATAAGAATAATAGAAAAATGCTAAGCATTTTGCTTGATTTAAATTTTGCAGAAAACCAAAGTGGAATGAACTTTGGCTTCTGTTCAGCTGCAATCTAGATATGAATTAACAGTCACTTCAGACTTAAATTAGACGATTCAACCATTGAATGTCATTCAGCAGCACACCAAAATAAATCCAGATGACATTTATGACATATTTCATTGTTTCTATAATGTAAGTACTACAAAAGGTGTAAATCACAGCACAATACTTTATTGCATTTCTTTTTGAAACACTGTCCGTGAATAAATTTAGACTGGAAATTAGAAGATTTGTTACTATCAAGGTGAGAAATGTGTGCTGATGTTGCTGAGATGGCACTGGATTGCAACTGCCCATGCTGGACTGGAGCTCGTAATTCAGTTCCACTCCATGCTGATGCTCCTTGGTACACAAGGATGGGTTATTTAAAACATGCATCAGAGCCAAATGTTTTTGGCTCCCTCTTGGACTGCTTTTGTTCTGGAATCATCAATGGACTTAAAAAAATTAGAACACTTAAATGAAGTATTTAAAAATCTAAATTTTAAAATTTGGTTAGTGGTCTAAGAAAATGTGAGTGCTGGTGATAGACTCCTTTATTTGAATACCTCTTCTGTGTCAAGTATATTGAAAACCCCAGACACACCTTTCTCAAAAAGGAGGGAAAAAAAAAAGGAGAAAGAATAGAGGAATTGAGATATTCCCCAGTGCAATCACACAGCTGAAAGACACAAGATATGAGATGCATTTACTAATTAGACTGCAAATTTTCCCTGCCCTCTCAACTGAAAGAATACATAATGTATTAATTCATGTAGTGCCCATGGCAGATCTAAAAAAGTACCTGTGATGTGCTGTCACTGGGCAAACTGCTTTCTGCTACTGCTGCCCTCTTCAGTCTGGGGCTGTTAGGGAATTGAGATATTAAGTGGATGGGACACTTAGTCATGAACAGCACTGGGCCATAAGCTGCCCTTCCTGGCAGACTGTCCCTGCTCCTCATGAAAAGGTCTTTCACACTGTTGATACTCCCAAGATGACAGTAGCACTAGATTTACACGCTATCACTGATGCAGCAGGGCCAGTAAAGGAAGGAAAACTTCAGGGAGTCATCCACATCAAAAGTACCAAAGTCAAGCTGAAAACACAAGAAAAAAAGTGTATTTAAACATGATGGACTACAGGAAACGCATATGCAACAGATAAAATAAGATCTCAATGACTGAAGGTTTTACAGAGTAATTTTAAGGATGAACTGTTCCTAAACAATTTTTCCAGGGTATTAAGCACTAACAGCATCAGGCATGCATGTCTTGTTCCACTCTTTCTTTTTTTTTTTTTCCTTGAACAAACAAGTTGAATGTGGCCAGTACAAGAAAAGAGCCCACTCCCCACTTCTGTGTGCACGTTCCTTTGTCCTCTTTCCAATATCCCCCAGTAATGATGGAGCTCAGGATCGTGTTCTGCTCTAATGTCTTTCTTGTAAGATTCGGAGGGTAGTGCCGTCGTGACCTTCGGGAGCAGTTTTTTCCATTTGGAAGAAGGCGGGGGAGAGAGCATTGAATTTGAGATTGACTTTGCTCCTTTTAGCATGTGGAAATTCAAAGGAAGCTCCTTGATTCACCAACAATGGCTGCATCTCCAGCCTTAGAGAATGCAAAGGCATCAGTAGGAGCAGACTGATGAAGTTAATACCCTCAGACTGCATTTGTGAATGTGACCAGAGTCCAGTATGTTGTATACTATAGAAAAATGCTGATGTTATTCCTTGCAGAGAATTTTTACCTGAGGATTAAAGAAATGAGGAGCTTGAGAGTTTTAGACATAATGTTATGTCCACAGTTTCTTGTTGGGGCACTTATGGGCTCTACAAATGTGGTGTGTGTTTTGGAGACTTCCAAGGAACACATCCAGCTAAAGGCCAAAATGCAGATTAGAACCATCTACAGAGATTTTAAAGAGGGTGGTTTTCGTTGTTACCTTCCCTGCAAGGGGCCAGTCTATTCAACTCAAGTTCTGGGATGTGAGGTGAACAGTTACTCAGTGTGAGCTTTATTTTCAGTGAAGGTCAGATTGACTATATGAGTAGAAAGTCTTTTGGTGAGCAGCACTGGACAACCATTGGGTTCTTTGAATCCTTGAATGTTCCTTGAGTGCATCTTTTGATCTGAGCTGGCCAGTCCTTTCTGTCTGGGCTTCAAATTTAGCTACACTGATCCCAGGGCAAAGGATTGCCCAACAAATATTTCAGCAAGACTTGACACTAGCTATCTTTCTTTAAGTTTTGTAGAGACAACTGAGTGCATCACTCACTTAGAGGTGGCATTTCTGCATCAAGCTGGAGTTTCATGGGCACCATCAAGGGAGGAAGAGGTTATGTTCCTGCACATGCTTCCTCCTGATAAAATGGTGCTTTCACCATTTAATTTTTGTGATGAGGAAGCTTTCTCCATGGTACACCTGCTACAAACTGAATTTTTGGCTCTGCAGGAGCATGTAAACTTTGTGGTAAACCACTAGCAGGAAATCAAATCTGATAAAGGTATATGTTTATTGTGAAAAAGGCATCCATAACTGAAGAGGTGTTCTACTGTATTGGGAAAAGTTTTGGTCGTTGGGAACACTTAATGCAGACTTAGGAACAAATATACATCCAAATTGTCATGCATGTTTTCTGTCTTAAGGCTGTTGTACTGTATAAATATTAAACACTGATAACTTCCAGTTATTCATCCCATTACTTTTGTGCTACCCTTGGCTGGGCAGAGCAAGTGGTTGGTACTGCAGGAACAAACCCACATATCTATAGTGAGGGCACAAGTAGATAGTACTTTGAGCCAGTGGACATTAATTTACTTCTAAAACTGACAGAGAAAAATTTATAGGGAGCTGTTAAAAGGTCTGTTAAAAAGGTTTTAATTTAGTTATATTTGAGAATCAATTAATGAAGTTGGCCCTCTTCTGATTGCTGGTTTGAGTATAGTCACAGGAATGTGTGGATGTTTGTGTATCCAGAGAGCACCTACAACTGGGTGAGCATGAGTTAACAGTGTGGTGGAATTCAGGTTGCTGGTAAAAGGAATTATTTTATCAATAAGATCCAACTTCGTTACAGTTGCTGCTGATGAAACTCAAAATGCAATTTAGCACCTCAGGTTGCTGTATCCATTCTAGTACAAAATTACTTTCTCTTGCTATCAGTAAATTACAACTATTTGAGTTTAGCCCCAGAAAGAGTCTTTTATTGTGCTTCTTATTGCTTATGAAATCTCTTTCAACTGTGTTGTTTTCTTGTTGGACAGAGGATCTGAACTTATCCCTTTATTTTAAGGTAAAGAACAGGTTAGTTACTTGCATTCCTCCCTTACACCTGTGTAGCTGCAGAGGGAAAGGAATGCATTTTGCTGTGTGTCTACACATAAATATATGAAGAGTTCTTTTTAAGAATATATTAATTAATACCTACTAATAGGTCATCTTTGATACCTGAAGTCTAAGCTGGAAATGGAGCATGTTCCAACACTTCCAAGTATGTTCTTGCAGTCATCTTCTATTACCCATTTAATATTGTTTGCAAGAGATGAAAATAAGACATTCACAGAAGACTCTCTGGAGGCTTTGTGCTGTCATCATAAAAAGCAAATCTTGAGCTTCCTAATGAGTCCAAGTTATTTGTAACTTAAATTGAAATAACTACTTTGCTTAGCAATTAATAATAGGAGAATCTTTACCGAGACTCAGGTGATATTACTTAGACATATAATCAGCACAAAGCTTCTGAGTTATCTGGTTTTATTTCCATTGAATTTTAGGCCATGTAAATGTTAATTCTTTCAATCAAGAACATGATGTGTATGTATTATACATGAATGTGCTGGGGTTCAGAATTATCCTCCATATGGATAATCTTCTTCTGAAATGATGATAATTTAATAAGTAGTTCACATAAAAAATAAATGGCCTTACTTCAAAGCACTATGCAAGGCCAGGAAAACTGGAAAAATTCAAACAATGCAGTGAAGCAGTGTTTTTCTTGTTTGTGAATCTCCACTGAGAATATGGAGACTTGTGTACCTAGAAATAAAGGACAGTGCAAGTACCTTATGAGGTTTTGGGTTAGGATACACTAACTGGCTTTGTAATCTTCATCTTTAATCTGTGCTGCAAAATCTGTATGACTCTCTGCATGTTGAAAGAGAATTTGTTTTTAAGATGTTTGAGAACTTTGAAAAAATGAGTGTGTTTTTCAAATTCCTTCACCTGCAGAGTCATGTGTGTTGCTTGCTGTAGCCTAAGTGAGGAAGTCTCAGGATTCATTTGTTTAAGCTCTTTGTAAGCAGCTTAGAATAGCTATTGTAGAGGTGAAAATATTGTAGCTTTAAATCTCAGCTTCCCACAGTCTGCCAGGTCTGGGAGCCAACTCTGTGGTCCCACTGGGAGAGGGAATCTCCCATTTCTGGTAGCATACTGTTCCAACTTCTTGCCTTTTAGTGATACTACTTCCAAATGAAGAAATCGTTTCTGAAATGGGGATTAAGAGTTGCCAGGAAAGCTGCTGAAGGCAGGTTTAATTCTTGCAAAAAAAGTGATGTTTGGAAGGAACCCCTTTCTCACCACTGCCACCATTTCTGAGACAATTTTTTTTTGCCTTTTTAGCCTCACTCTGTTGGGGAAGATGTTCAGGAAATTTACATACTAATAGTGGTCTTCAGGAACATAAATCAGTAAACACAGGACCCATAAGCAGTCAAAGATGTATCATAATAGTTCCACAAAGTGTCTTATAAATCTGCAGCTTAACAAAGATGTATTGTCTTATTTGCACCAGGTATTTACAGTATCAATGTACTAATTCTGTGCTGGTATATAGTTAGTTCCTGCTGTTAAAGTTGCTATTTATTCTTCTCGTTATGCTTATTGCACTTAAAGCCACATATCAAGCTGTGTGCATCTCAAAATCAAATGGTAATTCATTGCACACAAATCCCCTAGGGAGGGGTCTGTATTTTGGGCAACAGAAGCATGAAGTCTCTACAAGCTCAGACTCTTATCCACACACACACATGAGCCATGTTCTCCCTTTAGCTCACGGAGATCTAACTGCTGCTGTGTCAATTTTTTTCCTTGAAAGTTTAGAATTTTTAAAAATTAGATTTGGCTTTTTAAGGTCCAGGGATCAGGTTCTAAAATGTAAGTGCTGTGAATCTTCTGACTCATAGGAATATCTAGATCTTAACTATGGAGATTTTATTTTCTCTTTATTTATAAATCTGTTTCTCTACTGGTGAAGACTTATTGAGTGGGTTTTTTTAACACTAGATAAGGTTAAGCTACTAATTTTGTTTTTAAATGTGAGCTTTAGTAAAATAAAGCGATAGGATTGTTTGGTCTTTTAGTCATTCATACCCAGGCCATGATGCCTCGGTGTGGTCAGCATTAGCCAAATTCTGCTCTAACTGAAGTCAGTGATTGTTTTCTTTGGGTGAAATATTAAGTGAAATACTAGGTGTTTTTAAAAATGTTATCCTTTAATCTTCTTCTTTCCTTAGCTTTTAATATATGCTTTTGGCTCTCATAATGGCTTGTTTCTGAGGGCAAATGTCAGGTGGCACGAGGATTACCTTGTTTTGCTCTGTTGGAATGTAGTCAGAAAGCTCAAGTTATCAGATTAGGGATTGCTGTTGCAATTAATATTGTGTAGTGCATCTATCATCAGCCTGCACAAAGCCTGATGCTGTGGACAGAGATCCTTTTCTAGGTCTGGCCCTGTGAGGGAAAAGAGCTTTTCATCTGCAACTGCTCCTCCCTCTGGCAGGACTCATGGGGTGATTCTGTACATCATCCTCAAGACATCTCCTCTAGATTGAGCTGGGTTGGTGGGGACAGGTCCAGCAGATTTCTGCCTTCTGAGGATTGCTCTGAGAAGTGGGAGAGCTCCTGGGTGCTGCAGCACTGACTGGGCTGCAGGAACAGCAGCTCTAACAGGAATGATGACAAAGACCTGGAGGCAAACTGGTCATTGAAAATCTCCATAATTATTTCTCTTTGCAGAGGACTCAGCTGTCTGTACCCAGAGACTTTTTCCTTCCATGAAATCTGATGAAAAGTTGACACCAGGACTTCTGAAGTTTGCTGGAAGTGGTCACTGGAGAGCTGGGGATGTGTGCATTAATCACAAGAACTGAATTCACTTTCTTAGCACTAACTATAATCAAGGTGGCCTCCTTCACATTTAAGAAAAACCAAATGTTTCCCTTTGGAACCATTTCCTCCTTTTCTTTCACCCCCAGCCTATTCCATGTGGCACAAAAAGGGAGCCATCAGGCCCCCACAGCAGCTGTTACCGCATAACTCCTAGGGTTGTGTCACGCAACCACTGAAGGGGTATGGAACTAAATCAACAAATTCTGATTTGTTGGTTCAACTGAGTACAAACTAGCTCAGGGAAAACCAAGTTGGAAATGGAGAGCAAATATATGTGAGAGGCAAGCCACAGCTTGCAGCAAAGAAAATGTTTGCAGAAAACGCCGGCATTACAGGTTTATCTAAGGTGTGGTCTAGCTTAAGCTGCAGTAATTACCCAAGGTACCATAGCTGTGGCTGGAAAATGAAGTGCTTTATAAACTTAACCCATTCATGTCTTCTAAGACCAACCACAGTGTTATACCTAGGCCAAGCCAGGGCTTTTCCAGTGCAACTGAAAATCCCCAAGATCTCATCCTCGTTCATTTACCTGCCAAGACAGCTTTGAGGGTCTGCATTCTCAGTGTTACAAACAAGCAAACAGGATAACCAGCTCTTTTATTTTACTTTTTAGAGGTGGTTCTGTCAAGTATAGTCAAAGCAGTAAAATGAGGGAAATCCTTTGAATCCTTGTGGGGAAAACAGATTTTCTAGGTATATATGGGGTTGGGAATAGCTGTGTAAAAAAAATGCTGGATGAGTAAGATTAAATTTAAACTTGCTAAATTTTGGATGGAAGTGTCTGTTGAACTATCAGTGCAGAGGGTAGAAATACTGCTGTCTTGAGGAGAGCTGCAAAGAGCTTGCCTGATTTATTCTATCCTGAGGAAAGAGAAGACAGTATTCATGTTCAGGAGTATGACAAAATATTTAAGCAAATTTGAAGGGACACCTCAAAAGATGGCCAGGATCTGAAAGGGATTTGTTTATGAGGAAAGAAAAAACCCTGAGTAGGTGAAGTTTGACCAAAATGGACATTTGTGCATTTGAACACTTAAACTGTGAGTATAATAGATTGTCTATCATGGATGTATTCCCAGGAACTGGCTGGAAAGGAGGATGCTAAAATTTATGTTCCAAAGTCTTTCATTCACAGACATACAGAGAAATAGCTTTTAAAGAAGAGAGTTCACCTAACTTAATATCCTTTATAAACTCTTGCAAATGATCTGAGACCAATAACTTCTCTTTTAATCAAAACATTGCATGTGGTATTTTGACCTATAAAATCAGAGATGAGTCTACGGCTTCCCATGCTGACATGCTCCAACATTTAACATTCTAGAATAGCTCTTGAGGGCGGTTGCCTGACTATGGGTAATTTTTTTCCCTGGCTAGAACTGGTATCTTTAGTCTAATTCAGATTTGTTTGGTTTTGACTTCCAGGGGATTAATCAGGATCTATAAGTTGGGATTAGGGAAGGGGGAAGAACTTTTTCTTGACTTATCAAACACAGTAATTTTTAATAAGTTTTCTGGTTTGCCAGAATGAAGACCAACTAGCTCTTGCATCTTCTGTTCTTGAAGGAAATTTGTTGCAAAGGAGGCTGTTCTGGCATGTTTTCATGTGTGCTACATTTATTTTTAAAATGTTTTCCAAAGATGCTTGGCAACAAGAGCTGAGACTGTCATTACTGTGAAGAATGGAAAAATAAAAGAACAGCTGGTGTGTTTGGTGTCCTGGGAGCTGTCACTCTTAGGATTCCCCCCCCTCAAAAGTAAAATCAAACTATGTATTTGTTCGTCTTTCATCATGTATAATAAATTATAAGAAGCTGAGAAAGAAGCCAAGCCAAATCCTGCAAAAAATCAGTTGAAAGCTGACAAATGCCCACTGGCTAAGTACATTCCTGGCAATACGGGAATCAAAGAAAGTAATAGGACAGTCTTCATTAGGTTTATTACCCTAAATTACTTAGAGCCTTGTCCTTAGTTTGCATAGGCAGTTCTTGCTGCCCTCACTGAAAGGTGTACAACAGCCAGTCAGATGCACTAGATCAGCCTCAGGGCAAATGGCTTGCAGGAGTATTAAAAATGATTATTAAAGCTATATGCAGTGGAAGCTGGTCTGGCATCACAGCTGTGCTAACTGGTCCTGAAGAGGAAAAGAGCATAAAGATCTGGACTAAACTTCATGTGTTGCCTCTTGTGACATAGATTTTACCTTCTCTTCCCTGCAAGTGGGAGGGCTCTGTTTCTTCTCTGGCTTTCCTGGTTCCTTCTCCCAGGCTGTGTCACTTGTTCCCCAAGCATTTTCTCCGAATGTTATTCATTTATCTTTTTGTTTACTTTAAGAATAAGAATATGCTCTATATTTTCCCTTTTTTTTTTTTTTTCAGTCTTGATTTGATTTTTACAGCCTTGTGTTTTCCTGTATAGAAAGCTATAGGAGAGGCTTGTGTAGGAAAGGACTGCAGAACCACAGTGTTCACATATTGTTCCCAGTCAGTGTAAATCTTTCCCTGACATGAGTGGACTTGTGATCAGACCTGCATGTCTTATTTTTCTAGTGATCCCTCTAGAGAACTGTGACTTCTGCTTTTTGAGACACTTTTTAGCTGATAATATGCCTTTCATAGAGAAAACATTTATTGTGGTGTTTGTTTGTTTGTAAAATGTACTTCAAAGCCTTTCCTTGTGCTAATTTATATGTTGTGACTTACTACATAGAATGTGTGAGGGAAGTTTGAAAATCCTAGATTTAAGAGAAATATATTATACATGAGTATTTTGAAGGAATGACCAGTTTTCACTTTGCTGGCCAGAATAGTGGTGTGACTATTCCTGAGAGAGTTTCCCATGTAGAAATAAAATCCACTTCACACTCATTTGTCTTGTCTCTCTGCCTCCATATCTGTCTTGAACTTGCTTTTCTAACATTTTTGTTTGTTGTTCAAATATTTGCAGTCCTTAAAAGAGCAGAGGAACTTCAAGCATTTTGAAAACATAGAAGGGCTCCTTAAACTCAATGAAAATTACTGAGATATTGCTTTAAAGTGCCCTGCTTAAATAAATTAGAGAGTTCTACAACTCTTAAATGCCCAATAGAGATGCAAGAGGCACCTAAAATAATAGTCTAGGTCACACTTAAATGAATCTCTCTTGAGGAACATAACAGTAATAAGATAAACTGACTGCACTAAAGCGCAAAAGTACAGATAATAATACAATACAGCTCCCCTAAATGAATTTCTTTTAGAGGAAGTGACCAGGTGACTGGAACATGAAAAAGGAAAAAAATTAAAATTTAATTTGTTGAAAGAATCAATTTTTCTGAGTATCAGAGCAAAATGTTACTAGCCTGACAGATAACTCTTCAGAAGCTGAAAGGCTTTCTAATGCATTTCCTTTCATATGGAAGCATTTTGTTGACTTCATATACACAGTAATATGAATTTAGTTGCTGCAGGTAGAGACTAAAAAAGCACTAGTTTAGAGTGCTGGTCTTTTCTTTTGCTGTAACCTCTAAATCCAGGATTTAACCCCAGAGAGTGTCAGAATATTGTTGCAATCGGATTTTTGTCAACAGGCCCTGCACAAACTGAGTTTGGTGGGTTCGTCAAGGTTATGTAACAGCAAACATTTGGAAAAATTGGGCACAATTGTCAGCCTTTGCTCTGAAAGGGCACGGGATTAAATGAGCATAAAAATTTAATTGTCCTCTCACCCTGAATAAGGCTGGGGCTTCCCATATTAGGGTCGGGCTGGCTAGTTGAGCAGCAATTTTTATCTGGCCCCTGGATAAATAGATGCATTCAGCCTTCTCGGTCCTTCAACCTTCATTAACACAGAAATTAATCACATAAATTAAACATATATATTTTGCTGGAAAAAGTTTTAACAAGCTGCATCCTCTACTGGATGAGAGAAAAGAATCAGGCATGTGTATATATTTAGCCTGACAATGCCAAGATTTCCAGAATATGTTTAGGTTTCTGTCCTTAATTTTCAAGGAGCAGATTGGCAGCTGGTGTAAATTGTCTACACTAATCACAGTGGAGTTAGGCCAATATATACCATGAGGCAGTTGATTTTCACTTTGCTTGGGGCTCTCGAATTCCCATTCTCAACATGTTTTCTTTTTTAAACTTCATTGCTACTTTGCTGTAATTCACTTGCTTTCAGTGAAGGTACATGGGTGTGTAATTGGAATAACCAGGCCAAGAATTGGTCCTTTAGATCTTATGAGGACAAGAGTATTCCTGAATACATGTGTATTCAGTAGTGAAATGTACTGCATGTAAGACCCCAAATTTGTGATACATAACGACCTGTTACATTTATATGATCCTTTTTTCATTCTATGTGACCCCACAGAGATTCACAAGCCCCTTGACGGCATCAAACTGTGTCTGATTTTCTGCTACTGGAGCAGTTGGTCAGTAAAATAAATGATGTTAAGTAGCAGAAAAACCACTGATAACCTGGGTGCTTCCTGGAGTTGTAAGGGGAGTTGTTCTTCTCAGCCTTCCACCGTAAATGGCAACGTGTTATGTGATAATGTTGACCACAAGCCATTAAAATAAGGTGGGATTTGCTTAAAAGCAAATGCTTTGTATTGAAGGTTTATTTTTCTCCTGTTTAAAATATGAAATTACAGAGCAAAAGGAAGTGGTGAAACCTCCATCATTCAAAGCCATGGGAATGTATCTGCTTGTTCACACATGCTCCATAGTTACTGAAAGTGTGATTCTCATTTTACCAACTAATCCAACACTTGGATGTGTTCAGAGGACAGCTTAGTCCTAGTCCAAAGTTTTGATTTCCACGTAATTATAAAGAAGAATGTGCCACATCATTCCTATCTTTTATTTGTGTGTCAGTGTCTAATAAAATATTCAAAGTGCAATTACAGATAGGCCAAGTTGTGTGCAAGACACGGAGTGCCTTTAGATAACTTAAGTGCCTCCTGTGAAAGGTGTTTATGGAATTTGGTCTGTCTTACAAATCTGGGTCTGCTGGGACGCACTGATGCACAATCTGACTTCTTCAGTGCAAGTTAATTGTTTCATGTTGTGGCTACCAGACCCTACAGCTTCTTTGTTGGCTTGCTCCTCTCTCCCATCCCGCTTGTTTGCTCCGTGATGCACAGTCTGATGGCATCTGCTGATGAACTGGGAAGAAAAGGGATTCAGGGAGCTCTTGTTCTGTGTGTCTCCCAGTGTTTTACAGCGCAGGAGATGCTGCACAGCGTTCTGAAATGCCTCCAGCGCTGGTGGATTTCACATACTGTCTGCATTTCCTAAATCTGGCATTCCACTTCAGAAGAGCTGGCAGCTTTCTGCCTTAAACTGGCTGAGAATTAGACATGTTTTCCTATGGAAAAACAGTCAAGGTTTTAAAATAGCTTAAATAATGAATCAAAATGAAACATTAGGGGAAAAAAATCCAACCTTTTATGTGTGTCATTGTGTATGCAAGTGGGTGGCCAGGAGCTTCTTGGAGAACCCAGGTTTTAGGAGAGCAAACAATAGAACGTATTTATGGGATATTAGCTGGCTGTCTGGAAATTCCTGTCCCATTTTGAATTTTGGAAAGCTGGAGAGGGGAGAGAGACAAGAAAGGAGAAGGGTAAGGGACAGCGGAAACCCAGGGAAGTTGTTACTGGCATGCTGCTCTTACCCTTCCTTCTTCATGTTTCTTCTCTCCTTTGGAAGACTCCTGTCATTTTAGTAAGGAGAAAGATTGTAACTAGGGAATATTTTTTTTAATATTAAATATTATAGGAAACATTTATATTTTTTGTTTGTGCAAGCACAGCACTTCTGATTAGAAAAGTATCACAGGAAACGAATTTTTAACTCTGTTTTGACTATCCACTTGTGAATTCAATGTAGTTCACCCTGACACATATAGCCATTCTGGTCACAGTTAATAAGATTAAGTCTTTTTCTCTGAGGTGTTTTGGTTGAAATGCAAGGGCTTTGAGTGGTAGAAAAGTATGCTCAGTGCCTAGAGTTATTGTACCAAATATGCCTTCATTTCCAAGGAAAACCTTGTTCTCAGTAACTAGTCCTTCAAAACACATGCTCCAGGTTCCCAAAAACCTTCCCATTTCTCTGGTTTGAGGAGCTTCATTATTGTACAGTCAGTTTGTGACTCTCCAGGTCTCATCTTTCATGACATGCTGCATCTGCACTGCTCTGTGATTCAAGTGAAAGGATTTCAAATAAAGCACTACAGATTTGAGACACCTCAAAAAAAAAAAAAAAAAAGTAAACGTTATGATTTGAAATTAGAATTAAAAGATACTCTGAGATAAAATATACTCAGAAATACTGGTACCTGATTTACAAGTTAGAGTACACAGAGGCATTTCATTGCTCCAGTGTTAAGCATGGCAGAAAAATTCAGACCTCTGGGAGACTTTGAGGAAGTAATTTCAGAATTCATATGCTGCTGTTGGGCATTTTTAGTAGTATCAGGCCTATTTATTGCATCTATAATATTAGATATTATCACAGTGGATTATATTGCATTGCCTCAGAATGCTAATCGTAACACTAGTATTTTCTTATTGTTAACGTGAATTTTGTACTGGAATATCAAATATTAGCAGGGAATATAAACTGAAAATTGGCATTAGAAAATGTTTGATTAAAGATCGAATTAGCAGAAAGAGACTTTTAAAAGAAAATAGTTCATAGTTTTTTGTTACTACTTTACTTGTACCTCCATTTACCTTTTCTGTTTAAGCTTAAAGGTGGTAGGACACATCATTAGAATTTAGCTGTAAGAATCTTAAAAAACAGTAACTGCTTTGATTAAAGCTAAATTATTAAGTTTGTTATTGAGTGTTAATTTTGTTTCTTGACACATTGTGCTTGCCAAAATCCAGTGGCCAAGTGAGTTGGTTTAGAAGGTTTGTTTCTCTCCCTTGAGAAAAAGGGACTATTATCTATGCAGCAATATATTGTGGCTCAGAAGCATTAGTTGGGGAAGGGAAGAAGTTGTCATCTCTCAGACCTAAAGGATTTCAAAGGCTGCAAGCATAACAGGAACTCTTTTAATTTTGTGCCACCCATCTTGTCTTCATGGTGACCCATGAAAACTGACACAAGACAGTGGTATGCCAGCATTTCTTAAAGGAAAAACAGTTTATTACTAGAGCTTTGAGAACTCTGAGAAAAGTCATGGGAGCAAGCTTTATTTCTCTCTTTCAGCCAGCAGAAGGTTTCCCAGGTTTGTGATCTAGTTTAAATTGGAGGAAGATCTGTGTAGTGCAGAATGCACTGAGAGATGGCTGGACCCAAGGCATTTGCTGCCCTGTTTTGGGGTAGCTCATGCTCTGGTCTCAGTACCAGTAGAATTGTGTTGCATTTGCATTGGCTGTGCTTTTCTCCTGCCTGCTTAGATTTACCTACTCAAAGTAAAATGAGCAGTATGTGATGGTGGATAGACAGTATTGAGGAACTGGGCTGTTCTTTGGTGTCTTCCCTGTGTCTAAGTACTCAGATGAGAGCATGGAAACTGGTCCAGGTCTGGAGCTGTTTGAAACGAAACAACCTCACCGCACCAATGCAAGCTCTGAGTCGCTGTCTTGTGCTGTGCTTGCCCCATGTCAGACCTTCTGTATTTCACTGGAGTATGTTTTTTGGTGAAGAAAGCCACTAACCTTCTGGCTAATGGGAAATAGGGATAGATGGAAGAAAATAGCTTGTACATCACTCCTCCCTTTTCTGGGTTCTCACTTTATCCATCCAGGTTGTTTCCTGTATGTGTTACTGCAAAGATCTTAGGGCAGACCCTCAAACTAAATGCATGGTTGATGCTGACGAGAGCGCAGCTCATCCTGGATTGAAAACAACATGGATTTGTTTTTCTCAGCATATTGCCATGCAAATCCATACTGATGGCTTGCTAGGCTGGTATTGCCAGCAAAGCACAAAAACCTCCAGTGGACACAATTCACAGATCTCTGTTCTGGAGGTAGTAGGCACTCTGAACTCTGGGATGGAATTTGCTATGTGTGGAATGCAAGAATTTTCTAGTAGCTTGCAACATTGCAAGGTGACGAGCAATCCTCAGTGCTGAATGCCCCCACCTTTCCCATCCCATCCACAGTAACAGAGGGTGCTCAGGAGCACTCTGCACTGCAAAGGATCGAGTCTGTCATCTCTTCTGGTGTTTTCAGAAAGAAAAAAATCACCATTGAGAGCCTCTGAAAGCTTCTAGTTTTTAATGATCTATCTGTACCTTTCCATTGTGTTCTGCTGGAAAAGACAATTTATTTTAAAAGATCTGGGGGGTTCAGTGAGCCCGGTTTGCACATTTTTTGTGACATATCCAGCATTCCCAGCAAGGGCAACTTCTTAGCATGGCAAGCTACAGAACAATGCGGCTTTTTTTCTTTGCCCCTCTTTCTCCCAAGTCTTCCAGAGAAGAGAACATCTCTCATTATATAAAAAAAAAAAAAAAAAAAAGTGCCTGGTTGTGTGTATCATACAGGTGGGAAATATGAACTTTAATAAAAATGAACCATTCTAGACTTGGGTGTTTTAAGTCTGATGACAAAATTGATTCTCCTCATAGCTGAAAATGCATGAAGGAAACAAGTGTTTTAAGATGAGAATGACAGTGTTCAATTTAAACTGCAGAGAAATTGAAACTTTAACACTTTAGGGGCAAGAGATGGTTTGTTGTGAGGTGTGTGAACCACGCTTTTGTGCAGTGGAGCCTTACTCCCTGGCACAAGCTTGTTAGTGCTGCTCCAGTAGAAGAAATAACAAAATCCTCTTTGTCTCAAGTTGGTATCTACAAATTCTCACAGGGAGAAACAAAACAAAACAACACAAAACCCCCAACAGCCCAACATGTCAAACCCTCACTATTTTCGCATGTGAAAATCCCCTGAGAGAAATATTGTGTATCGCTACTGTAGATAGAGTACATGTACTCAAGAACAAAGGGGGCTTAAGAAGAAGACATGGTGAATATATAATAACTCTGAATAAATACGGTAAGTCCTCTCTTGTTTCTTTGCAAGTGCTTTTCAAGAAGTGAATAATAGTAAAGCTCTCCAAGTCACTTAGGGTCTGAGCCTGCAAATATCTACTCATATGAGTACTTCTTACTCATGTAAGTAGTCCCATTGAAGTCTGTAAACCTGCTCATGTGAGTAACGCTAAACAAGTTCGGGGTCTAAAACACTATGGGGAAGACAAAAGCATATACAAGTACAGCCCTAAGACTCTTCAGACATGGAGCAGCAAAAGATTTATCTGAGGCTTCCAATGTAAAGCCTTGTAAATTAGTAGGAAGATCTAAAAAATCGGGCCGCCGCTGCATTGGGAAGCAATGGAGCTCTCTTAATATGGGGATATAGGGGTAATGTGATGGAAAGACTTAGATGCAGCATGTAGTCCAGCAGTTGTATTCTGTACTCCTCACAATCGGAGCAGTAGCTGGAAGTCTAGCAAGCAAATAATTATAGTAATCAAGTCACGATGAAACAAAGGAGAGGCTATTATTCCAGCAACTGGCCAAGGGAACAAAAGTTTGGCTGGATGGATTCCTGAAGGAGAGCAGGATTTACTACGTAATGCAAGATATAAACTTTGATGCATTTAAATTGTTTTACAGATTTTTACTTTTTAAATAGCCTTTGACCAAAAATAAACTAATAGTTGACTATCAATTTACGCTGATTAATTTTTGGACAGCCACAAATGGAAATCTGCTAAAAGTCAGGGCTTGCTTGTATTCTGTACTTGCCAATATAAAAATTATAAAAAATTGTTTTACCCTGTCCTCAGTCTGATCAAGCAAGGAATACAATTCTTCCCATTCTAAAGCTGAAACTGTAGAAGTAGCAAAATTTTCTCTCATGGGTTTTTTTGGGAGGCACAATTCTGTCTCTGTGGTCTGGAGCTGAGAGCAAAGTGAAGTGTGACCATGTGCACTTTGCAGCCACGTGGACTCAGTCTGACTGTGTATGTCTCTTGCAGTACCTCGCAGTAAGTGAGGCTTTATCCATCAGTAAAAAAGCTTGGCCAGTCATGCCTAATTTGTGCTGAATATATGATGCAGCCTCAAGATATTTTGGGATAAGTAATTCAGAAGTCTGTCTGGCATCCACTCTGTCCGCTTTGCGCTTAGGGTAAGTTTGGGCATGTGAATATGAGATGCTCATGGGGGTGGCCCAAGGATCAGTTTTCTTCTATTTCGTAAACCGGTGTCTTAGTTTCAATTTTTCCAGAAGGGAAAGTGAAATTGAGATAAATTAAGACCTAATCTAATGAAAAACAATGGTGAATAAATGGAAGATGGCATCTGGGGGGATCTGCCCTCAGCAATATTCTCAGGATGAAACATGAAATTTCTCTGAAAGGAAGAAGACCATGGCACCTCCTGATGGAGACTCAGGTTTTGGCTTGTGCTTTGCTTGTGGTATCACTGTGTCTATCAGGTGGACTTGCCTCCTGCTTACTGGGCTGCTCTTGAACAAAATTCTCTTAATATCTAAACAGTAGTGGTGGGAAGTATCAGTGGTCATTGCCATCAGTATTGTATTCTTTCATAACTTGCATCACTTTTAGAAATTTTTAAGCAAGGCTGAGGGAGTCTCATCCTTTAGTTGAAAGTACCAAATTACTGTCTTATTGCTTCCATCACTGTTCTGTTGGCTATGTTCAAAGTTGCTTTCTCCAGGTCAATAAAATTGTCCTGAATTTTCTCTTCCCAAAGGCAGATTTTTATTTAATAACCAGGATGTTTTTGTGACTTGTGACTGGACTTGAAATTCTGTGATTTCTTTGGATCTAATCCTCAAATACTAAGGAAGCCAACCAACAAAGACAGTTCTTGCAAAAAATTATGGGTAATAAATATGACCATATTAACACTGTTTCCAGGAACCCAAAGAAATTTGCCTGCCTGATCTGTAACCCTGTAGACTGGACCATTGGGAGTTTAGTTTTGCTATTTTAAAAGCAGTGATATTCATATATAGCTAATGGAGCTTCTAGCAGTGCAAAATCTGTCCTCTACTCTTTCAACTCTTCAGGGAGATTTCATCTTTGTGATTTTTTTTTTTTCCTCCTACAGGGGAGGGAAAAAAAAAAAAGAAACATTTGAGGGGGGAAAATAGAGATAAGAAAGCCCATGAAGAAATACCATTTCTAAGTAATGTACTTTTTTCAATGACAGCTTAGTATTTTTGTTAAACGGCACCACTTTCAGCTTTCTAAAAGGTTTAGCCAACAGTGCTCGCGCTGCTTTCGACAAGGCAAACCTTGCCCACCCGTTATAACCTTTAGGTCATTCCAATCATGTTATTTCTCCCATAATGCCAGAAGTAATGGAGTAGGCAGGAAGTGAAAGTAGAAGTTATACAGCACTGCTCTCCTGCCTTTTGTTTGCTTGTCTATAACTACCTTAAACTACTTCCTTCTCATCATTATAACAATGGGATGAAATGGTTCTTTATAAATGGCCATGAAGTAAAGGCAGGCTGCAAAGGCTTCTGTAACCTATTATTATGACCTTTCTCTCATCAGTAATTGTTTAGCAATTTGTACCTGAAAAATCCAAGCTGTCTGTAATGTGCCACACAAGGTGTGGTGAAAGGGCTTTGGAGACAGCTGGAATAATTATTAAATACTGATGTGGTACAAGGTAGTGAGTCTAAGCAGCAAAAAAAGGCATCCAAAGACTGAATAATGAACTTATCTTCAAATGCATTAGGCCTTGGACTGTTTTGGTGAAATAAATGCACATGATTTAACACAGAGAGTGCTGATGTTGTGCCTAGAATCACTTCAATAAGAAAAAAACAAAACCCGAAAAAAACCTGGTGTAATTCTGCCCTAAGTCAGAAACTAGTCTCCATAAAATCTTGATGTCTCTGAGAAGTAGCAGGAGTCCTGAAATACCCTCGTACTTTACTCATAAGCTACGGCATCTTTTGTAAGCATCATTTCAGTGTCACAACCCACCTGTTTGTTTAGATTCAAGCTGTAAGCAGCCTGACCTTCTCCAAACTCCTTCAACTGATCTCTAGGGCAAAAGCTTAATTAGTATTTTTTCACTAACTATTGAATATGTCAACTAATAGAGTTGTCCTTGTGACTAGTGATGACTCAGAGCCAGACACAGTAGGCATGGATAAGTGTAATGCAAGATGAGTATCAGCAAGTGTCTGTGGGCTGTGAAGGCTGCTGTGTCTCCAGCAATGGCGTGATTGCAGGGAGATCTTCTGCTTATGTTTTGGAATTGAAAAGCAAAACTTTTGAAGTGTCCAGTGTTTGCCTTGAGCTAGATCGTTTGAGGTGTTTTGCTCAGCTATTCCTTGTTCTAAGTCTGGCCACCCACTATTTCGTGTGATTTGTCTTTTGCTGGCCCTTTTCCCAAACCCGTTCGTGTTTGCCCAGCGAGTGCCAAAGCTTTCATTCTTCCTTCACTGAATGGCTCCAAATTTGCATCTCGTGCAAACAGCCCAGCTGCTAGAGTCACACTCAGAGTAAATGGCTGACACACTATTTATACACACTTCTTCCCGGGTAGCAACTTGCTGAGTGGTTAGGTGGAAAAAATAATATATTGCTTGACTTTATTTTTCACACTTTTTGTTGTCTTTGTTTTTTTTAATTCTACCCCTTAAAATATTTTGACAGATTTTCCCAGTTCTGTGGCTTTGGCAACAGCTGATATTGGCTTATCTTTTCAGTTAGTCTTTTTTTTTCATTATGTTTTTGAACACAGTCAGTCTGGATGGTTCACAAGGGACATCAGTGCAAAGAAATAACATGAAGATGGGAAGAGTAAGTGAATGCCAAGCAAAGTCTCGCAGGGAACTGCCTTGTGTGCCCTCTCCTGGCTGGAAGCAGCCAGCTCAGGCCGGCACTCCATGCTCCTTGTGCCGCTGGCTGCTCGAGCAGGTCAAGTAGCAAGAGATAATATAGGGATTTATGCAGCAAACAAGATGAGGCTCTTCCTCTGTAGCCTCAGCTATTGTCACTGCATGTTCCTTAGTAATGCTTCAGATTTCCTGCCCTCCGGGCATCTTTTTTCAAACCTGTTTCCTCCAGCTCTGTGCCTCCAAGTTTGGCAAGAAGCTGTGAGGACAGCTGATGGGGTGTGCTGGGCCTCCCCAGTGTTGGGCTGCTGGTTAAAGACCGTGGCCATGCAGGTGCCGACATCTCCTCCCTTGGGAACAGAGCTGCTCTGCTGCAGTTTACTGTGAAGATCTGGGAAAGGAGGTTCTGGGATCCAGCTTGTCCCTCCCAAACTGGGATCACTGCAGTGTGGTAGGTTGTGGACCTGCCACCATGAGCCTCATTCCCAGGGGCTTTGCAGAAGAACTTTATCTGGGTTCTCATGTGGCTTTTCCAGCTTGCTCCCTCCGCTTGCTTCTTCAAAGTGAAAAGTTTTTCAGACCTTGTTGTTCAAATCCTGGCTACAATGTGGTCACATGCCTCAGCTAAAGGGCTGTCACTCTGCTTTATTATTTGTGTTATGGTGACTGTCACACCTCAAAGTTCTGAGTATGGCAGAAAATCAGAAAAAGAAGGTTGGTCCCTGCCGTAAACCTCGATGCTGTCATACCTGGTAGGATGGGTTTGACACTTGCCCTGCATTTAGCTTGCCTTAATTAACATATGACTGCAAAGCATCAAGGAATCAGACTGTGTGTTTTGCTGTATCCTGAGGAAGGAGGGGTGGCTTCATGATTGCACTTGTTTGGCATTATCAGATTTCAAGGACAGTATTTAAATCTAGTAGTGCACCAGCTTGGTCCTTCTGCCATCAGAGCTGATGTGGAGTGTGCACTGGAGTTTACTGTGCTCTGGGCCTTCAGGTGAGATGCCAGACCTGCTGCTGCAGGTCCCTGTGTAAGGATTTTTTACTATTCATTTTCCTTTCACAGTTGCTGTGTTGTTTGTACATTAGTTAAATTCTTTTGGGGGAAAAAAGTTCTGCATCTTTGTAAACTAGCATTATTATATAGTTATTTAAGCTAGTCTGCCCAATGTTACGTTACATTTGGTAAGGGACAAGTCAGATAACTGTGTAAGATGAACAGATAAATGTGTGAGTAGAGAAAAGCAAATGTCTTTTTTTGTCTCTTTCCCCAGTACTTTATTTATCAACCTTTTACACTGATTTTTTTTCTGCTTTCAAATCCAAAAGGAGTGATGATGGTGAAGGATTTCCTTATCTGCTAAAGAGAAACAAGCCCTAATCCTGCAAATATCCATTCCTGGGCTTAACTTTGAAATTAACAATATTCGTCAATCTTTGCAGGATCAGAGGATAATTTAGCATTTGGATGAGCCCACCAAACCACTTTTCAATAAGATAGCACTCTTCCTTCCTGCACAGTAGTAAGAACTGTCCATTTAACATGACTGTTGTTTGACCTGTTTCAGTTTGTTTCCCGCTCACAAATTTTAAACTTGCGTAGGCATTTTGGTGAATTCTTTGAAATTCAGCAGAAAGCTTAGTTTTTGAGTTAGGCATTATGAGTATCAAATTAAGCTGTCAGCATGTGAAGTGATACAGAAGAAGATGTGTACGAGTACAAGCACAGGAACATGAACACACACAAGCATCTCTTTCCTCTCTGTGCTGACTGGGAAGTCTTAACAGCAGAACTAGAGGCTGGGAATTACATTTTAGTAATTCTTTTCTAGTTATGTCAGATTTCTAGCATGCTATTAGAGACATATGTGTCATCCTCACCATCACCCAACATATCATTGCTGTTTCAAACTGTTACCAGAGCTGTTGACACAGAATATTGTGTCTGTCGACAGCTCCAATTAGTTGGCGTGTCTGACTACTGACAGCACAGTCTACTTTTGTTTATGAAGACGGTGTGAGCTGTATCTCACTCTCACAACCTCCAGTGGCAGACAGATGGATAGAACTATATAATCATCAACGGAAGCGGGTGATATTCTGTCTTCACAAATCATCATGTGGAGCAGAACCAACGGCCTTTTGTCTGCTTTCAGAAATGACTGCAAGATTCCTCCCATCTGTCAAGTTATGAGGATGAATATGTATAAAATACATCAGATATATATGCAGGGTTTTGTATTGTGCAGTTTTTTTGTTTGATTGGGGGGTGAGGGGGAAGGGGGGAAAACTGCTTCTTAATTTTCACCAGATGTTAGCTATGAGACATGGAACAGTAGAGGGAGAAGCACAAACATTTTCTCTCAATTTGAACTTTCTTGAGGGTTTTTTTGGGTTTTTTTTTTTTGGTTTTTTTTTTTTTTTTTTTTTAGGAAGGACCAACCCCTCATCATTTGCAAATGTGGAACCCCATTGATTTCCTAAGGTCATACAACTGCAACTGAGCACAGAGTTTAGTCTAATGCACTCTTTACAAGTTTTTAATCCTCCCTATTGTGTGATTATAAAATCTTAGCAGCTGCCCAACCAGCGATGTTCTGATTTTCATTTAATAGCAGTTACAGATACAAAGTATTTTCAAATATACAGTTCCAAGTTGCCGAGTGGTTCCTCAAACAGTGTACACTGAGTTCAGGGAGTGTTTGTTCTGAGAACAGACACCCACCCCACGTAGGTAAGTAGTATAGATTTGACTCATTCATTCAAGCAACATACTGCTTAATATTCCTTACAAGACCTAAAATTTAAGCGTGACATTTGTTTTCTTAAGAATGTTAAGATTAATTGCTATCTGCAGATTTTTGTCATTAAAGAAAGAAGGCTTCCTTTTCCTTAGCACATCAGAATATCAAGATTTCAATAGGACTTTTGTTGTAGCTAGCAAATTCTTATAAAGCTGACAAATGTGCATTTGAAAGTGAAGGGGAAATAAGAATATGAATTGTATTTGTGCTATTTCTCTGCTTAGTTTTCCTGCTCTATAGTATATAATGCTTTTCAGCTTTCCTCTGTTGTATCATGTTTTAACATTTCAGTGATGATCCTGGCTCCTGAAAGCTAATTAGTGTTTATTATTGACTGAAATGGAAGCAGGATTTGAGTTTTGTACAGGAATTAGAGAATACAGATTCACTTCTGTGCTATATTTCATATAGCAAAAAGAAAAAAGTACATTTCCTTACCCTTGTGAGAAATGAACTATAATCTTGGAAAAATGTCCAAACTTTCCCTGCAAAATCAGCAGGTTCTAATGTATAAAATGTAAGCATGTACTTAAAGGATCAGAGAAGAGCAATGGTTGAAAGCATTTTTAGTTTTGTATCTTACTTCAGGATCAGATTCCTACTAAGACAATTTGAACAAATAGTGATAGCAGGACAGTTTTGGTTATTCCCCTCCCTCCTTTTTTTTCCACCCCCTCCTCTGTATCCTCAGTAAAAGTGATAACTCATAGAGTAAAATTTAGTGGGAAGCATGAAAATGCTTCTTAGATTCTGTGGATCTTTAGAGTAATCTCTGCCGGAGTTTGAAAGGAAACCTAAAAGTTTCATCCGGACTGATTTCACATCCCCATTAATTCCATAGATTTTTTTTTTTCTCTATTAATGAAAAGAACCTAAAACAGTGGAGGAATGTTACTGCTCTGGTTACAGGCCAGTTCTGAGTATGTTCGATGCATCAATTATAGCAGGTATATCAGTAACATAAAAATACCGTATTTTATTCGGAACTCAACAATTTTCCAATTGTATGTGTTTTTGATTTCTGCAAATCCCCAAGCAATCGGACTGTATGGGCTAAAATACTTTTGGCTTGGAACTTTTTAATAATTGAATTAAAAATTTACATGAATTCATAGTTGTATTCTAGTATTTTTGAGTTGCAGATGAGCAATGATTCATGAGATTGTGCTGCACACTGAAACAACTGAAAATTTGAAAATTTCTGAGCCACAGAACAAACTAATTTAAGACATTTACTGAACTACTTGAAGTCCAAGGAACTTCATAGTGAGGTCCTGGCTAATCTAAGAACAAAGGAGCCAGCTAAGTTAGGTAAATAAATAATTAATTTTTGATTCTTCACTCAACTGTACTAATTACTGTGACCCAGTTCTTAAACAGTCAGGGATCCCAGTGAGATACTTTGTAGCTGTCAGGTGTTTGTTCGAATGAAAACTCAATATTTAGGTGATAGAAAACATGTGGGTTAGAGAGAGAGAAACGACCTGCTGTCTGACCTCTTGAGTCACCGGCCTCGTGTGTTTGAGAGCAGCTCCTGTGGATCCTGGGCTGTGATGTGGGACTGTAAGCAGGGCCCTTGCACTGGCCTTTCTTCTGCTGTGGGTCATTGGGCTTTTTTGTTTCAAGGCCATAAGGACAGAACTATTAGGAGCAATGATGGGCTGGAGTAGCATAAAGTGTGTAACCCCTTACTCTGTGACTTCATGGGCAGTGAGAGCTGCTGCAGAGCAGAAGTGGTTTTGCTTTAATAGGAAAGTTCTTTACTATTGCCAGGACCTGCAAACTCTTCTCCTCTGGCTTGCATGGCAGCAATAAGGCACATTTGACTTCTGAGTGAGCCCCTTCTGCAGGGATTCAGATTCAGAGAGGTTAATGGGTGACCTTAGCCAGCTAACAAAGGTGAACTTTTCTCTCAAATATCATGTTCACAAGAATATCTCAAGGAAACCTAGTCACTGTTCTGGGGTGTTTTTCTGATCTCCAAACACAGCTCCTTTTCTCATAATTTCTCTATCTTCTTGTCCCTTCCGCCGTATCATGCAGGTTGTTGGGTTGCCTGTACCAATGCTAGCTTTGTTTGCCTCAATATTTAGTTTAACTTTTTTTTCAATAATGCCACATTAGACTCTGAAAAACAAATGATCCTTCTGTTTACCAAAATAGAGATAGTATTACTTAAATAATGATTATTATTTGTGCCCTTGAACTAAGCTGTAGCTTGACTGGTAGCTGAGGACCCAATTGTTGCTTGGGCAGCCATTGCGTGGAGAAGACATCCAGACAGATACAGCCCTTGATACCAAAGAGAATAGGCAAACCAGACAAAAGAATGGTTTTAAACCCTCTTTTATATATAGGAATTGAGACTCTTGGATATTGGGTTACTTATGCAAGTACATGGCATGAAATAAGAGTCTACCTCTTGTGTTCCTGTATGTGCCTTAACCATAAATTATCCTTCAGGCAAATTTACCTGTCACTGTGGTAGTTAAATTAGTTTTTCTCCTGTGGTAACTTCTGCAGGTTCAAACTTGTTCTGAGAACATATCAGAAAGGACAAGTCATTGCAGATCCATATTTAAAGTAAGGGGTACACAGGACCACCAGCTCCTGGAGAAAAAGTATTTCTCCTCAAGAAAACATAAGTGTTTCCCTTATTTAGACCAGTGTGATTGCACTAGGAATATTTCTTGTAGAAGTAAATTCTGTATTCCAAGAACTGTTTTTGTTAACAAAATGGTTTGGTTTAATTAGAGTTTAAATTAAAATAGAATTTTACTTCAATGTCTTCCAAATGTGGAACCAAGTCCTGGCTGCTGTAGTTGGCTTGTAAACAGTGGAGTTTCAGCAAGGAAGAGTTATTGCTCATCTGTAATGGAAAACACCTCTTGTAGTTAAGTAAATGAAAAGGAATATCCCCATTTGGTAGGAGGAAACAGAGCTAAGTGTTTACAGTCCTGCACCCAAGACTGTGGGTTCAGAAGGTCAAGCTCATTTTAAAGTGAATTAAAAGTCATTTCTGTACTGAGACCACACTGTTTATGTGACAAAAGAAAAAAAACCAACCAAACAACAAACAAAAAACAAACAAAAACAAACAAAAAAGGAAGAAAAAATGTAATACACAACAAGTGGGACTTTTGTCTTATTCTGCCTAGCTTGCTGTGTTGCCAGGTGTTAATTCTGTGACCTACCTTAATTATCATAGTTCTTTTCCTATTTTTCATTGCAGGATAACAAGTATCTTGACTGTAATCTATTAATTGAATTGAATAAACTTGTTTCCCTAGCAGTGAGAGCATATTGTTTGCACACAGTGTCATCCCAGGCCCTCCAGCTATCGAAAGATTGCCAGATATGTTTATTAAACCCCCTGAGCTTGGAAAGAACACAGAAAACTGTCATCTAGAGCAATACGAAAGTGCCTATCTCAGCTGGGGATCTGGCTGTTATGAATAAAGGAAGAGTTTGTGGTAGAGTTTTGAGATGTAAAGAGAAAAAGCTTCCCTATGGTGCAAATGTGTTGGAACCCTCAGGCGAGGAAAAAAAAAATTGAATTGTTGCTGGCAGTACAATGTAATTATTGAGTTAGGCTGCAGCAAGGTCTGAGAGCTTCCAAGGTAAAGGTCTGGAGACTTCATTTTGTCTTTTCTCTTCTTCTCCCCCACTCAGGACAAATAAAATTTTGAATTGTAACATTTATTTTTTTCCTCCTACTTCTTACTAGTAATTGAAGCTTAAATATCTACCAAACTTCCAATGATTTTTTGGGGTGATAGGTTTCAAAGTTCTCATTTTGTGTCTGCTCTTTCCCTGTTTTATTGAAAGCAAAATGCAAACTAGCCAATAATGAAAAGATGTAAGGGATAGTAAAACCTTGTTCCAGATCTAAGCTATTCTTTACTGCAGATGAAATCTCAGACCTGAAGGCTGTGACTTTCTCTGCTATGTCCTGGCTTTACTGAGCTTTTCACTGTTGACATCAGAATTTCACCTTTATGCAACAGAACCAGAGATGAAGGATCTAAACTAAATTGTCCCTGTGAAGAGGGACAATTTTTACTTCTATTATTATGTTTACTTCTATTAACCTGAAATCTCTCATACCTGATGGTGTATTAGATTAAAATATGTCTACATCAACAATTTCTAAACTTTTTTTTTTATTGTCATCCCACTTAGAGGCTGATAAGTTACTGCAGGAATACAAACTCAAATCATATTATTAAAAAAGGAAATAATTAATTTCTTCTGGTTTTATGACTCCACTTGTAGTTATGATGTTTCTTTGGGAACTGTTGGTCTAGATACTTCAAAGTATTGGAGTGTACCTTATACTTCTTCTCCTCAGTCACCTCCATTATTCTTTAGAAAGTTCTTGCTGGCCATCTTGGAAAAGAGACTTCTGCTTCCTGTTAATTAAACTTACACCGTTTGTTATTCATATGTGCGCTGGTCTTATTTTAGTGCTGAAATTTTTGCTGAGTATTTTCTTCATTATTATTTAAAAGAATGAAACAAAAATCTTGTAGTTGCTGATTTTGACATCCTGTGGTACACAGAGTATACTGGAGTACACACTCTTAATATTTTATGGTGAGAAGACATGGAAAATGTGTTGTGTGGTAAATAACAAGTAGTGAGGTAGAGCTCAAAGAAGAGCTGATACTTATCTCTGGTTCCCATAAATTGCCCAAGACAATGGGGATCTTTCCATTGACTTTGGTGAGCCCTGGACTGGGTCCCATGTGACTATATCCAAAATATACGACTGTCATTGATTATTTATGTTGTCATCATGCCTGAAGGCTCCAGTCCAGCTCTCTGGATCCTGTTGTGCCGGATCATTATTGGAGCACGCAGCTAGTGCTGCTCTTAAAGCTCTTCCAATCTAAACAGAAAAGATGTTTCACAAAACAGTCCTTCTCTATAAACACTTGTTTGATTCACACGATGACAGGAGAGTGGCTTGCTTGTGTTTTTTGCTACCCTGATTCTGTGTTACAATTTCTGCTGCTGTTGCCAGCAAGCCAGAACTAGATGTAGTTAAGGTTTTTATTTCTTAAGCTTAAAGAAGTACTTTGTAGGCATATAACCCTTGAGCTTCTGTTGCAGTGTAGTCAGGTTTTCCTTGCTTTTCCAAGGGGAATGCAATTCATGTGAAATTGCAGTTGTATGTGCCCTGATCCATGAGGTTTACATAAAATATTTTAGGTTTTATTTGACCATTATCCAAGGAGGAGAATTAAAATGTTCCTGCAATCTGTTCTCTTTCTTGCGTCTTTTATCAAAGATAGGCTTATTCCTTCAGATCACTAATTGATAACTCAGAGTCTTGAACTCAGAGTTGCCACTGCTAACCTTGCAGATGGAAGGAGAGAAGAGATTGTGTTGTGTTTGATTTGACTACAGCTTTAGTCACATGTGGTCATGCAGAACTCCAAGCTTACACTGACTTCAGCAAAGCAAGGACCTGAGCTGCAAGATCTTGAGTAGTAAAGGGAATATACCCATCACTGACTATGAACTGATGCAACATTCTTAGGTAGGAGGAAAACTACTGAGCTTTTGTATGCACAGTGCTCCTCACCTTTGCTCTATTTGTGGTGTTCCCTGAATGTGGGCTCTGGGACAACCACATGGCTGGCTACCAGGAGACATAAAATAGGAATAGGTCTCCATTGGGCTAATTAACTCCGTGATGGTCTTGTTTGGTAGATAGGAGCTGCGAAGATGTGTTGTCACTCAGAAGTGATGAAGTTCACCCATTTGCAACCTGACCTGTGCCTCTCGTTCATTGTGACCAAATTTATTTTTTTATCCATGACATCTCATGAGATTCCTTGCTGATACTGAAGTTGCATGGAGAGAATTAAATGTATGATTTTCTTCAGTGTTGACTCACAAGGGAGAGTGTTTGTAGTTGTTTGGTTTCAGCAGAACCTCAGAACAATACCTGTTTGTCCACCAGTCAGTGTTTAACCTCCTCTCATTTGAAGGCCTCTCAGTGCCTTTTGTAAAATAGTGCTGGATTTTGTGGGTTTTCTGTAAACTGCATAGACTTTCTTCTGAGCCCACTAACAGATGGGAGCATGCAGGGCCTTATTATGCTTTTCAAGTCATACCACTAAGAATGTGTTACCTTGGAGCTAAAGTTGTTTTTTTCCACTTACAATCTGTTTGCTGGAGTTTCCCCAGTTTGGAAAATCCCATCAGTTTCCTTCTTTTCTGCTAGTAAGTACCTGCATTGTCATAATTAACATGACACATTCTGTAACTATTTCTCTGTACTCTCCACCAAGAAAGTGAATACTCAGGTAGGAGATCCAGATTTTGTTCTCAGGTTGACCGCTGACCTGATGCTGAATGCCAAACAAATGCCTACAACTTTGTGCACCGTTTTGTTTTCCCCTGTGTCTCCTGTGACCTGTGCTTACATACACAGGACCTGTCTTATGAAACATCAGCTTCACACTACACTGAGGATTTGCTCTGAGCACTTGCTCACCTGCCTCCTTTCACAATTTACTTCAGATATGTAATTCAGACTTTGTCATTTAATAAATACTGTGTTCTAAAATAACTAGTGGTTAAAATTAAGCAGCAGATTACTGAGGATGTTTTAATGATGTTTACACAGTAGTAGGGGCTCTGAAAATGCAACGAGGCAGCTTCACTAGAAAAGTCTTAGTAGTTCTTGTGGTTCCAGATGAGTATCTGAGATTTTTTTTTTTTTCCCCTAACAAGGAATTAAGGAAAAATTTTGTATCTCAGGGGTTTGCCTGTAAATTCAGATGCATATTACAGTGTAAACCAATTTTCACTGTAAATAGATGTCATCCTGAATGCTTTAAATGATCTTTAATCTTTACATATGTATAAGTTTATATATATGTATAAACTTTGCTCAGCTGAAGTTGGTGGCAAAACTCCCAGAGGTTTCAGTGGGTCAGAGCCTCTCCTGATATCCCTTTTTAATGGGGGATTCTGAGATTTCAGCGTAACTTTTGAGGCCTGAACTGCCTGATTTAAAACTTCTGAAGAAGGAACCTTGTGGAGAAAATATTTTTCATTTAAATTTTTTTCTTTAATATTTTAAAGTAAACAATACAGATAAAAAATACTTTATTTTGAAAATATGGATATAAGAAGTTTTCACACTGTCGAAAAAAAGGAAAAAATCTGTAACAATAATGAAGTTGCTGTGAAATTGATCCAATTTTTTTAGGTATTCTTGTAGAATGAAGATGTAGGACTGTCAAAATATTTGTTACCAGCTCTAGATTTCATTCCAGAAATTACATTAATTTTGCTTCATAGGGTTTTTCAGTTTTACTTTCAGATTGTGGAAAATGAAAAATACCACAATATGTCTTTGTTAATGCAAAGATGCCTGCATAACACCTGAAAATTATTCAAATATTTTAGGTCACAGGAAGCAAAATGATTGTTTGTTGTTCTTTAAAACACTTAGTTTTCTTTCCAAAACTCACTACACTATTTTAGGGTTTTTGCTTTTTCTATTACAACTTGCTTATCTTGCTGGGGAAGGAAGCAACCTAGGATTTTATTTGCAGCAGAGAGGTAACCAAACGAGCATGGAAGACTTTACTACAAAGTAATTTTTTCACAGGTCTTTTACCCAGAATGACAGACTGTGTTCCCTATTACCCCTTTACACAATATTCAGTTGTTATGATATTGTATATATGCATTAACAAATAAAGGAATGCATCCACAACAATTATGTTCCTCTTCTGCTTGATTTAGTTGTCAGCACGCATTCACGACTCTGTAAAGTATCTCCTTCACAGCCTTGTCAGGCGTACCTTTTTCTCCCCATAATGTCAGCCTAGTACAGCAGGCAGGCCAGGTGAGCTTGGCTCACTTTCAGGTTTTGTCTGTCTCTTTATCTGAAATTTTTAAAGGGGGATGTCAGAAGAGGTAATTGCCATAAATTACACACTGTCTGTTGTAAATTGTGATGAGAACATAATTGAAAATTGAGCTGAGAGGCACTTCCTGCATTCGAGCCGTGTGAGAGCCAGGGGACAGCCTCAGCAATTTGCGGTGGGCCTGCAAAGTCATTTTTTCCACGCCTCTCTCCAAAAGTGTAATTGATTCCGGTGCCGTACGATTACACTCCTGTGTCAAGGGTTGGCCTGAGGGTCCTGGAGTGGGTTATGGAGATGATTCTGTGGGGCTCACACAAATAATTGACTTGTTTCATTTGAGTACTGAGGAGAAGTGGAGCTTGACTGCTTGTGCAGAGATGTCACCGTTCAGAAAGGGACATTGTTCAAGGTTCCCAGGCATTGTGTGTGTCTGTGTGAGCCCTGGTATATTTGTGCCTCTCTCAGGCATTGCTAGGGTGGAGATAAGTAGTAGGGTTGAGAGAGGGGGAAGAGTTAATTTTACTCTCTTTTCCACCCACTTGTCCCTCCTGTTTGCCTCTCAGCTAGGTAAAAATGTGAAACACTAATGAACAAATCAACTTAAGTAGGTATTATTATTCAGAGCAGAGACTCATACCTAGATGAATTAAACGACTGAAATGGTAGGTACAGAAATCCCTACCAGGAGAGGACTAAGTGTTGAAATTTTCTTTGACCACTAAATTTTGCTGATGCTGACCCAGTTCAGCATCCTTTCCTTGCACTCCAGGGTCACACCAGCTGGCAAGAGAAGAGCTTGTGGATCTGAAGGATCTTTTAAGAGGAATTCAGTATAGCAACCTTGGCAGGAAAGTGACCTACCCAGAATTCACTAAAAAACACAACTATTTTGTTTATGACAAATTCAAGCCTAGTTCCAAGGTATGAATGTGAAAGTTTGGCCCCATTTCATGGAATCACTTCAGTCTCCCACACATTTAGACTTTCAAGTCCACTTGCATTATTTTAGGTCTCTGCATATATACAATATCATCCCAGAACAACTGAATCTGTGAAAAACAAAACACTCTCTTATGAGGGAATGTTAATTGTCTTATTGCACAATAGACCTGTGATAAAATGGATTTACTACAGTCTCTCAATAGATGGCATTATGCAAAGCTGAGACTACTTCTTTCATACTCATGGCTCATGTGAAAATAAATGTGTGTGTATGTATGTTCACATGCATATTTGCTTACCAGAGTCTTTCAGCCTCCAGGTCTAAGGAGATTTAAATAAATTTTTTCATTGCCTTGGGGAAATAACTTTTGAGCCTCTGAATCCGATTCCTCTTTTGAGTACTTCTAGCCCCATTGTAACATATATAGTGCTATACCAGCCTTTCGTAGGTACAGTTGGTTGATGGTATTTCCCAAGAGGGATGACCTTTTTGCAAAAACCTCAGTCACTCCTGGATAGGGAATAAGCAGTAGCAAAGTGAACAGCCCCCTGTGCCCGGCACCCTTGGCCCCACACCCCTGGAATGATCTTTACCTAACAGGCTCTTCCAGAATTCCCAGAAGACTGAAACAGGGAGGCAAAGCTCAGCATAAGTACCATGTAGTTTCTAGTGGTTCTCAAGCTCTTTGTTGGCTACTGCAAGGATGCAAGAAGTGGTGCTGGTGGTTTACACTACAGACCTGATAAAATTGTTGCCTTGGCTGGATAGTGCTGCTTGTGGGAGAGCTTGGGAACTGAATGAGTAAAAAAAAAAAGGGCAATTTTAATGAGTTGTTTGGGGGTTTTGATTGGTTGGTTGTTTTTTTAAACCTGTTTTCTTTTGTTTTTTTTTTTAATAATTCTGACCTTTACATTCTAACTCTAAAATTAACAAAAGGTACCTGACATGTACTTCGATGGTTTATTGTGGGCTGTTGCAAAGAGGGCGTGGCCTTGGCCAGCAATGATATGAGCAGCATTCCACACTTGTTAGACCTCATGACACCAAGATTTATTCATCCTGTCTATTTGAGAGTTTTTTACAGTTGTTGGATTTTGTCATGAACTAGAGTATAGCCCTCCAGGACAAGTACCAATGCACAGGCTGGAGTCCTTGGAGAATTTTTGAGGCACAAGTGAGACAAGTCTTTGGGTCTCAAAGGACACTGATTTTTGTAGTGACTATCAAACATGGCTCATAAGTACTAGTGTTGCAAGTTTTGTACAAATAACTATCACAAATCTGGCACATCCTCAGTTCCCAACTGGAGAGTGGGAATAGCAGATGAATAATTGTGATACTGAGGTAGAAACAGGAAAGCAGCACCCTGTTATCCTCAGAACATGAAATTCTTGGGGAAGGGTTGCACTGATGGGTAAGTAATGACCTAAAGTTGAGTCAAAGCCTTAACAAAGGGATATTATGGTTAAAGTACTGGTCAGCATGGTATCTTTTCTGAAAAGTTTCTCTGGAGCTAAGCACTGATGACATAAATGACTTGTTCTGTATTTTATATCACAGCAGGTCTGACTAGTTGTTTCATTTAATTTGATTGGACTCGTATAGCTTAACAGACAAAGGAGGAGTTAAACTGCTGTCCTGGAAAATGTGGAAATTACAGTCTTTTGTTTCAGTAAACCAATTGATTTTCTGAACAGACAATCCCAGCCATCGTGTCTTGAAAGCAATACAAAGCAGATTGGATTGTGGAGAAACCTTCATGTCAAATAACCTGCGAAGAAAAAAAATTTTCCAAGGGCAACTAGAAAATACTCAAGAGGTTTTTTTTACTTCAAATGAGAGTAAATAAAAAAAACATGGAGGAAAAAATATTTAAACAATTGGGTTTTTTTTGAATGCATGTTTATGAATTTCAGTCATATTTGGACAAAAAAATCTTCTGAGAAGCTGAGGCTGATGGCAGGGGATACAGAAGGTGTCTGTTTATTCACAAAGGAAAGAAGGTTTACTGATGCTGGAATGCTGAGTAAATTAATCTGTTCAATACATAGGTTTCAACAAATAGATACAAACAAAACAGATATAAAGCTCAAGGAAAAAAAAAGGTGGAACTAAAAGAGGGCATGCAGTTTCCCCCTAATCAATCAGTTATGAATGAAGTGATAAAACTGTTTTGCAGAGACAGGCTCAGCAAGAAATATTTGAAAGCACAATATGGAAGATGAATTACCAAACTATCTTAAAGAAATACGTTAAAATACATGGGGATACACGGTATGACTGCAGGTTTTAGTGTCTGGGTTCTTGAAAATTGAAAAGAGTAGAAAAAAAAAAAGCTATCAAAATGTCCCTGCATTCGGGATACTGTCTATTTTAACCTATTAGGAAGAAGATCAAGATGAAATTGGATGTGTACTCACCTTTCTGGGGGTGGGAGAACTTTATATTAGAGCTTGGCTGAAAGGATCTCTCTGCCAAGCCCCAACTGGAGTGCAACATTTAACTTTATAATGTGCAAATCATACAAAAACTGTGTCAGGGAGGTAAAGAAGGCAGACCCTTGTTTGTAGTCCAGGTAATACTGTTCTGGGAATGCTTCAGATTTGGACTATTTAGCGAGAAACTTTGTTACAAGAATTAACAGTGAAAAGTTGTAGTGTAACAAATACAGGTGTCAGAAACAAGTCTTCCGGGTTTTTTTAGTAGCATGAGCAGTTAACTGTTGGCATAAGCTCTCGAGAGAAAGCTGGGCTTTTCCATCTGGGGAAGACTTGTGATCCACCTATTTGGTCTCAGTACAGGATTAACTGGACACTTTTTAAGCCTTTTTAGTATTCAGCTATGCTTGTGGCATATGGTGTTCACCTTATTGTCTCTTCTAATTCAGGGCACAGATTCTCATTTATTCGGGGAGTTTCCCTCTTTAATGATGGAAGAAGTAGTAATGGGTTACAGGTGAAAATAAGCACACAATTAGCACAGTCAGACTCAGGGTTTGTTTGTGCTTACTACTCCTTAATCAGTTGCAATTAACACTAGATGAGTGTTTACTCTCAATTCTCTTAATACTCACGTAATTGACCACAATAACAAATTTACGTCTAGGTATGTGCTGAGGGTTGTGGTTTGTTGTTTTTTGTGGGTTGTTTTTTTTTTTTTTTTCTATCCGGAAGTGCACTGAGATTTATAGAACACTTTGTATGTTGTGCAGATATTTCAAATAATGAAGCATGAAATAAAATGCAGTAGTATTGAGTATAGAAATAAGGCAGGTATTTAAAAGGCAATGTGTGTAAACAGCTTGAGAATTAAGTATCTCAGACCCGTGGCAGAAATTAAGCCTGAAAACTACAAATGACACAGAATAGAATAGTTGTTAATTGCAGATATTTAGACTGAATTCCTACTTTGTCACTAAATGAACTTTGGTTGTGTGAATTCATTTTTGGGTCTGTTTCTTTCCTGTAAAAAAAAATAAAAAATAGGGGGGCTAATGTACTATCTTGTTTCACATGAAAAGAAGTCTATGCTAAATGCAGAAGAAAGTTGAGACCTTGTGGTGGTGGTGGCACAGTAGTACTGAAGATAGATAGTACAAGATGAAGATGGATTGAAGACACATACATGATATTCAAACTCTCTCTGCCCCAGTTTAAATGTAGGGGTTCACTTGCTCTTCTTTGAGCTAATTGCTTACAAAGGCTTGCAGGTATGACTGTAAAGTGAGAATTTGTAAAGGAGACTAAAAGAATGGTTTCCTTCATAGCAATGAGAAAGTCTTCAGCACAGTTTCCTGTCTATATGCTGAGGGACAATCGTAGCTCACTAGTTATTATTCAGTAGTGCCTGGGAGGCACTTCTGGGACTGTGGAATCTCTATGTGCTGTACGTTATATATATATATATATCTCAATATGAGGCTGGGGACCTGACATCCACACTGGGTAGTTTGGAGAAGACTTAGTTCAAAACTCCCTCCAGCCTGGCCATATTTACGTAAATTTCCATGAACAGTGTGATAAATTAGCATAAGAAATTAGAAATGGAATTAGGTGCAATTGTGGACCAGCCCTTCAAGTTCAGTTTCATGTGAAAGAAAGTTTGTGTGCAATAAAGGCAGTATGTTGGGAACTAAAGCACAGTAAATGAGGACATGAGGAGTTTTGCTTCAAAAGCACACTCTTGACCTTAAATGCTAACGTAGATACTGCCACTGAAGTATTTAAGCTGGAAAGAAGTGATAATACACAGTTAAGGTACTCCTGCCAAGGTTATTTTTTAAAAAAAATATAAACACTGAAAACAGTGTATTCCAATACATTACAATAGCACCGAGAAGTGATGAAAAAATATCAGACCACCGTGCTGCACACTAAAAAGGTAGCCTGCCCCAAAACGTGCCAGCCCCAAAGGCTTTCCAGTTTGAGAGGCTGAAGGGGCTGATTTAGTGGAAGGATGTAAGCATTTACAATTCCTAGCCTAGAAAATTACCTTCCCTGCAGCTTTGGTACTTTTAGTTCAGGTCAGTGCCTGTGGGTTTAAATGAAACATGAATAAAAGTTCAACAGCAGAGCTCGATTCTAGTCTTGTGAACTAGCTACTACACTGCAGTGAATAAATTAACTTGTGTTTTCTCTCTTGACGACCTATACTTACTTTTTTAGTCCTTGGCTTTGTATTTGATACTTGTAAATGTATGCATAAAAATGGTGTGCATTAGTGCTTTAAATATTTGGGACGATCCTTAGCAAGTAATGGCTGTGTTGTGAATCTTGTCACTGTGTGTGTGAATGCCTCTATCACCATCTGCATGCGCTACAACAGTGTTAAAAAAGAAAAGGGAGTTTCAGCAAAGCAAACAGCAGCAATTCAGAGGGGAAGTAGCAAACAAACACTACCCCTAAGAATTGCCAAGTATAATGCTGTTAGTTTAAGTGTTGCATGGGAGGCCAGGGGTCAGGAGCCAATCCCTTTTTGTGCATAGTGTTCACAGAGGTGATCTGTGACTGCCAAGGTTCAGGTGGAAACTGCAAATTTTGTCATCTGAAGAGGAAGCTTCAAGTTTTCCTTGATCTTTCTGGGCAAAAATTCTGCTTGAAAATTTAAAAAGGGAACTTTTCTCAATTCTGCAAAGAAGGCCTGTGTCCATAAAATACAGGTGAGAGCCTGGAAGTTCACTTCAGCAGAAAATCAGACCTTGTGTCCTCCAGAAACAGCTAGTTTAAAAGGATTAGAGTGTTCATGCAGAGAAAGGGAATGGTTACAGTGTACCTGGAGAGGGAAAGGGTCTTTTTAAATTATGATGATTAGATTGCTGATTTTTTATATCAATTTCTCTTCCTGTGCACACTGAAGAATTATAACCCAAATAATCCAGCTTTCATTATGCAGAAGCTACCATTGCCCTACTTAGGTTATTGTATATTTTGGTTACTCACACTTCTTGTTGGGTGGTAGCAAATGGCCCAAATATCCAGCATTGCTCCTGAGTGGGGACTGATAGGCACAATCCTTCAGAACAGCTGTAGTTCGGGGCTGTTGTTCTGGCTCTGCATAAGGTAGCAGATTTTCCTATTTACTTTTTTAAAAAATTATTTCAAATTTAGTTGTAACCAAATGCAAAAGTAAGTTCACAACATCCCCTAAGTACCAGTCTCTTTAAAGTCAGCAGTGTAACGAAAACAGGAGATGTTTTACCTTACATACTAAAACACAAACAAAAATATAGATCTGTTTTTCAAATTAGTTAAATGTTCAGGTTTAATAGGCCCTTTGGTAGCCCCTCATGAAAGGCATTTGCTCCACACAACCTGGAGTGTGTTCTGTGGTGCTCTGTAATTTCTGGAAGTGTACATTAGTGGAAAATAATAACGAAAGGCTGCCAGAAGATCTTTTGTCTGTACATATTGTCTTGTTTCCATAAGAATGGCTCCCCCCACACTTATTTTTTGACTGCACGTTTTGTATCTATAAAGGGAGTGCATTCTGGTCTTGTTTGGTTTAAGGAATTAAATCGTGTAAATTGTTTCTGGTGACATGGGGTTTTTTGAGTTAAAAAGCGCTTCAGGACCTACTACAGATTGTTGGAAAAACACTGGAGTTAAAACGAAGATGGAAAAGAGGGAGTTTGGGGTTCATATAACTTGCATGATTGACTTTTTGAATTTCTTTGACATCCCTTTAAATATTCAGTCCTGATCCTTTAAGTATGTGCACCCTGTTTTGCCCCTGCAGAAGTCTGTTGGAGCTTTGGGACTGTAGGAAATCAGATATCTTTCAGCATGTGGCTTAGGGACAATTATTATCTTCTGTATGTATTTACCCCACAGTCAGAAAGTCATGTCTGCCTGCAGGACTGCCACGTCCAAGTGCTAAAATCTCCTTCAGTGGGACTCTGTATCTCTATGATGGTTTAAAATAGTACGTATGTTTAGTGTAGGGCCTTCTTTTTCCTGCTGTCATTATAGTCTGTGGGATCAGCTGGGTTTTCAAGCTTTTCCTGGAGAACTGGACCCTTTTTTAAAATGAAGATTGAAATAATTGTTTTCACTATGTTGAAGGAGAACGTCAATCATTCACAAATTGTGGTAAAACTGAACAGCTTACTGAAACTCAGAAGCTTAGACAGGGTTTCTTGTAAACAAATTTTTATTTGGGATTGAGCTATGATGGGAAAATGTAACAATAAATGGGATAAAATACCCCATGGTAGAACTGCCTGGGTTTTTTCTCTCCTATGCTCAGCTGTTCTCATTTAACCAACAGTGGCGTCCTTCAAGCTATTAAATATTGCAAGATACACTCAGTGAACAGCAAAGTCAGATCATGGGTGTGTCAGAATGGCCACGCTGTGTCAAACCAAAGATCCTTTTAAGTTGGTGCATCTTATTTGTCAATTCACAAAGCTGAGAGACTGGATATGAGAAACTGGATCATATGGTGGATCCTGTCCTGCAACAGTGTCTCACTGTGTGTCAATCAGCAATTGAGGGATTTCCTCAGGCATGGAAGACATCCTAGAATTGTGAAATAATACAAATTGTTTATGTTACTCTAACACCAGAAATCCCAGTTGTGAATCAGAAATCCACTGTGTTCAGTGCTGTGTAATCGTGAAACAAAGAGCCTGTCCTTGTTGCAATTTTAAATCTGTTGTGCTCACCATGAAATACAATTTGTACAGTCTGATAGGAGCAGATACAGAGCTAAGTTGTGATTTTGCAAGCCATGACCTGTACACTTAACTGTTTTCGAGGGATTAGCTCTGCAGCTTTCACAGTTGCTTGCAGATGGCTGCACTCAAAAGTGATGTCCCTGGAATCACGTGCAGAAGGGATGTGGGTTCATCCTGTGGTCTGATCCTGCAGGAGAGGCGTGAGGACCACTGGCAGTGTATCATCTCAGCTTCACTAGTTCTGAATTTAAACGCAGTAGCTCAATGTGAACACACATCTGTAGTAGGGGAAGGAAATTAACATGAAAACTTGTGGGCATACTTAAAAAAGGGGATAAGGATAAGGCGTTCTCCATTATTTTTCTGTAGAGGGACTAGGGTTTACATTTCAAAATACACTTAAGTTAATTATGAAAATGAAAACTAAAGTAATTTTAGAAATATGTTTATTAAACTATTATAAAAATAATTGGTGGGACTATTAACAAATAATTTTTGCACATATTTCTATCAGAATACCATTAAAAAGCAGTAATCAAAATAGTTGTAAGTATTTCAATAACAGGACTATCTTCTTATATGGATGCCTCTTTGCACCTGAACAGTGTTGATTGAGCTAGAGCTTTCTTTTTCTTTATTTTTCTTTTTTTTTTTTTTACCCTCTCCTTCAGCAGAAAGACAACTTTTCTCTTATGAGACCTCTCTTGCCTCCTGCTTCCTCATTTATTCTTTCTTGGACACTACTTTCACTGCAGGAAAAAGGTAGGAAACCTTTTTTAAGCAGCAGGTTGCTATCATAAAATGTCACAAAAATAAACTGGAAACTTGATGTGATCTTAAAATTAATAATCCCAGAGCTATGCAGTTAAAAGAAACTATTTCTGTTGCAAAGATACTACACTGTATTAGATACTTTTTTTATATTGAATAAGGAAATGTCATCAAATAAGATAATCCTTGATGTTACCTTGTAATAATTATGTTTGCAATTATAAGTTATGTTGTTCTTACAATACTTACAGTACTTATTGACTGTAGCAACAGTGCTGCAAATTATTAAAATGCATAAGTATTTATTAAAAATCATCTGCCTGACTGTCAGTGAATGAGGCCTTTTGTACAGAATGAGGACAGGAACATTTGCACTGTGATGTGATTATTCAAACTACCATGACCATAACCCTATGGAGATGGTAGCGACCTTTTAACCTTGATAACATCAGCAACCATCCTTCCTTTCAGCTTCACATCATCTGTTCTTGTTTAGCTTGTAGAATAAAATGTGCAGCAGTGATCCTCAAAAAATCTGTAGGGTTTTTATCAAAATGCATTTTAAGTGTGGATGAATACTGCATGTTTGCAAAGTCAGAATGGAACATATTGCACAGGAAATGTGTAGGCCTGTGCTTTGCAGTGAGTTTCTCCTTTAAAATCTAAGACCAACTCCCTCTCATGGAGGTGTTAGAAATTCTACAAAAGGTTCATAGTTCTCTGTGCTTCACTCAATTTTCTCTCATTTCATTTATCTCACTTTTTTTTTTCATAATGTTTTCCTAAGGGTAGAGTCTTCACAAATAAAACGAAAATCGGTACAGGGAATCAATATCAGCTTTTTCCTGGAGAAGACCTCTTTTTCTTTAAAGAAAAATACACTTTTGATCATTTAAATAATAACTACTTCTTTTTGTGTAACCTTGCAAAGACTTGTGTGAATGCTTAATTTCATTCACACATTCAGCCCAATGGAATCCTTAAAACTACTGATATACAGAGCCTGGGACAGGCTAACAGAAGTGAGGTTGTATGATTTAATATTAGAATATGGATGCTGGGGTTTGATATTAGAGATGGTTTTGTCTGTCATGTTGTCAGTTGTGTCTGTGTGGCACTTGTGTGATTTAGTAGTGATGAAAGTCTGTGGAATGAATAGAAAACAGCTGAGATTTAATTTATATGTTGGGACTTCTGAACATTTATACCTTGCTCACTTTTATAATCTGAGTTCACAGCTGAACAGAGTGACATAACAGGGGAAATTGAAATATTTTTTTAAAGGAAAAAAAAAAGAAAGGAAAAACAGCAATAAAGCACTAGGAGTAGAGAAAATATCTCTACGAATGCAACAGACATAAAAGAAAGTGAAGGAAAGTTAAAAATTACCATAGGGCAGGCAGGACACCTGCTAAAGAACCTTCTGCTGCCTCTCACAGCTGGAAAGAAAAATGAAAGAGATGCAAACAACTGTTCTGGAAGCATGAAATCTGCCTTTTGTCTTTTCCCCCCTCCCTTTCTGAACAGTTACAGTATGCAAAATTTAGGGGAATCTCAAAGTATGCAGAGGAAAAAAATTCAGCAGGCTCTGCATATAAAAAGCTGAGCCATGGAAGTGTGCCTCTTTGAAAACAGGAGCATGTTTGGGAGCTTCCCGGTGCATTGAAGAAAGTGGTAATTAATGCATAGTGAATGACTTCGAATGGAGGTTGAATAGGGGCATAACAATGGGAAGTTTTTTTTTAGGTTAAAGTGTTGGAAAAAGGAAAGCTGTTAAAAGATAGCTACTGTGAAGCTACAACTTCAATCCTTGTCTTCTCTGACTTTCCTTTATAGACTGTGGTGGGTTTTGTTTTGTATGGGTCTCCAAATACAATGAAGTTAATTTGCACCAATTTCATTTTGTGTATGCTTTGGGAATTTTTTTTTTAAGTTTTTTTTTTTTTTCCTCTTTTTGGCAGGGCTTGGTTCTTTGATGGTGCTTTTGAGCAAATGGTTTGCCCAAAGTTCAGATGATGTTAGCTCCATCCTCTTTTTCATTTACAACATCAAGGGGATTACAGAGAATAACTTTGTTGCCCAACATCAAGGCTATATCTTCAGGCTACTAGAAAGGTAGTTCTCAGAAAGTGTGTCTTCTAATATTTTAGAACCTCCACAGGCTTCAGATAAAACAAGTATTAAATACAAAAAGCTCACAAGGATCCCAAGGAAGGTTAAACTCACACAACCTCCTTCATGTTGAACACCTGAAATGTATTTTTTAGACTGTTGGAGTGTTATCATAGTGAAGATAGCAGTGAAGTCTTATATAACTGAAGACAGAAAGAATAAAAAACAGGATCTTGTTTAAAGACAGGCAATTTTTAATGGAACCGAGGCTAAATATAATCTACTCTTGCCATCGAAAGGGGAATTTCGAGAGTGAGGAAGTCATTTTGGAGGGGCCTTGGGGGTTGGGGTTTTTTTGTTTGTTTGGTTTTTTTTTTTTTTTTTTTTTTTTGTTGGTTGGTGTTTTTTTTTTTTTGGATCATAAGCTAGTTGAATCTACAGTGCTGCTGTGCTTGATCCAAGGCCAGAATTTATAAGGCTTGAGGACAGAAGAAATGAGATGTTTTAGAGAAAAAATAGGGATGCTTCTGTGCTCAAAGTAGTTTCAAATATATTTCTCTTGTTGGTATCTATTCTTAACAGAATTCTGTCCTGAAGTATTTTAAATTCAGCAACTCAATCCTTATCTACCCTATCACATAAATATGTTTTTTTCCCTTGTGGAAGGTATGAAATTAAAAATACCCTACAGAACATCCGAAATATGTTTTGTTTTCCATTTCTCCAGAGGCAGGCAAAACAAAACAAACAAAAAAGTAGTATTCACTGCATATAGTCTAAGCAAAGCACTTACCCTTTCTCTCCAGAACATTCCATTAGTTTTTCGAAACATTATATTTTTGAAAGGAAGGTGGGCCATGCTGGTTAGAATATGAGAGTATGAGAATTTGATTACGAAGTTATCTGCTCTTGCTGCTTCCACAGAGCTGTTGACTGTCCTGGCTGAGGTGCAGATCCTTTCCCAGTGTTTAACTCCAGCAGGTGTGTTATTGCCCTCCACTCCTTAATGATTGTAGATGGACTGTGAACTCTCAGATTCTGGAACAATGTTTTAAAATTACTGTTGTCAAATTATAATAGATGATAATAATAATTTTGGCTTAGCTGCATTTCTGTACTGTTTTCCTTGTGCATGTAAATCAGAGTTTCTGACACCAAAGAGATACTTATTACTCCTACTCCTTTTGCTAAACTGAAAAGGCTAACATTGTGTTAATTATCTACAGGCAACTAAGTGCATCTTCTGAACTGCATGAAACAGAATGTCTGCATTTCAACATATCATTTACTGTGCTGAAGTGTATGATATGGACAGGATTAGTGGATTATTGGGGAAAAAAAACAAAACCTCAATTTAAGTATGCCCACTTTTTTTTTTTTTTTTTTTTTTTTTTTTTTTTTTTTTGCAACAGATGTTTCAGATTCATCAGGGATCAAGTTGCCAAGCTAAACTAGTCTTTTACTTGATTTGGGAGATTCTGCTCAACTTAGGCTGAGTTCCTAACTTTCGAAAATCCTCACCTTTTCTGGCTCTCACTCTCTCAGGAAGCCCTCAACAGCCTGCCAGAGCGATGCATAAATGCTAATGGTCCAACAAGCCAGGACTATCAGCCCTAGAGTAGGGCAAGGCAAACAGGAGTCTGTGCAAGCTGCAGCAGAAAGGTTGGAACTTGACTCCCCTTTCCCATCATATCTGAGACTTGGCACATTGTCCTTCTGTGAGAACAACAGCAGAACCATGCGGTGTGACACTTGGGTTGGACTCTTCATCTCTCCTGTTCCTTTTTGGTAGATAGTCCAGTTGAAATGGGAGCAAAACAAGGCACATTTATTGGTACGGGGAGCAGATGAGATTGATGAGCTTGATGCTCTGTGATAAAGTGATGAAGGGGTGGTTGTGCTCCTGTATATGTCATCCCACCCAGTTTCACAACAGCTTTTAGTAAATCCTGGCAATCAGCTGTGAGGTTTGGAATCTGAGCAATGATGAGAGGCTTGGGTGTGTTATACACAAAATATGGGATGTTTGGTAATTTGACAAGTTCCTCATTTCCAAAGCTGTGAGCTGATGTCATCCAAAACAAGGTAGTAAGATGAAGCTATTTAGGTTAAGTCCCATAGTCAGAAGGTGATGGGTACAGGATACTTGGCTGCTGAGCACTTTTGAGTTGGTCCCCTTGTGAAAATCTTAAGCAGGCTCTAGTGATGTGACTCTATACTAAATAAACCACTCCTCTCCTTTGGTGGATGCTCATGATGGATGTAGCAGGAGCAGGATTTAGTAACACATGCACCTGCAATCTTTGTACTTTCTGAGATGAAAAGTCGACAAAGTTAATCTGCTTCTCTAGGCTCGTGTGTGTTTGTGTATCCTACACAATCTCTTCTATAGGGGAAAGAAAATCTGTGCCAGAAAACAACAGGAAAGATGTAATGTAAGAACTCCCTCTGCTGCAAAAACTCCCAGCATCTAAAATGTGCTGTAGCACTAACCATTGTGAGCCAGAAATAAAATGTTTCCTGTGAATTAGAAGGATACAGAGTTGGATTAACTGGATGACATTTCCCCATCTGGTTTTTATTTATTGTTGCCCTTTTCCATTCACTGTAATTAGCACACAGAGGTGACAATAGGCATATACTGCACTCTGAGCTACAAGGATGTACCAACATTTTGAGCATTTTCCATTATTTTTTTCAGTGACATCTTCGAAAACACCTAGCATCCTAACTGCTGAAGCCTATTATTTCTGTGAACTGAAGAGGCAATTTAAGGCACCTTTTCCTGTTTGCAAACAATTTTCAAATATAACCCCACACTTTTTGAACTTTTCCCGAGGGCCTCATAAAATCGATAATTGTCCATTTTCCTCTAAGTGACTTTAAAATTGAAGGTCTTGGGATTCGAAATTCAGATCTGGCTTTCAGGGTGATCTCCATCAACACTGCTGCTCACAGGTGCTCAAAACCAGAATCTGTTTTCTTGCAGAGAAGGGAGGTGTTTGGAAACATAACCCATCCTGAGCTCCAAAGAACTCAATTTTCCTCTAGAGTTTTCTCTAACTTGAATTTAGAGATAGTTTTGCTGGATATTCCCTGCCCATGGTGGTGGGTTTGGAACTAGATGATGCTCATGGTCCTACCCACCCAAGCTATTCTATGACACTATGATGATTCTGTGTCCCTTCCAGCCCAGCCCATTCTGTGACCCTGTGGTGTCTCATAAATACTAAAGGTGCAGAAAGAGTTTGCTCTTTTTTAGAGATACAAGCTTGGCACTAGAGTGGTTTGCTTTATTTCAAGGATAGGACATTAACTGAACACTGCCACATACATACATGCTTACAGACAGTCTTACATTAACCTGATCTTAGTTAATCAGTGGGGTTTTGTAACAGTTTGGCAGTAAATCAAATAGTTCTGGTGGTAGAAGGGTGATGCAGACACTGAGCTGGTGGCCCTGCACTGCAAATAGGTAAGAGGAACTAGTGGTACTAGTCAGGTTATTTTAGGAACGTAAAAACAACATCTCCAGAGCAACCACTCCAAGCCTGAAGCTATTTATCCATAAGAAAGGATCATGTAAGGAAAACCATTAAAACCTGTGGCAAAGTTTGTATACAGCAGAAAGGGGAAGAATGTGATATAATTTCCACAAAGACATAAGAGCATGAGAAGTGTGGCTGAAAATTGAAGGTTCTTACAAAGTACAGGTACATTAGATAGTCCGAAAATCCATGACTCTACAGCCAAGAAAAAAAAGCCTAAAAGCCTTTTCTGGTTCAGCGTTGAAGTGAAAGCAGAGATTAGAAATAAAAAAGCAATTTATAATGAATAGGAAAAGGGACACTAACAACAATTGATATAGTTCAGAAGTTATGAAGTGTAGAAAGTTGATAACAGCCACTAAAGCATCCAGGATAAAGCCATGTGAAAGGACAATAAGAAAGTTAAAAATTTTTTTTTTTTTTTTTTAATGAAGAGCGACATGGTAGCATAGCTGTGTTACTGGACAGAGATGAGGGAAAACATCTGTTGTTTGGTACACACAAAAGCAGTGATATTTTGGTCTTTGTTCAGCAGAAAAGAGACACCAAAATAGGATGTGCTTGTATACTGGAATACTGACAAAGTTCCGGAAGTCAGGAAGATTGTTAGTTTTGCCAGTGCTTGGGATTACAGTGGTAAAAACAAGCTGATAAATCACTTATCCATCCTGGGCAAGATTATGGAAGATTGGTGATATAACCAATAGGTTGCATTGTTTGGTTTCTTTCTGAAGACAGAGCAAAAATTGCTAGGTATCATTTCTGATATTTCTTCATCATTAAATTGTTTTTCTATTCCCTCCTGCCTGTGAATCGTACATAGTGGGCAGAGTGTGAGCAATTAAACACATGGTCAATGCAATGTAGTAGAAAGGGGAATATAATTTCTAAAAAGGCACATAATGAATAGATTAGTTTTTGCTTCTCAGTACTGATATTGGCTGGGCTGATGACAAGCTAATACTGCACAGGGTTCTACATCCCAAAAGATATTCAAAATTGGGTAAAGAGTCCATTGTATTTAAGGCTGAATAAAATGCTATGCTGGGACTGCTTTAAAGACCTCAATCAGTAAAGTGAAAGGAGAACCAATTAGATTTAAAAAATTAGTAATTATCTTTTGTTTCTGCTTTTTATGTCCAGTTCTGTGATAACTGTATGAAATATAATGGCTTGTGGTAATGGGGAAGAGACTCTTGGAGGCTATTCCCATGCTATTATTTGCATACTGGTACGTGACCTTCTATTCTGTGTTAAAATAAGATGCCTCTGGCTCATGAGAAATAAGACTCATCCATGAGGTCTGGAGGTGGCACAGACTGGAAACCATTACCAATAAGCTCTTTGGACACAGCCCTCCTGTTTCAGAGGGCAGGGTAATCAATAGTGTGGATGTGGGCTGCTCTTCCCCAGTTGGCCTCAGTGCTAAAGAATTTACTAACTCAGACGTAGCCAATGGTCTAAGGTTCCCTTTAAACCTCAAGCTTTAGGAAATAGAAGTGATCAAATGGTGTGTCCCGGTTGGTGTGCTCTGATCCTACCAGCTGTGCTCCTCCGAAAAAAGGGATGAAATGATTAAGATCTGATTTATGCTCTCTCGTAGTACTGCTCTGGCTGTCAGACTAACTGCGCCAAGGCAGTAGGGTTTGCCTGCAAGTGAACTGGAGTTCGTTTTTCTTTTACGTATATTGGTGCTAAGTGTTCTGCAACTCGAGGTGTATTTGCCTAATTTCTTTGCTGTCTCCTCAGAATAGAACTGATCTGTGTTTGGAATTTTATCTTTAAGCTGGAGGCATAACCCATTGAAATGTACTGCCACGAGGCCAATCCAGTCAGCAAGCAGATGTATGCAGTTAGATCTAGAACATGCAGATTAGAGAAAGATTACACAAAGAAATACAGTTGTGATATGGAAAAAGACATATAAATACCTCTACAATTCCTATTGCTCACTTGCCATGTTACAGGCATCTTACAATGCTTTACAGAGATGAAGGCACTACAGCTGTGAAGATCCCATAAGAGTCTTGGAAACAGCTTTCAAGCACTTCTGCAGTTTATATAGTCTATATTGAAGAGTAGTACTGTGCCTTTTAGACCTCATTTTCCAGTAGAAGGAGGAGGATGACTAGAAAAAGATTGAGGAACCTCTGGATGTTTTAGGACAAGTATTACTCTCTGACTGCAACCAGATCTCAAAGTGAGGATATTGAATTAGTAGAGATCTGTAAGAATAGTATGTGGAAGTCAGCATAGTCTTGACTAGTATTTGCATCCAAGTAATTGAAGAACAACAGTTCTTCCCTGTCTTTGTTTCTCATAATACTCTTGTAAGTGTTGAAAACCTTTCAAGAAAGCTTGGAGTTTAGGAGAGGCAGCAGAAAGTCAGTGCAAGAAAATTTCCACAACCAGTCCAAGGCTTCTCTTCAGCTCTACAAGCAGGACATTCATTAAAAGACTTGTCTCATTTAGGTTTTGGCTGGGATTTGTGGTGTTTTTCTCAGCTGAGTTGCCACTTATACTCGGGGATGCTTTTTCAAGTTTCTTCAGCATGAAGCTATTGAACAGTGAATCTTAGAAAACTGGATTTTTACCTTTGTGAGGTTTCAAGCAGTGTCACTGCTGATCTCACTCACAGCTGCTCATGAGACCAAGCTGGAGTTTGGCATTTCCAGGCCTGAATGGAAATTCAAGTGGAATGAAAAGAAATAGTCAAGTCCAAATATTTAATGTTAAGAAGTACAGATATGCTGTTTGTTCGAGGAACATGTGAAAGTGAGAGAACATCTCTACAGTAAATAAACCATACTTTGCCCATCCCTTTTGGCAAGGGGATGAAATGCAAACTGATTGTCAGCAGGAATGCCTTTCAGGACATACAATAGGTCATTGGAGACCTACTGAGTACTTTAACAAGTGTGTCAACTGGCATCAAGTGGTCAAGCCTAAGTCCATATCCTGGGATGCAGTAATTTGTTTGGTGTGCTGCTGATACTATAGAGGTTGGAATTTGGGATAGAAATAAGCAGTTCCCCAAAGTATCTTTAATGTATTTGCTGAGAAATTAACCATCCAAATACATTGAGTGCCAACTGGGACAAATGGAAAATAATGCATCTAGAAGTGATTATCTAGGGCAGAAGTGAGAGAAGCCACAGTTAGGGCAGTCAACTGGTTTAAGGATTTCTTTTTGTTTATTGAGCTGATTTTCTGGAAAGTTTGTCCTTTGGTCCCTGCTCAGACACACAGTTCTGTTGAACCCTTGCATTGTTACACTCCTTGTTTTTTGTCATATAGGTAAAATTAGCATTTTGACTAATTAAACAACTATTTTTGAATGTTCGAAGGAAAAAAAAAAGGCAAGCTCTCAGCAGTTATTTTCATTCCATCATAGTGACCTTGTGTTGTCCTTGTTTTTCATTCTCTTTTGCTACCTTTTAAAGCCTTAGCCAAAGACGTGGAGCTAAATTCAGCCCTGATGTAAAACAGCACAGTTTTTCTAAAGCTTTTACTGTGTTCTGCTTTGATCCTAGAAGACTCACTTTTAAAAGGTGGGTATGACACAGTTTCTCCTCTGTAAGGAGCTGATCTTTTTTCCTCCCCTGATGCTTATCATAGCAGCAAGGCAAGCACAAAATTGCCCTGGGAAGACATTTCAATAATCAAAAATCTTTCCTTTGTAAAATTATCACAAATAATATTTTACTTGACTTTAGCTTCCAGAAAAGTCAGTGGGAGGAAACTTGCTTTGTTTGGACCATTCTCTCAGAATATAGAGGAATTCTAATATTAAACACACTGGACTGATAATGAACTCAGGCAAGATGACTGCATAATATCCTATACTCTTCTCAAGAGATGAAGTAGTAATATTTCAAAACGTGGTAGAAGTTTGTGCAAACTGGCACTTCAGAACTGATCACCAACAGAAAGAGCAACAGAAAAATACAGTTCCTTTCCTTTGAGCTGGTTCTTTCCTGTTTCTGTAACTTGTTAAACTGGTGTTTCATTTGAAGGTGGATGAGGATAGTGTCTCTGTACAAATAAGTTTTGACCTGAGCATAGATACAAAAATCCTATTGGAGTTCCCGGGGGGATTCCATGAGAAACAATGACTGGCAACAAATCACAGTTTTTAAGATGGTGCAAGAGAGCTGGCAGTGGAAGAGGCTGCATAAACGTAAGAACTGTTAAATATATTGTTTAGATCTCATGTCAGTAGAAAATGTTTAACCCTTTAGCTCAGAAAGTTAGCATGAAGATAGTTTGTGATATTAATTGCTCCACTTGTTAATTGGATTACCTCCAAATCTGCACGTCATTCAACAAAGACAGCCAGAAGTGGAATGACAAACCAATTTATGAGTAGAAAGGTATTTGGCAAGACTGCTTTCAGTCAAAATGTCCCTCTAATGAAATGCCATGGGGAGTAGTTGGTTAAGAGAACAAAGTCAGGTTTGTGACAGGGCTGTCAGTAATTTGAGAGGCTGCGCATCTCTGGAGCAGAATCTTGTGGAAAGGGTAATTGCAGCAAGTGTCAATCTTAAATATCAAAAAAAGACATTGTGACCAAATGCCAGTATCATGTTCTGTGAGGTATCACAGTTCAAGAAATAGCCCTGAAGCATTATGGTGTGTCAGATATCTGGACCCTTTGATTGGGAAGTGCTAAAATTCCCAAGAGTTCCAAAAGATGCTGCCAAGAGTTAAACTTGTTGTAATACTTTCTGATAAAGATCGGCATCTTGCCAAAGGAAGGAAAGGCTGTTGGCATTCCTGAGTTATGGATTATATTGCCAATAGTGAAATAATGATATTATAAAGGAGCATAGCAAAAATCTTGGAGCTTAGTCATTTTTTTCTGACTAATGTCATGAAATGCCATGTTCGTGAACAAAGTGGGGTACGGCATAAATTAATGGTCTGTTATGGGAATTGGCTTCTGTTGCTGACAGTGATTAATGGAAACTTTTAACTTAGCTTGTGTGGAATATTTTCAGGCTTATAGAGAGAGTGATACAACTACCTCTCACACTAATGGGCTTCAGTATTCTTTGCACCCCACAATAGCTATTCTTTATCTAAGTGAACTTTCAGCATTCTTGTAATTACCTGGTTTAGCAGTACCAAATATTAGGGTCCCTTAAGGCACCAAAAAAAAAAAAAAAAAAAAAAAAGGAAAGGATCTAATGGCTGGAAAATATTTGTATTACCTATTCACTTCTTGATAGTAAATTTTATTTTCTGCTTTAATGTGAGAAATGTACCATGTATAATTCAGTTAGCATATCCTGATGGTATATTTATGAAATAAGTATGAATTCTTAACCTCTGAATAATGACAAATATGCCTAGAGTTAAAGATGAGGCTGCATTACATATTCAAGTACTAAGTGTACTTTTTTGCCTGTTGACATATCTTCAGAGTACGGAGAGAGTAAAGTGCTGAAAATAGAAAGCATTAATATTGTTGACAAGTAAACAAAAAGGAAGATTATATCCACACAGCTCAGAAAATTGTAGTGAATGCAGCCCTCAAGTTACAGTGCAGATACAGTAGAAATGCATGTTTTCTACAGGGAAAGCTTAGAAAATGAGCATGACCTTTTAATGCACAATCACAATGTTTTTAATAGTGGCACAGTATTCAGGTCCACTACTAAATTTGTTGTAAAGGATGAAGGTTCATCATATGTGGGGATTTCTCTTGTCTGAGACAGTAAGCGTTGAAATAAGCATTTCTGTCAAAGGAACTTAAGCAGTCACAGAGAGCATTTTAAAAGTGAAATGTAGCAGAAGTAACATAATTTTGAATATTTTTCTAAGCATGCTTTTTCTATTCAATCTGAGAGAAAATGTTTTAGTAACGTGTTTAATTTGTTTTCTTACCCCATTTTTTCATGGATTTTGGGGGAGGTGGGGATTATTTTTGGGTTTTTGTTTCTTACATTTCTAGGGTTTTATAGATCACTACATCTGTAAACTGAATATAGACAAGTGATGACACTTATTCAGTGGATTTTTACAGTAGAAGTATTAATTCTACACTTAGATAATATTACTTCTCATTCCAGACAACAGGCACTGTCTGCAAGGAGATCAAAGGAAGTGTTTACTGAAACTGAAAATTTATTTGCATTTTTATTCTCAAAGGGGATGGGTTTAATAACAGATGTATATTAAATTAAATATTTTATTTATCAGAATTCTCTTGACCTGTGACTTACTGTAGCTACAAGGGCTGAAGTAAAGGGAAGATAGTGCTGTTCTGTGATTTTGACATTATCAAGATAGACAATTCTGGAATCTGTGGAGCTTCACAAATTTTTTGTTCTGTATCCACAATCTCATCAGTTCTGACACATAAAAAGATTAGTAAATATCTCCTTTTTTCTTAGAGGATGAGTATTTGCATAAAATTTTGTAACCCACATATTAATTCAGTTTTCAACTACAAATTGGGTAAACCCAAACCGTGTCTCCAGTAGACTGACTTTCCTGCTGTCATCATCTCCTGCTCACTGGGGGAAGACAAAAATTCCTAGGAACTTATTTTGAAATAAAGCAATGATGGTTTACTGTTACTTATGGGAGGAGCCAAACTGGTAAAGAGAAACCCTGTTCTCAGATGCCAAATGGCATTTTTCTGCTGGAAAAAAGCCAAAGCAAAAGGCTCCCGGCCAAAATCTTCTATTAACAAAAATCGGTCCCCCATCCCGTCCCCCTCTGTAAAAACAAGCCCCCACAGTCTATTCTTACTGTGATGCCACTGAAGAAGCAGCATGATTGCTAAATTCTGTAACCAACAAGCAAACTGGAAAACAATCTTTGTGGATACATGAGAGACCTGACAGAACTGGAGAATGTGCCAAAAGTTTGAATAGGCCTCAGAAGAACTTTTTAGATCAAACTGTCACGAGAGCAGGATTTTCTTGCCAAAAATGTTTCACTTTATCAGGCCAGTGTTAAACACTAGGATTGAAAAAAAAGCCAACACACACCATGAAAATGGGGATATGGGGCTTTTGGCCAGGTGAATTATGTTTGAACATGGAGATTATGGTACTCAGGCAGTTTCCAGATTTTCCTACTTTTGATACCATTGTAGATTTTTGACCAATTTTTTCCTATTTCTTTTTCCACTGCATTTTCATCTTGTGGGTGACCCCCTCTGAGTCATAATGCTTAATCTCAGAATTACTGTACTAAATGGTTTAATTTTTATTTTATTTTTTTTTTAATTTTAACATTGGCACACCTGAGCAAACTGCAAATGTTTAAGAAGCAGATTGAATAATTAAAGCCCAAATTACTGGATGTTTAGAAAATTGTTATCACTAGTAGATGGTACCAGGTGGGGGGAAAAAAAGCAAATTATTGAGCAAGAAAGGGCTTGTCAGGGAGAGTAATGAGTTAGGAGATGGATAAACACAAGGCGAGTGATGAAAACAGTGACTGGTTACAGTCTTGGCAAGAAACAAGCAATACATAGCAGAAAATGTTTCACACAGTGGGATGGACTGATTGCTCAAGTTTCTATGACTATGGGACCTGTCACCCCAGGTATCCTCCAAACCACAGAAAGCAGCCAGAATAAAAAATTTTCTTTTGTGTTTCATATGCTTTTTAAAAGCAATAGATTTTTTTGTTATTATTTAAATATTTAATAAATGTTATTTGATAATCATCTGTCACTTCATCTGAAGAATTAAAAATGCTTCATGCTTGAGCTGTTGGTGTGTCATCACTTTTTCAAATGATATCAAGTATAAATAAATTATATTACTTACAATAAGATGCAGTTTTTGTTTTGATGCAAAATATTAAAATGAAAATTAAAGGGATGGTGCCTGACAGAAAATGTGGGGGTGCATCTTATTCTAAAGAAGGCACTTGAGACTTTACACAGAAAGTGATAGTGAAGCAGAGCAATGGATGTTAATGCTCCCTTTGAGAGAACTCTAATAGAAAAGCACATCCCCTTTTTTCTGTTTCAAAAGTTTATCATTTAAACATCACACAGTAAGTATCAGCTTTTCAATATATCTCATCCTACTTAACTAACACACAGCTGTTTTGGAAATCTGTCTGTAAGAGTCGCAGTAAAAGATCTGGAAATTTGAGCCTTATTGCAGAGGCAGGATGGTAAAGAAGTTCATTTTACCTGGTATAAAAATATATACATTTTTTTCTTTTGAGGATAATATTGGTTAATTGAAGAAATATTCTTAACTTTGGGGTAATATTTTCATAGTAGTGGTATACTTCAACTCATCATTTTGCCTTATAAGAGCTGGAGCAGTGATTGTGTTGCAACTTCTTGTGCAACTCAATTTTATTTTCTATTATTTTCATTCATTGTTCTCTACCTCAACTTTCTGAACTCAGAGTATTTGTACTGGCAGTTTTTTGCCTTTAAAACATTATCAATCAGGTTGAAGCTGACTCTGAATCTCATCATCTTATTGTTGATTTAAGAGAAATTACATAATCTATTGTCTGGTAAATGATTGAGCTGCAACAGTTCTCAAGAAGGCAAAATAATCCAAGGGATTGATTGTTGTATAGAAATCACAGTCACAGCATACTGACAAATATTTTTCTCCTGGAATGAGTTACTTAAGAAGTCTCCTGCTAACATCAAAATATTCAGATCAGTTAAAGGTTTTGTATCTTTCTTTCCCTGACACCCAGGTGGCTGCAATAGGTTAAATTTCTCTGGGTTAGCAGTGTGTCTTTGAGAGCCTGGGGAGCCTTGGATATGGTATTGATGGAAAGCAAGGAGATGAATCTAAGTTGTGATGATGTTGAGTGGTAGCGTTGTGGTATTGAAAACATCTGGTTTGTCCATCAGCCTCAAGGGAAACATCCATATTTATGTCGTTCCCAGCTGCTGTTTGTCCAGACTCCTCTGGCAGCCCTGTTGTGGTGGAGGCTTTGCAACATCCAGTCTCACCAGCAGGTTTTGTTCCCTCAGGTTTAACCTGTCCCTTTCCTTACTGCACCTGCCATTGCTACCTGGTCTGTCTGCCTTGCTATGGACAACAGGCCATCATTTCCTGGTCTGCAGTAACTTCATTTCATTTTAAGGTCATCTTCTGTATTGGTTTCCTGTCTTGGAAAACAACCTCAGTTCTACCTTTCCACATGTTTTTCAGACCTCTGATAGTATTATATGACTCTGAAATCAATAGTCACTACCTTCTTGTATTCATACATTGAATTTCAGGGCTAGGGAAAACCATACACTCATTTTTGCTCTCTGGTCCATGATGATGCAGTCTTCTGGAATGTTGTTTTTGGAAACCACAGGTACTGCAGGCTTGTGTAATAGAGCTGAGTGACAAGTGATGTGTAGGGAAAAGCAGTGGAAGAATGTCCTGTTGGTGTATCCCTGCGAAAATCCCCTTTTATGCCTGGGCAGCTTCAGTGTCTTCCCTCCTGCTTGTCAGTTTGTAAGCAGCAGAACAATAGAAGTCTGTCAGTGGCTCTAAGCACAGTAGTTCAGATACTTGGATAAGTATATATCTACCTTGTCTAAGTAACAGCTACATCCTAAGCACTAAAACCCTGGTGACATCGACAGGAGGTGTCTTATGACAGCAGAGTAGACGGATGAGGCCCCAACACTGCGGTTCCTATAATGGAGCTGATGTGGGGCACCAGCTGAGCTCTCCTCAGGCTCTGTGTAAGCACAGGATGGTGAACAGCCTGCCCTGAATGACTTGGGGTCCACCCAGGGGGCAACAGACTACAGTGGAGAAGAAAAGGGCAAGAAGAGCAAAACTGAAGCTCTGTGTCTTGTCCTTTTATCGAGGAAGCAGACAAAAAAGTTGCTGCTCTTTGCAACCTCTTGTCTACCTGTGTAATATTCTTCTCAGATCATCAGCCTCCTCATGCATGCGATTGCTCCCAGGTCCACTTTTTCCTCTACGAAACTAGTTAATAAACATGCTTTTGGTTAATAGCTTTCTATTAAAGCTTTCAGACTTTTCAGGCTCAAAGGCACAGTGGGAGAGGAGCAGGGTGGTGGTTCCCTGGGCTGCAGCCTGACCACAGCACCTAAACCACTCTCCTCAGCTAAACCAATCTGACCCACTGAAAGTGGAGAGCAAAGCCCAGCTTGCCTGTCCCAGTGCTCCTTTACTGATGGCCATTATATTAGCATGAGGGCAGAACTCTTTCCTGTGCATTAAAAAAAAAAAAACAAAAAACCTTCCCTCTACATGCCTCTCTCCTATTTAATTTCTTTCTATGAAAACCTCTGCAGTAAAATGAATGCAGCAGATGTCTACTCCTCTGAAAAAAGATTATGCTTTGAAGCCACACAGTAGCCTCACTTTTCACAGCATTAATGATGTGGACTAAGCTTTGGGAATTGTATTTAAAAAATACTCCAAATAGAAGAGGTCTATTCAGCTGCTAAGCACACCCATATTTTTAATAGCTAACCTGTGTGTGTATGTACACATATATAAGAGAGTTTCTTTTCAATTCTTCTTTTTCCTAGATGTGAGTGCAGGTGTGAGTACAGGCCAATTTTTTTTCTTCTTTTTACTGCTTGAAATAACAAGAAATTTTTTTTCTTGTTTGATATATGCAATCAGTTTCCAGTGGTGTGGCTCCCTGGTTGCTCCCTAAGGGAATCTCCCTGTGGTGAAAAAATGTGCACTGCTTTTGCTGGGAGTTGCTTGGTGCATACTCTTATCAGGGACAAAGTGTTTACAAGCAGCACTGTAGTGCCACCAACATTATCTTCACTAAACTTGTACATTTATGACTCTTCTCTAAGTAATTGTTTTCACAGGGTTTCAGCCTTTGACAGTAGAAGCCTTGTATTTTCAAGCCATATTTAGAAATCAAACTCTTTCCAAGCAAATTACAGAGATGGGTCAATGACTCGAATTGTAGAATCTTTGGATCTTGGACTGATCTTGCAGCATTTCTTTAACTTCTGCATTTGGCAAGTGGCTTTCTTTACTGAGGGTCCTGTGTAGTGCTTTATTTTGCTCTCATGGAAGTTGGTTCGTTTCCACACTGTCAAGATGATGAGTTTCAGAGGTGGATGAAGTCATCTCTTAAGTCAGCTGCTGTGTCCTTTCTGAAGGTGCTTTGGTGTCCCTGAGGTTGGAAGAAGCGCAGGGAGCTGGATAATCAGGGTCTGCTAAAGTGAACTGCACGAGCTTTTTTTACTTAGGTTTGGAGAAATTTAAAAAAACCAACAAAACACACACAAACATAAACTAACAAAAACAAATAAGCAAAACAACAACAAAAACACATAAATTCCAAATTGAAAAATTTACATTTGAAAAATGAACTTAAAAGTTCAGTTTCCAGTGGGGTTCTTGTTGTAACTGAGAACCCAGTTACTTATATCAATGTTCCTCAGGGCGTGTGGTTTCACCGTACGTGTCCTTGCTAGGAGGAAGAGCAGAGAGATTCAGCTCATTCATAACTTCTTGCTGTAAACTTGTACTACATAAGAGAAAAATAAATGTAACAGACTCCCAGACAATGCAATTTATCTTCATATCATTCCATTTATATGAAATAGAGGAAAGCCAAGATTGTTCATGCTGTAGTGTCTTTGTAATTCTGCAGCAATTTACCTAATTTTCATACAGAATAGATGAAGTTAAATTTAAAAGCAAATAATTTTCTCATGTATTGGTTTGTTTCTCTTTATAAGGCGATGTTTTAATGCCCAATAAAACAGTTGTGTCTGAATGTTAATTTAGTGTTTACAGGTGCTCTAGTCTTTTGTATTTGGGTCTTATTTTCTTGGCTCTGTTTTCTTTTTTTTTATTATTATTTTACTTGTTCATAATGTCTCTGTAGATAAATTCCTGAATTTTATTTTTTGCGTGTTTTTGTTTTTTTTTTTTTTTTAATCAGACCTAAGCAGGAGACTAGATCACCCTAAAATGTGAATACTAAATTGTGAGCCTTTAATAGATATAGACTACACAATCTCAGGCTAAACAAACAAAAAATAGTAAAAAAATAATTATTTAAGTTTATTCTTTTTAATAAACAAGAAAATCCACCTGGCCATGGACATTTGAAAACTTTGGAGACATATCTTTGTATATTTACATTTTCTGCATTTTATGACATATTGTACTGTTCTGCTATGAATAGTTAATAGACTTACATAGTTTATTATGTTTTATTTTTAGAAGCAATAAATTAATCATTTAATGTAGACTGAAATTAATCCAGGAGAACACTAGTGAATAGTGTGAATGAATGATTGCAACAATAAACATTTTAAACCAGTTGTGATGTTTTTGTATATTGTAGAATCCAGTGCTCTGCAAGTACCCAATGTTATGTGGTTGTTAGACTGGAGAATGCAGCCCTACATGTTACTGTAGCTAACTAAAAACATACAGCACTGATACACTACACAAATGGAAGACAGCATTAATGGTTCCACATTTTTTCCAAAAGTGATCTAGAATTTTTAATCAAAAAACTTGCATAAACTTGCAGTACCATTTTTCACTGCAGTGAACATTTATGAAGAGACCAAAGGAATTCAAAAAGTAAATGAAGCTCCAGCATTTGAATAAAGATTTAATTGATTTACTGTGTGGGGCATCTGACATGCAGTGGCAGAGTTCTCTGTTTTATCAGAATTTTTACTTACTGGATTGTTTGCCTGTAGAAAGCTGGATGTGTTTACTGCAAGTTCTGCTGGTAAGACCATTTTAACTGCAGAGGGCTAAAGGCTGACCTGATAGATTTTGAGAAGCGTATTTATGCAAGTCATCATTTCACTTCTTCAAAGCCAAATAATCTGAAGTGCTTTTGAGATGCAAAGTCTGGGACAGAAGTTACTAAAGGCAGTCAGAAACTCCATTCGGAGAAATTGTTTTCGGTGGTCTTGGAAAAGGATGGCTGGGAAGCAGCATTTGCATGTCCTGTGTCATTGCCTCCACTTGAAAGAGATGAACTTGTTTGCGAGAGATCTGCTGTGCCAAGCTGAGTTCTAGGTAACCCAGGGAGACTTCCCAGAAAGTTGAGAGCGTGTTTCTTTGTTCCAGGGTATTATGAAAGGGAATCAGCAAGAGCCTCTGGCTAAAAAATGTAAGCTGACCTGCAGTATGCAAGTGCAGGAGGTCAGCCATTTGATGTGGGTATGTCTTCAGGCCATTCGAATAACTTCATAGCTGGGTCTCAAAATGTGACTTCCTGCGGTTGTGACCCATGGACCTTTCAAGTACAGTGGAAGTCTTGATAGATCAGTCATGTAGTCTCCAGGACTCTCAAAAATCATTTGCTTCTCAGCTGGTTTTCGGGTGGTTGAAACATTAAGACAATCGTCCAACACTTTTCCTTCTCTTGTGAAGTACATTTTATTAAAATATATATTTTGTAAAAATTTAATAAAGCAGCTCATACTTCTCCAAGGCTAGACAATACTTTGAAAACTGGTTCCAAATCTCTGGCCTCAATATATGAATACTAATTGTATCTTATCTACTGTCGGTTATTGAAATCCCAACCAGTAGGAAAGCTAATCTGACATCTCCATTCACATACACCTTCTTTTGAGCCTCTTTACAGTTCAGTCAGTGTTATCAATGATTAAATATCCCAGTCCCTACAGTTTCAACCTTTTTTTTTCATCCCTTAACTTTTCTTTTTGGTTGTTACTTTCAGCTAGTGAACAGCTCATTTTTGACTAAAGACATTGTGAAATTCACTTAAAATGGCTGTTTGAAGATTTTATTAAAAATATATCTCTGTGGACAGGCTCTGTCCTTCATTACAACAATAGAAATCCCCATTGTCTTCAGAAGTATCACTCCAAATTTGCAGGAAGGTTAGACTCCAAACTAAACGATGTAAAATACATTTGAATATGTGAGTCATGAATTGAGAATAGTACAGGTGTTTGTTTTCACTGTGACTGATTCTGCTCCCAGCTACTACATAATTACTGAGACCATTCTTAGGCAGATGCCTACAACACTTTGAGAGATCAAAGGAGATGGACCCAGGTCACTGAGATTAGAATTTTACCCTATTAGTACGATAATGTTTAAAATTATATGTAATTTGTTTGCATTTTCCAGAGCTTGCATTTAAATGGGTTTGTACAAGTTATTTCTAAATTGAATAATTCTTGTCTAATTTCACTTTCCGTGTTCAGCTTTAAGTATATATTTTAAAGTGTGAGTGCAAAGCCAAATTGGCCAAGGCCCTCTCCATTATATACTCAAATCACAGATCCAGGCCTAGGGTAATACCAAAGTACATGTTCATATATTTGAAAAAATTACTACTGTCCTTGAACCCTGGACCAGCTGGTGTGGACTTTCCCATGAAAAATTCAACCGCTATATATTTTCTGTTTATGTGACTTCTGTTGAATTTCGTGTAACCTCAATTTATTTACTAATTTTCAGGCACCCCTATTTTTATAACATGGCATTAAAGAGAGGAATTAAGTTGAACGGAGAGCTTTTTACTGAGACCTTACAAAGGAGCAGGTACTTGACTCCTGCATAGGAAAGCAAGGTTTTCTGTTTCTTTGTGATGACTCACTATGTGTCAGATAATGGAATCCTATTAGTGCCACCACAGGAGTATTAAGAAGGTTTGAGTGGAAAGAAGAAAAAAAAAAAAAGTAGGGCAAAGAGATTTTTTTTATTATTATTTTTAAAGAAAAATCAACTTTTGAGAAATACTAGATGAAGCCTTTGTTTTGTTAATTAAAGCTAATAGTGAAGATGGAAACTGGCAAATGGTTGAATTTGGACTCTGTCCACTCTGTGTGTACAGTCTGTTTGGAACGTGGAAGAACCCTGGCACTTACAAGCAATCTGAAATGTGTTAACTTACAGTAGTCCTGCTAATCTATAGGGGGTTTGTTTGGTTGTTTTTTTAGTGTTTTCACTTCTTAACCAGGAAGCATCAAAGTCTGGGCTCCAGCCCAGTGTTTCAGGAGCCAAGCTGAAAGAGTTTGCTTTGTCTTTCATCAGATACAACCCTGCTCTGTTTCTGCAGGATTTCTCTCATATGCCTGCATGAGACCTGAATCAGATTTTTGCCTGTGTGAGGCCTGCAGTGGGTGCAGAGTCAGTGTCATCAGCTGTGGGTATTTTTCTCTCTGAGTTTATAGGAATACCTAATGTTTCTTTTCAAGTTATAACTTCTGGAGTCATGTGTTAACATGACAGTGTGAGTTTTCATTTAATGAAAGTGGTAAATTTTTACCTTTGTAGTCTCCAAGTGAACATTAACCATAAAGAATCCATCCCTGTAAATCTTATCACAGAATATGCTGAGTTGGAAGGGACCCACAAGGAACACTGAGTCCAACTCTTAAGCCTGCATAGGGCCATCCCCAATAAGTAGTAAGAGATTTTTTTTGATTTATGGTTGATCTAGGTTATGATATTTAAATATTGAGGCAAGTGGTTCTATGTAAGATAAACTAGTCACCCATAGTCAGAAGTCTTAGCTGATATAAAGTGTTGTAAACCATGTAGCTGTGCCAGTTGGGTGAATAGGATCCAAATTTAGGATACTGAGAAGAGGATCCAGATTTGCATTTTGGTATCTGATACATGTGTATACTTTCAAACTGCAGCATACCATATATATTTGCATTTTACATTTATAACAAGCACACCTAAAGACAGGCTTCAGCAATCAGATCTGAACTCAGACATCTTACAGCTGGACAGGAGATACATGCACAGTGCTTTTTTTTATCTTTTTTTTTTTTCTTTCTTTTTGCCCTTCATCTGTGACTGTATGTTCTGCTCTTTGTTTAAATATAATGATCACTGGCACAGATTACAGGGCCAGGGCTCAGGGAAATGTTTTCACCCGTTCCAAGATAATAAGGGAAAAAAATATACTTATTTTAGAACAAGTAACAATTTGCTATGTTTTGTGGAAACTGGTGATTTGAAAATGGCTGATCACTACAAAATATGAAAATTAAGATTATCCCCCTCCCCTGAAATGTATAGGAATTTTGCATTTAGTTGTGGCTTGACACATGTTCAAAAGTGTGCAATTCAGACACTGGCTCGAAACATCAGTGGAAGCAGATCTGGGTTGTCATGTTTCATTATAGCTATTGAACTATTGCAAGGATGCTATTATGCTGTAATGAAAGGGGTCTTCTCTTTTCGACTTGCAAATCTAGGAAAGATACCATATGTCATTAGACCCTGGCACAGATTCTGGCAAAAGGAGTTCTCCGAAGCGCTAAAATATACTCAAAGCTTTTTCCCCTGAAAAAGACAAAGAAACTGCATCTCTGTCCAGCTGAACCTCAGCCTTTCACTGGAGTCTATAACTATTACAGATCAGGTTCAATATAATTTCAATCACAGCACACATTTTGGAGGACGATTCGGGTTGAGTTTGGGTTGACCCATGAGGACAGGATTTGGCCCTATGGGACCTGCAGAAAAAGCAGTGCAAATGCTACCCAGCACCCTGGGGGTGTAGAGGTCCCAAATGAGCACCTCTAGGCCAGGGGTGCCTGGCTGTGGGAAACACCTGGCTGGGATCTCAGGCAGAAATAAGGTTCTCTGGAATCTGAGCTTTGCTGGTGCTTTATTCGTTGTTGTTTTATGTGGGGAAAAAAAAATAAAAAATCTCTGCTTGTAAAAGTAACAAGTGAATCACAGTGGTGGCATATTGGGCCTCTGAGACTGAGGTCTGAACCACCCGCCTTCCTTTAGCCTTGCTGGCATTTCTGCACTTGCTTCAACTTGCCAGGGTAATGCCTTCAATAATGTCTGTGAATCAAGCATTAAAATCTCTAATCTTCTTCTTGAGAAATCATTCAAACGGCCAGATATTGAAAGGCTCTTTAGAAAAGATTAATATGGCATTTATTTAATTGGTAAAATAAGAATGAAATAGATCAAAAGTCCTGACGTTCTGTACAAAGAACTTTCAAAAAGTAGATGTCTTATCAATGATATTGGTGTATTTGTCCCTTCTCTTTTCCTTTCAGTTCTGTGCTATAAAATTCACTTCCACAGGAAACACATCCCTTGACTGTCTTTTCCTTGTGACATAGCAATATATTCCTGATGGTAAGGATCTAATGATATATTGATCTCTATTTAAGTTTTTGGGTGAAAGTTGCAGTGTCTTCAAGTCGTTTGGTGCCTTCTCTCACCTGCAAAAGCCTGAAAATTTCCTACCTACCCACCCACAGAATGTGTAAGAATCTGTAAGTGTTTTGGGTAGATCCAGTAAAGTGGGAATGCATCCCGAAGAAACATCATGTTGTTTCAGCCACTTGAAACCCAGCCAATCCAGATGGAATTTGGACAAGTACCATAAAAAACCTGCATTGAAATCTTAACTGATAATGAGATAATGAGAGATGATTTTGTGGCCATGGCCAATGAGATTTTGTGTTGAGCCTGGCAGAAATGCTGCTTTTATTGATGATGGGCTGCAATTTCAGAAATAGCCAAATGCTGAGTTCTTCATGTGGGCTCTCTATTGAAAGCAAAAAAAAAAAAAAAAAAGAAAAGAAAAAAAGTGTTTTACAAAATTTTTGTTTCTTGCTTTTTTGATTTTGGGGTTTTTTTGTGGCTTTTTTTTTGTTTGGTTGGGTTTTTTTGGAAGAGGGAGGAAGAAACAGTGGTTGAGGGTTTTTTTGTTTGGTAGGTTAGGTTTTGGGATTTTATTTTTTTAAACTAGAATTAAAATCCCCTATAGGAAGCAGCAGGATATTGAGTCTATATGAGTCTGTTTTTACAAAAAGCTCATTTTTCCTGGTAATTGCCCTCAGTAAGGATGACCAGTAGTGGATTTTTAGGGAAGTCACATTCTGGAAGCCAAGGATTTAAAGAATTCCTGAAATGCAGGGTGCCACTGATCCGGTATGTTGTTCATACTTGATAGGCCTTTCTTTGTGTTAATTTGCTTAATTATTGTTGGAACCAATTCATATTTTGGCTTCAAGAGCATCCCATAACACTGCCTTGCACAACTGAGTTCTCCCTGCCTTGCACAACTGAGTTCTCCCTGTCCATGCATTGTACGTAAGCACCCGTCTTAGAGAGATTTATATGAGTTCTAAATCCATAGGAAAAGATAAGGACAGTTCACAGGCTGGATGCAGAAATGTGAATGAAAGGAATTTAGACGAATAAACACTGAAAAAATTATGAATATCTTATGGTCTGGATCACCAATCATCATCTGAAAGAATACTAAGGAGTGAGTTGAAGTATTTGCAAGGCAAAGACAGGATTCATTTTTTGTCAGTAGTAGCCCAAAATGGATACAGGACCACAGTGCGTCCTCGTATTTCTTTAGGAATTGGATACTTCCATCAGTTAAAAAAAAAAAAAAAAAAGGTAAAAGAAAAAAAAAAAAAAAAAAAAAGAAAAAAACAGAAGGGAAAAGGAAGAGGGGCAATTTATCCTTGTTAGTAACACTTTGATTAACAATGTGTCATGTTGTCTGATATTAATTTTCAGAAACATTAGAGAATTCAGTGCTATAGTACTATATCATGGGGATTTGTTTGACTCATGTGTTAGGATAAGAGGGAGTGCCTCTATTTGTATTACCTGGAGGAGTATTGTGAACTATTATCTTACTTTGTTATCTGAGCTAGGAGTGTACAAGGAAGTTTCTTCCACTAATGGTTGAGCCGCTCTTCAGATAAAGCTCTCCACAGGATCCCTGTAGCCCTAATTAATCAGCTGTTAAAACAGTAGTTGATAGACAGCTTGCTTTAAGTTCCAATTGCCTGCAATCAGAGATAACAGGTGAGTCCCATTTGGCAGTGAGATATGAAAGTAAAAGAGTGATCTGTTATCAAAATGAATATGGCACTCAAATCAAAATTGAAGTTTGCAGAAGGAACCAGAAAAGTAAACCAAAAGGGAATCTTTTTTTACTTTGAATGGTCAAAATACTTTCACTTCAGTGATTGTTTTAGACAGGTCTGAATCCATTTTGTAATTTTTATGCTAAAATATATATGCATTTTCGGGGTAAATTTAGGCTGCTGGAGAGTGCTTGCTACTCCAGTAAATTGCTGAAATCAGTGGCAGGTAACACTACCAGCCAGCTGCTGTAGCAGCTGCTGCTCCCGCAGGACAGGCTGCTGGCCAGAACACCCAGCCAGCAGGAGGGAGCTGCAGGTTATATGGCCTTGTTTTGAGTCAAGAATTAATTTCTGTGTCACTGCCCCAAACACCAGGCTGTAGAGTAACTTCTTTCCTTACTCAGTTCATATTTAATAAATTATGCAGAATAGTAGTGCACCAGTGGAGCAATGGGAGTATTATATCCCAGAAGGTGGGTCACTTACCTGGGTGTTAAGGCAGGTCTTGGCTTGAGTCCCAGCTCTGCTGGGTTTAGAGCCACAAAGACTGACCTTTCCTCACTTTCAAGCAGGAAAAGACAGACAAACTGGAGGGACAATGACAAACTTTTCAGGCAGTAGGTACCTAATTTATTTTAATACATTACATTTTTGACTTGTTTGTGTTACACCAACCATCAGAAGCATTTCTCAGGACTGATGGCACTACTAGTTTCTACACAGAGATAAAAATATTTTCTTAGTCTAGATTCAAATTACATTTTGAAGTCTGTGGACTTGCTTCAGAGCAGCCTTTAGAGATCCTGAAAGGGAGACAGACCTCTCTATAAATGACCAAATGTCTTTCACATCTGTCAGCCTGGGCATTGCTTGATAGTCCCATATCCATAGGTGGGACAGAGGTCCCTCTAAACAAGAAATACTGTTGCTTTTCTTTGACTTCTCCATCTGCAGGTGAATATTCTTCTGTTGACACTATTGTTTAGTCTCAAGACTGATGCTTATCAGTGCTTCAGGAATTAAATTACTGCTGGGTTCATACAGATGAAAGCAAGTTGGTCACTGATAGTGTAATAGTCATAAATAGGGCAGGAGCACGGGCAGTAGTCTTTCCTTCAGGTCACATACCCTGCTATTTTTTGTTAAATGGGCTACAGACCTCAGTAGATGTCTTAATTATCATTGGAAATTTCTGTAACCATAGTAAGTCCATGTACATTTGCATATTCTTTCTTGGATGCTGCTGTCACTGGGACACAGAGTTCTGTTTTCCTCAATCACTGTGGGCAGATGTTGTCTTCCTTTTGCCTTCCATATTCTATGTCTTAGGTCATGAACACTGTATTAATTGTCCCTTATCTCTGCTAGAAACTATGTCCTCCTCATGCTCTAGTACCTGTCATTGCTTGCCAAATCTGGGGGCCTGTTCAGCTGGATTCATGTTTCCACTGGATAACACTTCTTTCTCTTGTGAATCTTCCTTGTAAGCAGCCAGCAACTTCGCCCCCCATAGCCCCTTGCTTACTCTCCCCTGGTGGGATGGGAGAGAGAAATATGAAAAAGTAAGACTGAGAAAACTTGTGGCTTAAGGCAGAGAGAGTTTAAAAGGTAAAGCAAAAGCAGCTCACTCAAGCAATGCAAGCCAAGGAATTAATTTGCCTCTTCCCATGGCCAGGCACGTGTTTGGCCATCCCCAGAAGAGCAGAGCTCCATCACTCCTAACACTGGCTTGGGGGGAAAAACAGCATCACTCTGAACTTCCTTCTTCCCCCAGAGTTATATGCTGAGTATGACGGCAAAAGGCACAGAATATCCCTTGGGTCAGTTGGGATCAGCTGTCACAGAATCACAGAATATGCTGAGCTGGAAGGGTCCCACAGTCATCAAACTCCTGACCCTGTCCCAGCTGTGTCCCGACTTCTTGTGCCCCCCAGACTCCTCATTTGTGGAACAGGGTGAGTAGCAGGAAAGGCCTTGGCTCTGTGTAAGCACTGCTCAGCTAGAATTGAAACACCCCTGTGCTATCATCACAGCCTCGTGCTAGTTACTATGAAGAAAATTTACTCCATTCCTGCCAAAATCAGCACGGCCACTCAGTATCTAAAAGTTCACAGAGGTCTCCAAGATTGCACGTGCACACCACTGCTTTCAGCTCTGACTTTAAAATTTCTGCTCTCTTTTTTTTTTTTTTTTCTCACCTGTAAGCCCTATCCCCTCTGCATAGTGTCATTCTGTTTTGGTTGATGCTTCTCATCAAATACTTCTATCTGGTGCTCCAGTATTTTAGATGTTATTTTTGACACCTGAGTTTTACTTGCTCCTAATTCTTTCTCACTGATTAAATGGTAAGGAAAAAAAAAATTTTTTTAACTTTCTGTTTTTCTTTTCATCCCTCAGTGTTCAGCTCTCTGTACCTATTCAAGTCTCAGTTCTGCTGTGCCCTCAGCTGTACTTCTGAAAATCCAGCATCCTGGTGGTCACTCCTTTTGATGCAGTGTGTTTGCTCTGTTTCAAGGTGCTGCTTGGCCCCTCAGATAATCACGCTTCTTTTCTTGTGGCGTCTCTTTTAGGTTGGCTGCTTCCTGCATGTATCGCCCACCACCTGGTGGGTAATAATATGTGAGTACTTCATGTTTCTAAAATTAAACCCTCTCTTTTATTCAGAAAACTCTTCACAGAGCTTCATTGCACTTCATTTGCTGCTGCTGCTGTAGTAGCCATGTGCACGTAGCTCTCCAGTGTAATGGCCAAGCTTTCTCCCGGTAGCAATCCAAGTTCCACATAGATCTTATCCAAGGAACCTGCAGCTGGTCAGCACTATATCAGCAGGGCATCCAGCCATTTCACAGATTTCCTCTCTAGTTCAATATCAGTTGCTCCCAGATACCATTAACCAGATTTGCAATAGCCCTCCTTTGCCAGAAATCCAGTTGGAATTAGAAGAGTGACTGTTCAAAAGTTGACCCTGTCTTAAGACACAGCAAAGGGCATGAAGGATGCAGACCTCACTCCTATGAGCCCACAGGTGTGCAGCCCATGTGATGTCCCCATTCCTGCCAAGCCTTCAGAGCAGATTTACCCACTTCTGTCAAAAAAAAAAAAAAAAAAAAATCACACTTTCAAGACCTGTATTTTGCTTCCATTTTAGTTATACATCATGGAATGAAAAGTAACACTTGGAAGTCTAATGTTCCTATTTATACATTTAACCGTTAACTAGACACGCACATACATGTGTGCACACACACAGAGGCTGTATTAAAGACATATTAGAAGAAACATTTCCAGCTCAGGGATTTAGCTGTGTGAATCCCATTAACAATAATGGGAGTTGTTCCCCTAAATCCCCATGTATCTCGTTAAAATATACCTATTAGCGACAGGCTGAAGCCTACAAAACCCAGCAGTTTCCAAGTTAAAACTGAAACTTCATCATTAACTTATCCTATTGTGCCTAGGTAATGCAACACCCTTTAACTTCTCAAATTCAAAGGTGTCTTTTCTCCATTGAACTTAAAACAAATCTTGTCTTGTTAATACAATAGGTTCTGCTATAGATAGCCCACTCTGTAACTCTTGATCTTGATGCTGGAAATGTTTTCTCTCTCAAGCAATACCATCTATGAAGGGATAGTGTTACAAAAATACATATGAAAACCTTATGAGAAGTAGAATATAAAATATAAATGGACTAATGCATTCACTAATTACGGATCATAACATTGAAGTATGAAAGTGATGAAATGTCAGGTACTGAATCATTGTTCTTGCGTTTTGTTTTTTTTTAATAAAGACTTCGTGGTGTATAACACACAAGTCACTCTGTGTGAATGAATACCTGAAGAAATCTGATACATGAAGGAAACTTTATTTACAGTAAACTCACTTATCAATGTCATTATGAAAAAAAAAAAAACACCAAAAAACTTAAAATGTGCAGTCCAAATGTTCACAGTGTAGTTATATGCATTCTAGACAAGGTGAGGTTGTATTCGTGTGTGATGAAGAAGGTCTGTACTGTAGATGGTGTAGTGCAGCATAGAGATGATGAAGCTAAGAGTATATGAGCTGGCTTGACTGTCCACTATAGAGTTGCCTTTCTTGAGAGCTATTTCTGAGCTACTGGAGAGGGTGAATTTAAGGGTAGATTAGTGTGTGTGGAAGTTTGTACTAATGCTGCTGTGTTATTTCTGATACGTGAGGTAGCACACTTGCTGTTGGCTCAGGTAACTGCCCTGTAGATGAAATAGAAAACCATGCTTCTATGGCTCTGCTAGTGGTATAACTTTTTCAGCTTTTGATAGGAAGCTGAAATACAGAGTGCCAGCAAAATCAGGATCCACAGTGATATATTAGTGAAATAGTTGGAACATAGACTTGCATCAAAGATAATTTCCCCCCAAGTTCAGCAGTAGAGACAAAAGGATTACAGTGAAAGTGGACATCAGATCCAGTAAGTCTTGCTTTTGAGCATGGCACAAAAATAGATACCTATGAAGCCCCACTGATGTTGCTGTTGTTTTCACTGCAGTGGAAACACTCCTTTACCTCTGGGCTGGAAGCAGTGGGTGAAAATATCCCATTCAAGAAGAAATGACTGCAATTGCACTGTGTGGGTGTGTTTATTTTTTCCTTTCCTCCTCCAGTGTAGACCTCTGTTTTAACATATTTTCTGCTGTGGGTCCCTAAATGGGTCTTGTTAACCTGGGACCAGTACTCCTGCTCTCAACAAAACACGCTCCCTGCTAGACCAGCACCGGAGTTTGTTCGGTCAGGAGGAGCTCTGCTAGGGCTTCTTCCAGTAGCTTAACCATTAACAATAAGCAGTGAAATGAGTCACCTGTACTTTATTTTTAATTGGAGCTGCAGCGAGCTCAAGCTTGAGGTTTTGTTTTTTTTTTTTTTTTTTTTTTTTTCCTGCAGAGCTCAAATGCTGAAACCAGGAGCACTCCCCTGGCCCTGGCTGTGCAGGGATTTCTGTAAAGCAACATTCTCATGTTGTTGTGGACACAAACAGTAAAGCAAAACCAACACAGCATACAGATCCATAGGGATGAGTTAGTTTAATTCCTGTTGGCTTCGTCTGGCTGGAGATCTTCTGCTTGCTCTGTTTCTGGTTTCCCTCTCTCACAGATGTACCACCCTCCTACCCCTCTGCTCCCCCCCAAACAGAAGCCCAAATAATGAACACTGGATAAAGGGGAAATTACTTAGATTTGAGAGCTGTTTAAGTATATTTAATTGATCATATTTTACATAAGCTTAACAAGCTTAATATGAAGTTTTCAAGCTACAAGTTGACTAGGAAAATATCTCCACTGACTCCTGGAGTCAAATGATTCATTTGCATTTTAAACACCTCTTGAATTCATTTCACATTCAGCCCATGAACGAGCCTGAAACTTCCTGTAGGAAAAAAAGTTTGATGAGCCACCCCTGATAGGCCCCACGACCCACTCAACAAACTTTAATGCCTTTAAAATGGGGAGTGAATCCAGTGTTAACCTGAACTGCAGTATCAGTCCTTGCTGAAAAAACACTGCAGCCAATCTTCTGTGCTCATATATATGGTGGCTTTAAATGAAGATATTTCTTGGAATGTATTAAAAAGCAGTGTAAAAACTTGCTGTTTGGCATATTGTTAATCTTAGTGGACTAAAATCCTCACTAGAGAGTTAGTTCCATTTTTTTATCTGGGTTGCTGTTATCTGTAGGAAAAAATCCAACTGTGTGCTTTGCGAGGTCTGTGCCAAGCAGTTGGGAGCTGGCCACCCAGTTCTGGTGGCCTCCATCAGCATGGCCACAACACCTCTTTGCTCTCCTTCCTCACCCATGTTTTATTTTGGCTTGTTTTGGAAGTTTGTTTGAGCAGAAAATGTCATGAGATTTCTGAGATGGTATCCTTAATTTCAGCAAGCGGGACCATAGTGAAGGTCATGCTGTTCGTTATGTAAACGTGATACTTATTTTTCAGGTCCTACAACTGTTCCTTTCTACAAATGTACTAGGCAGGTAATGATTTAAGCTTCTTCTTATGATGGGCACGTTCATTTTTAGCCTGGGTTGCACTAGGATTTCTTTTGCATCCCTAGTTAATGGGTGGGAGGACAGGTTGTGATGGAACAACTGGTGCTGCAATGTTGAAAGGATAGGAAGCAAGCTGTGCTGGGCCAAGGACCAGGGCTCTGCAGAGGGTTTCAAAGCAGCACACAAAATATTAATCAAACAGTCAGGTGCTTCTTTCTGCACAGCCTAAACGCAGAATCCCTTGTTCTGGGGTGCAGGCAAAGTCACGCTCGTCATGAGGTTTCTGTGGCTCGGGTCTGGATGGCTCTTGCTGTACTTTTGCTTAGAGGGCAGAGACAGTCTTTGGTGAGAGGAGGAGCAGGGGAAGAGCCCTGAACCCAGGCTGTCTGCCTTGCTCCTTCCCATCACTGCAGCTGTGCTGGGTGGCCTGAGAGAGAAGCAGGAGTGGTGTCCAGGTTGTGTGTGACTGCTGATGGCTGGATTCAGGCAGGAGAAGTGGTGTGCAGACCCACAGCAGGGAAGGGCATATGGATATAAGCAAGAAGAAGTAGCTCACCCAAGTTATACTGGGGTGGTATTTTGGCAGCCTGCTGTTGTCCAGACCCCTCACTGAAATGGTGCAGTGGAGTACCAATGGGGCACATCAGCTGGGACCATGCATCTTCAGGCTGGATGTCCTACTTTAGGCTGCAGGAAATCTGATATTTCCCCTTATGGAGAACAGCCTTGATAAAAGGCCTCTGTTTGTAGTATTTTTCGTGCAAAGAGACACATTAAATAACACAGCCACAAAGGTAAATGCAGATAAGAGCAGAACAGGGGGAGGGGAGATTAATTGATACAGATACTGGAGGAGAATGGACACGAGAATGGATAAGACAAGGATCTAGAGCTCAAAGATACCAGACTTGGTGGACAATCCTTGAAAATGAGCACGTTTGTACTGTGTCAAAGGACCATGAGGACAGTGCAGTGTGGAAAAAGAAGTGCAGGGGAAAAGGTCACTGAGGTGGGTGGGTTACAAGTCCAGCAGTAATGCAGAGATTTAAAGCTAAGTGGCATAAGCATATGCACAAAGAGGACTGATGGGATCACAACTTTCTCCTCTTCTCTTTCTCATTCTCTCTCTCTCTCTGCACCTTATTGTGATTATTGCAAGTTTTGGTAGTAAAATCCAAGTTGCTGAAGAGCTGAAAAATTGAATTCAAGAGAATCTTTATAGTGACTTGTCATTACCATAGATTTTTATGTCTTCATGTAGTTAATATAACCTTTTTTGGAGAGAGTTGGAAGGCAATATTCAAAAAATCAGTTGGTTTTCTCACTTCACCACTGTTTTGAATTGCTCTAATTGAAACCAACATTGTTTTATTTGATCTTGTAATTAAACAATGTAATTTATATTAATCCGTTAAATAATTTGGCTAATTGCTTTTATACTGATTTTATCTTAGCCTTTTTTCTTTTAAATTAGTATTGGAACCAAGCAGTTATCTACTGCAAACCAATAAGCTACAAGTGAAGAAAAGGTCTCTTTTACTTGTGGGGATTTTATTTTTAGGTTCTTTGATAAAAGTTGTGTTACGATGTAGACACAGAAGCCCTGATTCAGCCAGATGTTTAAGCATATCATTCCACTGTTGCTGAGTAAACCTTGGGGCTTTCTTGAATCAGAGTCTAAATGATGAAAAGTCAAACTTCTATTGGAAATTAAAGCTTTGCTTCCCAGGGAAGGAAAAGGTGGTTTCATACTAGCAAAAGACATTGGCTTTATTCCTGTTTCTCTATCACTGGCCTATGGAGAGCAACCTTGGTTAGTTGCTCATCCTAAGCCCCATCTGCTTGCTGTGTATGGCTGGGAATGCTCACCACTCTCAGGGGAATGTCATGAGGCAGTAGCAGCTGTAAACTATGTTCAGATTCAAAGGGCTTAGGTGACTAATGAAGTACAACAAATAATGCAGAGCAAATAGTCAGCTTTACAATCTCTCTTTAAGTTGAAATCTATTTATATGCACTGAGATAACATTCATTCCTAGGAATACATTTGCAGAGATCATGTGAACTATTTGAGAACCTGAAAGATTCTCTTGTGCTTCAAAAAAATCTGTTCTCAGTACAAATGCTTGAGCACACCTTGTCTTGCTGAGCTTGGGACCATTGTGGGGGAATACCCAATATGCATATGCCCCAATGAGAAGTTCAAAAAGGACTCACCTAGTGCAGAGAATTCCTGCTTCTGTTACTCGTGGGCCCCAATTATTGCCTTGCCATATGCAATTCAAACTGAGAACCTGCTTGACCATACAGGAAAGTATATATCAAAATAAGCAACGGTCTGAGAAATCAAAATAGATGAGAAGGTACAAGGTAATTCTTCAGGCTAAAATGATTTTCTTCTACATCTGCCAGAATTCAGATTCTTCTTGGAAGATCTTCTCCAGTGTTTGTCAGTAGCAGGCCTGTCAGCTTAAAAAGAGTGAAGAAGAGACAAGATACAGCAGAAAGCTTGACAAAAGTAGAAGCAAACATCATAAGGCAGAAGATATGAATAGGCAATAGATTTCCATCTGAGGGAGATCCACCAACATGATATTGTTCTGCAGATGCTCAAACTTTACCTTTTGGGCACAGACTTGATTGCTTTACGTCCATTTCAACCGCTAGCAGCCCTGGGTTCCTGTGGGCCTGCTCAGTGTTTTGCTGTGTTACTGATCCTGTCATTTCTAATGCCTTGTCATAACCTAAGGACTGCATGAGCTAAAATCTGCCATATACTTACTTCATGGGTGTAAATTGCTGCTCTGATACCTCTATGTTGGTGTTATCATAATGTAGTTGAATCACACATATTGCAATTTTCCCACCAATCATTGCTGTTTTTCTCCAGCATTCTTATTCAGCTGGCCCAGACAGCCAGCTTTTCCCTACCCACCCTTCTATTCATTTAAAATATGTGACTGCATAGTTTCAAGGTTACTTGTTACATATTTCTGGTAAATTGTAGTTGGATTAGACTAATTTCTTATGGCCTCATTTTGTCTTTTTATTTCTGTATTCTAGCACTAATTACTAGTGATGTGATTAATGTTCCACATACCTAATAGCTTTGTTCTTCCTGGTTTTGAGATGATGTTAATTAATCCAACTTTGAAAAAATACTTGCAGTCCTGATCATATGTCACAAATCTAATTCTTTCTGAAAACTGGAGGCTACATAAAAGCTGAGTAATTATTTATGATGAAATGTATTTGTGCAACAATACTTGCAGAAACTTTCGGTCTAGGTATCACTGTCAGAAGTACCAACTGCAATTAGGAGGATGACTATAAGTAATTCTTTTTTATGTTTATGTTAGATAGGATTAAAGCAAAGGCTATAATATCATTCCAGTGTCTTTTCATGGAACTATAGTGAGGTGTGTTCCATTTGAAGAAACGAACCCCACAACACAAACCACAAAAAACTCTACTCTTTAGAAATATCAGGTCCATTCAGACACTTTTTTAAAATGTTTAATAAACTTATGCAGTAGTTTTGAGGTTTCCTGCATTGATATGCCTGTGCATATGAGTATTAAACTGTATCAAATTGCCATGCTTTTGTTGATTCTAGAGAGGATGAGGTCATCACATATTAGCAGTTTGGGAGAAAATAAAGAAACAAGTACACTAGATGCAATGCATGTAGTCACATCCCTTACTATGCTGCTGGAAGGTATCAGATATGACAAGGATGGAGTAGTTGGGAACATAGAGAAGAAAGAATAGCAGTTACTTTTAGAGCACTTTGGTTTATCTTGCAATATCTGTTTTCTTTGCAGAACCGCTAATGGTCACTATTACTGGAATTGTTAAAGTGACCTTTAAATTGCCTTACAAATATTGAGTTGTGGATGCAATCTACCTCTGCACAATAGTCAATTGTCCATCCCAAGTTAAACAAAACAAAAAACCAGAGTGCATTTCAAAGTATTTCAAGCAAACCCCTTCAAGTATTTTTAAGTGTATCCTTAGCTTTCAATAATGTCACCTTTTAGACAATGTTAGGAGTGATTTTTGTCCTGGAGAGTGGCTAAAATCTTGGAAGATGATAAAAGCTTTCCCCACCCTGCCCCCTAGGATTATGGTACTGTATGACTGAGACAGAATATAATCTTTATTGAATTTAATGTGTGTGTCTGTACATACTTATGTACATAAATATACACACATATACACACACCATTTGGAAGAAAATCTAACAAGAATTTATACAATTGGGTGCAAATCTTTTTCTCTACCCATAACACTAATGCAGTAGCTGTGTCTCCACAGCTGTATGGCTATTTTCACTCTCTCATCTCCATATGTTGGTGTCACACATTATAAAATTTTTGCATCTAATATCACGTCAAGGGAAGAGGTTTGGTTCTAAATGGCCTCATACGTTTCTTACATCCCGTGCATCACTACAGTTCTGGTTTTTTTGTGGCACCAATATCCTAGGTGATGTGACTGATATTTCAGTGATGATCTGACTTCCAGTTTACAGATATTAACCCAGATGAATGACTCTGATCAATCTTTCCCCAGCGTGAAGTTAATTTCATTGTCTACACCAAGAGAGCTGATGTTGAGATCCTGCAGTGGACTCTCAACACCACTTATGGTATGAGTTGTTGAAACTGATGCCTACTTGTATAGAATGACTGTTGCTGTTATTTATTATTTATACAGCTCTACTGCTGTTTGTGAGGCTTTGCAGAAAATAGAGGTCCCTGACCTTGAGGGGCCTCAATGTTGCTGCTGGTGGAGTGTAGGAGAGGGGTCAAAAGAAAGCCTAAAGTGAGGGGAGGGGTGACATTTGTGGGAAGGATGAGCATGAGTGTGGGTGAAGAACTGAGATAAATTTGCTTATATAAAGCTCATTTTATGGGCCAGATTTTCAGCCTTCTTCATTAAGCTGAGTGCTGGCCCCAGTGTTAAGTGAGGTTTCCTCTGCACAGAGAAAACTTCTCATGATGGAAAGCACTGTGAGCTCAGTCCATCCCTCCTTTGGAGGGTATAAAGGTGTACTGTGTGTCTTGGCACATGATGGAGAGTGCTGCCACCCACCAGCCCTGCTGCTGAGAAGGTCTCCTAGGACAGTGGAAGCCTCAGGGTGGCACAAAAAGGTGATTGAGCTGCTTTCTGGCTCAAGCACTCTCTCATGAAGTTTGAGAATACTTCAACTTTCCTCAGTCTTGTGCAGAAGCCAATCCAATGGGACAAAAGTTAACCCCCAGAAAAAGTTGCACATCCCAGAGATAGATAGTGACATTCCAGCATCCCCTGAAGGCAAGAGGCAGAGACTCTTTCAATGAGGGGAAAAAAATATACCAGATGAGACTTAGGAACTGTAAAGCACAGAGACTGGAAGTAGCCTGTTATGTAGCTACTTGAAAGGTAATTTTTCTCTATACAGAAACTGAGAGAAAACCTGAGTTTTGATGTGAACATCCAAATATAGAGAAAACTTTCCTCATGTGTATGGCAGAGGCAAAATGCTTGCTGCAGGGAGGGACAGGATGCTGTTTGTTGCACAGGATCTTCAGTACTGGACACAGATAAGGGTTCAGGTGCCCAGTCAGGTTCCTGTGTGTCACTATAACAGCATTTAGGCACTTTGATCCAAAGAAAATGCAATATAATTTAACACAGATTGGTCAAGACGTAAGGACAGAGTTAGCTGCAATCTTGCCTATATTTTGATATTTTAAAATGTCCTCTGTACAATGGAAATCTGAAAAGTTCCTTGAGGCAAAAGGCAGAATTAAGGCCTTGTTTAAGTGTATTGAATTCTTTTGAAATCTTTGCATTCACAGTTGTGTTCACTCAGGCCTGATTTTGACCCAAAATTAATCTTAAGGGACTAAATTTAACTAACATAAATGTACTTGTGTATGCCTGTATACATAAAAAGGCACAAAAAGGTGCAGTTAGCAGAGAAAATAAAATGCAGCTAATTATTGTAGATCTTTTTAAAGTATGTTTGCAAGTGGTGTGTTTTCAAAACAAGCTAAACAATAATTCATCAGCTTGTGTACCACATGCTGGCTGATGAATAAAGTCAGGAATCAGGAAGCAAATGTAAATATGGGGTCTAATTCCCAACTGCCAAATTAGAAGTATTTTGTGCCCACTTTGCACAGGTGCAAGTGACAACATAAGTTACAAAACAGCTGGGAATCTGGTCTCACAGTCTGTTGTACTGTTCAAATAATTGAATTCAAAGTGTGGTTACTGACTAACTAAAGCCTCTCCAACTGTATTGGTCCTCATTTCCCAACCCCAGGCCTGAGAGAAGACCAGGCCATTTGAGAAGATTGTCATTCAAGCTTATCCTTTCAATCAGAATCCACAGGGAAAAAAAAAAAAAAAAAGGAGCCAGTTTCTGTTATGGTGGCAGTTAATCTGTCAGGAGCAGATTCAAGTTTTGGCAAAGATCTGTGGTGAGATAAAGTGAAAAAGCTGCCAAACAGCATTGTTAGCATGGGGAGAAGGAAGGGAGGGGAGCTGACACAACTTCCCCAAGTTAAATGCCAAGCACACCTACATCGTTTTCAACCAGGCCATGTGAAAATCAGGATATTTATAGCTGTAGTAAGTTTTAGCACTCCTTTACCCTGGGGGCAGTGTGTTCACAGCAGAAATAGATTCATAATAGCTAATGCTAGTTTTGGGAATATTTTTATAGTTTACTTAAGTAAGTATAGCATAACATGCTAATAGTTTTTAAATAAAGCACATCTAAACAATTGTTTTGCAGTGCCATGTGATTTATGGCTTAGCACGGTGTTCTCAGGATTTTAGCTTCACACTTTGTTTTGAAATGCATTTCTTTCCTCTCTTGCCATTGTCATCTTCAGTGTCATCTGCACCTGGAAAGAATTTGATGCCAATTTTAGGATGGTAACTTGATTAAGAAACTATCTCTTCTTAATGGGATTTAAAAATCTGTCTTCAACTGTATTTTTAGATAGTTGCTGCTGAGTAAAAAAGGGGAATTTATGCAGCCATTGCCTTGGTAGGATGTTGTTTTATCTGCTAAGTCAGAAACAAGGTATGTTTATGGGGAGATGTTAATAAACATGATTGTGAGCCTGCATCATATTGAGTACCTACCTCATCTGATTGTTATGTTTTTCATGGAGTCTGGAACATAAAACAGTATATAAAATAGAGACCAGGTAGATGTACAGTGTCTTCACACCCTGCATTACACCCTGTAATGCAGGATCCCTGGAGGCACCCTCTCCTTGCACTTTCCTCGCTGCTGGGGCAGAGGAGCTCCCACACACCTGGATTAGCTGGGACAATACTGTTTGTTGCCAAGGAGGAGAGCTGAAGGCTTTCCTTCCCTGGATTTCCCCTTGGTAACTCAAACACTCGTAATTTAGTCCAGGAAACTTTGTGCTACCCAGAGCACGATCTGGCTGGTGCCGCAGAGCCTGGTGGTGCCTGGTGAGGGGTGCTGAGCCTCCTGCTGTGAGATCCTGCCACCAGGCAGCCTCCATCTGTCCGTGCCAACTGTCATCCCTGCTCCTTGCTGGTCACCCGGTGCTTTAGGGCACAGTTTGTTCTTTGGGGAGTGGAGGATTGGAAAGGACCGTCAGGGTTACCAAGACTGCTCTGCTGTAACTGCAAGTGTTTGTGGAGTTTCTTTCATGTGTAGATGACACCCTGTAGGATCCTTGGCCAGAATAATCTGGCTAGATTTATTAATAAACACTACATGGCCATTCTTGTGTTGAGATATTTTGAATCCAGAGAGATTCCCTGGATTTCATTTGCTGTTTCAGTGTGAGCATGCAGAGCAGCATATTGGGTTATTGGGATGAGCTCAGAATGCGTAAATAAATATGTAAAGTGTCTCTTTTCTCACAAGCTTTCATTTTTTTCCCTCCATTACTTTCTAAAGATCATAGTTCAGGTAGAGAAGTGTTTCAGAGGCTAAAAGTGCATCCTTAAGGAAGCATGTCATTGATATAGCCATGCACTGTGTGCATAGCTAGGACAGCACTCTGTTCTCTGGTTGGGTAACCTCTAATAAGATCTTCTGAAGATGTCAGCCACTTGCATAAAATGTAGAGGAAATCTGGGATAAACAGTAATTTCAGCTTTTTTGGGTCTCTTAGCTCCATTTTCTCTTCATAGGCTTCAGTCTTGAGCCAGCATTTTATTCCCCTACAACTGGTCAAGCTCATTTGAGGGAAAGTTAAGTCTCAGTGTCTGTATTTCTACTGAGTATCAGATAACTTGATCAATTTTAATTACGGGACTGAGCTGACTTTGCTGTAACCTGTTACTGGTTTTGTACCAGAGAGAAAATCCCACCAGGATTTCCAGAATCTTTTGGGTGTGGTAAGTATGCAAAACATAATCGACAAGGTAAAATAATGAAAAGGCAAGGAACTGGTTTTCTTTGACCATGGGGGAAAAGTTTCTACATCTAAGACAAATAATTCATGTAAAGGGAAACATTCGGGAGTTCTTGCTAGCTGGAGATCACTTATAGTATGGCACAGGTCAGGGATCAGTCCTGGGAGACTTGATTTTGTTCACTTTATACACTAATAGCCTTTAAGTAGGTACATGAAGTCAAGTAATAACATTTGCCAGTGGCACAATCTTGTGAGGGGCAAGTTGATGTGAGGTCAAAAGATAGTAAAATTCAAAATAGCTGGAATAAACTAGTAAAACAGGTATAGGTAGAGAGGTTCGCACAGCTACCTGGTGTCCTGCACACAGAGATTTTCTCCTACCTATGGCAGGTGGATCATTGACAAACTTGAAATGTAAGAAGACGCAGCTTGGGAGTTTAATCTCCAGCCACACCAGAAGCAGTGAGTGGGAAATGCCATCGTAAATCCCAAGTGACTGCTCTTACACATGCAAAGGCTTGTTGTGAAATACCTGGACACTTGGAGGAAGCTCTTCAATTAGATCCTAAGTAGAAACAACTTTGTAAATTTTCTTACAGCAAATTCGTTTTCAGTGGATAGAGATCCCCATCCATGCCTGGTTCAGAGACCATTCCTTGAGCAGGGTCTACTGCTGTGGAGAAGGATATAGTAATTATATCCTTTACTGTTATGGTAAAGAGCCTAATAGACCTAATACTGGATACACTCTGAAATATTTCATAATGTGTGTTTAATGACAGCTACATGTAAATCCCTTCACATTCCATCATTGCTCAGATTTTTTAATTACAAACCAACAGTTGGGTTTGCGTTTTTTAGTTTCAAAGCTGCTATCTATTCTCTTTTTTTTTTTTTTTTTTTTTTTTTTTTTTTTTTTAAACTGCCATACAGTAAGATTGAGAAATTGAGTTGGCTAGGACTGCTGAGTAACCCCATGAACTAATGAAGTAAACATTTGCAACCGCTGTGACATGGAAATCATCCAGCTCTCCCTGGTGTACACCTGCAGAAACCTGTGATTCACCTCTGAGTCACTCTGCAAATGTTAGCAGGGCAAAGCTGACAGCCATGTAGAGGGCTCACTCTGCTGCCAGTTCTCTCCTTCTCCCCTGGAATAATGACATTAATGATGCTTCCAAATGGCTCACGGGGTTGCAAAATGAGAGATCTAAAAATCCATGCAGCAGCTTGATTTCCTAATAGGGTGCATTAAGTTGGACATTGCATGTTTTACAGGCTGAAGTTGATTAGACAATAAGACTTAAAATATGTAGCTAAAGTGGTTAGAAAAATAGGTTTTGGAAGCTGAGATCAAAGCTTTACAGGGGGGTGATTAGATAAATAAAAAGTTTAAGCCTAACTGAGCAAATAATTGCACATCCTCTGAAAAGAACAGTTCATAGGGATTGATCAAATGTGAGTCACCCCAGGCACAGATGTCTTTCTAAGAATATTCCATTTAATTTTCTTAATGTATATCAAAATTAACAGATACTGGTGCTAATCAGTGAATGCTGGTTTGAATAAGGAAAGGGTCTTTAAAAATAATAGAGAATGCAAAAAAAACCCCAAACCAAGTAATCACAAAAAAAAAATTATTTCATTCCTGTTGTCTAACAGGGATAATTTCCTGCTTAGCAGTGATTTACTCCACTCATTACAAGATGTGGGCTTTCTGTTCCATGATGCATACTAGAAACCCATAGAACATGCTCAAACCTCAAAAGAAATGGAACTCTTGATGCAGACTTCATTCCTTTGTACTTTTCTTTGGAAACATTAGTCTTGGGAGACAGGTAAGAATCTTAGAAGCCCAAAATAAGCACTAAAAATTCATGAGGTTCTTATTGTGCAGGACTGTCTGCTTAGGTAAGAATTGGAGTTTCAGGACAAATTATAACAGACTGGAGGTGGAGAGGGTGTCTGCAGAGGGGAATCCCATTCCCTGGGATGTTTTGGAAAGCCTTTCCCCTTCCTGCCTTTGGCATGTGGTTTTGTTAACCCACCTGCAAGCCCCTCCCCTCTGAAGGGGGTGTGTGTAGGAAGGCTGCATTAATGCTACAGATAACAGCCTGACAGTGAAATCCTGCCCTTCAAGATTTTGGTGTGTGTTCCATTTATTGCAACAAAGCCAGAATTTCATCTTTGTTGTTTCTGAAGGAGAAACAGTAATAACAGGGAGCTTGGCTTCTTCAATCCAGTCCTCAGACCTCTTTCTCCTACAGGCAGTGCTGCTGGAGTGAAGCTGCGTAACAAGTAAGAAACAAGTCAGAATTAACATAAAAAAGAGATTATGCAAAAAGATCCTAGGATCTTTTAGAAATGAGCTCTGTGCACAATCCTGAGACATGCAGCACTGTCATATTAAAGGTGCCATACAGATGTTGGATATCTCACTGACTGGAATACATTCCTTATTCAAACACTTGTGTTTTGCTTTACTTCTCTCTTTTACGTCTCTGTGGATTGAAGGAGGCGTCTTCTCAATGCTTCCAACAAACTGACAGTGGTAGGACTGACGTATCCATTAGAAGGTTAGAGCTGGTAATAAAATAATGACTATTGAATTTCACTTTAATGAGTGCCTTGGAACCATGACTAAATCTGCTTGTTCTTAATAACAGAGGATACCTGACCTTCTGTCTTGTGCTCTTTTATTTCATGTAATACCTAATTTCTGAAGGCAGCTGATATTTTCTCATTGCTCCCTCCCTTCTCTCTCCCTCTTCCACCTTCATATCAGGCATTCATATACTTGAATTTGGCATTAACTGAAATCTAAGGGAAGCAGTTCAGAAATTGTCTTGCTGAGGTGCTGTGTAGGTTTTGGAATTAATCTGGCATCAGTATCATGATTATCAACTCTAGGATAACTGGCTAGGCCATCTGAGCCATGTTTTGTGAGCACCTTTCATATATACTTCACAGCTAATGTAGAAATATTCCTGATATAATAAAAAAAAAAAAATTTTATAATTCAGACTTTGGAAACCATTTGTGATGTCCGGTAGTGTGGAGAGGAGATAAATAATGAACAAAATGGGAGTGAAATTCCCACTTCGTGGATTTCTAACCTTTGCATTCCGTTTTAATTACTTTTCTTGTCATTTGGTCCTTATGCTCACATTTAATGCCTACCTATTTCCTCCTGTAACTTATATTATCTAAGTTGAGTAACAACCTTGAGCTGGAGAACCAAAGGCTCTATAGTGAGTTTGTGATGAAAACAATTTGCTATATGATTCAGACCAAGGGGCACATCTTTGTAGTTGATTAACACTTTAACTTGTGATGTGTCCTTCAAACCATTACTTTCCTATTCTCACCTCTTTCACTTGGGTGATGTAAACATTTGATGTGTGTTCAAATAGAAAAGGGTTTGGTCTTATGAGCAGAGGGGGTGAAGAGTGTGAAGCACCTCAAGGTAGCTGCCTAGTACTTCGGAAAATCAGACACATAATGTATTAGCAACTTCTCCTTGCAGCTGGGAAATAAATTTATAGCTTGGTATTTCTAAAAGAAAAAATTACTGGTTCTGATTGAAGTGCCTAGAAGTGTAAATAATTAAAGCAAACATTTCCACACACATCCAGAATTTTCATCTGTTATATTTTGAACTTCAGGAAAATGGTATTTCCAAAAATGTGGAAGGATAACATTTGTTATTTTATTTATTCCAATCAGCACCTAGAAAACGCATGAAAAATAATAAACTGACATTCAGGAAGTGGAAAAGAACTAAATTTGTGTCATGTAGTAAGTGCTAACATGCCTTGAGACGAGGCAGCTACTGGAAATGTATCAGAGGAAGACTATTGAGTTGTCACTTTACCTGTGGGGAGGAATCTCCCAACACCCCCTTTCTGGTGTAAACTTGCTTCTGTGAAAGGGAGGGGTTGTTCTGATTGCGTTGAATCTGGTATAAACTGTATGTTTACCCAAAACACGTGAGTTGAAATGCGAATGAACCTATTTCTTTTCTCTATTTCTGTACCTTCACTGTGTCTGTACCTCATGTCTTACTCCAGCTTGCTCTAGGTTTACACCTGTGCTACTGAGGTGAGGCAATAGGTAGCATATAGTTTTCAAACTTACTCTATAAAGAATGCAGTGAAAGACTTTACTGAAGATCAGCTTGGGGTCTTATTATTGTAATTCTATATTTTTGGTTCCCATTTAGGAGAGGTGAATTGAAGATGGCAATTAAATTGGTTTCAAGAGGATGCAACATATTAACATGCTTTAGTTGCTTATTGAGACAACTATTGCTCAGAAGAGGTTCGTTTTATTACTACCCTTGACTGCAATTTTTAAATTTTTCTACTAGATGAGAACTTTTTATGGGGAGGATGTATAAAATGCAAAGGAAATAGGGATTTAGTAGTGTCCAATCAGCAGTTAATTAGTTATGTATGTGACAGCCTCAGTGTAGCCCTGCTAATCCCCTCTTTGTGACTTGAGTATAGAGTAAGGCTCAGACCTGGGTAAAAGTCAGTAATGCTGGCAGAGTTCTGTGAAATGTACACAAAGCTGCATTTGCTAAGTATCTCTTCATGGGAATATTCCACAAAGCTGCAAAAAACCACATGTGTTCCTAGCATCCACTGTCATGAGGTTGCAGAATGATGAAATTCTTTTCAATTTCAGAATTTTGCAGTGGGACTTTGTGTTAAAATAGGAATTGATCTTAAAAATAAATTCAGCATACTGCGAGGGAAAGAGCTGCTTGGGTGGTTTTTACAAAACCAGCAGTTGCCTCATGAAACTGTAATCCTTGAGAGGAAAGTTACCCTGTCCTCAGGATGCTTACCTGCAATCAAGGAAGGCACAGCCTTATTGATGGGACTTTGGGCAGCCCTCTTGGTCTCTCTATATTTTATTTTCCCTGCTATAAACTGGTAATTACAACATTTCCTTCCTCTACTGGGGTGTTGGGGTGTGCTCAGATATATGCTCGTGTCCATACAAGCTAGATAGGTAGTAGTGAATTTTCTAAAATCTGATATGAAAACGCCCTCTTGTGCAATACTTCCTAAGCCCTCTGTTTTACTGATAGCAACCAGACATCTAATTTGGGGATGTAAAGGCAGGTAAAAGTAATGCTGGAGCTGAACGTGCTGGTTAGGAAGCCGGTTTAGATGTTTGCTTCTGTTCCTTTCCCGCATCTCCCGTGCTCCTCTTGGCCAGGCAGCTCTTAATTTATTCTTCCTTCTCAGCCTCTCTTCCTCCTAGGATGGGTGTGCAGGGCTCAGGCTCCTGTAAAGGACTGTCACAGGACATGACAACTGTGGTGTGAAACGTTTTCATCCCACTGCAGGAGCAGCTCCACGTTCCAGTCAGCCGAACTCAAGCCTGTAATGTTTGGACTTGGTCCAGTGAACTGAAGCAAGTTGGTTTCAAGCAGCTTCACGTATTTTCCCCAAGAGTTTTCTCAAGCGTATTATCTACTGGTGCATTGTGTTTAGTGGTTAGCCTCAAAGAAATGGGTTACTAATGTATTCAGGTCATTCTTTTCTTTACAATAAGACCTGTGCCATTAAGTAGGTTCATATGACCTACAAACGAGACAATAAAGACCTGAACCCAGTCACAGCCATAACTCCAAACACACCTTCCGTGCAGCAGTGCTGGCTTCTTGGGTGACTGGGCAAAATGGTGAAGCTGTCCAGCTCTGCACTGGATCTCAGGCTATTTTTGGGTAAATAGGTGTCCACACTGGCAAATCATCACTAGGCCAAGTATGTTATAGTTAGAGACTCTGGGAAAAGCATCAAGGCATGGAGTCAATCTAATGGTCCCCTCATACCCAGAGCTTGCCTGGGGTAAGCCAAGGGTTTCTTTGGGAAGCACTGAGGTTATTTGTTTTCCCAGCCACAGCTGGAAGGCCCAGTTGTGGAACTGGGGGAGTTTGGTGCTATATAAATATAGATCACTTTGGTTTCTTATATTCTGTGACTTATGCAAAGCAAGTACTAAAGATTGATCTGTGTAAAAAGCAGAAGACGTCCCTTTTTCCTGAAATACTTGAGAACTGAAACTTCTTGCAAATATAATTCAGTCTTAGCCTAATTATTTTTAAATGCTGCCTGTACAGAAAAAAAAAAAAAAAAAAAAAAAGGTGTGAGCTTTTACAATCTTATTCATTCCATCAATGTAAAAGCTTTTTATTTGGCTTCAAAGTGAGTCTGCTACTTCACAACAAAATTTCATTATGTCCCAGCTGAGTTCTCTTTAATGGAATTAAATTTCACCTTTTCTAATTATCTTTTGGAACAGACAATCTTTACAGAATAATTAGTAATAGAAGTACACAATGGATCATTGTCTTTATAACTTGCAAAGAAATTCTAGATGCTGTACTAAATCTCAAGGTATGATCTCACAAAATGTAAAATATCTCACCCCCTTTCCCCTAAATTATGCAACATTCAACATAGTCAACATAATTTCAGCACAATGGGTGGTGATTTTACTTCTTTGAGATGACCAGCTTTAAGTTGCTTTTACAGAATAACTTTCCTGATCCCAGTCTAATTAAGCAAGACTAGAGATAGGTGATCTTTTTGTCTTCAATTAATTTTCAAGATTTCTAAATGAGTGACTTAACATTCTTTTAAGCAGGAGATAAAAACAGCTGTATGCTTCCTTATAAAGCCTCTGGTTTTCCTTCAGGGGTCATTTATACTGGGGCATTGTTTTAAAATGCTGCCTTCCAATTCTGCTAAAATGAAATTAGTAGCCAGGCAAATACAGGATTTAAAAAGGTAGCTACCCCTGTACAAAATGAACACATACATTCATAAATTAAAAAAAATAATCCTGGCACAGGTAAGAGTAATTTGGAACACATCACCCCTTCCTCTCTGGCTTTTCCAAATGTTCTAAAAATGATTACATATTCCTCAATTATACTCCAAACCCGTGGAGAAATGCCTTAATGAAAAATAAAATTAATTTTTTTTTCCAAAATGAGCTGTTTTTCTAAGAATCAAGATTGAAACTAACCTTCCATCAATTTAAAATTTGCCACAAAACTGGGAGAAAAAAGAAAATGTACAAGAAAAATGGGCAGGGTCCTCCTTGGACTGCTAGTCCTTATAATTTAATTTGTTGAGAATTTAAAATTACATTAATTGTGCTTAAATAACTGACATTATTTGACACTGCAACAACAGAGCAACGGAAATGAGTGACGAACACACAAAAGACTTTTGTTATCTTTGTTTGTCTGCCTGAATAAATCTCAACAAGTAGTTCAAAGATTTAAATTTATAGCATACTTAATCGTCATTAGACGGCCAATCCTATTGACTCTAAACTGCATTTCACTGATATTGAATAGTTTCGGCATCCGCTTCAGTTTGACTCATCAAGAATTTTTGAATTCCTGAAACTGTGTAAAGAGAGGTCACATAGGACTGTACACAGTGTTAGGTTAGACACGTGTTTTTAAAACATTGTATATTTCCTTTATCTTTCAAAAGCTGTCTGTTTATATTATTTCAATACCACATTGCTCTTCAGAAATACAACTTGTGATGAGAACAACTAATAATTTTGATTTGGAAAGGAATTAACACTTTTGAGCCTTGCCTTAATTGCAAGAATTCATGCATTTTTAGTTCATAATACCACTCATATGAGAAAAGTGAGACTGAACTTCCCCATTTGCCGAAAAGGCAGCACCTTCTGACCCAAAAGTGCCATGGACTGCAGTGCAAAGAACCCCTTTAAAACCAAATAAGTTGGCTTCAACCTGTCATAATTACATGTCTGATTATGCAGTGAGATATGTAGACAGATTGTTGGACTTTGCCATCAGATTGAAATATTAATTCCTTTGTATATCCAGGTACTTATAATTGCACAGGAAAAAAGTTTAGTGTGAACTGCCTGGCAGTAAAACCGTGTTGCAACCTGTGTCTGAGGTGGAGGGAAAATCCAAACTCCAAGCCCTTTTCAAGACTTTTCATTAAGTGCTTCCTTTTATGAAAGTCTCAAAAAATATGCTTCAGCACTGCAAACTCTAAATTGAAATAAAATACGCGTTCTATTTGCTAAAACCAGTCAATTTAATTTAGTTGAAAATATTTACAAATTTATATCAAATTTTCACAGCTCTTTGCATTGAAAAGAATGAACAGAATTGAATTGCTGGCAGCATTTATTGTCACAATATTATATTTAAACAGTTTGAAGGGGGTTTGCTTAGTTTTGGGGTTTGTATTTGAAGTTATGAAACATTTTCTCTAACACTTAACTGAATAGCTGTGGTTTTGTGAGAAAATGGGGCAATTTTAATTTGAAGTGATTTGTTTCCTCTCTTCCCCACCCTTTCAGTCTGTTAGCTAACCAGTCATTTGTTAAAGTATTCCTATGTGGTGTGTACCAAACACCATTGAGTACAACAAATGTCATACCTATTAATGCCAAATAAAGGTAGTGACAGAAGTCCTCAGTCAGGAAGTTATTCTGACTTGTCCTTCTTTCCATGCCTACTGGTATAGAAATGATGGAGCCAGTGCATCATTGTAACAGAAATGAGAAGAACAAGTTCAGGACTGTTACCAAATTCCATTATTCCTGGCAAATCTGAAATACAGAGGTTAGACCTTTCAGTTCCTGGGAGAGTGGGAGATTTTGTGATATGCTTACTTTGGATGGGCCAAAAGCTCCTGAAATAAGCAACTTCCAGCATCTACGAGTGAAGCAGAACTGGAACCTTAACCGTTGATCTTTCTATTGGCATTTGAAAGGATTTCCCTTTGAACAGCACAACTGAAGGCCCAGCTGGATGCTGAGCCATCATTTCCTACTGATGGTGTGAATAAATAAGTAAACCGTAATGCTAGAGCAAAAAAAATACTAGCTGGTTCCAGGGATTCATGAATATCTTGTTATTTAATTTGTTGTACGCTACCCAGGATGTGCTAGAGTGCCTGATGTCTTTGCCATGCTTTAAAAAAGGACATAGTAGTCAAGAGCACTAGTGCCTTCTTTTGAGTGTAGCAGTGTGCTATTAAGCCGATAGGATCAGTAAACTTCCTAAAGCTTGCAGGATGAATTGATGTTTTTCAAAGACTTGTTTAGGAAAACAAGGGAAGCAGATGTTCATAGTCTTTTAAGCAGGGGTAAAAAGAGAGGAGAAGGAGAGAATACTCTCGTCAAGGGATTATTCCTTTGTCGATTCCATTGTGACAGGAAAAGAGAATGTGCACTGATGATGTTTTGCTTTTGTTTAAATACGTATTTGTGCTACCCTTGGTGAGGGGGGGAAGAAAATTTGTCATGTCAGTAGGATGTAACAACCAATGGGCGACATATAAACAGATCAGTTCCACATAGAGGCTGGATTACAGCTTCAGCTCAGATACTTCAGCCTTCTTATACAGAAAGGTGGAAACATCACTGATAGATGATTACTGATGAGTGTAGTGATGAAAAAGAACAAGTCCCTGGTAGGGTGAGATTTTCCTTTGTTTTGCTTAATATAAAAATTTCCTTGGCAATGATGTATCTGTCTGACTGTTAAGAGGCATTTCTTCCATGGTGTTTTGATTTGAGAACTCTTGGTTTTGTTCCTTTTAGCTAGAGAGATAAAAGGACCCTACAGATGCTTGTTTCTCTGAGGAGAGCAGGTAAAATTTATGAGACAGTCAAGTCCCATTCTTTATTCCCATAAACACCCAAAAAAAGATGGAAATTTGCATGGCATAGGGATCTATATTAATTTCTACAAGACTTTCTATTGGCATAGCTTCAAAAAATCATAATATTAGTCTAAAATTAATCTATAATGTTTTAAAACTTCTTTTTTAATAATTATTTTCTCTCTCTCTCGAGACATTTTCTTTCTTATCGGAAAAATAAGCAAAATGGAGGTGTAGTGAAGAACTAGTAATGCCATGAGAAGAAATTAGCAGGAATTGGCCATGATTGGTCAGGCTTGACATGATAAGACTCTCATCATCAGAAAAACTTTTCCCCATGGGGAAAATGGGCTAATATATATTTTTAAATGCATCTTGACTGGTTTATATAAGAGATTTCTGCAATAATAGCAGGAAACTGGATTTAAAGATACAAGGTGGCATTTCCAGGTCAGTTTTCAAAATTTGTTTGGCTTCCACTTTATTTTCAGTCCCCACAAGCACATTTGTAGATGAACTCTATCAGCCCAAATGCTCACAGAGCAAACAGTGGGCTCCAACAGTTGCACTTTTCCAAAAATAATTGTGGACTCCTTACATAAGTATCGGAGAACGTGCCTCGCTTTGCATAAGACTATATGTTAAATATATATAAACTATGTATATATAAAAAATAAAAATCAGCATAACTCTTGGACAAGACACAAGGTTGGCTGGACTTTGGGTTTCATACACTGTGAAAGTTTCTGTGTAATCAAAGGTATTACTCAAAGAGCTCTTTTCTCAGAGCAGTGCCAGCTCACAAAACTTGGCCAGCTATTCCTGATCCAGGCTTTTCCCTCGATCCTGTTGGCATGGCAGTTTATGAGAGTGTGTTGTGAGTGAGAAGGCAGCATCCTCAGACACAGACCTTGCCAGATTAAAAATAATCAGGATATTGGAGAGTGAGAGAGATTTTAATTGGAGAGCCACTCCCAAGTTAGTTTGTTGATGTCCCAACAGGCAGCACAGGGCTCAGAGGAGATGCTGGCAGTAGGGTCTGTGGGAGACTAGAAAACAATGCAGAGACATTTTGTTTGCAATTTATTTACCTTAATCATTTGGATTTGCAATGGAATTGACTTGAGGTCTCAGGCTGTACTGTGCCAGTGCTTTTGAACTCCTATTAATCTTCACTGAGACCTCTTGGAATTCTTTGCCCATGTGTATTTAATGTAGAAATATTTGCCCTTAATCTGATTCAGCTCTCTGAGAGAAGTATGGGAAGACTCCTCCTGGTTAAAAAAGGAACTTGTAACAGCATTTATGTTCTGGATACTCTTTCTTAGGGGACAGTAGTGTTCAGTGCCTGATTCTTTCCTGCCTAGTGTCTTATGTTGCTATTAGTTTATATTGGTGCTGGTACATAAACCTGTGCTCTTTGATTTGAAGGCATTTTATACTCTCTCAGCACAGGTACAAATGTCTGCCCAAGAGGCAGAGCAATGAAGTGGGTTTAACCCAGTGTAAGGATGCTTGTACAAGTTGGGATGTTTAGGAGCAGAGAATCCTCTAAGTTTTAAATGAAAGGATATTAACCTATTTTAAGTAAGCACTATAGATATTTGCAGATATAAATATGTTTACAGATGTTTAGTTTTCCTCTTGTAGGAAAGTTTTCCTAATTTGCACAAGCGATTGACAAAAAGAAATAATTCTGTCTTTAGTATTGGGGTTTTTTTTCCCTTGCCTTTTCTATACCACCAATAGGCAGTTGGCATAAGCAAATAGTGGAATTAAACTGAGACTGTGCAGCAGAAATGTTGAGATGTATTAGATTTAGGGCTAGATTCTGACACGTTTTATCTAGTAGATAAATTGTTGTTTGTGAGTAACTGAAAAATCAGGATCTACAAAAGCACAGCTTTCAGAAATCCCCAACAATTGCTAATGTTTATACTTCTGCAGTCACCTCCGTGTATAACTCAAATTCCACCTGAAAATTCCTTTCTTTTTAGTTTTGCTCAGAAAGGAGAATTTCACAGAATTGTAAGTGGTTTTGAATCCAAGAGATTTTTTTCGCTGTAAAACTCTGAAGAGCCTATTATGCTACTGCCCTGTCTAAAGCAATGTAAAGTGAAGCTGTTCCAGTATGAGTAATGATGTGTCAGACTAATTGTTTTGACTAGCTGGGCATCCTCTGAGCTCGCTGGATCATGAATACAGCAGCTACATCAGGTTTCATGTCCCTGCACTCTGAATGCAAAGGTTGCTTCTAACTGTTGCTTTTATATCATTTTACTTTGCACCTTTTGTGTTACATTTTTGTTCTTCCTCAGTGTTTGTCAACATCATATTTAAAAATACCACAGAAGCACCGAGTGCTATACAATCAATGCCTAACGTTTAAAGAACACTATTTTGTATGGGACAACCTGCTGTTAGTTTGAATATCAAGTATGCCATTTACATTTTGGTGGATAGTTCAGAAATTTGATGTTTGCCAAATATGAAGTGTTGAAGAACACTTCATGTGCTGGATTAGTTCACTGTTGTGATCTCCTTCACAATGAGCAGCCATCTAATAAAATTTTGTATGCACAAATTTACATGACTGCATTGCACTATCTCGTAGGTGACAGTTCAAACATGCAGTAAAATAATCTTTAGGTTCTTTTATTGGTTTTTATCAGATGGGCAGAAGATCTCCCAGAAAAGAAAACCAAAAGACAATATTTGCCTTCAGCTTTTAAAAAACATTCATAAAGTAGCTGTAGCGTATAGACTGGAAAATAGTTGGCCTGTTCATATGTGTGTTAACCTACTTTGTGGCAGTTCACAGCAAATTATTCTTACAAAATTACTTGGTAAAAATCACAAGTAAAATTTTGCAATGTTGTGCGCAGTAATAAAAATAATGGAGTAAATCTCCGTAAAAAGCTGTTGCCAGAGAGTTTGCCTTGCCTCACAGTGTGACATGTGGATTCCACCAGAGGAGTCCAGTAATCTGTGCAAAAGCTGTGATTTGTGGAAACACCGTTCACATTGTGTTTGCCTTGCAAATGTCTCGTCATCCATGAGTGTTGGTAGCCCAGCCCAGAACACCTTGCTGACTGGTACCCCCCACCCTGCCTAAAACATAATAAACAGAGTTGGTAGTGGTGAGATTTGGTACAAAATATGGAGCTTTAATTAATTTTAAATGGTGCTTTTCAGAGTGTCAAAAGCTCAGCCCACTGAAGTGGAAAAGGGGGTTAGAGTGGCTAGAGCCTGGCAACACAGCTAATCTAGGCACTCCCAGGCAAGCTCATTTCAAATGCTTACATCAGTCCATCGGCATCCCGAGGTAGAGCGGCCCGGGGACAGCCAAGGGAACGGGCCACGCTGCAGACAGACCTGCCAGTGCGAAGTTAAGGGTCTGTGGCAGCTCCTGTGACAAGAGTGCATTGTCACAGCGCGGGGCCTGCGCTCTCGGGTTGTTTGCGCTCTGGGCATTTGGAAGTAACCCAGACAAACTGGGGGATTGATGCTTGGTGCACACAAAACCAAGCTGGTGGAGATGGTGGCTGTAGGAATGTGTACATGGATTAGATACAACACTGTGGATTATGCTTTCAGTCATCATAAATCAGGGCATTTGGTTTTCTTGCTGCCCTAAGGCATGTAGATAGTAATTTTGAAATCAGTAGTTACCCATTTACTTTAAAAGAGAGAGGGACTGTGCCCATGCAAGTGTTCAGTTTCAATATTCCAGTGCACAAAGCAAAACGTGTTTTGATTAGTTACTTTTTTCAATTGTTTAAAAGGTAAATTAATTTTTTTTTTTTAACTTACTTTGTAGAGAATGTGTTCTTCTAGCAATCATTCTGGTATCTGTTTTCTAAAGGCTAGTTATTATAAACATAAATATCATCAACTAAGATAACAAGTATTTTTTTTATTTTATATTTTTTGTTATAATTTTAACAGTGGCTACGTAGTGTTTGTCTACCCAGTCTTGTTTCTCTTTAAATCAGTGGCAGAACTCCTATTGAATTCTACAGCAGCACACAAGGTAAATCAGTAGTTAATACATGTTAAACTTAGACAAAAAATTCTAGAATATGAGCCCGGTGCCAAATGGGTGTGCAAGGCTTTAGCTAAAAAACCCTCTCAGACCAAGCCTCTGGTAATGCCCCTTAAAATTAAACTGGCACTTCATAGTAAGTTCTTATTCATTCATTATTTACAAAGCAGGAAAAAAGAAAACCTCAGCACTATTTGCTGAGTACCAGTCAGATGATCCACAGACAACAGAAGCTTGCAAAGTTTTAATAAGGTAGATAATTCCTTCTTATAAATGTAATCACTTGTCTCAGCCACTGGAGCAGAGCAGCTTCAAACTTGTCTGCCTAACTTCTGCACCAAGTGACTTTCTGCAGTTTTCAGTTGTATCCTCAGCTATGTTCATGTCCCATTTTGTATTTCAAGTTTGATCCACTGAAGAGATTTAATGTGGTCTTGTTTCTAGAATGCATAAGCCTAAAAGGAGATGACTTATATTCCTAAAATGTCCATACCTTGGTGCTGCCTTGGGTAGATCCACCATCTTTCCTCTGCTTTTTGTGGAATAAGGAGGCAGTATGCAGTTTCAAAGTCTACTTACTGTCCTTATGAGCTGCAGCAAACTCTCTACAGCAGCCATTCATATTTCTTTTATTTGTGACACACACCCCCTTCCAAAAAAAAACCTAAACAAAACAAAAACACCCATCAAACAAACAAAACAAAAAAACAACAACAAAACAAAATCTCATCAAACAAACAAAATCCCAGTATCACCAAAACAAAAACTAAACCCCCTCAACTTCAGAATTTTCACAAGAAAGCAATTCATTATTTCACTGACAAGGATGCTCCTGAGTGTCTATCTCCTATATGCATTATGCTGATGTCAGTTTGGGAAGTGATGCTGACCTTGGCCACGACTTACTTGTGCCAACAGGCCTGTTTCTGCTAAGGGCTAACACACAGTCCTCCTACTGAGTCTTGAGTCCTCCCCAGCTTCTGTGTTGGGACCACTTTTGCATGCTCATCTGGCAATATATTATCCATAACCTGTAGAAGTTGAGTCCAAACAGTCTTTCTGAAGCTGCAGTAGCTCCTGAGGTCCTACCAGGGAGTGTAATTAGGATCCATAAAGTAGACTTCCCACTGGCCCTGTGCCTTGACTTGACCAAATCCCACATTTTACAGTCTGTGAACTTCTGTCTGATGTGCAGTGACTTAGGGGCAACTCCCTTCTGCGTAACATCTCTCTTCTGCCTGTAGCAGTCTCTGCTCATTTAGGGATTTTGTCTGGTTGATGCATTGCCAGCCTCCCTGTGACCGTGTACATATTGTGTAAGAGATAACAGCAAATTTTGTTATGTGTAATTAATGGACCAATTTTATCCTAATATGCATTGTTTCCTATTCATTTCTTCCAGATTAAATTGTTTACTAAATAATAGAAAGCCTTGGCTCAGAGATTGGTTTTAACCAAAAGCTTTCAAGGGGACCAGATATCTGTTGAGGTGGATTTTGGCATAAAGGATAAACATTCCCTAAGAAATATGTTGACTCATTTTGTTTGCTCATGGTCTGTTTTCAAAGTATAAGTTTTACTCCTGTGATAAGATACCCTTACTGGGAAAGCTCATCTCCTCATGGCTATATTCTGGCACTCTACCATGGTTTGTCTTCTTTCGTAATTAAATGTTTTTGGCCAAGTTGTGTCAGATGAAATTTCATTGTCTTAGGGCAAGTCTTTATCTAAGGAGATCGAGACTAGGCTGTGTATTAAACAGATTTAATCTGCATTCTAGATCCACACGACACAAAAATAGACCATTGTTACAGTTCCTCTGTGTCGGTGCTGTGAAGGCGTAACAGGAATTATCACAAACCCAGGCTGAATGAAACCCGTACTGGGTAGCCACAGCATAAAATGTGTGGTATTTTTAGCATTCATTCATATCATAGAGTGACAGAGCAGTAGCTAGGAATTATAGCAGGCTCTGGAAACCTCTTGCTTACATGAAAATATGTTAAATCAGAAAATGTCCACAGACCTATTGCATCAATTCAGCTTTTGCTGCTAACATCAATTGTCTTTCACCTTTGTTTTCAAACCTATCCTTCATTTCTCTAATGCACCTAATATAATGATGTTAAAAAGAAAACATTTATGTATCTTGCTTTTTCTTTTTTTTTTTTTTCCCCTGTGTTTGCCCTTGACTGGGAGAATTTTGAGTATAAGCACATTCCAACCTTTTAATGAGTGCCAGGAAAAGGGACAGTCTCATGGCTAAAGCACAGTATTGGAGAATGAACAGACAGAGGTCTGATACTGGCTGGGCTCTGGCACAAATTTGAGGCAAGTAATTTTCTCTTGTCATGACTCAATGCTTGCCACAAAAAAAAGAAAAGAAAAAAAGAAAAAAAAGATGCGTGGGGGAGTCTTTTGTCAGTGACAAACATATTTTCAGATTGTCTGTGAAGTATAAAGATTATTTTCTTTTGGAAACATTTCAGAAAAGAACAGAGGCAGTGAGGAGGTTTCTGTATGTCTGGAGGTTCATTCAAAATTTTCCCAGACACTCCAAACCCTTGTAACTGGCAGTTATGAAGGGGATTTCTTTTCCATGGGGTTTCTTTTACAGTAAGGTTGTACTTTAAATATGTATATATTATCTAGAACAGAACTTTAAGCTTTTGCTAAGGTAAGATGTTTTCCTTTCTTACTCTAGAGACGCTAGTGAAAAGGGAAGAAAGGAGGACAGGAAATTAAAGTGTCTTTTATCCCTGGGATTAGTTTATTTTTAAATTTTATACTGTGATTTGACTTGCTATTTATTTTATTGAGTGTAGCTTGTTCATCAGAGGTGGTTCTGCATCGTAGAAGTCAGTGCACTATTCCACTCAGATAATTGAGATAATTAAATCACAGTGAGATAATTTTATCTTCATTTTAATTCTGTGCCTCAGTCAGAGATCCTAATTTAACAACACTTTCAGATGAAAGATTTCTGACTTGAGGTATCTGTGGTGCTGTAAGGAACAGGAACCATTTCAGGATTTTTTTCTTCATCTGCTTGCATAACACAGATGCTCTGCGGGGGGTTGGCAATGCCAAGGCTCATACCCAGGAGCTCTGTGCTCTAGATATGCAAGTCCCTCAATGGTCTGAAGTAAAAGGTAAAGCTCTGTGATCTCAGGGTTGTGTGTAACTATCACAGCTGGTTCTACCACAGGAGGGTGACAGAGTTGTACTGGGTTCATGTGGGCAACTGGTTTTTGCATTTTGAAGAGATACCAGTGCAATTTCTCTGTGTGCATGTGACTTTCCGTAGTGTTCAGATATTCTGTCGTGTTCTAAAAGGGTGAGAGAAAAGTGGAGAAAAGGAATGGGGGTGTTCAGTGACACATCAGCAACTTTTGATGTCTTATAATTTCAATCTATACGTTAATTATGGTAAGAGAGGCAATTTTATGCACGAGTGCAAAACTTATGCAACAGAATGTATTTTGTCATTAACTGAATGGACAATTTTGTCACTATGAGCAATTTTTGCTAAAAATAAATAAATCCATTTTGTAACTAAATGCATTTATTTAGAAACAAGGGACGTCTGTCTGATTGGGAGGGAGTGGGTGTTTTGAGAAAGAGGTGGCCTGTGATTCAGAACTCCTTAGATCTATTCTTGGTTCTGCTTCTGATTCATTATTGGTTGGATTTCAAATCAGTGGAAAATGGGCCAAACTTTCTATGACCTATAACGAATCACATCAAAGTCATATTTTAGGCAAAGAATTTCTTAACCTGTCTTGCTTGCTAAAACACAAGAATTCTGATGCAAGAAACAGGATGTACTACTTCTCCACTCCTTTCTCTTTGACTGCCTGATTCCAGGCATGCAGTGCACCTTCCATATTTGGTCAGTTTTATTTCCTATTGCTCAATCAACAAAAAAGTTTTTTACTAAAATCTGGGAGTCTAAATGTACCATGAATAACAAGCCACACTTATATATAGATAGTATGCCTGGAACTACTTTTCTTTATTTTTGAGGGAGCAACTCTGAAGCTGATGATGTCCGTTTCTGTATTAAAATTCTGATCATATTCTTGTTAAAAATAAAATACTTAATCACCTTTTTTTATAGTTATAAGGCTTTTTAGACAACTAAAGTATTCCATGGGTAGAGAATGAAAGTAATAATTCTTTATACTCATGAAGTCTCTTATCCTTTTTGACTGCAGCCACGTTCCCTGCATTTCAGATCACAGAAAACAGAACTTCCCCAGGTTATCGAATCCAGTCCCCAGTGTTCACTGGAAATCATAAAATTAAATAAGAGATAGGAAAAATCCAGAGTCTATTATCACAGTCCTCAGTATGTTTCTATACCAATTTTCTGACCTGGAGTGAAAACCCAGAGTCAGAACTATAATGTCTTGCCACAAAAGAACAACAACAAAAAAATTAAGTTTATCTAATGTCTTAGTTTTTTGCAATAGGAGAGAGTAAAGCTTTCAGATAAAGTACTTTTTGGCAAACTTCTCTCTTTTGGGTGTTCTGCCCAGAGCTAGAGGGATGTGAGATAACTAGAGGGCAATCCTATTTCCAGAGTGCACCAAGAGCCTGCCTTCCAGCAGCAAAGCAGTATTGAACATTTACCTTTCGTTCTTGAAAATACTTCCAGCGGATGTGGGAGCGTAATTTAATGTGGTATACATCCCAATATTGCAGATGGGGTTTGTGTGTGTGTGTATTTCAATTCAGACTCAACAATATGGAAGAAATTCTCAAAGGGCACCGTGTTCTTTTTGCATGTATAGCATTAATGCTACTAAACATTTGAATATGGAATCAATAGAATGTATAAATAGATATCTCCTTTAACCCCCTGCACAGCTACAATGTGTTTAATGTATTAATTAAAACTTTCAGGGAAAAGAAAAATGAAGCTTGAACACTAATCTGAAAACACTCTTTTTTAATGTGTCAGGAGTGTACTGTACAAAATGACTTCCTTAACAACTTAATAAGTAAGTGAGAAATGTTGCAGCAGGTAGTGGATCTGCAATGATAACAGTTATTGCAAATGATTGATTAAATAAAAAAAAAAGAGTTTAAATCTCTTAACTTGTGAAGACTTAGTTGTTGCTGAGTAAAGGATATAGGTGTGATACCTGCTCTGGGTTAGGGGAGAGAGGCACAGGTTGGAAGTCCTGCTTTGAGCCTAACACAAAATCAATCAACTGTTCCTCCAATGAAGAAATTTGAAATAGTAACAGGGACTACACATCTAAATCCTTTCTGTGTTCATGCAAGCATGCATTTCAAAAGGTGCATTTGAGGTACACTTAATTAGAGCTTGAGTAGTCTAAATGTATTTTGAAGTGTTCCAGTATGCTGCCTTTTTTTAGTTTCACTTCCTGTGAAATGCTATGCAGTGGGCAAAATTCTTCTTCCTACTAGTTTGAAAATGAGGACACTTCCCTGCTATTGTTGTTATTAATGTAACTGAGCACAATTTGTCTCAGTGTAGACCTGCAAAACAATTTAGTCCTGGACCAGAATGTACTTTCTGTCCCGTGGGAGTTAGCATTCAGCAATGATAACTCTCATGAGCAGCACTGTCTGCCATGAAGTAAACTCCTTGTCTCATATGCCTACAACTCCTTGGAAGATTAATTTGACACACAGAGTGTAAATAAATCACTAACCTTTATAACTTTTCTGCATGGCTTTGGAGGTCTAGCAATGTATATCCTACATGACCTAGTTGGTGACTTCTGGTCTCAGTAGATTTTCTAAGATGTGACTACTTCCAATTGCAAGTCCCATTTCTGGAACTGAACTTCTCCTCAGCTGAGAACATCAAATGAGGATGTAACAAGCAATAAATGACGTAGCATACTATTGTAACAGGTAGTGCAAAACATATGAGGTGTCAGGTCACTCTAATGTTATTAGGACACTGGCTGGACCGTAGGAGACAACACTATATTCCATGAGGATTGGGAGGCCCAGGATAGAGTGTAAAGGGATGATGAGATGCTTCTACTGCAGTGGTGCAGAGGAGGTTTAGTTTACTCTGCTCTTCAGTCTGGACCATGGAACAATAGTCCCTTTTGAGAAAATAATTCAAGAAGTCCTCCCCATGTTGTCGTGAGATCACATTACTGACAAGTGGGGGACCAGCTGTGGACAGAGGGAGGGAGAGAAGCTTCATACTGTGAAATCCTGCAGCATTACTCTTGTTTTGAAAACTAACATGGTTTCATATCAGGGTTCTACTACTTTTTTTTAATTATTATTTCACCATGCAATACTCAAATGGTACTGCATATCACAACTGAGAGCTTTAGTCTGAGTTGGTCCTTGGACGCTCCATGCCCAGTGAACTCTTATCCTGGGCTGTGATTGAGACAAGTCAAAGCTGAATGTCTCTCATTGTGGATAGTCAGGACAGACAAATAATATACAGAGAAACTGCATGTCCCTCCCTGCAGTGTGGAAGCTTTATGAAAAATCAAGAAATCTCAAGCCCAAAACCTCTAAGCATAAGGAACTCTCAGCTGTCTGGAGCTTTTTGAACAAAAATCCCCGTTTTCTTGAAGCATAAGGACTATGAACTTCTTTTAAAAACTAATGAACTAAGGTTCTCCTGTAACAAAATAACTTGAAGAGTTGGGAATTTTTGAGGATCTCTAAACAACACAAGGTTGTAATCACTACAAAAGATGAGACAATTCAGGTCTGTATAGGTTAACAAGGTTTGATCTACTCCTGCTGTTGATACATTGACATTAATTTTGGTGTGACTATGCTCAGAAGTATTAGATGTTTGAGTAGTAGTTTAGCACAAACAACTATGGATTTTCATATCCATCAGCACGCTGTACATGGAATGATGTGAAATCCATGCAAACAAGAAGCAGAACATTGTATTTAAACTATTTCTGTGGTGCTCATATGAAACCCTTAGTAAATTATCCAGACGGCTGCCTTTTCCTCAACAGTAATCTTTGAAAATTATTTATGTTAAGTATTATATACCTGGTGATTCACCATCTGATATAAGTTACTTTAGCATATTTTTTTAGTTACCTAAATAATTCTGTATTTTGTTTATAGAACTTTTTAATAAACATTTGTTTATAGCTAACAACATTTTTTTTGCCAGGGCACATTAAAGATTCAAGACTAAACCTTAAGCTGGTGTAAGCTGATCTGACTTCCAGTGAAGTCAATCCTTTAACTTTGTCAAGACTTTCAGTCGTAGCCAAGAGAAGAATAAGAAAGTCAGTGTAGTCCTTGTACCCATCTTATTGATTAGACCTGTAATTGCATCAAGAAACAGAACATTTTTAAAATTCTTTTGTTTGGGCCAGAGCAGTTTAAGAAAATGTATCTATGGCTGTGCTATACTGGGTGGAGTGAGTTTCTGTGTATGGAAGGGAGCAGGGGGCAGAGCTAAGCAAAACCATTAATTTCAAAAGGGTACTTTAATTGAAACTGAGCAAAAAGTGGAAAAATATTTATCCAAACAAAGTCTGTATCTTGTAAAGATGTGGGTACATAAAGCACGCAAGCCCGTTGCTTATTAGATTATTTCAGGCCTTCACAAGCTGTTTGCTTACTCCAATAGCAACTTGTTGATAATAGGAAGCCTTTTGTGAGAAACGCCCCAAAAAACAATGGAAAGCGTCAGATTTAGTAAAGTGTCTAAAGAAAGTCTTAAAATGACACCCACGCTACGAAGGGAAGACCAAATTTGCTTTTTCTGAAGGGAATTTGTGTTTGTCAGGAAGGGCTCCTGGCGGCTTTGTTTCCAGGCCTTGATGTGTGACCAGGAGCCTCCAGGCCTCCCGTCACCCCTGGCCTTGTTCTGCCACCGCGCTGCCCACCCATACCGACACCGCAGGGGGAAGGGTTTCAGAGGAGCCGGAATCAAAAGCTGAGGGAGGAAAAAAAGTGCTTTTCAGGGTCTGATGTGTGGGAATCAAATGAGAGGCCTAGCTGAAATCCGGTCGCCAGGCAACCATAGTGATATGCTGAGGGAATATCATTAAAGTTGGAAACTAAGCAGTCGCTCTGAATTAGCAAACCTGACCGCCGTGTGGATGATGCGCCAGAGCCACCTCAGCCCCCGAGCGCCGTTTCTGCACGTAGAGGGGGGAAAATAGCAGCTGATTTGTGGAGTTTTTCATAAAAAAAGACAATGGCTGTCCAGACACGGAGTTGGTGGTGAAATATGGTAACTGCCAGGCTTGCAGCTGGCCCTCTGACACAAGATTAATAAGTTGCCGTTTCCTAGCCGACCACAACCTAGTGGGAACTATCCGGCATTTTTCCATGAATTGTGGGTAACAGCCTTCCCGCAAGCTGGCCTACTTTACTGCTCTGCTTTCTGCAGATCGCCCAAAGTGCAGTAAACATCTGTGGCTGCAATGAGGTCAGCGGACATGGGGTCCGGCAGCCGCCACCTGAGCTGCCCGGCCCCGTGCACAAACCCCAGGGCTGGGAATGACCCACGGCACATCCACTGGGAAGGCGGCCGTGGCTGCGGGTTAAGCACTTCAGAAAGTTTTGCTGCAACCGGAGAGGGGAGGGGGCGGCGGGGGCCTGGTTCGGAAATGACAATGTGACAAGAGAGCAGGAGCGAACCTATTGAATTAGATTTAGGCTGCGCTGAATATTATCATTGACACGAACAAGCAAAGCTTATCTGCTCTTTCCTTCTTGAAAGGTTGAATGAAATTGAATTGCCAGCCTCTGTATTTTACCACCGTTTGGCTGCAGTGGCTCAGAGGCATACATGATCGCTTAAAAGGCAGCCAGGTTGAGTCAAACTGCAAAGCGTATGTATGCATTTTTGACAGCAACATCTCAAACACAGTGTGACATGGCATAACATTTAGAGGTAATTTGATTACAGGCACTGTGTAATGCAAATCAGACTTCCCCAAACATGTTAATTTTTTATCACAATAGCTCACCAACACAGTCAAGTTCGGTTTATTTTAAGGTTTCTTCAAGCTACGTTTTATATTATATTAAGGCATTGTCATATAATTGTGTGAATTTGCCCACAAATTTTAAAGAGCTACAAGATCAGTGAACCCCTGGGGTTCTGTCTTTCTAGATTTGATTTTAAATTGATGATATGATGAAAATCTTTCTTTATAGTACATAGATGCTAGAAGAGAATCATTTCAATGTCTCTTTAGGCATTGGAAAGAACAAGTCGCAACTCAAATTCGAAGATAATTCTGGGTAGGAAAAAAAGTGAACGCATTTGTAAGAACCTTTAAGCTTCTCTATGATCTATTTATTCACTTAGGGATACATGAAAGTGAGTTGCAAATAATGTTAGATATTTGTTTTGTTAGTACATAGGCAGGAGCTGTCACAATAGCTCTGAATGTAAAAGGGCAAGATTTGATCTTTCTGTTTCTGTATTTTTTTTCTGTCCTTCTGCACACCATTGGTGAAACAGGTTGCTTCTTTCTTGTCTCAGTTTCCTCAGTTTTAGACAGTAAATTCAGATGCACAAATGAAAAATATCACAAAGAAGCTATATTTGAATGATAATGTCAGCCTGGGAAGCATATGCTTAAATTTTGAGCTTCTGTTTTTAGAAATTGCTTCATGGAGCAATATTATTCTGATGATTCAAAGCTAACAAACTTTAAGTGGTGACAGAGTCCTGCTGGTAGGATGCACCTCCCAAGCTGGAACACAGAACAACCTCTCACATCCAGTGTCTGTCAGATACCAATCAAAGACAGCATTGGCTGGTGGTTGCCAGCAAAGTGCTGTGTAATTGCTACTGGAAATCAGTTTGAAATGACGCAGCACTGAAGTGTCTTTCTTGGTGGAATAGGAGAAGCTGATGAGAAGTGGAGAGTTGGTCTGACACGGTTAGCTGAAGTTGGATCAATCCAGTGAGTGCAGAATGCAAACTCCACAGTGAAGCAGAGCTGAGCACAACCGGGGAGAAGCCCAGATGATGAGCACCCCAGGTGACAGCACCAACAGAGTATGCAGTCATTCACCTTTGCTTGAAAGGCCAGGCATCTTGTCTTGTGTCTGTGCTATAGATGAAAAAAAGTCCTAGAATCTACCAGCCATGATTGTTCCTTCCCAGTATTTGTGTCAAGGACTCCTTTTGAACAGGTGTAAAGATGCAAATAAAAGAAATGTGCCCCAGTCACTATTAAAGAGGAACCCAAAACATAAACACAAGTGAAAGTTTATATGTGGTAAACATTTCCAGCACATCAGCTGATCTACCACAATTTTACATGCATGCTTTTAGCTCCTGAAAATGTGAAGTAATTCATGTTGGCTTAGCCTTCTACTCTGAATAAAAGAGAGGAATTAGCTAATTCCAGTTACCTGAGCTGCCAGCTTAGAGCACATGCACAGACAGTTACCATGAATCAGAGGTCGTTCAACAACCTCTTTGTATGTGAACATCCCAAGTTTATATGAAATGATCCCACTCAATTATAATGAGAAGGAAAAGTTGCCTTCGGCTTTGCATCCACAGAAACATTAGTGGTGTTTGCTGCCCTTGTGTCTTCTTGGGTCAGTGTAGCTTTTGCACTTTCTCTGGTTCTTCTTATAATCTCCAGCCCTTTCAGAACACAAATTTCTCCTGTGACATTTACCTGGCCTGGAGTGAGGAGAGAAGCTTGACAACATGGGGCCCTTTTATTTATAAGAGCATTCCTCTCACAATCTCCACCTGTCACAGACGTGAGGATTAAATACAGCTCTGTTTTTTGTACATATTACTCTCTCATGTCCCAGTGAATCTGGACCTTGTGGATACTTAGAAAACAGGTTTCCCAAGAGCCTGAATGTTGTTGTCTTTAATTCAGTAATATCTGTCACATCTCATGACTTCAAAAATATCCCTGATCTATCAATTAAGTTTTACTTATACCTTATTCTCTGAATTATTTGGGGCTACAAGGTATTTTAGGCATTCTAATAGTGAAATTAAGTAAAGGGACATTAACTTCCAGTTACAGCAATAGTGCTTCATATTTACTGTGGTGTGTATTTTTGAACAACAAATGAATATGTTTTCCTGAACTGGTTTTTCATTACCCTGTGTGTTCTTTCAACCAAGCCCCCTCTGGCCTCTCTCTTTGGTCCTATGGGATCTCTTCATCCTTTACTGTTACTTGGACTGTTACAGCAGTCATTGCCACTGCCCACTCTGCAGCTTTGCTGGTTTCACTGGTTCCTGGAGTCATCAGGACTCCCTTTCTCTTTTGACAAGGAGGGTGTCACCTGAATGATTATGGTTCACTGGAAGACATTGTGCTTAAATTAAATTGTGCTAGGAAGAAAACAGCCTCTCTTTCATCGCACCCTTCAGGTGTGAGGGAAGAGCTGGCTGTGCAGAGAAAGAAGCGACTTCCCTCATTTATGGAATTTCCAATTACTGCAGCATTAAGTCAGACCCATTTCCGAGCCACACAGCAGCGACTTGCTGCTCAGCTTTAAAAATCCACAATCAGTTTGCATCTGTGCCTGTCTGCCTTGCTGTGTGGCAGAGACAGAGGACAGGGTGAGGCTCAGAGAGCTCATTGGTTCCTGATGTTAACGAGAAGCCGATGTGATCTCCTGTGCGTGTTCTTCAATAAGTGATGAATGGGACATGTAAGCACAGGAGCACATCTTCTTGTTACCTGTGTGTACCTTTCTTGATATCAGATGTCTGTATTACTAGTCCTTCCATTGTAACCTGGGACTGTGATTGTGAACTGAATGTTCTTTATCTATTTAATAGTCTTATATAATTGAGTATCTGAAAGAGTAGAGTAGCCTGGTCAAGAAACATCTTTCTCCTGTAGTTCTGAACTGCTGGGCATTTGAATTTATGTTGCCTTTTTTTATTTTTTTTGCATCTTCTTGCAAAATAGTAATAAAAATCATAGCAATGCTTTGGGTTATGTTCTGAATCTGTGGGAGGGGTAGAAGAGAGTGCTAAGATCTTTGTGATCAGACGTTTTCTGATAAGGTGAACACCCACTGGTTGTTATTAGTTCTGAGGGTTTCCTGTATACAGCATAAAAAATAAGTAGCAGAGGGGCTAAAGTCTCCTGACTACTAATGTTTCCACAGACTTTTCTGTGGCACCAAAGCCCACAGCTGTCTAGTCGGGAGCTGGAAAGTTCTCCAGATGATCTTTGCTCCTTGAAGTATTAAGTTAGGATTTTCAAGTGCCACATAAAAAGATAACTGAGTAGCAAATAAGTATGTAAACCCAAGCAACCTATGCAGGAAGTAATATGTATAATATGTGTATGTTTTATGATTAATAGCCCAATTTCTATCTTTGCAAAAACTAACTTTGGGACAAAGAGAGTGGTTTTTTGCCAAAAGAGAGCTGACCAATTGACTGACTTTATCTATGCAACTCGTATTTTAATAAAAAATATAAATTCTGCCATAGATCAAATAAATGTCAAGAACATGGAACTGCAAAAGAACTACTCTGGATTTCAAGAGAAATTTATGGGACAGCTAGTTAAAAGGAATTACGTCATGACCATCTTGCCATTTTCCTACTGTGAGTGTGAACAGTAAAAGGTTGATTCCCTGTGCTCCTGCTTTTCTTGGCCACCACTGCAGTATGCCTTGGGCTAGCAAGTTTGGTCTATAAGTAGATGTGATTTAACCCTTATGGGGTTTTTTTCTGCTTGGCTGTCAGTTGATGGCAAAGGGCCAAATGCAAACAACCATGATGGCTGAGCAGCTGGACCTGCATGCATGGCATCTTAAAAATTACTTCCGTAATGTCCTCTCCATGGCAGTATGCTGATCTTTTCCTTTTTGACTGGTAAGGTGGTAGAAGTGAGATTTGCATTATCAGGGAAGAGACAGGGCTAAGGCAACTCCTGAAGTAAACATTCCTTCTAAATGATAAATAGTTGAGCACCTTTTTCTTTACTTATAACCATAAAAGTTTGAAAGGATTTCTTCTGATTATTTCCCTCATCAACAATTTTCCTTTTAAAATGGTAGACTTCTCAAATTCATCTAAGTCCTGGACAAGCTGGGACTAAATTCTGCTTGTTGAATTTCTGTAGACTATTGAAGGTAAAGGCAGACAAATTAATCTTTGAGGTAGAATTTACCCATCATAAAATCAGTAATGAACAGGAGAGAGAACTGTTTGCTATCACATGAAAATTAAAAATATTGTATGCAAAAATTCTACAAGCTTGTTGTTCAGTTGGTAGAAACGGAGTGAAATCTGAGATAGTGAGATTACTTCTGAAAAACTAAAAAATGCAGTAAGACAGCCTGCACAACTTTCCATATGCAAGAAAAGAAATCCTTTATGTTTCATTTTATTTTAGGCAAGCAAGCGGTTTTGCTGTCAGCACCACTTGTAGCAGTATAATGAAACTGAATAAAATTAAACAAACCCTCAAATACTCTCTACTTTGTGTTAGGATTATGCAACTGAGAGAGAATAGTACCTTCTTAGCAAAAAGGAAGCAATATGTGACATTTTGTCTGTCAGTACTGGTGAAGTGGAATACACAAGCTTATTTAAAATTATTATTGAGTTTTACTTCACATAATGATATAATAATAAAGGAAAAAGAAGTGGCTTGGAATATAATGCACCCAAAGCATTTCAGCAAGGAATATTATAGAATCAGTAAGGAAGAATATATGCAAGCAGCCTGTGAAGGATAACACATCTTGATATGGAATTTCTATAAATTATTCTCTATATTGTGGAAGTGGACACAGAGGAATAATCCCACCAAGAGGGGTAAGCGTATGAAATTACTCCTGTGCAAATTGCAAAGCATCAGGCCCTGTATGAGATATGTAGTCTTTTTCCAGTACTGGATTAATGTGACTAAATTTATGCAGCATGGAGGAATTTTTTAACACACTCAGTGTTAGGACTTCTGCTGACCTAAATGAGAGAAGAGCTTGGACAGCAGTGAAGACTTGAGAAAATCCTACTGGGTTTTGTGTACATGTTATCAAATCCTTAACTTCATGCTAAATCAGTCTTCCAATTTTAAAACTGATTAATGAATCACTTCACAGACCAGAGTGAAAACCCTTTGAAATTTGTGAAAAAAATCACTATGATTTCAGAAAGCTTTGAATCAGTTTTGGAATTAATTTTGGTTTGGATGAACTTGGTTATTTTGTGCAAAAACGGTCAGGCAAAGGGGCATTACAACTGGATGTGTTGATTTGTACCAGTTACACCTTTCATATTTGTGGCATTGAGAGTGGAATTCGCATTGCTTTGAAATTTAAAATAACGGTAGAGATTTTTCTGAGATACAAATTAGGTTCAGCACTTTTTCACTGCACACAGTCTTTGTAATTTCTTTCACTATTGCTGGTGTTATTGAGGGACATGCAATCCTAGAGACATTCCTCCAGATAGATGGATATTATTGAGGCTGAAATAGAAGTTAGCCCCAGGAAACTAATTTTGTAGGTCACTGTCTTTTAATTCAGTGCAACACATCTGGCTATAACTTGATTTCTTTTCCTGCATCTTTTGGCTTGCCCTCAGCCTCATGGGATGCTCCCAGAATAATACCAATGGACCTGTTGTTATTCTTGGTTTTGCTACCTATGAAATTTGATATCAAGATGAGAAGGATCCAATTTCACCTAATCCAATAGGTAAACTGTGATGGTACTTAGGTGAACCTTGCAAAACACTGTGGGTAGAACCAGGGACTGCCAAAGCCTCTTCAATCTCTTCAGATAAAGAACCAACTTCTGTAGGAATGCCTTGTAAAAGGCTCGGTGCTTCCCTGGCTCACAGACCAAGGACAGATGCTTAATATTGACTAGATACATTTGCTTTTATTGGAATTACATTACTGTGTGTACATGCAACTTCTCCAAAAGAGAGACATTTTCCCTGTTGTGTAGTGTTTAAATATTTTCCAGTTATTAATCTCATAATACTCTTGACAAAAGGAAATAATTTCATAGCAGAATAGACACATCCTGGAGATATCATGTCTTACATGAGGACTGGTCCTTCATTAGTGCCGCAGTGGAATTCAGTTTTGCTAACAAAGCAGAATGTGCCCACGATATTAATGTGGTGTGATCGGCCACTCGATGAGGGAATAATTCATAGGCATGCACTAACAAGGTTTTGACTGAGCTTTGCTCATCCTTTAAAGGAAGACAGGGCTGTTGTTTTGGGGTTCAGTCCTGGCCCTTCTGAAGGCATGAGGATTATATTGTCTCTTTGAGGTGTATAACAATGAGAGCGCTGCCTCTTCCTGACAGGCCCTGTGCTATGCCTCTGTTAGAAAACAGAGCTCAGAGGTCTACCAAAAAGCCCACTGTGCCTGGAAATGTCAGACAATGAAAAACTGAATTAATGGAATCTGACACAGTTTTACTGTAGCAGCATGTTTTTCCTTACTTAAATATATTTTTCCTTCTCTCATCAACAGATTACTTGGTGCTCTTTTCAGAAACAGAAAAGTTGCAAAACCAAAACAAAAGCTCTAAAGATATTGAGTTAAGGATTTTTTTCTTTTCCCTTTAATTCTGTGTTAAAAAAAAAAAAAAAAAGATACCACATGAAATGTCAGACAGTCTGAAGTGCTGCTGGCAGAGTTAAGAAAGTGGTTCTCTGACAAAAGAAGCCAGGTTGTCTTTGACTATCCATCTGAACATGCAGGCCTGCTTGCAAGCCCAAACTAGAATTCTTATCCAAATTTTGTGAGTGCTTGGATTCTGCTTTTTGGGCTGATCTTTTATTGACCCATGAATTAGTAATTAAATTGGTACCTGTCTTTCTATGCAAAATGCTTGGGTTGCTTGAAGCTGGAGTTTTGACCTTGGATTGCAAAGTAACTCACTTGGGCATAATAAATAGTTGTTGGGTTTCTTATTCTAGAAACATATTGGTGCCAGCTGAATGTTTACTCACTGGGCTTGAGACCTCTCAGTTGCAGCTCAGGCAAAGGGAATTCACTCAATTTTCAGTGCTCAGCTGGTACTGTCTGGGCTGAAACTCCAGCTCTCCTGACATGTTTTGCTGTTGACTTCAGTCTGGATAGGTTTTTCCCCGTCTCATATTTTTGTGCTGCCCAAACAGCTGCTCACCTGGAAAGGGAGGAGGCAAAGTCTCTCTTTCATGTTTTGGATTCTGTGTGTTTCTAAGGCGTATTCTCAGCCTGGATTAAGTGAGTTATGAACTGTTGAACATTGCAGAATGTCTGTGGCACCAGCTATGGAGGATCTGTCCTCAGATCTCCTCCTTTCCTTCTCCAGAAACCCCTGCAAACAGAGTCTGGAAACCAAGCAACATCCACCAGTTGGACAAGACAGGGAATCCTGTAGCAATAGCAGTAGTAGAGCAATTATGGTAAGCCTTTAACTAGCTACAGAGTGAACATTTTACATTCCTAAATCTGCCATAATGCAAAATAATCTGTTTATATTAGGAAAGACATTGCATTCTGCTCACTCATCCCTTCACAGGCTTGTCTGCACAGAGCTAGGTTTCCATAACTCATAATAGGAAAACATACAATGTCAAAACTTTGGGACTTGGCTTCTTTTTTTAATATTTCCCCAACTGCACTTTCTTCATAGCCAAAGGGTCTCTTATTGATCCTTTAATGAAGAGCTATATTGAGATATTATAGAGCTCAGTGCTCATCCATGAGCACGAGCCAAAGGATCCCCTCCAAGCTGCTGGACGCTCTTCCCAATTATCTCATGTGGCCTTGAAGCTGTTTTCCTCAGCAGCACTTGGTAGAGTTCAGACATTCTGGCCCCATAGGCAACTCACTCACCCTGCTCTGGTGCCGTTTTGTCTACAGCTTATGAGCAACTTCTGTTGATGCCTGTTGTGATCTGACATAGGAGGCCTCCAAGTCGGAAACATCTCTGCTTTTCTCCCAGCCCCACTTAAACGAGACCATTTTAGCAGGCTACCATTCCACCTGATGGATGGCATGAGCAGGTCCATTTCAATAATTTCAATAAAATGATTTTAAAATTAAATTTAGCAATAGCATTTCAGTTACAAAGTACTTGCAGGATTCCAAGCACAGTGCAGGAATTTAGTGCATCTTTTCATAATCATTGCCCTGGCCCTAACTCCAGCTATAAATGACTGAACTCTTACCTGGGGAAAGGGAGTTGGGTTGTGACCTAAGGAGATGCCAAGTTTCAAGAGCTTTCAGAAAACAAATTTAGATCAGATGAAGGCTTGAGAAACTCTAAGTTTGGATGAACCACATGGTTTCAAAAAAAAACAAAAACCAACCCAAACCGCTTCACCATTTTTTTCCTTATAAATTTCTGATATAGCAAGGGCATTTCTTGCTGTCTTTCATATGAAGTAGGGTAATAAATTCATGAATAGCTTTAAGCTTGTGACTCTTCCATTGAAGAGTTAAATTTTTGTGCATTGTTGAGTTCTCTGTATGTGATTGCCATTCCAGAGCCCAATCCCGCATTCCTGAGCAGCCAAATTTCCCCTGGAAGTCAGTGGGAAGTTTTCAGGTGCATAGCAATGGACTACAAAGCAGAGTTTCTTGAGAAACAGGGAACTCACCATTTTCAAACAAAAATGTAGTCACCTTGAAAGCGACCTCTGTGCTCTCTCTCAGCCAGAAGCATTGAAAGAAAACCTTCATTTGTATTTATCCTCTACACTGAGTGAAACAAGCATTGAATACCCATCAAAGAAAGCACTTTAAAAAAATTTTTTTTTCTTTTTAAATCCCTAAACTTGGAACCTTGAAATGATTTTTCTCCTTCTCTTTATTTTAATAAATGCCATTAGACAATTATCACAAGTTGTTGCAAATAGCATTTATTTGAGAGAACAGCAGAGTTTCCTTATATTTCTCTCCCTACTTCCCCCTTGTGATTCCCAGTTTCAGCTCTTCCCCTAGCCTCATTTGGGCAGGGTGCCTGTGAGCAGCACTGAATACAAAGAAAGGAAGCGGCCCAAGTGTAAGTTTCCTTTGCCTTATGCCCCATATTATTCCTTATTTGTTGTGCTAATTCAGCAGCGTAATTCCCAAATACAGCCTCCTTGAATTGTTTTGATGAGAACTGCTAACTCAGTGCAGACTATTTTTAATGAGCTCCAAAGCCCAAAGAGTCAGAACTTTATGATGTGAAGGCTCCACGTACTGACTGTTTAATAATACGGCCGATTATCGAAGTCCCACTATTATTAAAAAAAATTTATTTTTTTTTGCGATGTGATTAAAATTTGTTTCTCAAACCATAAAGCAGAGAGTGCAAGTTAAACAGCCAGGGCACTCGTGTCCTTTGTCCTGGTGCCTTGGGGACGATGTGGTAGTGCCCTCTAGTGCCACATCCCGACAAGTATTTCACGGAGCACAATGCAGGACTTTGTTCCACTTCCTGACGATTCTTTCATTTGGACTCTATTTTGGGACAAAATTGATTTATGTCTAAATATTTCGAAAGCTAAGAGCTAGCGAAGGCTTCGCAGTCCGAAAAATAATACATTTTTCCATACTTTTCAGAATCAGTGGGTGTTTTTTCACCTTTCAACTACTGTATTAACAAATGAGCTGCGGTTAAACATTTCAAAGAGGCAGAATTTTTATTTTTGCTCTTATGCGTTACTTGTGCCAGCAGGGTTTTGCATGGCTGAAGCTTTACAAAGTCAGTAGTTGGAGGCTCCATCCAGTTCCCAGGGAATTTAGTACCCAAGTTCTCATTAGACTTCCACAGGAGCAGGATTGGGTTCACTGAATAGTCATACACAATTAAAAGATAAACAGCCAGCCTGAAATGTTACCGAAACTTTTAGCTTCCTTTGCTCAGGAAACAGGGCATTCAGAAATGTTCAGAGAAGAAAAAGAAGAAAGAAAAAAAAAAAGGAAAAAAAAAAAAAAAGAGAAGAGAAATGTGTATTAGTTATAGAAAAACTCAGAAAATACATAAAATATGTACACCTTTGCTGCTGTCAAATAATTGTTTCTCTCTATGACCTCCTACAGACATTTTATCATCTCTTTGTGACCACAAAAATACCATATTATAATATAACCAAACCAGTGACTTGCTTCATTTAAGGATTGGCTGTTTTTTGGCATTTTTCTGTAGCAATAAAATCAATGAACTATAGTTTCCCTACAACATACAGGAGGTTTTGAGTATACTGCAGTACACACTATTAACATGGCATAATTTTTCCATGTATTCTGTAATGAGAATAGGTTCACCATTGTTATACCTGCCTGTAGTTTGTGGTCTGAGAACTCCTGCTGTTACTGTTAGTCATATTGAAATAGCACCAAAGAGCCTTACTCAGAGCCAGATGTGCTTGGTGCTGTACAAATATGAAGAAAAAAAAAAAAAAAAAAAAAGGAAAAGAAAAAAAAAAGGAGAGTCTATAAAGTCTCTCTCCTGAATATTTAGTTTCATTCAAATATCAAACTTCCTGTGCCATAAACAAACAAAAAGGCATCCTGTTAACTGATGCATTAAAGAGGTTAGATCCTGTATTTCTTCTGTGATGGGGAGGGGGGCGACAGGGGAAGTGATGCTATTGACCTATATAAGTGCTATTCAAAGTGAGCAAAAGTTAGCCTAAGAAAAGCTGAAATGTTCTGCGTGATCCTCTTCACATGGAAAGGTCAGGAGGTGGGGAGTGAAAATCAGGAGAAAAAGATGTGATTAAAATGAGGTTTTATTTTTGTTTCAGGTTAGGGGGGTGGGAGCTGATTGAACATTTTAGACATAAGAGCAGAGTAAGAGATGTATCCCTCAGTGCCAGGGTTATCCATGTAACCCAAAGACCCTTTTTATTTAAAAAGCTATTGCTTGTGATCTTTTCCAAAGAGGGAATCAATAAATGTCCACCAAAGTTGCTCTTTTGGTCAAAATGATAAATGAACATCGAAGTGCTATAAATTGGTAGCAACCAGTGAAGTGATCCTGGAATTCAACAAGAAAACCAATAAGAGCAAAGCAACACTGAGATCTTCCTGGCTCTGCAGTTGCTGCTGAAGTTCTTAGAAATTACTCAAATATTTGGCATGAAATCATTAAAAAAAAAGTGAATTATTTTGCTTTGGTTTTTTCCCCTTATTGGAATTTTTTTTTTTAAAAAAAAAGTCCTTGGTTCTCTTTTCGATGTCTGTAGTTTGTATGTCCAGGTACAATCAACAGTGCCTGAATGCACAGCGTCGAGTCAGACCTGGTACCTGCCTGCATCAGAGGCTTCCTACCACATAGAAGGTGGGAACAGTCACCAGTATCCTCCAGTATCCTCCTGTGCCTAGTGAATGCTGTTGAGGCTTGAACTCTGCTGTTCTTCCAGCAAAGGCAGGGCAAGGCACATCATTTTCCCCTTGCACCACTACCCAGAGTAAAAACTCCCCATGCTTCCTGGACGCTGCAATACCTTAGCTAGTGTCTGGTAAGAACACGCTGATTTTCATACTGAAGATGTAAACCCCAAAATTATATAAGTTGCTCTTTATTCCTTTACTCTTTCAACTTTAAAAAAAAGCAATCTGTATTCCAGCCAGTCTTTCGTTTAAAATAACCCTCTCATTCAAAACTTCACCTGTAACTTTATCCCAGTGGTAACTCTTACCTGCCATACTAGCCCTAGGCCCTTGTAGCACTTGACATCATCTCTTGGACAGGTTACAGAGCCTTTTGAGGCAGTTGTTAGAAGCAGATTTACTCTGCAATGTGGAGCCAACCACAGAAGAAAATTAGTGCATTTATCTGTCAGCATTAGGCTAGATTATCAATCCAGTACACTAGTCACAGGATCTGGTTTTTCTTTCTCTGGGGAAGTGAAATTGATATAGTGGGTAGGCAGTAAAGGTGTCAGTTATAAACAGGACATTAGCATGAGAAAGTAGGAAAATGGCTAGTTTTGGGCAACAGTCCTTTTTCAAGTTTAAGTATAGGTTTGAAAAGCAGTTTTTTCTTCCTCATAAGTAGATTTTCTAAAAGGAATGTGAAAAATCCTTGCTTCAAACCTGTAAGCTTTGTTTTTCCTACAAATAAAATGGTTGATTCAGGAAAAAAAAGGGGAAAGACCCTCTCCCTCTTTGAGGAGATAATGAATATGGTAATGAATTTTAAGATCCTGAAAAGACCACACAGTATTCCCAATCAAGCAAGCCTCTCTATGACACTGAGCAAATAAATTGCAATAAATTATTTGCTATGAAAATTAGCTAGTTTTCATGGTCATACATCATCCATGAGCAAATTGCAACTTTTTCAACCGGTAAGACTGCAGTAGCATGCAGGTGTCCCCATCTCAAATCACTGCCCTGTCTGCCAGATGCTGAACAAGTACCCTCCTGAAACGGTCCCTCTGTTACATATTCATGCAGGTGCCAAACACTGTTGGTTTCTTCTTAATTTACTGGGTGGCTTATAAAGACTTTGTTCTGAGGAACAGCAAACTGACCTTGGTAATTGCTGTGTTTTAGGTTTTTTTGCCATACCTGCAAAGTATTCTATTACCAAACCAACACATTGCTATTCCCATTATCCACCCACACATAAACATGCTGCATAAAAAAATGAGACAGTTGCTCCCTGCAATTACATTCCATTGTATATGGATAAGTATGAACTGCATGAGATTCGATTTTATATAAACAAGTAGTGAATAGTAATCCTTTGTCCCTAAACTTCCTCTTTTTTTTTTGTCCCTAAAAAGAGTCCCCAAATACTATAAGGGTTTTGGGCCATCATATTTATGATATATTTTGTTTTATTTCTCCGTGAGTCCTGGCAGTGGCTGCTGACAAATACAACACTGCCAAAACCAGCAGGTTGCTTGGAGTTGACAGGGGTGGCAAGAACCCGTTGCTGTCAGAGTCAGGATCAGTCCTTTGCACAGTCAAGTGAGCTCTGCTGCCTCCCGTGCTCCAGAGTAACCTCTCCTGACTGCAAAGGTCTTGAGCAGAAATAGATTTTTGTCTCAGGCAGGCAGAGTGGTGTTGGAGGTTTTGCTGCACTCCCAATATGAAGCAAGCAAGCAGCCCCCGCCATTTCTGGTAGGATTTGTAAACAAGGGTGTTGTTTTTCAAAATACCTTAAAAAATTAATCCCAAGAAGCTGAAAAAAAATTTAAGTAAGACATTTCAGAGTGCAATGTTGGGTGCATAATTCCCATGGAACTTTGAAGGTACTGAAGCCTTTGCCTCCTTTGTCCTTGTTCCTTATCTAATTTTTTATGAAAGCTAAGATTTGCTCATATATTTCTAGGTCTGTTCAATTTATAAAGGCTTGTTCTGATTGTTGGTACTATAGTTCTGACTTAAATGTGAACCTCAAGAAATACCACTTAATCTCAACAGTGAATATTTTTGGGGAAAGCCTTTTCTACTTCTGGCTTAAGTACTTAAGGACTTTCCTGTAGAAAATATATCAGCCCTTGTCCATGCTGGTTTAACATTTGCCACACAAAAGTGCCTGAGTATGAAGTTTAAAACAAATTCCCAAGAATGCTTGGGTCACCTAAACCTGGTAGCTTGCTATCAGCAGAAAGCAGGAGCAAATTCATCTTTAAATTTCTGCCATAATTGTGCATGAAAAATCTTTAATCTTTGGGGTTTTTTTTTTATTTTTTACTAGTGGTATGAGTGGGGTTGTTTGTACCAGTCACGTGTAACAGTACATCAGGGTCAGGCCTCCATCTCTGTACATCTCTAGAAAGATTTCCTGCTTTAAATCCTCATTTTCCTCAAATGAAGCAGTAATAATAAGGATCTCCCAGCACTTGATGGGGTGTTGGAACTAGATGATCTTTGATGTCACTTCCAACCTGAAGCATTATATGATTTATGAATGTATTTTCCTGTACCATTTTCTCACCAAACTCACAGTGGCAAAGAGGACAAACACAGATGTTTCTATGAGAGGAACACATGATCTGCACAGGGCAGCAGTGGCGTGGCACGTGCTGCCCGTGTTCCCAGAGTTTGCTGCTCACCACCTGCTCTCTGCCTTCACAGCAATTAAATTGGAAACTGCTGGTAAATCGCCTCAGGTGCAAATTCAGAGCTTTCCACACTAGTGCTGTATGTTGCATGCAAGTGTTTCACAGGCTTACATCATCCTTTTCCCTCTCCTCCAGCAGGGAAATTGGGCTGGACTATGTGGACAACCCCAAGTCAGTGCTGCTCTTCCTGCAGCTATAATTTCTGGTTTGTGGGTCTGCTCAAAGGCACGTGTGCCCTAAAACTACTGCTGCTGAAGAATTAGTGGGAAGACTGAATTGCCTCACCATCTGAAGGCTCATTCCCTGGCCTGCAATGACCAGTGAAAGCAAAAAGCTGTGGGTCAGAGAGCAGAGAGGGAAGGAGCACCTCTGGCATGGGAACAGGGATGATGCCTACAGCAGAGGACGGGCAGGAAGCCTGAAAAACTACAAATAACAATTTTTGTTTCCTTCATTCTGTGGAGCTTGGGTTAAATTGCAGAGGATCAAGTAAGTTATGTTTCCCTGTGTTCAGAGTCCAGGTGGGCAGCTGTGTGCAAGCAGGTAGTGCCCAGAGGGAGCTCCAGACAGGCTGTGGAGGATGGACAGGTCAATGAGCCCTGTATGAGTTCACTGGTGGGATGGTTCAGCCCTCCATGACCGTCCTGTGGCTAATTAAGTTGTTGTTGTGAAGGCTTCCCCAATTTAGATACGTGCCCCTGCAGATGTAGCCAGTTGATGCTGGAAAACAGCCCGAGGCAAACTGTGGATCTTTGCCTGTCTGTGCTATAACTTCTTATTTCTTTGGGAAATTCCCTGTTAGACCACTCCTAGGCTCAGAAACCATGTTCATGTTTGGGCAGAGGGAGAGATTCAAACTTTTACTTTCAGGGCCACAGGAACTCCTGTGGACATCATCAGACTGACAGATTATGGGAGACCTCTTCATGTTCATTTCTGTGCTAACAGAACAGTACCATTCAGTACTAACAGGCTTTTCATAGTTCTTCAACTGGGACAAGTGATCCTTTGAAATTTCCTTTTAAAATTAGCATATAAAAATGAATTTAATGTTCAAGACTTTGACAGGTAAAAGACTGCAGAGCTGCTAAAGGCTAATGAGATCCCTGCCTGTTTCCAAAATTGCTGCAGTAAAACATAAGTACAGGAAAAGGCACAATGGATCTTCTACCCGTGATGCTGTTTGAGGTGGGAAATGCTTCCACATTTTTGCCCAAGGTTTTCCAGATGGTTTGCTTTTGTTTTTTATGTGAGAAAGAAAACCCCATAGAAGCAAGATGAATCAATGCACAACTCTTAATTTCTCTCCCTCACCAGGTGAACCTGCTCAGTTTCTTTCCCTGTCTCAGTTAAAAAAAAAAAAAAATAAAAAAAAAAAAAAAAAAAAAAAAAAAGTATCTTTCAGCAGGGTGAAAGACAGCTTTATCTTCATCAACAAGCTGCCAGCAGACTTAGTCCAAACTCTTCATACAGAATTATGGCATTTTCACTGTCCTATACTGTGCTTTTCATAGGCAACTAATATATACATATACATACATATATATATATATATATATATATATGGCAGTAATGTCAGGGAACTAAACCAAAGTGGGTTTTGTCCATCTTTTCCCCATTGGGCAACTCAGGATCACTTTCCTGAAATCAAGAGCCTGGGGAGTTCTTGCTGTCCTACAGAACTGCAATGCAGTGAGTCACTGCCGTCCGTCAGTTGTGTCCCTCAATCTCTTAAAATTCTAGAAGTGCTTCTTAATTTGTTTTTACTTGTTTTTCTTCATCAGGCAGTGAAAAGAAAGTTAGATCTGTACCAGGAATAGATTCAGGGAATTCTCTTTCAATTCGGCAAATTCTTTGCTCACTCCCCCTTAAATGAAGCTATTTCCATTAGAAAAGACTACTTGTGTGAGTAAGCTTTGCCCAAATGCAATACCAGCGTTCATCATTTCAATCTATAAACCCAAGAAGCAAAAATTTCACATATTCTATCTGCTGGATAGAACTAGCTGGAGTTTCTGGATAACTGGAGAATCAAGCTGAAAATCTTCATCGGAAATTCTCTGTTGAATGCAAAGCATAAATTTAAGAAATTGCAATATGATTGCAAAAGGCAGATCTCATGACCTAGAATTTTAAGACATGAATAAATTGCTGAGAACAGTAACTGACACAGGAAGTAGGCAGAGGTCTGAGATACTGGAGCATTTTTACTGAAGATGCTGCAGGGTTCTGTTTTGCCCACTGACAGTCCATTTGTGGTTTCAGTTCTCTCACAGCCCTCTCTGCTGCTTTGACTTTGCAGACCTAATTGCTGAAGTTCACTGAAAACTTGTTTAGGGAGCTAATATCAATGTACTTGTTCACTAGGTATGAAAGAAGAGCAGGCTACCAAAAAATTCTAAATTTTCTTCTTTATTCAACTTTCAAGTCAGGCAAAAAAAAAAAATCAAATAATGCAACTTCATTGACATTTTTCTTTCTCCCTGTCTCTGAACTTGAATTTTGCACTCCTGACACAGTAGGATAGCTCTTTTGTCTGCAGGTGCAGTAGAGGAAGGGGAGAAATGTAGCATTGCAGAAGAGCCCTGAGGGATGAGAGCAGTAGGAGATATCATCTGTCCCTCCATCCCCAAAGGAAGGAATCCTCCACTCTGACTGGACATACAGGTGGTTGTGCTAATTGCAGAGGTATGGGCTAGGACAGTTTTACTGTATAGTATTACATACCAAATGCCTACAGACCAAAAATAGAATAATGTTTACTCTTAACAGTGCAAGGCTAAAGTTTCCCTAGTTTTTGTGAAGCTAGCAGCCCCAATCTGGTGATGGATTTTGATTTATTTTACTAAGGGAGTCATGAACATTATATCAGAGGTAAAATGTTGTGAAAGGGCTGATTACAGTAAATATAAGATCAAATTCAAGGAGTAAGGAAAGAAACCACTTTTCCTGCTTGCTGAATTTTTTTTTTTTTGCTATTTTTCTTTAGTATAAACGACAGGCAATCATTTACATGAATCTCTCCATTATAGACCAAAATAACAGTGCAGTTTTCATTAACAAAAAGACTACCTTTTTCTTCTTCGTTTGTGTTGTCAAGATACTTTAGCTGAAACATACAGTGATTTCCAACACTTACCCTAGTTGTCACACTGAGAGTGAAATAATGGCTGACATTAGGAAGATTATTTCTCAGCAATAAAATTACCTTTCACAACATATTTCTATCTAAGTGGAAATGATGGAAAATCATAGATTCTATTTTCAAATTGAGAGAGAAAGAGGAAAATTAAATCAACATGATTTCCGTAAGAGAATGTCGAGAATGCAAGCAACCAAAATGCTGCCCAAAATCCAGTGGGAGCATCTTCCCAGATCTGTTTTTATTAATTGAGCCAGTTGACTGAGGCAAGTGGAACTGTGTGAAATGTTTTCTGTGCACAGTGTTAAATGGTGGAGGTTAATTAACTGGGATCCCAATCCTGCTGCCTCTGCTGTCAGCAACATGACTTGTGGATATCACTGAGCCAAGACTGAGCTTTTAGTTAGGTTTTGTTAAGCAGTTTGTGAACTTATTTGATGAATCTCTAGCCAGGTTCGACAGAAATGGGGTCAGTTAAAGGTTTTCTGTTGAAACTGTGATGTTCCCAGAAATGTATGATTTCAGTCATAGTCCTGGTGAAACTTGGCTTCACTGCGCATGGAGTTGAATTTGAATGGAGTTCAGGGCATTTGGAACTATGTGAATCAAAAGAAAAAATGTGCATGTGATCCCTGCTGAAGTGTAACTGCCAAATTAAGGCTAGCTATAAAAATGAGTTTGTAAAGAAAAAGTGAAAGGCAGTGTGGGCTGGCTTTATAAACACACTTGCATCTTCTGTCACCGGGAAGGAATCCACCAAAACAGTGGATTGTGACTTGGGCTACAAGATGCATAATTGTAAATGTAGGTAAGTAAACGGAATGGATTGATGACTTCCCATTTACCTCTAAGTGAGGGTAAAATCGGGCCTTCAGGACTGCTCAAAAAGTCCAAGGCAATAAACGTGGTGACTTTACACTCTGCAAAAAATATACCTGTTACTAAACCAAATCAGATAATGTTTTCTCAAAATGTTTCCCCCCCGATTTTAGCCCTCCAAAGATCTATTTTTAGATCTCTCTTGTTTGCCAGCATTGCTCCTGAGCCATTATTCCCCTGACTCAGGGATGCTGAAGCAGCTGGCGGTGGATTGCAGGCAGGTTGGAAATGCACACAAACACGCTCACCTACAAAGAGATTTTAGTTCTCATAGTGTTAACTGCCCCTTCCCTGCACTCCTCTCCCCCCGCTCCACCCCCGCCTGCCACAAGCGCGACCCAGATCACATTAGAGTCCCAGAGCACAGGGAACGGTTCTCATCTATCCGTCACCAAGGAGGCAGACAGGACGGGGAAACAACAAGTCATTTGTACCTGATGAGGAGGACACTCCTGGGAAACAAACAGATGAGCCACCACATGAATCTGAGCTATTCTCTGAGGTAAACAGAACTGCATGAGAAACACACAAATTATCAGGGGCATCACGCTTAACTCCCTCGCTTCAAGCTGCTGGGAGGACCGTGGGCCTGAAACTCTAGATTGTCCCAATATCTGATTGTGAGAAAGTTAACTCTCTAAAAGCATCAGGGGAGGGGGAGGAAATCCCAGACCCCAGGTTTCTGGAGCAGCGTTGTTCACCCTGCAGCCCTTGCTCATGTTCAGTTGTCCATGCCACCACAGACTATCCCGGGAGGCCAGTCCTGTGTCGGTCACAGAGGAGACACGGGCAGCAGGAGCAGCCTGGTTTGTATGGGATACACATTTTCCCTTTTGGGACCGTTTCCAGTGAGATTTGTTTCAAGCTTGAGACAACTTTCTGCTCTAACACTCTAATAAGAGGTCATATCAAACAGTGGGGTGGGTCCCTTGCTACAAACAAAACATTTGTAGTGGGGTGCAGTCCCAACCACTGAACAGCAGTGGCTGTGCTGCAAATGGTTGTGTGTATATGGCACATCCTGCTCTGCCTGCTCCAGTGGGTTTGAGGGCCTGACTTCAGCTCCCATTTTGAAAATGTGATCTCGTTCTGGTTGAAGGGAATCATGTTAACTGATTTTGTGGCAGGCCTAAGCTTTCTAGCAAGGTACATGGGGCAACTTCCAGGAAGGGAATTTAAGTCATCATTTGCAGGCTGCTGCTGTGTTTGAGACACCCTTGCACTGGGCAGCTAGAGGGTGTGCAAAGCTTTGTGGCATGTCCACATGGATAACATAATGATTTATCCCTATTTTATGGCAAAAAATTGAAGTGGAAAGAGATTTAGTAAGTGATTTGTATAAAGTCATACAAGGATCCTGTGCTGAAGTGAGGAATTAAACCCAGTTTTGAATCCTAGTCCAGCCCTTTTAATCACAAGGTCATTCTTCTGTTCTGCTAGGTAGGAAAACAAGAGGTTTAATTTGGTGCTTAATATTTTAAAAGAGATGTCTGTGAATCTCAACCAAAGAGGCAAATAAGTGTAGTGGTTAAAATAAATTGGAGAAAAAAAAAGATATCCTGCTGGAGCTGAGTTCAGAAGTCTGGCAAAAAGAGGGGTCTTGTGATTAAGCATGACTTGAATGTAGGTCACTTTGTAGAGCCAGGTGATTTCTGAACACAACACTTAGCAATAGTCTTTCTGCTCTTGGTGGATTTATGGTAGTATAACTCAGAGGAGATAAAGGCTCTAATTTTGACATTTTCTTGACAAGTATTGTTCCACTTCTTTTCTTTCCTTCTTTTCCCCTTTTCCTTGTTCTTCCCTTGTGAAAGTGATTATATTCTGTTGTGAAGTGATTACTGATAACAAGTGATGCTCTTTGAGTAATATGTTAGGAATACCTTTTCACACTCATGAGTTATAAGATGGGAGGTTTATAGTATGTTTGTATTGTACCTTAACAATTTCACTTATGAAGTGTCAGTGAATGCTCCATGGTATTTCTAATTTTTCTCTGAAGACTGGCACAATACAGAAACATATAGTTCTCTTTAGAAATGCAATAATAAAAAAATATGCTAGAAATTATGCTGAAGGTAGATCAGTGATTTTGCACTATTGGCCCATGATGCCTTTGAAAACTTGAACTGAATAAGGACAGTTTATCTGGAGAGGTAACAAGCCCCATACAGCCAAGGGCCCTCTTGGAACCTGCAGGTGTGACTCCACTGCCTTCATTAAAGTTGATTCATGAATGCCAGGGAAAAATTTGGCTTTTACCATATAAAGGTCAGTATTCATGACTTAATATTATCTGTGAAACTTGTTATTAAGCATCCCTTTTTTACATACTGTATTGCTGAATCATTTATACTTATCTCTCTGACTTACGAACACGTAATTAATTTTAAGAAAATATTTTCCATTAATTCTTTCCTTATTCTGAGTAGTGGACTCTTGAATGCAACCCTATGAATGTCATCTTTTTGTCACTGTCATGGTCACAATCATCAATGTAACTTTACTCCAGGCCAGTGAATTACATTTGTGTACAGGGCAGCAACTATAAATTAGCCAGTATTCATAGTGGTAGCATTTGCATTTTGGTAAACAGAAGCACATATTGGTTCATTATCAGATTAGAATGTAACTGAATAAATGAGCTTTATTTATATGCACTTTATTTCTAGAATTCAGAAAATGGGGTTAGAAGATGCAAGAGCAGTTTCTCTGATTGCAGTCTGAGGATGTTATCACAGTTGTAGGGAATAAGGAGTCAGTCAAAATGACAGTGGAATGGTTATTTTAGACAAAAGACTTCATCTCTTACCAAAAAAAACCAAACCAAACCAAAACAAAAAACCAACAACAACAACAACAAAACAAAACAAAAAAAAAAAAACAAACAACCAACCAGTTGCATAAGTTCTCCATTCTTACACTGTTGAGAATAAATGCTCCAGAACTGACTTCTGATAATCCTATGCTCATATGTTTTAAAACCTGTTTCTGCTAGTCTTTTCTGGTTATTCAGTGTACCTCCTTGTCATGCTGTTCTGCACTTGGTGCACTTAATGGTATGATTCCCATGGATTTTTCTGTACAAACAATGTTTTAGTAAACATGTTCTCAACGAATTGGAGGTGTGTTTCTAATAGGATGGAGCGTTAGTCAGTATGCACATGATGGAAACTCCACACAATAGAAGAAAAGTCTAGTTTGTTTAGTCCTCTTTCAGAGTTGTGCATCCCTCTAATGCCACCTTTCCTGTCTGAGTCAGGGTATTGTCTCTTTTGCCTGTAAACCTTAGGGTCAAGTTGAGGTAAATCTCCTATGGGCTGTGAAAGAGGGCAGTTCAGCTATCTGGTGGGAACTTCAGGGTACAGTATCATTGAGAGGTCATGTTTTTCACCCCATCAGATTTTCATAGGTTGCTTCATTAAAAATTGAGCTTCAACCACATAACAAAAACAGAGTGGCAGGCTGCTTGAAACTTCTATCAATAATGTATCAGCTCATCTATTCTGATTTCTTCCAAATAGTCCCTTTGTTATTTTTAGCACAAAAGAGAGCGCATCTAAATACCAAGCTCTGTAAAGGGGGAGAAGATTTCACTCATTGCCACGCTTAGCTAAACAGTGTCAAACACGAAGCAACCTTTTGCTTACATAGAGCTTTTCAGTTAAAGGGAGAAGGTTTCCATTCCATGAATGCTTGTTTTTGTACTGGCCAAGATGAGCAATTTTTCAAAGCCCTCATTAACCAACAAGAGATAGCTGTGTTCAAGGATTCCTCCAAAGCACTAGTCATGTCAGCAACATGACTAATGCTTTCTTGGTGTTAGCTTGTGCACAAAGTATCAATGAGTAGTGGTCATGGTCACCGTGCTTGAGAAATTGCCAGGAGAAGAGTGTTGTTCAGAAGTAGCAGTAATCCCTTGGGCTCCTTAAATTTGTAGAAATACTTCCCCGTTTCTCCATTCTGTTTCAGCCAGCATAGAGGCAAGCCTGACACATATTTCTCCTTCTTTCTGCTTTCAGTGTAATTTGCTCTGCAGAGAAAGCAAAGGCTGCAAGGCAGGCCTGCTTTGTTTGGGTTGTTTTAGGGTGTGCTATTGAGTGTGACTGTGCAAGGGCAGATGGAGGTGCAGGAGAATTCAGGAGAGGAAGAACAGTCCAGTACTTAGAGCGTGGCTGTCTGTCATGTAGGTGTATCGTAGCCTGCAATGTGGCAGTTTTTGTGTAATCCCGGACTTTTCACTCGGCTTTGTGTTTGTAATGTGGAATAACAACATTTCCTCCCTTCCACATCCTGCTCCCCACAATCTGATGACCTGAATGGAAACAGGCAGAGGAGAAAGCACTCTTTTTTATGGACTTTCTCTGAGATATCTCTGCTGCAGAGAGTTTGGTGAATCTGTGCATTACACAGAGATGTCTCTGTTCCACAGTCTGCATCACTCAAGGTTTGTTTCTCTCTGAGAAGGCTTCCTGCAGTGCTGGCAGGTGTGAGGAGATGTAAATTTCTTTCTTAGCAAATTGTACCAGGTCCTTTGAATTTCTACCCAATGTGCTTTTCTGCAGCCAGAGAGGTCCTAATTTGTAGAAAAATTTGGGGCAAACTTAGGAAAGAGAAAATTCTTCACCACAGAAAAACAAAGCAAACTCCAGTAAATCCTGAGGGTTAAAGGGGAACCATCTTATACACTGAGTAGCCAGTAACAATATAAACTGTGAAGCTATAATATTTTTTTAAGAACTAATAGTTCTAGCAACCCATTTCTAAAAATACCCATCTTAAGGGAGGTATTTATACCTCAGCCTTAGGCACCTCTCTCAGCTGGCTAAGTTAGTCACTTTATATCTCCTTTACAGTTAGAGGAGAGAAGTTTCTGGCTGACCCTATGCAGCAGGACTTCAGAGCCTTGCTTTATTCTGTGGAGAAGCCTGTGATTTTAAAGGAATAACTGAGATTATCCAACTGAATTATGGACTTCCAAGTTAGCTGACGTGACTCTTCCCCTAATGTCTCTTCAAGTTCATTAGCTAACTCAACGCACTAGAATTTCATAGGAATTTGCAAACACTCTAATAATGGCAGAGAGGACAAACAAGCAGAGAAAGCTTTATTGCTGTTGTCTGTGATGTGATGACCTCTATTATTTTTCTTTATGTATAAGGTCAGCTCTTTCTACAGAGTGTGAACTACAAACATAACTGATAAATCTCTGTGGTGTTACCTGTTCTTCAGCGTTGATTTCTGCAAGACTGGTATTAGTTACATGTATGTTTTGAGGAAAAACTGACATTTTCAGTTGCTCAGAAATGAACATAGGAAGTAAGCTTGTTGGTAGCAACACCAGTAAGAAACTTCGCACCTATGGATAGAATGTGTACATGCACTGTGTGGTGGGACTCTGACAAGAGATGTTTCACCATGTAGCATGTTAATTTGCTAATAGGTCTCATATGTAAATCATATCACCAGTGAAGAAATGAAGCACCTTTTTTTATGTCCAGGGTAACACACAGAATCACAGAATCATTAAGGTTGGAAAGGACATCTGAGATCAAGTCCAACTGTTAACCCAGCACTGCTGTGTTAACCATTAAACCTTGTTCGTCACTAAACCATATTCCCAGATGGCCTTTTGAACACTTCCAGGGATGGTGACTTCACCATGTCCCTAGGCAGGCAATTCCAATGCCTGACCACCCTCTCTGTGAAGAAATTTTTCCTGATATGCAATAAAGCTCCCCTGGTGCAACATGAGGCCATTCATTGTTATGTCACTAGTTATGTGGGAGAAGAGGCCAATCCCCTCCTGGCCACGATCTTCTTTCAGGTAGTTGTAGAGAGTGATAAGGTCCCCCCTGAGCCCCCTTTTCTCCAGGCTAAATATCCCCAGCTCCCTCAGCCACTCCAAACAGACTTTTGCTCCAGAGCCTTCACCATGCTTGTAGTCCATATATTAATAATTTTAGAATTCCCACAAGCAAATCAGTAAAATAAACATGCCAGAAGGGAGGGTTTATTTTTTTTAAAGGAAGCAGAACTATTTTTCAAATATTTTTAAAGATGTTCTTCAAATAATGTTCTTCTATTTGAAGATGTCCCTGAGCTATTCTATTACACCATTAAGACCTTGGATATTTGAGTAGATGTTTTGCAAGTGAAATTATCTCTGGGGTTGCATTTATGTTGCATCTTAATCTAAGGGTATCAGAGAAATGAGGTGTTTAGGGAGGGGTAACACATTTGATCAGACCAGGTAAAGTAGTTGGGAAAAGGGGAGACAGTTCCAAGTGCACAGGACCTGTACATAGACAAAATGACTGTCTTAAGTCACTCTCCAGTCTCAAATATGCTATCACCAGATTAAAAATATCAGTGATAATAAATAACAGTATCTTAATTTCTGAAGAGTTGGAAAAACTGAAAGGAGGGTGACAGGGAGCTGCTTAGTACTATGTAGGTGAGTACAGGTACACAAAAGAGCACAGGAAAGAACATGAACTTTAATAAAGTTTATGTGTTTCCTTACAGGATCAAGCTGGATACTTGGTTTTATTATGTTATGTCGATCTCTAGATAAGTGTGGGGGCATTATTTAAACTGTCATGTGCAGTTTAAACAGCAGTACACTGCATCTTGGTGCTCTGAAGAACTTAAAGACTAAACTACAACTGTGTGAGTAAAATGAGACAGAAAGCAGAGTGAGCATGTACAGGGCTCTTGTAAATTGTATGATCATGATGAGTTTCTTATTGCTATTTAGAGAAAGTATTTATTTTTCCCGGTGCAGAAGTTGCTACATTCACTAGGGATGTGAGAGAAAAATATTGTGCACTTGGACTTCTGTATCATCAAAATCCATGTCACCTAACAAGTTCACTTTTCTTAGCCGATAAATGCTTCTTTCCTTCAGAGAGGGATTAACAATGTAATTTGCAAATCCCTCCCAGCAAAAACAATATCAAACACAATGTTTATCTGTATTGAGCCTGACAACTTCACAAATGAGCTTCAAAAGGCATTCAGGAGCACTGTGAATACACATCCTGCAGACATATCAACAGTTTGTTCCTAATGAAACAAATGCTTACCAGCACATTAATCAATCTAATCACAGGGAGAAATCATTCACTACAGAAGAAGTTCTGTAACTTCATTTGCCACCTTGTGTCTGCCTGGCGCACGCCTTTGTCAGAGCCTTACAGCCTTTGAGTTGGTTAATTAATGAAATCAATGTGAAAATTTGATATGATTGGTTCCCCAAGGAAGAAGTGGCAGAGTAGCCCTGCAGCTTTAGTTTTCTGGAGTGTTGGTTTTTAGCCTCCCTTCAGGGAAAGGTTGCAGACCTGAGGAGAGACAAATCCTCTGAAATTTGCAGAGGTGAGATTCCTCCTCTCAGTTTTGACATTTATCAGATAAGAAGTGTCCTCAGCATTTCCTTTATGCATCAGCCTTGGGCCACACAGGGAAAGCTGTGAGCATTTTATGATATTTGGCCACAGAGGGCTTAATAATCATATAGTGTATCTAACCCTGGAGCAATTATTTGCAGGATCAGACAGGCCTGACGTATAACAACTATGGTTTGACATCTGCATACATTTTCCTTACATCAGCACGGGAGAGGTGTGCTCCTTATTCTGGATTGTTACCTGCTTAGTAATGACTCACTGTGATACTGCCAGCCAGTATATGAAGCTGCCCAGATCTTCACAGGGAGCTCAGTGTGATCTCAAAGATGAACCGCTGGTGATGTTCAAAAAGTTCAGTTAACTTTTTAAAAAATTATTTTGCTCTTCCCTGTGTGGAAAGTCAGCTGTGCTTCAGTTCATGTGAAGTGCTATTCTCCTTTATATTCAAGAGCCTGGGGGTCTTTTTTGAAGTAGTGGGGTCTGAGCTCTCACCAGCTTATGTCTCCGAAATCCTGGGTAGTCTCAGTGTGCAGTACTGTGAGGGCTGTGAAGTGCTGGGAGGTTGTGGGTCTGTTACAGCCTGTGTAACACCTTTGCCACTGTGAGCTGGCTGAGGCAGCGAGGTGTCCTGTGGAAAAGAGTTGAGGATGAAATCTATGAAGTAAGTCCTTTAAGATCAGTTAGGCCACAGCTACTGTCCTCTCTGAGAATCTATGTGACTGTGGATGAGCACTTCACTAGAACAGCAAAAAATCTGAGTACTTTCTATATTTCTACAGTTGTATTAAAAATATGCAGGACAACAGTCAAATAGAAACGGTGGTGAGAAAACCTGCTGTAAAATGAGTGATCTATGAAGTCAGTGACTATTTCCCCTTCACCTTGAACATCAGAGTAATCAGCACTTGGAAATTACATTAGTTTACTTCAAGTTATTTTAGGTAAAATAATACAGCTTTTGTGGATAACAGTCTGATACCAGTGTAATTTCATCTACATGATTTCTGCCAGTCTGCCAAGATGATGAGGATGTACAGCACTAAATCTACCAGAATTAATGTAGACCCGAGTGTTGTTCCCCCAACCTGCTTTTACAAAAATTTGACACAACAAAAGGATTTGCTTTAAATGATCATGGGATTTCTCATCTCCTAATAAAATAAACTTTGCTCTCTCTATATAAATATAAATTATACAAGTCAGTATGAAACTGATAGTGTGTTGAGTGCGTGCTTGTAGTAGCAGTTTCAGGAGATTGCTGTCCTCCTACTGGTCAAAATGGAGTGACAGAAATTGGTGGAGTATGTTCACCAGTTCAGATGTGTGTTCTGTAGAAGTGGTGGAAGGAAGAACATATCTATATAGGCAGCTATGGATATAGAGGGACATCTGTGCACTGGTACTTGTAAACATCCCATCTGACAACTTGCACAGTATTAAATTAGTGTTCAACAGGTGTAACTCAGTAATAGCCTCAGCCATCACATCAGCTCATAACAGAACCAGCAGTAGACACTAATGCAGACATAGGATGTCAGATATTGGCTTCTGATTCAGCAAGATGTACAGATAAACTAGATGGATGGTTCTACTGACCTGAGAGAGCTTCATTTCTCCAGGGCAGCAGGCCTGTTATATGGAATTTTGTTATATGCTTAGAGCCTTTTTGAATTAAGACCTAAGAAAGGTTGGGATTTTTTATATTTGAACAAGAGTTGGGATGTTGAAGATGCTACCAAAGATCAGAATTTTATCTGTAAATGTCCCTGTTTCAGAGCATAATTTCATTTATTATTCTAATGAATTAGTTTTAATTCAGGGAAAAAAATTCTTAACTATTTCTCAAGAACAGAAAGGAAAAGTATGAATAATTATTTAAAAATGAGGCAGAAGTTTAAGAAATGCGAAGAGTATCTAAATTAATTATCTCAGTGCTTCTCTTGCCTTTAAAAATAGAAATCTTGCAATCAAAACCAGTGTTTTCACGGTTTTTGATTCTGGCTAAAAGTTTAGTTACAACTATTAATATTATTTGCTACAGTAAAAAATCCTTGGGGTATCAGATATGGTATTTAAAACATGATAATAATGAGAAAGTGTTTTCATTACAGTATTGGATCAATACAGAAATCTGTCAAGGTGACCCTACAGAGGCAGTAAAAATATGTCTTTTCAGATTGGGCATCACAAATGTATTTGAGATGTGGCAACGGTGGGCTATAGCCAGAGCTCCTGGTGCAAGATGTGGACATGGTTGCCCCAAGAGTGAGAATATCTCACCCGTGAGAGATACCTGGTTATTAAGGTACCTCTGATGCACTGTAGGATTGTTGAGATTAGATGTGGCAGATGAAACAAGTGTTTTTCTCTGATTTGCATAAACTTGCCCGTTAACGAACAGTGTATCGATAAGAACAGTAAATAACTGCAGAAGTTTTGACTTTCCCTATCATTCCCCAGTTGCTATCACCAAGGATTCACTTGGATAAAACATTTATTCTACTGTGGGAAACAGCCCAGCCCATCAAAGCTTTGCCTGCTGTGTGGGGACTGCCTGCTGAATCAATAGAGAGAGTCACTAAATGGTTGAACACTTAATCTATCTGCAAATGAAATTAACAGGACAAACCCAGAAGGATTCAGTCTAAATAATTCTCCTGAACGAAGTGTGAATCCTAAGGTGATAGATACTAGAAAAATACATAGTATAATTTTTTAAAGGGCAAGGAAGAAAAGCTCTTTTGTATATGTACTCACAAATGTCATGGGAGTCAAGTGCATTAATAAAACTGTACAGTACTAATTTGGAGGAACCTTTGGGCTGTCTTTGCAAATATACACAATTCAACCTTGCACCATTTGCAGCCTATCAAGAAAGACAGAGAAGTAACAGTGTTTTCATCCTCTGTTCAAATCTGACTGGCACCAAATTACAAGTCCATGTCAAAGTAAGGATGGATAGAGCAGCAGTAGAATAGCCCCTCCCCATCAACTCACTGGAACTGAGAATTTACAACCTGTAATAAAAGGAAATATTGGGAAAATCTGCCAAGGGAAAACAGATCTATATGGAAGTTTTACTCTTAAAGTTCTGTCTTTGAGGAAAACCATTAGGGAATCCAGAGCAGGTCCAGAAAGAGACTACAACAGAGAAGTTTGATCTTGTCTCCCCTTTTTGGGTTGCCATCTGCTTTATCACTTACAGAATGTTAACATTCTTTAAAAATGGGCAGATGGACCTCATTCAAGTTCTGACAGTAACTCTTTGTTATTGGTACAAATAGCTGCAGAGGTATTTAATTACCATTAGTAGTCATCAGTTTGCTGCGAGCTGGTGACATTCAGAATAGTGAGCAGGCTGCATTCTTTGTGTCCAGTGAGTTCATAGAAAGTTAAACCTACTTTTGACAACAGCCTCAAGCTTAGCTACCATTAACCCCTCTTCAGTTACTGGATGATGTGTTTGAACAGTATGAATGATTAATGAAGGTTAAATAGTCCAGTTTCTATCTTAAAACCTTTTGTTATTGGCAAAGGGCAGGGCAACTGGCAAGGTGAGCAGAAATTCAAGTGTTTGATTTTCACCAAATAGTTCTTGGCAAATTTAAATTATCATGAGATGGTATATTCAGACAGATATTAAGGGCAGGGCCAAAGAAAGTAATTCTTACATGTTTGACAAAATTAAATCAATCTTGCTTATGAAATTAAACTTCTCTGCTTATATTTTTCTCAGCAAAAACTGCACAGTATTGCAGTGTGTAAAAATACCTAGTCTGGCAAAAGAACAAAACTTGGTTTTATTCTTTGTTCCTTTCTTAGTTGATACAAAGAGAAGGAAAAAAAATTCTTGGTAGTTGTTTTTTGCCTACTCTGTCCTAATTCCTGCTCTAAATTTGGTCATCTGCAGTTTTGCAGAGGTGAAATTCACTTTTGACACCATAATACTTGCTTGTGAATGCATGGTATAAGATTTGCCTGTTCTGCTTGAGGAGATGATCCTGGAAGACTCAGAAGTTATAGGGTAGAGGTAGGTCCAGACATTAGGGTTTCTTTTGACCTCAGACTGTCCAGGCTTGCCTTTATACCTGTGAATCAGAAGTTAAAGGCAAAGACCAAGTGAAGGCAAATCCATTCAGCAAATGGTCTCAGATGCAAACTGTAGTCAGCTGATTTTTTTCTTCCTTCTTACACATTACCAAAGCAAAGAAAGCCAGCACAGGCCACTGATTTCTTTAGCAAATGCCCTTTGCTGACATCTTTGGAGCTTTATTGGCTACTGGAGCTTTTCAGAACAGAAAATGAATGGTGAACAATTCCAGGAGTTAGTAGAAAAGAAGTGTTCATGCACCTTGTTTGGAGTAAGAAGAGCTACAGAGAAAGCCCATTTGCCACGAAATTTAACTTCCTGTATTTTCCCATTTCAGGGAAAATTGTGCTTTGATAGATTCAGACTCTGTTCGTTTGGGTTTTTTTAAAATCTGCTTTAGACACCATGTGACCATTGACAGTGACCATAACAAAAATATGACTGATCTCAAAGCAAAAGGATCAGTCCTCCTTTGTTAGAAGTAACTATTCAGCCTTCAGTAAAATGTCAACTGCCTTAGGAGCTTCCACTAATATATATAATGTACACAGCCTAAAGCAGGGGATCTAAAAACCATTAAAAGTATATCTGATATCACTGACTACAGCCCCAGTCCAGTCCCACTCCAGTGACATCTGTTATCTGCAGGAAGGAGAGAACATATCCAGAGGTTATTCACCATTGATTCTTGTCTCATTTTCTGTCCAGTATCAGAGCTCCAAACAACTGACTAAATAAATTACCAGTGACATTAAATAAAATCACCAGAGACAAGACTGTGCTGGCACTGAAGGAAGACGTTGGTCACTACTCTTGTAGAAACATCACTGAGATGGGTCACAAATGCTGGGTCACAATTCTTAAGAGCAGGGGAGACACAGACTCTGTCTATTCATTCCTGTAAACAGGGGAATATTAAAATAATTTAGAATTATTTTTTTTTCCAGTAGCTCTGGTGTGTTTGGGAGACAATGTAGTGAAAACCTCTGTGTTGTGCATGTATGTCCTCCAGATACTGTGGGCAATATCTGGACTTACTTGAGTGATGCTTCTGGCATTGTTTCCTGTTTTCCAAATAATCCTGTGCCTGTCCCAGGTAGAGCAGTAATTATTAGTTAGGAGAGGATTAGACACAGCTGTGGCTGATGTGCCTCCCATACCCTGGCAGTAGCAGTGCATGCAGATCTAAGGCAGCCTTTCTGCCTGACGCAGTGTCCAACCCTGGGGTATTTGCCTCGAAGTCAAACAGGGCCTGAATTCGCTTTTGCTGAAGTGAGGGCTGACATACAGTCACTTCACTTGGCTTCTGGAGGCCTCTGTGGGCAGCTCTGCTCCATCTTGTAACTCTTATGTTTCTCTTTTCCTAAGATGCACCCTGCATGGGAGCAGACACAATGAGTCAGACCAGCCCTGGGTTAGACAGGTACCATGCCTAACTAACAGTTTAATTCAAAGTGTTTAGATGCAAATAGACATCCGAGTTTTCTGATTTGTTTCCTGATTAGTTAAACTCTACTCCTGAGCTGTTGTGGTAGAGGGTGTGTCACAGAGTATGTGGAGATTACCTGCTGGTCACTCCAGAGGAGGAGGTCTGGGGCTGGAACGAGTGAGGTATTTCCTAGCAGGTTCCTTTCTCTGTGGTGCTTCTTTAGGAGGGCATTTCTGAGATGCAGCTTGGCATGATGAAGCTTATAACACTTGCATTTACCTTAGTCATGTCAAGCATGAGAAGATTAAGTGAAAGAATTTGCAAATTAGTATTTTGTAATTTGTTAAGCCAGGTATTGTGCACATTCTATGCACTTTTCTGAGTCGCTATTAAGCATCTTGGTATGTTGTCATGAAGAGTGTAAGAAATGTTCTCGTTGCTATGTTTTGGAATACTTTTATTCATAAGCATGGTTCCCAAGGCAAAACCCTTGCAGCTTGATGGCAGGCTTTATGTACAACTTACCAAAAGGTGGAAGCAGTTGTTTGGAAGCATAAATCTGTTTCTTGCTCCACCTGAACAGCAAACAAGGCTAAGTAGTTCTAAGTATGTGAAAATGCTGTGACTGCTTTTCTATAAAATTCTCTTAGCTCTCTTAGATCTCTTAGAGAAGTCACTTGTGTTATGCAGAGACCCCTTTAATTGTGCCAGGGATACCTAATAAACCACTTATGTGAATGTTGAAAAATGTATACAGAAATTACTTATGAAATGGAAAAAAAAAAGTATGATCATCCGAGACTGAAAGATGGGTTTCTAGGGCATTACAGCACTTACCATCCTGCTCTGATTTACCCCTTCAATATCTGTGTAGGAGGTACAGATAGGGAATGGAAGAATAGCTCAGAAAGGATGTTTTCGGCAGAGTGCACCAAATAAGGAGGTATCTTCACCCCTGGATTTTCACACCTGCCTGGGTGATTTTTCAGAGCTACATGATATGACCTCTATGTCTAGGTTTGACAGCCATCAAGATTTTCAAAGAGAAAATGATGGAAAAAGTCTACCCAATAAACAGTTGACTTACAATCACAAGCCAAATTAATTCAGCTACGTTGCCATATGTAAGATGGAGAAATGGTTAGAAAATATTCAGAAATAGATATTTAAAATGCTGTTAACTGTCTATCCTGCCAAATTATGTCTGGCTTTTAGAAATAGAGTAAAACATCCATAACCTTGGAAAGACTGAAATTTATCCCACTGTATGAAGTAGGTAATGAACCACCTCAAGATTTATTTACACATACAGTGTATAATATTCTAACAAATGATTAGGAAAGCTGAATCACACTTTAGCAGCCATTTTTTGGTAGAGTAGTAGAATTTTAATTAGCTTCATATTCATTACTCACCCAATACACAGTCTCTAATTGTACCTTCAGTGTATTTTGCTGTCACTGAAGCTCACTTTTATTAACTATAATCATTGAAGGTTTTATGAAGCCTATCTATAGTATGTGAATACCACAGTGCAAATGAATCACTCAGCCTTACTAAGCTGTCATGAGCATTTGCCAGGAGATAAGTAGATTTTGTACTTGCACTGGCATGATATTTATGAGAGGTTGAATCAAAAAGTGATTTATTTGATCACCAAGGAAAAGCCTGGTAATCAGATAGGTAGATTTTGTAAACTTACTGTAATTTACTCAATTTTTAAAGAAATATTTCTTTAGAAAAACAGCTGTGCAACTTTCTTTAAAAAAATAAAATTAAAATAAACCCTTTTCTAGTTGTTGATAATTAAAAATCCCCATTTAATCAGCATAGAATAGTACTATCTATGACAATTGTACTTCTCTGACAATGCAGTTATAAAGAAACTGTACATGCAAAAGTAAAATACATGATTTTATTTTGTTTTTCATTAAAATCTTACAAGAATACGTTCATCCCCTGTGTATTTAGAGTAGGGACTTCACCAGAAGTATTGAAGCCAACAGACTCCTAATCCCTTTGGGATGTAAATTCACCACCATGAGAATTGATCCCTGCTACTGATGGGTTTCTGGTTTGTCTGTAAGTTTATGTGACCTCCTCTTCCCCTGTACTCTGAACTTCTCTGTTTGGAAAGTAAACTGAAAATCATAAAGCCATATAATTGAAACTACTTACATTTGCTGCGTCATGAAAGAAGAAGCTGGGTTTTTAACATGTGGGCCTGAGGACTTTGGGGTCACACCTGGGCAGATATCAGAGCAGTCCCCGCTCCGGTGAGTGCAGCTCACTGGTGAGCTGCAAACCCTCCCATTTCTGAAAGTATTTCATCCACACTGAGATACCTGTTTATTGAGGCACCTCTAAATGCACTGTAGGATGGTTGAAGTTGTAGATGTGGCAGATGAAACAAATGTCTGTGTTTTGCATAATTTTGTCCGTCAGCATAAGAGTGTGTCAATAAGAACAGTGAATACAATTACCCCTGACAAACAACAACATCATAACCATAGGGCAAGTGTTTGTTCTTCATAAAGATTTTTCATCTTTTAATAATGTAGGTAGTTCACACACAAACCAAAAATGATAAGTGAAAAATGAGTTATCTGGGGACTATGTTGAAAGTGCTGACCTTGCCTTTATTCAATCAAATTCCTAGTAATAAGGATGTAAGATTTGCCTAGAGCAGGCCTGAACTGGGATTAAGGATGGCAGCTGTCAGTGATTTTTGCCCGTAAAGTAATGCTGCTAGATGCTCCTGTCATACAGAAATGATAATAAGAAAGCAATTAGTCTTTGCAGTATTAATCTTATTGGGGCAAGAATTCTTTCAGAGATCATGATTTTTCTCTAATTTCTCAATTGGCCATTAAAAATTGTGAACTGGTACTGTATGTCATTCTCCCAGTCAGAAAATGTCAATCAAATAGAAAGATTAAAATAAGTAAGTTCTGCTTAAATGCCTACAAAAGAGAGAAGCAGATGGAAGAGTGATTTGGTCTGAATTTTTTTCTCTGCTGGTATGCCACCTGCAAAAATGAAGTAGAAAGTAATATCAGACAACAAGCTGTTCTCCAGTGCTTCTAAGCAAGTTGCTTTTAAATTAGTAAGAAAAAAAAAAAAAATCCAAAGGGAGTTGGTTTGGAGCTGAAATTACCAAATTGAGTTTCAGGAGTTTTTCATAGTTACACATCTGAATAAGAAAAGTGTGTGACTGTTTTACTGTTGGCTAAAAACTCCTTCAAATTTTTAAGACTTTGTCGACTTTCAATTGAGAATTTCACTTACTTAGATGAAATGACATGAATGAAGGAAGAAGTGGTTGCAATTCCAAAACAAGTTGAGGCAAATTTTAGCTTAAACCCAAATCTGTCTCTGTATGCTGAGGTCACATCCCAGAAGACGTGACTCTACCACAGTGCCAAAGGGTATCAATCCACCAATGAGAACAGAGAATCCATCAGTTCCCTCCTCTTTGACTTCTCTTGGAAGATCCTGTCATTCATGATCTTTTCTCTTTTATCACTGCTGTATCCCAACCCATCCCCGTTGAAATTACCAGCACAAATGTCAGTGAACAAGGTTGAGATGGTGCAAGGAGGTGGGGAGATTTGAATAACAAGCTTGCTATGATGGGATCACAAATGTTACTAATAGTGTTTGGTTGACTCAGATTCAGATGCTTCCACTAGGACTTCCACTTGGTCAGGGTTGCTTTGCTGATCACTGTTCCTCTCACCTCTCTGTGAAGGTGGCTGCTTGATCTTTTGCATAAATGCAACATCAAGATGTATTTCCGGAAAAAAATATACCTCACCTCATAGTAAGTAAATGACAGTCAATCATTCTTGCAATGTTCCCAGATAATTAGCCACTGGGCCTGTCTAATTACTTCCATGAAACATGAGTTGTCTTTCTTAAATTTCTGAAATATGGTATGGGAAGTCTCAAGTAACACAGTGGTTAGCCACTGGCTGGTCAACAGTGATGATTAATAAAGTTTATTAGTGGTAGTTGAATGAGGGATGGTAAAATATGGATATGCTCCTTACTTTCAAATTATTTATTAATTATTTTATATTACCTTTTTTCCACAGTAGTGATTAGCTTGTTTTAATAATATATCAATGTAATCATGTATACATGAAAAAAATACACTGGTTCACCTTGCATGGGAGTAGGAATTCAAACCAGACAAGTGTGTATCGAAAGACATTAAATAGGGCTTAGAGAATTTTACAGCTGCACATTCTTGTATTGTTTTATTTCATGACTGAAGCAACTTTTCTTGGTACAATGAGCTTTCCTTTAAGAAAGGGGCCTAAGGTATATATTTTGGTGAGTTTTCTCAATTTATATTATCCAATCCTCAGCTGTGCCTGCTTTCTCTTCCTTTTACACATCTGCCCTTTGCTAGTGTCCTATGGACTCTAGAGAAATTCAGAATTTCTATTCTCTAGGCCATTTCAAATTGCATCAAAAAGTTCACATTTTAAAACAATTTTAAAACAAGGTCTGTGGAAGAGAAACAGCCCATGCAGCCTACTCCTGGAGACCTCTGTGTGTAAGACCAGACGGAGTGAGTTGTCAGGACCCAATGCCAGGGTGCCCTGCAGTGCTTGGCTCGCATGGTTGTCTCCAGCTCCCAAGGTGTGGCACAGCTAATCCTCTTTGCCTTTTAATGAAATTGTTCTTCTGATTCCTTTGTTGAGGAAGATTTTCCTGGTGCTTGCCCCTGGGACCTGAGAGTAGAAGGTGACTTCTTTCCTTGACTTTTGCTCTCCCATGTCAGCTGTACAGTCAGTATAGTCTGAGTTTGGGCTTCGTTTTTGCTTTTGGAGACTTCTGTGTCTGAACAGAGCCTCGTGGCCCTGTGCTCTACAGGAGCCTGCTCCGCCTTTGACAACGTCTACAGAGGTACAGACCAACGATCATTTTGCTGTAATTATGACATATGGCCAGTTTTGCCGTGTTCCTCTGTTGGCTGTTACATTTAAGTGCTGATCTGGAAATGATAAATGTTTCAGCCACAAGTAGGACTGCAGGGCCAAAAATGGTATTGCAAGAGAAGCAAAGAGAAAATGCAGCTCTGTCATCCACTGATAGAGAGCTTGCAAAAGGCTGTGTCCTTTCACAACCTCTCAGTAAACTGCTTTTAGCTGCATAGCTCTATGGAAAATTATGGAAAATCAGTGGAAAATTACAAGCAGTTATCCATTACTCTACAAATACGCTTTACATACTTGAACTGCATTAAATATCTGGTTCCAATTCTCTTGCTGTTGCTTAGAGTAATTCTGGTAATTCATTATCAGCCTCTACTGCAGGATAAATCTTTGCTCGAGGATATTCTCAATTCTTCTGGAAAATCAGGGAGGAATCCTGGCATCAGTGGGATTTTGCAATTTATTTCAGTGGAACAAACATTTTGGCCCATGTTTTTCCTTTTTTATTATAGCTGGAGAGGTTTGCATGAAAAGAACAAAGAACTCGAGAAGTGGCAGGTTTCTGTGGATGCTCTGCAAACTTCATTTTCTTGTGCCCCTGGAGAATCACTCTCTGGGTAAAGGCAAACACTTGCAAGAAATGTTCTCCTTTTTTTGTGAACAAACTGGCTCACCATCCCTGAAATCAAGGAAATGCATTAGTCACAAGAGTTCGTGTTTGCATGCAATGAATATGTTTAAATCCACTATGGCATTCAGATCCAACTGTGTACTGGGAACAGCTAAAAATACACCTTTCCCAAGGTGGCTCCTGGAGACAAAGAATGAATCAGGGCTGGATTTCTGCACAGGTTATGTAGGTCACTGGCTGCATTGGAGGGAAATTGAAGACAACAGTAAAGATATTTCATATGAAGTAATTGTTATTCACAGACAGTAATTACTTCTATTAAAACTAGTAAGAGTTACAAGTCAGATTTTCTTGTTATCCTGTGGGGTTAGGAGTTTCGCAGGGAAATGCATAATTCTGTGTTTCTTGAAGAAAATAAGACAGCTTTTTGCATTTGGGTACAACACAAGGTTATTAGGCTGTAGTATGGACCTGTTCTTTCCAAATCTAAGAGGTTTGAACCTATAGACCTGATCACTCCTTTTTTAAAATCTTTTACAGTCTTAAAAGGTAGAAAATGCAATTTGTATCTGCATTTGTGTCTGTGTATGCCCAAGGTATGCAAAGGTCTGGCTCTGTGACTAACATCGCTTAGTTTGAACTTCAAATGCAACGATGTGGTAATGAAATACCAAAAGAACAACTTGCACAAATCTTTGGAGAAGGGAGCATCACCATTTTAGCCATGCAGTTCTGTTCAACTGTATATTAATTTTGGATATACTGGAAGGGACTGGAGAATGATGTCCCACCAGCAGTTTCTTTACCCCATCATCCCTCACTCACATCTGAGCTCAGTAGGTAAGCAGAAATGTGGCATTTGGGTTAATCCCTTGGCACAGGCAGGTCAGGCACTCCCACTAAGTTAAGTACTAATGCACTTAGAGTAAGTGCTTAGTGTCAGGAAATCTCCTGATTCCCAGAGACCTGGATAGGATGTTTAAATGTGCAAACATATTTATACATGACTAGAAAATAGGCATTTTTAAAGGAAGCATTTCAGCTTGCTCTTCACATACTTTTTATTCATTTTTAGAATGTTAAGCACAGCTCTTTGATTTTGCACTGTAATGGCTCTGTGGGGCTGGGTAACCCTGGAATGAGAGAACATGAAATCATCTGTCATTGGGGAAAGGATAGGAGAAAGCCTCATAAATATAACTGTGATGCTCATCTGATAAAACTGAAAGGTGAACCTGTATTTTTACCTAGGAAATTCAAATACTAGTTTTTTGAGAGTGTGAAATCCCTTTATGTAAATTGTGTAGCACTCACTCAGGGTACAGACTGCAGAAAACACTGTTTGGACTTGAAAGGTGAGAAGACCTCTGGATGCTCAGGGGAGAGCTGACAGAGACGTGGGAAAGTGCTAGACAGGCTACTATTGCTGCCACTTCTGGTCTTCAAACTGCTGTGTTTCAAGGTTTCTCCTTCTGCAATAGCTGTGCTGCTCCCTTCAATCAGCCAACCTCTCCCCTGGGAGGTTCAGGCTTTCCCAACCCTCTGGACAGATGAACTGCTCGTTATTCTCTTCTATGTCCTTGCTTCTCTAGTCAGCTTCTCTGGCCATTCCCACCTCCCCCCATTCAGGAGTCAGAGGTTTTTATAGGCTCCTTACTCTGATTTAGATATGGAAGAAAGACCTTAGGGTTATCCTGAGCATTTTGGAAGGTAGAAATAACGATGCTTCTTATTGATTGTTATTGTTGGGGCTTGGTGGCAAGAATGGTGGTTCAGGAATCAGGATCAGTAGTGATCTCCTCTCTGCTACTGCATCTTCCATTACTGAGGTCCATTAATTTGTCCACTGTTTTCACTTGCCAGCAGAGGTAATCCTAGAGACCTGCTTTTGTATTAAAATCTCTGATATGTGTGGATGCAATTTATGGAAAAAAACCCCAACCAAACAAACAAAAACCAGCGTTATTTTGTCAATGCAATCAGGAACTTTAAGCTTCTGAAGCACCTCGTATCCAGAGAGCCAGTGCTGAAAAAGAAAATGAAAAATGTTTTTGTCTATTATTGAAATGGCATACATATTACTACCACTCTCTAAATTAAAAAGAATAATTTGAAATGCTTCCTAGCACTGGGCAAGAATTGGGCAAATGCACAGATGCCTCTGGAAATCAAATCCAGGCAGAAGGGAAAATACTCCCTTGTTGTACAGAAAGGAACTGATGTTCATATGTTTGGGAATTTACACAGATCCTCATTCAGTAAGGCACAGTGGCAGTAGCCACCTGCGGATACGGCTGGGGGCACACAAGAGAACGGGTATATCCTCTACATACCAGCTGTCCCTTGCAAGAACCAGTCTCCTCTTCACCCTCCTCTGAATGCTACAAGCTAGCTTTTTAGTTTAATGATCTTAAAAAAAAAAAAAAAAAAAAAAAAAAAAAAGGTTTTTTTAAAGGAGAAAAACTTCCTGCAAATAATTAACTGCCAAAAATGACCACTTGGGAGTTTTATATTGATTTATTCCTCTCTCCACCAAACGCTTCTGTTCTGTATCTTCCACTTACTACATTATCACTTGTCTATTTTGCATATTGGGGTTATGAATTTGCCTTTTCAGCTGTCTTAGGCTATTTGCATATCTCGATTGTTGATAAAAATATGACAAATTGTTCTTGGCAATGGGAGGGGAAAGGTTTTAATGATAAATGGGTTTTGAACTGCAAGCATATATTCCACATTTCCTGTGAATGCCACCTACTGAAAAGCTCATTGCAGCCTGACAAAACATTTTTCTGGATTTAGCCTTAAATAAAAATTTAATGGCCATATTAAATAGCAGAGGTTACTTTTCCCTTTTTCTCTTTTCTCTCTCTTTTGGCAGTTTTCCTCACTACTTTCCTTTCTTTAAGAGCTTTCTTTGACAACAGGACAGTGCCCCAGATTTCCCAAATCTTAGAAAGCCTGGAAAAGGTTAATTGGAAAAGTCAGGGTTGCAGTTGGATAGTTAGTGCAGCTGTATTCTCTCTGCTGCTTGTTAACATTTTCTCAGTGCCTCAAGGCCCCACAACTCTGTGTCACTGCTGTCGCCAGTGCCCTGGCTGTGAGTCCACTCCCCAGCCTCGCTGGCTCCTCATTTCTATACGCTTCACTTTGCTGAGCCACTCCGAGCTGGCGTCATCCATCCAGTCACAGCTCTCTAAGTTTGCCATGTGCACTGACCCCGTGCTGACCCTGAACCATGATACAAACTATGGGATTGTAATTAATCTCTAATTACCCACAATACCTCGCTGGGTATTCAGCCTGCTGTTCAGTTGTATTCCTTACCAGTTCAGTCATCAGTGGAGCATTCAAATTCGGTGCAGCTCAGTGTTTAGAAACCAAGGGCTTCACTAATATTGAGTGGCTGGGCTACTTAGAGGGCTGTGTCCACCTTTCTTTGCTCTGTCAGGGCTCTCCATCCAGGCAGGGCAGAGCCAGGCTCCAGCTCCAGCTCAGCCAGCTGAGGGTGCAATGCTTGTGTTCATGTGCCACCATCCAAAAGACAACTGAGCAGGCTGTGTGTGACACCTCTTTCACTTCTTTCTTTTGCAGCTGGTGTTATTTCTCCTAGCACGGAACAGACAGAGACTGTCATTGAGTCAGCATATCTCGCTAGAAGGCATCACTCTTCTTTTAATTTAGGTTGTGTTCCTGCTTCTGCCCAGGTGATGAGATCTAGAAAGGGTAATTCACTGGAAAGATGCTCTGAGGATGCTGATCTGAGAAGTGGTCCTGCTCTTGAGCTCGCAGTTAAATCCAACCCTTAAGAGGAAAGATTTGATTTGGCCTTGGCTATAGAAGCTGCTGTGGACTGTAAATTCAGTTCCACTCCGGTAATCCCACTGGGACAGGGCCTTCCACTCCTTTTGTGTACAGCAAACGCAAAGCCATCATGCTGCAGCCGTCAAATGCCAGACAGAGCACTCAAGAATCAAAGCACTGTGTAAGAGAAGAGAAAAAACCTTCCCTCCTTAATTCCCCTTACCTCTGCTGGCAAACTGTTTCCTCAGGTGTATCTCTCCTACTATCTTCTCCTGTCTCAACTGGTTTTTCTTTCTCTCCCTTTCCACAGTTGCATTTTTCTAGCTTTCCCCTGTCCTGAAATGCTTCACTGGCTAGTTCCTCACATCTCACCCACCCTGCCATTTTCCCTCCACCCCAAAATTGCTTCAAAATTTGAGAGAGCCTTTTTTGGAGATGGGAGGGAATATTTTCGTAGGATATGGTTTGAGTAGAACGTTCATATTTGTTTAAAAATTGAGAAGTCCTAGTTTCAGTGACATACTCACCAAACCAGACCAAGATCCAGTGCCAGCTGGTGTGGCTCCCAGTTGTCAGCCACCAGCTCTGACATCCTGGGGTGGAGCTGGGACTTTCAGGACTGCTCTTGCTCCCTCTTGTGCAACTGGTGTTTCTCGGTTTCTGGACTCCTGACTGAGTGACTGACCTCTCCCTCGGCTTACTGGGCTGTCCTGAGCACCATCAAAGAGGGCAGCCAGCTGCTGCATTTCACTGTGAAAATTAGAAAGAAAAAATTGACATAGAAAAAAAAATTGGGTTTTAGTGGAAAATTCCTAATTTCCAATGGAAAACTAGTAAATATCTCTGTTTTGAACTTCTTAGGTTCATTCCTCCCAGTATTTGCACTGGGAAGCTGTTTCAAAACCATAGTGCCTTGAGAAGCCTGTTGATTTCTAGCCTAAAGTTATTAATACTTTACTTCCTTTGTACCTGGTAAATGCAATATATGTTCATTCAAGCACAGAATTTTAATTTCTCACTATGGGAGAGCATAGCTGGCTTAAAAATCTTGTCATTTTTACTTATTTATGACCTGATACCAGCTCAGCCTGATACCTGATCATTACTAGCTGTGTTTCTCTATGTGACAGCTCTTCCATGCCCAATATGTAGCAGCCACCTCAACCTGATGTAACAATTGCTGTGGTGACTGTTTTGCTCTTAAGTTGTCATGATATATGAAATGATCATGTTAAAACCTGCCTAACTTGTTTGAATATTGTATATGGTAAACCTGTTCTTTACCAGCAATAACTTGTACTCCTTGCCTTTGCACATGGAAGAAATGTGAGTACCAGAGAAATCTTTGTACCAGACATGCTCCACCTGTCATTTGATTTAGTTTTAATTTGGGGGGCTTATTCTTAAAGTTTTTATTAGAGCACTTGGGCAAAGAAAGGGCTTGTCAGCAGTCCCACAAAGCCTTCAGCTTGGTTGTGTGACACACAGCCCTGGCGTGAGGTGCTGCCATCCAGTCAACTGACCCTTAGGCATGCAATTATGGCAACCAGTCTAATTAATACTCATTTTTCCCAGCAAACTAATATTTCCAGTGTCATAAACAAAGTGGGTAATTAAGACATTGCCTCCACCTACCTGGAGCATCCATCAGCTGTTTGTTGTCCTACTCCCAGCACCCAGCTCTAAGGAACACCCTGGTGCACCTGCCAGGACAGTTTGCCCTCATAATGTCTTCTCCTCTACTAAAAGATCTTTGTTTCCCACACCAGGTGCTGGCAGCATTCCTACCTCCAAGACATGGCGAATACTAACAAGAATGGCTTGAATTTTTTCACTGAACATCTTTTAGACTTCCTCTTTTTATTCAAAACTCTGTAAAATCTTAGTATTTTTCTTTAGAGGCTGTGTCAGTAAAATTGTTGGATGAATGAAAAGAAATATTTCTGCTTGCATTTACTTTGGTAATTCATGAAGCTGAATGACTACACCTGTAGCTGAGTTCCAAGGAACAGTCAAGTCCAAGAATTGTCCTTTTTTTAGTGACCTTCAAATACCTTATTTCAGTTTTGGAAAATAGATCAAATTTACCCATGACCAGTGTGGATGTATGTTATAAGTAAACCCTGGCTGCATTTAGGGAATGTGTCTCTATTTCCAAGCCAAACCTTAAAAGAATGTGGCTAGCACTATTAAATTATCTATTTATAATGTACAAATAAATATTTCTTTATTTTATAATTTAAAATGACAACTGAATCAGTTTATGATACTGACGTGCTAGAGATTCCAAAAGAAAGAATTAAGAAAAGTAACCAACACCCAGTGTTTTTCAGCACCTGGTAATGCATGCATCTGATAATATATAGGGACCTGTGATTCATATTTGGCCTGCTTTTGACCCCTGAACTTTGTAGAGTGATGAAATTTGAACAGCAGTATTTGTGTATTTAAACTGTTGCTTTAGAAAAGCCACGAGACACACTTAACACTGCCTTTTTTTTTTTTTTTTTAAATCAGCTTTTTCATTTCTGCCTCTTGCTCATACATTTCTTTTTTTGTTTGGGCAAATTTCTCTTATCACACGTTGAGGGGTTATTGAGCAGCACCAAGAGTCGTATTCAATTCTTGAATCCTTTAGCAGATGTATGACCCTGGGCAGTAAGTGCAAAGTTACTTCATGTCTGTTAGAAATGGGCACAGAAGTGAGGTAAGTCCCAGCATGGAGGTTGGGTGATGAGGTAATTGCCTGTAGGTGCAAGAGGGCATTTGTGAGTCTGTGGTCCTATTCCGGTGTTATTGAGCAGACAGGAATTATTCCATTGATACAGAATAGACCTTATTGTAAATCTGCTTATTTTATAAAAAAAGTTCTCATTAATAGGTACAGTGGTAGGTGTTGATTATTGCTGAGAAGCAATATATAATGAATTATTTTGCTCTGTTTAAAAACAAAGCCTTTCTTCTGTTAAAGCTTCTCAGACACTTTTGCCTTCTTTTTTATTTCCATTAAATGACAAGCAAAGGTAGTTCTGCCTCTTACTTTTTTTAGTAGCTTGTGTTCTCAACCCTGAAATGTAGAGTTAAATTCTGTTCCCTGGGTTTTAAGAAGGGATGTTCTTGTTTCGGCAGCCATTCTCAAATGCTCAGGTATGTGTTTAGCTTTTCTAAAATTAATTGTCCTGTTGAGCTTGGGCTCCTTGGTCTTCTGTGGGGTTTTGGCAGGCGGGAGGAAGTGGAACGTTATTTTTGTGACTATGCACTGTACTGCAATAATATTTGATTTTTCAGTAGAGGGCTTGAAAAAAGAACAGTTTTAGAAAGGTTTTCCTTTCCTGAAATTGCAAGCAGGGATGAGAAGTGGGAACACTTGGACATATTGGTCTGTTTATTTTGATTACTGTGGTAGTAACTGCTGTGGTGAACCTAAGACCTTCTCATCCATTTTCCTCATAAGCCTTGAGTTTGCAAAAGGACCTTGATCACCCAGCAGAATACAAATGGCAAATTCCTACTGATTAAGAAAAAATAATCTCCATGTTGTAATGAAAGATATATCACATTTCATGCAGCTGGTGGGGAAAAGGTTAAGACAAATCTGGAGGGAAAAGGGAAATACTCCAGCTGGCTGCAGACAGCAGGTATACAAAGCCTTGTCTCTCAGAAGAGAGGTGCTCTATTTAGGGGCTACAGATTTATAGCAAGAGCCTGAACAGCAGGGTTCAGTGCAGCTCCAACCAAAGGAACCTACAAAGGTTATTAGAGGGTGACTCTTAGATGCACAGAGAGCAGGACTTGTCTATTAAAGATAAAACTGAATGTAGGAAAGGGTGGTTGGAGTAAACCTTTCCGCTGACCTTTATTGCTTGCAAGGCTGCAAGGACCCAGATATTATCCTTTGGGCTTTTTCACTGGAGTTTCCAGCTAAATGTTGTCTATTCCAACAGATAAACTGAGTTAAAACTCAAGATCCTAAAGGAAGAACAAGCAGAAGTTTACTTTGGGGGCCAGATGTGTCGGTGAAAAGCCCACTATGATCTAATAATTCATCCCTAGTGATGCAATAGAGAGACTCACTGACAAATGTAGTTCAAAACAAATGGAAAATGATTGTTTGGTTTGTTTTTACAACATATTTTTGTTGCAAGCATGAAAATTTTGGGTTGCTCCCTATGATCATTTGAGTGGCATTTTATACAGCCATTGAAAGGCTCTTCTGTCATATTTTCCTTTTTTTCTTCATTGATTTTTTTCTCTCTAAGACTTTAATTCACTCTTCTTCAGTTGCTACAGTTAAGAGAGAAATTCTGTAGATCACATAGAGATAACATTCCAGCCTAGACTGGGTCACTCACACTCACACAAGAATACAAGCTTCCTGCAGACAGCTAGTCCTTTCCTGCTTTTCAGGCCTTTTTGCTCCATCTTTTTTTTTTTTTTTTCCTCCCTTAGTATTTGGGTCTTAATCTTTCTTTAGACTTATCCTTCATGCTGTGCTCATCTGAAATGTACCAATAATTGCTGCTACTATATGTGGTTTGATCATTCTGTGCATTCCTTGTTGAAACTATCAGTGAAACAAGACATCTAAAATATGATTCTGTAGTGTTAAGGTAATATTTTGGGTGTCTGAAATCTCTTATAAATTGTTCTGTAGAGAGTCGTTTTTTTCAAGGAAAAAATGACAGCAACAAGCCAACTTTAATGACATATTTCAGTGTAATGCTGTAATTTTAGCCCCTGCCATGAACTATTGCTGTTGTACAGTAAAGTATTTTGCTAGTAAATGGTGAAGTGATTTCCAGTAAGACCCTTTCTCTTTATTCCATCCTTCCATCAGGAAAATACCTATCTTGCTGATTCCAAGGTATTAAAAAGAAAATACTCATCTGAAGCACATTAGACACCATGTGAGTGCCCTACAAAAAGTAAATAGGAAAGATGAGATGTTGTAGTTTCACCTTGTTTATTTTCAGATGTTTTTGAGAAGGCAGAAGACGAAGATGCTTCTTACCTTGAAGTGGATGAAGTGTCCCAAGTGCATGATCTGTTTTTTGGTGTCAGTGTTTTTCCTTGTTCCTGCATGTGTGCACAGTAATGTGCAAACATATTTAACAGCCTCTGCACTAATAAGCCTTTTTCTCTTCCTTTTTCTCCAGTGCCCTGTTTCTTGCCTGCTGCAAGTCTCCTCCCTCAGTGTCCTTTCAGTTCTTTGTTGGTCGCTGCAATTAATTTTCTAGCAATTTTCTTCTTAGCTGATGGGTGCATTTCTGTGGCTTTTTGTGGCTGATCAAGATCTATTGCAATCAATCAGCTGCCATTTAAGAACTTGTTACAGGATGAGTAAACTGGGAAAAGATGGTCAGTGGCTATACTGATGGTGGGGTCAGTGCTTGGAAAGCAGAACTGGAGATCTGGAGCACCAAGCCACAGAACCTTCATGGCTGGAAACTTGGATGAATGCAGCCCTAAATATTTTTTTGTTTGACACTTGGACCTAAGAGAAAATGATGTATCCATTAGCAACTCCTCCTGCTGCCAAAAGCAACAGACTTGCACTTGCAGATTGCTTTCTTTCTGTGCTATCAAGCCACTGCATGGTCACGTTTTGCAAAGCCTACAGTCATCTATCACTTAAAAATATTTTTTGAGAGGCACTGTGGTCTTTCTCTTAAGAGGGGGTGTGTGTGTCCGCTTGAAAGTGTCTCATTAAAATATACTGACCTCACCAAGCACCTCAAAGGAAATCTATAGTGGAAATTGTCTTATTTTCTGTTTGCTTTGAATTATTTCAAAGTTTGTCACTAGTTTCATGTGACAGTGGGGCTTTTGGAGTGTTTTTTTTTTTCTGTGATGACAAGTCAGAGAGACTAAATGGCTCTTACTACTACTATGTGAAAAATGTGTCAGTGGAGAGTGGACCCAGGCAGTTCTGATCTCATAAAGGGGCAAGAACATTTCTGAGTCAGGTCCCACTTTCCCAGGGAAAAATCCCTGCAGTCCTAAGTATCCTGCTGAAAGCAGTGAGACTCCTGAATATGTAACGGATCCAGGATCAGATGAGTAATGTCTCTAGAAACAAAAAGTCCTAAACTAAAGATTTTTTTTTTTTCTTCATGAGATACTTCATCCAGCATAGTAAAAGCATGTATATTTATAGCCTAGATTACGCTTTGTTTTGTGGGATGAAAAAACACATTTTAGAGTTGGCCCCTTTCCTGAACAGATGTTACTGGCCTGGGTGAATAACTTATTCAAGCATACGATTGAAGAGAATTGAATGAGAATTTTTGCCAAACTCAATTCTGACTAAAACTGAAATCTTTCACTGCTCTTCTTCTGTCATACTGGCTCTGCTGTTCAGTTCATCCCAATCTCTGTCTTCCGGCTGTGACTGTTCATGTGTTACATCAAACCCCTTGGTTTTGGACTTGACTTTTTCCCATGCAAAAAAATCTATAAACAGTTTTTTAAAAATACATAATTCTTCTTTGAAGAAAGGAGTACCAGGGTAAATTCAGGGGCCCCAATGCTTGTCTCTCACTGATTTCTTGCATCAAATTTTGTTGGTGCAGAGATGTTTCTAATTGCCACTGCTTCCAGCTCCAGCTGGCGTCTTTCCTTGTGGCATATTATCACCAGTATTTAATGTTTTACAGGTCAAATTAGACTCACAGTAACAACTGTGCCACTCATTCCTTTCAGAGACTCCTCGGGATGAATGCAGTAATATTAACAGTCTATGCAAGAGGGCACAGACTGGATCTCCTTTGGTTTTGATGGGTTGTGGTCTAATAGGTCTAAAAAACAAATAAATTAATTTGTTGTCCAAGGCTGCACTGAACTGGGAGAGAGAATGATATTTTTTGATTGAAAATATAACAGTTTTTATGGATGTGTCACTAAGTTTGAGAAATTGTACTGACTGAAGCAGCTTCGTGACAAACATGACCCAGAGTGTGATGCTTTTTCACTCACCTGAGGTATTATAACTACCCTTCAACCACCTCCCTCAACGCATAAAATGCATTGAGCTCTACATAGAAAACACAGCTGTGTGATGGCATAGCTATGTCAGCATCAATGGTGCCTTTCCAGCAACTGAGATCATCCACCTGAACTATCAAAACACTCCAAGAAATTGGTATGGGGGCGTTTGACTGATTTCAGTAAATAATAGTTTTGAGGATTGCTGACTCACTGCCCTGTGGTTATGCCTGCCTTTAATAGATTTTTTTAAAATACTATCATTGCTCTTAAAAATGGATGAGAACGACTTCAACAGTTCTTGGATTTGCTTATCTGTGCTGCAGACACAGGTTTCAATGAGTATTTTGCACGGTCGAGTCCTCTTTGTCCAGCTTCTGTATGTCTGCATGCAGTATAATTGCATCTGCTTCTTGGGGTTAGTGAGGCAGCAAGCGTGGCAGCTCTGTTCATAAAAACACATTAGTAGAAGCATTTGAAAGTACCAGCACTGATCTTTTTTTTTTTTTTTTTTCCTTTCTTTCTTGTTCTGTTGATATATTGGGAAACATACTCTGTAAATCTCATGTTTTAATTCCTCTTTGGAGAACAGTTTAATGCTTAAAGAAGCATTTGCCTGCCTACATTGTTATTAATGCATCCCATTCTTAAAAGAAAACATAGAAAGTAAAACCTTCTTGAAATTTAAGGAATTTGAAGGAGTTATATTCTTAAGATATTAAGTCCTTGTGTTAAAGGTATGCAGGCAGATTCTCAGACGCATTCATACAGTCAGTTTGACAAAAGGATCATCTGTGTGACTAGTTCTTTGTTTTCCTTTCTGTGATTTATACAGGTTGTTACAGCACTTCGACTGATACTGGCAATAATTGAAAATTCTTCACAAATGCTTTAAATCTCAGGGGCTGGATTCTACTTTTCTGACTCCAGTCTTATGCCAGAATAGTTGCATGTGGTACAGCACAGTAATCCAGGTTTAAGCTGGGAGAGAGTAGGGGAACAGCAGAGTGGAGTTGTATTTCCGTTTGTTCTGTTCTGATATTTTAAAAAATTACATCAGCTGTCAGATTCTATGTGGAAAGTCTTGTCTCCTTTGACCATCTGTGGCCCTGATCAGAAGTTCTTGGGAGAGTTCAAGTTCAGTCACTGGGACTATGTATTGTGCAGGTCAGCACTGCCTGGTGCACCCTGTTTCAGGCTGTCATTAAATTGCCTGTGTGCAATTTTTATTGTTTTTATTGTGAGCATCACGTGTGTATAGAGAGGTGCAAGTTTGCAAGGACTCTTTTGTAACAATGTCCTGAATGAAAGATCAGAGTTTACTCAGTCCACTCTCCCCAGCTCCCCTTAGTCAAACATCTATTGACACATTCTTGGGAGAGGAAAACAGATTTACCCATTGGAAAACAGCTGTACAAAGCAACGTAGTTCTCCACCAACAGAGGTCATTCATTTGCTTGTTGCTTGCCATGTTCTTGGTGCTCTGCTGGAGACTGGGGTCTGCTCCCATTGACCCTGCAGGGCCTTGACTCCTTTTGCATCGGGTTTTGAGTGGGATTCTTCCCACTGATCTCCAGCACCTGAAAGCTGGCTGTGGAGTCTAAACTACTCAGCGAGGTTGTTTTTTATTGATGAAGAGAAACAGATACCTCTCCAGGGAACTGCATCCCATCCTAAGATACATGTCTAAATAGCTGTGATGAACTGCCCTTTCTGAGGTTTTCCCTGTACAGCCACAGATTATAAAGGGAGCAGAGTAGCTTAGACCAAAGGGCTGATAAGAGGAAAGATGACTCCTTGCATAGGCAGTCACAGTGGCAGCAAAGAGCCTCTCAGGACAGCAGATTTTATACCAGCAGTGAACAGCTTCCAATAACTAAGTAGGCAGTGACAAAACTCTGGCTGTCTTTGGAAGCTTCTATAAGTCCTGGGAATTGTTGAACCTGAGGGGTGGGAGAAAAGAAAAATTTGCCCACACTTTAAAATCAGCTGTAATTCAGTAGATTATCAGGAAGCCTCTAGTTCATTTCTGAGTAACTTCTGAACAGAACAGATGATAATGCACTTTAAGTGAACGTGAAATACACAAAAATGCAGTTTGAATATGTAGCAAAAGTTCTGACCCCTCGAATTACGGTGTTTTCTGTACAATTAAAGGATTTTGGTAGAAGCCACTGCATAACAGCACTTAAAGTGATGGTAAAGATCAATAAAACACTGTTTCCTGTGGTACTAAAGTCTTTATCCCAGTGTATTGTGGAGTAAGTCCAATGGGATTTAATTACTGAGGTGGGTTCCATCACTGTGCTATGAGAGAAGCTGTTTGGAAGAGGCTGCCTTAGAGCTGGCACAATGTCCCTGCCTTGATGGCTTTGCATTTCCACTGCAATGGCTTCACTTTTCCATCTGAAGTCTCCAAGTCTTTCATGAGATGTGAAGGTTTATATCCTGATATGGAAGTTGAGGAACAGGCCAAGCGGAAGTCACAGAAGAGCAAAGCCCCAGTTTGGTCCAACCTCAACTCATTTCATATCTGTGCTCACTTCATTAGAACCCACTGGGAAATTGAGGGCGAAGCCTTTAGTTTTCCCCCTGGGTCAATAAGAAAATACTTTCCCAGTAGCATAACTGCTCAAAGGAAATATTTTCAGGTACAAAGTCTCCAGTCATCCAGCAACAGTAAGTCAGATGTGTGTCTTGAGGGGATCTGACCTTAGCTCCTTCTGGTATCTGTAATACTGGAATGGCAGAAATCTTACATGGCTCTCACTCATTTTTTTTTCTGATTTTTTCTCTACATCATGTACACACTGGGTTAATAAAGCCAGGTGTTTGTTTTTGTTGTTGTAAACCTTTCTGTGTCACACACGGCTGCAAAATGTGAGATGCAAGATCATTAGAAAGTGCTTCTCTTTTTTTTAGGAGATAAAATAGCTCTGAGAATTATTTCCTAGGGCTTTGCAGTTCAGCAGGTGCCCAGACTTTTGGTCAAAATAGTGTTAAATATTTCCCATTAGCATTTTAGCTTAATAATAGCAGACCTATATTTAGGAAATTATTTCCTTAGAAGTGCCACTCCTTGAACTAAACAAGTTTGCATTCACAGAATATTTTGGAAGATATTTCTTCATAGTCTGTGGCAAAGTATCAACTTCTCCTGTCTGTTGATTCAAAAATTAGAGGTGTGCAGTAGTTGCTCTGGCAACGGAGTCTCGTTTTACCCCTCTGCTCATTTCCAACCTGTTACTAAATTACTAAGCACTGGAAGGATGCATCAAAGAGCACCTAGAGACACTGCTAATGTAATGAAACCGAGCCTTCATCTACTTAAAACATGTTGTGTCAGCTTGGAAATAAGACAGGTGATTTCTTTACCACCAGAAGTTGGCACCGTGTCAACTACCTAAAGTTTTAAAGTTATGAAAACAAGGTCTGCACACACACACACAAAAACCCCTTATATGGAATTTACTGATATGTCGTACCTGGAAAAACTAAATTTGTTTGTTAGCAAATTATAAAATACCCTTTTTACTGTATTGGTCACGACATTTGTCAGGTGTTTTTTCCAGTTTTAAGTACTTCAGTTTGTATTTTCTGTGTATATATCATATAATAAATGCGTAGGTTTATAGCTACTATTGCAAACATTTAGCAGTGTGAGTAATCCTTCAGATAGGAAGAAACTGAGGACAGGAATCTGTGTTATTGAAGGCAGTCCTGTGCAACTTTAAAATCTTCTCACAGTTTTTTTGGGGGAACTTTCTCAGAAAAACAAAGTGAGGTTTTTATTGGTCAAGTAGAGAATTTCCCTTTGTGTTTCACAAGAAAATTGGTTTAAGTAATATATAGCAATGTTTATAGCACTACAGGAAAAATCTAAAGTCCTTTGGGGCTCAGTATAAGGGGAGCAAGGAATTTTGGGTTTATCAGACTTGTTAAGTGCTGCATCATTGCACAAAGTGCAGCTGGGGCTGGTGGCAAACCCCAGTGCCCAGAGCCCCTAAGAGTGCTGTGATCTCCAGGAATGACAGGAGTTATTGAAAGAAGAATAATCCCAAGAAATATCTCCTTTGAAGCCTCACACCCTATCCTACAGATTCTCATTGTACAGTTTGGTTTTAGCTAGTATTTCAGTCTCGGGAACTTCAACTCTGCTTTGAAGAAGGGATAAAATTAAGGAAGAAACATATTCTTCTAGAAAAGGATGTTTTTTCCAGCATCACACCATGAGATCAATTTGGCTCCCTTTTTTTCAAGCATGAGAGCATTGGCTGAACCCTTGTGCCCTCGTCTCCTAGGATAAAGTGGGGAAGGATAGAAATCATAACGTTCAGTGCTATTGTTGGCCTACCCTGAGTCTCATGTCTGGTGTGACATTTACCCCAGGCACTATGGGCATCAACAAGGCATCACCAGTGCACTACTATTACAGCACGGTGAGACCCTTTTCTGCTTTTACTTGGTACAAAGAGGGAAGGTGACAGGAAAGTCTCATCTGGATACCTGCCTGTATTGTAACCTTGATTTACAAATACTGCCATATGTTACATAAGGTCCTGAATTCCTTGTGTGAAGTCGTGTTTGGCTATGATTTGAGAGTTCTATATATAAGAATTACCTTTTGATAGTGTTTTTCCACAGCATCTGTAGACCATTATTAAGTGGTAGGGGACCAACTAGCAAGAGATTCTATAATGTCAGCAAAACTTCAGCTCCTTAGTGCAGCAGTCTTATACTGTTTCCAGTCTTGAAAACCCAGGAGTAAGTCTTTAAAAAGACAACATAAGATACCTTTGTATAAAAGTAAGGTGCCAGATAGTGCCTGTAAATGTAGATGTTCAGTTTTAGCCTTACATTGCAACCTTTTCATATGTAATTCCAGTATATTTGCACCAGCTTCTTTTGACTGTCATTTTTAATGTATAATGTTTTTACCAGGTGGGCTATAGAGCTGTGTTATCACTGGAGTGAAAAAGTCCACATGGACCATGTTACAAAGTGCAGAACATACCAGATATAATTTCCATACTGGGTTTAGAGATCAGACTTTAGCATAACTTTGCTCCAGATGCAAGATGTGGACAACAGAGACATGTTTTGTTATAGGTTTTACTAATGCAGGTTTAAAATAACATGACTGAAGTTCTAAATTGATATGACAGTTGCACCTTTTCTGGATAAAATAACTGGCTGCAATGTTATGCCTGGTTTTAAAACCAATACACATGATCTGAACCAGATTTTTCATCATGGTTTTGAAAATTTCTTTTCCGACAGAGGGAGTGTTTAGGACCATTTCAAAGAAATGTAAACATGCACTTAGACCAAATAACTTGTGTCCAGGACAAATTTCAGCTGGAGTATTTATTATTTTCTACCTTCTTTCAAGATTTCAGTGGCTTTTTATTTGTATTCTCCTTAAATTTCCACATTGGTGCAGTGTAGATGCATGTAGTTATACTGCTAAAGAATTGTCTCAGCCCAGGGGAAGACAAGGTTGGTGAAAGGCTTTCCCAGTACTTACAGGTCTGCTTTTCCATCTGGGAACAATGCTGCCAGCAGGATAATGCTGCAGGAGCCAGCAAGACTCCTTCCTCTGCTTTTTGACACTGGGTGGAAAAAAAAGCCCAGTGAGACTGTGTGGAAAATGGCACCAAGGAACTGGTCAAGAGAGTAGGGGCAATAAATGGTTTTATTGGAGAGACCAATCTGTTCTCTCTGATACCTGAAGATGTTTCTTCTGAACACAGCACTGAAAAAGGAATAGAAACTGGAGTTGTCTTTGGTAATTTGCAGTCAACATGCTAGAAAAGGATCCAAGGAATATCAAAACCTGTCAGAGAGGCATCATTGCTGTTAAGGAAAGCTCATAGTTGTTATATGTGCATAAATATCACATACTACAGGATGCTCTTTAGCTCCTATGATGCACTGTGTAAATTTTCCTGTATGCTTTTTGGCAGAATTTTGTTCCTGTTCAAACGTTCTACAAACTGTGTCATGAAGCAGCTTGTTTTTCCTACGGCTTCAAAGTCTTGATGTCTCACAGCTTGCAGTGACTCACACCTTTCTTTGCAGTTTGGTTACCTCCCCATCAGACAGAATAGTGTGGCCTATAGCTGGTTAATAAGTTTGCTGAGTGTATTGATGTCCTTATGGTTGAAAGGATCATATGAGCAAACAGTAGGATGAGAAGCCACGGATGTGGATAAAAAGGCAATGTTTAGGATAATACTAATTGCTCGTAAGTGGAGGAGATCAACAGAGTAAAGAAAAAGAAAAAAAAATGGTGACAAATTTTGTTGCCTTGCCCTTAGTTTAACCCTTCTTGTAAAAACAGTCTTTGCAAAAGAAATGAGAACAAATGAATCCAGTATTGCTTTCATTACTTTTAGATGGGCCTTGATATGCTGTGATTCTTTTCTTCCATCATAACTTCGAGGTAGAGGTCAGCACTCTGCCATTTATTCTTTTTTTTTTTTTTTTTCAATTTAAAGATCATCATCTTAATTTGGGAATTTTCCAATGAACAACTTACCTTAGAGAGCATAAAACCAAATAACAACAATGCAGTTGACCTCAGCAGTTGATGAACATTTTATCAAAAACCTATCTGTTTCTAACAATGGTGTCACAGAGTGTGTGCAAGAACACTGGGACCTCAGAGCACTCTGCTTTGCCTGGAACTACTAAGAAAAGAAAATAACATACCTGCTCTGACACACACACACTTCCCTTCAGACTAGCAAAAAACATCTTATTGGAAATGCAAAACATTTATAAGCACCATATGTATAACAATATTCAGTCACAACCTGATAGATAAATTTAAACTCAAAGGATGCAGTTCTGAGATACTCCAAGTGTTCTTTTATATCCTCATATAGCAGTGTAGCTGCATAAAATAACTAAAGTTATGGGGCCACTTCATACATATTTCAGGAATTTTATGAGTATCAGTGACTTTGCACATACAAAAATCATGGACTAAAACTTTTCAGAGATGGAAACATTCTTATGTATCATTTCTTCTAAAATCAGAAGTTCTTAATGCTTTAGCTAAAGAACTCTTCATCAGTTATCAGGATAAGCCATGTGCCTCTTTGTTGAAAATTGCTGAGTCTGCCTATTAGGGACCTGTCCTACAGGGACTTGAGCCATGTAATGCACCAAGGGCAAATGGACCAAACACCTCGTTGTTCATGGCTCTGCATGTCCCAGGAACTGAGAGACAGCAAATGTCAGGGCAGCCATAGCAGAGCCCCTGAACAACACTCATTCAGGCAGCTGAGGGAAACTAATAATTTTGGGCTAAGTACTAAATCAGGACTGTGTCCCCAGTTTGAAGGTCTAGAGGGAGACTCCAAGGAGTGGTGGACTTTTTTTCCTGGTGGAATTTGAATCCTTGCCATTGCTGCACCATTTCTTTTGAGATGTCTCCAAAGTCTCCTCGCAAAAGGTCCCATGGAAAATGCTGTAAGTGGAAGGAGGCAGAGCAGCCAGGGAATGACCAATTTGTGACTGCAGTCCAAATATGAAGAGCATGAAGGAAAAAGCAATTTTAGGGGCACTTCAGTTTGTTCTATTCTTCAATACTGTGATTCTGGTTAGGTAATTACTAGATCTTAGTGCAGTGCTGAGGTTTTCATTGAGAGTGGGTCTCTTGAGCCATTCAATAAATTCAATTGCTCGAATGAAGGAAAGGAAAGAAGTAGAATGGTGACCTTGACTCAACCTAAAATCTGGATGTTTTTCAATTTCAGTAGAAGCTGAATCCTCATCCTTAGGTCTAACTGTGTTATGGATTCTTGGTGTGAGCCCAACTCTTTACTGTCACGTGAACAACAAAATATTGAACCAGTGTAATGGAAATCCTGTGACAACAGCAGTGCTTGGAGCATTTTCAGAATTTAGGGAAACAACTTCACATAAAAAACTTAACCCTAAACCTAAATTTGAGTGTAGACCTCCTGTGTGTCTCATAGAGTCTCTTATTAAGCCTAATTCGAATCTAAACAAAATATTCTTTACTCATCCTGTCTTCAGTGAAATCCTTTGCTGATTGCCTCTCCAGCTCCAACAGAAGATGAATCAAGCAATCCTTACCCTGCGGGCACCCAGCAACCCCACCCTCTGACATCAGTGCCTCTACAGCAAGAGAGGAGACTGAAATCCGAGGATTTGAAATAATGTTGTTTGTGGTTTTCTTGATCTTCCTTTTCTACTAATGAAAATACAGATGAATGTTTATTCTTAGTAAATGAAAAGCAAACAGTGTTATTTAGACATTTCTGTAAAGTGTACAGAGTATGCTAAAGTATATCGAACACTTAAAAAGCACATTGCCTTGTAAAGTGCTGCATATGTAAAGGTCAGCACTGGTCTTCTATCTTTTTTTTCCACATATGAATCATAGGCAACAAACGAGACTTAACATTTGCATTGCTATTTTAATCTGCACCATTATTTATGAGGGTTCTCAAAATACTTGTAACCCTCAGAAAATATTCTAGCATGGGCTGGTATTATTACCCGCTCATGTTACAGATGAGGCACAAAGGCAGCACGGCTGATATTTTCCGAAGTAGCTACTGGCTGGGGCAGAGAAAGGGCATCTCACTTTCTGAGTATCCAGCCTGAGTGATAGAGGGCTTTATTATCAGATACGTTCTCACGCACCAGTGAGAGGTACAAATGTTCTGCATCTCTGGAAAATAAACACGCTATTCAGACGGCTCAGTTTCTGTACAGCAAGTAGGCAAAAGCTGCAGAAAAGAGAAATTCTGAGTGCACTAAGGGACAGCTGATGTGATAGAGTCAGTGGGAGAGCTTTAATTTTCACACTCAGGATTTCACCAACAGATGAGTGGCCAGTTAGTTAATCAGGCTGCTGGAGCAATTCCGTGCAACTTCTTGCCTTGAAATAACTTTGGCAAAGTCAGACTCATATATATGCTGTGCTCTCTGCCTCTGACTCACTCAGGAAACTTCTTCAAAAGGCATTTTTGTGTCTTTATAATTGAATTGATTCTTAAGTTGTGCCACGGGTGTACACCTTATCAAAGAAGAGCTGGCACTCCATTTGTACATAATGCCCTCTCGGTGGAGGTTTAACATGCAATGTTTGTTGTTTCTAGCAGGTCTTTCTGCAGAGAGAGAGGTCGCTACTCAGGGAGGCACTTTCCTCCTTGGAAACAAGAAAAGAAATCACCGGGAAGGAGGGGAAAATGCATCTGGGTAACAGGAGGGGATCTTGTCAATCTTCAAGGCACTAGAAAATGATCATGAAAGTCTTTTGTTAGAGAAGCCTATAATGGTACTATTGCTTGTCTATTGTGGCCACTAACAGCAAATAGCCTGCAAGGGCAGGGGAGACGTGGGATTAGACAAATTGTGAAGAGGGGCTCTGGATGCTTGAAAAGTACATTCCTGCTCATCGAGGTCAGAGAGGTCAAAACAGTGTCATAATTAATCCTCAATAAAATTATTTCCTTGAACAAATTGACCTTTAACAACATCCATGGCATATATGGAATAATGCTAAGGATGTGGATTTCTTCCACATTTGGAAACAGAAATGCAATTGTAACAGAAACAGAAAAGCAAAATTAATTGTGAGCAACTTATGCTGAGTTGAAGACTCTGTTGTACAGTAATTTTCCTACTGCTAGAAACTGCAACTAGAATGAAAAAAAAAAAGTTTAGAAAGCTTATGTAGTATCGTAATTTTTTATGTATTTAAGAATAAGCCCAGTGAGTAAATGCTTTTCAGAGGGCTCATCCTTATCCACACATGTATATTCCTGGAGACAGCATGGGGCTGAAGCTGTATGCATCCACTGCAGGGTGGCAAAAAGGGTGAACTGGATCTTTCCTGATGGAAGAGGGACTGAGTACCAGCTTTCCCTGTCGAGCCTAACAATTTCACTTGTCCTTCTCAATTGTGCTTTTGAGTCAGGGTCATTGCACAGTCTGTCCTCTGGCTTCAGTACTTACTGGGCCGATTGCTTAAGTAACTTAATCAGAGTTTGCTCGTTAATAAGGAAATTGCTCTTTCATAATACAGTTGAAGTGCATGAAAAGCACTTCGAGAAGACAATGATAGACACAGATGTTACTCTGAATGGCAGCTGCTAAATATACGTGCGCTGATAAATGTCTGTGAAGCAACTTCATATGGCAAGACAAGTTAAACGTTTATTTCAAGCTTTAATTAAAAGTTACCTCACTAAAATTTTCAAAAGCATCAAAGTTACCAACTATTTTGAATTATTCTCCCTCTTTGTGCAGTCAGGGGCCTGTTTTCTCAACCATCTTGAAGCATGCACATTATTAGTTCTCAAACTCACAGTACGTAACAAGTGACCACAGATGAGAAAACTGCCCTTGACAGTTGCTGTCTACTCTGCAAAGTAATATTGTTTCCAAATGCCTGAATAAAAGCACATGAACAGCAGGAGTCAACAGAGGTAGTTTTATGATTTTTATTTTTAAAGAGAGACTTTAAAAGTGTCCCTGATACTTTTTTAGAATCTTTTTCAACTGGATTTTTCTTGAACAATACTTACAACATCTTGATCTTTGCGGTCGAATCATTCTCTCAGTTGCATGCTGTGCAGTTCTGAAAATTTGGAACGAGTTTAAAAGTTTGAAGGACTTACTTTAACTGCTAATCTTAAACATGGAGAGATTCAGGCATTCCCTGGGTCCTCCAAAGCCTCTCTCTTTCTGTAGTTTTCCATAACTTTTTGGAGATACATTGTGGTCTCTATAGAATGGAGGGAAAAATCATGAAAACTAAACCTATCAGTTTAATAACTAGCAAAATAATTTACTGAGCATACCCAGCAACTGATAATAAAGTAAAAAGATCTTATAATTTCAAACTACTTAAGATCTTAATCCAATTATGGCATTGGGCATTATTTTATATATATATATATATATATAAACATATATATATATATAAACATATAACCTCTGGTGTTAGTCTTCTGGTTTAACACCTCAAGTTCAGGAAAGTCACTTGAAAGTTCTGTGACCCTACTATAAGATGGATACAGTAATACCTCTTCCCTCTGGCTCCTCCTGTGTGCTTAGAGTGAAGATCTTTGAGGCCAAGATTTTTCTTTTATTTGGGAATGGACAAGAGGTCTCCAATAGGGATAAGTACTTTGAAACAAAATGAGAATGATCCAAATCTAACTATTTTTAATCCTTTCACACACAACTAAGCAAAAATAATGCAAAATGCAGCCCAAACGGAGTATTACATGAACTTGGGCTCTTACAGGAAGATTTCTAGATGATATTTCAATTACTTAGTTACTGATTGTTTTTCCTGGGCTATCTAAAATAAAGTGAAACAACTTTATTTTAGTCTTTTAGGGTAAAATCCAAGTATTCTGAAAAACACTTTGGACTTGATTTTCTTTTTTTGTTTGTTTGTTTATTTTTTTTGTCGTTTTTGTTGTGGGTTTTTTTGGGTTTTTGTGGGGTTTTTTGTTTGTTTGTTTTTTGTTGTTGTTGGTTGTTTGGGGTTTTTTTTAGAGCAGAATATCTAGTATCCACATCAACAAATCCTAAACCTTATCCTAAAAAGACAGCGTAATATATTTTGGTCAAAAGAGGTTATGGTTCAGCTATAGGCACTCTAATGGATGTGATGGAATGAGAGCCATGAGAAATTCGCAGAAAGGTTGCTGATATTTGGTGTATGTCAAGATCAGATTTAGCTTTGGGGAATAATCTACAGATACCAAAATATGACTCCTGGAATTAGCAAAGCACTTGGAGCTGGATGGTCAGGCAGTGGTCCTTCTTCTGGAGGTTTTCAAAAGTCATCGCATATTTGCTTTCTCTACAGTAGTCAATGGTTTAAAGAGAGAAACTCTTGAAAGACCACGTCTTTTAAAAGTAATTAAAAAATGAAGCTAACAATGATGGACAGCAATTCACACAGAATTAATGCAGATCATGTGAAAGTTAAGTATTTCCAGTGACTGTTACAAGATTTTGAGAGTTCAGAGCAGCATTTAGCTGGCAGGGGACCACCTTTGAAGGTGCAAGAGATGGATGAAGAAAGAATCGAAGAAGAGAGGGAACATTAAACTGAATAGGTGGTTTCAGGAGCTTTATACAAGGAAATTAAACATATATTGGTGTCACTTCTAGTCAAAGTTACCAAAAAACTAGGAAACTTAAACAAATGGACTGCTCTTTTCAATTGGGCCTACGTATATAAGGGGTTAACATCTCAATGCAAGTACATGCATGTAATTCATTGACTTTATTTAAATTTCAGCTGCTGGAATTTCTCATCTCTGAATGTGGGCCTCATCTTAGAAGAGGATAAGTTTTGATTGATAAAACAGGGCATTTAGGAATAAAATTCTGAAAGTAAGCTCTCCCTTTGGAGCAGGTATCCAAATACCAATTCATCAGCCTTTTAGAGAAATTAGTAGCCAAGTTCTCATTCTTAAAGTTTGTAGCATCACTGGCACAGTGGGAAAACTTACTTGCCCAAACCTACTCACCCCACAGTTCCTGTTGCAATGGAGGGCTGTGGGATGAGAGCCCAGCACCAGGGCTCCAAGCCCAGCTCTGCCCCCAGCCTGCTTTGTGATGTTGGTCACAAGGTGAAAGATGTTTTTTGTAGTGAGGTGCTGTCAGGGCACAAGCCAAGAACTCCATTTACTGCCTGTGCTCCTCCACATCAGTGCTGCAGACCAGATGCAACACTGCAAACCTATCCCAGTGCCAGCTCTAAAGGTGTCCTAAACCTGACCCTGCAGCTAAAGAGACTCATCCGCCTAACCTCACCTATGGGTTCAGATGAAACAGTTTCCTTTCAACCCTTTGGTGTTATTAATTGTTACTATTCCTTTAGATTTTATGCAACAATAAAAGGGAGGCTTCAGTTCCTGGCTGCAGCAACCCCTCCCAGAAATCAAAGGAATATGACTTGCATTTTGAAAAGGCTGAATAAATATGTCCTGAATACAGAGGGGCATGGATTCCAAACACCCCCAAGTCCTGGAAGAAACAATTGTTGTTTCTTTCATCTGATTCATCCCCAAAGGCTCACCATAGTCATCTCACAGAGCCGGTGTGGCTTTTGAAGCCAGGGCTTTGTTTCAGGTGAAGGTGTTGAGAGATGCCACATAAACAATGAGACAGAAAGTGTAACCAGAAGACTGGGATTTCCATTTTCAGGAAGAGCTGGTGATTTGGGAGATCTGAGTTATTTTTGTATGACCTGATTTTCAGTGTGTTGGATCCACTGCATTTTCTGAAAGTCAGACCCTGTGATGGGGTCTTGGGTCGGTTGCCAGAAATCACTAAACTGCTGCCAGTCATGTGGATAGAAGTCTTATGCAGGGAGGAGACTCTCCCTGGCAGGGTGACACATGGCCTGAGTGGCCAAACTCTTGTCCACCATGCTGACACACAGACTATTTTAATTTCCCTCAAGAAAGAGGGACAACAGCTCTTCTTGTTTTCCTAAGCCCTCCTACTGAAAAAGACCTTGCATATGGATGCCTGCACATTTCAGCTCTCCCTGAACAGCCAGGCTTCTGGTTCCCCAAAGAAATTCCCTGAAGGGGATGGGGCAGTGCTTTTGCTGTCTCTGAAAACAGCTAATTTGGGAAGTCTGACCTGGTGCTGTAACCAAGTTTGAATTCTCACAGCATCACACTTAAGGCAGGGAACTCCCTACCCAGGTGTGCCCCTTGAACAGCCCCTTTTGTCTCCTCTTGCCTTTGTCAGCCAATCCCCCAGGTCCCTGATGCACTTTGGGGGTTCAGACCTGCAGAAGCACAGCTTGTCACTCTGCTGTCAGCTTGCAGGTGCAGTACTTCCAGTAAGGCAGGCAGAAGTTCCTGACAATTGCTTTGCCTTTTGTGGTTTATTTTGGTTAAATTAAATAAGTGCAAGTTGAGAAACTGGGGAGGAGGGTAATGTGCCTGCATGGGATAGAGGGATTTTGATTATCTAGAACGAATTAATGGTCAGCTCTCTGCCATACTTTGTCATGTTGGGAATTTGCAAAAAAATAAATGTTCCCTTCTTTGCTACAGTCCTGGAGATGAGAGAGGATTTTATTAACCTGATAATTGCCTTTGGGCTCTGTGTCGATTGGATTGAGTATTTCTGCCAAAACTTGAAAGAATAATCAAGTTTACTCATTTGGTGGAGATCTTGTTTTTGCTTTGCACTGCAGGTGTTTCTATCTTGGTAGGTAACTTAGAGTTAATGAGAACTCTTTGGTAGCTGAAGTTGCCAAAGTTCTCTGGTAGCCAAAATATCAACTACGAAGTTGTATCTGTGAAAGCATTTTTTTACGTGAGCCAGTCTTAGGGCAGTAGCACAAAAGCCAACTCATCCAGCTTTTGGACTTCTAATTTTGAAGTACAATTTCCCCAGAGTCTGGAAAAGAACAGGTTAATATTTTGTCCCTGAGCTACCACAGGTGTCTGCCCTCATTCAGGGATTACAGGGAGCCCAGGTATGCAGGGCTCAGTTGGAGCAAATTGCTCCATCAGAAGGGCCTATAAAGGGAAGGAGAATTCAAGTGGTGGGTCAGACACCCTGGGCTATGGGGGCTGCTTACTATGATGAGCTTATTTATCTGTGTAATCCCCTTTTTAGCCCAGCTATGGGAAATCTTTTTAATTTTCTCTCTTTCTGCACTCACCCCACCTAACCTGAAAGGACTTTTTCAGCATCCTTCAGTGACTCCCTGACCCTTTACACTTCTCAGACTCATTTTATTTCATCATTTCCATTCTGTTTTGCATGATTTAGTAGGTCCCATTATTTCCATATTGGAAGCTTTTAAGCTAACAGGCCTAGCAGACTTGTAAAGAATATTAGACACAATTTATTTTTCCTCTGTGGCCCTTTGCATGTTAAATGCAAGCCCGTTCCATTTCAAGGAAAAACAGTTAAAAATTGACCTACATTACTGTTGGACTATGTCTCATGTAACACAGTACTCAACTTTATGGAAAGATAGGGTTTTGCAGGGTGGCACAAGTTACTTTGAGAAGGAATAGTGCAAAGAATATGCAGCCAAAAATACGACAGGCACTTGCTCACCACTGTATGTAGAATGCCCTGTTCCTTAGTTTTGGTGAGATTACAATTAGGGTAGATAACAGTTTAGGAGACCTATTGTTCTTTTAGGTCTTTTCATTTTTTTACAACATAATTATGACTATTATACATTGTTTCATTTTGATTTATAGAAAAGGCAAATTACATCAGTAAGAACTTTATGTTCATAATATTAAGATACATTTCAGCTTAGGATATTAACTATTTTAGAGTAATATCCTAAATTATAAGATTTGATGTTTTAAAGAATGGGTCTAACTACCAGTAATCTCAGTGCAGATAATGACTCTGAATGTTTCTAATTCTACAGTCAGTGTCGTGTTGTCCCCACTAACAGGCAGGAATTCAGGCATATATCACCAAATTTATTCCATTTCCTCCTGGTGTAATTAATCAAATAACTACTGTGACATTTTGGGCCAAAGAAATTCACTGCTCTGCCTGAGGTGAAAGTGGAAGTCTGTGGCAGATCTGAACCTGTTTCCTTACCTGTCTCCATTGGATGTGTATTGTCTGTCTGTCCTATCTGCTGAGCAATGGGTCTTAGATGGCTCTTGGTAAAGGGTTTGTAAGGCTTAGTCAGTGTTTGCAAACTATTTCAGTCTCAAATAGAAAGAAAATACAGTTTCTAAACATTGAGCAACATTGCTATGGACAGATGACTCAGGCATTTTGTTCTCTTTGTACTTCTGGAATAACTCAATGAAAGATCCAGAAGTTAAAGTTCGGGGATTTTTTGGCTTTTGAAAGACAGGGGATAACCCCTGCATGGCAGCATAGGTACATATCTTTCCCTTTTCTTTTTGTCTGCCTTAGGATTGTGTACAAGATACAGCCCTGTGCAAATTTCATGGGCATTTATGTGGTTTAAGGACTTTAGTTCACTGTTGTCTGGGAATTTTTTTTCTTCAGATTTCTTTATGCTACTTCCTTTACTAACTCATTCATAGTAGATGATGTAGCATTTTGTTCTGAATCTGATTTGATTACCAAAAATGTTACTAACAGAAGAGCAGCCAGCAGGCACTAAATCCCTCTTTAAGTACTGTAATAAAGCTTTCTCTCCTGTCTGGGCATCTTTACACTCACTTTTCCAGAAAGATTTCGTTTTTCATACCATTATATTTAAATAGCAATAAAGGCCTGACATCCTTAATGTCCAAGTTCAAAATTTGCCTTAAACCTAATAGGACTAGAACAACCTCTTTCATCTTTGGGAGTTCCCAGGTAGTTTAATCAGCCCAAGGAGACTTCATTCCTTGCTGGAACCTCTTGAGGGATTTTGCAATGGAAATAACTAGTAAGCAGCCCAGCAGTGGATTCCCATGAACTCATATGCACAGTCTGGCAAAGCTTAAGCTACTGATACCTTGGAATGGAAGGGTTATTTTGCTCAGTAGCAGGAGGTAATACCTGCAGAATATTCAGCTCAGCAGTTTAGTATCCTTTACTGCAGATGAGGCTCAGGACAGAGACAACAAGGCTGGACTTGGCACCCCTGTGCTTATTGTAGCTGTTAATCAGCCCCTTTGACTCTGCTGGCACTCAGAGCTGCTGTCAGAACCCCCAGATCCACCTTTTGCAGCTCAGCAGTGCTGTTTGGTCCGACCTTCTGTATTGAGTCATCATTTCTGGAGGCTTCGCTTTTAGAGAAATTACAAGAGTAATTTTCTAGAGGAAAAGACTGATCAGTTGAGTCACAGAGAGCTCTGCTAGATCCATCATTGCTTCTTAATATGAAAATAGTGGGTAAAAGGAAAAAAAGCAGGAAACAGAAGATAATAAAGTGTGGGATGGAAATTTAAATGTAGGGGAGGAGACTGTAGAAGATGTAAATTCTAACTAGGTTTATAGAAATATAAGTCATCACTCATTTAGATTTTTTGAAATGTTTGATAAAACAAGCAAATACATGTACAGGATTTCAGTAAAAAAAGAAATCCCTCCTTTTATCGGTTACGAAAAATGTGAATTGTCTGGTCCGATTACTGAATTCCTGCTGCCTCATATACATTCCTCATCATGTCCACCTCCTTCTCACTGGGCCTGCTATATATCACTCTGCCTGGCTTAAGAGGTGACTATAGGTATTAAACAGTGTAGAGATTTTTTTACTGTTAGTTAACTTTTTAATCTTACAAGACAAACATGCGAAGATATGTGGGTTCAAAATGAAAACCAAAGAAATTCATAATAGAACCAAGTATATTTTAAAAAGGATAATTAACCTGTGCTACCTGGAGACATTGGATTCTCTGCCATGGCAACTTCTTAAATCGAGTCTTGGTGTCTCTTTCTCGTGATTACAGTGTGTGATTATTGGTGATCAGGCTGCCATGAACAGTACTCTGCCCCACTTCTAGCTAAAACTTTTCTGTCTCCACTTACAAAATTATATAGTTTATCTCCATCAGTCCCAGGGCTCAGTTCTCTGTGTAAACCTCTGACTCTGTGTGCTCTGATCCATTTGTAGAGCAAATACTCGATAGAAACAGTGTGCAAAGGAGTTATAAAAATATTTCATCAGAAGGAAGGAGAGGAGTGTTGCTACTCGACTTACAAGGAGGGAGGAATCAAACCCTGATCACAAGAGCCTGGACTTCTCTAGATAATGCACCTATCTGCATGGGGAGCATGTTGGCTGTGGAGGAACACATTGCACAGCATATAAACCTGAGGGCTCAGGTCCAAGATGACTGCCAATCAAATTCTAACGAGTGGACAGTTCGATAAGGATGTTTTGATGCAATACATTCACTTTGTGTCATAGGTTGGCATTGCCTTACCTCAGGCTCCTTAAAATATGTTGCAGAAAGTCGAATAACACCAGTGGGAAGTGATAATTTATTGATAAAATGTTTGTTTTAAGGACTGTGTTTTTGTAGTCTTTGTTTGTTGTCAAATCTTGACTGTGGTTGTTTTTGTCCCCATTTCAGCAGTGTTTTGGGCAGGGAAATTCTGCCACAAGGCTGTCAATTTAAAGCTCATGAGTTTGATGCACAAGGAAACTTTCCATCTCTTTTGCCTCATTAACATGCAGGTTCCAGAAAACACTGAAACAGTTATTCATCAGGATATTTTCACCAAAACAGACAGCATGGCTAGAAACTTTTTATCTTGTTCTACTCATCCTTGTCCTTATCCCCAGTCTTTTCCATCACTCTTCTTATAGCCTGAAAAAGAAATCAATCAACATGTAGATTAAAATTCCAAGTAAAAGCCAGTATTTCTTAAGGAAAGATAATAGGTGCAAGACAGAAGTACACCACTCGTATTCTGACAAAGAAGCAAGATCCACGCTGCATGTTCACTTGTTTCTCCTCATGCTGTTTATAGTGAGTTATTTCCTTTCTATTTTCAACGTGTTCCAGTTGGAAATTCCTCACTCTGAGCGTTTGCTATGATGAGAGTCATATAAATCTGGAAAAAGTAAAAGAAAAAAGATGATGTGCCAGAATGGGTAACTTAATCCCACTGAATGACAGAATAAGGTGCTTGTTTCTGTATCTGAGAGTTTTATGAATGTGTGAATCATTTGTCAATGCTGCCTTTTGTTGCTGTTGTTGTTGTTAAAGTTGGGGTTTTGGAAGTGGGAAGATTAGGCTAGTACAACCCTAGCTTTCTGAAAAAATATTGATCCCATAAAGAAATGTACAAATGTGTTAAAACACAATTTAGTTGTGAATGGGATTTGAAAATGTTACTCAGTAAGAAATTAAGTTCTTTCTCTAAACCCAGTGTTGATTCAAAGGCCAGTCCATGGCAGTGAGGTCTTAGACAGAGTGGCTGAGACTTCTGAGAGTGGGCTAGGACGAGGCAGGAGGCACCAGTTTTCTTTTGTGGCTGTCAAGAAGAATTCTGTTTTTGAGGGTTGTTTTTGGGCACACATCCAATCAGGGTCTGGAGTGGGATGGCTGATGCACTCCTTCCATACAGACTTCTGACACCTGTCAAAAAGTAATGGTTTCCTGTTACTGCTGACACAGGCCAGATTCAAACCAAAGACTGAGAGGTGAAAGGCTCTGTATCCCATTAGCAATCTTCCTCTGAACATTTCTTCTATTGTTAATTTTTAGTGTCCTTGAAAACTTACACTGTAAAACCTCACTGGCACCAGTCAATCATAAAAAAAGACAAGAAGTTTAAGTGCATCTATTTTGAGGGCTAGGCAGATTCTTTCAGGCTGATATTTCATCTCCATTCTCAGATATGCTGCCTTTTTTAAAAAAAACTTGTTTACAGAAATGAATGGTATATCATAGTCTGCAAGTTTTATTTTCTTCTCAAAGTTTTTTAGACATACTAAAGGACACAATCTAAGAAACTAGAATGTAATTACAGATTTTGCATCTCCTGTATGACCTGTCAGAAGTCTGCTATCTCTTAGAAAGCCATTTCAGCATATACTTACTGTCAATTTGAAAGAAGAAACACTTTCAAAGGTTCTCTTTGATTGACACATTTAAAATGACATCAGTTCCTAGTTTTAAAACCTATTGTTATTAAGTCTCTGTTGCTATTTATGTTAGAAATATGTGCATGTATGTCAAAACAATACATCAACTTTGCTGATTGGCTGCACCTCGATTGTGTTGCCAAGGTAACGGAACAATTGCTTTTAATCTTTTCTAAATTGTCTTATTTGTTTGTTTCACATTTCAAGTTTTATATTCAATTTTTCAAAAGTATAATAATTCGATGATTATTTAAAAAATATTTTTTAGACCGCTGGTGCATTCTGAATATGTTATGAAATGTGCATGGACGTACACTTTCTATCAAGAGCAAAAAGAGTAAATAATTAAATAGCTTACTCGAGATAAATATCTATTACTATGTTACTGGGTACAAAATAAGCTCTTTAGTGAGGTATATGTGATATTTGGTTTTGCCTCTGAAGCAGTACATAATGGTTTCATCTCCTTCACAATTTATCTTTTTAGATGGCAAGATCTTCATGTAAGACCTATGTCTTTTCTTGTGTCAACCAGATAGTGTCAACTGCATTGTTGGCACTATCAAAATATGAGTAATAACCCTTACTGGGGTACTTCCTAGTATTTTTCCTTTGAAAGGTAACTCTCCACCCATCTGGAAGAATATTCATTATTTGCATGAAAGATTCTAAACCCCCCATGTAGACTGGTCAATATTTATGCCAGAAGCACTTCCTGGTCATATCTGGAGGTGAATTTTGATTCTCCAGTATGTAACTCAGGAATTACTGAAGTTTGCGATTTTTTTTCTCCTGTTTGAATATGTAGCAAACCATCAGTCAAACTTAGCATGCCTAGTGGGATCAGGCTAAATCTGTGAGATCCTCAATAAAGCTTCATCTGTCCAAATGCATCCCAGCTGATGCCATCCCAAATGGTGATGAGTGCATTAAACTCTTGAGTTTTACCAGGGGCTATGAGAGTTAGACACAATCTTGATTCTCTGACATGTCAGTAGGAATCACCTCTGGGTTTTTGGGGGGGACTGTATTTCAGTTATATATATATATATATATATATGTATGCATATAGGTAATCTCTCATTTTTGGATAAGATCACGTCTGCACTTACACACATTTACAGCAGAATTTTGGAACAAACAATATCCAAAAGATAATGATGGTTTTTCATCACCCTCCAAAAGAAGACCTGGAAAGGCACATCCCAGACAATCAGTTCAGGCTTAAGTGGGCCTGGACAAGAGGTGATTTCCCCATACAAACTTCTCAAAATTAATTGTCATGCTATGAAAGTGTAAAGCGAAACAGAGATCAACTTTGCAGCAAACTTTTCAGATTTTTTTTTTTCCTAAAAATTCTTCCCCTAAAAACTTGCCTTGTATGTTATTAAATTAAAAGTTACAAATAAGAAGATTGGTGTCCCAAGCTTTGCTGATGTTTCATCAAAGAAATTACAGTATCCATTACAGAGTAGGAGCAGTCATGTATCCAGGCATTATTCCAGCAAAATGCTAGATTAGGTCTGTTAACTGATTACATTAAAGAGGTTATAAGAGCAGTGTATGTCTTATGGTTAAGGATGTACCATTCTGCTTATTAGGGCATATTTCAATAATGTTCACATTCTTTTTAGTAGGTGGCAAAAAAGATCAGAGAGCTCTTACACCTGTAGGCTGTTTTTAAGTGATGGCAGAAGAAGATCAGAGAGATCTTACACCTGTGCAAGGCTCCACTGTCCTTTGCATGTAACACTGAAATGCCCTGTAACTGTAAGCTCAGTAACTTGATAAATGCTGCACGCAGAGCCTAAAAGAGCATATGTTACAAGAAATTTTATTACTGAAGTAATTGTTGACATGACTACAATGGAGAGATTTATGTTGGGAAAGATCAACAAGTGCAAATACAGACTCGTCAAGTTCTACCCGAAGAATGAGAACAAACATTATAGTTCAGCAAATAGGAAGAAATGCACTTGGAACTCTCTTGGCTAATTCTTCAGGAATCAGTTTTCACAAGGATCATGGTTTGTGTTCCCAAACCACTCTTTGATGTTATCTTACCATTGTATCAACTGTTTTTCAGTTATATCATTTTGAAACTGTTTCCAAGGGCTTGTATAAATGTAAATAGTTTGGTGTTTTCTGAGTTCAAGTTACATCTGAAGTACATAAAACATTAGTTTTTATTTTAATGAATAAACTGCACTGTAATAGCACTTGCAAAAAATTAAGTTTTAAAAGTATCATGTGAAAATAATGAAATTCTCTAATAATTAGTTTTACAAATAGCATCACCTATCTGAATGCTGTGGAAATATTTGAAATTATGGCTGTGGGATGGAGGATTATTTCATGTTAATAAGGTGGTATGCCCAATGAGCAGTGGTAACTACAAGGAAATACAAGGTAGGTTCATTAAAAGTGTCGTTAAATTTCATAACAAATTCTATATCCAATGAAAGTGATGGTCAAAAGAATACATTGAGTTGAATGTAGTCTTGAACGGAAGGAAAAGAACACATTGTCGGGGGAATTTTTGGCAGAGACAAAATTCATGGGCCATGTCCTGTTAAGAAAAGAGCAAAAGAGGTGTCAGGGTAAAAAACATGCCAAGGTCTTCTAGGGTAACCTGGAGGATATTCCACAGCCTGAAAAGCAGTTTTAGATACTTTAACACTCCCATATTTGATGCCAAGAGGCAGGTGCTGTACCCACCTAGGACTGTGAGGTGTTTGTGTGCTATTAATCCTGGCCATAAAACAAAAAGTGGCTCAGGTAGAATATAACTCTATTCCCACATCAGTGAATGTAACTAGCATGGAAAATGATACAAACCTAGAGCCCTTTCATGTTATAATATTAATCTGAACTGGCACAACATGAGTCCACTTTTACAACAAAGATTGGACAGAGAATGGGAAAGGAACACATGTCAGCTACTCTCACAACAAATCTAAATAATCTAATCTGGTGTGTGGTCCTTCTCAGAAGTTAGTCCAACTCTGGTTACAAAAGTACAGGGTTGTTTTTGTTTGGTTTGGTTTGGTTTTTTTTATTGTAACAAGAGGAGAATCAGAATGCTGTCTATCTAAAAAAAGGCTCAGGTTTGTGACAGTTGCAGTTGTTATTAAGGACATTAGTCAGAAGCACACGTAACATTTTTGGATGTCAGTGACTCTTTAACTGAAAATAGTCACAGCTATACTTGAGTGGTGTGATTTTTTTTTCCCGTCCTTTAAATGTACTGAGCACCAATCTTTAGCATACTGTGGGTTGGCAGAAGCACTTCTGAACGTTCTTTTTGGGTACATGTTCTGTACTTTAAAAAGCAGCCATTTCCACCCCCTTGCTGTCTGGCTTTCTGCACAGAATGCAATATTCATGAGAGAGACCAGATCAACAGCCTCAGAGAACAACGCCCTCTCCACACAGAGCAGCTGCTTGATGGATCACCAATCCACCCTCCCTGGGGTTGTGCCTTAAACCTGTTCCAGGGACGCCACTTCAGGGAGTGCAGGAGCAATGGAACCTTCACCTCCCTCCCATTCCATCTTCCGGTACTATCAGTTTGTGACAACTGTGAAGTTGAGTCTAGAGATACAGCCTCCCCTGCTGGGAACTGGCCTGTGAACCCTCTGAGGCACATCACAAGGGCCACAAACTGTCTGCCATGCAGTGCTGCTTCTCTTTGGTGTGCTTGCATTGCATTTGAACTGCTATCTAGAACTGCTTGTAGCTATTGAAAATCGCAGAGTCACCCTTGTGACTTTCTGCCTTCGTGTCTTGCTGAGGAGGTGCTTTGTGACTTGCTGGCTCAGCACCTCTGGGCTGGCTGTGTCACCTCTGTGTGCCCCGTGGTTTGCTGTGTGATGACACCAGGACTCACTGAATCGATGTTTCATGACTCATGAAATTGCAGCTTGCTCAGGTGCCACTTGTAGAATCACAACTTTGCAACTCGCCAAGTTGTGTTTTTGTGACACATCCGCCCCTTGGCTCCTCTCAGGGGACTGTGGGAGAGCACTGTCTCACCTTAGCGTGATTTTAACTTTATCAAGAAGGCTGGGAGGTATTTTAAGATTGATTCCAAAGTGCAGAGGACAGAAAGCAAAAGCGTTCAGATAGGTGATGCAAAGCCAAGGGCCTATCTACTACCAAGTCCAATAGAATGTCTTTTTTTAACCTGATATTTTTCTGTTTATCACTTGCCCTGCTTCTGGGTTTTCTGCCAGGCTGTTAAAATCCAATATTGCATTGCAAACTGACCTCATAAAATCTCTTCTGCCTGTGGTACCACAGCTATGGTGGGCTGGAGCAGGGCTGGGTTCTGCCCACAGCTGGGACTTATCTTGCCATGTTTTCTTATGCTACATAGCAGCTATTTCCTCACCTCTATCCCATGCTATTCTGAAGAAATCCATCTGTATATATATGTACCTTCAGATAACACGCCCATCTTTTGCATAAGCTGCAATGCCCTTAGCAGGCAGCAGAAAGATGGGGGGGAAGGGGGCTGCTAGAAATATGGTACAAAAACATAAGCTATTGTAGGACATATCTTGTGGTCTATGCAGAGAAGGATAAATGCCTTTGATTTGTTGTGCAGATGAACCCAGTGTCACTATGGAGCACAATGTCTTACATTTCATATGGTACAGATACAATGGTCCTTCACCCTCTCCTCAAGACAACAAACCTCGAAAAACGAGCTGCTCTGAGCAGCCCAGCCTGGCCATGCCAAACCAAAATTCACTGTCTGTGTTCTAGCAACACAAAGGTTAAAGATTCCCTTGTGCTAGCATGCTGAAAAGGAAGGTAAAGTAGCAAAGCACCGGGATGGCTTTTGTGGTTTATAATATGTCAATTTGTACAGTAAATAGGGTCTGTGTTTAATGCTCTCCTGCAGCGATGACTATTAATAATAAAAGGCCCTGAAAGGAACTGAACTTTCATGATAAAGTATTTCTGACAGCTCGCTCCTCAGCACAACAACTGTCGTCCCCAGAGACTCATTCAACATTCATTTGAATCATGGAGAAAGAAGACCAGCTTGGAAGATGTTTTTCTGGAGTGCAGAGGGGGACTTTGATCCTAGCTCAGATAACAGCTGCTCTACCTGAGCGGATTTTCGGGTAGATGGATCCTTCAGCCCAGGTAAGCCTCAGGGGAGGTGTCCGGTTGACCTCAAAGCTCAGGCAAGGCACCTGATACCTGAGGGAGGGTCTTTGAATGGGCAGGAGGACCTGGCAGCACATTTTATCATTCTGTCAGTCTCGCGTTTCTGGCGAGAGACAGCGAGCACAGGAAGGGAACTCCTGAAGGGATTCAAGTCGCACCTTGAATTTTTTTTTTCCCATTGTAAAATAAAAAGGAGGCAGAAAGCCAAAATACTTTGATTAGATTTTGTCTGTACTATTGTGTTTTCTCACTGCCCTTGGAGAGTACAAAGCACTTCATTTGAAATCCATGACCCTGATTTCCCGAGCTGGAGCAAAAAGCAAATACCTGATACTTGATAAACTTCTCAGAGGAAAATGAAACAGTTCATATAGTGCCTATAAGAGCTACAGAGATGGGCATTATGGATATCCCTACAGACAATGCTGGTTGCTGCAAAATGTGTCAAATTCTTTGGTATTTATGCAGACAAAAATCCAACTGACATTAACTTTAGCTTTGTCTGGGTAGGATATGATAAAGATTAATGTATGTTCTTTTTATTCTACAATACAGCATCTATGCTGAAATGAATGCAAAAAATATTTGGGATTTCTTGACTGCAGAAGTGATGAGGCACTGATTTTTCAAAACTGATTTAATTTTAATAATCCTTTTTCTTTCTCCATGACTGTCTTTGTGAAACTGAGGTAAATCTGGAGTAACTCACCTAAAAATTGTCCTAATTAACTTTTTAATGTTTTACTGCAAGGCCGTTTAGAAACAGCCTAGTCAAAAACTTTTCATTCATTTATGAATATTCTGTTCATTTTTTCACCAAGGATAATTTATCTCTCTTAACCTGAAGTGGGGAAGGCCTTAACATATCCCTTGATCTGGAATCTCAAATTATGCCCTTGATACCACAACTTTTTAAAGCAATACTTCTTCAAGTGATAAAGACACTTGCTGAAGCTAGTATCTTATAAGACAGGAGATCATCTTCTATTGATTGTCTTTTAAATGACTTAAGATTTTCAAAACTAATGGGGAAACTGCTAATTGTAGACTTTTTGAGCATAATTAAAAGGTAAAAACAGTGGTACCATTGTGGAAAAACAAATGGAGCAAGTGCCTAAAAACAAGCCAAAACTTTGTCTCAGTCCCATCAATACAGACAGGGGCAGTCAGTTGCACCCAAAATTACCATTGAGTTTTCGTTCTGAGAGCAGAGATTTTGTGGCATCCAAGTCAAGGATCTTGTGCAGCCCCTTTCTGCTGGAGTGTGTCAGCTCTCCATGCTATTATGAACAGAGACAGGGAGGAATTATTTTAACTGCAATTCATGAGATAAAGGTAGTGGAGTATGGAACATGGATGGGAGCTCTGCACAGGGGTGGCTTTTGGTGTTTCTGAAGAAAAAGCTGCTTATGAAGATAAAAAGTCAAGCCCTGCAGCAAATTTTCAGTGTCTTTTCCTGCATAAAGGCCAGGGACAAGCCAGCTGCAGTGCACACACACGAAGGCATCCTATGGCTTCCCGCGGGACTGAGATGTTGCAGAGAGGCATCAAGGCAAAACAGCCCTGCTTTGGAAAGTTTTAACTGCTGAAAGAGGCTTTGGGGATGTTTGAGGATGAAGGATTTCTGTGGTGCTTTTGTACATAGTTTACACAGCCAACCTTTCAAATTGCTAACAGAGTCCAGAGCCTGGAAACCTTCACAGTTGCTCCAAAGTTAAGGGTTTTGTCCTGTTAAGTCATTACATTATCTGAGTATAAACCAAAGAGTTTTCAGCTCTGAATAATTTAGGTGAAAGAGTTAGCCCTAGGCCAGGTGTTCTACTTAGGGAGACAGTGAAATAAATTATTCAAAAGGGTAGACAGGTAAAACAGATGGGAAAGGCCGCCAAAACAAGACACCCAGAGGGCAGCTGTTTTACAGGTCCCTGGTGAAGAACCTCACTTACTAGGAGGGCTTCAGTAATGAGTCAAACAGTGGTGTTGAAAATGAACTTTGCCTTGTTAATTCATGTGGTAGTCACAGAGAATACAGGTACTTATGCCTAGAAGCAATCACCACTATGTTTAAGCCTGTGCAACTCATGCTTTAACATTAGAGAGTACATTCTCAAAGGATTTAGGACAGAAGTTCCTACATTTTTTTTATTTTGAGAATGATCCTCAGTGGGGAGGGGAAAAATACACTCATCAAAATATTGACTCAATTTAAACAATGACATTTTTCAAACACATAAAATCATAGAATGGTTTGGGTTGGAAGGAACCTTAAAGCTCATCCAGTTCCAACCCCCCTGCCATGGGCAGGGACACCTTCCACTGAATCAGGTTGCTCAGAGACCCATCCAACCTGGCCTTGAACATTTGCAGGGATGGGGCATCCACAGCTTCTCTGGGCAACCTGTTCCATTTGCATTTGGTCTTTTCACACATATTCAGAGTCTGAATTTTGATTTAACTTGTGAAATTTGGTGTACATTTTTCAAAGCAATTTGGGATTCTTACTACTTCTGTTTATGGTCATATATGTCAATTTTTATAGAGCCCATCATTTCAACTATGATAAATAAAGCCCTTCGATATTAAAAGTACTCAAATAGTCCAGAAACTTATGCCAAAGCAATGAAAAGTTCTAAATTATCTTGCCATTTTTACTGACAAGTGAATATTTTACTGGCTTTTACTGTCAGTCAGTGTTTGATTCTTTTGCTAATGACAATCACTAACTTTACTGATGGTTGGCAATGTAAGAGAAGTGTCACGAATGTATATGAAAGCTGACAAAATTTTCCTTGAGGAAAACTAAATAAACAAATCACTGCAGTGCTGATTTCCATCCCCATAATAGAGCACCTAATTCATACAAATAATTTTCCTGGTTATGAGGGAAAAAGTTGCCTGTGCAAGTGGCAAATTAGATGTGCAATTGGCTAGTGAGATGTTTTTGTGAACAGGAGCTTGGTACTTTTCTTTGCCTTGGAGATACTGTCTCACTAGGGATAAGCTTTTACCAGGAAGGGATCTCTCTGTCTCCTGCTTCCCTGCCCCAGAGTTGAGTGGTGAAGGTACAAGAGAGGATATAAAGCAATGATGAAGAGAAGGAGAGACCTGAGCAAGAGAAAGAGGGAAACAGATGAGAGATTTGACCGAAGGAAAGAACTTTGAAGAATGAATGCTGCTGTGGCAAACACTGGGGGACCCTCCTTTAATTCCACCAGCCTGGATGAGGGTACCCTATTAGAAAATGGCACCAAAGTTGCCGTATCTCCACTGTCTTCCTAGAAAATCTGATTCACTGCAGGACCTTAAAAACTTTATTTCTTCCCTATCTTCTGTATCTTTTCTTTGTTGTTACCCACTGACTGAGCCCTCTGGGGCAGAAACTCCACCTTGGCATTTTGTGTCTATGATGTTTAGCTTAATAAATCCTCACTCTTACTGGGGCTGGATGTAGAACAGATAATGCTGTTACAGACATAACTCTTTCAGAAAGCCCACTTGTGCATAAATCTGGTATAGCAACACATTGCCTATGATACTTGGCTTGTAGTGCCACGCAGAAAAGTTCTAATGAGGAAAACACATTCATGTTGTTGTTGCAATATAGGATATCATGGTAATGGTTTCTCAGTTAAGGAAATATTTAATATATTAGAGACCTTTCAAATGCAGAGAAGACTCTTTTTAGGTATAGTTTGTCTGTTTGCTAAACTTGTGTATTTATGATGTGATAAATTGTGTGGAAATGAGTAAGACACAGGATTGTGGATTCACTAAAACTCCAGACAGAACTGTTACAAAAGTGAAATCCATTGTTTGATCTCAAATAACAGTAAAGTTAGCACAGACGGGCTCCAACTTACCCATATAAAAAGTGAATCTTTTTCCTTTTCAACTTTGCTCCAATGTTAAAGTTCTTCTCAAATAACACTTTATGTAATGATTTCCCACAGTATGTGTAAAATGACCTTTCTTTGGCATCCTAAGGAAATGTCTTTTGTTGTTTTGTAGGAGTTTGAAGAAACATCTTGTTAGATATTCTTGTGGATCTTCTCTGAGCTAACATTTTCTGCTTGCACTTATCTGAAATATTATGCAAGACCAAGAATTTCACTTATTTTCTAGTTTGACAAGTGTGTGTGTATGTGAGCTGAGGATGACACTCAGTCTATAAATCTTTTCACTTCCTTTGATCTCCAAGGAGGATTTTGCCATCCTCTTCAAAGAAAACAACATCCGCTGATGTCCATCTTTTCTGATTCCCTCTTGATGACTGTCCCTCTTTGTGACCATCATTGTGGCTTCCTGACTTTTTTCATTTGGGAGCTAACTCAGATATTTTTGAAGTATTTACTGTTCTTTGATGTCTCTGTTTTCTTGTCCCTGTTTTCATCTAACCACCATTTTAATTAGCCTTCTTTTCTGGTGCTTTCTCCTATAAATGCAGATATTTTTGGTCTCCGCTGTCCTCCAAGAGTGGTCCCTTAGTTTTCTCTGTCTCCAGCACTGCAAGATCTCTTTCAAAGTCCTCAAATGTGTCCTGTGCTTTCATTAGCAGAGTTCTTGTCTTCCAGTGCCATCTTGGATCCTCTCTCTTCACTCCTTTGCTACCTCATAGTCCAAAACCATCTTCCTGGACGAATCTTTGTCTCTCAGATGTTGAGTCTTTTTTTGTTTTTTTACCATTTTTCTTTATACTGATCTCTTAATTTGATACTCTTTTCCTAAGGGATAATTTTCACGAACTTAATTATTATCTCTAATCTGTCTGTTCCTAATCTGCATATCTGTATATTCGCTATGGCACTTTGTCTTCTGAATGAATGTTTGTTACTCAGCAAGGATATCCTGTAAATACTACTTAGGAACTCTTTTCAAATCATGAAATTACTTTGCAATTCTATTTTGAATTCCCATCCTAAAGGAAAGAAACATATATATCTGACTGCATTAGCAATGTGAGTTATATTACCCAGTGGTTCAAGAAGGGATTTTGATTTCACCTCATTAAAAGGTTTTTCTCTTTTCTTATCAGGTTTTATAATCAGTAAATGAAAAAGATCACAAGTGTTGTCTCCCCAGTCCCAGGGCAGTGTGAGCCAAAACAAGAAAGCCATTCTCTTAGCAATTGCTTGCTATGTCAATGCACATAAAGGAGTTTTCATTTAGTTTGTTGAAAATCAGCATCATCTGCATAGAAGAAACTGATGCATATAACAATTCTGGATCAGCCCAGGCTATGGGAGGAATAAGATATAGCAGGAAACAATCAGATAGTTATCAATAAACTAGAAAAACACTACACTTATTTTCTGCTATTTTGAGTGTCTATCTCAAAATATGACAATATTTATTAAAATAAATACAAATAATTAAAGACTATATTAAAACAAAATAAGCTAATTTGTCTGGAGTATGTGGACAATTCAATGGCTTTGCAGGCAGACATGGCTTTAATAATATCCATCAATGCATGATATTTATTTAATGATTGCAGTCAACACTGAGTAGGTATTTAAACAGAGGTGTCATTTATGCATTTATTTTGAAAATTTTAATAACCTAACAGTAAAAATTTTAGTGTTTGGCCTACTCATTTAGTAGTACTAAGTAAAATTCTTTGCTGTTGAGGTCAATAGTCAGGAGTTCACTCATCAACTCCCACAAAATCATCCACTGTATGAATACTGAACATCTGGATCAAGCTCATGGAAGATTTTCACAGATGATGTGATATCACTGTGATGCTGTGCACACACCTGAGAAAATAATTTGGTTCTTATTTGGTTCACTTCATTATAAATAGTGTCTTGATTAAGCAGAAAAAAAATATTTTTTAAACTAAATTTATTCAAAAGATTCTACTTAAATTCATAAATAGTTCTATTAAAATTAATCAAAGTCAGAAAATAGCAGTATTCCTAATGTGATTGGGGACAGGTGTATGATGCTTTCGTCTCAGTGCATCATCAAACAGAAGAAAAAATGTTGTGTTCAGTTGAGCTGAATTGAAAATAATAATGGAACTGAGGAAGGTGCTCTTTAAAATTTGAGAAATCTGATAAGTATCTTGGGTGTTTCTCTGGAAAAGCAGATAAGGAATGCTGTTCAGGAATGACCTCACTGCATTACAGCGTGTAGGTATCATCCATTTTCATGGATATAAATTGACCTTTCTAGACAGCTTCATGTAGGTAAAACTGCAGTGAAACTACATTTAGTGATACCATTTTTACAGTAATGTTTGTTGTGAAAATGTGGCTTGTACATAATCTAGGGGTTGGATCAATTAATGTAAGATGTTTCCAAGAGCTTGAAAATATTGTCCTTCATTTCTGAAAGAGAAACTCTTTGTAATCTGTTGCACAGCTTGATATCTTTTTTAAAACATCTGGAAATTAGAAGTGGATCCCAATTTACATGCTTATTATATGTGTTCACGGAACAGCAGTGAATTGCATCTTAAAACAGCATTTTATATGTATTTTACATACAGGAGTAATTACTGAAAGTCTGAACTTACTTGTTGAAATGTGAACCAAATCCCATTTAATGGGAAGGCTGCTATTCTTTTAAACCTGTTTTTCTTTCTTTTTCCCCATTTTTTTATTTTCAGAAATGGAAATACAAGAGAACTTGAATAGCTTTCCTTGACCTGTTGTGAAATATTTCAAATTTGGTAAGAAGGTAAGAGAATTAAACTAATATAGTTGGTATGAAATATGAGGGTTTCACTGTGACTAGCAAAAATTTCACTCTCAGCTGTCAATAGTGGACAAGATATGCAAAGTAAACTACAGTGGGCAGGTCGAATGCCACAGGGTTTTGAAAGAGTTCCTCTGAAATAAATTATAGAATATAAAATCCTGTCCCACATAAATCAATAAATTAAATTCCTTTAACTTCTATAGTGAGGATTTTGGTCTGAAACATATCTTTAGGGACTTAAGTAGGGACTGAGATCTTTAAAAACATGACCTCAGTTTTAAGTAGGTCTGTACCCAGCTCAGGGTGGGAGATGCACCAGGCATGTTATTGAATGAGTTTCAGGAGTGAAATTCCGGCTTTCCCAGGACCCATCCAAATCATTGCAGAGACAATACTGTGGTGGACAGCATGTCTTGTCCAAGCAGGGCACTCCAGGACTTATTAACTGCATTTTCCTGTTACCCTGTCTTGTGGCTCTTGACTTGAAATAATGTGAGGGACACCTATTCTTTTCTGTGCAGGACTGTTGAGGTGAGCTTTTTGTGGGCAAGCAGGCAGTTCAAATATGAGGTACTTGAGTGTTTGCATCATGTTCATGTTAGAAATGCCTACAGTATGCACCTCTTCTTTTTTAGCCGTGACTCTCCCTCTCCTTTTTGCACCTTCTTATTCAAGGTTGCAACTAATTCTTAAAAGCTTTCAAACCCAAGATTAGCACAAGTCAAGCCAAATACAAAGAAAGTGAGATGGTGACTGAAATGCTGGAGAGAGGTGTTTGCACTGTGGAGCAGCAGGGTTGTGTAACAGTGTGTAATTCCTGTGTGGTCTGCTGAGAAGTGCCAATCTGTGCAATCTGTTGTGGCAAAAAGCCAGCAAAGAGAACATAAAAACTGGCATCAAGTGAAGACACGGTATTACTATCTTTCAGTTTCTAGCCCCTGACACAGCAGGGAAGGAAAACACCATGTATGTTTAGTGCCTCTTTCCATGCAAAGCCTGACAAACCAAATTCTGACTGGCCTGCTGCAAAATAAATTGTTTGCATCTTGTCAAGCCATAAGGAAGGAACAGCTACATCAACATGGGGCTAATTTTTTTTTACCTGTGGAATCTGTGGAAGAACAAAGATGGAGAAAAGGAAAGTAAAGATCACAGAGACCCATTTGGATGGATTTCTGCAATGTTCTCATAATACATGGCCATCTCCCTTCCCCAGTGCCCCCCCAGCTTTGAAGGGGACATGGCTAGTGTGCAGCAAACCCACTGATACACAGTCCATACATACATCAGGTGTGCAAAGAGCCAGCTTGGCCTGCGGCCTCATGAGATTTGAAATGGGATTGGTGTTGTTTGTTTTCAAGATGTCTTCCTAGTCCTGAGAGCTTTCCTTAGGGATTTTGTCTGAAGGAAGCTTAGAAACATGGCCTTTCTATCACGTGAGGGTTTAAAGACCCAAAGGCTCACAATTTTCAAACCAGGTGGCATAGGGTGATATCACTCATGAAACAAGACACAGGTGGATGGAAGGAGAAAACACAAATGATAAGTGAAATATTGTCAGTATTTTGGTTCAGTGGAAAAGGACAGTGACCCTTTAAATCTACTGAAATAAAAGGCTGCTAATATTTTAGCTTTTGTACATAGAAATGTATATGTGGAGCTGTTATTAACACGTACCTTACTATAATGATTCATACAGATGTTAAGCAGGATTATGAGATAAATAGAGGCATAACCATTCTCTTAAATCACGCCATACTGATCAAACAGTTCTGTGCAATATCCCAGCTATTTACTTACAACAAGATAAAACATGATTAGTGCACATTACTGGGGTGGTAAAATGAAAATAATCTCAAAGCACACATTACCCAAGCAAAAAGTACTAAAGTGAAATAGAGCCAAGTTTACAATTACAACCAATTTACGCTCATCAAAGAAGTTATTAAAAAAATTAATATTAATTTCATCAAATAACTAATGTAAGCCTGTATTTGCTGATTCAACAAAAACACTGCTTAATTTTAAGCATGTAAGTTAATAGCTTTTATCCTGGGGTCTACAGGTGCCTGGAAATTTATGGTCTCCTCCTAGGAAGACCAACAGAAATAAGAAAGAAGAATAAGCCTTTTGAATTCAGTATTCTTCTGCTAAACTTAGTAGAACATCATATAAAAAAGGGATAAAGACTGTTAATATAAGTAATCTGTCTCCTTGTCCATCCAAAAGCTAAAGCATGTGAGATTATGGAATTAAAACACTGTATGCAAACTGTACATTCATTCAACTTGCCATTATTACACATACTAGTTTTACTGTTATAGTAGTTAGTACAATAATTTAAATGTTGGCTGTATAAATATCTTTATTTTGCATATTATACAGAACAAAAACATAAAACACTGTGGAATACAAGTAGATTCAGCACTGAGTTGGAGATGATGGAAAAGTACTCTGTGGGCTTTTCTCCCAAGTGATATCATGACACAGAAATTAGTGTAAATTTGTGTCTCAGTTTAAACTCTTTAAAGTGTTATAGGTGGCAACTACTTTCTCTAATGCAATTCACTGTGCCCTGTGTCCTTACCAACTGCTGTATCAACAAGCCCTTTGGTTAATATGAAAACTATGAATAGTCTCAACAATTTATGTTGAACTCTTTTATAGAGCCCCAATGTGTGTGGCAGTGTTGATGTGACAGGTGTCTGTAACTTGCAAAGAGGAATAAAGAGAATTTTTGCTGTGGCTCCACTGTGTATTTGTACCTGCATACAGAGGTAGGGCAGGGTTGGGAAATAAGGAGGATGTGAAACACAACGAAGGTGATCTAGTTGATTGGGTATTACTAGTAGTTGGAATAACAGAGTTAAAAATAAATTTGGATAAAATTCTCTGCTGAAATTCTTCTCTTCTGCTGCATAATTTCCTTGTGGCCTTCAGAGAGCCACACAGACCTGGAAAATCTGAAGGAACTCAGGCTCCTACCTTTCCTTTGAAAGCAATCAGGATGTAAGTACCTAAACACCTTGGTGAAAAAGCCTTTAAACTTTGCATTTGCTTCAACTCCTCTTGTGCAAAATTGAGATAAATAGTGTCTCTCTGAGATCTCTGTGATCATTTAGAAGGTGTGAGATTTTAAGATGTTATGGTAAAGAGGCCGCAGAAGTACCTAAAGCAGATGCTTTTCAGCAGGCAGAGCCTTCAAGCCCGCATAAAGCTTTGTCTGTTGCAGTATTTGTATTTCTCTGAAGCAGTTTTGAATTTTATTCTGCTTCTGTAAGACCTCTGTGGAGGCTCTCTTTGGTGTTGTTTGTCACTACAGATTTTGCTTATTTTGTTGTGTCATGGACCTTAGTCCGAATGTGGAGTTCAAGATAGTGGTGAAAAAATGGTTTTTGATCATACAAACTATGAATCAGATGAACAGGCTTGGGTTTTGTGGGGTTTTTTGTTTGTTTGTTTGTTTGTTTCAACAGGAGTTTATTATAATGTATTTATAATATATTTATTTATTATAATCCTTAGAGCACTTTCCCAAATGCAGGGCCAGAAAATTCAATGTTCACATCTGTTTTCATTGTCCACATTTTTTGGCACAGAGGTTGATCTTGAAATTTTTTTCTCCCAGAAGAAAAAAACCCAATTGTGCAAAATAGATTCAGATCTCTATCAGATACTTCTGTAAAACTAATGTTGAGTCACTGTGTTCACAGCTGGGCACGTTAGGTTTCCATCTTAATTGTGGATAAATGTTATTGGAATAGAAGATATTTATTAGTGTGATCATTATATCCAGAAATGAAATATTAATGCAGAACTGGGTCTGTAGTCCTAAATAATAATTTTTCCAAAGGGAGAGGACAACTAGTCCAGAGAATCAATAGAAAAACTCTGCCAAATATAGCCATAGGAAAAATGCAAGGTAATGGAACATTGACATAAAATGAAGTGCTTGGCAGCTTTCAGCAACTGGGAACTCTCTCTTCAGTATCCATAGTGCCCACTTCATCAAAGTCTGTAACAGTCATCATTTGCATTATCTACCTAACTTGAAGAGACGTCTTGAAGGTCTCTTGGAGGTTTCTGCTATGGAAATGTACAGAACCTTGTCTCCCTCACAGTTGGTGAAGAGGTTTTGTCATGGTACCTGGCAGATGGCCTGGCTTGATCTTAACTTTAAATACGCTTTGAAGTTGAGAGTGCACTTATCCTGTGTTGACTGGTCCATTCTGATGCAGCAAATATAAATCCTCTCCCCTGAATTCATGGGGAACAAGGGTCCAGCAGGCAGCAACACAATCGTGCTCTTGACTTTAGGGGTTGATGCTCACACGATGAACACATCCCCAGATGTCATCCTTGTCTGTGTTGTTGCCTTCCTCAGCTCCTGGTTGTTGGTTATTTAAGCTTACAGCTGATGTCTCTGATAGGGCAGGAACTGTACCCCAACCCAAGTCTCCCATATTGTACAAGGTGGGTAACCTTTACCATGTTCATCCTTGCAGTGAACGAAGCAGGTATATTCAGTGTCCCCCTGGCAGGACAGGAGGGGATCATTTTTCAGACAGTAACACAGTGTATAGTAATTCCAGTGACAGTGCTGATTATCCACAGAGCCTGTTTTGGTCCCCTGCCCACAACCATGCCATTGGGCAATCATGAAACTCAGAGTCATCTTGACTGGCTTCTATTTTGCATATATGCTACTGGGGTTTTTCCATACTGCTTCCGGCAAACTCCTGTCCAACCAAATTACATATTGGTCACACAGATGCAGATTATGAACTGTCTACATGCTCATTATAGAGGTGTTAATATGAGGCTGGTCTAGAAAAGCTCAGATCTGGACCACTCAGCTTGACTGTATCTTCAGTTCTTTTAAAAGGATGTTTGACTATTAATCCCTATTGAGTCAGTGAAGTGTCTGCACCCAGAAATGTGGATCTTTTGCTTCTATGGTAAATTAGGTTTTCAGGGAAGTATTTTGTCAGGGCAGGAGAGAGAACTGACAAACAAATTTCAGTAAAAGCAGCAAGGGACTGTGTTATGGTACTGTTCTAAAAGTCACATGGCATCACCTGAATGCAGAACATCCTTTTATTCTAAGACTTTGAAGTTCAGGCCAACCACTGTTAGGACTACTCAGTGATGGCATGGCAAAGTAAGCTTTACCCACACATAAAATCCATGGATCTTGTGGACACAATTCTGCAATGCAGAGCAAACTTCTGAGAACTACTCAGCAGCCTCAGTCCTGTTAAAGCCCCTGGGAAGGGAAGATATTCGACATGTTGGTAACATGGCCCCAAAAGTCCATTTCATTTGTGTACCTAACAGGCTCAGAGGTTGGATTTTTAAACTCTCAGAACTCAGACAATTAAACTCAGTTTCCTTCACAGCAAGACTAAGTGCTAATTCCTCAGTTAAGATTATTTCCACACTACAATGGAAAGGATCCCTTCCATGTTGGCTGCAGAATACTTGTTAAAACTAAGGTTAAAACTAAGGTTAACACTCCATAGTGTTTGAAATCTTAATGTTTGAATTTTAACAATAATAATAATATTGCTTTTGAATGGGAACTCAGCATAGCAATTATCAGACAAAATGAATGTTTAAAAAAATTATTGCTATCTGAACCTAAGGTTTTAAAATGCAGGGTGCTTTATAATCTGATTGAGAAGAGATCCTCATATTCTAGTAAAATAAAGTAACTGGAGACAAAGTGAAATAAATAGCAACAATAGCAATATTCGTTGTGATTAAATATTCCACATTTCAAGGATGCCTATTTACAAAACACTTAAATAGCTCGTCAGTTTGGCCAGTTTCGCTTGGTTGTGAGGAAAGGAATGCCTTCAGCCAAGTGGACATCCTCACTATGCATCTGCTTTAGGGAGACAGTTTATCTCCAAGGTTTTGCAATTAGACTGCTTCCCGTCTGCGTAAATAAATCAGTCATGTACAGTACAGATTTTGCTTAAATATAGTCACTTGGAGGCTCAGATTCTCTTTAGGTCAAAGGGCGAAACACTCCACAGAAGAGGTCAGCTAAGTGGGGAGACCAGGATTACGGGAGAAACTTCCCAACTGATTAGCAGGCAAATTGCTCTGAGGGTTGTCAATCACATTTTGCTTCCTTTGATATAAAAGCATGTTTATTTTTGGTCTCTTATTAGTACTAGTACAGCAGGGCAGAGCTCTCAGCTGTCATGGGGTCAGGTGGAAACTGGGAAATCTCAGCACTTTCCATGATTAGTCCCTAGACTGGGACAGGATGATGGCCATCCTGAAAAACAACTCAGAAGATAAGATGATACCTTACTTTCCAGGAAAACCCTTCTTTAAGTTTCTCAGTATTTACTAAAGCGTGTCTGATGTGCTCAGTTGCACACACAGACACACATACATAATTATGACTTGTCTAGATTTGAGCCTATCCTTATCCAAAATAAATGTCTGTGGCATTACACCTGGTTTCTAGAAATGTTGAATGAAGCTCTCTGTACAGGTTCATAAAATGCTCTTTAATACATGTATCGTATAAATCCCATGTAATTATCTGTATTGATGTAATGTCTCTCTTTCCCTTTTATGATAAAGTAATACCAAAAACCCCTTCTAACTCCTTACATATTTTTTTGTTTTATTTTATAAATCTAAAGAAAAAAATGGCTCATAGCAGCCTTTGCAAACAAGCTGCATCTGTTTAATATTAAAGTGCAAAAAATAATAATAGAACCATTACTTTGGAATATCCAAATAACCTGAGGAAAAATAGCATCCATCTGGCCGTTGGTATAACTGGTTTTTACATCAGCTGGATGTTTCTGGGATTGCAAGATTCAACACTTATCTTTAAGTAGAGTGAGTTTCTAAAGATGTAGCATCCAGAAACTTGTGAGTAATCTGTCCGCTTAGAAGTACAATATTGTGTTACCAGATCTGCAGAGCAAATGCACAATAAAGTTAATCCTTTGGTTCTGGAAAAGCTGTAGGTATTGCGATGGCAGATGTGCTGAAACAGAAGTGTTTACGTTTGTTAGGGCTGGGGAAGCAGCAACTCCGCCAGCTCACGAGTATTTGAATTTCCTGCAAACATTTACCTAAGGGCTATCGTGGGGAAGGAAAAGAGCTCAGGAGGAGTCTCTGCACCCTGTTGGCAGACTTGAAACCTCTTCTGTTGAATTGGTTGGCACGTGCCTGCATTTTCTCATTGAACTTATTCTCTGTAAATGTAGTCATTATGGCACTAAAGTGCTTTTGGTATATGGGGTACAGTATCACCAAGATCAATACTCTGGTATATTTAATATATTTTCCACTTCTTCCTTCTTACTACGCCATATGGAAAGGAAGAGAAGTGTTAAATTAGGATTTTGTAGTTGTGGAGGTGTGACATGACTCCGGTTTGGCCAGAGCTTTGAGATGGAGCTGCTTTCTAGACTTTTTCCTATACTGAGCTCCCCAGAGAAGTCTGTCAGGCTTTAAACTCACAAAGCCAGGTTGTGTAGAGCACAAACAAGAAGAGTAATCTTTTGAGGAGAGGAAATGCAAAGTTGCTAGGTAAGAACTAAAATCAAAATGAGTCATGTACCGCAATATCCCTGCCTACAAAATCCTGGCAGGCAGGTCCTTGCTTCCATACCTGGTAAGAGTTAACTTGGGGACTTTTGGTTGCAGTTAGTTCTATCCAGGCTACAGAAAATCCTTCTTTCTGTCCCCTCTAAAGCCTTGCTGACTGCTGCCTGCCCTTTCCCACCATCTCCATGGGAGCTGCTACTTCCAGCTCTGTGATATCTCTCTTTCCAAAATGAAGGCACAGTTTCCCCCTTAGAAAGAGGGAGTTTTTGACTGGCCACTCTTTAGGGTCTAAATGTGTTAGCTGAGTTGTAACAAAGATGGTGGTGCAGGAGGTCACAGCAGCACTTACAAGTGTTTGTGCTGGGGAGTTCAAAACATTATGTTACTCTCCCTTCCACTGAAAGCTTTTAGGTGAATTCTGGAAGTCAATCAAAACACAAATGGAAGTGGACTCCTAAAAGTGTGAAATATTTCAACCTCACCAGTAAAGCAGCCATAAGAGACCTGGGAACAGAACACAGCTCCCCAGGTTTCCTTTCTATTTTACTATCCCTACAAACAGCCAGATGCTCAGTTTGCTCTTTGGATGACCTGAACTTACCTCCATGGTCTTCTCATTAAAAATATTAGGATATTTTTAATAATAAGATAAGAAGAAGTTCTTAATCCAATATATTGATAGTTCTGTTCTTCCAGAGAAAAAATCGTTATAAGGAATGTCAGCAAAGCAGGAGTCCCAGAGGACCAGTATAAAAAATAAAGACCAGAAGCACCTGAACAGTATTCACTGTTGGGCAGGGAATGACAGGTCGAACAAAGGAATGAACAGTGTTTCTGACATAACGGTGTTATTTTTTTCTGTTGTTACAGCTGAACATCAGCATAGGCCTTTGTCAAGAGCCAGAATACCACTGAACTAACTCCTGTATAAACACAGATTAAGAGGCCAGCCATTGCCCTTGACCATTTACAAAGTACGTATGAGACAAGGTAGGAGGAGGTACAAAGAAACAGTTGAACCCTATTGATCACAGTAAAAGCAAAAAATCATAGAAACATAACTTACAAATTGTGGTCCAATTTTGTGCAGGTATTGTGAAAGAAGAGTTTACATCAGCATTTGGAATAAGGATAGCGAGATTATTTGATGTTACCAGAGAGCTGCACCCAGAAATGGTGGCTGGAACAGAACACAAACAGAACGGAAAATCAAGCAAGTAGGTGGGGGTAAGGGGTCACTGCATGGGTGGATTGCAAGGGGGAGCTCACATCTAGGGGCTGAACATGATGCTGTAGGTGGGTAAAATGAGTTTGTGAGTAAAGGCAAAATCCTGTGTCAGATGATAAAAAAAGGAATTATAGCTGAGGGACATCTAAAAAGGGTGATGCAGTCAGACAATTGGCTAAGAAAATGTTTCTTGGTGACAACATTCTGGATGGATGGTGGATGGATGGATGGATGGATGGATGAATGGATGGATGGATGGATGGATGGATGGATGGATGGATGGATGGATGGAAGGAATACAATGGTGTCTGTGATTCATATGTGAAGGGGTACGTTTTCAGGTCAGGTGTAGAGACTTGAGAAAAGAATCACAACAGAACTTGCAGAATCTCTAGAGAAGAAAAAAGCATATGAAGAAAGTCCTTCATAGACAGTCACCAAAGATGTGGAAGACAAGCCATCAGGTTGCTCATGCTCAAGCAGTAGATATCTGGCAAACCTGATAGAAAAATTATTAGGTATTGGTGTTAACAAGAACCTGTAAGACATTTTGCAAGAGCAACTTTGGTTAAACTTTAAAAAAAGTCAGATTCCAAAGGGCCTGGAATAAAAGTAAAACAGAAGACTAACATAAACTCCAGGCATATTTTGTGTTTACTATTTGTACAGGAATGGATCTTCTAGATTATCAAGTCAATTCCTCTGCTGCTGTAAGCAATGGTATCTCACAGTCTATACATTTACTAAGCTTCACCAAAAAAAAAACCTATTCTTTTTTTCTACCTAGTTTTAGTGGAAAGGTGTTTCAGAACTTCAGTCTTCTGAAAATCAGAAACTTTAATTTACGGGTTGAATTTATTCATTGCTCATTAGTAATCATTTGTTCTTGTGTCATCATTGTCCATTTGCTTAAGTATCTTTTCTCTCGCTTTAGTGCCTAACCTGAATGTATTTATAGAGAGCAATTATATCCGCTCTCAGCATGAATGAGCTTAGAGATGAAAGGGAGAAGGAAGCAAACATGTTGCTTCAGCCTGGACCAGCTGGAATCTCTTTGTTCCGACTCATGTAAAATGTTTTGCAGCAGCTGAATCTGGAAGCAGCATTTGTGCAGCTCATAGCAATATGATACAGATCTTGCCACCTCACAGCCAGATGAGATGGAAGTGGACATAGCAAGCCACAGTTGATATCTAAATATCCACGAGTACTGTGGACCTTGGAACACTAAAACTACAGTCCAGCTTAGCTGGAGGATAATGATCTGCTTTTGGCTGTTATAAACACCCATGGTAAGCCATTGTAAACATTTCCCAACATTATCACTTTATTTTTCTACTGTTAGGAGATAGGTATCTGTCACGTTATCACTACCTGTGTGGCTTACTTCAAAGAGGGGACTCTACATGGTGTTGTCTGCTGTGGACTTGGGAGTCAGTAATTCCTTCTGTTCTTTCCTGGCTGTATCCCAGACCTCCTCACACTCAACGTAAGAAGAACAAGGATTGCCTATCACATTTCTTAGACTTGGTGTACAAACTTCTGACTGAAAAATAGATTGAATAATTCAGTCATAACATTCTCCCCCCAGCATGTATTCAGATAAGTTTTTTGCAAGAGGAATCCTTCAGAGAAAGACAATTGCAATAAATTATTCTTTTGCTTGGTGGAATCTCATTGCCAGCACCAGCAAGCACAGCTGAACAACTATACAACTATATGAAGTGCTGGATACTTTAAATTTGTGATTGGATCTCATTCGTTTGGATGTAAATATTAATTGCCTGAGAGCAGTTTGTTGGGAGTCAGTTTTTTTAACTAATTTTATATATAGGAAGGGCTTTTAGAGCTGAAAGTGTTTATTCCTCTTATATATGTGTTTGGACTTGCCATTACTCATGTTGCAAAGTATTATTTTTTTCCAGTCAAAATATTTTTAGGATTCCACAGACTGCAAAAGCAATGGAAAGTTAATTCTTTAATTCTGCAGAACATGCATCATGTAAATTAAAATAAAGAAATAGAATAAGATTCTGGTCATTATACCTGCAATAGATTAGTTATTCTGTGGAATTATGCATCTTGTCAGCTCTTTTCTTCTGTAAAGTCATATTTTTTCTTGGCTTAAAGCTAAATCCAGCCCTCACCTTGTGACTGACCTTTGTGTATCCTCATGTAAAGGCAGAATTTGTACAAATTTGAGCTCTTCTCACAGTTCAGTACAAACTATGATGTCTTTCCTGAGGGGGATAGAAACACAAGAGTAGTGCAGGTCAGGGTTGTGGTGCACTGACAGAGCTGCACACGGAAGCTTGTACAATACCTGATTTAACTGTAAGATTCTCACAGCATTTTCAGAGAGGAAGAAAAACAGTGTGGTTGTCCATGGTGTTTCTCAAAGGAGCTCTGCATTAAGTTTCTGGATTCAGGTTTGACTTCACCTGGTCCTTTGCCCTGCACTTGCCTGATCAGGGAGGGAAGGCCCCACGGCATGTTGCAGTAAATAATCAAAAATCAATTTTGGCAGCCTACTCAGTGAAAAGGAATGAAAAAGCAGAGGTGGCAGGAGGGGTTTTTTAAGGCTTTCAGGAAGGGTAGTGGTTTTCACCTGTAATTCAAAAAACAGCAGCAAAACAGAGAGAGAACTAAAACATCAAGGACAAATGCAGTGTGTGGAAAAAGCCTGTTGGATACTTGTCTTTGCACCATAGCTTCTTCATCAAGAAAACAGCTTAAACCCACTACTGTTGTGCAACAGTACTCCAGTTTGGTGGCAGCGCCCTCATCTGTCTTCACGAAATATTTGGCAGTGGTCTGGGTGTAAATTTAGAAAAAAAAAACCGAAAAGGTCAGCAAACTGAAATGAGAAAAATTTTGCCAATACAGTTGTGCTGACGGGGTGATGCTGAGTGACCTGTGCCTGCTCCACTCACACAAACCCACAGCAGAAGTGACCTCTTCTGCATGAACGTGTCCAGGGCAGGTGTGGTGACCAGGCACAGAAGGATGTACTCCTGTGCTTTAGAAGCACATACTACAGTAAAGCTGCCTGCATCTCCCAGAGGGAGAAAGAATTTGACCATATAAAGGCATTTCCCTTAGTCATATTTGACCCACAGACCACCAGCTGGACCAAGCAGCAAAATAAATATTGCCACAGGAAATTTTTTAATTTGTAGACATTTTACAATGGAAAAATAAAAATGCTTATCTTCAGGTTATGTCAGAGTGTTTGGAGAAGGACAAAGCAGAAAAAATCCTGCAAATTTGTGGTATCAAAACTTACCAAGAAAGGTTTTTTACAACAACAACAAAATACATTTAAAAATTCCTACTCAAACTGGAACCAACTCAAACAGCACCAACTTCTCTTCCTATTAAGACCTTTCTTTTCAACAAACAAACCTCCTCTGCTAGGAGACAACTCACCAGGCTGATTCTTTTGTTAAAAAAGTAGAAATGCCCAATATACCCAAGAAAAGACCTAATCTCTCAAGAGCTCCAAATCCATAAAGGAAAAAGGTAAAACCTCCACGAGGCACTTCTAACATCATTAATGGACTGTAGAACATCCCCAACCCTACAGTGATGATCAGCAGTGTCAAACTTTCCAATTGGTGTGAAACTTCATCTCCTTGAGACCTGCTGTAGTTTGGGTGGTGCTGGCACCCAGAAGTCATGGTCCAGATCAGGGGCTACTGTTCTAGACACTGTATAAAGATATCACAAAAAGACATGTGGCAGCAGTGTCACATGGTTGTGGGATTTCTTTTTTGTTTTAATTGGAAAAAAAAACTTTCGGTTATCTGATGCTCTAGGCCTATGTACAAAGCACGTTTAAAAATACAATAGGCATTCAAATGGGAACATTATTAATTAAAAGCCTCCACGTACTGTACAAATGAAACGTTCTTCTCTCTACCTACTCAAGTCATTCATTCAGAAAAATCCTGGGAAAATAGTTAGGCTTCGCAATGTGCCCCATAGGTCAATGTATTCAGACTCCAACAGACCAAGTGGGAGGAGTGAGTTCCAGAACAGCAAATTCTTCATTGCAGATTCCCTCTCAAAGGGAGCACACTCAGAAATGTGCACAGCACACTCACAGAAAAAATGGCTCTAGCTCTTTACCCAACTCAAATTTTACAGGAGTCCTTTAATATGTGTTTATCCAACCAAGAAAGACATGCTGACCTATGCTCTTGTCTGAAGCACAGCAGTGGGAAGGATTTTGAAGCCCTGTAGGGTTTCAGACCCATAGCTTGCCTGCCTTAATTTTTCCTACCGTATATATCCTTATGGTAACAATTTATAGTATATATTTATACTTATACCACAACAAACCCTTTTCTCTATGCCCACCTACACCACATCCCCTTTATTTATTAAGAGGGTAGTCCTTGTGAGTCGAACTGTCCCTGGGCATCTCACTGACAGGATGTCACAGCACATATCCATAAGAGTTGGTCTCACAACTATTTACTTTTACTACAGTCCCATATCAAAAGTCCTTTATTAGTTGAGGGGTGAGTCAGAGCCAAACTTCCCCCATGCTTTAAAGTTTGGTGTTGTATTTCAGATCCATCCCCTAAATCAGACTGGCTTCCAGTGTTCCGATCAGAACAATCCCTATCTTATTTGCTTGCTGACTGCAAAACAGTAGGAAGATTGTCAATACCCTGCTCAGGCTCTAATTAAAAATCCAAACTCAAATTTAATATTTCAAACATTATTTAAAATATATTAAGATAGTCAGTCTATTGCTGTTGCTCATTACTCTGTCGAAACATAATATTAGTAACAGCATGTACAGAGGACCTGGAGCATGAATTAATAATGAGGTGCTTGTGCTGGAAAACATGCGAGAGCCTGGTTCCCCGAGCTGGCAGGCGTCCGGCAGAGACTGGTTTGCTCTTCTCTACACAGGGATCAAATCATCTGCTCAACAAAATCGTTGGGAAGGAAAGTATTTCTGATTAGTTTGCCTCCTCTGATGATTATTTTCAAAAAAAAAAAACAAAAAACAAAGATGACAGGCCATCAGAAATGAAGGGGGCCACACTGCAGGGAGAACTCTTTAAACCAGTGACACTGTACTACCATCAAACAGCAGCAGTGCTGGTACCTGAGCATCGTCCTCCACAGGGTGAGGGCCCCCCCATGCCCTCAGCCTGCCCTCACCTTGTTCATGAAGTCTCTTCTTGAGGCTTGTGAGGTGAGGCTTAATCAACTCTTTCCCTCTTTCTCATTGTCCTAATAGAAAATAAATCGGAACGAGAATCTAGAGAAGGAGCATGTGGCTTGTTAATGCTCTTGGCCCGCAGCGAAGGTATTGGAGTTGTTTGCAGGTTTTCTGTAGACTTGAGCAATGAATTAGCAAGTCAGTGAGCTCTTCAGGTGATTCCAGACAGGTGTGCAACCTAGAAAATATCTGCATCATTTGTCATATGCAAAACATACACACTTCTATGTAATGAGTATGAGCATATAAAAAAGTATCATAGTCCTGTAAGATGTATTTTAGCCAGATCAATGATGTAGCATAGAGATTAGGTGTATTTATTCATACATACATGCCATTCCTATGCATGCTTTATAGGAAACTGGCTTTCACCTGTCCTCCCAGTGCCCCATGCTGGCCTCCTCTGCCCGTGCATGCTTTTCTCCTGAGGGTGACCCCAGCAACCTTTGTGCTTCCTCTGTGCAGGAAGAAATGCCTGCAACATTTGCAGAAAGCAAACAATAGTTGCTAAAGGTGTTTGTGCCCTGAATTTTAACTGTGCCCCAGCCTTACACACCATTTTCCTTTTAGATGAACTTACTGTTACCCACAGTGCAGCATTCAGTTCTGCACCTACTGCCTTGTTCTCACCTTGTAAATTAAAAGGTGTGAAGGAGAAGGAAATTTTCCAGAGTGAATGAGAGAAATTATTACATAATTTTGTGTAATTTTTGATGCAGGAAACAATTTTCTCAGTGCACCTGTTGGGGGGAGAAACAAGGCTTCTTCAACCATCAATCTGTGGGACCTCAGAGCTCAGCCTGAAAGCAAAGGTGAAACGAAATACGAAAATTGCAGTGCAGCAGAAGAGGAGTCAGCTATCTGCGGGCCTCTGCTGAAATCCCATCTTTCGGGTAGGGTTTCTTGTGCATTTTCGTGTTTTGGTCACCTGACAGTAGCTCTCTGGCCTAATTGGTTTCCTAGTTAACAGACTAAGTAATGATGTAACCAGAGTGTGTGGGAACCAGACCTGTGTGACAGATACAAATTTTCCCAGCCATACTAATTTTGCCTGCTTACCTGGTTCTGCTGCTGGTTATCTGGAAACTTGAACTACTTAAAGGATATAATGAGCCCAGCAAAGGCTGAGACACAGCTTAGTCATTTAACACAAAATTATCCCCTGCTGTGAAACACACTAACTTGTGAAGTCCAGTTATTTTTGTTACTAACCAACACTGTGTTTTAAGAGATATGTCTACAGCTTTTCTTTAGCTTTTCTGTGGTTGGCTGAAGTGAAAATTAGTTGTCTGTAGCCTAAAGAAGCAGATCCACTCTGTTCAATTACAAACTTGTCTCAATAACCACTTTCTGCTCTTGACTGTTTGCTGTCCCCAAGCGCTCTCACACAGTGTTGCTCGTTTGTGCTGGTGACTTTTGTAGCTGAATGTTGTTGTTATTGCCTGTATGACAATACAAGCGATTCAGAAAGGCTCCAGCTAAGATCAGGGTCCTGTTCAACTGGGCACTATATAAGCCTATCATTGAGAAGCAGTCCTCTAAATGCAAAGTGGTTGCATCCCAAATACCTCTGACAGAGGAGGTTTGTTGGATAGGAAAGCTTTGCAGCCTCTGAGACAGTAATTTTTAAAACAATCAGCCTGCGAAACAGCCTCATGGAAAATAATTAAAATTACTGGGAAAAGGGAGCACCTGGCATGGAGGAGGCCTGACCAGCTCCACGTGCTGGGCAATGAATGAATACTTCTTTCTACTGAAGCATAAAATCTCAGTGAGTACACATAGCTCATACTGAGCAAAGGAGCAGCTTGAGTTTGGGATATGCCTGGCACTTGTCATTTCTGTGCTTCTCAGGCTATTCCCACTTGCCCTTGCAGAAGGGCCCATGTCTCTCTGCACAGCAGTTAAATATATTCTAACAAGTTGGGGCACCCAGGCTGCTGCTGGATGGGCTACAGAGCCTGGGGCAAACCTTGCCACGACCCTGGTGGTTATTGTTCTGCAGCAAAATGCAGCTAGTATAGCTGGGTCTGAAATTCTTCAACAAAGAGGAAGAAAGTTTTATGTTTGTTTGCGTGCATCTGGCTGTTCTTTCACTTTGCACTCATAGACACGTTTGATAAATGGAAGAAACCGAGAGCAGAAGCAAGACATTGGATGTGAAACTGGCTTATGTTTTTCTTGAAAGTAGGACTCTTAAATGATGACAGAAGTGATGACAGAAATCATGAAAGTGGAAGGGTTTTGCATACACTCGATGTGGTTAATCCAGTCAGTAAAAGTAATGTTAAAAAAAGGACATCCTACAGCATTTTAGTATCTTTCCACCTGAAGTTTATATGATGCCTCGTGCGTATGCAATGGATCTGAGGCCTGACATCTATTTAAACTCTTTGGGAGCAATATCAAACATTAATGGGGATTAGTGTTAGAACTGGTGTAAACATAACAAACAATCTGCTGTAAGTGTATGCTCACATTTCCATATGTTATGTAGGTAAGCAGAGCCACCGCAGAGGAAAGAAACCCTGAGCCGTAGTTCTCAGCTAACTTCTAGGATGAGTAAAGGCAGACACTCGTAGGGCACAGCTATCTCATATCAGTATCTACATACTCATAAAATGCTCTGTCCAGAGCTGCAATTTAGTTTTGTCAAAGGTAAGAAAGATTTAAAGAGATGCAATTCCATTGTGCAAAACCACTAAAAAACAGATTAAAATGATTTAGTACTTCCAGGTGCACTGTAATTCTTGGCAGAAATAGCTAATTCCAGGTGTGTTACTTCAAAAAAAAAAAAAAAACTCTAACAAAAATCCAACCCTGTTGTCAAACCTGGATAAAACCATCAAGCTAGAAAAACAGAAGCTAAACTAGGAACAAAGTCCAAAGTAGAACTGCGGAAAGACAGCCTCTCCATTGAAGAAATTATTGCATATAAGTGAATCTCCCTATTACTTAAGTAAACATAGCTTGATTCTGGGCAATATTTCAAAAGAGATAAAGCTTTGGCATGCATGAGCACATAGAAAGATGACATATTCACAGTGGGAGGTATGAGGTGGGGTTTCCAGTAGTGCCAAAATTTATCTCACACATACATTCTTAGGGCCAGATCCAAAGCTGATGAAGCAAAGAGCAAATCTTTCCACTGCCTTCAACTGGCTTTGTATTCAGTGTTCACTCACGCTAGGAGAAATGGGGGAAAAATACATTTGTTTCCTTATTTGAAGCCAAATCGTTTACACATTTTCCCTTCTCCTTTTAAGCCTGGGGAACTGTTGTCATTGACTTCCTCAGGGGCAGGTCCTTAATCAACAGATCAAAATATAAGCTGTACCACAAAATGGAAAATACTATTATACCAGCTAAAGTTATTTGCTTCAGCAACACATGTGGTATGGGATATTATTATTCTGTAATAGAACACACATTGATTCATTTGACACATTTTTTTAAAAGAGCTTTTATTTATATGATGTGTTTATGGACAAATATGCACTGAATGCTTTTTAAGTCCTATTATGGTTTGGTTTTATTTCCACATGTTCAGATGAAATGACCATAACTAGGACTAGAAACCTACAACCCTAATGGAAGCTCTTATAGTTGGTGCCAGTTTTATATCCTGCAGGGGTAGTTGCCACTATATCAATATCCCGCAGGTCAAGTTAATTTTTTTTTTTTTTTTTTTAATACAAGGTATTTTGCAGGCTCTATGCAATTCAATACAGAGTCACACTTCGTATGTGCCAGTTCTGCATCTGAATTAAAAGCCAGGGAATTGCACCAGATCAGACCTCCAGGTAAGTAGTTTTTGCAGAAATCCATGGCCACACAGAAGGAAATATGGACAAGGCAACCTTGTCTCCCCAAGGTACATGTGAAAACTCTTTAGGAATAAGGTACTAGCTCTGACAGAGAAAGAGATTTGTTGGGAAAGTCTGTTTTTTCCCAACAGCTGGGCCCTCTGCTGCTGTGATCAGTGGCTGGGTGTGTGGCACTGAATTTGCCTGCTTTTGCTTTTGTGAATCAATGATTTTTCCTTTGCTGTAACCTCCTTTCTCAGTCACACGATCACTCCCTGACTTTCAGGACTGCTGTCACCTGTGGGTGCCTAGACTGTGTCCTGCCTGTGCTAAAACATGTGCACTTCCATGAGATGAGAATGACACGGGTGAATATGGAAACCTTCCTGCCTTTGCCTTGGGACTGCTGGGCTGGGTGGCCCCTTCTTAGGGCAGAGGAGCGACAAGGTGTGACTGTGCACAGGGCCAAGCAATTAACAGCCCAGCTGTGATTGCAGAGGGCTTTCCACGGCCTCTCTCCTTTTCCCACACACACAACTCCGTGCTTGTAGGGGAGGGGAAGGGGCTTTTCATTTCCCTTCTCCTCTGGCTGCTGTGATTGCACTAAGTCGGTGCAGAGATCCTTATCTCAAAGCAGAAAGGAAAGTGAAATCTCCAGTTTTGTCACTGTTTGAGTGGTCTGTAATATCTAGGGATATTCTGTAATATCAGAAGGCACTGATTTTACTTCCATGGCATTACTGTCAATTAGAGGTGTTGATTCTGTCCAGACTGCATCATTAGGGCAGAAAGGGTCCCAAGTGGAGTAAAGGTGTATCAAACCTAGCATGAAGTAATACTGCTTTGGGTTTGTGATGCTGTGTTAAATCTGTTTTCCACTTAAAAACACGGAGGAGATGGTTTAATTTTTACCTATCATTTCAGACTCCAGACTATTAAGACTGCATAAATATTAAAGGCTTGTTATTTACATTAGAACCATTATCTTTATAGATATCAGCGCTTGTTAAACGATTCATAATGCATAATTCATTCAACCAATTCTGCCCTTTCCTCTGTTTATTATTCACCTGCAAACAGACTTTGATTTTTATAAATTTGTTCATTATTCATATCATTCCAGGCTCTCTTCACAAACATATTTTAGTGGTCTCCTTTGCTTGAAAGCTATTGTCTCCTACCATATTTTTATCAATTAGCTTCTGTTGTTGCTTGCAGAGTGTAATTGAACATTTAATAACAGACCTGAAACTCCCCCTGACTTTAATGAAGATTTACATAAGAATCTGTGGATCCATTCTAATGCTTCTGATGCTGCCATGCAGCCACTGACAGGTTCAAATAGCAAGCTCTGCCCTTTATTCCCACTTGTTGGAAACACAATAATCGTGGCAAGGCAGATTTCCCTGCTCCACAGCACAGCGTGGCTCAGTGAGAGAGCACTGGAATAGGATTTCAGAGATTTGGTTCAGGTCTTCAGCTGCCATTTCCATGCAGAGTTGCTTCTCCACGTGCCTCAGTTTTCTCTTCTGCAGATTGCTATCAGTGTTGCCTGAGGAAGACCTTGCTCTGTAGAGACCAAAAGGAGTAAAAAACACTCCTGGCATCTAACTTGAGTCACAGATATTAAGATGCTTCCCCTGAGCTGCATGAAAAGAGTCCTGAGAAGTTTCTCCACTATTTTTTATTCTTGGGGCTGCTGTTCTGAAATACCTCCAAGCTGATGCCTCACTCCCTGTTGGAGGAGTCTGGATACACTCACTGTCTCATAGCTTGACTGAAGTGCCTGAAGAAACACTGCCAGGCTTCTATAAAGAGAAAATAGTTCAGCAAATAAAGTATAATATGTTTGCCTCCAATCCAAATACTTTGATCTGTAAGATAAGAATAGTTAAGAAATAACAAAAAGTTCTTTCTGTTTTCAATTCAGTTTGTCACTATTCATCGTTAGTTTATTTTGGATGCACTTCTGAGAAGTTGCTACCTGCACAATGGGGGAAAGGAATCCAAAACAATACAGTAAAAAATTAATATGGTTGTAAATAAGTAATTTGCTATCTGAGTCTACAAATAAATGATTGCAACAGATCACAATAATTAAAGTTAGTTAAAATGTTTGGGGGGGGGGAAATCCTGTAGATTTTTGGGAAAAAAACCCAAAGTTTACACTTCAGCTTTTACATTTTTGTCATTTCAGAGTGACATTTCAAAACAAAAGAGGCATTTTTTTCCTAAGTTTAGTTTGAAATAGAGTTTTCAGTTTAGTTAGCAAAAAAGAATTTTAAAATTTTTCTGATTATTGCTTTCTCCATTATACACTCCTCTCAATATCTTTTACTTGTTTTCTTCCCACTAGAGGAAAAAGGAAGAGAAATTATTTTCACAACTATTGAAAAAATTTACAACTATGGAAAAAATTAAGAACATAAAATTGGACTCAGAATCTTCTCCTTTCTTCTAGATTTTCAGCTAGAAAAATATGACAAATGGCCCTGAAATTGTCCCTTTAATTTCTAATATCTCTCCTCTTAAAAATTTAAAACACGGTTGTTTTTTCTCTTATGTTATTCATGCTCTCCGTTTTTCTTCTTTTTTTTTCTTTCACGACAATCTTAGTAATTTTCTTGCGTCTTAGCAATTTCCTTGCACCTTGGATTGGTGTGTTATGGAGATAAAGGGTAGCTTAGACTTATTTCTGGAGATCAGAACTCAAACTCCACCCAAACAGTGGAGGAGCAGCAGCACTTCTGTGCATTGCAGTGTCTGATGTCGCACTTCTGATCCAGTTTTAGATCTGCCACAATCTCCAGTCTACCACACTCAGCAGAAAATCTATTCTTTTCTTCATACCTATCTCAAATTCAGCTGATAGTGATTTATGAAGAGAATCCAAGTCCACAGATTATAACAATCTCTTACAGTCTCTTAATGAGTGATGGAAGCATCAAAAGCGAGAAACTACAATACTGCTTGTTTCTACTAGTCCTCATTTATCTTTTTGCCTTCTTCTCTCCCTTACACCATGAGTTTTCCAACATCTGATGCTTGGGGACTCCATCTGTAATTTTGTTTCCCAGTCACCTTTTGTCCCTTCCTCACGCAATGCATTCACACAAGCCCTGTCAGCACAGTGGAGCCCTGGCCAAAATGGCTCAGCTTCCTTCCCAGGGTGTCAGAGAGCCAGGAAGAAAGGTTTGTTCAAGGTCTTGGCTCCCTCTCCTGGCTGGCTTTGCAGCAACTTTAAATGAGATTTTAGCCCTTCAAAAATTAGTGTGTGCTTACTGCCAACGCACACTTGAAACAAGTGAGAAGAGCACTCTAGTGTTGAGACTCTGGTTTAAAAAATAGAAAAAATTAGAAAGTTAGAAGCTAATCTCACTAAAAATATATAAAGTAAAACCATCATGTTTTTTATATAGACTATTTTTAAAAGTTTTCCTCCTGCCAAGATTTCTTCAACGCTACATACACATGAGAAAGGGTCTTTTTAAAAAATTGTTTGTTTTTCTGGACTACCTGTATTTTCCTTCTGACCTGCTGGCTCTAGACTTCTACTTAGCAAATGTCCCAATAAAAGCTGTGTGTTATCCTTAAACAGTGGTAGCATTCCCCCTACCTGCTAATTGCTTTATTTGTCCTTACTGCTTCCGTTCCCTCATCAACAAAGGCTTTAGCATAAAGGGCAATGAGGTAGAACATGACAAGGAGAGTGGGAGCCAGAAGAGTGAATACTTCTGTAATTACACAGTAGCCTGGAGTAGCTCTTCTCAAATCAATTATGTAGCCTGGATTGCCCAAAACTCTGAGGACAGAGCCCTTGTTTTAATTTGCCTATGGAGCTATGTGCTCCAATAATGGGCAAAATTCTTTCCCTGTCACCAGTTGGCTTTTATCAGAATCCACATAATTCCTTCCTTATTTATTTTTATTTAATTACTTCATTAATTGTACGTTGTATTTAGCAGAGCTACAAAACAATCATTGCAAATTGCTTCACAAACATTAGCAAATGAAGTTTCACCTTGTCTTGCTGAAAGGTAACGCCACATCCATTTTTCAATGGGGGAAACTGAGGCAAAGGATTGTAATGGAAAGGGATTAGAAAAAGCAACTGAAAAATCATCCATAAAATCCTGATAAACTACAGTTGTAAAGTAAATTGCCAGATAAACCAAGAATTTAACCCAGCAATCAAACATTTATCCCAAACTCTATGCTTGCTGTGCACTCCTCAGTTTTATCCTTCTTGAGAGTTTATAAGGGGCATAAACCTAGATGGTATAAAGGCAAAGTATTGCCAGTGCCAAGAAGATTTCAATAGTTTTGGAGATTTATTTTTGTTGTTGCTCTAGAGTTTGCTAAATAGAATACTTCATGTAACAGGGACCATACAGGATTAAGGAGAATGAGCATCTTGACCATCAATTGATTTCACAACTCCATGCAGGTCTCTTATCTTCTCAGGCTTCTTCCTCTTGCTGTTACAGACGCCACTGTCAGAACTTCCTTGGGATCAGTGATTGGGATTTGGCCCATGTGATGGTCACTGCCCTCATGTGTTTCTCATTTCTTCCTTCCCTGTGGGACACAGAACAGAAGCTGTCTCCAAATGTCCGTGAAATTTTGGAACCACGCAAAAATTTGCTTTAGATCCCTATGGTCTTCATGAATGGATTACCAATATGCAATGAGAAGTCGCAGTACTGGGTGTTTTATTTAAGCAATGGCTTTGGCAATACTTTAATGAAGAGGAGAAAGTATTTTTGATTATACATTTAAAAGTCATTACAGCCACTGCCTGAAAGGAGAAGCTTACAACAGGCAGAAGGGAGCCTAGAGAGGCTATTCAGGTAACAGGGGTGTGTATGCAATAACAGAGGGAAAGGCCTGAAGTGAAATTTTGCACAAAATTTTGATGAACAAGAACACTGAAAAAATATTCCATATTTCACAGTTTGAAGCTTTCTAGATATTTCAGATGAACTGCAAGTAAATTTAGATTGAAAACAGTTTCAGACTCTTAGTTAAGAAAGAGATCAGCTCAATACCCATTCATGAAAAGTTTGTGATCATAATGTGTATTTGTCAGTGGAAAAGGTTTATCTGGAAAAAAAAATGTGTCTGGCTCTAGTTGTAACCTTATCTGCATAACCTGTAATAGAATAACTATAGCTATAGAAAGACTTTTGTTCTTTTTGGCATAGTTGATCAATTAGATGCGTAGGATGGAGTTACAAAAGCTCTTACAGTTTTCAGGAGCTGCTTTGCTCTTCATGGCTGTATGAACAGCACGGTGCTAGAAATGATGTTACAAGGAGTGAAAGATATTTTGAAAACGGAGTTGTTCTTCTTTATGTGATGTAGCTAAAGCCCTCAGTTGCCACTGGTTTCCCATAGGAAAGATGCCACAGAAATACACATGAAGGATCAGTCATTGCTTCAGCCTGTCTTGATGGGGGAAAATAAAGGCAATGCTGTTATGTCTGTTCTCTACACAGGGAGCTGAGGCACAGAGGAGGAGGCTAATTCTTATTCTGGGGGTTGTTTTGGGTTGGGAGTTTTTTTCAATCAGCTCTTTAAATTAATTTTTATTTTTGATGCTTCACCATCACTATGGCCCTCATTGGTCAATAAATTGCCCAGAAATTTCTGAGGAGGTCACTGGAAGAGCTGGGAACTGAATCATTTGTAATGCGAATCAATGCACCTCCCTAGATAGGGAATAGATGTAAACCTTCATTCAAAATCCATGTCCATTTCAAAACCTCCTTTTAAAAAACAGCTGAGCTACTGTAGGATTACAGTTTCAGGTGAAGCAAGCCAGAGCCAGAGCAGATCCTTACTGAATAACCTGCTGTGTGCCAGGTGAAAGCAGCACAATTTCAAGGCTGCGTACCCTTAGAAAGTCCAATGATCCCATGGAGAGTGACTAATTGACTGGGAATGAACCAGTACATCTTGCAAGATTTTTCTCTAGTCAAGTTGGGTGCCAGTAAAATAGTCTAAAGAGTCAAAAATGAAAAATTTAGTAATTTATTTATGCACAGAAAGTCCAGTAGCTGAAGTGCAGCCTTGTCGGTGGAGCATCACCTCCTGTGCCTGAGCTCTCAGTCATGTCAAAAGGCAGCACCTTTTCTGTCATTCATTAAATTTTACTAGAAAAATCCAAATGCATTATCATCCTGATAATAATTTGGCATGTTAGCCATGTTAGTCACTGCTGTAATGCCCAGACGGTCAAGAGAGCAGGGAATAATTGTCATTTGTGAGGAGACAGTATTACACAGTTAGATGGAAATCACCCCTTTAAGGATTTATAGGAAAACAATTGGTGCAGTATGGTGTCCAGCTACCTCCCCAACTACTGCTAATGCATTTGTGGAGGCATTAACACATTAAAGTTTGAGCTAGGCTCCCCCTTATCTTAGAACAGCCACCAAATGGCATTCTTTCAGTATTAACTTTCTGTCACTTCCAGCTCAAGATGTGACCTAGAGTAAAAGGCTTTCTATCGTCCCATCAGCTCCCTTAGCTAGTCCCTTTCATTGCATGTTAATTTTGTGCCTTCATTTCACAGTGCACAACAGGAAAAAAAAAATAAGCTTCTAGTAAGATTCTTCCAATTAAAAGAATTTTTTTAATACTTTTTTCAAAGTTAAAGATAATAAAGCCAACTTAAAATTTCCACAAACTTCAGATATTAAGGAGTACCCAGCCTTACCACACAGGCTGTGGGCAGGTGCACTACAGAGTATTTTCTCACTCATATATCACTACATTTGCTAAGTTAACAGGGCAAAAATAAAACAGTTGTCTATTTCATTAAACATTCACCTCTTTTTTGTTGCCATATGCTGCATGCACACTGGTGTGACATCCCTCCACCCTTAAAAATCCCCTCCCGCAAAAAACAAGATCAATTTCTAAAACTCATGAACTATTGTCATCGCCCACAGCCCGTGCTGACAGGCAGGGGCTCTGTCATGATGATCAGAGGCTCAGGCTGGCAGCCCAGGCAGGTCCTGCTTGTGCAGGGAACACAGTGGACAGGGCCAGCTCCCCTTCCTCCTTTCCCAAATCCACAGGCAGAAAGTAGATGACACCTCCACCTCGTGCTGCTGGAGGAAAGGTGTTACAAAGTGTAGCCTAGTAAAGTGACAAAGTGGCATATTTTACTTGATATTTATGTTGAAGGTGACTTCTTACATGTCTAACCTTAAGAGTAATAAATATAACTAAAGTATTGATGAGAAATAATATATAAATACATTCCTGTGTGGCCAGTCCCACCTTTGGAGATGTGCATTTGGCTTTTTAACTGACACACATGACTTTGTTGCTTTGCTGGCACAAGCATCTCTCCAGCTCCATGTTCTTCCAAGTATCTTTGCTCCAGGAGGCAGCAGGTAGGGTTTGACAGGGAGTGACTGCAGCCAGCAGAGATTTCCCACAGTGAATAACTGGATGTGAGGGGGAAGAGAAGGGGCTGCAAGCAGCCCAACACACTGGGAAACAACTTATTTATCACTGGGAAAGCAGAGAAAGCTGAAGGAGCTAAGCCTCCCTTCATCCAAATCTTTAACCTTTGAGGGCTGGGGGGTTTTTGGTGGATTTTTTTTTTTTTTTTTTTTTTTTTTTTTTAGGGGGAGAAGGCTGAGGTTGGGGGGGTGGAGAGCAAAAATGCTGACCTTAATTAATGGAAGGCCCACTAGAGCCGAAGGAAAAGGTTTGGCTCTCAAGGCTTGGGCCTCCCCCTGAGCCTCTCCTGGGTGTAATGAGAGAGCTCAGCTTCATTACTGGCAGCTGAGGGGAAGGGTCACTGGGGCTGGATTTGCAGGGCCCTCATTGAGGGATCACTCCATGCTGAGAGAAGCTGGCCATGCTCTTGGACACCTGGTCATTAACATTGCTAATTAGCGGCCATTAATCAGGGCCCTGGGTTTTTTGTTGTGTGTCACCGGCTCAGAGGAACCAAGTGAATAAGAAGATTGTTTCATTACCTCCACAAGAGGTGGAATGAAAGCAGTTCCCATCAGCTCAAGATGAGCTGAATTAAGGGAAAGGTTAGACAACAATTTAAGATGAGCTGCCAAGGGGGAGCTGGGGGACCTGAGCTGTCCTCTGAGAGGAAAACCAGTCAACTATAATTAATGAAATCTTCCACAACCTCACTCTAATCACCGTGTGAGCTTCTCACAAAAAAAACCCCTATCTTTCGCATCGGAAGAACCCTAATTTGTCTGTTTATGAAATCCTAATCTTGGCAAGCTTTAATTCCATGGGATTCTAGCACCATATATATACATACACATATATATATATATGCAAGTGTGTATACAAGTACACACTCACGTGTCTCTGTGTCTCTGTGTTTGTTTCATATATTTACCTGAGTCAGCAAAGATGCTTTTCACACAGCCAACCCCACTGGCAGGGGGAAGGGGAAGGAACAGCAAAAATGTGTATTAAAAAGTATCTAGACAGCATTTAAAATATTTATCTAAACGTTTGCAATTTATGTGCTATGGCTCTGAAAACACTGAAGAAATCTGGTGTGTTTAAGAGGCAGAATAATTAACAGCAAGTTCTGTTTCAGTAGGTTAAAAATGACATGGGAAAAATGATAGTTATTGGCGTACATAGGAAAAAGTAAAGAATTTAATTAGCAACCAGATTGTTAAAATGCAGTGTTCTCCTCCCATGCTCCATTGTCTAACTTTTGTGGAACAGGTGCCTAATTTTCCTAATGGGATACATTTTAATTGACAAAGTAGTTTGATTGCTTCACACCAATTTTCAGTTTTTTGCTTACTTCTAATATAATAAACTCTTTTATTTCTACAAACTCAGATGCCCTCTAGAAAGTAATTAGAAGCAGGTTTTATCTGCCTGTCTTTTTTTATAAACCACTTTTTGATTTCTAAAACCAACTAACCAAAAGCTTGATTTGTTCTGCTGATGTGTGAGAGCCAGTAACTTTTAGTCATATGCACTGAGCATTTCAATCAAGTTGTTTGCATATCCATTCATTTCGGAAAGACTCTCAAAATGGATTACAAACATTTAATTGTAAGAGGAATAAAATAATTAAGGAAGGACAAGTGGAAGTTAAAAATATGCCTAAGAATTCACAACAGTTATTGGATCGTTCACATCATGGGGCATAAATTCCTTCTTGCAGTTTTAAAGGACTTTATTCAACCAGGCACATTGCCTTTCCTAACAACAGAAAGTAAAACTGTGTTCCTTATGTATGTGATTCTCTTTGTAGAGCTGTGAGGTTGGTTAAAATGTCCATAAAACTAATCTTTGGAGCATTGCAGCTGGTCTGGAATTCTATAATATGATTTCTGGGACTTCATGGGAAAGTTGAAGGCTCAAGGGGAAATTACACAATGAACAGCTGAGAAAAAGTTGCATTCTGGCACAGAATCATGCAAATGGGGCACATTCTTCAGTTTTCTCATGACGGATTGTCTCTGAAACTCTGAGCCAAGTTGCTGAAATGCTAATGAAGGAGAAGCATCAATGAGCGGTGTCATCCTGGGGGCTTCTGAAGGGGACAGAGTAGGAGATGGAGGGAGGGGACGAGGGGGAAGGAAGGAAGGAAGAAAAAGAGAATGAAAAGAAATGAAGCAGGAGTTTCAAATATTGGGGCTGGCCCACTCTTAAAATTAAATGTGGGCGCTGTGGGGAAATAGAACCGTGATGAACTCTGTTGAACAAGTCCCTCTTGGCTTACAAAAATGAATAAAAGCACTTAAAAGCTACAGAGCTTGGCTCTGACTGGGGGGAAGTGAATGTAGGCACTGCTAACATTGAGAGCCACCCTTGTGTTTGATACAGGAGAGAGAAGGGTGCAAACCCCCAGACTTACTAGAGTTAAGCCTGGGGGAAGCAAACAAATGTCTGAGGGACACCAGTGCAGGCACCGTGGGCAACAGGAGGAGCTGGAAGGTGCAGCAGGAAAACCATGTCATAGTGGCCAGCAGAGAAATATGGTGGGATGACTCACACAACTGGAGTGCTGCAACAAATGGCTATAAACTCTCCAGAAGAGACAGGTGAGGAAGGACAGGCCAAGCGGGTGCCCAGGTGGCCAAGAAGGCATCCTGGCTTATACCAGCAACAGCGTGGCCAGCAGGACCAGGGAAGGGATCATTCCCCAGTTCTGGGCCTCCAAGTTCAAGAAGGACATGGAGGTGCTGGAGCTTGTCCAGAGAAGGGCAACAGAGCTGGGGAAGGGTCTGGAGCACAAGTCCTGTGAGGAGTGGCTGAGGGAGCTGTGAGTGCTTAGCCTGTAGAAAAGGAGGCTCAGGGGGGACTTTATTGCTCTTTACAACTACCTGAAAGGAGGCTGTAGCCAGGTGGGGTTTGGTCTCTTCTCCCAAAGAACAAGTGATGGGACAAGAGGAAATGGCTAAAGTTGCACCAGGGGATACTTAGATTAGATATTAGGAAACATTTCTTTACTAAAAGGGTTGTCAAGCACTGAAACAGGCTGCCCGGGGAAGTGGTGGAGTCACTGTCCCTGCAGGTATTTAAAAGACATGTAGAGGAGGTGCTTACGGATATAATTTAAAGGTAGACTTGGCAGTGCTGGGTTAACAATTGAACTCTATGATTTTACAGATCTTTTCCCACCTAAACAATTCTGTGATTCTAAGGAATGTGATACCTTTGCAAAAATTTTAGGGAATGATGCTTTATAATGGGTCTTTTACAGGTCTCTAAAAATTATTACTACTTGCAAATTCTTAAAAATGGCACTTTTTTAATGGCACTTTTTTAATGCACATACTTGTGTACTTGGTGAAGAAAATCAGTTACTTTTCCCATAGATAGGTGAGCTTTATAATCAGATACCCCAAAGCTCAGACACCAACACTCCTTAAATATTTGGCTTACAAGTTCTAGACCCTGAAGCACATTTATATTAAAAATACCCAGCAGGCTACATTTTGCAGGCTTTCAGAATTGTTCTGTTCTCTCTCAGACCCCGGTATAAATGGCCCAAGATCTCAGCAAGTTGGTACTGTGCTATTTTGAACATCTGGTTGGCGGTTGCTTCCAGCCAGCATTCCTGGAGGCACTGCCGGGTGCTGAGCACTTTAAAATATGGCTCTCAGCACTCCAGATGCTACATGAGTTATTCAAGCTTATGGAAGGGCTGTGAAAAGCTGGCCGCCACAGAGGAACAAAATCCAGTCATCTGCCCTTTGTCCTCATTGCTAGTGAGAATAGAAAATTGGTAGGTGTTGTAAGTGTTGTGTAGAGGGGAGGAAACCAAACTCCCAGTGTTTGGGTCAGAGTGAGGCAGGGCTGTGCAATGGATGTGTTACTGAACCAGCAGTCTAAAACCTTGCTGTTGACTTCACTTATAATCTCTGGCAAATCCCTTTACCCAGTTTTGTTCCCTTTCCCACTTCTTGGCCCCACTCTCTATGTCTCTTTAAATTTGTTGAGATGAAGATAACTCTCTCTTCCTAGTTTTGTCTAGTGGTTTGGTTTTTTTCCAGTACTGCTCTAATACAAGCAGAGATAAAACCAGTATAGCACAATTGCACCGAACCTGCAGTCTGCCATGTGAAATCCTTCAGACCAGTTTGGGAATGGCTGTGCTATATTTGGCCCACAGCAGTTAGGTGTGTTATTGTTGAATGTAACTGTGCTTTAATAGAGTGCTTTAATGGTGGGGTTTACTGCTTTCAAGTCTCAGCAATACTTACAGCCTTAGTTTCACAAGCAACCTTTACATTTGCTACAAGTATTTGCACGTGCAAATCACTGGGCAGTGTCTCCCTGACCACTGCTCTTTTTAAAGGTTATGTTACATCTTGTAGCAATATTATGGAATCTAAGAGCTGTAGGCACAGAGCAGGACTTGTGCAAGCACCAGTTTTCCCTGATGCTGTAGTGATGCAGGAGACAGCAGAGAGGTGCAGGCAGATGTGGGAACACCAGAGCTCTCCTGACAGCAGCAGGCTGAGGCTGGGGGCACCACACCGGTGAGCAAGTTATTGCCCACCCTTTTGAGTTGTTTGGTGGGAGAATTTTTGCAGATGGTATCCTCTGAAGTGAGAGGCATAGCCCAAAGATATTTTTGTTTTAAGTCATCACAAGGACCAGAGTTGACCTGGAGCTAGGTTGGCCATTTGATACTTAATGAGATATTGATAGGGAGAGAAGGGACCAGTTACAGAGGAGGCACTTAAATCACGACCGGCATGTGAGTAAACAAACTTCTTTAGGTACCTGACCTTGAGTCCCCCAGGGTAGAGTTAAAGGAGGGGAGAAGAGAGCAAGTCCTCCCTCATAAAGTCCACATAGACACACAACCCACAGTGCTGCTAACCTGCAGGGAAAGGGCTGATGGCAACATAGAGGTGTACACACTGGAACATACAGCTTTTCTTGTTCCCAAATGATATTTCAATGGCTGTAATTAATGTGATTATGGGTGCTGCTCCTGCCTTCCAGGACTCATGCCACCTTGTCCGAGCCCAAACCCTCAAAGTGAAGCCCTGTCCTTCTATGCAGTGGTGTCCCAAAATGAGACAGGGCATGCCCACCCAAGGGCTTCTACAGCTCTCCCACCACTGCAGACATCTCTCAGTAGTTAGTACATCCCACCCTGCTCCCAGCCTGAGCACACTGCCTCTCAGAGACCCTTGGCACCAAGTTGGGACTGTGCCAAAACTAGACATTTACTCCTCCTTCATTGCCAGCCTTTCTGAAATACCTTCCATACCCCTGCAGGTGGGGAGGCATTTCTCACCTTCTGAAAGTCCTGCTTGTGCTGCTGCTTCATGTCATTGGTCTCCCAAGCCAGGGCTGTAACTTCCCGATTTGCTGTGGAAGGATTGTTCTCGCAGCCCATCAGCACTATTAAAAAAGATGGTAAGTGCTGAGATCAAAATATAAGCTCTTTTCTGTAGGGTGGCTATATAGTTATGCAAGTGCTGGAAAGTATGTGTGCATTGGGAGGAGGAAGAGCAAGAAAAGTTGGTTGGATTTTATTGCTTTATTTAAATAAAAAAGAGATTCTTCTATAAGAGCTGGAGGTTCTTCGGTGTGTAAGAAGATTTTATGCCGTTCTACCCAAGCAGCACTGAAACAGTAAACAAATAAGTTACATCAAAGCAACCAGAATGCAGCATAGGTGGTCATAGCACAAAGCAGGCCAATATTTAAAAAAAAAAAGAAAAAAAACAAAAACAAACAAACAAACAAACCCATATATAAAATAAACATGGATGAAAAGAGGAGCTTGAAAGGGCAGTTATGGCCACAGCCCAGGACCAAAAAGCTCATATATTGGCACTCAAGGTTTTGATTTTTTTCTAATAATAATAATAAAAAAAAAAATTAATTAACATTTTTTATCTCTCAAACTGAACTTCTCCAAAGTCTGGGGATGTAAAGCAGAATTTTTTGCTCAAAGGGTCATCTCCAATGCTATATTGTATAGAGCGGTATGATTACAGTGAACACGAATTAGGAGATCCTAAAACACGCTGACAGCCCCTAACATGCCTTATTGTGCTCCAGTGCTCCAGCTCGTATGGTACAGTCAGGGGACCACACACAGTTCATAACAGTCATAATGGAAAATTGTACAGGCTGGTCTAGCTAGGCATAATTGGATGGGCAAGAAATGGAGTTTTCCAGCTTTTGGAGTTGTTTACTTGACCTGTTTTAATTTTAGTTGAGATGGAATAATACGTTTCTCAAGGAAATATTCAGGCGTTGTCACTTTTTAGCCTAATAAATCTCATCTTCAGGAGGGTCTCTAAGATGTTAACATTTCTAATGGGAAAGAATTCAAACTCTTTTGACATTACAGATTAAATTCACAGTAGTTGTGCAGCTAACAGCATTTACACTGAACCAATTGAACTGCTTGAAAGTTTTATAGGAACCAACAAAGGGATTTTTCACCATATCACTTGACCTGCTCTCTCCCACTCTGCCAGTTTGCAATTTACTTCTTCTGACATATCCTTAATGCAAGTCCTGGTGTGCCAGTGTCACCTTGAATTATGTTTATTTTGAAACCTTGTGGACATCCCTGTTGGCCCCCCCAGAGAAAAGCACTTTAAGACTGACTGCTGAGAATCAGTAATGGACTGTGTTTACTTTACTCCAAGTCCAGCAGCTCTTTGGGCTGTGTTTTGGCTGGATTATTGTCCATGGTGACACTGGGGGCTGACAACACTCTAACGCTGCAGTTGGCCTGCATACTTCAGCTGAAAGTTTTTGCCATACCAATTTTGGAGGGATTGAAAAAGCCACAAAAAGTGTGAAACTCAACATCCTGACATATGAGCTGTGGCCCATGAGAAACAGGTGTCCCCAGAGAGCACCAATGCTTTGGGTGTTCCTCATGGCCAGAATGGCCTTCAACATCTTAGATAGCACGGCACAGATTAAATCTGCCTTAGAATGTTCTCATTTACACCTTGCTCAGAATTCACTTATTCAGTCCCCAAAATAGGGTATTCTAGTTCTGTGTCAGTCTGTCTTGAGGTTTCTTAAAGTCACTGTAGCCAAGCATTATTTTCCTAGCAGCACTCTTGCAGTGAGGTGATTGGAACTTTTGAGTCTTTCAGCCATTAATTTTTTTTAAAATAGTTTAGCAATAGTTTAGCAAAACTTGGAAATGCAGCATAACAGAAAGATCTCAGTAACTTACAGTTTTGCAAAAAATCACAGTTGTACTAAGTCAGGAAAATAAGCCATTTTAGGGTAAACTGAAAACATTTCTAGTAATTGAATCATACCAGAATCTCCTCCTCCCTCTGCTCCCCTCTGCCTGAACCATACTTGTCTGTTTGAACCCCGGTGTGTTACCAGGACACTCTGGAAGAAACTCGTCTGGTCTTCCACACTGATGTGAGTTTCTCTGACTCAGTGGAAAATTTGCCTTGACTTCATGGCAGATGGATCAAGCTTTCTTCAACTAAATAAAGGATCCCATTTCCCAGGCTTTTTCACAGTGTCTCAGCACTGCAAAATCTGTTCAGGTTATTAAAAATAATTATGTCATCAAACTGATTTTTAGTCCTTTATATTTTGGCTTGAAAAATAAAGCTGAGAAAAAAAAGCATAAACTCATTAAGCCCTAATCTAAAACAAAAGTTTAGAGCCAAATGTTCATGTTCTGTCTTTTCATTCTGTAAACAACAGTGTCCTATTAGACAGAGATAACACATAAGGGGTACAGATGACAAACAACACATTCATAGGATCTGTATTCACTCTGAACAGAAGGGAAAAAGAAGTGTGTATTTACCAGTAATTAACATGTTAACTAGTGTTTGGTGAAATCCATAATATGATTAAAAAAATAAGAATTCCTGGATTACAGGGAAGAGCAATTACCTAAATAAAAGCAACTGAAAAGTTGTCCAGAGGTATATAATAATAATAAAAAAGATCCCCCTCCCCAGTGGGAAATGATTACACAGTAATCCATGCCACTTAGTCAAATATCAGAAAAGGATCCCATAGACCCATAATTAGCAATGTAACAAGCAGAGCCTTGAGAAAACAAGCTGGTCCTCAAGACAATAATCTTCATTGCTAGCACCCATCCAACAGCCTGCGTCTCAAGGAGTGAAAGAGGCAGGCGAGATAATAAAAGGACCTACGGAGCCAGCAGGAAAGTTCCCCATGTGCTACTTTGAGTGGCCGTCAAGGGGGTAAAAAGAAGGTAGGAGGGGGCAAAGCAGTCGTGCCCTCCCCTCCCAAAAAAGAATGAAAAAGAACGGAAAAGAATCCAAGTTGCTTCAGCAGAAGCTGCCTAGCGACACACAACTAATTACTACGACTGGTCCCCTGTTTGCAGATCTTGTTATCAGTAAAAATAATAATAAAATGAGCCCTAGCAGTCTGGATATCTGCAATTACAGTGTGAATTGCATGAGAGGATTATATGAAGTGCTCTTGGCGTGGAGGGTGGGGGACCAAGGCGCTTCAACTTGAGAGCAGCAAGCAGCTGCTTTGGGGCTTTGCACCTGCTGCTCACCAGGCTGTTTTCACCTCTAGACGAAAACAGGCTTCTCTCTCCTCCTCTGTCTCCTTTCTTTTCACACAGAGCACAAACGTAAAAACAGAGACGGATTTTTATTAAAAAAAAAAAAAAAAAGAGAGAGAGAGAGAGAGAAATAAAGATGGAAAGAAAATGAAATTGTTTTCCTAAAGAAGTTTCACTGAAGCAACATGAGGGGCGTCTTAGGGCAGCCAAGGGGAATCTGAAGATGGAGTGTGGGGCCAAAGAAACAGGCAAGCGGCTCCATTTTAATGCAGAGGCAGCAGACAGAGTGCGATCCGAGATTGGCAAAGTTTCAATGTAAATCCAGGGGGGCAAGGGGGATGGGGCTGGGATGAGAAGAAAGGACTCTTTTACTGTTTCATGCTTCTAAGTCCTGCCGATCAGCATAAGCTCAGCTCGACATTCTGGGAATAGCAATGAGGCACACACAACAATCAAAACACCCTAAATCTGTTTGATGATTCAGACACTTCGTGCATCTGCACCGACAAAATGGGACTTCAATGAAATAACTTGGAGATTTCCACAGAGGGGGGAAAAAGTCGGGGGAACATGAGGATTTTTAATTAGTAACTCTGAATACAAGCCGTTTTTTTAATTAGGTGTTTGCACTACCACTTTATTCTTAAAGGGAGATTTGTAAGCGCGTGGGATTGTTGTGAAAGAAGATCCCGGACAGTTTGTTCCTAACATTTTGTTGCAACCTGCATTTGCTCCTAAACAGCTTTTCTTTAGCAAATGAAACTCAGCCACAAATCTGAGCAAATTGTTCAAATTAAGGCTGAGATTTTTTTTTTTTAAAGTTTTAAATGCATACACACATCTGTAAATACATACATGCGGATTTGTAGTGCCCAGGGTAGGTTTCAAGGCCCTGCAACAGTTTTCTTGTGTTTCTGCATTTCAGATTATACTCTGTGACTAACCTAGTTAAATATATATAACAGTACTGTAGGCACTATATACATAACTGCATCATAGGTAGGGTTTAAACAGAGATAGCAGAAGTTTGTGACTGAGTTGAATGAGATTCCCGTATGACTTTATGGCACTGCAACCACCACTTTTAGAGCAAACCACTAATGATTGCAAGCTTCAGAGTCTGAAAAACGATGGGTGAAATCCGGGACCCTTTGAAGTCATTCAGTGCTTTTTATTCACTACTGGGGTCAGGATTCATGCTCAAAATCTCTCGAGTGTGCTCTGGCATGGCACAGTGAGGTACATGTCTCTCACACACACAAACATGCACTGTGAACCTGCAAAATGTCATGTGAAAAGGCATCCTCCCTGTGGTAAGCCGTGATTTTTGGAGCCTTAGAAGACAGATCTGGTCTTTTTACTAAACTAACCCCCTAGGAACATTTGGATGGGGACACTTCTGTGTTAATTTTAAAAATCTGGCCAAAGAGGAAACTGAGGCATTAAGATATTTCTACACCTTTGTCTCTTGGTTCTTGGACAATTTTCTTGTTTGACAAAACATTTTACAATGATGTGGAAGAGATTCAAAGTTGGATTTCTCAATACCCACCCACACCTCCCCCCCGCCTTTTCCTAACAGGGGTACAGCAAGATCATATAAAAGGGACCATGATCATTTATCCAAATGCAAACAAACCTAAGTATGAGGATTTACCACAGCCTGACTTTCTTTTTTAAAAATTTATTTCATGTGTTAATACAAAGACTATTTAGCAAAAGTAGAATGCCAGGATTTGCATATGAATAGGTACCTAAAGATCAACGAGATCAACTCATTAGGGCCTGAACATCTAAACATACGAAAGTCAAAGAGGCCAGAGCTCAAGAGCTTGGCTGCTGAGATTCCCAGTGACTAATCCAAGTAAAGCTGATAATTTTAAACTTACTCCTATTTTTCCTGCCTTAACGAAAAAAATCCTCTACCCAAAATGAAAGCTCAGTCCAAGGAAAATAGACCTGTGATTGTGTCTGGGACGCAATTTCTTCCTTTGCCACAACCTTTCTCCATGGCACTGGGCAAGTCATTTAGGAGGGGATTCACCTGACCTAGCAGTAGCTGTCTCAAAGGGAGGGATTTTAACTACCTCATCATCCGGGCTCCCTTCGCAGTAAACGTAAAAAAAGGCACTTTCCAAAGGGCAGCTCATTCTTGCCGCACTATCCCCTCCTAAGACAGTGTCTAAATCTCTGGCTGCAGGTGCTTATCTCGTCCTCTTGCCTATGCCAAGAGTGTCTCAGAGTAGTTCAGACTGAAATGAGTGTGGAGTGTGATGTGCCTCAGTTCATCATCTGTAAAATGGGATTAAGTGATTAATGCTACCTCTGTATCTCATGGGTGAGTTAGGAAGTGGAATATATTATAAACCACGAGATGTTCAGATATTAAAATAGTGAGAGAGATATGAGTGCCATAAAAAGATAAGGTCCTGATCCAGTATCTGTGGCAACCAAGGGAATCTCTCCTCTGGCCTTTTGTGGGTATTAGATCAATCAATCCCCAGTGACATTATCCATTCACTGCAGAGTAAGTGAAGGTATGGCCAGAATTTTTCCACCGGCAGAGAAGGGAGAGGGTATGGGAAAGCCCTGACCTTACTCTATGCTTGAATAGTAGGAAGAGGGAAAGCACAAACAGGCTTTCAAAGCTGCCTACAGGATTTGGACACATCAGCTTATTAATGTTAGCGGAAATTGGGCATCCACATCTCTGGAAATTTCAGCCTCTGCATTTACAACACAAAAAGAGCCCAACCACAGAGGAGATATTTCCCTAATCTTGGCACCACTGCAGATTTTTGTTTGCGCTTCCTTGGATTAGACCTTTAGCAAACGACACTGCTCGGATGTTGCAAGAAGGACACATTTACTCCTCATCCACCCCAAGGTGTAGCAGCCAGTGTCAGGGCAGCATATTCTCATGGCTAGATCCTGAGCCTGTCATTAAATCTGTCTTTTGACCTTGGGCAAGTCACTTAACCTCAGTTTCCTCTGACTGTAAAATGTAGATAAAATATTCCCTGCCTCACGGCAGTGTTGGGAAGATTAACAGTTAGACATTGTTCTGAGAGCCTTGAATAAGAGCTGTGAGTGCATGCAGAGCACTGTTTCTATTGGATACTGCTTTCTCTTTCCACATACAGAAGGGCTGACTTTTAAACTGGCAAGAAGCCCAGGCCCGTGACTAGTGGTGTGCCCCATTTGAATGCACAATAACTACAGTTGCATGCACAAATTGGGTATCCGTGCATGGAAACTGGACACACAGTTGTTTACAGAACAGAAGAGTTTCTCTCTCGCCCTCGCTTGGAAAACTCAAGGACTCCATTTATTAAGCAGAAAAAGCAATGCCACCACCCCTGCAATATCAAACAGTTTCCAGGCAGCATTTTAAACAGGTTAATAAGGCACAATATCATTCCCTCCAGAGACTGTAAGGTGGGCACTTTAAATTGACCCGAGTTAAAATTTCACACTCATTTTACAACTCTTGCAGACCGTCTTGGTTTAAATGTGCCAGAGGAGTCGTTTTGGGGAATTTGAGAAGGGAAAAGATCTGCAGGTATTTTGTTTGACGTGTGTAAATCAGGACTGAAATAAATGGCATAAGTGCAGTTTACCCTGAGATAAATTGGACTTGGCTGAGGATCCCGCATTCTTTCTACACGAGCCCATAAACAAACCACAGTCAGGACAGCACACACATTGCATGAAGCCTCGGGAGGGCTGCTTGGCCAGGAGTTGGGCTCTGTTACCCTCACTAAAGAGCCCTGGGAGGGCTGGGGGACAGGGACAGCACCTGGTCAGTGCTGCATTGGTGAGGAGGTGCTGGTGAGCTGCGGGGATCTCAGCAGGAGCAAGGTGTGCTGGGAGGAAGGGAGGCTTCTTACTCCCTCTGTGCACAGTCTGATGTCCAGGCATTTTCCAGGATCATAACTCCAAGAGGAAAAAAAACCCAAAACCAAATCTCATGAATAATGTGGTGGTGAGAGGAGAAGGAAGAGAGAATGAAGGCAGAGAGCCACTGGCTAGGACAGCGTTATTTTTCTCACTCACAGAACTCCTTTTGCTACAAAAGCTAAACCTTCAAGCAGGGATATCTCACATTTCTGTGTTTTCTGCTTTCGCCCTGGCTGTCATTGAAGGTATCTAGAAGAGATGGCAGCAAGCTTTTCCATCGCTTTCCCGTGTCATACAGCTTTGCACAGCCTTGCCCCAAGAGCAACCTGATTACAGGCACCTTCCCATGCCCCACGGTCTGTGCCATGGCCCTGTTAGCAGCAGGAGTCAATGTTCCTCTCACACCTCAGCACACTGAAAGGAGACAATATTCTGGGATGGCATCGGGCCTTGTTGCCTTATTTATGGTGAAGAAACCGGCTGCATGGGTCTCTCTTCAGGGTGGGTGAGCAGCATCAGCTTAGGATGTCCCCATCACCACAGCTTATCTGCTTTAAGCAGTAATACACTAATTTACTACTGTGGTAGGAATGATTGAAATCTTTAGACATAATGGAGGAAGTTTAATAGGGTCTACTGAGAAACCCAGGTGTTTAGATCAGCTTAAAAATAATAACCTTCTCCCCTGCTGAGCACTTTCTTTTCACAATAAGCTCAGCTTTTATTCTTAACCATAAAGACTACCTCAGACAGGAAATTATTCACGTGATTGGTCTTTACAAGTAGCGGAGGGTTTAAATTCGGGGCTGGAGAGGTCATTAGTGGACAGCCATGTGATTAACCTTTGCTTGCCCGTTTCTTTTCACACTTTGTTAACAGCTCCCATTATTGCCCTTCTGTGTCTCAAGGAAGTAGTTTATTGACAGTATTAAAAATACATAGCTACAAATTCCAAAGAGCCCATCCTCCTGTAAAACCTCCAGTAATTTCTAACCAGATGATACAGAGCCCCTCAATTTCTGGGGAAAGCCCCTCAATTGAGCAAAGCCCCTCAATTTCTGACCAAAGCGGGTCCAGAAATAAATTCACCCATTAACACTGGATCTGAGTCAACATGTTTGTTTTGCCCATTGCAGGACGTATTCTTGGGCCTGTCTCAGAAAGTTTTATACCACAGAGAAAACCAAGGTTTAATTAAGCAGCAGTGTTAGTGCTTGTCTTAACGCACCACAGATTAACAGGAGTCACACCAGATGCTCAGTATCTCTGAGCAGAGATGGGCATCCAAAGGACTTTGAAACCTTGATCAAAATGATGCAGTCTGTACTTCCAGTGCAGTGTTTCGATTTGGAGAGAGTTCATCTGCTACTTACTCACTGGCTGTGCCCCGGGAGCGCTCGGTGCTGTGGGCAAGGGGCGGCTGGAGAGCAGCACCTCTGACTCTGCTCGTCCTGGGTGTGACACTGCCCCTCCCTCCAACACAGACCCACAGGGTCTAGAGCACGGTAGGATCTCTTCCCACAGCCAGAGAAACAAGCCATGGGGGGAAAAAAAAACAACATGGAGGCAAAAGCAAAAAGTCATGAAAGCGGAATAGTCTGTGAATTAAGTCCAAGAGGAAGCAGTTTGCACTGGTCTGCACTTTGTGAGTGTCCCGCATAAAATTTATAGTGAAGATTGTAACAAAAAAGTACTGCAGCAAAGGCTGGGGGCAGGGGAGGAGGGTGACACTTTTACTTATTTATTTTGCATTGTTGTTGCAGGGTAAGTTCAAGAGGGAGGTGAAAGGGGGGAGGTGTTCAATGGGGGCCTTTCCAAAGCAAAAGGGTCTTTTTGACAGAAAGAGAGTGTCAAGGCATTTTGACAGAAAGTGGCTGAATGTGTCTTTTCTAGTTAACTTCTGTGAACTGCTGGGCATTTCCGCACACAAAGGGGCACTTTCTTGGCAGCTGAGCGGGGAGGGCAGAAGTCAGAGAGGGCAAAAGAGGAAGAAAAAGGAGAACATCAGTTTATGAATGCAAAACTTACAGTAGATTTTTTTTTTTTTTTAAGTAGAACATGCACACTGAAGAAAGCCCCCGGGCAGCCATAACTTCCTCAGCTGGCGTTTATTTGGCAGAAAACTCAAGCCTCAGAGAATTTACCAGCACTTCAGGAAGCATCCACCCACGACATCAGTCAGCCTGAGCTCAACCCAGCAGGGTGCTGAGCCCCTTCAGTTCCTCTTAGTTACTCCCTGTTGTGGTGCTGAGCACCTTGCAGGGATGAGGCCATGGCTCAGGATGGCTACAGTCCCACTTTGGACCTGCAGATCCAAGGACTGTTCTTGGACAAGGTAAAGGCATGGAGATGAAAATTTAAAGATGTGTTTGTGATCCTAGAGGTAGCTCAGGTACCTGTGGCCAGGTGTGCACACCATTTCTGGTATTCAGGCTGACTCAGATATCTCTGCACTGTATTACAGGTCGGATATATCCTAAGAATTCAGTACCTCTTTTCTCCATCCATTATTCTATTTAGACTTTGGGGTTTTAAATTAAATGGGAAAATTAAGGTACTTGACAGAAGTGAAAACAAAAGACATCTTTAAGGATTAGGAAAGCTTCCCTAAAGATAAACAACAAGCAAAGCCCCCCTTTTTTTTTTTTTTAATCTTTAGTTTTACCTACATCTGACTATTTCTTAATCTATAACCCAAGCCAGACTAAGCCTTCCTTTATGATGGTTATACATCAGAAGTGAGACAAGATTTGGAATTCACTAGGAAAGAATTAAATGAAAAGCTACCACAGGAGAGCTCAATCAGAATGGATTGTCTCTAGAAATACCTGAGATGGAGCAGTGAGGAATTAAAAAGTTGTGCAAAAGCAGCAACAACAGGAATATTTGAAACAGGAACCTCAGCAGCAGCTTCTAATTGCAGGTATATAATTACATTTATTCAGAGGGGAAAGGCCCCAAGGCAAAGGCAACTTGCAGTTTAGTTGGATCTACAGACCCTTCTGGCATTGGCCATTTACGTCTAAACTGCTCAGAAGTAGCTTTGTGAGGAGAGTCACAACCGTATTTTGTGTTTTGACTTTCTCCTCAGAAGGAAGAACTACAGTTTAACCACACTTAATTAACCTTCAGTACTATTTAAGGGCAAAGGGGAATGGAGGCACAAAAGGCAGATAAGGACTCCTTAGAATGATTTTACTTTTGAACTCTATATTAGGAAGATGTATCTGTTCATCTTCATAAAAGCATTTTAGGAACAACATAGCAGAGGTGTTAGTGATTTTTCAACAGTGAAGTGCCTCTAAACAACACATTTTACTAATTTACCTGTACCTGGTTACAGCCCTCTAATTAAAGCTGTGTCAGAGCTTCTATGTATTCTCAGCTTTCTGGAGTTTATCACTTGACTTTAAAAATTACCTGCTGGCTAAAATTTGTCATACAATGACTTACATAGGAGTATGTTTTAAATAATAATAATAAAACTCCACTCTGACAGCTTTATATGTTATTACAGTGTTTCAAAAAATGAAACCTGTCAGTTCAGGTTTTCTTAGGACCCCCTGGAAATGGTGCTGTCTGTTAAACAGCAGTCCGTGACATTTGGGGATTGTTGCTAAGTGTTGGGAGTAAAGCCAAGTACCTCAGCTGAGGCATGTTTCCAAAAGAAGTTATTGCAGGTGTGTTTTATTAACTCACCTCCCTGTGTATTTCTTCTGCATTTTAGGTCAGAACCTTGAAGGGCTGGGTGTCCCTGGTCTACTTATGTTTTATTCTGACTGTAGTACAAAGGCAGGGTCACCTTTGGACTAGCTCTTGATGTGCTTTTGTTTTGTTTAGGGTTTTTTTGTTGGTGGTGGGTTTTGTTTTGGGAGTTTTGTTTTGTTTTGGGAGTTTTGTTTTGTTTGTTGGGTTTTTTTTACAGCATTAAAACCTGAAACTTGGCTGAACTTGAGATTATTGAGAGCTCCAAGCTAGAGTTGTTCTGCTGTGCACAGCTCCTTCTTCGTCTACAGTGGAGGTGTCAAGGTAGGAATATAGGCTGTACTTCCTTCCCCGGTGTTGTACCAAAACCTTGGGTTAGAGTCACGCCGAATTTTGATCTGACTGAGAACACATGTAGCACCCTTATTTTTGCCTGTCCTGTTTCTCCTGTGCTGGGGGCCAGACACCCTCTGGCTATCAGTTAGCATCAGTAGTAAAGTGAGGATTCCCTCTCTGCACTGTGCTCTGGTCAAAGCTGTTATGTGTGGTGAATAGCAGGACTCTGGTGTATCTTGCCGTGGGACTATCTTCTGTGATAGCTCCCACCTGTGCTCCCTTCTTGGACAAACCCAGGGAGCTCGCTGGGAACTGAGTGTGTCTTGGAGAAGCCTTGAGCTCCACATCCTCTCCCTGGAGCTGTCGTTGCTCCCTTAGTAAGGAGATGTTCCACCTGCTGATGGCAACGGAGATTGGTTGCTCACGGTCCTGAAACTTACCTTAACTACAACACCCTGGTGGCAGCAACACCTTGAATTCTGACCCCTGAGGCCACCCAGTGTCTCTGGCAGGCTTGGCATTTGCTTGCATGTTTTTTCTGTACTTTCACAGAAATCAGCAGGGGGTTTCAGTGACTGATAATATTCACTTTCTGAGCCTGGTTTAGTTCTGCTGTATAGCCAGGATATGCCGTAGAGCCAGCAGGTGTGAAAGGCTGTTCTTTTTCCTCATGTTGGCTAATGTGACTTCAAACACTCTAGTCTGAGCAGGGGTTTGCAAATGCATTAAGATTTTACTGAAGGGAAAGGTCTTTTTAGACTGACTTCCAGGGCACTCCTTGGTGTTTAAATACAGCGAGACCTCGTTTAATACCTTAGCAGTAGGCTCACAGCTGTACAAATGTCGCCAGAGCCACCACAAAACCAGTTGCTTTTCTGCCACAACTTTGTAACTAAGCTTTTCCATTGTAAGGTTGGTTTTGTTGGGGTTTTTTTATCGATTTTAAGTTCTGGTTTCTGTTGCATTTGATACACCTGTTATGATTTGGAAGAGTGACTCAGGCTGGGAGCGTCCAAGTTGGGATCTGAGCTTTGCCACAAGCTGGTGTGAGAGAGGAATTCTCTTCAGCCACCTGTGTCTCCCTTAATCTTGCTGTAAAAGTGGACTGACAGTACTTTCCCCTTCCCTATTTAACTGAAAGCTTTTAGAAGGATAATCTTCTTACTGTTTTGATGAGGTGCCTGGTTTGATTGGGTTTTTTTGACTGATAGTTTTTGCTATAATGCCAACATTAAGTAATGACAAATTAGTAAAACAATATTTCTTCCCACCCTGTATATGGTACACCATATCACAGTGCCAAGATGGTTTTTTTATGAGAAGAGCTGAACAAGCCCCTACATTTCTGTATGGGGAATGGCCACAAAGAAGAGAGGAAAGACAAGATGAATTATTCTGGCAGTCTTTTATACTGCAATTCCAAGCTGAATGGCTTGTATGAACTTGCTAGCCAGGGGGAGAAGAGGTGCCAGGGAAGTTTTAACACCACAATGTTAACACAATTTTAGTCCTTTCTTTTTCTCTCTATGCATTTCTGTCCTGGAAGTCATATTTACAAGTCTATTCTGTGGCATCACTGTCTGATGTTTATATGAGATCTTCGTGTGTTTCTACCTAATGCTGAATTTTAGTTGCATTTTTTAATATCTTCAAAAAAAATTTTCCTATCACTGGAATGTCAAAATATCAAATCAAGCTGAGTAGGGTCTCCGTGTTTTATCCTGGGAAGCACATGCCTTGGGTTCAATGGGACATCTCCTCTCCAAGCACTCCCTACACCAACTGGCACTGCCAGAGGCTTGGCTGCCTTTTCCATAGTGCTTTCTCAGGGTGTTTGGTACTCAGACTGCCAGCACAAAAGCTGATTCAGACCAGCTTGATGCTCAGGTATACTGAGAACTAAACCACAGGCAGATACCATCAAAACACATTTCACTTGTGACCTTTCACAGCCAATGAATTGGAGGGATTTTCCTTTGCTATGGATCAAATTTAAAACTACTTCCCATGAGTGAAAGGTCATCGTGTGGAGTCATGATATCCAGTTAAATACAGCTAAATAGAACTCGTTAGCATCACAATGAATGGAGTTACATATTACCTGGTCTTGAGAATTACTGGGGTGGGTGGGGTAGCAAAGGAATAGATCCCTCATCACCCTTAATAAAGCAGCAAAATGAGAGAGAAAAAGCACAAAGAGCAGAATTTGACTAAATCTGCCCTTTAAATCTGTTTCTCCTGGCCGGCAATGCGAATGGTCAGAAAAACACGGGAAATGTCACATAAAGGATGTATTCTCCTCTTGCCATGTTTGCATTCACAGGAGCTACAGTTCCATCCAAGTGAGAATATTCTATATATCAGCTCCCGGCGGGGCTTTGATCTCCAGATACAGCCTGCTCTGAGGAAAAAGGAAATCCAGTGATCTCGTGTCTGAAATTAGATTCCCCCAGGGGGGCAAGCTGCACCTCTAGACACTATCTGATTGGCAGAAGGACTTCACATATAAGCAGATCCATGACATCTTTTATCCTGACAAGCCACCCCCTTATGGGGAATACTTCTCACTCTCCAGCCCTTTCCTAATGATTGTTATTGCAGCTTTTCTGTTTCTGGTCATACTTCATTTTTCTTCAGTCTGAGTGTGAAGCTGCGTGGCTCTTTCCTCAGCGTTGGCAGCAGGTCAGGGGATGTGAAATGGGCGCAGGAGGCTTTGGGATCTTTGAAGAGGCTGTTTCAAATGGGGAGGATCCCCACACAAAACTTAGTGGCCTGTGAAGTGAATAGCTCATAGTCAATCATTTACCTTGGTGATCTGGCTTTTTTTTTTTTTTTTTTCTCCCTCCCCTATTTGGCATGCTTGGGTCTTTGTATTCTGCTTCTCTATTTTCTAGGGGAGGGAAGGGTGGATGAGATCAAAGAGAAGGATCAGCTCCTTTGTTTATATTAAATAAAGCACTGTTTGAATTCTCTTAACCTTTTTTACAAGTGGGTTCCTTCACTTATATATATTGCTTTGACTTTTCTGTAGTTATTAAGGCTTAATGTTCACAATAGCCAAGCAAGTTACTGTCATTAGTCAAATAGAGCTGGGCATCTACAGAGGTTCTTTTGCTGTTTAGCTCAGAAGGGATCATAAGGATCTCTGCTCAAGTGTCCAGTAAAACTGAATGCTGGGGCTGCTGCACTCAAAAAACCTAACCCAGCTAGCACATCCCTGAGGACAGGCATCTCTTCTTGATGTGCAGCCTTCAAGCCATGGATGAGCTGTCATTTTGCCATCCTCGATGGTACTGGATTTCTTCTCTGGCTGATTAAAGCAGAACCCAAGGTGCAGAAACTGTTAAAGAAATAAATCAGATTTTACATGTCTTGGAGCTACAGTGCCCTGTTCCCAATATTCCCCCACTCCTGCTACCTCTCAGCACCAGTTTCATCAACCTGCTGCAATGCAGGATCCAAGGCAGACATTGCTCTGAACAAAACCATTTTTTTTTCCCAAGTCATCTGAGTGTGTCAGTAAATTAGTGAGTTTTGCTCCCTGCTGAAACTACTGGAGATGCCATGGGTGTGATCCAACACATGGCAGTGCCTCTGGTGGCTGTTCAGGCAGTGAGGCTGCATTGGAAGCACCACAGCAGAACCATGCCACAAAGCTGAGAGAAACTGGGGACCTTCACTCCCCTCCAAGGGATACTTTTTATTTCTTGCCCCAAGTGTGATATATCAGTCACGCCTGAAAGCAGTAAGTTCTGGCAGCTGAAAGAGAGCATGTAGCACAAATGGGAAGGAGCAGTACAGAAAGAGGATGGATAATTCACATTTATTCATGTTAAAGCAGATATTAGCCCTGATGGATGTAAATTATTTTGTTAATGTACCAAAACTCAGTCCTAGCAGTGTCCCTGTCAGAGCACTTCCAGTGACTGACTGAAGGGATCTTGATGAAGAAGAAGTCTGGAATATTTACTTTTCTCTCTCTCTCTCTCTTTTTTTTTTTTTTTTTTTTCCTTTTTGAATAAAACTTCAGTTTTAATGACTTTCAATAAACCTGCCATCCATGTACTGGAAATACCTCAAAATTTCCACCCCTGCCTAAGGCAAGCTCCACTGGAGTTAGGCAGTGCTGATTTACACCAGCTGAGGTGCCTGATTTTGTTTTATTTTATTTTTATAGTGTTTTTTTTGTCCTTGGTTATAAAACTTTTACTAGCTGGAAGAGATCACATTCCATTCGGGAGCTCGCTTTATGCTCTTCAGATAGGAAATCATCACCTTGGTGCAGACAAGTTTCAGCATTTCGGTGCTGAGAAAAGAGGGGGGCAGGGAAGGGGAGCAGATTTATACTTCCTAAATGAAGCACTTCACATGGCTGGGGAAATGCCTCCAGCAGGAGCAGGCAGAGGGAGCCTGATCTGTAAGGAACATCTGGAAATGGAGACACACATATTGCTTTTCTTCATCTTCCCAGAGCTGCAAGGAGACTGTGGCCTGAAAGACCACTCTTGCTCTGACTCTGAGCTCTCCCCATCCTTTACAGCCTCCTCCTTTCCCACAGGTTTAACCTGATGGCCATGGGCATTTCCCAGGCTAAGGCTGCCTGAACACGTAACACGATACAGTGATCTGTCATCTTCTGCAGAGTAATCGGCCACTTCTCTCTACCCCTACTTTTTAATGAGGAAATGATCTTTTCCCCCTGCTTTAAATGCAATATCTCTTTTTAAATTTATGGAAAGGCTGTGTACCTCTGAGCCACTGCTGAGTGATTCTATCAGTTGGGTTTATCTTTTAGAATTATTCTGCACTTTTGTGGTTTCTAAGGCAACCACACTTTTGAATGAACTGCAGAGTAAATGAAGGTATCCAAAATATGTGACTGAGCAACTTACATGATGTGCCTCTCACAAACTATGTAATATGCATGTAGCAGTTCAACTCCAAACATTTCAGGCTAAATGGTTATCTTGAGCCTGATTTATATCAGTCACAAATCTGATTATTGCTGATATGGGACACAGTGCTTGGTATGGCCAGGCAGGTGAGGACTGTGGGAGAAAAAAGCTGCTCCCTAAAGACTTCAGTGGGATCAGGCAGTTTCCACTTGAAAAGAAGTAATAGGAGAAATACTAAGAATTTTATCACGAGCATTGCTAGATGTGTGATTGAGAGGATGAGAGTGTTTATTTCTCTCTTCTAAATATTTTAACTCATCAGGAATAAAGCTACTGGATTTCTGAACTTTTCAGTCTCCTTTTCTCCAAGGGTTTCCTCTCCCTGCAGAAACAGGACTTTTGTGTTTTAAGGATAAGTGATTTTCTAGTGCAGATCAGTTCAGAACTGCAGAAATTGACCTTATTTATCCTGGAGAGAGTAGCACCACTAACAAATTGTAAGTACTGCAGCAGCAGGAGGATTTCCCCTGTGTCTAGAAACACATGAACACGAAATAGCAACCTGCAGGCTTGGAGGGGGATGGCTCTTGGTGTCATGGTGTAGCTCGAGTCACCTCACTTATACCCAGGCTTTTCTTTTGCAGAATTTACTTAATGTTTGGAAGGCTGGATGGTTTGGGGGACTTTCCCAATTACTGCTCTGAAAGCCCTGTCCATTGCACACTCCAATATACAGCTGGAGGAACTGATTGACAGCTTCCAGGATGATTGATAGGAAAGGGATTTAGTGAAATATTACTTTCATTTTTGTTTCATTTTCTTCCTACAGTTTCTCATTGGCTTTGGACTCTATGTGCAGGTATTTTCACATTTCCATATTAGTGAAAACCTGAACCATGTGTGCCTTCTTTCAGACCAAATAGTTAAAGGAAACTTTTTATAATGCCAGATCTACACTACAACTATGCAGCATAGTATGTACTTTCAACTATTGTGCACACCTCTTTGGCAAGGAAAACTTCTGATGCAGGTTTTCATCTTGCTTTAATTTTTATGTGGATCAGCCTGGCATTCTTAGATTCCTGCCCCTCCCCCAAAAAAGATATTTGTTTAATAGATTTTGCATCGCTCTTGCATTTCCATTTTTAGCACATGCAGATGTGCTTGCTCTGATGGAACCTTTCATTTTGCTAAATGGGGAGAAGGATTTTTGCAAACACCAACTGTGCTGCAATTAGGATTATTACAAGAAATAGATCCAAGGAAGGTTCTTGTGTAGGCTTGGTCCAAGGTTCCTTGGCAACAGACAGAGTGGGAAAAAAATGAAGATATTTCCTTCATAATATTCTCTTTTCCTTATGTGTCATCTCTTGTTGGGCCTTTACTTTCCCAAGCTCCCCAGCTCCTCTTCCCAGGAAAGCAAATATATGTAAGTGTAGGGATCCCAAGAGCCTTCTGTTAATGCCATAATAACAGAACGAGACTCTTCAGCAATGCACTTGAAATGCGCAATCAGCAGCTCTCCTCAGAGCAGTCAAACATTATTCTGCCTTTGTTTCTGACTTCAGCTAAGCATAAATTGAGGCTATGCCCACCAAAACTTTGGCATTTCAGCTTTCTTCTGAAATCTGCCTTTGCCACAGAGTTACAACAGAGAAAAGCAATTCGGTTTCCAAGCCCAAGCGTTCATTTTCCTTAATCTGAAGTGAACAGCAATTTATGAACATATTCTGCGACATCCTTGCCATGTTTTCATGGAATGCTGGGTAACCCTTGCTGAATGAGCCAGCCTGCAAAACTGCAGCAATTTCCCAAGGCATGGCACACAGAGACCAGGCTGAATGCAGTTCGGCACCTCCAATGGGCATATTTTTTAGGTATCCAAAATGCCACAGTCTCTGAGATGGAAGTGCAGAGACTGGTCTGCTGGATTCTGTCAGGCAGCTGAGAGTGAGAGGGGGCTTGGACTTCGTGTCTGGATTAGCAAAACTTGTATGCTGGGGAGCTGGGGGGAATTTGCCATTAGGGGATTTGCTCCGAGCCATCGGTGCTGTACCTCATGCAGGCTATGAAAACAATCCCTAATGAGGGGGCAGGAAGGAATCTCTTTAACTCCTAGAACTCGAGGGAAAACATTTTTATGTGGGAGGGTTATTTTAAAAGCCTCTGACCTGTTTTTCTAAGGGAGCAGTCACCAGCTTCCTAAAATGTTTGGACAGCCTAAGGACTGAAAGGTCTGAAGAGCTGCTCTCTGTCGAGAGAGACGGAGACGGCGTTTCTTTATGCAAGTTTAACAGTGGGTGGTAAACATGGAAAAATGTCTCTTCCCTCACATTGCAACATGATGCATCATGTATAGCTTGTCAGGAAACAATGTCTGGTTTATGTTTGCTGCCAGGTATTACTGCAGGAGGAACACCTGACATGGGATATCTTTTTTTCCAGGCAATTAGTGGGTGGGGTTATCCACACCAGCGCAAGTATTTGGGGATTAGCTGCACATCATTCAGCAAAACTGGGAGCATCATTTAGCAGAAATTCAAAACAGTGACTGCTATGTGCAGTACAGGCTTCTTATGACTTTCTTTAAGGTAGTCATGTGAACTACTCCAAACATCCCCTGAACCACTCTGGCTTCTCTAGAACTGAAAGTAGATCCTCATATAAACAGTTAGAAAATTGAGTTAACTAAGCATCTTCCTAAAACAGGGTAATTTCTAAATTTAAGGCTTAGGATTTCTATTCATTGAGATAGCTGAGAGGGGAAGGAATCTGATAGAGCATGGTCTTCACAGCCTGTTTTCATATTGGACATCAGTGGAATATCCCCCCACACCACCCATATATACAAGTCTAGGACTATTACAAAGAGATCTGCACCACTAAAATAATTTCCCAGGCACAATTCTCTTCAGCTGACATATATTACTGTATTTACCTACAGTTATATATATAAAAAACTAAGGACTGACCAGATCACTGAATTAAATATAAAATTAATAATACCAAAAATCATTAATTCCTCACAGCTGATAGCACTCTCTTACCTGATCTCCTTAGCAATCAATAGAAGGTCAGATGGTAAGAGTTTGGGCATGGCAGTGTAGTGCCCTCTCTCTCTTTTGACAGTGTTTCTCTGTAGTGAAATAAAATAATTCTGCCTTTACACAGAGCCCAGGTAAAACTGACAGCATGTGCCAGTGTATTTTATCAGGTGTAATGTGTTCCCTCGAAGTGCTGGTAGCACTGTCTTCTCTAGAAACCCAGAAGACTCTGCTATGCTTGTGTGGGAACAGTTATTGCTAAAATGAATTCTGGGAGCAGAAATTGCCTGTTTCCTCTGAGAACCTCTTCCTTCAGCTTTTGTAATGACCAAGTCTCCTCCCAAGTTCCTCCTCAAACACCTGAATGTACCAAGCTCCTTAGATCTTAGATCCCAATAGGTCTAGTTCTCCCGCTCCTGTACCATTTGTGTGACTCTCATCTGAACTGTTTCCACTGTTTCCAGGTACACAACTGGACCACCAAACTCGACACAGTTTTGCTGTGGTGATCTCAGTGCAGCTCCTACTGAGGCAGGATCGTTTCCCCACCTCTAACTCGATACCTCCCTTTTCACACGCTGAGAAGACACACTTGCCCTTTGAGCTGCAGCTTTGCATTGAGAGCTCATGTTGAAGCTGTTATCTCCACTGACTTTTTCAGTCTCACTCAGGGTCACTTTTTTCCAAGACAGAATCTTCCATCTTATAGCTGTAATCTGCCCTCCAGGTTCCCAGATGTATCACCTTGCATTTGGCTGTATTAAATGCAGCCACACTGAATCACAAGCATTTGACCAGGAGATTCGGCTCACTCTGTAATAGTAACCAATCTTGGTGGTGTCTGCTGAAACTTTATCAGCAAGAATTATATATCATCACCCAGGTTGGTGGTAAAAAATCTTTAAATCACTATTAAAAAAAAAAAAAAAAAAATCTGTCATTCCAGTCTGTAGGGGAATACTTTCACTTCTTTTTCCATGTCTCTTGCTAAAGATATCCTGCTAATTGGTATTTCTTCCTTAAATATTGCACATATCACAAAGATTTTTTTTTCAAGATGTAGGAAACATATACTATGTTATTCCTTTAAACAGAAGTTTTAACTCAAAATTCCACTTACAGTCAAAAAGTTCAAGAATAACTATATTAACAAACTGTCTTCATGGGCCTGCCCCATAATCTTTCTGCCCTCCCCTCTAACCCCACAAAATATCTCCCAGACAGGTTTTCTAATTCTTTACCTTTGTCAAAAAATAGATACACTGGTATGAATTATGTCCTTGGCACTAATTATCTGTTATTAAAATCCTGAACAAAGTGTTGCACTATTTTTCTGGATTCACTCCTGAACTAACCTTTGTACAGTCTGGCTTTCTAAAGAAATTTTATTTAGTCAGCCCTGGACATCACTCATTTCTTTCCAGCAATAACTGAAGCTATGAGCCAATTTGAACTAAATTTCCTGGCTAGACTAATGTTCCAGAGATGCTTCTTAGCAGTGAGCTTTGGAAACAAGTTCCAACAAAAAGAGTGGAAGAAGAAGGCTCAACATAATGTCCATTGTTCAGCAAAGCCTACTGGATCCCAGAGACCTCATCTAAGAGAAGACCTTGGGAAGGCTGGCTCTGTAAGTGTCATGGCACTAATGGAATAATATCTCAGCGTGTTGCTTGCCTCTTTGTCTCCACTGTTTTCTAACGGTGGATTAAGTTTAATGTAGCACTTCTCAACTATTTCCATACACATTGACTGTAGTGTGTTCCATACACGTTGAAGTGTTCTACACTCTTGGTGCAAAAATGACTATTTTTGGTAGCCACTGTGTCTCATCCTTGTTCTAGTCCAACACCAGCATCTTATTAAGAAAGTGGCATCTTCCTCCTGTTCTCCACAGAACAGATGTAACTGCAGACAGTTCCTGCCTTTTCCTAAATACCTATTCAGCACTTGTCTGTCTCTGGCAAGTAGTGATCATATGTGTGACCTACAGTTTGTGTGTTCTTAATAAGCTTTTCTTAAAATGCTTATATTCAGATCTTTTCATCAGAGAGATTTCAGGAATTCTGTTGGCTTCACTGAGCAGTTGATCACATATTGAAGCTTACAGCTTTGATTTTATCTTGTTTCTATCTGCTGTACACTTTGTATCACTCATGATGCTTTTACTTGCAGTATGTACAGATGCAATACTGACATTATTGAGGGCTCCAAGGTAGCATCTTTATTATAATAAACCATTAATATGGCACTAAAATGCTGCTGTTTGTGGTTCTGCCTCAGTATGAAGCAGCTGGCAGCTATGTCAATTGTAACTCTGAACATATTAATATACAAGAAAATGAGACTTTATTAATATGGAGCAATGCATAGAGACTAAACCAGGCAAACAGGCCCAGAGTTGCAGTTGACCTGGGCAAAAGCTAGCACAGAGCAACAGCTCACATGCACCTAATGAAACAAGGGTAAGAGTTTTTCATTGTGATTTGGATGAAGATTGAAGATAGGAGTTTTGTCTGGAATGTACAGTTCTCCACCGTGGGCACCCTTCTCATCAAAAAATTCTGCTTTGTGATGATCTTTCTGAATAGAATTCTACTCCACAGTAGCCTAAAGAATATCACAGGAAAACATTACCCGTATTTTGCAAGAAGAGATTAAAGACAAGCAATGGTAGCCAAGATGCCAAGCCCAGACCCTTATTGTAATTGCTGGACATCTCTGGCCACTCCAAAATGGGCTTCTCTGAGTGTAGCATCCTGCTACAGACACATGCATGCCTGAAGGCCACATTTTCTGTAGTTATAATATGAACTGCATTATCAAAATGCTGGCTTGTGATCTTAAGTTGGTATCAGGTAGAAAGCACAGAAAGTGCAGGTGTATGTGTGATATTTGTCCTGTGTTGTTGTTTCCTCCACAACCTGGAGAGTAATTCATTCAGACGCAAATTTGCAGCCCATGACAGCAGAGTGTGTCCCATAGAAATGCTGATTTTTGAGAGAGGCCCATCTTCCCATCTCAGCTGACTGTCCACCTGGTGAGACTTTGGAAGAAAAAATGAAGGTAAAAAATCAAAGCAAGAGGAACAGAGAGGGGTAAAGCTGAAGATGATTCGGGAGGGGAAAGCAAACCCTCCATAGATTGCATTTGCCCTCTCTAGCCTTGTGAATGGTGACTAAGTCAAGGTTACACAGAGATGTTAAAAAGATGAGACACAACACAAGAGGAAGCGGTGACAGGATGAAAGGTTTGCTGAGATCAAATGAGAGAAATGAATACTCGAAGGGTCAGTCCTCCCTCTTATGCTTGCAAGTTCGGGCATTGGCTGTGCAAGGAGCCACAGTTGACAAAGCAAAATGACAGACAGAGGGCTGAAGGGGCTGATTCTTCCCACTCTTGCACCAGGCTCGTGTGTGTGACACCCCCAGTGACTGCAGTGCATAAAGGTGGGAGCAAAGGAGCAGCGAGTCCTCTGAGTGAACTGTGCAGCAGCACTTAACCCCCACTGGGCGGGTCACAAACCTGTGATTACATCCTTGTTCCCCAAGGCCTGGGAACACTTTGGGAAGATTTTAAGAGCTCAGCATTTAACCATTTATTTAGCTGCAAAGAAAAGAAAGGACAGGCTCTATCTTTGCAAACATTTCCCTATAAAATGGGAATGCTGATCAGTGAGTTGTTGTTCGCTGAAAGTCCCACAGCATTCCAAATGTTTTTCACTAGCTGGTGAAAGCTAGGAAAAGCAGCCAAGTGGTAACAGCCAAAAACATCCTAGGAAATACTTGGACACTGTGTAAAACTCCCACAGCGATAAGGGATGTAACCAATCCTGTAATAAGACCATATACAAAGCTGCATAGTGACTGTGTATAACCACTGTGGGATGAAATCCATATCATCCAGTAAATTCTTCTTCTTTCTGCAAACCTTGTCTAAGGTGATCAAGGAGAACATCTAATGCCTCTAAAAATTTTATTGACAACCTGAAATGGGAAGATTTTGAGGTTAAATGCCATCCTGAATTTAATGTAACTATTCTGTCCAGCTCTGCACTCCACATCCATAGTAGCCATAAAGCTGGTCCATTAGCAGTATTCCAACTATTACAGCAGTAAGAGAAGATCAATGTCTAAACATAAGTAATACTATCCCTAAGTAAATTCAATATTAGATTTTTTTTTTCCTGGCCCAATAATGTCTATACCATTTCTCCCATTAAATATGGAAAAATTAATTCATTATTTGCTTACACTGTACAACAGAGTACAGAAAATTTAGAGGTGGTACTAATGAAAACCATAAGCACCAGTCAGCACAGCAGTGTAGTTGCACTGGTGAGCCTCCCCAAGAGGCTGGGTCCAAGCACACAACCTAACACTGCACTGACATGGTCAGATTGTTTCTGGGCTCTGAAGTGGTCTCTGCTCACTGAGAGGAAATGGCTGCAAAGGTGCTCTGAGCACACCGGAGGATGTCTAAGAAAGCTCAGGTTTGCACTGTGTGGGCAGAGCCTTTGTAGCAGCTTCTGTAGGGTCATGACAGTTATAGACCTCAGCCTTATGAAAAGTCCTTGTGTTTTGTGGGAAGGGGAGGAATCTTAGAAGAAAAAGATGATCTTTCGGCAAATACTTTTTTTTTTTTTTTTTTCTCAAATGTGCTGCTGGAAATTATTCAGTTTAATAAAATAGTGTGTGTGTATTAAGCCAGGCTGTTCACCGTGACTTCAAACAGCTCTAGCAAAGGTGACCTGCTACAGAGGTGGGGGATTTTTTCATCAAAATTATTTTAGTTTGAAATTAATTGCTAATAAGAATAGATTTTGAGATTAAATATTGATCCTATTATCTGCTGTGCAGAAAGTGTATAAATGCAATCTGTAACGCCGAATGATATACTGTAAAACAAGAAATTATTTTAATTTGTTTTCACACGGTTTTCAGTTGAAACCACACCCCGTAGTCCAAAAACTCTGAGAACACCTCCAAAGCAACACTTAATGTGTGTGTATGTGCATTAATGAATTTCTGTTCTCAGTGAAAGAGGACTGCACGTCTCAGCACTCTGAATAAGAACAGAGCATTCAATCCCTCTCCATAGCAAATTCAGCCTTCAACAAGTTAGTTCTTCCAGGGATGGCAGTGATGCAAAACTGCTTTGCAAATGTTTTTCTGGGTTTTGTTGCTAGGTGATGACTTGGAAAACTTTGTTATTCCTGCTGAGAGGTTTAAAAAAAAAACAGGCCTCACATTAAAGAGTACAAAAAATAGGCCATCTTGCTCCCTAACTCCCATTTCCTAACTCATGGAGTCGGCACCCTGTGTGCCTTCTGCACTCTCACATGCCCCTCTCTTCCCCCCGCCTTGGATCTGCTTGCCAGAAGTTGGAGGCCCAAAAAAACCACCTCTGTTACAGTGTAAGAAACTGAGAGGTCATTAATCTTTCTATCCCTGACCAAAATTAGCAGTTCTGCAAGTGTGCATTGTTTTATACTGGCTTTTCTTTTCTAGTCAAATTTTACTGTTTTTTAATTTTATTAATAGAAACAGATTAATTACTGTTGACATGGTTGCAATCTCTTTCACATACCAAAAAACCAGAGAGGTTTGGAGGTGACCCCACAGCAGTTTGCTTAGTCATGGACCTGGTTTGGATGCAAAATCCTTTGACAGGCAGCACGTTGGTAATTGATGAGGAGAAGATTGAGAGGTGACACTGTGAAATCAGGGTGGGGGCTCAAAGCCTAATTCCTTTGGATATTGCCAAAGTAGGCCTGTTGGTGGGGAGAAATAAGGTGTATTTGTTCAACCCATTATTGATTTTTGTGTCTATTGGGGCATTTTTGATATCATCTTATCCAAGTTTCCAGAGATGCAGCCTGGAATTAGTGTATGGCTAAGCACAGTATGCTCAGAAACAATTAGCCACTTCTGTTCTCCTTGAAAGGTATTTCTAAAATCTAAAGTCTTGTACTATATACTGAATATAGAAACAGGCATTTTTTTATATATTGGGTCTGGACCAACATATCAATAAGGATTAAAAATTAACAAAGTCAGAGGAGCAAGCACCCATTTTCAGCAGCCAGAAAATAATGATCACTGACCTTTATAGCCTCAATTTGCAATCTGGCTCATTTGGAGTTTAATCCTCTTTCATCAGGTTGGCCAAGTAAGAAGACCCTAAACCTCATCTCCAGCAAAGTTCTTGGCGTTTGACGACACTCGGTCTCTTAAAGTGATAGCATTTCTGCAGTGTAACTGGCACTGTACAGCTCTATTGAAAGACATAAAGCCAAGAATTTCAGGCCCTAATCCTGTAAATCCTTGCATTTTCTTTTAAAATCTATTCACGTGAAAAGCTCCTGTGGCTTCGGGGACACCATTGGTATTCATGACTTCAGGCGCGTGAGAGTTTTTGTATGATCAGGGTCTAAAACCAGGAGAACCAACAAGCCCCAGTGTCTGATTTAAGTTTCTGCCACCCAGCTCTGGAAAGCTTTTGGTAGTTGTGGGTTTGGCTCTGCCACAGGGCTGGGTTTCCCTCCCTGTGCAGCCTCCACAGCAGACGCACAAGCGCTCACAGCTTTAACACTTCATTAGTTACTGGTGCGATGACAGAAGTTATATTGTCTCACGTCAGTAAGCAGTAAGTTAGATGAGGGGTGGGAGAAAGGGACTTGCTTCTGAGGCTCAGGACAGGCAGTCCTCTCACAGGAGCAAGTGGTGCAGACATTGTCCGAAGAGATTGTTGGATTTCTGGCTGCTTTTTTATTTTAATATAACAGACTTAAGTAATTGAGAATGTAGTCACTTACAGGTGAATTAGCTTCTTTCCAGCCTTCATTATACAGAGTGAATGGCAACTCTACTCTCAAAGACTGAAATGCATTTATTATCTAATTATGTATTCATCACCATGAGGAAAATTACTCATTGCAGCATTGCTGTTCTGATCAGAAGAGAGGGAGATGGATACTGTGTAGAGAAGGACTTTTTGTGGTTGGTGGTGTTTAATACCTGCTCACTAGTGAGCTTTATGTATGGTTTCTAGATCTTTTCAGCTATGGCTAAAGTTCTTCAAAGTCACCAGTTAAAATCAACTGTTTATTGTCAGAACAGCTTACAGTGAGTTTGCTCCACCTTGTGAGTCTTCTGGTCCTTGGCTCTGCTGATGTCAAGGCAACTGCTGACCAACATTTGAACTTTTACTTTGTTCTTGTCCTCTGTCTACAAGGAAAACATTGTGGAATAGTCAATGTTTTTGTGATAGCACTGAATTATGTTTAAAACTTGCTCTAGCCTACTTGGTACATACATGTTTGGGCTTGTTTTTTTGATTTTTTTAATATATGTCTGTTAATGGTCAGGTATCATTTGGGAAGGATAATGCCAATCTTTGAGGTGCAAAAATTATCTAGTGGCTAAAACTAAAGGCAAACACAACAAACATCATCTTACTCAGCACCATTTAATCTCCAATACAAGAGTTTAGGGGAATCAGCCACTATGGAAGATAACCACCTACAACTCAGCAAATGAAACTGTGCTGAGTGTGCAAGAAGGGAGAGGGGACTCTAGTCTGCTTTCAGGTATTTTAAAACAATGGTGGAAAATTTGTTAGGTTTTTTGTTAGTTTAGTCGAATGAAAACAATTTGCAGTGGTGCAATACCTAGTGGGAGTAGTTTGCTTACATTCACTTACACACCAGCACTATGAAAGATATCCCGTTAAGGACTGCTAGAGGTCAGGGAGGGCTTTCACCAGTGTCTGTGAGCATCCTTCTCCCAGTCTGGTGGAGGATTTCTGCCAGGGCAAGGTGGCACAGTGGGAGCTGAAGTGCTCAGCTCTGTGGTTTCTACTTCTCTGCTTCCCTGTGGGACCAAAGGTTACAAGAGTACGATCTCCATGTCCATCTGCGTGTCCCCGATAAAGCCTTTTTAACCTGTTTGCTGATTTCATCTAAACTTGATAAAAGCATGAAAGTATCAAAGGTCAGTAAGTTCCTACAGGTTTCAAGAGGTTTTCAGTTAGTCTTGAGGTAGGGGCCTGCACTGTAGAAAATCAATATAGGAGAGGAAAAAAAGCCCACATAAATGGCCAATTATGTCAAATACTTCTACCGGAACTTCATCCTCAGACACTAAAGGCAATGATGAGAGGTAAATGTGTAGGAAACCAGGCTTCATTAGCTTTGTTAACTTGCAGAACTGCTTCTTCCATTTTGGGTGGTTAAACAGCCATAGGAGACGTTTCTCCTACGGCAGGATTTGGGAATGCATGGGGTGGTGGATGCTGGCTCCAGCAGAGCTGTTACCAGACCAGACACATTGAGAAGTCTATGCAATGAGGTGTTTAAACCCAAATGACCTAATTGCCCTCAAATGGAGACAGTTATGGACCATGGTGCAATTGTCCAAATGCTTGGAAATTTGGACCCTTGGAGCAAAAAAAAAAGTCTGGATAGCTGAGATAGCAGATGAGCTAATGATTGGTCTGCGTTTCATTATGACTGGTAACTTTGTATTAAATGCCAGGAATAGTCTGTGGAAACTCCCTTTAGAGATGTGTCTTGAATCAAACAAATGATTTGCAGGCAATTAATTGCCGTGATTAAATTGTCCAGGGCAGCCAGTGTAATAAGGGCTACATACTGCAAGACTTTTCCAGGAAGAAAAAAAAAAAAAAAAAAAAGACTGAAACAAGTTTAAAGATTGAGCACTTTGCTGGCGATTTTAGCTGTGTGAGCTCAGGATGATCTGCAGCAGAAGCAGAACCTGCCCATTTTCCATATTTGCATTTCTGACAAGCAGCCAATAGCAGAGAGGAGCCCCTCAGTGGCATGAGTGAACCTGAGAATCATGCAAACACCACTACAGGTGGAGGAGGAGGAGATTTGCCAGCGTTTCCATCAAAAGGTTCATCTGCAGAGTTGTACCCAAAGATCGGGTGTGGCAAAATCACCTTGGGAAAACTGCAGCTTGGCCCAGCAGTGATTCCCCCGTGCTCTGAGCCAGCCAGATCCATTATTATTTTCCTTCCTTAGTGTGGCAGAAAGTATGAAGCCATGGTGGGGAGCAGGGGGAACCAGATCAAGCCGTGACTGCGTGGACAAGCAGCTGCCAGCTCTGCTCTGGGCAATGTGGAGCCGGGGCACAGCAGGACCTGAAACCAAAACAGAGAAATCAGCCTGTAGTAAAATGCCTCTCAGTGCTACTGGAGAAGATAATAATACCAATATTATACAATGCCTTGACAGTGTGATACCTGACTGCAGAAAAACTCCATTTCCATTACAGGAACTGGGTCGCTGCTGAGGAGGTGCCGCTGGGAGCGGTCCCTCAGCAGTGTCAGTGTCACTCACAGGGAGCGTTGTTGCTGATACTTGTATTTGCTGTCAGGATGCACTCTGGGCCTATTTTCATTTAATAAATAGTTTCCTCTTTCAAAAATTGAGGTTTCCATCACACTGAAGGTAATCACAGGTGGAAATCAAATTTTTCAAGTCATTTTTTCAAATAGTTTCAGCAGAGGAAAGAATTGGAGTGAAATCACTGATGCCTTTTTGGTGTGAGCTCTGTCACCGAGCTGGTAATAGAAGGAAACGACCATTGACAAGATATTTCAAGACTTATCCTTCATACTTTGTTTTTTTCCTACAACTACTCAAACAGAATTTTATTTTTATTTCAATTCAGACGGAAGGAGCCAAACCAATCATATTCCTCTATATAAAGCTCAAGTGACTTATTCTTTTTTTTTTTCCATTTTGTCAAGAAAGGAGGCATACACTGGTTTCATTTTGTCCTTTTATAAGCAGGTTTTGGTTTAGCAGCCAGCAGAAAACCTGTCTCCATCCCGTGGCTCTCCAGATGTGGACATGCCAAGGGGGCTGAAGCAAGTGTAGTGCTCCCATTCCATGGTGCTGGGCAGGCCCGAGCATGTACATGCCAGTGGTGCAACCCTGTGCAGACTGATTCCTTGGGAGGCTAATTGGAAACCTGCCCTAACCAAGTGAGCAAAGAACTAGTTGCTCAGGGGAAGATATGTGTCCAAAAGAGGTGAGGGGTTTCCTGTTGCCCTGGGGTGTTAAGACACGCAAGCATGGATTTGTTGCTGAAGTACTGGGTGTGCTGTCAACAAAATGGTCTCCAGACCTGCTTAGGGATTCCCAAAGGGGAGATCCTTATATCTTCCTTACGTGGTTGGAAATGGTTTGGTCAGTGACAAAAAACTTAAGTTTAAAGGTGATCTGTGTTTAGGTGGTGTTTAGGATGCTGGTGGCAGCTATCAACAGGTAGAAAAAGGTAGTGTTCAAAGCAAAAAGACAATGATTTGTTGCTGTGTACATAGTTAAAGGGATTCCTGCCACGTGACTGAGAGGAGATGGGAAAGGGGAAAAAAATCTGGAGTGGTAAAATTGCTTTGCTTCTTCATGTGACTGGCAAGGAGCCTTAGGCTCCACAGAGTGACGAGGAAAGCCAGGGTGGAAGCTTTGAGAGGGGTTGATCCACCCACAGATCCAAGTTCATTTTCTCACGATACCGTGAGCCCAAACAATTCCCACCCACCAGCTCATCCCGGCTGCTCCCCGTCCCCTTCCCGACTCAGTTGTCTGTGGATCCGTGTTGTGAGCTGGCTGAGGCATCTGATCTTCCCGGAAAACAACCTGGCACAAATGGAAATTAATTTTTTTCAGCTGCATCAGCTCTGCAATCCACTTGGCAGTGTTGTGGCAACACATCCAAGGGGGGCTGGAGGCCATAACAAGCAGCAGGGCGTGGGAATATCTTAGTTTGATATCGCCTTCGAAGGCAGGAACCTGCCCATAAATGTCACTGAATTTGAGAGAAAGTGAGCACCATTTTTCTTACAGGGGCACTGTGAGAAACTGTGTAAACTTCTTTCAGAAATCGGGTTAAAACAATCCAATTCCAACACGCCAGCACCAAAAATGTACTATCTGCAAGGCCCACAGGAAAGGGGTGTGGTGGGTGTCTTCTGGTGGTGTCTGGGATGCTGTAGGCAGCACTGAAGTGAAAGTTTTCAAATAGGCTTCAAAAATAAGGAATTTGTCTGTTTTTCTCCAGTGTTCTTACTCATTAGGGATCAGATTTTCTACCTAAACAAGAACCCTTTTAAAAAAGTAATGAAAATGACTACATAAGTCAGGGCTTTAAGCAAAATAGAATGTATTGAGACTGACACTAGAAGTGTGGGAGTTGATAACTCCAACACTTTTACTTGTAACTACTGTCAGGATTTTGAAATTCATTTGAGTGGAGAGGTTTCATTAGGCAGCTAGTTTAGAAACATTTGAAAATGGGTAGTTGTGCCTCATCCCTAATTGCAAAAGGAGAGAGAAGTATGTTTAAAACAACAATCTCCTCTTTTCTCCAGGTCCCAGTGAGAAAAAGGAGGCTTTAAAGACGACTTTGTTGCAGGATTTCTATTCCCAGCACTTAAAGATTATAACCCCCTGCCCTTTTTTTTTTTTTTTTTTTATTGTTGTACTATGAGAGAAAGGCAAGTTCACTGTAAATTGAAAAACATATAACCAGGCTAGGAATTTCTATGTGCAAAGCAGATGGACGCACACAGCCCTTTTTGGGATACTTGGGTATGTCTCCTTAGCCACCACAGCTTGTTTTGCACTTCAGATCGCTCCACGCAGGCCATTGTTGCCGTGCACCTGTCTGTAATTTTGGAGGTTCATCTACCTCCAGCAAACTATATTTAAAAACCTCAGTGCTGATTAGACAGGGGAAAAAAAAGTTCAGGGGAAGGGATTTCCTAGTTCACAAATAAGAATGTGCAGTGGAGCACTCACTAAGTAAACAGAAAACATGGGCAGCTGAGAGAAATCAATTTAGCTGAACAAACAATGTTCCATGTAATGAACTACTAATTATCCTTTTATGCCATGTCAGTCTGAGTGATTACAGAGCTGTGCAGTTTAATTTGACGTTTGAGCATTGCCTTGCTCCATTAGCCTCATATAAAGCTACGACACGTTGAGAGGAATTGAAAAAAAAAATGGTGGTGGGTTGGGGGGGAAGGGGGCTGCATTTATCCAGAACTAAGTAAGCACCTGTAGCAGTCATGAGGAAAAGAGCTTCTTCATTTTTTTCTTCTTTTAGTTTTTTTAATTCTTGGTTGTGGTGAAAGGGGCAGCACTTGGGAAATAAAGTGAAAATTAGTATGTCTGATGCTCATAGAAAACTCCTTCAGTGTTCTGATAATATCCCAGGTCTGTAGACCCTGCTTTAAACGATCATTGAGGGCTTGAATAAATAAATTGCATAGATCAGACACACATACAGATCAAGGGGAAAGTGGATGGTAAACAATACAGTGTGGGAGCAAATATATTCTCCTGGATACTTTCTTTTTACTGGTGATTTGCACACAGTAGGTAAACCGAATCCCTAGGTGCTTGGGAAATCTCATGGTTAATCTTGGACTGAAGGACATGTATTATAAATACTGCTTTATTATCATACTGTTTGTCCAACTACCTGTACTGATAACAGGATTAGAGGGAATTAACATATGGAGAAAGATAAAGACAGTTTGTTAGGATATATATTATGGCTATTAACTCTAGGAGTACCAGTGAAGTACCTGTAGTCTGATATAGAGCTACATATTTTGGACTAGATTTTTCTTTCATCAGAGGTAAGTCAAGCCCAACATCACTGAAGTTCTAGGAGAAATTTCCATGGGAAAGGTGCAGATGCAAGGGGGACCATGCCCTGCATCTAGGTAATACAGCAACATGTGAAACAGTGTCATGAGGGATAAATATGACCCCAATGTCCAATGATAATATTTATGGGGTTACATTAATTTAAGCACAAATTGAAAAGCAAATGTTTAGGAACCATTTGGTGTAACTACCTGACATCTCTGCTATGCACGCCACTGAAATATGTGCCATGATGCCCCCCAGGCTCACTCTTCTCTCACTGTGACAAAGATGAGAACTCCCAGGTTGGGATAATATTTGAAGAAATGCCTTTTCAAACTTTTAAGTTTTGTTAAAATTTTATTTTAAACCTCAAGGAGAATGAATAACAACTTGAATGGAAAAAGAAAGAACAAATAGGAAAGTAAAAAGCCTCCCCAAAACTGGAAAATTCAAAGATCCAGTTGACTATTTTGGCTCAGATGCAACTCATATGAGGCCAGATCCTTGGCAGGGGCAAGCTGATTTCAATGAAGAATCCCTCTTTTGTCCACTAAGGATGGGCCCTGAACGTGCGCGCAGAGGACGCGGTGGCCCCTCTCTCACACTCGCTGTTGACACACAGCCTGCTCCTTTTGGCCGTCCCCCAGGATGTCCTCAGGGTCTCCATTCTGCCCCCACTTTTTTTTTTTTTTTCCTTTTAGTCTGGTTGGCAAATATCATTTCCACAGCCTTAAAGACTGGGGTTTTTTTATCTGCCACAGAAGTGCTGCGGAAGGGGAAAGGTTCCTGCCCAGTGGAAGGCCGGAGCCCCGGTGCTGTTCAGCGCGGGGGCGCAGCGAGAGCCCGCTGGTGGTTTGGACACCTGTTTGCTGCACGTGCCATGGCCCTCAGCCCGCTTGCTTGGCCATTTTACACAGGACTCAGCCACCTGCCAGGTGACACTGGTTTCTTGTTTGGTTGGGTTTTTTCTGGGTTTATTTTGTTTTTTGTTTTGGTGATTATCCCACTGGGCTGGATTGAAGCTGAGTCGAATTTTGGCTCTGCTGCAAGGCATGACCGAGCTGCAGGCTCTTACCCCAGGGCTGAACTGGCCCCTCTGTTCCTTCCTAATGCACGTTAGACACATTGGGGCCTTTCTCCGCTGTGCATTTGTAACTCCCATTGACGCTAATGGGTGTGACATGTGTCTATCCCGCGGAGAATAGACCCCATTGACTACAGCAGTTCCCCGGCCTCGAGCGATGCTCGTCACTTGATTAAGCCAAACTAATGAGGCACGACCAGGGCCAATGGGAATGTGTGGGACTCAGGCATTGCAAAAGCCGATGGAAACCTGCAGCTTTGCTGGGGGCTGGGTTTCGTTATGCCAGGCAAAGACACAGGATGCCATGGGATAGAGTGCACAGGAACAGGTGCTGTCACAGACAGGAACAGTGCAGAGAGGGTTCACACTGCTGATGACAGCACCCAAAATTGCCCTCTTTGAGTGGTAATTAGATGTGAGAGTGTCTTGTGTGCTCAGCATGGTTTAAAACTGGTTTGGTCTTGGCTCTTGCTCCGTGTCTCTCTACACTTCAGGATCTGAATTTGTACCTGTGGCTCTTTTTCTGAGGCATGTGCACAGGAGCATTTTTGGCTCTTTAGCAGACAGCTCAGAAGTTCAGGCAGGCAGTATCATTTTCGCCAACACTGAACTTCATCAGCTTGGGGAATGGGAAAGGTGGGGGGAGACACTGTAGCAAGTGTTTCCTGCAGGTTGCCCACCCTGCAAGAAGACCTATTGGAGGCATAGGTGCTCCATGGTGTTCTCCCTCCCATGCACTGCTGGCCACTGCCTCCAAAGTGTGGATCACCAGCTGTACTTGGGAGAGGCCAGAGGAGTGTGCAAGGCTGGAGACTCTTTTGCTTTGGCTGAGCCCAAATCATCTAAACTGGGCCAGATGAAAGAATACAAACTCCAGGCACGTACTTGTGAGTTCAGCCTCAATCCAAGTGTGACTGTGCTTGCAGAGAAACAGGTTGGGAGAAAATCAGGAGAGGGACACCTGAGAGCATGGCCATGGCCTCCCATGAACAGGCACATACCCCATATGGACACAAAATGCTGCTTGCTGAGGGGAGGCCAGGAACTCTGGCCTTCCTGCAAAACACAGCATCATCCCAAACCACTGTGGCAATGTGAGGGCACAACCTGGTAGGCCAGGGCCAGACTACAAAGGCAGATAGGTCAGATGTATGTCTTGAGATAAAACATTGAGCATTAAGAAAAAACTCAGCTCTATTTTAAGACTTGCTGTTTTGGAGAGCCTGGGTGAGAAGTTGCCTGTACTTTCCCCTGTACTTTACCTGCTGGTACATTCCAGGTCAGAGGAGGTTTGTATTTTTGTCATATTGCAATACTTGCCTTTATGTAAGTGCTGCTAAGAATAAAATTAGCAGTGGGAGAAAAACATCAGTTTGATGTCTAAATTTAGAAAACTTGATGAATAAATCTATTAACTTCGTTGTGGGGAGAGAAAAGAATAGCAACCCTTTGTTTAAAGAAAAGATAAAATAAATATAAAATCAGAGCCGATTGCCCCCTTGGTTTTCAGAGGTGGGTTCTTAAACGTTCTCTTGTTCCCTTCAGAGTATTAATATTAATTGGCTCCATTTATGGCTTGAGAAGATATGGTCAGCTGGATCTGAGAGGCTTTGACATGATTATCAAATGCTTTCAGTATTTGTGAAGGTAGAGAGCAAAGGGGGAAGGAGAGTTTGTCCACTTGAGTAGGTGTCCTCCCAGCAAGCAAACTCCAGCTGGTCGGCACCACTGCTGTCCTCGCTGCATGGTCACAGCAGGCAGCCCCCTGTCCAGGACACTAATTAACCAGCAAGGAGGCTGTGACAGGAAGCAGCACGGGGCTCTCTGAGGTTTGGGAGGGAGAATCCAAGCGTAAAACTGCCCAAGCGCCACAAGGTTCTTCCTGTCCCTGCATCCTGGGCTGTGTGGGACTGTGTGCCCCAGTCAAGCCCCATGGTGATCAAAGTACACATATGTGTCTTTTGGCTTTGTCCAGAGCTCTAAATGATGCTGCAATCTGCACCTTGCAAGGCAGGTACCTCTTTCTTCTTGCCCCATACTTTGGCATAAGGTAGTAAAGTCCCCATCACAGACCATAGCATTTTATGGCAAGAACTGTCTTCCTTTGCCCAGTATCTCTGGCAGCTGTATCACTTGGCATATCCAGAACAGGTCACTTTTACCTATGGGTAAATTAAAGATTACTAATTAAAAAAAATGAGGTTGGAAACAAGAGGTTAGAAATAAAAAAAAATTTATTAGCCAGATACTAAACTAATACAGTCCTTGTCTATCTTAAGGGGTGGATAGTTTCCTAATCATCATTCCTAATCCTAATTCACCCCTCTATCTTTCTGGAGTGAGAAGCTGGCATACAAATGTGAATGTTCTGTTTAGTTCTTCCCACGTGGCAGCCTTGGGTGCTTAACAACAATTTCATTCTCTTATTTCATACTGAACTGGCTGAACATGGAGAAGAGGCAGTGCACAAACTAAGCAAATAATGTTTATGTTCTTCCTGTAACTGTTCCTTGGACACCTACAGGTCATTAATTTCTTTGTTTCTAGTCAACCTGCCAGCTTGCAGCTCTCCTGCCCAGTGTGATCTGCTCCCTTCGTGCAGGCTGCTGACCCATTCCCACTGAGCCATGCTACAGGATGTGTGCAGGAGGCATCAGGACTCTTGGGACATTCCTAGCTATTTGCTGAAACTAGATGGGATGTAAGTGATACAGTCATAATACAAATAACCAGGAGCTCTGTCTGTTTTCCCACCCTACCCTCCATACATTGACAGTGTTAACTGAAAGAGTAATACCATTAGTTTGGTGGGGACATAGGGCCATGCTAGCAGGTGGATGTCACTGCTGAAAGGGGACTAAGAGCTATTCTGTGACTATAGATCCATCACACAAAAGCCCAAAGCTGTTACTGCAACCTCCAAGAAGCAGCCTCTGGTGATGGAAAGAAAACCAGCGTCATCTCATGACACTGCTGTTCCTGTAGGTTGTGAATTTAAAAGAAGGCAGGCTGAGGAAGGGAGCATGGAAATCCCTGCTGATCAGGAGCAAGACTATTTTTCTCCTTTAAGAACATTTGCTCAGCTTTTTAATTTCCAGTGTTTCCAGTTGCCATATCAACCTGAGAAATTTGCCTGGCAATTGATAGATTATTTTTCAATGGAATATTATAAAATTTAATTGCATCAGTTCAGTATTTGTTTGCTGGGATTTCACTTTATCTTATTATACTTTATTTCCAGTATTTGATTCCCAAACTAGGATCCCCACCCTCCCTTTGCCCAGGCACATCTCAGGTTCAGCAGTCCATGTGCAGAAGTGAGGTGCCAGGTCAAAATCCTGCTGACATCAGCAGCTGGAATAAAGCCTGCAGGACACATCACACAGGCTGGGAAAGGCCACAAACATCAACAGGAACACTCTGGCTGGAGATAAGTGGTAGTTTCAGTTTTTATGTTGCTCTGAAGAGCAGGCACAGGAGGCACAGTAGAGGGAAGGGAGGTTGCTCCTGGCTTTGCTGTTGAACAGTGTGTTGGTTTTCTGGTAACCTGCATCTGCGTCCAGCACCATCAAGGTGGGGAAGAAGAGGTTGGGGAAGGAGTCTGCACTCACTCCCAATGGTAGTCCAGAAACTTCCCTGTCCTCCCATCTGTCCATCCATTTCCTCTTTCCAGCCCACCCCTGGGCTTTCATGGGTCACTGGTGTAAATGGGGACTAATCTGCCCCAGTGCAGATGAATCTGCAGGGAGTTTTCTGTGGTGAATATATTGTTTGGTTTGTTGTGGGTTTGTGGTGGGTTTTTTTTTCTTTAAATGGAATAAGAATGGAAAACAAGAAAGTCAAAAAGCCCTGAATCTTTACCTTTTTTTAAGTGGAGACACCACCACAGCAGGACATAATGGCTTGCTGTGGTGGTGGTGCTTTGCCTGAGAGCCTGGAGATTTATGTAATGAGAAACACAATTCCTGCAAAGAACATTGTTAAATCTTTTCAAAATTTCAGCTATAAGCCATTTTATTGCTAATAATATGGCTAGATTCTTCTTTTGAAGAATCTGGGAATGTTTGACAAGTGGGGAAAATGGAGAGGACTTGAGGCACCATAATCTGTATTTTCCATTTACCTTGCTTCAAGCTTGAACAACACATGTGCCACAAATGATTTGTTTATTCCTAAGCGCCCCCAAGGAGCCCAGTCCCCATTCTCAGGCATATAATGGCTATTCAAATGAAAGCTTTAATAGGTTGTTGCAGATCTGATATCAATGCAGCAAGAGAAAGAGATATGCAAATATTCGAAATTAAACAAACTAGCTCCTGCCCTTTGCCTTTGGAGGTGCAGTTTCAAATCTGGACGGTGTCACCAATGCAATGAGTTTGCTAGACTCAGCTCTCTGGAGAACTAGTTCCTTTTTCACCTTTTTTTTTCCTCCCACTTTGCCTCACAAAGCTTTCACATTGTTTGAAATATTTCCTGTCTGTAGCACTCACGAGGAAGGAGAGCCCCAACTGGGGCTGAAATACATGACGTGTTCAGATTTGAGACTAAGGAACATTGCTGGGAGAAGCTCCTGCTGTGCTGGTTCGTTCCACATCTTCTTAAATCAAGGCCCTTAACCTCAATACCTTCTCCTGGGCATTTCCCCATGCTGTAGAAACAATTTTGGAAGAGTGACACAGACAAAAGTCCAATTAGGGGTTTCTGTCCACACTGCAAGAAAAATCAGAGGCTTCACCGGTTCTTAACACAGCTCCTGCTTCTCTTTTGCTCCATGTAATGTGTGTGAGCCAGGCCCAAAAATCACTTCAAAAATGTAAAAATAACATGTCATCCGCCTAACCACTGAAACCGTGCCAACAGCTACCGAGTGCATTGAACAGCAGGCAAAAATAACAATTTTACATCAAAAACACCATAAAAGTTTTCAGTGTCTTCCAGGCTCTTGTAAAACTGCTATTATCTTGTCCAACCCCCAAGGCTTTTCGCACAATTATCAATTATGCTGTGTGGATTTCAGAAAAGGCAGTGCCTGGAACACGGGTGAATCGCACGGACGGCAGCGGAAGCGCCGGGTCTGCAGGACATCCACACACTCCTCGGCTCTGCTGCCAGCTCTCAGCTCAGGGGCAGACATCCCTGCACCTCTGTTGCCCTCCCATCTTCTATGCCTGATCACAAGGGCTTTGAAGCAAAGCTTGTTCCATCAGTACTGCTGGTGGACCAAACCTTGCCAGCAATGACGAGGGGCACTCAGCCTAAAATATCTCCAGATACCTGCAAACATATAGACACCCCCTGAGTTCCAGTGTGAGCAATGAGAAATGAAGAACCAATGCTTTGGTTGGGGCATGTGGACAGTCTCCTGGCTGTAAGAGGTACCAGAGTGTGTTGGAAGCACCGTGGGAAAGTGGGTTTGCATCCCAGAGACTTGGTGCTCTGCCCCACTGGTGTTAGCCAAGGCTGGGCACCTTGGGCTTTCAAGGGGGAGGATGTGATGAGGGCACATGAAGAAGAGGGCTTCAGAAAATAAACCCCCAACTTTAGTTTAGCTACTCCCAACTTTAATTTAGCTAGTTGTTTCCTTCAGAACCAAAGAGGGAAATACCCAAAAGCCCAAATGATAAGGAAAAGAAGATTTTCCCATACAAGTGTGAACAGTATCATACAGAAATGCTCCCCAAAACCGTATTTTGTGAGAGTACTTGGAGCTGTGGCCAAATCCCATATTTGAATGTGGCTAGACAGTTGGAATTTAAGGTGATCTCTGGCCATGTTTAAACACGAACTAGGCTATAAGCTTCTTATGGGCTGTGGTTACCAAAAAAAAAAAAAAAAAAAAAAAAAGGCTGACTCACAGTGGGAGAGCACAAGGTTGGAACGTTCCCATGCAATCCTCCCTGCTCCTTGGAGTTGTCTGGCTTGTTCCTAGAGATCCTGGACATCCAGTGCTCCCGAATACCTCCCTGGACACTTGCAGGTCGTCAGTATTTCTGAAAGACCAACTTAAAGGCTGCAGATGAGAGGTGTTTCTTTTGGCCTGACAGCAGCCCAAAACAGAAGAAAGAAAACAGAATTCTCCACAGTTTTTCAAAATGCATGCCCAGTTCAGATTCATCCAGCTTCCTTGCAAGTGTGATTCCCAGATCACAGCTAAGTCTAGCACAGACTTCGCCAATCACATCATTTCTACATTGAGCTAAGCAGTGTGCAGAAGCAGATTTGTATTTTTCTAATTAAAAAATATGAATTAAAAGCTGATACCTCTTATAGGAAGCTCTTGATTTTGACCTACCTCATTTTTCAGTTTTAAACATTTTTACTTGATCAGCATTTCATAATGAAATATATTCTTTTTCAAAGAGAAACACTTGATTTTGCAGGAAAAAATACTTAAAGGATAAAATAATATTTAAGCATGAAATAAATCAGCATCTAACCAGTTTTTGTTTCTTTCAGACACCCCAGTCTTCAGAAATTGAGATTACCCATTCTGGTCCTATTTAAGACTGGGAAGAAAATGCAAATTTCTGAAATGTTTGCGAGGTTGGAAAACAGCTTTCCACTAAGCTCTCCTCAGATGAGATTGCAGAAATTCTTCTGTTTTCTTCTTCCTCCCTGGCTCTGTTACCAAGCAATTCTGTTCACACTGTTCTCCAAGACAAAATCTGAGCCAGACTGAGATTTGTGTTGATGGTAAGTGCCTGCCTTTCAGTTTTTTCTTTCTTTAAATAAAACAATTTCCTAAGGCTTTGAAATGGGGCTGATAAAAAGCAGCTTTTAAAATGCATTTTAGTAAATAGTTTGAAACTAGACCATAAAGTCTCATAACTGTAGGTTTGTACTTAATTATACTTCACTGACAACCCATTTTCCTTCTCCTCTGCAACCAGTCTCCTTTTTCTTTAAGAGCAAAACATAGTGTATGCTACTTTTGTAAGATTTGTGGGTTTTCACACAAATCAAACAAGATCTGTAGGTAAACAGTGTCACCTAGTGGATAACTGGCATCGATTTTCCCAGACTGTGGAAGAAGTTTGGCCGTGTGGGTTTTCAATTTTGTCCTAGAAAAAAAATATTATTTCAAATTGGAAAGAGTCCTGTGCTGAGAAATGGGACCGTTGCCAAGTGGCTGCAAATCCAAAGATGCACAAAGCAGTGGCCAGCACTGAGAGGGATATTTGTCATGTGCACGGGCATGGATCCAGTCCCATCAGCAGATACAAAAGGGAAGAACTGATTCTCCAGCTCAGTGCCTGAATAGCAAAAGGTTAAAGCAGCACATCCTGCAATATTTATTTCCCGGATGTGTAGAGGTGTACCGGGCTCCACATCATCTCCTGCACCATCAGCCGCCCTTCTCTTGTTTTCTAGCAAGAGCACGTCAGTAGGTGCCTTTGCTGTGTGATCAGCTGAGGCTTCTGAGCAGTGAAAGTGAAATGAATTTGCAAAGTCCTTGGGGTGAGAGATTTGGCAGAGAGCATCTGAATGCAGGAGAAAGAGAATAAGCTTCATGGAAAAATCTCTCATCCTGAGGGGGTGGAATGATGACTCTGGGGATGTGGTGGCAGGTATCTATGAGAAAAGATGCCCAGAGAAAGCAAGAGATAAGATCGGCTTGAAGAGCCTTTTGAGTTAGAATTAACAGGTTAGAAAATGAGGACATGATAGCCTCAACCAAGGGTAAAATTCTCCAGAATGAAGAATATGCTCCTGAAAACTAAAATGAAGTTGGATATCCTGAAGGCCTCTTACAGCACTTAGGTTTCTGCTTTCTAAGTAACTTTTTGTCAGAATCCCTTGGAGTGAAGATGAATTTGAACCAAAGCACTGGAGGAAGGAATAAATACAAACAGAACTGAGACAAAAGTGGAGAAATGTTCTTCTGGCTTCTAGAAACTCCTGGGGAAAAAGAAATAAAAAATAGAATTGAAGCAAGAAATGTGAGAACTCAGGCAATTTAGTTACAAGTATTCAGCTGGGTTTATGCAGGTTGGGTGGGAAGTGAAGCTTTTATGTTGTCCCCTTCTTCCTCCTCCTGTAACATCAGCTCTGCAGTTTGCAACAGCTGCATTTGTTTTTTCTGAGAATCCCACTGATATCCCTACTCCTTTCCTCATATCTAAAAGGAACATGAAGGAAAGGTTCCAGAGGTGACTCTTCCCTGTCCAAGAGGCAGCAGGTGAAAAAAAGTGAAACTGCCTGTCCAGAATCTCAGTAGTTGGCCTGCAGGATATTATCAGCTTCTTCTTAAGACAGAGACCAGTCATGAAGAAGAGCAGGATTCCTGTATTACTGGACTGTGAGAATATTTCCAGAGTGAACATTTAGATCTAGGTCTTATGTTGACATGGATTTGGTCAGAGCAATAAGTTAGAACATTTTGAAGAATGTTTGAATGCATTAGAATTGTAGTCAAAATGATAAATACCTAATTTTCACAGGTCATGAAACCTGAGCTGTAGCCCTTAATTACCTTCCAAATAAAAGGAAAATAGTGATTGATTGTTATGGCAGATTGTTCTGTTAAGTTCTTCTTTGGCCTCTGTTTCCTTCACTTTTGTCATGTATCAAATGGATGGTCTGTCATTCTTCTCCAAAAGGGGGAAAGTGATTATTGTGCAAAGCCCAAAGGAGCTCTGTATACAGGCAAGCTAAAATATGCTGCAAGTCGGGACACTTTCTCACCTGAGCATACACTCTGTTTCCAAAACAAACACTGGCAGAACTGAATTTGCTCAGTTTCGTGCAGTTTTCCTTCAAAGTATTTCATCCTTCTTTTTTGTACTAGTCTTCTTGGACCAGTTCCCACTGACTGAATCCATGGAAGGCACCACCTTCTGCTGGTCCTTACTGGGGGCATTGGCAGGCACTGGCTTTGTTGCATCATTTTGATTGTTCTGTGCCTCAGTTTACTCCTCCAGTAATGTAAGTTCTACTCTGACTTTCCATAGTGCTTTTATTCTTGGGACCTCAGAGCAATTTTCTTTGCTATCCTCTCTCAGACAGTCAAACCATTACTAAATCAGACACTTGCCATTCTTCCCTTCTCAAAGATAAAATGGTAATAATTCCTTTGCTCATTAAAGTGTAAATGGAGAGGAATCCTGTTGAGTTCAGTGATACTATGAGACGTAAAAGCACTGTATGAGGTCAGAATCTTCCCATGTGAGTTACAAGTGCAAAAAACAGTGAGTAAAAAGCTTGAATGGATCAAGGATCCCACTCCTGGGAACAACAGAAGGAAGAAATAGAAGTAGCATCTGGAAAATGCTGCTCTCATCAAGAGAGGCCTCCTCCCCTGCAAATATCTGCTCTCATATTAAACAAATAGAAATTTATCTATTATGTGGAATCATCTTTTGCTTTTTTTCACAGAGGCACTTGTAGAACAGCCTGGACTTTATTTTTCATAATAATTTTTAAACATGACTCCTGTTCCATAAGGAAATTGTAATTTCTTCAGCCAAGAACATCTCGTCTGGAGTCTGAGGAGGGCTGGCATTCTCTGTAACAGTGTGCAAAGACAGCCCAAACATCTTAGCATTCCCAGGCTGGATCTAGCCCTGCTTTTAGTAAACCTTGCTCTTGCTTGGCCTCCCATATCCATGTGCTCCAATGGCACCACTCCCAGCCCAGGGTGGGCTGCCAGGTCCCCTGGGGGTGCAGGTACTGCCTAAAGAGGGTTTTTGCCAGGCAGCCTGCCTAAAACTGAGAGTGCTGCTGCCTGGATATGACATTCCCTTCTCTCTGTGACAGCAGCACACGAGAGCTCCCAAGCCCCATTTGGACCCATTTACACACACATAAGCCAAAAGGCAGGAGAAGACAACTGTGAGGGCAAACCTTGAGCCAAAAGGCAAATTGCATCGCTCAAGTAGATGAGGAACCTCTGGCAGCCAGGAAAGGACATGAAAATATAATCACATTAACATCCATCCTTCAAGCTGTCGGGGTAAATGAAGATCCAGGGCAAGCAGCAAGCTGAGGAAATAGGCTGGCTAGGGAACACTCTGTGTGTGTGTGTGTGTGTGTGTGTGTGTGTGACAGGCCATATTTTACCCATTCAAATGATCAGCACACGAGAAAAGCCAAACACGAGGCTTCCAAGCTGTCTGCATCCTGTCCTTCAAGGTGGCCTCATCCTCTGAGTAGTCACATTCCTGAGTACTGGGGAAATTTTGAGGAGCTAATCATTTCCTCTGACTCAAAAGCAAAACAGCAAAGCAAAAATATAACAAAAAATGCTCAGCATCTTTCTGAAGCTCCACGTTTAAATCTGCTTTTCAGTGTGTAACAGCATTTGTTTATCCCATAAGCAGTTTCTCAGGGTGACTCAGCTTAGGGCATCGGGTGGTGCGAGGCTTGAGGACTCCAACCAATTTGAAGAGAAAGCCTGAAGAAACTGAAAGACTCCACGTTCCCTCACCTTCCCTCCCAGCTGCCCATTCAGATTTTCCAGGAGTGCTATGAAATAAGCTTTTTAACTCCACTGCTAGTTCACATCCACTCCTGGAGGAGTTTGTGCCTTACCATGAGAAAATACTTGGGAGCTTTGGGAGGTGGCTCTCAGACAGGGATCATTCAGAGGCATCTCCAAAATATTAGCAGATCACAGGACATTTGCACATGAACCAACCATGTGCAAACCCACCACTGCTTCTGACTTTACTGCTTTAAGGCTGACTGGCTGTAGATCCTAATTTTCCCTCTTGTTCCTTGGGGTGGAAAGCAGGGTAAGACATTAACGAGGCAACCAGGAAGAGGTGGCACCACTTCTGTATGTGCACGACTTCAGTCTCCAATAGTTTCATTCCAGCACCTTTCCCTACAGTAAATGCAGTGAATATTCTACTTCCTCTTTTAAAGGCAGCATTGAATGGGATGTTTTAAGCTGAGAATATTTTCCCAGCTCCTGGAAAGGGTTAGACACACAGCCCGGAGGTGGGCCAAGTGTGTGATTGCCATCAAACTAAGCAGCCGTGTTCAGCTTGTCTTGGATTTCTTTATATGAGACAAGGGATGATTCATAAAAGCAAATGCTGAGGCCACACAGGTTGTTAAGTCTCTAGTCTAACCAGGCATAATGACTGAGGTTCTGCAGTTAAGGCAAAAAATAACAGATTATGGGTCAAATCCATCCCTGATGCAACTCCAGCATCGTCACTAAGAGTTATCCACGTGTGAATCTGGCCCCATGTTCCTCACTCACACAATAAAGCAAGATCCCTCCTGCAGCAGAATCAATTGGGAAAAGGAGAAGGGAAAAAATGCTTCTTTCTTGCCCACATTAAAAATAATCACTTTTTTTCTTGCACAATGGGGCAGAGAAAACCAGTCCTAGAAACCAGAGTACAATTTCCTCAGCATGTCATAGGGAGGAGAGGAGGGGGGAGAATTGGCATAACCAAGAGGTTTCTTTCATCTCTGTTCAGTTTTAAATGATGCAGGGAAGAGGGGAAAGCAAATCTAGACACCTACAGCTGTCTATATCCACCTATATCTATATAGATACCTAGTTGTGCTTTCCCCTCTTCCCTGTATCTATATCTGTAATCTGTCTAAATATAGGTATCTGCAGATAGCCATATATGTATATAGTTAGATATATTTGTGCTTCCTAGGTTGATTAAATCAGCAGTGTGAGATCTGCAGGTATTTAGGAGGAATTTTGCACAAACACAGAGTGATTTAGGAAAAAAGAAAGGGCTATTCCTTCTGTTGATTAGACCTGTTGTTTAAAAATAGTAAAATATACCTGTTTTAATTGCCTGCTAGAGTTTTCACTGCTGCAACATGTCTTCTGTCTCAGCTTTGCCTTCCCATTTGCCTGGTTGGTTGTGTACATGAGCTCTAAGGGAATGCAGAAAAGCCACCTGAGGGAGAAAATTGCTAATCACTAAAAATTACTAATCCTTCTTTCACACTAAACAAACCCCGCTGAGAGGTTTTTAGTTACACAAAGGTGGATTTTTTTTTTTTGTTCTTTTCCCTCTCTCCTCCAGCTAATGATACAGATGTGCAAAATGCAGGATATCACATCCTACTAAGCATTAGCTGCAGAATTTCCAGGTGATAAGATCTGACTCCAGAATAAGCACTTTGCAACCAAAATGGCAGGAAAAGCAATTCACACAGTCATAGAATAATCTTTCCAAGGTTATTTGTATTCCAGAAGCCATAAGGTCCCCTCTGAGACTGTGGCCCCGGTACAGCTGCCCACTAAAAGAAGCATACAACCTAAACAGATGAGGCAGAAAGTTGAAAGAAAAATATAGTTTGATCTGGAATTCTTACAGCCAGGAAACTCAGAGGATGTGCTTTTTTCAGGGCCACGTGGGACCTCTCTAAGCTATACCCACTTCTGCATCCCAGGGTCCCATCCAGAGGAGTCTGCTCCCTCCCAACTCCCCTCTCCCAGCACCACTCCCTTGCTCTTAGAAGGCCTTTGCTGACACATCCAGGGAATGCAGAACTGTTTTTCTACCCACTGTACTTCCACAAATCCATTCACATGTAAAACTGTTCATTTGTCTTTGCCAAGGATGCTCCTCCATACATTTCACTGGCTGAAGTTCCTCTGCGTTCCACGACAGAGTGGCAGCAGCAGGTGGGTGGCAGTGAGGGCTCCAGGTGCTGGTGTACAGCTCCTTCTGCAGGAGGGCATCCCACTCCTGCAGCTCCCCTGGCCTCCCTCGTGCCGTGTGTCCCACTGTGGGAGCTTTATAGAAATTATGACAGCGGATAGCACTCTTTCCTGGGGAGTTTCCAGGAAAAGAGGCATTCCCAGGCTAACAGCTGGGTAACTGTCTGAAACTGAGGCAAGGAATTCACCATAAAGAAATGAATAAGTGGCAGCCCTGCTGTGTTTAATTATGACATAAATTTTATACTTTTTTTTTAAATAAAAATGAGGATGTATACCTCTGCTGACTCTATTCCACTTTGGGCCTCAGAGCACAGCTGAGAACCATCTGCTGGCCTCTTTAGAAAATACTCCAAGCTTTGGATTTCCCAGCCCATACAGGGGCAGCCAGGCTTTCCTGGGGCTCAACTGCTATGGCACAGCCCTGCAGGTGTCATCTCCCAGTACTGCAGCATTCCTGCTTCCCACTTAAATAGGAAGAAAATTAAGGTGACAAAATTACCTTCTTTTCAGTCCGTCATCAACAGCTTTATTGCGACATGGTTATGGATACTCTGAAGAGGAACTGCATAATTTATGTTGACACATTGGGGTTTGAATCTCTCAGCCAAATTTAGACCTTTTTTTCGAAAGATTTTTATTTCTGTCCCGTTTCCCAATGTTTTTTTCCTGTATCTGTGAGCACAGCAGACATCATCTAAACCGAACCAAATAGAAGCATGATGTGGTTTTTATCACTGGTCTAAAATAGTCTGAAACTCACCTTTTTGTGTCAGCTGTGCTTATTTATGTTGCAAAACACGAGAGCCTCTCCAGAGCATTTTTACTACACTCATAAAGAAATAAGGGAAAACCAAGAACGGTTCCTAGAGAAGGGATACCATGAGGCCTGAGCAGTGTCTGGCTACAAGTCCACTCCTACTCTCTTCCCTGGACAGAACAAAATAGGACAGTGCACTTAAAATACACCTATTTTATAACAAGACTAGTAGCTGTTTTGCTGTGGTGATGAGCAGTGCTATTAAAATTCTGTCACTGAGCTTTAGGATTAACACCTTGTGGAAAGCACCTGCCAGGAGCTGGCACTGCTTGACTCTGTCCTGGGAGCGCTGCCCACACCAGGACTGTGGGAGCAGCAATTGCCACTGTATGTTCTTGCAAAATGCTTTGGTTGATGGTTTCTAAATCACTAAGTATTTTGCCATGAAATATTTTGCCTCTAGAGAAGACACACTGGAATTTTCTGAAGCAGAACATGGCATTACATAAATTTGATGTTTTGACACACTGATATTTTTAAGCTTGCATAATTCACTGAATTCCACCCAAGTTTTTCATTTCAATACCTGAGAGGCATCATTTGTCGGTCAGTTTAAGGCTTCCTCAGAAAGATTTATTTTTTCCATTGGTCCATTCCCCAGGGGTCCAGATAGTCTCCAAGGGAGCCTGCATGGAGTGTCCTTTGCATGAGAGGCCGGTGATGGCAACGGGTTTTGTCAAAAGTGAATATAAGGACAGTGCTGTAAAGTTGCTGTTTTGTGGCCAAAACATGCCCCTGCAATTATCAACCAGCAATAGCTACTGGCATCTGTGGGAGAACACAGTGTTGCAATGAGGTGGGTTAGTACTAATTACAAGATGTTTATTCAGTCTAAGTAAAATACACTGTATTTTACTCATTAGCACCCAAAATGGCACATGCAATTGGAGCAACATAGTAATACAAACAGGGGATTACAGCTAAGCAGGGTGCTGAACTGTCTGCAGTTAATTTATAGTTAACCAAGGTGCTCATTTACCCTGGTAAGAGCATACATCCACCCAGCAGCTCTGACAGAGAAGGATCTCATCCCCCTTCAGAGAAACATCTTTTCCTACAGCAAGCACATCAATGCCAATAAGGTCAGATAACATAGGAGAAGACTCACATTCTTTATTGGCATTGATGCTGTAGGAAAAGATATTTTTCCAGATAAGGCTAAAATGGCCTTTCTCAACTCCGCTTTTCTCCAGCTGTAATCCAATAACTAAATCACAGTAAAAATACAGCCTATTTTCTCATGTCTTGTATTTGCTGAATCTTCACTGTGTCCATAATCAGGGCTGATCCTCAAGTAGTTTATAAGAGATTTATTATGAGATCATAGGCTGGCTTCATAAAACTCATGCCCAAGTGAATGGATATTTTTATGACTGATGAAGCTTAGAATTATTAGGAAACAGTCTCAATACAACATGGTTATTATAATCCAAGACTGAAATGTTTCCTCAGCAATTTGTGCTGATTGAGGTTCATGTGTACATTCATCTGCTAACCCCTTGCTGCACATTTCACCAAGCTACCTGCAAATCAGGTGGAGAGCACTGTCTGCTGGTTGAGCCTTTTAATTGCTCTATTGAAAATGACTGAGGAAGGAGTAGACCAATAGAAAAAAAGGGTGCTGGGCTTATTAACCCACAGGTGAGGTCACTCATTCTGTATATCAGAATGGTGGTGAGGCTATAAAAGGAGGAAATGAGCACATAGGAGTAATTTGACACAAAAAAAAAGGAACTCTGGCATTTAAACTCTTAAAAAGGTAAGAATTATTGAATGGCATGCTTTAATTCACTTGAGTTTGCAGTTAAAAAAACCACAACAAAACAAACAGTTGCTATTTGAATTCTAATATGTTCTTCCTTTTTTTGACAATGGTTCTACTTTTGATCTAAGGCACATTTCTGGAGTAAACCACTTTTTCTAGGGATTTGTGTAGCTTTGTTCTGTTCTTTATCATGTAGGCACAAATGCTGTTTCTGTGGGATAACCTGGGCTGTCTGCTAGATGCCCACCAAACTGCTCTCTTGCTCCCTCTACTCACTGGGACAGGGAAAGAAAATGAGATGTAAAAAAAGCTTATGTGTAAAGACAGGGAGATTGCTCACCAATGGGCATCACTAGCAAAGCAGAAAGAATTAGCTTTTGGGGAAAATTAATTTAACATATTTTCATTTTAAAAATAGAGAAGGAAAGTGAGAAAGAAAAGCACCTTCTTCACCTCACCTATGGTGCCCAGGCTCAACCTCATTCCAGCCCCTCTACCCACCCCACACATCTGGCACGGGGGGTGTTGTGGTCAATTCGTAACACTTTGTCACTGCCACTCCTCCCCTGAACTCTTCCACTGCTCCAGCATGGGGTCCCTCCTGTGGAATACAGCTCTTCAGAAACTGCTCCAATGTGGTAGCAATTCTTCAAGAACTGTTCCAGTATGGACTGCTGCTTCTTTCAGGGCACATGCCCCTGCTGCATTCTGGGTGTCTGTTCTTGTGTTGTCCTTCTTGGGCTGCAAGGGAACAACTCCTTCTGCGTGGCCTTCTCCATGGGCTGCAAGGGAATATCTGTTCTGACTTCTGGATTACCTCCTCCCCCTCCTTCATCATGGACCGTGGTGTCTGCAGGGCTGTTTCTTTTTGCACTTTTTCCTCACTCCTCTCGATCATAGCTTTTGGGCAATGTTTACCACCCCTTCTTAAAGGTGTTTTCACAGAGGTGCCACCAGCATTGCTGATGGGCTCAGCTTTGGCCAGTTTTGGAGCTGACTCTGCAGCTTCTCACAGGTGCCACCCCTTCAGCCCAGTCACCTACTACCAAACCCTGCCACAAAAACCCAGTGCAACTGTCTTAATTCATATGCTATGGTTTTGTGAAGGGATTAGGGAATAGGAAATCCTGAAACCAGGTATATGTCTGTTCTGTGTTTATGCTTGACTATGTTTATTTTCTTGACTAAACGTGTGTTCTTGGGTGCTGCCTGTAAGCTCTTTTTATCTGCTGTTTTTTCTTATTAGGTGTTCATTCTAACAGGTATTGCTATACAGTGAAATCCCATCATAGTGTTCTGGGCTTTTTGTGTCGCTGGTCACTTTGCCCTAACCCTAGATGTATGCACTGAATAACCACATTGTTCATTTATAATGTCCTTGGCTTTTCTATAGCCTTGTCCCTGTGATATCACTTGTGGACACAGTGGGCTGGATTGAAGACAGTGAAGTTAAAAGTGGTGATGTATGCAGCTATGTAACTGTGAGAAGAAATGTATTGATTCCACACACTTCCTTTTCTAACCTGCTGTAAGGTGTTTCATCATGTAGGACATCATGGAGATCTTATATTTGTTACTTAACATACATTGAAAGGTCTGACTTCTCTTCCTTGCTGGCTTCCTGAATGGGAAAAGCTGTTGTTAACATGTCTTGCGTGTCAGAGATCAGGCTGCTCATGATAGCTTATGAAGCTTTGAACGGATATAGTAATAGAGAGGAATGGCAAACTGTTATATTAATGTAGCTGAAGCACAAAAAGTGAAACTATTGACCTTGCCAGCTCTGCATTTGGGGCAAATGTTACTGCAGTGAACAGAGTCACTTTAACTGGTGTTAAACAGAAGTTGTTTTGAATTTTGGTTTGTGTTTTGCTCTGGTACAGATAAATGTGAATGCCTCAGAAGGGTTGGGCAAATTGCTAAAGACAGATAGTTGCAATTTTGCAAACATCAAGTTAATTTTTTTTTTGTGAAAACTTCACTTTTAGACAAAGAGGTCAATAATGAAATATAAGCAAAAATTATTTCCACGCATTCCTTAAGTTACTGAAAAAGTCTGTTACTCAACTTCCTTTTCTGAAATAATGCTCTTTTAAATCAACAACCAAACAAAGACCCTTTACTATTGCTCTTGCAATTGGTATTCCCCAAATGGAACCAGCAGGTAACCAGTAGGTCACTCAGCACAGCACAGCTCTTGACCTCCCTCAGACAAAAGATCCTGTGACTTACAGTGGCTGGTTCCTGGAGTATATAAAAGACACTGCAAAAATGTATGGTGAGAGATATTAATAAGATCGTGTTGAGGGGTATGTATGAGCTACAGGGAGAAGCAAAGTGCTTAGCTGCTTTCCATTCTTTTCACCCAAATTCAGTATCAAAATCAGTCTTGCAGGGCAGTGTATGGGAAGACAGAGCTTATCAATGAGCTGCTTCCAGGCTCAGTGATGTTATGTGCCTGCCCAAGGAGGCACATCCTATTTTGTGGAAGCCACTCCTGCCCCATAGTTGATTTAGATGGCCTTTCCACTGTGGGCAGCATTACATTTGCTTGAGCAGCTGCTGCTCAGCAGGTGATGAAGAAGCTGCGGGCAGAGACACCAAGGCCCCACACTTGGCCAGCCAGATGTGGGTTTGTGTGGCTTGCACTGCTTGGGGCAGCTCAGAAAAACCGTCTGTGCTTCTTCCACGAGGGAAAGCCTGTGCACTTGAGCCCTGTGCTGTTTCCCAGTTCCCAGCCAAGTCTCTTGGAGCGGTCTCCACTCGCCCTGCTGGCACACGGCCTCCTCAGGGTGCCGCGGCACAGGGAGCGCTCTGGGGAAGCCCGTGCCATGGCCATTAGTGCTGTGCCAACAGCAGCCTCTGCGGATAACGAGAAGCCCTTCTGCCTCACTGCTATTAAACTGCTGCCTTTTCACGAGAGGAATCCTGAATTCTTCCTCAAACCTAAACAAAAAAGTCGGCCTTTTATTCGTTTCATCATTATCTAGGGCTGCCACATTCAAATGATTCTCCAGCAGTCCCTTCATTTCCGAGTGCACACGTCGAGAAGGGATTGGAAGCCTTTTGATTAAGAATAAGAGGTGATGACACTACAACCAGTGCAGGGTTGTCATCATTACCATGTACCTGCACTTCCACAGAGCTCTCGCTCTGGGTTGCCTCTGATATAAAGCTGCTGTACTCTGTGCCCTAATTGAATGGAACTATTTTATAAACACGCATTCCCTGAATCCCAGAAAAGATCCTTTTAGAGGGGAAGATATGGGGAGGGTGGTGGGGAGGTGAGGAGCTAGATGGGCTCAGTTCCTGGCAGACCAATTTTGCCTGTGAGAGAGATTTCTTTGTTCCCTGCAAAACTGCTTGTCGTCTATGAGCAGATATCGTGGGGTTTTATTCCCCTACAAGTCAAATGAATGATCTGACCACCCACTTTTAATCCTGTGATTTTCTGCTTTTGGCCTGGATTACAAGTCACCTATGGCCACCTTTGGAGTGTAGCAGGCTGTAAGTTTACACAAGGCACCTAAGGGAAAACATCCATTCCTCTCTGGCCCTGTTTGCTAGCTGTTCATGTCTGATAATTTAAGTGTCTGACTTGGTCACAGTAATGACCTTTTGGAAGCATCATAGGGAAGAAACCTGCTGTCTACCCACCAGGACGCTCTCATCTGTCTCAGGAGATTGTATTCATGTGCACATCCTAAACCCACACCACTGACCGTGGGAGCGACGCTCTGCGGATGACTCGCTAAGCAGAGTCCCTCTTTTCAAGCGCTCTGTGCTCACTCTGGAATCTCCACTGGTGATTTACTGTTTTCCAGGTTAACTTTTAAGTGCTGATTTTGACCCATATTCCTGTCCTGGCTATTTCTCTGTTCCCATGCCACACAAGTGCTGCTGTAGCAAGTAAAGTGCTGTTCCTGAGCCTCGAATGATGCAGGATCTATGCTGGGCCAGTGCCTTCTTGGAAACTGATTCCCCAGCTGAAGTTCAATAGTTAAACTAATCCTCTGCTATCTGTATGTTTAAAGGTGATAGGCTTTTATTGTTAAACAAGCTTTCCCCGGAGCCTACATTTTAGTGAGAATACGCTAAAACTGCCGTATGAAATTATATTAACAGAAAACAAAATTACAGCCAATTCCTGGTACTATTTCAATAGCTGTGTATGAAATTTACTGCATAAGGGATGTTGAGTTAAAAGTGGTCAGAGGAGTTACTTTTATCTTGGCTTACATATAGCATTACATTTACACCTGAACACAGGGTGAATTATCATCCAGAGGAGTTGAGAAGGAATCTCTTTTCTCCAGGAATGGCAATTATATTTGATTAGGTACATGGGAGCTTTTTCCTCTCCTGGCCAAGGAGCTGAGGGCAGTGCTTTGAAGACACCCAGCCTCATGATCAAGGTGTAAAGCATAATGACAAATGTGAAGTTCCTGCAGGGTCAGAGTCTGCTACAATAGTTCAGGGGAGAGGGCATCGGACTGGGACTTAAGAGGCTTGACTTGACTGCCCTGTTCTTCCACTGGGCTGCAGGACAAATCACTTCCTTTCTGTGCCACAGTTTCCTTATCTGTGAAATGGTGGTAATGAGCCTTTCTTCTTCATTTCTCTTTGTAATCGCTCCAAGAGCTGCAGGTAAAACATGCTATACAAGCACTTGGTATTACTGTGTTTGATTTGTGGGATTTTTCTGTGATATCCTAACGCAAGGAGTTGTTTCGGATTTGCACACATGAGCTCAAGGACTGTGGTGTTTGTCATCCTGCTGTTAACAGCTCTTCCCTGAAATCATTTGGATGTAAAGGCAGTACTCTGGGTTTGTTTTTGTTAGGATATCTGCAGCCTGCAATCTTAGTGCAACAGGATTTGTTAGTCAAGCATAGCCCTCAAACAAAAGCACCCAGAGGATGTGCCTTTTCAGATGCTTTCCTTTGCACAAGGAACCCCCTGGTTCTTTTACCTCTGGTCTCTGCTGGTCCCCTGTTGAGAGGCCTCCATGCCTGTGGTCATCAACAGTTTGCCAACATGAGGAGGGGGAGGAAAAAAATCCCCTTGACATGTGTCGTAACCTAAGCCTCATTCCAATGTGTTTTCTTAAGCATTGCTAAGGTTTCCCTCCTTCCCATCCCCATCGCTTCTCCCCTCAACCTGCCTTTGTTTTAAGAAGGGAGGAGGCTGCTGGAGAGGTGGGGGGTTTCTGTGGCGCTGCCTGCTGTGATCTGGGCACTCTGTTTGACAACGTGTAGAGTCCTGGCCACCGTCTCCTCTTGCTAATGAAATACACTGGGATGCAGAGTCCTAATTGTGAGGTGATACCCCACTGAGTGTCAGAGCAGGCGGGGTGTGCACGATGCTCTTTAGTGTGGGTCATTGGAAGTGATAGATGCAGGAGGATGGTAGATTAGTTCCTGCTGAAACTCGAGAAGCTGCTTGTGTTGGTGAATGTCACCCGGTGCTCAGCAAATGCATTCAGACAAAATCGCTGAAATCTTGGGTTTCAGGCCTAAGTGACCACTACAGGCATTAGTAGTTCCTGCCTGTGGAATAAACATTTGCTGAACACATCTTGGCATAATAACACACTTTGTGCAGCAAGCGATCGCTCACCACCCTCTGCCTCTCGCTGTTGTGACAATCCAAGCGTTATGCAGACCACGACTGTGTCAATAACTCCTAGGACTGTTTTACTGATAGGTTGCTTAACCTCACTTCCCCTGACCAGAAGTCAGGGTGCAATATTTCCTGGTTAATGAGTTTACTGTGCTGGTTTTCCCCTTTCTGTTCCCTGGCACTAAAGAGTTGGGCACTAATAGGAGATGCAGGATGTGCAGCCTTTCCACTAATGTAATACTCAGATAGTGTTTGGTGCTATCAGTGACCTGAAATATAAAATAATTTGTCCAAGGCCATATGTTTCCTCTCCTCCTCCACCTCTCTAACTCATCTGCTGAACACCATTAGCATTTTGGGGTGGGAGCTGTACAATGTTGACAGCTGGGATAAAGTTATCCCACCGTTCTGTGGAATAAAACATCTCACTCTAATGCAATTACTTTTTTAGTGGTAAATAGATTCTCAGGAGGTCCAATGGGGGTACCTTTTCCTGACAGAAAACTTCACTTGCAAAGTGAGGACTAGAGCCAAATCTCTTGACTCCTAGCCCAGAACGTCATCCACAATGGGATCTTGTAGGTAGGGTTGGAGCTCCAGGATGCTCCTATGCTTTTATGCAAGGGGACTGCTCAGAGTAAGGGGTGAAAATGAAACTGTAACTAAATGAAACTGCTGGGTGAAAATGAAACTGTAACTGTAAACCACTCATAACAAAGTGTGGACAATGGAAAATAATGTGGCTTCAAGATTATGAACATTAGGGAGAAAGGCTTCTTTTGCATTTCATCAGGCCTTTCTGCAATATTTAACTCTGGAATCAAATTTCTTCTCCTGTTTCCAGAATTTATAGAGCCAACCATGAAATTAGGGACGTGTCAACTGGAAATAAGGAAGCATTTGACTTTGACACTAAAATTAATTAAACTGTTATTACATTGATCTCTGCAGCATCTGTTCCACTTGTATGCAGAAATGCTAGTGTGCTCTATGGGGCCATTTCATACTGGTGGAATTGGATGCTGTGATCAGCCATATGCTGATAAAATTATTCTTTTGTCAGCATGTCTGCCTGGAATTGCTTCAGGAGCTGGAAACATTCAAAGCAACAATACTCAGTGCTGAGTGCTTAAGATTGCTGATGTGAAAGGGACTTTTGGTCTAGTTCCATATAGCACATGCACTTCATACCTCACATGCAGGTTGGCAAGCCTGTTCCTGTGCAAGCAGCTGAAAACGGGCTTTTAGAGCACTTGAGTTTTGAGACCAAGCGTTGTTGAATGAATGGGCTATCACTTGTTTGCAAAGCTCCATCCAACTCTAGTCCAGTTAAATCTGGTTCTTTTGCCACTTTGGGGGAGATTGGGTCAGATCCAGAGCAGTTGGTATAGAAGGAAGTTGATGTAACAACCCTGAGTGTGTCAGTTGGAAGGTAGTAGTAATTAGGCCATGAAGGACCATTGAACAAATAAACCTGTGTTTTGTTTGGGCAGCTTATACAGAGATCATTGACAGGCACCAGAACCCATCAGAATATAAAAGATTAATGAGGCAAACAGAGCTGTGTTCACCATTTGCCTTTCTCTATGCTTTGCATCCAGAACTTGCAACGAGTCCCTTTTTCACTGTGCACAAAGACTATGAGATTTGTTAGATGCTGGGAGGGGAACTGGAAAGAAGAAAAATGAACCAGCCATTGCAGTGGTTTGTAAAGTACTGATAGAGGAACTAACTCAGTCCTGAAGTCATCTGCATTCCTCCCAGTGTGGTCAGCACTGCATGTGGAGCCCTGTAAGGATTTAAAAAAAAAAAAAAAAAAAAAGGTGGGCCAAATCAATCCATAGGTCAAGACACCCTGATGATGAGCAGAGCCTCATCTGATTGTCTAGGTATCATCCATATAAGTAATTAGTCCCTGAATATGCACCTGAAATACAGCTGTTACAAGGTTTTTTTAGGGAAAAGTGGCCATTTAAAAATGGGTATTGTGCTGGAGAATTTTCTTTCCTAGTTTCTGTTTACAGTTGAAAGCAATTCTCTTCAAGCCTTTAAAAGGATGTAATTATTTGCTTTTACAATTAAAGCCACAAAAACAGCAAGCTATTGTTGCACGCTCCTTGAAAACATGCTATCACTTTTGATGACTGTGATATTATTAATCAGTTAATTATCATCGATGGTTTAAAATAAAAATGCCCAAGTCAACACAAATGCCTTCTCTTTAAGAAATTCATCTGAACACTTCTGGGTTTGCATGTGTGTTGTTGAGCACTTGTTGGGGCTGTGCTGTGCCCCTGTGCATAACCTGCAGCTCAAAGTGTGCGAGCCCCCGAAAGGTTGGTGCTTTGTAACAGCTCCATCAGATGTCACCGCAAGGTATTTGTCTGTCAGCAGCGACTAGCTAAGTGATTAGCTGACACAGCTCCTCACTGTATGGGTCACTGGCAATACAGAGAGGTTCAAAAATTCAGGACATTTGTTCCAATCCCTTCTGCGTGTCTCGCCTGCTTCGTCCAGCTTTAGCTCAGTTGTCTTGTGTGGGCAGAATAACACATATTGGCACTTAAAGCAAGCTGTTTAAAAGTAGCCAGTCAGCCCATGGTGGGAAAAATACTGAAATTTTTTTGGAGGGGAATTTTTTTGGCCTTCCTAGGGCTTTTTGCTGCATCTGGTAGAATAGACTGGAGAGACAGCTCTGTCTTCCATGCTGAGGGCTGTGTGAGCCCACACTTGTTCATGCTACGTGATAACCATATTATTTCCTGACTCTGGCCTCAATATTGTTTTCTGTTTTCCCAATGGTAGGAAAACCCCAGTCAGCCCAGGAAGCTGATTTTAAGAGACAGGTATAGATAGCTTTTTTTTGTCTCCAGAAATGCAGGTATCTGAATCCATGCTGAAATGGGAAATTTGTTTTCATCAAATTGCATTTCAGACTTGTCCCTCCCACCTCCTTTACTCAAGCAGGATCTGTGTGAATAACAACAAAGGGATATTTTGGTGGCTTAAAAAAAATAGCGGTCATGATGAAGCCCTGTAGATAAGAAGTGCAAATGTGTTATGATTGCAAGCTATAACAAGCCATACAAACTAATGCCCAAAAACAGTAATAAAATATGCCAAAGATTTATGGTGGAAATGATGGCTTGAGAAATGGACAGTCCCTTCTTTTTACAGCACAAGGAGAAAGCTGATCTGCTTTGCTTAATTAGAGTTTCATTTGGCACATCGGAGGATTGGAAGTTGCTTTCCATTTAACATTTGATTTCTTTGAGAATTACCCCAGTGATATGCTACATCCAGTTTCTTAATGGCCTGTTTTCTTGCACTGCCTCCCCTCCACTCAGTGCATGCAATCCTCCTTGAAGTGGTAATGAAAGCTAAGGGATGGGCCCAAGGTGATCCTGCTGGCCAAAAAAGTTGCAGAGATGGAGGAAGGTAAAGAGCAGTTTTCATGAAATATAAAAGAGGCAAGTGTGATTGAAAGTCAGGGGATATATTTAGATAGAACAGGATCATGTCCTGTGTCTTGTTTCCATGGTGTCAAAGTCTTAGCTAAATCCTCATATCATAAAAATAAAACTAGACAGAAATGTACTGTTTTAATGTGACAGAGGAGCAGTAGGATTTGAAGATCTTGTCAACAGACAAAACAGACAAGTATTATTCTTTTGTAGGAATGAGCACACAAAAGATACTACTCAGTTGACCGCAAATACAAATGTTGAGAGAAACAAGTGAAAGAAGGCTTTGTGCCATGTGTGTAAAGGACTTTCTGTCACTTACACTGGACTTGAAGGCCCATGTTCTCCTCACATTAAGGGTTTAACTTCAGGCTGAGAGAGCAAAGTTATTCAGATCCTGAAAGCAAAATGTTCTGCTGTGTTGGTTGTCTGAAACAGATATGCAGCATCCCACTGAGAAGCGTGGCAGAGGAGAATACATCTACCACTCCTCTGTGCAGATCCCCAGTCCTCAATTTACTCCCCTTTTTCATAAGTCTTAGCAAAGCTCAGTGGCTGAATATCAAGGTACCCTTCTTTTCCACCCTTCCTCCCCTCCCCCACCAAAAAATGAGAAAACCATGAAATGCATGAATACTTTCTTCTTCTTTTTTTAAACCTGAAGAAGAGGAGAAAATTGATGAGAGGACACATTGCTATTTACTTCCATGGGTGTGTGAGCATGACTGAAAGCAAAGATGGCCTTATTTTGTTGAAACTCATGTGTGCTCTACTGCAATATTTTAGCAGTCCTGTCTTCAAGACTACTGAGACTCCTTGAAGTCACACAAGTCCTCGGGTGCCAGCAACTCTGCAATAACAAGCCATGGCTTTACACTTGGGCTAATCACTGCTGAAGTCAGAGGGAGCAGGATTATTTCCTGCCAGAAAGTGCTTGAGCTGCAGCAGAATGGATTCTGTGTGCAAAACCATTTGCGTGAGTTTTACTGTTTTCCATCCTGAAATTGAGACAGAGCAGAAATTAAGCAATTTGCCAGAGGCTGAAGAGAGGCACAGACTACAAGGGGAAAGAGGTGGGGCTGGTGGCTCCCAAGACACATTCATCAAATGGCAGATTGTGCTGTCCTACCAGCATGCATTGCAAGGAAAATTAACTACCTAAATAAGATGATTTTGAAAGGACTTTTTTTAGCATCTCCCTCAGCTGGGTTTTGGTTTTTTTTTTTTTTTTTGGTAGAGGAAAATATGGGAAGTTGGCCAAAACTATGTGTTCCTGTAATGGCCAAATGTTATTCAAGCACCATTACTAATGAAAGCAGGATTTGGCCTTCTGTTTGCCCTGTGCTCTTCTCTCTGCTCTGTAGTACCTGATGGTGGATCAGGTGTTACCCATCACTGCTCAGAACACAGGAAATGCATATTCCTATGAGAAACTCTAAAATTCATTGAATTCACTCTTAATTAAGAAGAGGAAGAGGAAAGAGCCCTGTGCCTACACTCCTGCTGAATTCTTGCAAGTCCAGCCTCAAGTATATTTAAATTTTTACTGCCAAGTTAAACCCTTGCACAAAAAAAAAAAAAAAATCTTACAATTGAAATGCTGACAGGTCCTTAACTATAGTAGCAGTAGCAGTCTCTGCTATAATAAAGATGTTGCATGTTATCAATAATCCTCTTTTTGCCTGAATCCCTGTCTTTCTAAAGAGAAAGGGCTTACTGACTGGGCAAATCTATTTATAAATTTTGTCTTGGCACAAGAGGAATGTATTGACAATGCAGTGGAGATCTGGGGAGGCAGCTAGCCTGACTGCACGCAAGCAGCAAGCTGAGTGTCAAAGCAGGGCACTTAAATTTTCCTCTCATTCCTCTAAAAGAGGGAGTGGGAGGAATTAGGAAAGAAAAAAAAAAAAAAAAAGCTTTCCTTTGAACAAGGCAGGGTCAGAGGAGTTACAAAAGATTGAGCAAACTGTCACCCTTGGCTCAGTGAAGAGCTTTGAAGGGCTTTCACATGCTACTCACCAGTGGATGGAGTCATCTGAACTGGGAACCAGGGTGTGCGTGTATTTACACCGGGCAGGGCCACGTGTGCCACGGCAGCCCTGGCTGATAAGGATAGCTCTCACTGGGGCCTGATGATACTTTGCTTTGAATAAAATGATGGAGGGCTAAAGCTGCAAGGGAAAGAGATAAGATCTCAAGGAGAACACTTCTTTTTTTTTCCTTCTCTGTGTCATTTTAGGAGGGTGTTTTTCTTTGGGTATGCTGTAGTGGATTTTACATCTGTTCACTTCTCAGCAAAGTCTTGCAGAGAAAGATAATGGATTTATTTAATCAATAACATAAACTGCAAATAAAAAGTTGAAGTCCTGTCATTTACCTTCTTTTCACATAAGTGATATTCTACTAAAATCGGAGTTTTTCCTTTCAAATGGTAGAAATAGAGATGGAAATTCTCCTTAATGTTCCTGTGCACCTGCAGCCAAGCAATACCAAATAATTGTCCTATTTCCTCAAAAAAACTAGGCCCATTCCAGTGTGGTAGAGAATAAAGCCACCTAGATATTTACTAAGTGACTGTGTTCCTGTGAGAATCAAGGCTTTGTGAATTTATTCTTCCTCCTTTCTGCAGTTGCGAATGGTTTTGAAAATCCCACTCTGAATGTCTATGGCTGTCCTCTATTACATGGATGTCAAATATTCCTCTTATACCCAAAGGCTAAAGTTTACTCAAAGCAGAACAGCAAGGATCACATTGCTCTCATCAAAATAGCTTACAACATGCAACCAATAAGTAGGTCACTTATCTGAATGGGATACTGTATAAGTAGCATGTTTGCCACAAGAGACTTATAAGCGAGTCCCCTATGGTGCACATATAATAGTCTGTCGGTCTGATTCAATTCCCACAGATGTTTAAACTAGACCTTGGTTTAAATGGAGATGGATCAAGGGGTATGCATCCTGTATGAACTATGGATATGTCTTTTTCCACCAGGGCTTACTGAAGTCACCGCCGATGTCACAAAAGGCCAAAATTGATTGTATAGTTTCTTTTTCAATCTTCACAAACTACTTGAATGATCCAGACATATTCCTGCAGAAAATACAGGGGAGGAGAATAATGCATGTGGCAGCCTTAGCTTGGGACATCGATGAACTGTTCAAATCTTGAAGGTGACCTGACTCTGACCCTTTTAGCGACTAAAGCATTTCTTTTACATTTCTGTCTTCGTTCTCAGCTGGCTTTGGAAGAATGGCTCAAAGATATGGGGGAAATGGTAAAGACAAAATTCCCAACTAAAGCAAAGGAATCCTTAAAATCTTGCTATAGAAGCTGTAATTTGGGCAATTGTCTTCTGACTACTTTTGCTAATGGAGCACATTAGCTCTATCTTGGAAAAGGAGTCACAATTCCAGGCCTTGAGCTGCTGAGCTTCTCTTCTAGCACTGTGTGTTTTGGCAGTACTACAGAAAATCTCCTTCCTTCTGCAGAGAAATTACATCTAGGGAAGAGCATAACCCAGTGTGTTTAATTTTGACATGGCTTATGTGAAAGATAACCTTTGACTGCAAGGACCCAGGAAAGCACTCGCTGCAGGAGCCATCCAGCTGAACTCCCAGTGATGAGTTTACTTTCCTCTGACTTTTGAAGGCCGTTACTATAATTAAGAGGTGCCTCTGATGGATTCCACCAACACCTTTTCTCCAAAAGGACAGAAGTCAGACTTGTGTGGCTGGTGGGAGATCAACTGTGAAAGCCAAGACTCCAACTATATTGCACTGGAAAACCACAAAAAAAGGGGTCAGCAGCATCATTAATTTAAAACTATTTACAGTGCTGAAAACATGACCCAGAGAAACAATTAGCACTGAGAAAGGATTGTTCTTCAAGGACAAGTTAGTTCTTCTGCAGTTCTCAATACAGGAACTGCCTTGCTCTGGAGAACTGTTATTTGACAGTAAAGTACAACACGTTTAAGTGATTTAAAAAACCACACCACCAGAAAAAACAGTCCTCTTTGCCCTTTGTATAATTGCATATGTTCAGAGTCTGGTTGGTCAATCTGGGGTAGAAGAGTTGAGTGCTGAACAGAACTGAACAAGAGCAGACTGCCTGGCTGTACACTCTCTACAATTACCTGTTGTTTTTTAAGGGAGAGGAGATGCCCCTGGTTATGGGATCCAAGGTTATCTGATTTCAGCACACATAAAAAGGAAGAAAAATTCTATGCCTTGTTAGATGCTCTGAATGTACCTTACTGACTGTCCTCACTCCTCCCCTTGATGTTGCTCTCCCTACAGGCAGCACAGGTTTTATACAGGTCTACCTTCTGTTCTTGGTCTTTGCACAAGTGCTGGAAAGGTCCTTTCAGTGCTGAATAATATACTTAACCCAACTGTTCTGTTTAGAGTGTAAGATTAACTGTGATTTTCTCTCTTGCCTAAGATACTTCAAGGAGCATCCTTTCAATCTGTGTAGGGAACCCTGGGTGCCATCATCACAAATACTGTGTATGCGGTGTGTCACAGGGCACGAACAGGTGACCAGGACCTTCATTAGATGGCAGATTTCCACATTAAAGTGAACATGAACAATTTCAACCTTAAAAACACTTCTTCCAAAAACAGTTAAAAGTCATTGAGAACAATAAGGTGTTTATCACTGGCAGTTTTATGAAGGTAAAAGCATTTTCCAAGGGGCATCTTGAGGTGCTACAGCCTTGTCTTATGCACAGTTTCCTATCTCTCACTTCCTTCCTCATTAGGTTGGCATTGGGATAAAAGAGCAGAATGGGTCATGAGGTCCTGTTCCAAGTAATTAGAGAGTTGCTTCTTTTGTCTAAGTGTACCTTGTTAAAGTATATCAGTGTCAGCCAGGTTAATTGGAACTTTAATACATAATTGATGCTAATTTATGGCCCTTTTTGTTCCGGGATGCTGATGCAGACCCCAAAGTCAGGATACAGTTTTCTTGTTATTAATTATATACTGAAAACCAATATCCTGTTGTGGGAAGAGACCCACCACTTATTACAGTTCCATAGATTTTCTGCCCCTAAACCCATTGGTTCTCTATTGTTTTGTTGTTGTTGTTTTTAAAAAAGCACCTACTTAGCCTCAGCATAAAGGTAAATGTTTATTTCTGTTTTCCCCAGTCAACTTATTCAATGGAAATGTCCCTCAACTGTGCTACTGTAAGGAGGGCAGGACTCCAACTCCATAACTGACACTACTGTTCCCACAAAATACTTTTCCTCCTCAAATTGGCAAAAAAAATCATGAAGAGAAATGTAAATGCTATTTCTGCATTTTAATTAGTTTTAAGAGTGAAGTCAGGGCTGTGCATTGGTGGATGCTACTGAGAGAGGAAACACCTAGAAAAGGCAAATGAGAGCTGAATACCCTGCACCTTTGAAGAATACTGTTTTTTCTGTCTGAAGTTCAGACTGCCCAGGGGATGGGGGCAGCAGTTTTCCCTGAACAGCAGTATTTAGTGTGGTTAGAGAACTGAAATTTTCATGGTGATATTTTATCTGAGGCACTTGGGAGCCTGAACCTTTTTCCCCTCATCACACAGTGACCAGGAAGTAGAGCAGAGGAGGTGTGGGTCAGTCTGCAGATCCCATGTGAGATACGGAGGTGCTAAAGAAAATCAGGGAGGTGTTGGATGGCCAGTTCATTCATTTCACTCATAATTTGCACATCTCAGATTCAAACGTGAGGAATACTTTTCCTTCTTGTCAGTTTAGGTGAGATTTTAGTTAGATTTTTCTCTTAACAGGATTCCTCTAGCCCCTAAGTACAGTAGTGATTGCTCAGATAATATGGTGTTATCAGATATCCCTGCCTGGACGTATCCAAAAATAATGCCATTTCTGGGCTTAATGATGGTTCTACAAGTTCACCTGCTCCTGTAACTGCCAGACATTTGAACTGGTTAGATCTGATACAAGTACAACTGGTTCCTCCTTTAATTTGTTCCTCGGTTCATTTTGTTCCCTGGAAACCAGATGTGGCATAACATGATAACATACCTGTAGTGGGTTATGCTGGAACATGACACAACATGTGTTAAGTTTCTTTTCAACCTTTCTGGGATCAGGTATCAGTCAAAAGGAGGTCATTTTAATTATCAATGATTAATTAATTAGATGATTGTTGGACAAATGAATCCAAAGATTATGTAGCACTCTCGATCAGTATCTATAGCTCAGAAGAAAAATTAAGATTCTTTTAAACTGAACAAATGGAAAGATTGGTTCTCAAAATGTCAGTTATTCATGTGACATGTTTGTGTAGCATTTCAGAGGGTTGAAAATGATGAGGTGAAGTAGCATCTCAGTACAACCTCATGAACAGTGGCAAATAATTAGGAATCACTCTGCATTTTAGAAACTACCTCTTGATTTAAATATATTCCTACCTCATTTGGGGGGTTTGATGTCCAAATTGGACTATTTTTATTCATATTTCTATTTAGGGATCTGAGTGCTGTGCGAAGCTGGTCTGTGCCAGCAGTACTTGCCCAGTTATCCCACGTGGATTCTCCTGCTGATGCTGCCGGCTGGTTTGGCTGGGGACCTGTGGGATAAAGTGATCCTGATCAAATCGAAGGCAGCACTGGCCACAGAAGGCAAGATGCAGACATTAGAATGGGGATATTTTGGGAGGAGAAAAATCCTTTTGGTCAGACCTGCTGTATTTGATGATGCCTTTTGTTCCACACCTCTGCATATTTTGGGGCCTTTAGGGCACTGGTTTATCTTGCTGGCCCGGAGCAGGTCAGTGACCCCATTTCAGCCCAGTTGTGTGTACTCAGCTCAAGCACTCATCTGCCCCAGGCATGGTGCAGGTCACAGTGAGGAAAGTCTGGGGACCAGTCCATTGGTCCCATCAAGAACAGAGAAATACAGAAGTACCAGTGAGCTGCAAAGTGATGAGGAGTTTGGGCCCTTACGCAACAAAGCTGCATTTATGAGTGCCCACTCAAATTGTGTTGGCAACTGTGGCAAAGAGGAAAGAGAAACTGGCAAGTTGAGTAGGCTCACTGTTGCCTGGATGGCTCCAGGGGCCAGTGTTTAACACACCAGTCTCCATAACCACTCAGAATGGCTTCCTTGCACTTGGTGCTCTTTGGGTGCCACACTGTACAAGGTAAATATCTTCACAAAGTTTTGGGAGCTCAAATGGTTCTGATAACTGGTATGATGTTGCGCTGTACCTTGCTGTGTAGTATTTTGAATATGGCACAGACTGGGTGGTCTTGGCAAGTTAAAAGTACAGTTCAGTATTTGTTTTTTTTTTATTTAGGGACTAATTTAAGTATTTCGCAGCATGCTTTCCAAGGATGGTGAGATTGAGATAAACAACATTAAAAACTGAAGCAATCAGTTGGGGGCTGTAAGGATTGCATGAAAATCTCCTTTGGCTTTTTCTCTCCTTATTTTTTTCCTGTTCCCAGGATTTCACAAGAGAGGACTGAGTGGAATCGATTAACCTCACAGAAACTCTAGCAAGACTTAATATTCTCAAAGGAAGGTCACCAGGTTTCAGTTTGTGCCAGCACTCACTGTCCCGAGGTATTGAAGGCTGGGGAGCTGGAAGTGAACCTTGGTCTCCAGCAAAAGAACTAGAGAAATGTGCCAAGCGATTTGAATAGAAATTGATGTGGCAGTAATTTTTTTTTTTTTTCTGGAAGTTGCTCCTGTTTTTAGGACTGTGCTCACCTCAGAAAGGAGGCTGGGGAATAAGGGAATAATGCTTCACATGGCTGATTTTCACTGCTTTGGTGGCAAAAAATAAACAGAATGGGGAAGGCAGCAAGTGCATTAGGGCAGGGGGAAGTAAAGAAGCATTTCTAACCTCTCGCAGCAATAGGCAGCAGGGCACATAATGAGCTCTGCTGCACTTGTGTGAACTAAGGGAGTTTGTTCCTTCCCACCTCCCTCCTGATGGCACATCTACTCATGCCCTGTGGAGAGCAGTCAGCCAGGGTTAGCAGCAGATAACTGTCTTATTAAGTGCAGTGCTTGATTTTAGGATTTTTTTATTGGGATTTGATTGGAGGTTTTTATTCTGCCTAATGGGGGGCTGAATAACCTGTAGGCCACCAACTTGGAGGGAGTTGGCTGGGTTTTTCCAAAGCTGGGCTAGAAACTGTCCTGTATCTTCATTGTAGCTGCAGCAGGGTTACTCAGGTGAGGAGCCAGAGCTGGAGGATATAGCCCTTAAGAAAAACAAACCCCCTTTTTTCCTGCAAATGCCTGCAGTAATTATAAACAAGTGAATCATGAGTTGTCTGGAATACCAACAGCTTTGCATCTACACAAGCACAGGCTTGGTATGACAGACAGGCTGGTGGTGGGAATTTCCTTCCTCTCAAACATTTCTCAGCTCTTTCTGAGACTGCCTGCTTGTCCCTGCTGCTTTCTGCTCTATATGTACTGCTTTGCATTAACTGAATCATGGTAATATTGACTCATGAGTCTCTTTAAGACAAAGAACATGCAAAAAGTACTTGAAGGTCACCTGTTTCCAACCAGTCCCCCAAAGAAGTCCATGGATTTTTATTTTTTATAGGCAGAAAATGTAGAAAACAAGGCATTTCACTTATTAATAAACAGTTGACTCCAGCAGTGACTGAACAAAACTGGCTAATCAGAGCTCCCTCAGGAGGGCCAGCAAAATTGGGAAGGGTACCACTGCTCATACCAGGAGAGTAGCTGCTTCTATAGCTCCATCACCTGCTAGAAACACTTAAACAAAATGAGAAATACCCTCCTGCCTGGTCCCCAGCCCTGGGAGCAGACCTTCCCAACCATCACGCCACTTCTGGAAGTCCTTACAGGTTTTGATTTTTTTTCCTCAGGGACACTTGAATTACGAGGCTGTGCTTGCCACGCAGCAGATGCTGCTCCCTGGAGAGTTCAGCTACTTGGTTTTTAAATCACACTGCTGTTGCAAACCAATTAGGTTTGGTTGGTTGGTTGGTTTTGGTATTGTTTTTTGTGGTGATGTTTTGTTGATCACGAGAGTCCAGGAGTGTTTCTGCTGAACTACTCTGCTTACCTGTTGCAGGCACTGATTGCACTGACAACGCCACAGGCATCCGAAACTGCCTTGTGCTTTTCTGTAATGGGTAATGTGTGACCCTAAAATATTCCAGTGTTATACATCACCTGTTCAAAACTGTTCACACTAAATCAGTAGAGATTTTACCTTATTTCAGACTTGTCTCTGTTGTGTCACTGCATGTGGTGCATAGCTGTGTTTTTAAAATCTTAGCCTTCAGAAAGACATGAGCAGGACTGGGAGTTTATTGAGTCTCTATTGACAAGCTTAGGCTGTAAGTACTTTTTGTATCTATAGCAGTGTTCAGCTCTAAAATACAATGTATCTTGGAGATACCCAGTGAAGCGCTGTATAAACCTCACGCTTAGTCCAGGTGTGCCCAGTTCCCCAAAGAGTTTGTAGCTGCTGCATTGCAAACCTAAAGTGAGGGACCAGATTTACATTTCTCAAACGTCCCTGTAAACGCCCCCAGTAATTCCCAGTACGCCGTTAGTGCGGGAGCAAAGGGAACGGGTTCGGTGCCATCTGAAGCGGGAGGCAGAGCCGAGCGCTGAGCCTGGAGCTCCCTTTAGCGACCGCGGCGGGCAGTGCACGGCTGCGGCTCCCGGGGCTGGGCTGTGCCCCGGCACAGCTCCCGAGCCCCGCGGAACTGCTCACGGGAATCCCGTTTGTCGGCAGGGTTGACACGAATCTCAAATTGAAGTCTCAGTTCGAGACGGAGATAGATGCCAGCGCTCCCGACCACCCGCCTGGGAACCAGAACATCAGCCGGTCCTGCATTTACAACAGTCTGGGCTCCTTCGGTGGCTGCAAGTCTGGACTTGAGCCCCCCAGCTGAGCTGGTTCTCCTGCTTGATTTGGAAAGAAAGTGCCTCTTTAGTGCTGCACTCTTAGAGCTGGGACTGCTGAGGCTTGCAATGGCTTTTTCATTCTTTGTTCAACTGAGTTGCGAAAACAAATGTGCTGTTACCGTGTGGCTCCAGCCAAGGGCAATGAAAGACCTCAGGACACAAGTATTTATTTATCTGTGGAGATTTAAAGAGGCCAGATGGCCTCTTTTACTGATCAAAAGCAAAAGATGGGTGGAAGGGAAGGAACAGTCTCCTCTCTCCATTGGGTGTGACTTGCCCTGTCACTACAAGGACACACCATAGGACTATCCCATCTCGAGTGCTGAGTGTATTATGACTTGCCTGCTTCACCTGCCCTCTCCCCACTTACTGAGGTGACTGCACCTTGGGCATTTGGAGCACTGTATCCTATGGTCTCTCTCTCTCTTCCCCTTCTTGACCCCATGAGCAGACTGTGCTGACTTCTCTGGAGAAGTAGGACAGGATGTGGGGGAGTAAATGTCAACGATGAGTCCTTGGAAATGGACAGTTATCTCTGGCCTGTGATCTCTGCTTACCTAAGGCCCTGCTTCGCAAGTGGGTGCTGCTCAAGCCTCTCCTGTACACCACGGCTGTCAATGGGGTAAGGGGGAGCATTTGTACTCCAGCCTGTCCCCAGCAACTTGTGTGCATTGTCATTGAGTCTTGAGCTGGTGGTGCAGGATCCTTTTGTTATAACACTGCAATGTATGGCATCATTGCCTTTCACCAAAGTAATCTATAGCACTGGTAATAAATATTCACAGGGCAGAGATAAGTGTCTCTTCCCTGAAAATATCTCCTGATGAGGCGAATGGAAGTCCAGTCTCCATATCCACTCAGTACAGACAAATGAAAACCAGTAGTCTGAGTTGCTAGCAGACTATACTGAGTTGGGACTGATGACCTGGGTGAAAAATGTTTGATTTCAGTATCAATTGCTTTGGTTGTCTGGTCCCCAAAATTTTTCTTTGCCATCCTTTACAGTGATGTCATGGAAAAATACTGGTAACATGCAGGGATATTAGAGTAAAAATGTGAATTTGAACCCCCCGTGTTATAGGATTTGTTGTGTTCCAGGAAAAGATAAAGAATGAATGGCTTCCTTGGGTGCAGGAGCCAGTGTCTGGCTTTGGAGGAGAATCAAAATTCCGTAAGTCCCAGGAGTGGTCAGGTCTTGTGTCAGAGTGCTCAGCTTCCAGTGCACTTTGGGGAAGACAAGTTGCATGTGGTAGCACTTTCAAAAATGGGCAGGAAATCAGCAGCAAGTCTAATTGGTCACTTTGAAGGATGGGAAGCTGGTAGGAGAGAGCAGGGGATAAGATCTTGACAATGTTGCAACTTCCCATAAACTTGTTTTGTTTAATTCCGTGGGTTTGAACATATGGTCCATCAACTTCTCACAAGCATTTAAATTACATTTCCTAGTCACACTGAGGGATAGTTATTAATGCTGGATGGTGGAAGGTGTGTTCACAAATCCATTTATCAGATAATGGGATTAACACGCATACCTCTCAAGCACTGCTTTAAAAACTTACTTCTAAATCTACATATTCAGCGACCAGAGCAGCCACATTAGGGCACAACAAATGAAAGTGCTGGATGAGCGTTTTGAAGGCCTTCTCTCACGGTTCTGATAATACAGCAGCAGCCCAAGAGGGAGGACAAGCTCTCTGTTACCGAGTACGTTGGAGGATGTGAACTCCTCCGCTACTGATAAAGCGAAACAAAGGCAGGAGAGATTGCAGCTGCCTTTGAAGCAGAAAAGAGCAATGCCCAAACACTGAAGGACACTGTCCTGGCTGTACCAGCATCTCCTTTGCTTCTGATTTCAGCAGGAGACAGAACGGGATGAGGCAGAGAAGGGGAAATGCAAATGCTTTAAAAATAGGATCAGACCTAAACTTCACAGCTGTGCCTGTGTCCTGTATAGGTCTGGCCATGCCACAGCCCTTGTCTGTTTGCATGCACTGATGTATTAAGACTTTTTATTGTTTCATTTCTTATCTCACACGCTTTCTATGGGGTTTTTCCCCTACTTTCTCCTTTATTCTTTACAGTTATCTGCTTTTTTAGTACTTAAATTGTGGTTTGATATGTTCCTTTTCCTCTGCTGAAAAGTTTCACCTCCAGAAACAGATTTTGAGTTTAGAATCTGATCAACCACTACATATTTACTATTACAAGCATTTTACTTTCACTGTAAAATAGAAGTGAAGGAGACAGGTTCTCTATGTGAACAAGTGGAACAATGTTCTGTTCCTACAGGGACAAGTACCTTACTTAATGTGAACTTCTCTTTTGTGTTTGGCCTACCACAAAGCTTATAAATATTATTTCCATAGGCACATACAGTTTAATTCAAACATTAAAATTTTTCTCTCTTTAAAAAAATTCCTTGAAGAGAAAAATACTATGGTGGGTTTTATTTCAGGAAAAGAATTGCAAGTTTCTCTTTACCTTTGCTGGTAGAGATGCGAACAAAACTCAAGCTGACACTGCTGAACCTGTAAGTGTTGTAAATACAACCTGTGGCTTTGTAGCACCAGCCTTTACAGTTCCCTCTCTTCTTATTTCATTCTTGCAAAGCAAAGATGAAGGAGCAGTTTCAACATGCAAAGAACATTCACCATTCGCAGAATAAGGTGGTTTCGAAGAGATGCTGGTCTCTGCATCTCTAAAACCCTGGCTTTGGCAGGAAAGCCCTGCTAAAAATTCCCTCCCCTATTCAACCTGTTGTATCTTATTCTCCTGTTGCAGTTCCCGCCCCAGCCTCTCGATGCTGGTGGTGCTGGTGGGGTGGGCAGAGGTGGAGGAGACTTGTCTTGTCCTGACTTTGCAGCTGAAGGCAACATTTTCAGCATACCCTAAGCCTAATGCTCTCACAGTGCACGTGTTAATGTTCACCTACTGAAGAACATGCACAAATTTAAAGATTAGCAATATCACAGCAAAGTATATTGTGAGATAGGATATGGAGTTTTATGGAGGAAAAGGATTAGTAGATATTGCAAAAAGCTGCTGCAGTAAAAGAAGTGCTGAGATTTTAATAACCTAAGGTATTAAGTTTTTATCTCTGTTTTTCTAAAGCTCTGCATCACAGGTTTTTGGAGCCATAGGGAGGATTTACACACACACATCATCTATTAATGGAATCTGGAAGTCAAGCAGAAACTCCAGCCACCTTGAGACAAGTCAGGATCAAACTCAGTGGTTCTTCTCATCATACAAGTCCAGGGCGCAGGCTGGGCCATGGCCCTGTTAGGGTAGGGGTCACTGTTCTCTTTTGGCTCCTAACTTTCAAAGGTCAAGGTAGACTGGATCTGTGTGAGTCCAGCACACACATTTCTCCCTTTGCAACAAACAGAACACAGAATCCATTTGTTCTTCTCACTCACAGAACTTTTTACTCTTCTTTGACTACAAGGCCAAAATTGGAAAGAATCAGCCTGGCATCAGTTTGGGATCCAGAAGAAAACACCTTTATAGCAAGCACTGATCTTAGCTCTGTCTGACTGTGTTTCCCTTCTGTAGATCTTCATCTCAACCCTTAAAAGACATTCAGGCAATGGCACTAAATAGATGTAACTACTGGAGCACACCAAGCTACTGCTGTCCATGCTCATGATGAGACTTCCCTTGCTGACTAGTTCAGGGAAAACCTGTAGGCAAAGTGAGAAAAATATATTCAAAAATTCTACAGTTTCATGACCCAATGCTGAAGATAACTGATCTGACTTCAGGACTAAAAGACATGTAATAACTTTGTGAAGCTAAAATACAGTATTAATTACAGATTAACATTGTAGTAATCGTTGGTTTATAAACTCGTACATATGCATTCCGTGTCCAAAAGAACCAATGTGGAACATTTCTGGGGGAAAAATCTTTGTTTGATTGGATTTTTTAATTAAAGGTAGATGTTTTGAAGTAACTGCGGTTCTTGGCTGAGTGTCTTGGCCCAGTGAGACAAATGCTGCAGTAAGCAGAGGTGGCAATAGATGAATAAACAGAGACATTGGCTGTAATTCTGCTGGGTTGGCTCTCCACATCCTGCCAATGCAGCATGGATAGGTGTTCCTAATGCCATCTGGCTGCAGCCTCAGAGGTCTCCATCTCGGACTTCTCTGTTGTGACAGCTGAGCAAGGTGTTTGCTGCCACTGTGACTGTGTCCACTGGGAAACCCAACCATTGCTTACATCCTTGGTACCACCCTCTGAGGAAAAGCACAGCCCTGGCCATAAAGATACATTGGAGAGCCAACAAGGCCCCTGGTGCTGTTGGACCTTGTGTGTGCTGGGAGAACAAGGCCAGTGACTCAGAGGCTGTGTCACTGCATGTGAAAGGGTGGGTTTTTACCCTCTTCTGATATGGGAGCATGGAACCTAATGAACAAAAGTTTTTCCTTATCCACCCTTGGACCTGCTGGCATGGCCAGCCTGTCAGCACATGGTCTCTGACAGGGCAAGGTTGTAAACAGTAGTGAGCACATGTGAAAAGCTCAAGGTGGATATGGCAGGAGTAATGGAGAGTAAAATATATGTGCAGGAAGCTTACATCCTTATGGCCCAGTAGGTAATTAAGGTTTTTCCTTTTTTTTTTTTTTCTAACCACAACTTGTTTTCTCAGTTATGATTATACCCTGACTCCCTCCAAAAAGAGAAGAGAACGTTCCCTCCCAAGGAATCAAGTCCTTACCCGGGTTTATTTCTTTTTCCTCAGTGCATATCATTCCCAACAACCGTGTCTGTCCCAGTCTGACCTTACACGGATTTTCTTCCACTAGATGGAGCTTGAGCATCTCCTCCCCGCGCATCCCTGCAGCTCCCTGCATCCTCGCTCTGCCCGGGAGCCCGGAGCAGAGCTTGGGAACAGCCGCATCCAGCAGTGCAGTTATGGCTCTTGGCCTGCACTGTTGCCATCGTGCTTGCCACACCATATGATTAATAATACATTTCTTTTCCTCTGCTGAGAACAACAAATTATTTCTTAGTGGAAAGTCAGAGACCCCACGAGCTAATTCCTCAAGAGGATTCGTGAAGTCAGACGCTGGTTTGTAGAGCACCATCATGCAATTTGCACGTCTCACAGTCTTCAGTCTGTCCCATCATAAGCTTTGGGCTGTATGGTTTGGGAAAGTAACTTCCAAAATCTGGCTGGGATCTGTTCTGGTTCAATGTTATTTGATGGCAGAATTGTCTGAATCCACAGACCTCTAGTGATGATATTGTGGGGAGAAGGATCCATGCAGGCTAGTCTGGCTGATCTGAAGCTCAGTCACAGCAGATTCATGTCAGTACTAAAGTTAACTGCAAATGGTTCTAGACAGATATGAAAACTGGTCTTCACAGAGGCCCTCGTGGAACAAACAGATAATCATTTTATTGTATTTGGAAACTGTGTTTCCAAAAAAAAATAATCTGATTTCACTGTCCACAAAGAAAAATCAAAAAGAGTTTTTAATACTGTGTATGTGCCCTTCTCAACCCTGGTATATGCTAATTCCAGCTGCTTTTATTCTGTGTATTTGGACTTTCATGAGTGAAATCTTCAAGCTTTCTGAATGGGAGAGGGATTTCTGTTATCGAGGGAGGAGGGAACTACCAGCTGCAGAAAGAATTCAGTGCTTAGGGGAGTAAAGCTTAGAGTGAAGTTGCTGATTTCCTCAGACCTGGGACTCTACACTGCTGAGGGAATAATATAAATAAGGTGAAGAAACCGTGTCCTTTCTGCATGATAAAAGCTAGAACTTGTTTATTTCACCAAAATGTTCCTCTCCTAAACATTGCTTCCTATACCATTAGAAAAAAACTGTTATTAATCTGTATTAATCACTATCTATATTAAATCTCTGACGTAAAACTGAGGGAAAGGATGCTTTTGTAATTTTCAACAATTCTGACTATAGAATTGAACACCCAGAGCAGGAGTGGCCTCACCTGGGTGGTTCTGTACAGCACCTAACTCAGCCTCAAATGTCTTGTAAATCACAGTAATGCCAACAGGAAGTGTGCAGAATTGCAGGGTGCCCTGAGAAAGCTGGATTCCTTAGGGAAACATCAGATAGTGATATTATTTCCAGGCTATTTTGTTCTAAATTGAGGCTTTAGCTACCAGATAATTTATCAGCTGAAAAAATTTAAGATGCACCTCAAGCTGAATTTTGCTGACCAACACTAAACTCTGTACAGGAGGTGTTTTCCCTTCTCCTGAACAGGGGAGTTGGAAACTTGCTGTTGACATAGCAGTCATTCTGCTGCAAATGAAGATTTTGGCCAAACTGCACTGGTCATCTTTGAAAGCCCAGGCACGTCTGTGAGCCTGACAAGCTGCTCACCCCTGAGCCCTCCCTGGGCACCAGCGTAGCTCAGCATGGGTGAGGGTTTTCTGACTCCCCGTGCAAAGTCCTTAATGGTGGTTGAGCCCCAAATGATCAGTCGATTGTGCACTGTCCTCTCCAGCAAAGGGTGTCCTCATAAATGGCTCCTCTTACATGAGCTCCCCCAATGTACTGATTACAGGGATAAGCAGTGGATGCTGGGAACTACCCAAAGTGATGGGTGAGCTTTTTAGAGCCTGCCTCTGTTGCAAGCTTCAGTCACAAAAAGCATTGCCTTTTTTTTCCTCTTATTCTCTGGTTATTTTGAAAGTGTGTTTGGTTTCCAGAGCTAATGGCAACATTGTTTGCTTGCCAGTCAGCTGATTGGCCATTGTACTTCTAAATAGGAGGGATTTAAACTAATGCTCTATAACTGTTCTGGAAAAAATGTAACTTTACAACTGGGCTCAGATAAAGACAGAGAGAAATGCTACTCAGTATTGCAGGATGGCTGCTTTCAAAATGGTCTATAGCTGCAGTGGGGGAAAAAATGTTTACTGGGAGCTGGTAAAGTCATGATCCATCTGATGTTTGGATGATAGATACTCTTATAGCTGGTTTGTCAAGGGCACCTGAAGAGTCAGCTATTGCACTGGAAAAGCAATGGAAAAGTCATTCTGTGAGTGCTCAGAAACAAACACATCACCATGTCAGGGTCATCCCTGCAGTGTTGCTTTGCATTTCCAAGACTCGTTTCTGAAGGAAAAAGTTCTTGAATGATATCGCTTGACTTTGGTGATTCCAAAGGCATCTCAGATCAACAAGACTGAGGCTGGCTGTATGAGTAAGTCCTGTCTGAAAGTTGGGGAGACAAGAGCATTTAGGACTGAAGTCAGAATTTGTTCATAGGGAGGTAAAGTCTATCACATACTCAGAACACATCCTCCCCACAGAGCACAGGAGCTGTCAGACACACATCTCCGATCTGACTATTTAAAGCATTCTCACACTCCTGTTTTTTTCCTATTTGTATGCTCAGAGAGAGACAGAGGAGGGTGCTTCTGCTTTCAAATGAGGCTGTAGCAATAGAAAAGAGTGTGCCTAGTGCTCCTTTTAATCTGCCATCTTTCTACCTGCCTGCTGCAGTAATGATAATACCCACAGGGATTTGCACCTCTCAGCTGCAGCACGAAAACTTCTCCAAGGAGGGGGAGGCACCGTTTCAGTGAGTACCATAAATAAAACTGCCAGGCTCAGGGGAGGACAGACTGGAGATGTTTATTCGAAGAGTTAGAAGGCGGGGAGCGATTCACCTGTGGGGATTCAGGATCCAGATACAGAGTAACAGCAGTGCTAAGGATGAACGTGGAACTCAGAGACAGTGGTAGCCAAAGCCACGTAGCAGGTTTTCGGGCACTGGGCTGTGTTTCTTCAAAGACTGCCATCTCCCTTGGAGGGAGGGCTTCACCTCGCAATCGCTGTGTTAGTTTGTCAGCCGCCTTCACACCCTGCCCTCCCACGCTTAGCAGTGACTTCCTGAACCCTCTGATGCTCCTGTTTTCAAATGTATTTCCTTATTATTTTCCTCAGAGATAAATCTCTCTTGTCACTGCACTTCAAGCTATGCTTTAAGTTGTTTTTTTTGTTCTGTTATCCTCTGTAAGTGCTGGTGTAAAACTGAGCTGTCACAGAACAAATCGGAAAAATAATTGTCTCTGACGGGGTATTCACATCATGTAACTGCCAGGGTCTGGCACAGATATTTAAACTAGCCAGAGAAACTGCTCTGAAACACAGAAAGGCTTTGATTTTTGAATGTTTTGTAGGTCGAAGTGTTCACTCCCCATTTTGTCTCACCCTCAAGGTCCCACTCCTACCCCACCCCACTCCCAGTCTGGAGGAAGCCTTTGCATCATCATCATGTCCACCCTGAAATATTAATCGAATCTGTGAAAGATGGAGAAGTCATGAGAACTGTCTCAAAACAAGCCTCCCCCTACTTACTCCCCATAGTCCTGCCTAGGTGGCTCCAGTTCACATCCTGGGGATGGGGTTAAGGATCTGGCTGAGTCTGGGATGGCTTTTGGGGTTACTGCTGCTGCCTGTCCATCCACCCATGCTCCCAGGAAGCTGAGATGGTTTGTGGGTGAGCTCCAGCCCAGCTGCAGCCTCCAGCTCAGCACTGCAAAGCCAGGCAGAACCGGTAATATCAGGGCAGAGATGGGAAACTCCACTTCTCACGTGGGCATCTTATTTAGGCACACAAAAATAGGCTGATTACATGCTGGCTTCTAATTTATCCTGCTCTTCCCTTACTTTGATCTTGGAAGGAATAAAGACTAAATTTTATGAATTGTGTTCAAGTACTTGACTATGCAATTAGGAAATGCAGTTTGAAAGTCTCACTAATTGCCTGTCTACACCATTAGCCATTTAAATAGTTTTAAAAAATGTATCCCCTTAGTACTTGACCCTGTTTCATAGAGCAACTTCCTTCCACTTGGACACCCAGCCAGTACCCTGGGTGCAAAGGTAAGTGAGTGACACGATGCAGAGGAATCTGTCTTTAAGAAAAGGAGTTTCTCCTGCAGCCATGGGGTTTCTTTCTCCTCCCATGTCATCTGCATCCTCACTCCTCCCACTGCAGACAGACTGGCACTAGCCATGAGGGGGGGAAATGACTGGCAGTAAAACAGGGAGTGTATCTGGAAATGGGGGTTAGGAAATTTAGGAAATCAAAAGCCCTGAGATTCCTTTCACTCCCACATAGCCAAGATTGGTTTCAAAACCACTGCCCTGCAGAATATCCATAACTGACGACTGCAATGTCCAAATGTACTGCCTAAATGCGACATCAGATTGCAAGGAGGGCTCCTTGAATGTGTCCCTCATTCTTAGTCTCTTTCCCTAATCTGATGCTTACTATTTTGGAAGTCTGAATGACTTCCAGGCCAGCTGTTCATATGTATGTATTTATATACATAAGTATTTTCATCTGTGATTGATTTATGGGTATCCCTGATAGATTCTAGAAAGCCATCAACTCCAGATGATGTTTATTAAATTAGCAATTTGGTTTAGAAGACATAAATGTTAATAGTATATATTGATGAGGAAAGAATTGTACCTGACTCATGGATGAAGACATGGCATTTCAGACTAGCCCAAAATTTATTGTTAATATCATGTATGGAGATAAGTAAGGGTTTTTTTATACTTCTAGGTAGACTTTAGTACTAGAAAACTGCAAGCTACTAACTAATTATCACTGTTATTAAATGTCTGCCTTAGTGCAGAATACAGCTTATGAGCTTTAAAGCTTACACTAATCAAGAAGCATGATCAACCACTGATGTAGGTCACTCACAGCTCAGCTCATTTGTAGCTGCTCCTCATCGATGTTACTATTTAAACATTTATATTGATGAAATAAAAAGTTACAGTTCTATGATGTGAAGTAGGGGAATGATTACATTTTGACTATTAGGAAGTCAGTCACCAGTCCGATTTTCACAAACACTCAAGCTGGTAGAAGGACAGAAAATGAAATGGATTCAATAATACACCATCTGAATTACATCGCTTATAAAAAGTACTGGAGCTTCCATGTACGTCCTAAGTGCTGTAATATTCTTATTTTAACCATAATTATTGTTTTACACTGCAGAGGTACTTAGAGGCATGTAGTCACTGGGCTGTGGACTATTGAGAGGGAATCTTTCTAAATCTCTCCTATGCTTATGCAATGCAGAGATGCCCAACACTTCTATGGAACAAGGATCTGGACATGCCTCTCAAGTGTGTCTCTGAACTACCATGTGCTGTGAAGAAGCCTCTTGCTCTGTTTCCCAGTAGTTACTGTTTTCATTCACAACAAAACCATTTCAGTAGGCAGGCTGCATCCCGTGGAACACTCTTCCTTGTTAGTCAGAGCTTTGTCCTAGAACAGAAATTAAGTAGATTCGAGTCTGTATTTCACTCCTGGCTCAGCTTGCTCTCTTCACTTGGTTCCTAAGGATATCCACTGTGAAGTGCTTTAACATGCTTAGAAGGAAGACCTTGTATTGAGGCTTAGAAAAGAGAAAGAAAGAAATCAGAGTATGCCACCAACTCTAGAGTAACCCTTCATCCCATGAGCTACTGACCTGCCACTGAGCTATACAATTCCTACTTAAATTGGTTCCCAGGGAATGCAAATGCATTATTTTTACACGTTCTTCATATTATAAAAACTTTTGCCTTAGAAGTTTAGAAACTTTTGTGCATGTTAGTCACCATTAGTAGCTGATACTTATTTGTTGATTCTCCTTTCACTCACACTGGTGTAACTGAGGAGTGGTTTGTTTAAGAACAGATGGAGATCAGCACATCACTACTGATTTATAGCCACGGTTCATAGTTCATAGCAACTGTGGCTCTTTCCCAGCAGACTTATAACAAAGAAAAGCACTACAATTCAGTCCTTGAATTCAATGCCATAATTGACATCTAAATGCTTAAAACTAGAGGCAAGTAGTCCACAGCTGTGAGGTCTAGTGCTGCTTAGCACAAGTACAGAAGGAGAATATTGCAGGAAGAATATGAAAGGATTGAGAGTTTATTCAAACTTAGGAAGTCATTCACACTCTCTTTCTGGATTACTTGGACATGTATTTTAATACCATCTCCCTTCTAGTTTAGGTAGCATTGAGGTCATGAGCCAAAGTAGCAAGAAACTTCACAGTTAATGGTGACATTGTCCTTAACTCATCTGGAGCTGAAAAGGGGCCTTCATGACACAGCAGAGTACTCTAAGGACACAGCAGCAAACTTAACTGATGTTTCGGCTCTGGCAGTGTACAGCACAAGTGTAAAATAACTTAAATAACTTGGTTTCAGTTGACAAGCATTGTTAGTGAACAAATGCCCAAAACGGGCTGCTAGGGACAGAGACGGTTTTTATCATCAGTTCTTTACTTAGTGATGCTATCCTGGATTTGCATTTATGTAATAATTTGGCCAGGGCTAAAGAATCCTGCAATGGCTTGGTCTGCCATTCCTTGTGCTTACCCGAGGATGGTTTTCCATGGAGTGCAGTGAATACTGGGTTAGACCCAAAATTAATTAATTTTCCAATGGCTTGTTCTAGAAAATATTTTTAGTTTATCCTGACCTCGCTGCATTGTCATTTCGTTAAGAGCACTTTGGTAAAGTAATTCAATCCGATGTACTACTACACAGAAGAATCCATAAAGCAACATCTTGCGTAACACGAGAGATGTAACAAGAGTTATCAGGTAGGAGCTGCATTTCCATCAGCTCATCGTGAGATTCTGTACAACAATCAATGACCATGGTTTTCTAATTGAAACAATCCATCAGTGTGAAACTAAACACTTGCCAAGGATGACAGACCTTAATTCTTGCTTTTAACTGTCTCTGGTGTAAGGGCACGTCCATGGCTTGGTGGAAAATTCGGCCTTACACCTTTAAACAATTTGTTTGGGCCACAGTTTTTAAATCCGACTGCCCAGACACAGCTCTCTAACATAAGCCCTTTGAAGCAACCTGCAAGGATATAAGAAGGAATTGCCCATGTGTTGACATGATCTTCCTGACAGGATACACCACACATGTTGAGGAGGGCATGAGCCCCTAATTCAGAGGCTCCAGTTGCTACTGCCATACCAACATAGGCAATCTAAATTGATGATTTCATTAGGATCAACAGAGGGAACAACAGAGCTTGAAGCTGAGCATCTACTTGAAGTTCTGCATAATACCAAACTGGCACCTTAAGTCTGCACTGAGGCCTCTTAACATAAAGCTGAGTGCCTCGGCAAGCTTATGTCCACATTACTAATAAACCCTGGTGACCCAGCCTGTTTAAAAAGAACAGTAAGAACTGAAGCCTCCTTAGTGGAAGCAATCTGCTTTGTTGTGTTTCAGTGCAGCCAGAATACTTGGAAGATCTTTCTATCTTATTATGTGCTCTCTCTCATTATCAGTTTTTTTAAAAGCAGTATGGTTCAGTCAATATTCTTTTAACTAGCTTGTTCCTTTATCTGGCTAGTCATTTTAAGAGCTATCCACTTGCCTAGGGAAGTCTGTGTGTTTTGATTTTATTTTTATTTTGAATGACTGCCGTCATCTGGCTGTTTATGTGAATGATTAAAGTCTTTAAAAGCCCTGATGGATTTTACTCCCTTGCTTCCATTCTATTTCAGATTTCTGCAAACACAGACAAATGTATGTTGTTTTTAAAAGAAAAAGCTGTTAACAGACAGTAAATAAACTAAACTCAACTGGACTTCTATTAGAATGGCAGACTAATGAGCCGAATAATTTGAGTGGTATAAATAAGGAATGGCCAGAAGCGAGGGAGGCTGTAAGAAAGTCTATTGTAATAAGAGACTGGGTTTACTGAAGCCTTTCAGCAGAGTGATTATTTTATAAAGAGCCTAAGCCAAGGTCTTAGGCTTGATCCTGCTCGTACCTCTGTATTGCTGACAACAGGGTAACAGCATTAGTGGGATCTGGTTTTCTAGAGTTCCAGTAGAACTGGAGGGGACTGTGGTCTCACTGATGATCCAGTATGATGCATTTGATATGTGTACATATATCAGTTTTGCAGAGTTTACTGACAGATTTTGGAGCATCACAGTATAAGAAATAAATAGGCACAGGCATTGGACATGACGCTAAGGTGCAGTAATAGATGAGCAGGACACTTTAGGGATCATCTGTTATTTGAAAAAATGAGTGGATCTCATTCCACAGCACCAAGCCCTTTACAGACATATTCCTCGACAGAGAAATGTTTCTATGAAATCAGCTTTCACAACTGGTTTATGGATATCTTTAAGACAGGGCCTTCCTTGCAGAAATCCTGCCAAGGTGTGGATATAGCCAGGACTTCTATTTGCATAGGCTGAGCTGAAGATGTGCTGGTAAAAAGTAATCCTTGCTATCCCCCTGTGAACTCTTCCTTAGAAAACATTAAACATTTCTCCTAGTGTATTGGCTGCCAACAAGTGGCATAGGATATTATAACTACTTTTCACTCCTGTCTCATACTTTCCTGAATACGATTTTTGACTGTGCTTACTTATGCTGTGTTGAAAGAAGACAACGCAAATCAGAGAGTTTTAGTTGTTCTGTTGTTCCATTTGGTATTCAGGTTTTAAATTACTATAATCTCATGCCTATAAAAGTGTCCTTGTTTCCATCACCTATGTTTGGCTTCCAGGCTACATACTGAAATTTATAGGTATTGTGCATCTTACAGATGCTTTATAGAAGAACTGTGTTCTCCATGGGCTTTGAAACTGAGACTGTATTTGAGTGGAGATGGTGTTCAGGGACCAGAAACAAAGAACAGGCTGAGCAAATGCAGTTTCTTGTGAGCATAATGGCTGGAATTTTAAAGCCATTCAAAAATGCCTGGAAGAGGCTCCTGAGTTATTTCAGGCACCTCAGAGTAAATGATCATGCCCCATTTGTACAGTCTATGATGTGATAGGAACAGAGATTCATCACCTCAGTCCCGAGGTGTTGGCTGATACCATTAATATTCATATTAGCTTTTCGGGGTGCCAGGAATCACTCAGTGCTCCTGAGAATGGTACTTAGAGAAGGACCACTGAATGGCAAACTGAGAGCCAATGGCTCTTTTTGGGTTTTGCATTCCCCAAAGCTGAATGTTTTGTCATCCTCTTCTACTTAGATGCTGAGTGGCACTAAGCAGTGATCTCTGCTGCACACAGGGAGTGGCTTGTCCTTCTGTGACATTTCTGAGTTCTCAGAAATTACCAGAGAGCTCTTGAGACCTTGCTGGGGCAAGCAAACAGACATCAACGCTTTTACAAAATACATGTGACTGGCTCTGTGCTTCAAACTGAAAAAAATCTTCTTGTCGTATTATTCAGGTATTTGTAGCAAGGATCTGAAACTGTAGCCTGAAAAATGCTGATAAAGCTGATTAGTCCAGCTTATAGCACAGTATTGGTAAAGCACAAATATTTCTGACCACTCTTCTCTGGACTAGTTCAGCTTGCTTTTGATTATATTTTGAATTTGCATCATGTTGAGTTTTTCCCTGTAGCAGGTGCAGATGAGTATAAGAACTGAAGCAGAGAGCAGCAGTGTGCTGCTTGGGGAAATGGCAAGTGACTCTGTAATTTACTCAGTGGTGTGTTTCTACTTATAATTATTGCTAATTCAAAAAAAATCAGTGCAAATTGCATGACAGCACTGTGTAAGATGAGTGCAGAGATAAAACATGAATACCACCCGTGCCTTGTAGGCTGACAAATGAAGTGTAAAGAGCTATTGTTTGTTTACTGACTGCCTGGGCACGAGATGAACGATTATCTCTGCCTCGAGAGGTAGCCCAAGGTTTCCCGTGGTATCAATCTTCCTGTTTGTGATTCATTTGTGCAAACAGGAGAAAGCTGAGCACGTAACTGTGAAGGCAATTACTCAATTACTTCTCTGCCCCTTAAAAATTGTGCTGCTTCTCCGTTCCCTTTCGAAACTCAGGGCCACACTGGAGCGAGCCAGGGAGGGTGAGCCCCACTCCAATGTGGACATGGCAGGGCAGGTCCAGAGTCACAGCTGTGCCTGTAAAACCTCTCCACTGTGAACTTCCAGCAGCTTCCCAGCAGCGAGGTGTTCTAAAGAGCTCACATGCAGTAGCAAGAGGAGCCGGATCCACCAAGGTACACCCAGGGCTGCCGGGCTGTGGGAGCAACCTGTCGTCCCTCCCTGGTGGAGGTTGCACTTGTGTCGGTGTCAGGAGACTGCTGGGCAGGGTTGGTTTTAGGGTGTGACATCCTCGTTGTGCTTCCTGTGCGGAGGCCCGAGGAAGCCGAGGAAGCCGCAGGGGTGAGGGCTGGCCCAGCTCACACCGCGGCTGCCATGGCAGGAGGGGCCTGACGGAGGTGAAGTCCTGGGCCTGCTCTGTATTCTCTACGCTGGCCCAGCTAACAGCAAACTCAGTGGAGAAGCTGGTCTGGGCAGCAAAAGAAATAAATAAGACAGTCAGGTGTGAGGCTGATAGGTGTCTGAGCCCTCTTCCAACCCCGGTGTAAGATGAGAGCGGAGGGCATCTCATCAGGGCAGCTCCTGCCACCTTTCCCTGCTGCAAAACCATCACACTGTGCTTGTGCCGGAGGGTCCAGCTCACAGCACCTCAATGGGTACTTTGGGAAGCTTGTGTCCTCCTCTCTCTCTCTCACTCTCTTCCCCTACACCACGCAGAATCCCAAAGAGTATTTCCCCTCTGAACTGCTGTGGTGTGAGTTCTCTGTAAAACCCCCTCAGCATCATGTGCCACACGGCAGCTGGGTCTTGGCGGCGTGAAATCCTTGGTCGTGCCAGGATGTGCCAGGTAACATGACTTGTTTCCCCACACCAATCATTTAAATGTTGTTTTGCCTTCACATGAGTTTCTTTCTTTCTGGTTTTGATCTGTAAATACTTCATTCACTCCACTTCTGGCCATCTGACTCCCCGCAAAGCACTACTTGACTGCAAACCAAGATGGAGGACTAAACTAGAAAACTCCTAGAAAAAAAACTAGAAAAAAAGCTCCCAGTGAAAATTGTGGAAAGCTTAATCTTTTTAGTGGATTAACACAAAGGCGAAGCAGTGACTAGACAGTAGTTTGTAAATATTTACATAAATATCTGATAATAATGGACTCTGAAATCCAATGGATGCCTTAAAGCTGATTAGCAATGAAGTCTTGCCTCCATTTTTAACAAAGATGTGATTGAACACTGCAATGTAAGGGAGGGCTGGGCTGCTTCTTGTTTGAAGTCATTAAGTAAAAAAGTAATAGATACTTCTTTTTTCTATCAAAGACTAAAAATACCTACTTTCACCAAAAAGTAGGGTCTGCATATGGCACATACTGAGTGACGCTCCCTGGCCTGTGATAGAAGAAAGTTTAGACTAATAGGTCTGACTGGTTTGTGAAGCTACATTATCGTTGACCACTAGAATAAATGCTTTAAAATTAACTTTGTAGTTCCTCATCAGCTCTTGAAGAGAGCATTAAAAAGTGAACAGCGGAAATATAATGAAAACAACACCATGATGAGACACAAAGCCCTAATCTCCCAACTCACTAGGCCATTGAATCATTATTTGACCATACTGGCTTTTCTCCTGGAAATCAGTTTGGGTGCTAAAATAATGTGCACCCCATTAACTTTGGTCCTGAATGCTCCTGGTTTGTACAGCCAAGGGCCTGCAGGAGCATCACTGGAGCCTGATGAGGCTCATTTCCATGAATCTGTTGGAACCGATCTTTCAGAAGATTGACTCTCCCTTTCCACACATCATTTCCTTTCTTTCTACTCTCCAATTCAAACAGTGTTGTTCAGCCTTTGTTAAAACTGGGGGGGGAAAGGGAAAAAACAAAAAAAAAAAAAAAAAAAGAAATTATTCTGCAGAAAATAGGGATCTTTGAGGGACTTTTTTTTTTCTTTTTTTTCTAATACACTTAACCCAGCAGCATCATTACATTGCTAGCAGAGTGGAAGTGTATACAGCACATGCTGCTGCCTCAGCTATCTGATCTTATATACCACAGTCTATCCATGTACCAATTTGTAACATGTCCAAAGCCTTGTGAAAGCATCCTCATGTGTAGAATTACATTTGTGTCATATTTATTTAATGACAGATCTGCTAATACAGCACCTGCTCAACAGAGTTGCAGACTACATTGAAATCAATCACCGTATGCAAACTGCCTTTAGCAAATGGGACAGGTTATCTCCCCTGCTGAACTATGCAGATCTGTGTGTTCATCTTTTTTAACACAGCTATTAATCTGGACTGTACAACTCTTTAGACACAGATTAAATGTTTTTCTGGTTCTACTGTGTTTAACTAAATGAAAATTGGTGCTCTCCCTAGACTTGGAATGAAGCTGCTGGAAGTCAGTGGGTGTCAGGAGTCAGGGCCTCTGCATAATTAGGGAGAAAATTCAATATCCAACTAAAGCTTTCTTGCTAAAGCCAGAGTTTCTTCTAAGTCTTTGCGTGCATGTCCTTGGAGATGCATTTAGAGATGTTTGATCTTGAAAAGGCTATGTTGGGGTTACCACTTTCTGGAGATGCCTTTCTGGGATGCTTGTGGCTGCAATGAAGTATCATGGGCTCTGACCTGCTGTCAGACTGGGGTGCATTCTGCTCGCCCTCCACATCAGATCTGCCTCAGAGAGGGGAAATCCCTTTCCACTGTGATATGCTGACCTAAAGCCCAAGGGCCCCATCCTCATTCCATTTACATCCCTGTTGTAACTCCACTGTTACTTACCTAGACTTCTTCCTGGAGGACTACCACTCCTAAATGCCTCCAAAGTACAAAAATAAACATTTATCTCTATACATTTCAACAGAGTTTCCTTGCTTTGGAAAACTGTTTTATTTAATTTGTGTTTTTAATGCTCACTTGGAAACTGGAAGTACTTCAGCTATAAAAGGAGCTTTGGGTACTTGATGCAGCTGACTTGATTTCCATCATGAAAAATATATTAATCATCAGCTGCAGCAGTATGTCTTAAATGTTTCTGATTAAAGTGTCCCCCGGAAAGATGTTCTGAAAGTTGAGGTTACTAAAAGAAATCTGGTTGGGCTTTTTTTAAGGCACTGGTATGAATTATAACATAAACAATGTTATATTAAATAAATATTACATTTTAATTAATGATTAGTGATTCAGTAAATAAATTAATGACTCTGTATACTACCAGAGACTGACATGGGCTTAATTCTGGTCATCAGTGGAGGGAGAGCCAGAAACCTTCCATGATTAATATTAATGTATTTTATTCATGGTTCTGGATGAAAAATACAGTGGATATAAAAACTGACAGTGTTTCTTTAGCTTCAGAGGCAACTTTCATATTGGTGTTACAGGCCCTCACTGTCATAAATCAAACAAGATGGTCCAGCAGCTCCTTTCCATACACACTTCTTGCTTTCTGGTTAAAAGATTATTTTTCAGACCTGCCATGACAGAAATCTTTACCTACTCAAATATTGGAGATCTTTTCTATAGCAGGAGATACCAACAGAAAAACTGTTTCTCAGCTGTATGTGTGCCATCATTGTCACTCTAAAGGGCACTGGCAACTGAAAAATATCTGACAAATTGACAGCTTGACAGCGACCCGAGATGGTGAATTAATCCACCTTGGCAGAAGGCTGTTGATGAATATTTAAATAGGTTAATAGTCAACATCAAAACCCTGAAACCAAATACGGGCTGGCAGGAGAAGGGAACAGGTAAATCTGATATCTAAATTATACTGTTAGTACTGTGCTTCAATCTCAGAATGAAAATTAGATTCTCAAATCTGAAATAAAAGAGTTAATACTCTTTCTTTACAGATATTTCTCTAAGCAACAGCCTTTTCTATCAGAAGAAGCTGCTTGTTTCCCTTAATTTATGTGTGCCTTCACACAGGCAAACCCCCAGTTCCTTAATCAGCTCAAAGACACACCTGTTCAAATAGGAAGGTAGGTAAGTTTGAGAAAGAAAAATATATTAAGAATAAGTAAATCCTATCTGGGTTGGTGTAGATACATTTTGAACATGTCCATGAATCCCTCAATTTCCCTGGTCTTTCTCCCAAAACTTGATGAGAAATACTTACTAGTTTGACCACGTATAACAGACAGACAGACAGGAACACATCTCCTTGGGGTGGCTTTCACTGTAGTTTTACAGACAAGATCTGTAGTCCTGAGGACACCATCAGCCCAACACCAGAGCTGGAACTGCAATAAGATGAGGAGTGAGAAAGGAACATAAGGAAGCACTGCAGTGATGTAGACACTCTGACCTCAGCTGTTCACTGCTGTACTTTCTGGGTCACCTGCAGTATCTTTTTGGCAATATGCAGAAGGGCAAACTCAGCTGGCACTGTATACATTTACCTTGCAGAATATCATTAAAAATGTACAAGTTGGACCGTGCACTTTGTCCGTATCTCTTTCAGGTACTTGTGGGTGGCATTTCTCCAAAGGGCTAATGCAGTTCGATAACAATTGTTTGAGCCATCTGTGGGCTCTGTAATGAATTCTTTGACTAACCCAGAATCCTGTTTGGCTCCAGAAAGGCTCCAAGGCAGCCACGCAAGTCAGGTGCACTGGAAACTATCTATTTTCTAAGGATAACTCAAATCCATGTTAATAATGAGAGCTGGTGCTGGTGAAATCCATTTTCATTGTGCAAATTGAAGAGTGCTTCTCATGGGAATCTGTTCTGGGTCCAATACTGATCAGCATTTTCATTAAGCATTCGGATTAGGGAATACTGTGTTATTATATTTGCAGATGATACCAACCTGGGAGGCACTTTGAAGGAGAGAAGCCAAATTCAAAACAATCTTGGTAAAATAGATAAATAGCCTGGGCGGTGCTAAAAAAAAAAAAAAGGTCAATGAAAAAATAGGAATTACCTAAGAATAATTGCATGAACATTAGATATAAAGTGACTGATTTGGCCTGCCAGAAAAAAAAAAAGCATGCCTCTGCCAGGAGTCCACAGTGTAATAGCTAAAGGGGAAAAACACACCATATCTTGTTATGGGTTATACAAATACATGTGAGATAAGTGAAATTATTTTTCCACTGCATGCAGCACAGATAAGGCCTCAGTTAAAGTACCAGCTCTGTTTGGTACTTGTCAATTCAGAAAGGAGGTGGCCAACTGGATGAAGTCCAGATGAGAGCAACAAAAATAACCACGGATTTCATCAGAAAATCTTAAAGAAACTGGGTGTTCTTCAGGTTAAAGAAGCACTATTTTCAGACAGTACAAAGGTATTGCTCACTATTGTTCCTCATATTTGGGCCAGGATAAGAAGTAAAAAAAATTTACCTTCTGGTGAAGCAGATCTAGGTTAGAGGTTCAGAAGAATGTAATGCTTTGGGGAATATTGAGCCTATGTAATAGATTTTTAGGAGCAGCTGGATGACCAGGATTGGCTGGTGCAGCAGGCCTTGGGCAGGAGTGTGGAGCTGGAATACTGCTGCCCATTTTATTTTCTAGAAAACAGTTGCTTAACTCACAACTGATGTCAGTGATATTGAAGTATTTGAATATATATTTTTTGTGGAAGAAGCGAAACTGGGGATAAGCAAAACAGAAGGAAATATATTAACTTAAAAACCATGAAATGCTGTTGTTTTGCTTGCAATGGCTCATCATCAAATAACATAAATACTGTATGCTGGGCTGTTCTTTTACATTTTAGCAGGGATGGTAGTACCTGTCATGGAACCTGTAAATTATCCAGTGGCTAGTGAATTCATCGGTCACTGTTAATCATAATCTCATATTAGATTTGAAGTCTTCATATAATTAATACAAGCAATCATGTCACTACAGTTATCACTGTGATGCTCATATCCCTGGTTGTGAAAGAAGCATGAGTTGTGTAGAATGCAATAGCAGTAATTAAACTGATCTATGTACCTGGAAAAGAAGACAGACACCTGAGATCTTATTTCCATTGACAGGCACTAAGGTTTGGACTGCATGTGTTCTTTTAGCCTCTGACCAGTTACCATTGCCAATTGTGAGGGTTAGTTATGCAAGGCAAAACTTAGGTAATCTGTGTGGATTCCACAAAAAAAAAATTACTATACATATAAATTTCAATTTGTAAATACATTTACAGTGATTGTTTTGGGTCTCGTCCAGATATATTTTAACAAATAGATTCACGGGAAGTACGAGAATTAAAAAAATAAAATAAAATTGGAGAATATTTATAGGTCTTATTCATCAACTTATAAATGTGAATTTTCTCTGCTTAAGAATGGTTTCTCTTTTAGCAAGCAAGAAATAGAAGGAATAGTATGTCAAATGTGAAATAGCTCATTCTTTCAGTACTCCCCAAGAATAACTTCAGTAAGATCTACAGAGGAGGGATAAACCTCCAGTGGCCTAGCAATGTTCCCGCTCAAGTCAATGAAAAGCCTGCTATTTATTTCAGCTGGACAATCTCACAGCTATTTTAGCAATTAGGTTCACATAAAGAATTAATTACACAAAATTATAAGCAATTTGTAGACAAATACAAAGAAATTAAATTAACTGGATAAATTATATGTTATGAACCACTCAGCTGTAATAGTTATCTTTTGCTATTGTGCACCCTTAGAAATATTCCAAATAAAAGATACAGCTCAATAAAAGTGATTTGGAAGAAAAATAATTATAATTGACATAAGATTATTTAATTGATATGGGGATTACCTTAAAAAGTTTTTGATGAATTTATCTAGCCAGTAAATTCCAAAACATCTCCTGGAAATGTATCACAAAACAAAATCACTAGCACTCCCTCCCCTGTTTTTCTGAGCCTGGTATTTAAATCTGCACTGGATACTGTCCCTCCTGGCCATTTTTCATTGAGCCTGTGAAATAATTTCACATTATACCAGTGGCACAAATCCTAGAGTAAAATCAGAAACAGGGTTAGGTTGCCCACAGGGAATTTAGTGTTCCAAAGCTAGAACTGATTTATTACCAACTGGTTTGTTTATAGATGTCTTTGATATCTTCTGGCTACTTTGAACTATGCCTTGTTGATGTACCCTCGGCCAACTTCTACTGATATTAATAAAAAAGTGAAAACAATGGATATTCAACTAAGGACAGAGTAAAAAATATTTAAAGACCCCTAGATTTGTTCCAATAGGTGTTTCAGCAGCGTGAGGCTTAACATCTTTATAGCATCAGTAAAGGACCTTTGCTGTGATCAAACATGCAGTTCAGGAAGCTGGCAGAAGGCTCCTCATTCCATTAGCACCATTATCAACTAGAAATGTATGCTTTCAGAACAAGACAGGAGATTGGGAAACAAAAAATAAAAATATGCGAGGAAATCACAAAATATGGGAGATTTATAGATTTAGAGCTGCAGCAGGCCTAGATGGAGAAAGTGAGACAGCAGAAAAGGGATTAGGATTAGGATTGCTTATGCACTTATATAACGTTTGTTCTAAATTTGATTACAGTACTCAGTAAAATGAGAACTCAGTATTCATCATGCACAGCAAAAAACTTCACGTCAGCATCATCACTTACATTTGCAAAAATAATTAGGAAACATTTGTGAAATGCTTTAATTATGTTAATCAGCCAATGTTTTGCTACACTTTGAAGGCATAAAGCATTGTAGGAACTTCAGACAGAGCAGCCATATGTTTGTTTGTCTCATATGGCTGGAGGAACATCATCTGTCATGTTCACAGCTATTTTTTTTTTGTCTGCAGAGACCACAGACATCCCTGCATGGTAGATTATTGTACCCTACTTCTAGAATAGTAGGCCACAAAGGGATTTTTAAAAAATAATAAATACATACACATACACTCTCAGATTTTGAGTATCCAGCTTCAGATTTTGAGTATCCAGCTTCAGATTTATAAAGCTTAAGTGCTAAACACTTCCTATGTTTTTATTCATTCTGTAATTGGTTCTGAAGTTTGACTCTGAATTTCAAAACCCAGAGCCTACATGACTTTTCTTGAAGCTTAGCCAGAAGTGAAATGTGAAGCTGTTGTGGAACCAGTGGTACCATGATTTGTCATTAGACTTTACATAATACTCTGCCTATATGATACACAACTTGTCCTGCTGTCAGAACTGCTTGGAGCCAGCACAGCATTGCTGGTGGACACACCTACACAGGAGATCTGCCTGAATATAAGGAGTGGGTTATAAGCCCACATGTTAAGATTTGGTTTAGGTAGGAAAGATGGTGGTTAGAGAAAAACTGGTGAAAAGATAGGTCCCATCATAAATACCAGCCAGAGATGCGATTAATTTACAATTTCTGAAGTGCCTAAAACTTTACTGTAAACACTGTGTTGGAAGGAAGAAGTGGTTTTGCCAGATTGTTCTGTTTGGTAAATGCTTTTGCTAAACCCTTTTGCTGTATAAAATGCATCTCTGTTAGCAAAAAATTGCTTTTACAGCTGTACTAATGAACAGCCTCACCAGTGTTGAGTCAGTGCAAGCTAGTGATTTTGTCTTGATCGGTGAGACCTTCTCCTTCCCGCTGATACATCTGAAACCTGTGCTCATGGCCAACACTGCCAAAGATCTTATGCTTTGTCCTTTACAGCCCAAGGTGGCTGTATCAGCTTTAGATGAGGCATTGAAATTTTCTTCACTTCTCCAAAGTGTCTGTCTTGCCCCTCACAACTGTCTCTGCCTTGTTTCCCGAGGCTTTTATGTAACCCAGACAGGCCAGAGCCGTGTCCACCAGTTCAATCTCTCACACTATTGAAAAAGGGACAAACACTGATACTGGTAATACCCAGCACTTAACACTGATGCACATACTAAAATGGTGGGGGCTATCTGCTTCCCTATTTGGGAGTGCTGAATTAAGGCTCTCCTAAATTCTTTTGCCTTTACTCGTGAGGGAAGAGCCTTGAAAAGGAGCCTGTGTGATCACAGCTGGCTGCTGCTCAGAGAGGTAAGACCACCTGCACCCAGGTTAGGTTCTCAGCATTCAAGCTGCCAACGGCACAGCAAGGAACACCTCCAGGAATATCTGCCTCATATCTAGAGTGCAGTATAGGGACATGTCAGCTGGCTTTACATGAGCTAGCTCAAATACTAAAAAGCTGAAGCCTCGAAACATAAAAAAAAATATGTTACGTTAGTTGTGACAAGCTGACTTCATAACTGAATCCCACAGAGATTTATGCGACTGGTAAAGTCTGAACCAGAAGGTGCTCTCAGAAACCCTCTGTCCAGTTCAGCAGTTTGTCCTCCAAGACACGGGATACTGAGGTTCTACATGAGGGTGTTTGAAATCCCACCTCCCACCACCTGGAGAATATTCCATATAGTAGATGTTACACTATTTTGGAATAAGCTATTAAGCCAAGAGAGAGTATACAGCCATGAACAGAATTCCTGTGTTCTTTTCCCACAAATTTCTCAAACTCCTTTCCAAAGGAACATACCCAGGTGTGTAACTGTTTGTATTACAGTTGTCACGGTAGTGTCCTAGGAGACCAGTGTCAAGAGACCTCGATACTAGTCCCTGAGTGTTTGTTTTCCAGGACTGAATCTTTCTTTATCCACTCCATGGTCTTAAATGAGGTGCTACCCAGAGATACCACATATTATAAGTGTTTATTAAGAAATCCCAACATTGATTTGCATGCTTTTCTGCCTGGCAATTTTTACAAAAGTTAACCATGAGGGGATGCGTGAATGTCAATAATCACTTGGGTTTGTAACTTAGAAAAGTAAATTGTTATAACAGGATGAGGATCAGAATGTTGGAAAAGTGTAATTTTAGAAATCATTAAATAAAGTCTGGAGAAAAAAAATCACATTTTATAAGGATATCCAAGTTTATAATGTAGAACAGCAAAATTATGTCAGTGTCCAGGACATAATAGCAATTAACTGATTATCTTAACACATTTCCTCACTAAACCTTTGTTTTCCACTTTTGATCAAGACGGGACCATTGGAGATGTTCCAAACTTTATGATCTGTGGATTCAAAAATTTATCTCTTCCCTTAAAAAAAACCAAAAAACAGAAGAAAGGAAAAAAAAGGGCATGAGCAAACAGGGCTTTATTCTTCATCCTGGTCATACTCAGCTTTATGAAGATAAGGGATGGCTTTTCAAGATTTCCTCTTTTGTCTAATCTTGGACAGTTTCCCTGGGGAAAAGGAAAACAAAACAGTTCTAGAGAGAGCCACAAGCCAAACACTGGGGCCTACAGGCAACAGGTAATTAAAAAGTCAACAGTGGGGCTGAAAGGGAAGATGAACTATAATGTCTTCCATAGTTTGCTGTTATCCTGGGGCCTTGCAAACTGGGTTGCACTGATCTTGACTTGAATTTAGCAGGCCAGGCTATTTCACACTGCCAGGAGATGAGGTAAGTGTAGAGCATTTTTTCAGGCAGTGTGGTGCAGTGCAAAGTCTTGTGTGTGTGTGTGCAGGGGACTGACAGGTTCGACCTTCTGTGTGCCACACGGAGCCCCTCACCTGGCACTCCAGGATCCAGCTCTGTTGAGCTGAATGTGTTGGGTAGAATTTGGAGCTCTACACTGCAAACAAAGTGAAAAGAAAAAAATACAGTAATGGAAAGGTGAGGCTTTACATCAGGATCCAGGTTTTGGCAACTGAGAGAAAGGGTAAGAAGAAATAGCAAAATAATGCATTATTGTGGAGATCCAGTGTCTTGGAAATGTCACCTTGGGCATCCTGTAATTTAATCTGATCTTATTTCTTGCAGGGCACAAAAAAAAGGAGTGACAACCTGCACACAAGGTTTTCCTTTAAAAAGTTCAGTTCATTTTCTAACGCTTTTACTTTTTCCCTGGGGACTGGTTGCTCTAGGTAAGAATCCCCATGTGTCTTTAGATGAAGGGCCCTGTGACTGAAAATCAGCCACTTATTATCTATATATAATGCTTCAGTAAATGAATGCTTGTGGAAAGATGTCTCGAAGAAACCCTGTGTCTCTCAGGCAGCTTTTTGTCTCCATGGATTACAGACAAAACAGGCATTTTTATAGCATACATTTTTAATTAGCACCATAGCTATCTAAGTAAATAATGAGTAGATTAAAATACTCATTAAAAGAAATTACATTTAATTAAAACCAAAATCATGACTGAGAGGAATTCTCCAGCAGGAAGACAGTACCATAAGGAGTATTACCGCTCTTTGCTACACAAACCTCCATCCCTGCTCCACACCTCTTAGGCTTTGCTGTTTTTCTATTTGGCCCCAAAGGACAGAGGTGTTTTCCAGCTGCAGCACAAGACCTGGGCTGCCCCAATGTCAGAGCACCAGAGCACACCATCCCCTTTGGTATCAGATGCCTTGTTTGCACTGCAGCAGTAACCTGGGAACCTGGGATGGGGCTGGTTCACCCAGGGATGTGACAGGTGAAAAGGTTCAGCTACCAAGCACTTCAGAGTTTCAAAGGCAGGAATGCTGGGGGCAGCTCACCCTCTGGTGTCGGTGCTTCACTTCCATCTCATCTCATCTTGTACTAGATGTGGTCACACAGCACGACAGCACTTCACCAGTTCCTGCTGAAGAACAGCCCTGAAACACCGCTCAAGAACAATAGAAATGCGTGAATGTCTTGCACGGGAACAAGCTCAGGGAGTGACATCAGCACCCCCAACGTCAATTTGATGGTTGCATGTTCAGGCAATCATTCTGTGGTTACCAATGCTTAATTTTATAAACCTAAAAGTAGCACCATTGATTACATAAGAATTACTCATGCACATCTAATTAAAAGCCTGCTGGACCTAACATTTAAGTGTGTATTTTATGTTTGTGTACACATTTTTGTATCAGACAACATTTGTATCCTGATCTTGCTAAACAAACATCTGAAATCATTGCTCTCATAGATACATAACTGGGAAGCTTGAAGTCTCATCAAGAGAGCCCCAGCAATGGGTTAAATCTAATCTTCATATCAGAAGGTGACTTCTTCTTTAGCAGTTGGGGGTTTTTTTCTGTATAAGCCAGCTGTGTGAATGCAGGTGAGGCTTCAGGGCAATATTTTAAAGTGAGATCTCTGATGTGGGAATCTTAATACAGTTGACCTTTGATTTGAGAAGTGCTGGAGTGTTACTGTCTAATCAATATCTGGCTTGGCTGGTCTGCTTCAATTCTCTCCTCTGAAAACTATTTATCTCTCAAGGGTGAGATGAAACTTCATAAATGTGAGCTTTTGGACAATTTAAAGGTGCAAGGTTTTACTGGGCAAGATGATTGGAAAAGATGTTATTCTGGTGGAATTTTGCTGCAGCAAATTTCTTGCACACAGCAAAGTAATATCATCCTATCAATATACTTTCATTCACTAAGATACAGACTTCTTACAGTGAAAAATACAAACTGCAGGGTTCAAGTCACTTGCAAATTCCTTCCAAGTTTTGTCTGGTGAAACAGTATCATTACAGCAATGTGGAACAGAAAGAGCAAAGCGGCTTTATGTAACACAACTGCAAGCCATGGAAACAGAGCCCTGCAGAAAGTGCAACTCATACTTGAATTTGGCAGGGACAGAGTGACAAATATACTTGCACTTCAGAGAAATGGCATATGAATTTTAGTGTGTCGTGGTCAGGACCCTGTTCTACATCTGATGACAAAGAAGGAGCATGAATATTGAGTGTATCAGTTAAGCTTCTGGCTTAAGGCCACTCTCCAGGCAACGTGCCATAGCTATGAAATCACTGTTATTTTCGACTTCACATTAGATGAATAGGGTAGCGCAAGCTGTTTGAAACTCAGCTTCGATGTATTTAAATGTTTTGAAATAATGCCTAGCATTTGATACAGAGTTTTGTTAACATTAGCTTTCCAAAGTGCCTGATAAAAAGTTTTATTCCCCGCAGTTTTAATGTTATTTTTCTAATTAAATGCAGATGCTTAAACCATCAGTATTCACCACAAGATTTAGTTGTTCAGACATTATATCATCTATTTTAATCCTGAATTATGTTCTAAATTTTTAACTGAACACTAAACATTATGGCAGATACGATTATGGCACATTGCTGTATATCATAATTCCCTGGGAACAAATGGAAACATAAAACCACTGTCAAAAAGTTGTCATGGGCTTCACTGAGAACCACATTTGGTCACAAATGCCCAGGTCTTTGCTGCTTAAAATAATCTCCTTTGGTTCTTAAGTCACACAGGCCCAGAAGCTGCAGACTGGTATCAGTGTGTTGTGAGTGTTTGGTGCTGAACAGAGTTTTGTCTTCTCAAGCAGCAGCTGTTTTCAGAGCAAAATCACAGAATCACAGAATTGTGATCATCTAATCCAACCCCCTCTGGCCAAGGCAGAGTCACCCGGAGTAGGTGACACAGGAACGCATCCAGCTAGGAAAACTTTTTCCAGTGGAAGATCTCAAAGAAATCACTGCCTGACAACACTAAGTTTTAACCAAGCAGCAGATCATGACAATTCTGCCAGAAAGAGAGCAGGGCGCCAGGTCCTCCCAGCACCTGTTCCTCGCCTTGGGATACCCTCAAGCTGAGCACTTGCATTTTAACTTCAGACCAGCTGCTATTTAGCATCTTTATTCCAACAAGTGCGCGCTTTGCATTTTTTTACAGGAAAGCAAAGAGATAAAACAATCAAGTCGCGAAGCAGCTTCACTCCGGTAGAAAAGGGGAGTCTCAGGCGCTGAGGCTCAGCCTGAGGGCGCCGAGCCCTGACAGGGAGGTGGGATGTCGCCCAAATCCCTGCAGGAGGCTGCTGGGACTCGGGTCGCTCGGGCCCACGCACCGCCCTCGCAACCCAGAAGCGGCATCTCGAGGCGGCGAAGCAACGGGGACCATCGCAGCCTAGGCCCGGGGCAGCCCACCACTGCCCCACCACTGCCCCAGCTCCATCCCTCCATCCCATCCCATCCCATCCATCCATCCATCCATCCCAGCCCTCACCCCGGCCCCTCTCCCCGCCTCCCCCGCCCCGACACGTCACTTCCCGGGGCGGCCGCAGCGCCGGCACCGCCGGGTCTGAGCGGCCGTGCTGTGATGGCGGCGGCGGGGCGGCGGCAGCCGCGGCTCCCCGGGGCTGTGCGGCTCCTGACTCGGCCCCGCGCCATGGGGAGCAGCCGCGGCGGGCGGCTCGCCTGAGGCGGCGGCGGCGGCGACAGCGGAGGGCGCGGCAGTGCCGAGGGAGCCCCGCCGCGGGGGCCGCGACCCGCGCCGCCGGGGATGCTGCGCTGGGTCCGGCAGCAGCTGGTAGGTGCCTCCCCCACGGGCCCCCCGCGCTCCCCGGCCCCGCCGAGCCCCTGCTCGGCCCCGGGCCGCGGGGTCGGGGAGCAGCGTGCGAGCAGGGCCGGGCTGCGGGAGGGAGGGGAGTCCTTCCTTCCCCCCGTAGGGGCTGCACTTGGATCGTAATTGTCATTTTTAAAAACATTACTTTTTTTTATTTTTATCGGAGATTTTGCGGTGTTTGTTTGGGTTTTTTATTTATTTATTTTTGTTTCCTTTTTTCGAACCCCCCCTTGTCACAAGGGACAGCGCGTTCCCCTTACCTGTGTCTTCCCCTCGTTGGGAAGGGCTCCCCAAAACTTCCCGGAGGAATGACGGTGCCTTTATTCCCTGGACCGGCACTTCAGAGATTTCGCAGCTTCTTCCTCCTTCCCGTTGCGAAATCTTTTCGAGGCTCTTTAACCTGACGTTCTTTCGTCTCGTTTATTTCCCGGTCCCTGAGAGCTCTGCAGCCGCTCTGTGCGTGCAAAGGCTTTTGGAAGTGACGAGAAATGGAAGGAAAACGTCCGTGAAATGCGTTTGGCGAGAGAAAACACTTGGAAAAGGCAGCGGTGAGGGTGCCTGTCCCCCCACACTGGCACTGCTTGCCGTGCAGTGTTAGAGCGAGCGAGGGAAACCAGGCGGCCGAGGCTGTGCTGCCTTAGCAGGGAAGTACATTGAGTTTGACTGTTTTTATTTGAAGTATTGGCCGGTTTCCTGCCACGTCCAGCACTGTTTCTCTTGCGTTTTCTCTAAAAGAGAAATTCTTTCTAAGAAATGTAATTGTAAAATAACTTTTTCCACTCATTTGAGTGCATTTACCTTGCATCACAGATGTTGCCCCCGTTAGTACGAGAACTTACATTACTTAGGTTTTTGGATTTCAGTGGTTAAAGCTGCTGTCCCACTAGTGATTTGTTTAATTTTTTGCATCATTTTTTCAAAAAAAGAAAGGATAAAAATTTTTGCGGTTTTTTTTTTTTTTTTTTCTTCCCTGACCTCGTTTCCTATGGCCCATAGATTTTCCTAGTTCTCTGTCTGAAGCACAGAGCTTGTGGTCATGGTCTGAGTGCCAGCTTGACAGTGCTCACTAGTTTGGTCCAACACCAAGAGTTACTGACCTGGAAATTAATTGCTCTGTTTGAGCTCTGACTGCACTCTTCTGTTACAGTCATACACACGGTTTTTAGGAGAAAGCCTGGTTGGTGTAACATAGCTGTCATTTTTTCCACTTGAAGGTGGCTTGAGGTTTGTGTTTGTGGTTTTTAAAGCAGCATTATGCAGTCTTCTGTAGAATTTAGATTAGGACCGTATCAGTGCTAGCAATTCATGTATCAAACATGGTTGTTTTTCTCCCCAGGAGTACACTGACCAGCTTTCCAGAAATCTGTTTGCCCTTAATCGAAAGTAAAAGCTTAGTGTAACAAGATGAGCAATAAACCTGGCACTGGTTTTTATGCTTCCAGAGGAAACTGATAGGAAAATGATTGTTTAAAGCTTTCACTAGTTTTGACAGGGAAGGATTAATGTAGTATAAAAACAGGATAATAAAGGTCAAGTTTTTTGAACAGACATTTAAATATCATATTAAAGGGGAAATAAATTCTTGCAATGATACATGTTTTGTGTTTTCTGGAGATGTCACTGATATTAATGGCTTGGTTGTTTCATAGCTCATAAGGATGAAAAATGGCCTAAGATAGGTATCACACTGCATTTTCTTTCTAAGGACACTCAAACAACTCATCCCTGTATATGTAATCGCTGGTTTAGCACAGATCCCACCATGGTTTTGGTTCTTCTCGTGACTGTGATGTTTAGGCTCTGAAAGAATGTCAAAGGGCTGAGTACATGGGGAAAAATGCTGACAAAATAACCAGAGTGAGTGGGAAGAGTGGGGTGACAGAAATATCTGAATCAAAGGGTGCCAAAATTTATGTCTGATAGGAGAAGAATGTGTGGGTTTGGATGCCTTTAGAGCGTGCATTTGTACCTGTGCTTGATGTGGCATTGGGCTTTAAAAAAAGTGTTCTCATCCATACAGGAGGGCTGGAACCAGGCAAATATGTGGGAGTGATGTGAGTGGGATGTTGTAGTAATACAAAAGAAAAACGTTGGTGTGCAGAAATGCTCGAAAAGTAGTAAGAGATTAGGGGAAGGGGGAGGGGTTGGTACTTTGCTGAAGGTGCTTTCAGGTAGTTAAATACTCTCTGCATGAAACCAATGAGTTGTTTTGCAGCTTCTTATTTGTTTAAGAGATCAGTATTTAATATAGCAAGTGTCCTGAGTGTATATGGTCTTGAGAACTTGCATTTTCGAGAGTTGTAAAAGGAACAGGGAAAATGAAGCAGGTGATCTTAAAATAATGAGAAGGCTTGGTATGGAGTTTAGATTATTTCAGCTAAGTTTTTTAAGTGGTGATTTCGCTGTGCTTTAGATCTGTGCATGCCTGTAGACCTGCAGAAAGGCATGAGCAGTCCTCTGAGAAAGGGAGACTTGCTGAGAATGTAAGATGTCCTTCATCTTTGTAATGGTCTTACAAGTCCGTAACAGTTTTCTAACTGAGGTGTTACATATTTTTTTCAGTGATTTGTTGTATATCAGGAATTGAATTACAGTAATTCTGTTGCTCAGTGTTCAGTCCCTATATGACACAAATTGTCAGGTTGTTTGGTATCTTGGCCCTCAGTCTGATTTTTTTGTTCAGAAAGAATTCACATCACTCTACAGAGACAGTTTATCAGTTTTTCTTCATCTATTGCTGTCCCATTCTAAATAGACTGCACAGTAATTCATTAACTTTCTAGTTAATATTAAAAAGATACAGTTATCTAGTTAATAGTTGGATGTACTTAAGTTTTAGTAATGAAAAATGTAGAGACAAGTGGAGTTACAATTCATGCCTTTGAGTAAAATGCCCTGAGGTACTTCAAAGATGAGCTTTGCACAGGAAAGATGCTTGGGTTCCAGCTCTGTTACCTTGAGATCTCAGAAAGGCAGGAGGCATGTGGATTTGCTGAGGGTTGCATAACACCATAGGCACAGCCAACTCTGCTTGAAAGAAGCAACTGGATAAACAACAGTTGATAGGAAGCATCACTAATATTCAGGAATAGCATAGTTTTATTTGCATTTCCAGATGGGATGGGTTAGATGACATAGCTGATCTCTGTACAGCAGATGGATATTGTGGCTCCCCTGATCGAGTTAGTGCAGCACCAACACAAAACGAGAGTTCAAAGGGTCATTTGTAACGCTCGGTGACTTTCTGTTCCATTTCTAGTTTTGTGGGTTTGTGACAGTGTTTGGACTGTGCTGGGGTCCTGGTGCTGCGCATGGAGTGTAGGGGCTGTTGCAGTGGTATTGACAGAAAGTAATGATACCTTCAGTTGTCTGGTGAGGTGGTATCCAAAAATTGTTGTAGAATACCTTTGTATGTATGATTTTAGCGGGGTTATTTTAAACTATTAGCCCTGTCACGTGAAGAAGGGTCTCTGGTTTTTCCGTCTGGTTCCTGTTATGAGGAGTTCGAGCCTTTTAATCTGTCATCTCAATGAAGTACAAAAGATACTGCATGGAGAAAACCTAAGAGCTGCCTGCCTGGTCCCTCTTCTACACATGATAAGTTCAAGACCAGCAGAGTTGAGCTGTATTTGACAGAGAATCTTTACAATTTAAGAACCTCAGTGCTGTTTTGCACTGACAGCAACTTTTACGTGAGGTATTCAGGCAAATGCAGCTTTGCTGTTTAACTGTAAGTCAAAAATAAAATGTATAGATTAACCAGAAAACATAGTTACCAGACTCAGTTTTATTTCATGTTTATAGGAAGGCTCAGATTGGGAGGAAAGTTTAGAGTTTGTCAAGTCCAAAAGTTCTACATGGCCTGCACTGAGGGCTGACCACGGATAATATTTTTAACTGTTTTGTTTTGATAATCCGTGTCACATCCCTTTTGCTTCCAGGTGTTGGTATCTGTTGAGATGTTCTGAGAGAACAGATGGTATTTTGAGATAACCTGCAGTTATTGGCATTGTGAGCAAGGTGGACAGCATTTGATCTCATTGTTTGCACTGGCATGTGTTTATTATTTTCATTTAATCATTTTGTTGAATGAATTGAATCAATACAGTTACCCCTCACCCCCCAAAAAAAAACCAACAAACAATTCCCTGTATTTTTTGAATGCTCAAAGTAGTTTAAACTAATCTAATGACTGAGAATCTAACTTCTTAAATCACCTTGCTTTTCTGGAGTATAATTTCCCCCCTCTTACTTGTCACTGAAGCCTCTTGCCCTTTTTGGCTAAAATTAAGTGGGTGTTTGTTATTGTATACTAGAAAAATAAATGCTTCTTTTCTCAGCAGAGTTCCCATGGTTCAGACTGCCCAGCTAATACCTCCTGAACTGTCACTGCAGGATCAGCGAGGTGCGTGTTAGAACAGGCCAAAGGTGGCATTGCCTTGGCAGAGCAGCTTGAGCACTGGGGGTTGGTGACTCCCCTCATGTAACTTTGCACAGGAAAAAACGTGGCCTGTTAAGATTTTTTTTTGCTAGAGATATTCTTTGATCTGCTGGACTAGTCCTCCCATTGTGTTTGGGTCTTCTACCCTTATTTTCTTTCTGTATTCTGAGGCTGCTGAAGGCTGATACATTCTCAGCACGGTGTGTTCCAAAGCGTGCAAGAACCTGGCCCTGCCTTCAGCCAGCTGTCTGTTCCAAGTGGAGACATCCGCTCTGTCCTGGGTGTGATTTATAAGTCTTACCTTGTAGAAATTAAACCCTAAATTTAAAAATTGTCTACCCCAGCCTAATCAAACCAGTCATGACACCTTGTCTTTCGAAGGCCGTTTTAAAAATAGGAAGATCAGTGTTGTCTGATGTGCTGCCTTGCTGTGGGACTTGGATTTCTTTTTTTTTTTTAAGCAGCAGATCTTTTGTTGTGCCAAATTTCCACTTGTCACTCAATAATATGACTCTTTAATTGACTGGATGATATTCCTGCACTAACAGGTCCTCTTCCCTTACTAACGACTGCCTATTTATGTTTTATGTGACTAAGGGAGAAAAATATTATTTTGTTGACAAAGAGCAAAAACTTTTTGTGTTCTGGTCAGTAGGTAGTATTTGGTAGGATAGGGGATGGTTCAGGGTGAATGCCTCTGCTTAATGCTAAGAGATTGCTTCTGATCTCTCATCAGAAGGTAAAATTCATAATCTAAGGCAAGTAAGTATATGCCGAATTTAATAACATTCAACATGTGTTTTGAATATCATTGGTGTTTGTTTTTCTAGTTTTAAATGGGTTGGCTGACTTCATTAAAACTGACATTTGCTTTCCTCTGGGATGGAGAGATAGGAATTATAAAAGAAAAATATAATAAAGCATTTAAAATTCATTAAAAGCATCGTGACTTGTGCCTTTCACTGGTGATCTGCTGTCTCTTTTTCTTTATTGTACTTTAATACCCTCAGTACTTAAAACTGGATTTTTTAACTGTTTCACCAGGAAAAGGGTATCTACATTATACCTCTCCAAAAAATCTTCTAATTTCTAGTACAAAATCTGTTTGTTAAGGCAGCAGATAAGAACTGCAGCAAGATAGATCTGACAAAGTGCCTCTCTAAATGCAAGGTCACATCTTCCAGCAAAACACAGGTGACATATTTCCAGACAGACTTTTTTAATAATACAAAACCTCTTTTCAGCTGCTGTTGAAAAAACCACTTAGCATTAGTAGGGGCCATGATAGAAAAGACAGAAAGTGGGACCGACAGCTACACTGTGATTTGAAAAACAAACCCCTGCAATTCCTTGGCCTCCCACATGCAGTGACTTAAGAGGATTTTTTTTCCTTGTTTACTTTGAGCAAAAATAAGCATGGGAAAGGGAAACTTTACTGTAAATGGGAAGGGGAGAGAATGGTGTAGACAAAAGGCACGCTGTTTGTTTTCATCCTGAAATATTTTACCAGGGGAAGAAGTTTGATATGGTTTAAACCAAAAAAAAAAAAAATCTTGTTATATGTTGTTTAATTTTGTTACTCCTTTGCACATTTTTGTGCTTAGTTTATGGGTGGCTGTGCCAGTTTTTGCAGATATTTTACATATCTATTTGGAAAGGGAATTGCAACAAAACGGAAAGGAAGCTTAAGATTTAGCAAGCTTTAAGGATAAACTAGTTTGTACACATGTGTGAGAGCAGGACATTAAACTGATACTTAGGTCATAAATCATATTTGAAATGGAATTAAAACTTAAAGTGCTATTCAACGGATGGAGCAGACTCAGAACTGTAATGTTTTTACAGAGCAGGCTTTATCCAAGCGAGCTAAAAGGAAGAGCTAGACAGTCCTAGCTATGAACTAAATTCTCTTCCTGTGAAATTTGTTGAGCAGCAACTGTCAGCAATTGTCAGTATAATTTTGGCACACAATTTGAAAAAGCCTTAAGATTTCTTATCTTGGGGTGATTCTGGGGAAGGGATATTTGGAAAGGGTGGGGTTTTTTTTTCCCCCCATGCTGAAGGAAAATGTGAATTCGACTTGCATTGGCATAAGTAGCTATTGCCTGTTAGAACCAATCCAAATATTGAAAACGGTGATTTTCAGTATTCTTATGGGATAATGGTCATATGAGTAGCCCTTCATGCTTGTGTAAAATACTTTTACAAAGACTCTTCAAAGCAGCGAGTAAACAGCATTTCATTTTAAGATACTGGTACATATAGGATGCAAATACGTGAAGGAATGCATGATTCTTCTGTATTTGTCCTGTCATGGACGTGACAAATGTAATGTTTTATGGTGAAATTGCTATCTACAAAATTGGAGCTGCTTTCTAGTTTTAAGTGAAAGTTCATAACCTGTCACAGATTTGAATGCCTTATTAAATATTGAAAATCTGCTATAACGTTACGTAAATGAGTACAGGGAATGTGCAGAAAGGATGCAATTAGAGTGTGGGATTTTTTGTTTCTTTTTTCTGAGATACTATGGTTATTGGAGGTAGATGAAGGATTTGTATTTTAAATGTTTCATTTAATAGATTGATTCTGTATTTTTTAGTGTGACCTGTTTAGTAGCTGCTATTTTTGTCTGATTGATTACTGCAGAATTGTAGCATTTTCCATATTCAAGGTACTTTATATATCTTGGGCAGTGTTCTTAAAAGTGGTTTGTGATTTTGGGGGATCTCAGTTCTTACTTTATAAAATATGGTGCCCTGTAGTTGTCTCCTGATGGGTGTCTGAAATCTCCTTTCAGCTTGGAAAATCTTACCCAGTCTCTGTTCATGCTTGAGAGGGAGACGATATTGCAGATACGAACAACTAATTGCTGGAACCCACAGAGGCAAACTTTTAGTTCTGAAATTAAAAACCCGTGTATTTGGAGCTTCAAAGGCATTTTCGTTTCCACTTACTTAGAGCAATGGGCTGCTTTGGGAACCTTGGCAAAAGAGTAAACATTTTGGACCACAGATACTGTCAAACCTTCACTTCTCCCAAACTTCTTTGACTTTACATAATGCATTTTTTTAAAGGAAAAAATTTAGAGAGCACTGACTGGCCTGGAAGGGTAGTGACCAGCCCTGTCTGAGACTGAGGCTTACTTCTTAGAGTCTGACTGTTAACTAAATTTCTTCCTTCATTTGAGTTGAAGACACATTTATTATAAAGTCTGTTTTCTGCCCAAAAGCATCTCAGCAAAAGTATCACTGGATCTGTTATTAATAATCTTCATAATCTGTGTGTCTGACTATGACAGGGAGCATCCTAAAATAAAGCAATGAATGAGGAATATATTACAGGCATTTGGTTGGTTAAACACATCGAGGCAAGAAGATAAGCCCCATCCAACCTGGCCTTGAACACTGCAGGAATGGAGCATTGGCAGCTTCCCATGCCAGGGCCTCACCATCTTCACAGGGAAAATTTCTTCCTTATATCTAATCTAAATCTGCCCTCTATCAGTTTAAAGCCATTACCCTTTCTCATATCAGTACATGCCCTTGTAAACAGTCCCTCCCTGGTTTTCTTGTAGTCCCCCTTAGGGTGCTGGAAAAATAATTCTGTAGGACAAATGTGAATATTGGCATTCTGTCGAAGACAGTCACAAAAGAGTAGCTGTTATAAGGCTTTAGGTTTGTTTTATCACATGAAGTCCAAAATGCTTTGTAAATACTGTGACTTGGATTGTAGGGGAGGGTAAGAAAGCCATTTCCTTCACTGGTTCAGGTCGGACTATTTTAGAATTAAGCATCAACCTGAACCTCTGTTAACGTTCTCTGCTGCTCACAGAAACCAGCCATGCTGTAACAGTCTGAGGAGCACTGTGTTAGAAAGCATAACTTGCCTGCTCAGCTCCCTCTTCCTTTCTGATTTTATTGATGTTACAAGACCAGTATGTTTGGCATCAGTGACCGGAGTAGAGAAACTGGCTCAGGGAAGTATGTTAGCAGTGAATGAGGCCACTTGACCTGGCTTGTTATGTTTGCAGACAAATAAAGAGAAGACAGATGATTTTTTTTTTATTATTATTATTATTTTTATTTTTTATTTTTTAAATTTTAAGTAGGGATTTTTCTAATTTGAGCCATATGTAACCAGGACTTGTTACGAGCACCAGTACAACTTTTCTGAATACAGTACAAGGCAGATTTTTTAATGTAATGAAAGGACAGATAATTGCTTCACGATTTCTCAGGCCTTGTTTCCTAGAGGGTGTGTTTTCACAAAATAATGTAATCTGGTTATAGGTCTTTTAGAAGGTTACAGCGTGGTTTATTGTCAGATATTTTAAACAACTGTAGGTACAGTAAGTGGGAAGAGGAAGTTGCATGAATAGTGCATGACTTTTAGTACAGTTTTATTTCTTTACTGCAGTGATATTTAAAAGGGGAGGAACAAACTATGTACACGTCAGGGTGCTTCAGCTGATTCACTACTTTAGTTGTTAGAGCAGTGTTTAAAATTGCTGTGAGAGGCTGTTTCCTCCTTCATCTAACCTTTGATATGGCAAATTCAGTTTGACTTGTGCCTAGTTATATGACTGAAAGAATTATTGGCTGACTGTATGGAGTACAAATTTACACAGACTTCTGAAAATGGGCATGCAGTGTGAATAGATCATCTTATCTGACAGAGGGAAAAGTATTCTATGTATATTCAGAAGAAAATCCAAAGCAAGAAAATCCATTTCCTCAAAACACCTTTAATCAAAATATATCTTGACAGCAGTGTAATAGCAGACTTTTGGGCTGTCTGCCAGGACATGTGGTGTTCTGCTTCTGCAGCCACTATCAGTCAAGTCACTTCCTAAGGAAAAAGGGTTTCTGAGAACAGGTTTTTGTATCTTTATTAGTTTTATTGAGTAGTACTTGATATTCAGGTGGCTTATGGCTTATGGCACACTGTTCAGTGTGGATTTTGAAATGAGGAAGAGGCTCTAAATAAGACTTCCTTCTTTCAAACCCCTTTCACTGAAAAGTGGTCACATAGCAGAAGTCCTTTTGGCAAATATAAGTTTGCTTTTTTTACCCCTGTAAAAGCTGTGAGGAATGACTAAGAAACCCTGGGAGATGATGTTGAACCATGCCAGCTTTATGCAAGTCACAGGCAAAAGCTGCCTGTCAGATGATTTGTAATTATCGGTGCTTGTATTGCAAAGCTTGACCCAGCGATTGGTTTGTTGTGTGCTGGTCTCATGTCACTAATCCTTGCTGAAAGATCCACGGATTTCTGCTGGCTCACTTCACAGTGCTGGGGAGGGCGTACGTGCTCACTGCCCCATGTTAATAGCGGTATTGAAGCATTAAAAGTCTTGCAGTACATGTGTGTATTATACCAACAAGTTGACCACAGAAGGTGTTTTTCTTCTCTTCCTTTACACTTGCAGGTGTTGGGAGGGTCTCTTTTTGTAGTGCTGCTTCTCATTTGCTTACTGTGTGGTTGCCTAATTCACTGTGTGTGTTAATAATGCTTCCTCAGCAGCAATATAAAACTCTTCTCTCACAGTAAAGGCTTTTGTCACCAGGCAATTGGCATGACCATGCAATTGTTTTAGGGAACTGACACATTAAAAAAAGAAAAAATAAAAACAGGTGGGAAAAATGGTGGGGGTTTGGTTGGATCAGTTTTCCAGTCCACCTTACCCGATGGCTGCATGGGCAGTTCTGGTGCAGTGGTTGAGATGGAGGCAGAATGTAGGAAGGGGTTATTTGGGGGTGGCTGTTGAATCCCATTTCTTTCATGGAATAAATTGCATGAAATTGCAGTCAAATATTTCTCCTCAGTTCCTCGGGGCATGTTTTCTGTGCTGTTTTAAAGGGACCTAATTATTGCACAGAGGATGTCTTTGTCTAACTTTTAGAACAGTAACAAAATCACTGCTGAAAGAATTTAGTAAAAACTACTTCGACTTTGGTTAGAGTCATTGCAAATTTATAAAAAAGGAAAACTATGAATCACTTATTTCTTCTTTTTCATTTTTTCCCAAAAAGTTACTTTCATTTGTGCTGTATAAATCAACTTCACTCAGGCATCTGTGTATTGTATTTAAGTGGCATGTGTTTAAAATATATTCAAAAACAAACGTGAAGTTTATCTGGGTGCAAAACTTCTGTTGGGAATGTGTGGACTGAAATTAAGTGAGAGATGTATTCCAAGGGTAGATGATTCCTGGTTTGTGTTGATAAATCAGCTGAAGGCCTGAACTTTAGCTAATAAATCTAGATTTAACTCGAAGCATGAAGGGGGGGAAATCAGGTCACTTTATCTTATGGTCAAATTTTATTTAAAGCTGACTCATGTAATATATGTGCCTGTAATACACCTGATCAAGAAGCCTTAAATATCAGATTCTGTAATACACTCAGCATCATTTGTTTTGACATCAGTTATCTGTGCACTTGGGTAGAAATCACGAGAGAACTGTAGGAAAACTAACTTCTGTTGAAAGATATTGGTGACAGCTTAATCGTTTTGCAAGACTCAAACTTTTAATTTAGGGATTCTCTGCTCATGCTGTTCAGCTGCAGAAATCCTTTGACAAGGGCATGTTACCCTACTTCTGCAGCTGAGTTAGAGAATGACGTTAGAAAGAGAGAGAACTGTCTAATAAGTGAAATTAGGAAACCGTGTGCTTCAGCCTGCTTTGCTGGCTGGGTACAGTTCCTGTGCAAAATCCCTTTGCTGGGCAGAAATTTGGACCATAAATCAGTTTTGTGTCAGGAGCAGGCTCAGTGACCAGTCCCACAGTTAGAGAAGCGTTCAAGACGTTTCAGTTCTTGAACAATTAAGTTCAGTGTCTGGGCAGAACTTTCCTTGGAGAGATGTGTAATGAAAATTTCTCTGGAAGATTTGCTTGGTTGTGGTCTGATCAGCTAATGACAAGATGACAGGGGTGTTGGGTAATTCAAATGATCTTTAGAAGTCACAGTCATAAAATGTAAGAAATCTGGGGTTTGTTCCCAGCTCTGACACTTATTTCCTGCTGTGGCTACAGTCAAGTCACTAAGGTTGTCAGGGATGTCCTTTTCCAACCACAGCTCTGACAACTGAAGGTTTTTTGTCCCCAGCCTGCCTTGGGTGTGCTCTGTGATCTGCTGACTGCACAGCTTCTGAGCTTTCTCTGTGGCAAATGTCAACAAAACGGAATTAAATGTGTAAAGACTGCAATTTTAAGCTGTTTTAGCTGCACAACTGCACCTGTAAACTTTTACGGCCAGAGATTCTGATTTGGAAAATAGATTTCTTTAAATCAGTTGAGTCTGCTTCTGCAGATGTATTCTTCTTTCCTAGAAGTGCTTGTGCAGTGAGGCTGGAATTCTACAGAGGTCTTTACTCTTCATAATAAAAATGTCATCAAACTCATCAACTTTCAGGTGCTCAGGTAGTTGCCTAAAAAGGGCACATAAAAATTCAGTGATACCATAGTCACTTTGAAATCTTTCATTTATCTTTTAATAACTTTCAGCAAGTGTCATGGAGATTAGCATTTTTCACTGTCAGAAGACTGCCACTTGTTTTCTTTGCTTTTTCTGTTTTTTTTCCCCTGCTTTACATCTGTTTGAATTTTTCCAGGCTGTAGAGTATGACTTTCCAAAGTGAGAATGTCTGGCATTTTGTGAGTGCCAGACATTTTCTGAGATAGAAGAGAGCTGTGTACCTCGTCTTACTAATTAGGCACATTTTTTTCTTGCTTGCAAAACCCTTTTATTTGTGGCATCTTCTGGATTGATTTAGAAATAATGTGTCACTAATGTCAGGTATCCAAAATGCTTCTGCTGCAAACACTATTCTCTTTTAAATATTTTGTCATCATTTAACAGGTACTTTTTTTTTTTTTTCATCTTACTTTCATGCTTGTATTTCTTAAAGCTGTGAACAGTTCCTTTCTTTTTGCTTTTGGCATCCTGTGTATTTTTTCCTGTCCTTTCACCTATCTACTTTTTGTCTCCCTGCTCCACTCTTATCTTTAAACAAGTTTTCACCCTGGAGCTTGTGACTAGACCAGCCTTCCACTGCTTGTCATCTAAAGTTTGTTCTCCTTCAAATCTCTTTGAAAAATTCCCCTTCCTTTCTTTCTCCTTTCTCTTTTCTGGACCTCTTTCTTTCTGATGCAGAAGGTTTCTCTGGTAATGATGCCAAACACAAAAATTTGTATGTTTGAGAGGATTCTTTTTATTATTACATTACATTAAAATGACACCATCCTGGATGTGAACAGACCTTATAATGCCCTGTGTTAGAGATATTCATGGATTAAAGAAAATTCTTGATGGGTTACACCAACCATTTTTTATGTCACTCATTTTTTATGTCACTGTTTATCATCCATACTTGGCTGCTACAGAAGTATCTTCTGGAGTTCTGTGAAGTGTCTGTTTTTATCTGACATGGTTCAGGGTCTGAGCCTGGTTTCACATGTGAAGCAACACAACTGCAGATGTCATTTCGTCACCTGCAGGAGTGGAATTGGTAATGCCCTTTCCAGGTGTTCCGCCAGTTGTCCTTTCACGTGGCATCAAAGAGCAAGGAGATTGTGGGCACAGTGCAAAGTCAGTTCTAAGATTAGGAATGTGTGTGACGCTGGTGCTGCAATTCACCACCTTACAGACAGTCACTGATTCCTGATCGAACAATTAACAGTTCCAAATTTAATTTCCCTGTTTTATTTCATGTCTTAGAGCTTTCCTCTTTTTATTTTAGTAGTTTTCTTGGCCTGTTGTCTGAATTATTACTTTTTTATTGCGTTGTTTGTTGTCTTTTGGCATCACCTGCTTGTCCAGGTCAGAAAATTATTGCTAGGAAGAGTTCTGGTGAGTCATGTAGCCCCAGGAAAGGCTCTATTAAAGATAGACTTGAATGACCTAGATACAAACCCTTATGATACAGAGACATTACAACCTTCCCACATGACTTACTTTGGGTTTTAATTCTTCCTTTCCATAAGAAAGGAATTTTGGTTTGATTTCCAATACCCAGACTGAGTTTTCCTACCTGCAGCTTAAGCCTACTTGTCTCTGTTCTTCTTTGTCCTTCAAATTATCCATTTTCTCAATGGAACAGTCTTTTATATCTCAGAAGATTTGCTAGGATAGCCCAGGTTTCCTCTCCTCTAGGCTAAATGACTCTAATTTGTTTGCTCTTTGCCTTTTAGATTGTTCAGCCTTGCGTTATATGCCGGGTTTTTAGGATCCCTTGTGGCTCATGTTCCAGTCCTCTGGGTGGTGTTCAGTTGGTTCTCAGTGCTTCAGCTATGATTCCCACTTCTTCTTCAGCCTCCTCAGCACTGAAGGCCTTTTCCTCAGTGGGATGACATGGATGACTCAGAGCTGTTGGATGAATTTGGTGGTCATGACAGGAAATCACATTTGAGATTAGACAAATCGTTAGTTTTTAGAGATAAAACCTGTTTGGAAAAATATTATTGTCTAGTCAGATGCATATGCTTTTGGTTTTTAGCCGGTGAAAATCTTTCCCAAATCCAGTTATCACAGCATACCAGTATAACTTGTTTGGTTTGACCTTTTTTTTTTCTCAATAATTGGTTTTATGGCAACAGCTGTGAGGTTTTGTAATTTAATGATATTTTCATCTCCATTTCTGTGTCTTCGTTTTTAAGTTTCGCAGGGTTTCAAGTTTGCATCTCTTTCCTTCTTGAGACAGGATTTTTTAATTTTATTTTTCAGAATGAGTACACAACCTCAGAATTGAGGGAGGGTTTTTTCCCAGTTTTTGAAAATTCTATGGACAAAACAGACTTTTAATTTGATACATTAATTTTCTATTCAAAAGCCGCTATTCTAAAACTGCTGCTTGATGCCTGTATATCACTTTTCAGCACAAAGTTAACAGTTTTACAAAACAGCAGCTAATAACAGCCTTTCTAGATCACCTCTTTTTTATTTTGTGTTTTAGGGTTTTGACCCACCGCATCAAAGCGATACAAGAACTATTTATATAGCGAATCGTTTCCCCCAGCATGGCCATTATGTTCCTCAGAAGTTTGCAGACAACAGAATCATATCATCCAAGGTAAGGAATCAATTTCTCATGGGAAAACCACTTGATACCTTATTTAAGAAGTTATTTGGTGAATGTGCACGTGTGTGTCATGTCTAGTGGTGCATATACAATATTCAAAATGAAACAAACTCTAAACTTTTTTGAGGGAAAAGCAAGGTTGCTTCCTATGTAGTTTTTCTCCTCTCATCCTTCTTTCCTCAAAGCCTGTTAAAGTACAGAGTAATTAAGCCTGTTGTTCAGGATTTCTGAAGGAAAATAGTTTTAAACTAGTGCTGGGTCATGTCTGGATGTGAGGCACCAAACTACTTAAAAGAAAGGGTGAAGCTGGTTGTGAGGGTTTTTAAAGTAGCCAAACTGCAAGCTGATACTCTGCATAAAATAAATCAGCAGTGGACTGCAGTTGCACATTCCCTCCTAGTGTGTCCTTGGATTGAAATCAATGGAGCTGGTGGTGGGATGTGCCTTGTGGCTGTGGGGTTGGAGAGAACATTACAGCTGCAAGACTTAATTTCTTCCCTGCTACCCAGGGTGCAAGCAGCCAAATGACTCCAGCTGCCCCTCTCCCAGTGGGGAGAACATTTAAAACTTGGCCTCTACTGGCAATGCAGTTGCTACCCCTGCTTCCCTGCTTAGCTGTACTTGAAACAGAAGGAGATAAAAACAACAAAAATTGGATACAGCAGCTCTGTGTGGGAGAAAACCAAGACCAGGAGCAGGTTTGGGGGAGGAGAGATGGAGAATGAAAAGATTTAGGTTAACAGAGCTTAATGGGATTGGAACTGAATTTCATTGAAAAATTGTTCGGAGTGTCATAATTGCTCTTCTCTCTTTTTCCTTTCAGTATACAGTGTGGAATTTTGTTCCAAAAAACTTATTTGAGCAGTTCAGAAGAGTAGCCAACTTTTATTTTCTCATTATATTTTTGGTTCAGGTAAGCTGAATAATACTCAGGAAATTGCAGTTTATGTTGTAAATCTGCCACTGATTTTTGTTCTGTGAATTTAACTTCTCTACTTACATATTCTGCCTATAAAAAGAACACATTTTCAGGTCCTCTGGGAAAAGAACATAACTTTAAAAATAATTATGTCCAAATTTAAGTGTTATTCTTAGGTTTTGTCTTTATGAATGCCAATGTATTTAAGTGTGCATCTTCAAAGCCCATTGCACTGACAGCACAGAGACTCAATTGCCTCAAAATACGATTTTAAATCTTGTAGTAACGAAATTCCAAATAGGCTTCTTATTTTTGTGGGCGTTGGTGGTGTTTGAATAAACCAGGAGTTTTACTCTGTGTTTTTAAGTGCCTCTTGGACATTAGTGTGCAGAAATGCAGACATTCAAGTTCTCTTACACCAAACTGGGCAGTTGTGTTTGCCCTTGAGCTGAGCAGATATCAGTGTATGTTCCCAATGGAGGTGGGATCTCACCTCTGTAAATCAACAGACTATTGTGACAGAGTTCTAAGATCCTCACATTCAATTTGTTCTGGTAAAATGAACCCAAAGGTGTTACAGTTTGGGTTGATGGTTTGTCAGTTTTGAAGACACCAGTTAATGCTGTTATTTTGAAGGCACTAGTTAATGCTGTTCTTGTTACAGTGCAGGTCAGAAATACTGCTGTGGCTTTTGTAGCTTTTTTTGTTCTTTTTTACTGAAGAACATCCATGAGTATATTATGCCAGTGGGTACATTTTCAGTAATCTTTGCACCCCCAGCTCTGTAATCATATCCAGATTCTGTGGAGATTTTGTAGGCTTAGTAGGTGAAGGGAGAAAGAGTCTAAGGAGAAATAGTAATTTTTGAAAGACAAATTAATATGTGAGGCAGAGACAAGATTTTGGGGTACACAAACTTTTCTGTCATAAAATAGAATGCTTTGAATGTGTACAGTCCTCCACAGTGATTAACCAACATTTATAGTATGCATCTGGAAAATAAGGCACCTCATTTGACAAAAAACAAGGATAGTGATGAGTTCACAAAATTTGTCTATGACTGTGCAAGATGTCAGTACTGGGACACTTCTGTAGTTTTGAATCCATTGCCTCCTGCGTCCCTTGATCTTGTTCTTTCACATTTAGAAAGAATGACCTTTCTAGGCTGAAAATTCCTGTGCTGGGAGTCACTGAAGTCATACTCTTCCAACTTTGTCTAACAGAATGTGTTGTCCGTCACATCTTCCTAGTTAAGAATATTGGTTGTGTCATTCCTGTTGTGATGTTTCATTCTGTTTAAGCTATTGTAGCTTGAGGAATATAGGGACATGCTGGAGATAGAGCATAAATGTTACTTCAAGTAACCACAGCCAGCATTGCTTTTATTTCTTTTTAATGCAGATTTACCCCTTTAGTTCAATTTTGTGTCACATTTCTTTCAAAGTGTTAGGTATCAGTAATATATAAATGTGATGTCCATGAACAAATATGGATCTAAAGGCATAACTTCTATTCTGAGTGTAATCCTGTTGTCTTAGTTTGTGACAAGTGGATGCCTTCATGTGTATAGAAATGTCTTGTCTATGTGTCTGCATTCTTGGAAATAGAACAGGAGAAAAGCTGCAGTTGTTTTTGTTCATTTGTTAGAATGTTTTTATTCAAATCCCATTCGGAAGTTCATTAAGATCTAATTTTCTAATTTTTTTTATATAAGGCAAAGGTGCCTTTTAAAGCTGATCACCATGATATATTCCCTGTCATACGAATCTCCTGTGACCAAGATGCAGGATCTGTCATTACCACCGTATTCCACCGGGGATGGCAGAGCTGGGGCAAGGTCTCGGTGTGGGATTTAAACTTGCAGCACAGTCCAGTCCACGTCATTCACCACACATGTGCATGCCCAAAACATGGTGACAGACTGCATTTTGGTCACACCAGGTGTGTGATGGATGTGTGTCCAGCTGTGTGACAGGCAAAGGACCATGGTGTTCTGGTGCAAGAGGCAAAGGGAGCAGGCTGCCATAATTCCACCAGCACAAAACCTGCTCTGTTTTCATATCTGAGCCTCTCTTGAGAAAGAGTGAGAGAGTACAGATGGCAGAAATGTCATCTGTATCACCTAAATCAGGTGCTTTTGGCATGGATTTTCTTGAACAACGTGCTGCCAAGCTGAAATTGCAGTGCTGCAATTGAACAATATTGCAGGCCATGTCTCATTTTTGTTGTGTTCTATAAATTGTTTCAGTGGCAAAAGGAATAAACTCATGCATGCGTTGTAAGGTGGCATAATCTGTTTTCTCTGTGAGGTTCTTGGCTCTTCAGAGAGTAAACTCCATATATGATTTTGTTTTTTCTTCTTTAATGATTCCCAAAGCAATGCCATAGGTCTCAGGTAAAGTGGATCCAATCAGTGTCTGTGGTTTTGAGTAGTTCCTGTGTACATTTTCTTTACAGCACTCGACCGTGTTGTTTTTTTCCTGCAGCAGAGGAGAACCACTAACAATCCCCCACATACAGAATCTTAGTGTGTACACTGCACTTTTGGCATGCCAGCAATACTAGCACAGATTGTAGAAACTGCATGTTAGCTTGGGGGAACCGGAAAGGTGCAGTCTGAAAAAGAAAATGTTCTCTAATGTCTAAACCGTTGGAAATTACTGTTTTTTAACTTTATTTTCACTTCTAAAGTGGATGATGTTATACTCCACATTGCTGGTAAGCAGTAGATTGTATAGAATGTTGAAACAGCATCATGAAATGTAGATTTCTTTCTTTTGTAATATACTTTTGAGTTCATCTTTGTAGAATGAAAGTAAATCTTCCTTTTACGAAGGACTCTTAAAATTGTCTTATGCGTTACAAATGTGACTGAGGCTGCTAGAACCTTCTATTTGCATTGTTACTGACATATATTATTTAGGTATCAGAAACTGAGTTTTGCTCCAGAAATACTGCAGGAAATGCAGTAAAAATACTCACAGTTTATAATGAGATATTTGGAAAATAGTTGTTGTCTTACTTCATTACGGTGGGTTTTTGTTGATTTTTTTGAAAGTATAATTGTGAAAATAAAATTTGAGCTAATTTTCACATTTTCTTCTCTTTTAGCTCATGATAGATACCCCTACCAGTCCTATTACCAGTGGATTGCCATTATTCTTTGTCATAACTGTGACAGCCATAAAACAGGTAAAGGGGAAAAATCTTGTGGCATGAAGCCTTTTGAAGGTGAAGTTGCTTAACAAAGTCTGACCAAGAAAATGCTCAGATGCTAAAAATACATAAAACAGCGTAATTTTTAGAAAGGATTTTGTATTTAATGTTTCTTGTTAGATGCTTGAGCTCTTCAGCATTTGGTTAGTTGTCGAGCGCTCAGTGACTCACTGCAGTACCCTTAAATGGACAGTGAATGATGTCAGGCAGCATTTTTGTCTAAACATTACATGTCACTTGTTATAAGACCTTTTCTGAAAGCTCCTCACTTATTCCTTTGGCACACCTCACTGCATATCAAAAGCAGTCCTCCCACATCACACACTGAGAAAGGAGCTTGGGTAGATGGAGCAGTGGTGCAGTCCGTGTTTGTCAGTAGTTGAAAGGCAAGTTTGGCCCCAAGGAGTGTGTTCCATGGTGTGAAGGATGTATGAAATGGAATGCTGTACCAGGTAAAAGCTCCAGTTTAGAAAGCTTCTGGTTTTCTTTGCTGCTTCTTTGGTTGCATAAAACATTTTGGGAGTGCTTTATGGCACCTGAAATAATAAGAAAAATCTTCCAAGTTTAACAGAAATCTTGTTCAAGCACCATATTGAGACCTAGAGCCCCTGGAATGAGAATGTAGCAATAAAAGAAAAAGAAAGAAAAAAAATCTTATGTTTTCTTTAAACCCTTAAAGCAAGAGGAGAAAGAAACAAGCTCATAAATAAAGAGGTGATGTGGATAGAAATTATAATCTCTTCTGCAGGGAGGTTATTTTCAGGAACTATCCCCTTCAAAGGGTTTGACAGTGCTGTCTGGGGAAGAGATGCAGTCTAGCAACGGAAAAATAAGCAGGAGACTGTTACGGAGCTACAACTGGAATTTCAATTTGCCTTCTGTGCCAGTAACACCCAAAGGCACCCAGAAATAGGGCAAAAGTAAAAATAGTTCTAGCTTTCAACAGGGTAGAATGGGGCAGAGGGGCTCTTAATGCTGGAGTAGTATCTGGACTAACATTTCATCTTGTTGCTGTGCAGTTTGTGTATGTAGAGTGCCCTAATCCTATTCAATTGCAGTTTTTACCCCCCCAAAAATCCCATGTTCAAGAGCTAGAATCATAAGTAGGCAATGGATAATATTCCTTAAAGCTGTGTGAACTAAAAAAGATTATGAAACAGTTATAAATATTAGATCACTTTTTTTCCAGAAAGAAGCTGGACTTGTGTAAGTCTAAAATAGGCCAAAATAATCTAACACCACCTTGTTTCCAGATGTCCAATTTTATATTGGAAAATTAAAGTATCTTATCATCAATTGCAAAGAATAGAGATTCTATCATTCCTTTCTGGAGAAACTTCAAATCATTCATGACTTGCAAAGCATCAAGAGGTTTCCTGGCTGTCTCCGTATCTCTGCAAGGACTATTGGAGCCACCTAAACTGATCTAATGGACTCTCATGTTTATCCTACATGCTGCAAAGAAGGCAGAAAATACTCACAAGCTGTTACCTTGGAAGGACAATTAAGCGTGCTATTTCCAACAGGCTGCCTTCAGACAGGGAAGAAAGATAAACCTTCTGCTGGAATGCAGAGGGGAAAATACCCAGTACTGCCTCAGAATCAGCTCCCATTTTCTGTCGTAGGAAGCAGATTTTAAGGAAAGAAATGCCTTTTTGAAAGCTGTGGGGCACCAGTTCTGTACAAAGTTACATCAGGATAAATGTTAAACTATAATTTAATATTCTCTCAAAAGATGAAGGTGAAAAATAGAAGTATTAATCATATGCAGGTTTGAGAAGCTTAGCAGTGGGTGGAAGAACTCTCCCCTGCTTCCAGAAGACCAGTTAATGTGGCACCTCCAGCAAACCTCAGAACTCAGCCTTGTTTTAAACTCAGCCAAGGAGACAGAACTTTTTCTTAGAAGTGTAATTGCACCTAGGTCAGAAGAAGGACATACTAGACTGCAAAGTGGTGCAACTCATGCTGTGTCATTTTATCTGTCCTGTTAGCCAGAGCACTTTCCTCCTTGTGCCTGTGAAGGTCTATACACAATCCTCAGAGGAGTCCAAAATTGGCAAACAAATAAAAATAAAAAGTTTTAAAAAAACCCACCAAGCCAAAACACAACAAAATAAAGGTATTTCCCAAGGAACTTCAGGAAACTCAGTCCATTTCAATAAGTTATTGCTATTTAGCTGATTGAACAGAGATGTTTACTTGACTGTCAGGTAAATTATGAACAACTACTTTAAAGGTTTTTGATTAATTATGGACCTAAACTGAGAATGAAAAACCTGGTCATATAAAATGCAGGCTGTTTCTCAATTACATTGATGCAGTTTTTAAACAAGACTTAAGAATATAATTTGAGGGATTTTAATCTTAGTTTCTCTTCACACAGTTTTCAAGCAACATTCCTTGTATCCCTATTGCATCTCTCTTTGTCACAGTATTTTTCCAGCAGTTGCAAGTGAGGGTAAGGAACTCTCAAAAATGCTGCAGTAGGTAAATTTGGGGGGGAATTTGAACTGACCACATTAGGTTGGCTCTTAAGAATTCCCTGGTGTGAGGTGTCACCCTTGGGTTGTAGGCAGTGGATGTCAGATGGGGAAAGCGCTGAAATCTGTACTTTCTAAAGACGGTAAATTTCAGCTCTTTGCCAAATGCCCACATTGCTCAGCTGTTCAGGTCTATGAGACAAATGCCCCAAGGTTACTGGATGTTAGTTAAACCCTTATTTTCTTCTGTCAGTCACCTTTAACAAGGAGCTGTAGGTACTGACTCCTGCTTTTTCGTACTGATTAGGAAGGATTCTTAAAAGAGTCTTAGGAGCTTTAGGATTCTGATTTCCCAGAATCTCTGTGTGTGGCTGCTATTACTACACACTTCTTAATTATTTATTTTTAAGCATTTGGCATATAAAGCTGCTTTTCTTTTCCCCATTCCCTCTTCCCTTTCTTTTCAAAGCCAGGTAGTGCAGTTGTGCTCTCCTTATTTATTTGTGCCTGTAACAGTGGAGGTACATGAAGGTAGAGCTGCAAAACTGTACTTTTAACGTACAAAATTCATCATATAACTTCCCTACAGACTCCAGTCAACTGCAGAACTTTCCAAACTGCATCTGCATTAGTACTCTTTGTATTATTACACTCATATAATGTTTGTAGGATGAGTTGGGATTCTGCCTGCTGTTTCACACGGCTCCTTCCTTCCGTCTGCAGACTTAAAGGAAGTGTTTTTAACTCTTTCACAGGTTTTATACCTACAGAAAAGCATTTTAGGAAATCTCTCTGTTATTGCAAATGAGTTGCAGGAGTTTTGCCAGGATGTAAGAGGCAATTGATCCACAGATTGATCCATTTCTTGCGTTTGCTTGTGGGGCTTTTCAAACAGTACCTAGACTTGGGGTTTAGAGGTTATGCTATTATGATCTAATGCTATTAGATTAAATAAGCAATGTATAAATACTTTAGGAAAATAGGATGGGGATAATATACCTGGATTCACGATCAGGAATGTTTGCACATTTATGTGCATGGGATAAAGAAGGCTTAAAGAGGTGCAGAAAATCAGTTAAAGAAAAACTGCTTAATTTATAAGTTAAAAGCTCAGTTGCTGCAAACTGTTCCATTAGGACTCACAAAGAACTAAAACCTTCTCAGTCATCTTCTCTTGCTACACAGAGCTGATCTGTCAACAGCATGTCACACAAAATTAAGAAATATTAAGATTTCATGCATAGGCTATGGCAGTAACTATAAGAAGTGCTGTCTGATATGACTTGAGGAAGTAATTTCAGTCTGTTTCTTTTTAAAAAAAAAAAAAAGGAATGCATAAAGGAGCCTGGGGACTGACTCTTCCCGATTTTGTGGTATAATAATCCATACAGATCAACGGTTTAATGATTGCTCGGTCATCTGATCTGCAGAAAATGTCACTGCCTGTTTGTTTTCAGAGAACATGGAACTGTTAAGATTCTTTTCCACTTTTGCTGCTTTATGTGCATTTACTTGTTCCTGTGAGTGAAAATCGAGAGTTTTCCCAGGTTCTTGAGTAACAGCTCTAGTAGACACTCAAGAGAAGTTAGTGACTATATTCAGACTATGCAGGAAGTAATTTGAAGCACCTTTGCTTAGGAGATAGTGAGCTTTTTAGGTTTACTGCTTAAGAAGTGAACTTCTGTGTGTTTTCCACAGGGTTATGAAGATTGGCTACGACATAAAGCAGACAATGAAGTCAACGGTGCTCCAGTTTATGTTGTTCGAAGTGGTGGCCTTGTGAAAACCAGATCTAAAAACATTCGGGTATGTGGCAAAGGACAGTCTGAAAACTGTATTTCTGTCACACAGATACAGCTCTTGTTTCATTAGTGATCACTGTGGCCTGTTTGATTGTGGTTAGGTAACAATGCTGAACTGAATTCTGCTCTTTTTAAACTCCCTTTGTGTTCATTAGGTGGGGGACATTGTCAGAGTAGCCAAAGATGAGACTTTTCCTGTTGACCTGGTGCTTCTGTCGTCGGACCGAGTGGACGGTTCATGCCACGTCACCACTGCGAGTTTGGACGGAGAGACCAATCTTAAGGTCTGGGTTACTCCTGTGAAACAGTTAATTTGGGATGCCATTTTTAGTCCAGCCTGTTGAAATACCCCCTCCTGCTGCCTGGTGTTAACTGAAGGGGCACTGTTTTACAGACACACATTGCAGTCCCAGAAACAGCAGTGTTGCAGTCTGTTGCCAACCTGGACAAACTGGTAGCTGTTATAGAATGTCAGCAGCCAGAAGCAGATCTGTACAGGTACCATTTTAGTAGTAAATATTTTGAAATTAAATCAAAATGCGGTGTTTTAATGTTATGAATGTTATTGGTCTTGCTGCGATTAAAATAGCTTCAGACATCTGCTTGAATTTTAGGTTTTAATAACTAGCTTATGTTTATACATATGCACTTACTGAAAGCTGCAAGTGGCAAGTTTTAGTATTTCAATATTAAACCAAAAATTATAGTTTAGATTTATCTTTTGTATTTTAATTATGTTCATTTCTGTTCTAACCAGTAAACTTGTTTGCTGATATAGAAAAATTAAATGGCCTGTGAATTTGATCAGTTTGGAGAATTAGTTGTATAAGGTTCTGCCAGGAAATTTCAGTACTATATAGGATATTTTAAGGTGAAATTAACTCAAATCATAGCAAATTGTTGTAAGCTTATGTTAATTCCAAAGATATGTGCTGACCACGTTTATTTTGCACATGCTCAAGATTTGAACTCCGTTCTTCAGCAGTAAAACCTTAGATTAAAAACGAGGATATCTGAGTGTGCTTTAACATCAGCAAGCAGTGTGCTAGACATCGTAGGGAGCAAAAGTTATATTCCAGTCCAAGTTTCTTCTGAATTGTGTAGTGGAAAATGACAGCTACCAAATAATAGCTTTTAAAATCCAAGTATCACAGCTGTTCTTCAGTAAACTTTACAATCTTTGAAAAATATTAAATTAATTAAAACTAAGATACTCAGTTTGAGCAGCAGTTCAGATATTTGATATTTAGCAAATTAAGGTACAGTTGCTATGGAAGTTATGTCCCTGTTTGGGGTCATGCTAAATATGCAAATGTCAGATTTTAAATGCAGAGTAGATTTGCTTTAGGGAAAGAAAAATTACTATTTCTTGTTGGTAATATGCTAGCTTACATTTGTTGAGGAATTATTTCTTACTGAATCATCAGAAAGTCACAATCTGTTTTAATTGAGTAGAAATATAATCTTTTGTGGTTATTAATGAAACCTAATAGGCTTTTTCAGATGACTGTTCTTTTGAAGGATAAATGTTTCTGTTGTTAAATGTCTCTTGTAAAATTAGTGCCAGTGTTGCCATATTGTTTTATTTTGTACTTGTGAACCGTTAAAGACTTCTTTGTAAATACAGACTTCTTACATTTTCGAGTCTTTATGTAGTTAGTTCTAAAATGTTCCCATCTTTTGTAGATTTGTTGGAAGAATAACTGTAAGTCAGCAAGCTGAAGAAATAGTCCGGTGAGTCAAATTTTCTAAGATGGTTATTTAGAATGCATGAAGGTGGTTAAAATCACGACCATCACAAATAAGAGTTACTGCTGAATATGTAAAAGGGAGTGGTATTTTTACTGAAAGTTGTCAGTTGTAGCTGAATACTTCAGATGGAGAAGAGAGAAAATCAGTGAAAGAAGGTTCATTTTTCAGGTTTAATACAACGCTTCTGGAAGGTTGGGCTGCTCTGAAGCGGGTCATTTTTAGGCTCTGGTAATCAGCTGGTAACTTTGTTGCTAGTTATTAATTAAAGCAATGCATTGATCTGAAACAATTTCCAGAGGTGTATTACTTAAACTACAGCAGATGCCATCATCTGTTTACCAGAGGGACTGAGGAGGTGTTTTTGCAATTGAAATTCCTAGAAATTATAGGTCTGTTTGAACAAAGCCTCTGCTACAGATTTGTAGCTTTCAGTATGTATTTTGAGTTGCTGCACTAACTGGACTGTACAGATAAGTGCTTACATCTGTAATAGTCAACACATAATTGTGTGCACATAATGGTGTCCTCACCACCTTTCCTTGTGCAGTCACAGCAAGCAGCATACACCTAAACATGTGAAAATAAAAAAGATGTGAAGCCACTTACAGACCTACATGTGGACTTCCTGAAAAGACTGCTAATTGCTGGGGTTTGCTGATTGCTGGCCCCAGCTACCAGCATCCTCACAGCTGCTCACTCGATTCCCCCCACCCCAACAGGGCAGGAGGGAAAATAGGAAGAACAGGAGTGTGAGAAAGGTCGTGGTTTGAAATAAAGGCATGGAACTCACTCACAAGAAATGGCCACATTTTCAGGAATAGATAGCATTTAAGTTATTTAATTATTTTATGGTGAGGGTTGTGGATAGTCACGCTTCCAAAAACCCTTGTCACCTCTTCTGAAAAGGGGAAGTGCTGTGTTATGATGTATAAATTTGTCATAGAAACAGGTAAATCCATTATGGTTCTTTCACTCTTTTAAAGTCCAAAATATTACCTACTACACCTTTTTTTTTATTTTGTGAAATTTCTACTTGAGCTATTTTCCATGTAATGTGTGCTTCAGTCTGAAAAACTAAAAGTCTCAGTCTGAGAGACTCCTTTGAGGCTTGCAAACGTTTGTCAGTTTTAGATAGGAGTGACCTGGAGTTCAGAGTGAATCAAGGATTTGTCAGTGATTTTTGCAGGAAATATGAGGATGTAGAAAGCAGGTCACTTGGCCCCAAGTGCACTGCCTTGGCCACCCCCACAAAAAACCTCACTCATACCATCTCCAAAACCCCACTCAGCTGTTTTCTGAGGTTGATTTATGTCCTACTTCATTTTGAGCTCTTCAGGATCCATTACTCTAAAGATTGAGAGGTTCAGCTTCGGAATAATCTATCAAAATAATTTAATTGGCAACATAAAACAGAGACAGTTTAAAGGGAGTGTGGAAAAAAAAATTGCAAGTTCTGACTTCTAGCGAAGCTTATCTTCTGTCTCTCAAAGATAAACTTGTCTAGACTGTGTTGCAGTGATTCAGGTTTTGTATTTTGGGTTTGTCAGACTGGTTTTACAAACTTGGATCCAGAAATATAAATTATGTTTCTCATATGAAAAGTTTAAATGCTTGAGCATTTAGTCCCTTTTAGTTCAGTTTTTCAGTTGAAGTTCAAGTCTAGCCTAAAACATTAACATATGTATGTGTAATTTAAAGAACCCACCGTAATCTGTGTGTATAATTGGTGCACATGGTATTTGTGATGGTAACTGTCACATTTGCAGTAACATTTAAGTTAAATTAATTAAGTTAAATGTTTAACTGTAGGAGGTGGATTGTGGGTTTGGCTTTTGGGGGGTTTTTTTGAGTAACTCCAGGTTATGCTTTCAAAGGAACTTCAAGTATAAGAGCTTTGTTTATGTAATGGTGATCATGGACGGCTTGTGGCAAAGCTAAAGGGAAAGTAAGGCAAACCCAAGGGCTTGTGTGCCAGCACTTAGCATATGAACTTTAATTCTTTTGCTTATACCTGGTATGTCAACCTGTCCACTGCAGTTGTAAAATTTGTGCTTTCATTTGAAACACTGGCAAAAATGCATTTTTTTTAAATTTCGAACCAACCCTGCAGGCAGTTTCTAAAGATGATACAGCCACTGGAGTAGAACATAAGGCTCTAACCTTAAATTAACCTTGTTTCTAATTAGACCTTTATTGTCCCAGCACTTGGGAATTAACTTGGAGTTAACTTAGCTAATGAAATGAATGTATTACCGTGTTGCAAAAAAACATTTATGAAATTTTTACTGTTGTGTTAAGAAGTAAAATTTGCACTGCTGTGGTGTGGTGGTGTGACTATTTAATTATTTGTCTCTGTTTGGTATGAAAAATTTTGAACTTTCTAGACCATTTCAGTTTGTCAGAGGGGTAGAAGTAAGATGGGTAGTTAGCCAAACCTAAAATAGTGTTCCTGGTGCACTGTGAGCTCACCTGGCTTTTTGCCTGCTTGCTTCCTGAATAACTTGCAGGTCTCTCTGAACCATTCATTTGGAATATGTAGCTCAATCAGTAATTATGGGATGTGTAGCAGTGGTGGGAGAGGATGGCAGTGTCCAAAAGAGACATGAAATGAAACAGAGAGCTCTGTGGAGATGTGTGGGTGTGGCATGTGAGATGATTGAAGATGGACCTAAATGAGGATGGGCTTGAAGTTGCTGCATTGGGAATTCATAGGGAATATAGGACAGCTTTGCATAGGAGACTGGATTTCATTAGTTTTACACAATACAGAACAACTGATTTTTAAATGCTGATATTCTATTTCTTTTTAGACCTCTTGGGCCTGAAAGTCTCTTACTTCGTGGAGCAAGATTAAAAAACACTAAAGAAATATTTGGTTTGTAGACATCTAAATATTTAAAGAGTATTCTCTTCTTAAAGCATGTTGATGAACTGTGCTTTAATTCTACTTGCACTGAAGAAATTGTAATAATCTTGCTGACTGTTACCTGAGGGGATATGATTATAGATGAAAGTAATGATATTATGCTGAAGACTCTCTAAGGATATAAAGTTCCAGCTCCGCTCTGTGAAAATATTTGAAGTGGTTTGATAAAGGAATAACTTAACTTCAGTGGATAAATGACTGTTCTTACTGCTACCCATTGTTCAAGACTTTCTCTTGAGATTTACCATTCTGATTTCCATAAAATACATATTGAGCAGTACAGTCATAATAATGAAGTGTTAAAGTAGGTGTTAAAATTACTTCAGTGGTACTGTTTTACTATAGCAGAATACTGCAAATACCTACAAAATACCGTCTCACCAGTGTGCTGAAGTAAACACAAAAGTAATACCATCTTTTGCTTTTATCCTACGTCTGTCAAAATGAAAAGTTGTGCAACATGTAGATGCAGAAAGTAAAGTATAACTCTTTACCCCCCTTCTTTCCCAGGTGTTGCAGTGTATACAGGTATGGAGACAAAGATGGCATTAAATTACAAGAGTAAATCTCAGAAACGGTCAGCAGTAGAAAAGTATGTTTATTTTCTAATATCTCTCTTATTCATAGAGCTTTAACTTAGTTTTTCCTCTGTAAATTTAAAACCCTGATGGGTTCACTGGGTTTTAGGCAAGGGAAGAGAGTGTTGATTGCCTTGCCTTTGGTAGGAAGCTGTAAAGATAAAATTAGTTTTTTAATATTGATTCTTTAGTCATGTGTGAAGTGGAAATACCCAAGCTTGCTCAAGGTTACAGGATAGGTCTTATTATAGTAGAGATTTATATGTTGAATTTCATGATTTGCTTTAAAGGGAAAAGTTCTGATACATGTTGCCTTTATTCCAGTTACTAAAACTCTGAGAGAGCCTCCTGGAATTCCTAGGCAAGCGTGGGATTGATTATTCTTCTGTAGCTACACACAAACAGAACTTTAGTGTGCACAGGAAACCTTCAGTCATCAAAGCAAGGAGTGGAAAGATGGTCTGGCTGATGTGACAGAATATAGAGACAGGTGTGACTGGATCCTGGTGCAGCATGGCCTGGGTTAGTCAGGTGCAGGTGGCAGTGCTCTCCTGACTGAAGGAAAAGGTGCAGCCTTGGGTTTCCAGTGTGGTTGGTTGTACTGCCTTCACAGCCTTGCTAGAAACTCGAGGAAGAAGAGAATGATAACTCAGCCCTCAAAATCATAGACAGCAGGTGTGACACAAGTTGGCTGTTGAGATGTTCTTGCACTTTAATTTAGTCCTCATATTGCTATATGGAGATTTTATCTTAGTAACATGTAGGATTTCTTTTCCATTCTGTTGCTTGCTTGTTACATAGAAAATTTATGTCCTTTAAGCACAGGATATGTTTTTTAAAATGCTGTCCAGTAAGTTAATTCACGTAACCACAGTGTGTCAACAGATTGAGTGAAACAAGCTGAAGTTGCTTTTCTTTTTTTGCTTCTTTGTAGGTCCATGAATTCCTTTTTGATTATTTATCTAATAATCCTCCTCTTTGAAGCCATTCTGAGCACTATTTTAAAGTATGCATGGCAGGCTGAAGAGAAATGGGATGAGCCCTGGTACAATGAAAAAACAGAGCATGAAAGAAATAGCAGTAAGGTAATGTAGTTTACCCAGTTACATGTCTGGGGAACACTCAACCAAGATACTGGATGTGTTACTCATTATGTCTCTGTTCTTGGATGTAGGTGTAAGTATCCCATAATCCAAGCCTCAGTGGTTTTGAGAGTGTTAGTCCTATGTAGCCTCACTATGATGTAGGAATATCTCTACCTCTGTTACTGGTTGGACTTTTTTTTCCTTTATGAAAAGACCAAGCTTTCTGAAAATTTTGGGCTTTGTTAGAATGTATTTCTGATGTTCTGTGCTCTTGTTACTCTTCTTTGGGGTGTCTTTTGTCATTCCATAAATGAAAAGAGGAGGAGGATGGCTGTTCTGGTGTGTTCTGTTACAGTGATCTCACAGTCCAGGAATTTTATGTGTTCTGTGATGTTGAGATGGTTCAGACAATTTTGCAAGGCTGTAATTTTGCTCAAGCTCCTTCTTGCCTTCTCACTTTTCTGTAGAGATTGGAGGGATACTTCGGAGTGTTCCTGAACTCTGCAGTTCTGAGAAGTATCTCTTTTTCTAAGCACTCTGTATTTTTCTGCTTTCTGCATAATTTTTGATTTCTGTATGAGTGTACCTTTGGCCAAAGCTGTTCAGGAGCTTAATTTGAAGTTTTGGCTATGCAGGGTAGATTAGCCTGTGGAGCCCTTTCAGTTCTGAAGGGAATAGGGAGAAATATTTCCTCAACCTTTTCACTCCTTTACCTTTGCCATCAGGAACACAGAGAGCCACGTGTTTCTGCAATGTCACTCTCCTTCTGTGGTGTCTTTGTTTTTCTCTCTCACATGTTTACTTCCCCAATCTGCTTTGCATTTCTCGACACGCTGATCTCCTTACTTGGAGCGCTTCTCTGTCCATCTGTCCTGTGTGTGCAGATTGCTATTCCACAGATAGCGCTTTAAGAAACTCTCCAACCTCATTAATTGTCACTTCTTCTCTTTGTGTCTTTTCTCACATGAATTATGCTCTTGATTTCTGTCTGTATTTTCTGGTTTACTTTGGAAGATCTCTTTAGGCACAGAACTCGCTGAGTTTTTATCAGACACTTAAATTACTGACTTTTATTAAGTAATTATAGCAGCACTCCCTAACTGGGAAGAACAAACATCATTTAGCTTTGCAAACTGTTCACTGTTTTTATCTTCCCTTTATTTAAAATGTTCTTCTACACCAATATCTGGTAGAGTTGAATGAGATGGCCTGTTTTTTTCTCCTCTCTGATCTCCCTTGCTCAATATCCAAGGGTTGGTAAGAGTCTTCCCAAAGTACAATTCAGATACTGAGTTTGTTGTCCAAATGAAAAACAAACTTCAGAGAGGCTGTAGTCTTGTCTTTCATACCTAATAAAAAGTATCTGTCCTGTTATGTAGTTGTTTGCCTCAATTGAAAGTGTTGAACACAGTGATTTGAAGAGGCATAAACAGGGTCTGTGCCATGGAAATCCACGTGGTCCCTTGTCATGTGGTCTGGATCACTGGGGAATGCCAGCAGACAGGAGCCCTCTTGTCACTCTGCTGTCCTAAAACAACACAGAGTCCTTGCAGATTGCTCTGACAGCAGGGAATATCAGTTGTTTGCCTTCACAATTTATGGTTCCTTAGATAAGCCTCAATGAGTCATGCTGTTTGGAATGGGGGACACATTGCTTTTTTCAGACCCTCTTTGAAAATAGAATCACCATGACAGTTAATATTAACTGGCAGCCCTCCTGACAGATTCAGTAGATAGACAGAGATTAATGAACTTGAGAATTCAAACATCCAGTCATTGCTTAAGGCAGACTTTTTGCATCAGTCTGAAGGCGTGTTACTGGGGCAACCTGGGAACGCCTGCGTTGTCGCTGGGTGTGTTGTCTCTCTCATGTGGATGTGGGACTTGGTCTTCTCAATTTGTCATTTTTCATGCATATTGAAACATAATTAAGTCACCACGTTTCACCTGATGACTGTTGTAATCTTCACATTTTTTCCTTTATCTCCTGTAGATCCTGAGATTTATTTCGGATTTTCTTGCCTTTCTGGTACTTTACAATTTTATTATACCTATTTCACTCTATGTGACTGTCGAGATGCAAAAATTTCTTGGATCTTTTTTTATTGGCTGGGATCTTGACCTCTATCATGAAGAAACAAACCAGAGAGCACAAGTAAATACTTCAGACCTCAATGAGGAATTGGGACAGGTAGAGTAAAAAATGCATTTTTTTTTTTACCTATTTTCTACTTAGTTTTTAATATTAAAATTCATTACTGCAGGGTTCTTATTGGTTATGCTTTGATTAATTTTAAAATAAGGTACAGAGATGTGATGGCAAAAACTAAAATTCTTACATGATCAAAACAACACGTGTAGTAGAAAGCATGAATTTAGATTATTTTATTTTTTCTTTTAACAAGTATATGCAATTCCAAGTCAGTTTTGTTTTTTTGTTTTCTTTTACAAAAGGTAGAGTATGTGTTTACAGACAAAACTGGTACATTAACTGAAAATGAGATGCAGTTTCGGGAGTGCTCCATTAATGGCATAAAGTACCAAGAGGTCAATGGTAAACTAACTCCAGAGGGATTTTCTGAAGATTCTCCAGATGGAAATAGGCATGGTTTGGTAAGACACTTTGCTTTTCCCACCATTAGTCATCCTAGATAGAAACTGGTTTTTATTTCAGAGAAATATTCTTGCACGGTTAGCATGAAAAAAAACCCCAGCATAAATCAGAATTTCTGAATAGTTTGAAGCTATGTTACCGAGTAAATCATACTTATTAAACATGTTGAGATGAGATTATTTAACGTGAAATACTTGGCAGATTTTCAAGTAAAAATATTTTTTTGGGAGGGCATTCAGAACTGGATTGATACCTACATGTTACAAACCGAGATTTTCCTTTCTTACAGGTGAAAGAGGAAGAACTGTTCCTGAAGGCAGTTTGTCTCTGCCATACAGTGCAGATCAATGCAGATCAGACAGATGGTGCTGATGGTCCCTGGCATGCCAATGGAATAACATCCCCGTTGGAGTATTATGCCTCTTCCCCAGATGAGAAGGCTTTGGTTGAAGCTGCAAGCCGGTGAGCTGGGCTGCCAGAAGTGCCTAACACAGAAATTGCTTCCCAGGGCAGGCAGTCTGTGCTGAAAGCTGCTGTAAAGATTGCTCAGGACGTCTCTAAAGCCCAGGGCCTGGCACTGTCAGCTTCCTGAGAAAACATGGATGTATAAAATACACAAAACCACAGGTGTCCTGGAATCATTTAAAACAGTTATGGAAATGCTTGAGAAAGCCTAGTGGTCAGAGCATGTTGCAAATAAAAAACTGCAGAAAGTGGGTATTCTTAATTTTCTCTAGAAGTAGGGAAGAGTAACGGAGTATAAGAATCTCTCTTTTTCTTCCCTGCCACCTTTCCCTTCCTGCATCAATAGGCATTTTGTCTAAAATGAAAATTAAATGTCTCTTTCCTTTTCCTTTTAGGGTTGGAGTAGTATTTACTGGAATTAGTGGAGACACTATGGAAGTAAAAAGCCTTGGAAAACCGGAGAGGTATTTGTTTTTATTCCTTGTTTATTTTGAAGGACAGAACAGTAGTGATGATTAATGTAAAGTTCTCTTCTCAATCCTCTCTGTTCATAAACAAACCTTGCCTCTCCACAGCGTGCTCTATTTAATGCTTTTCCCTTGATGTCTTCAAGACAGCTTGCATCTTATTCCTTACCAATTGTAGCTGAGATGCAAGAATTTTGTGAGTTACTCTGTGTAGGTGTGTGTTGTAACAGTTTGTATCTTCTCCCATTCCTCAAAGATTGAGACTGTAGTAGAGCTGGAAAACTGAACTGCATATTCAAGTCCTAGAGTTTCTGCTTTCAGCTCTAGAAGTTTCCAGAATCACTCTCATCTGTGCATAATTTAATTATGTATTTCAAACTTTCACAAAATGAGTAGAAATATTATTGATAACTGTGTATCTGCAGTATCTCATAACTCCTTTTACCCATTTTATCTGTGTCAGTTGGCAGTACTTTAAATGTCTAAAATTAATTTTCTGAACTCGTGGTAGCATAAAAAACTAGTCCAGTTATCAGGGCACACACACTGTTTTTTGACAGTGTAGATTGTTTACAAATGTTAGAAACAAAATGTAGTTCTCAAAGTTACACTTGAAATAATGACAGAAGGATAAAGAAATAGGAGCTGCTTGTAATCTCCAGGTATCAAGTTAGTATTCAGGAGACTATTCCTATTGGTAGAAGAGCCTTTTATTCTTACAAAATGGAAGAAAGTGATGAAAAGCAGTGAATTGCATAGTGAATAATGGCAGTGATTGATCATCAGTGGTAGCATTGCTTTTAGAGTTTCTATATCAAAATGACACTTTGAGGAAAGGTCTGTGGTGTAAGAGTCTGTTTATAAGTAATTGTCTTTGGAAAATTATTTCTAAAAATGTTTTCTTGCCCTTTGCTCTTTTATTAAAACCCAAAATACAGGTACAAATTGCTTCACGTGTTGGAGTTTGATCCAAATCGCAGACGAATGAGTGTCATTGTGGAGAGTCCCTCAGGTAGGTCATCAGAAAATGCAAAAGCTGCAGTTGATAACTTCTTAAATGGCATTATTCTTAATTTCTATTCTGTTTTACTTTGTAGGGGAAAAGCTTTTATTCACAAAAGGAGCAGAATCTTCCATTCTTCCTCGTAGCAAGAGTGGAGAAATAGACAAAACAAGGATACATGTGGATGAATTTGCTTTGGTAAGTGCGTGTGCTCGCCCAGCTGATCAGAAGAAAATTCATCTGCAATAAATTCTGTGGCTTGAAGTGAACAAATTACAGGTGACACCTTCTTGTTAGATCAGAATCTTGTCTACTCTGAATGCAGTCTTTTATTTTCTCACAGAAAGGACTAAGAACTTTGTGCGTAGCCTACAGAAGATTCACACCTGAGGAGTATCAAGAAATTGGCAAACGCCTTCATGAGGCCAGGACTGCCTTACAGCAACGGGAAGAAAGATTAGCAGATGTGTTCAACTTCATAGAAAGGGATCTGGAATTACTTGGGGCTACAGGAGTAGAAGACAAGTATGCAATGGAGTTACTGCTAACTACACTCAATCCCAGCGAGTTTGGGATTTATTCCTGAAATAGGATGTGTGAAAAACTCTCCCACTATTATCAGAAGTTTTGTGCTATTCTTGTTTAGTATGTTTGCCACTCTTTGGATTGAGCATTCAAAACACAAGTTGTACCAATTGATTTTGGCTTAATAACAATGATGCACAGCTGTGTCTCATCAGGAGAGATTTCCTGTATGTGAAATGGAATAGTTGCAGTAAATAATTTAAATCAGAGTATGCTTATGACAAATTTTCGATCCCTTAGCAGGATTAAGTTCAGTTTTTGTTTCATCAAGGCCTTTGTTTTATTTCTGGTAACAGAGTATCATCTGCCAGGCTGTGATTCTCTGACCATAGCTGTGACATTGGAAATGCAGTTTTAACTTGTCATGGCAGTGGGGTTACAGTGATAACATGGAGTTACAGAGTGAGCTGTTTCTTGGTTACTTTAGATTTTTCTTGTTTCCAGACTGCAGGAGAAAGTCCAAGAAACGATAGAAGCCCTCAGGTTGGCTGGTATCAAAGTGTGGGTGCTCACTGGAGACAAGCACGAGACAGCTGTGAGTGTCAGCTTGTCCTGTGGACACTTCCACAGAACCATGAACATCCTTGAGCTTGTGCAGCACAAGTCAGACAGTACCTGTGCAGAACAACTGAGGCAGCTCGCCAAGAGGTAAAACACCTGAGATGTCACTGTCTCAGTGATGATCTCAGCTTGGTTTTCTTTCATTTTCAAATTTTACAACAATCTCTGTTATGAATGTGCCAAACAAATTAAGTTGCCTTTGTAGAAAAATTATTAATGACAGACTAGAAGAAGCAGTCTGACTGACAGATTAACTTCTTTGCTTACTGTCTGGCCAACAGCACAGTTTATAGCAAATTGAAATTTTTCTGTGACACCGATACAAAGTTAACATTTTTGTCTCTGAATAGAATAAAGGAAGACCATGTTATCCAGCATGGACTGGTTGTGGATGGGACCAGCCTCTCTCTTGCACTCAGGGAACATGAAAAACTGTTCATGGAAGTTTGCAAAAACTGTTCTGCAGTGTTGTGCTGTCGCATGGCACCCCTTCAGAAAGCAAAGGTAAGTGCAAATATAATCAGGATTTCCTTTAAAATACTCTTATCATGCTTTGAGGATGAAACTGCTTTGTTTGTTTGCCTGACTTCTGAATCCTTGTTAAAATCAGTTTATCTGGAGTATTTTGCTCAGAAGTTTTTTACATGTGTGTTTGAAAATTTGCAAGTGCATGGAAGAGTCAAAATCCTGCCACCATGCGAGCAAAAGGCTCATCTTTAATCTGCCTCTTGAGTGCTGTGTAAGGCAGCAGCTGTCCTGACCACCTGCATGCTTTTGCCTTGCCTGCTACATCACTTTTCCAAACCAGAAAAGCCAAATGAAAAGTTCATGCACCTGTAATGAAGAAGTGTGCTTCTCGAAGTGTTAAAAAAAATATACCCAAGTTTGAGGATGAAGTAAAAGGGAAGAGAAGCAGAGGCCTAGTCTCCAGGAGAGGTTTTCCTTCATGCTCTTCTAAGACCATTTTTCCCTCACATGTACTTAATTTCACTCAAATATAAGGTGGATGGAATTAAAATTCAGGTTCTGTGATTTATTTTTTTTTTTTCCAATCTGGAAAGCTAAGCTCTGAAGGACTGGAATATTTCTTCTTTCCTTTTGAAATTTTCTCTCTCTGGGAAAAGACATCTTTTCACCTTAAAGCACTACGAAACCCTTGTGTGAGGTACTAGATGTGCAGAAGAGTGCAGGCTGTTTTACTATGGCACCTGTTTTGAGGTCACTCTTCCTGCTTGCAATAATTAATCAGAATTCTAATGCAGTCTTTAGAATCCCTTCAGTATAGAACTCTTCACTGACATTTTTGCCATCCCCTCTCTTTAAGGTACAGTTATTTGCCAGTGTTCTGTCCTTGTTCTTATTTTGTCATTTAACTTGATTTATAAGGCTTAGTACTGCTTTCCATAATTCCTGTCCTGTCCAGCAGATAATGGAGATTAGTTCCTGTCTTTCCTCATGAAGTACTGTAAAATGTAATTTTGATGGCAGTGACTTTTTGATTTCAAACATTGAAGTATATGAATCACTGAGACAAATGCCATACAAGATGAAGGGTAAGCAAGGAAGTCCAGGGCAGTTTAGTCTAGCCTCCCACATGATCTTTTGCTGTAGGCATCCTTTTTGAGAAATTTATTCCAAGGTTAAGATGGAACTCAAGCTTAATATTTCCTGCATCTTTTACTAACTTTAATGCTTGTTAATAGATGGCCAGCAGTCTCACTACTAATTTTGGCATGTTTTATAGCTCGAAAACCTTTTTGAACATCATCGTGTCAGTCATTCAGAGCTGCTGCTGATTGCTGCTGTTAAAATTTGCCAGGGGATTTGTCTTGACCTTTTCACATAGATGTTTGTCTGTGTGAATTACCCCAGCCTTGGGATCCCGGGAGGACTGATCTGGGTGACACTCTGCAGCCTTGTTACTTCTCTAGGGCTGCTTACTGGGATCTAATGCTACATGTACTTGAAGTAATTACCTCTTAAAAATGGGGAACCTTTAAGCTTGCATATTAATACCTGCAATTAGGGAATGTATTCCCACAGTCAGGTGGATTTCTCTGAGCTGTGTTGTATTCCCCATGTGAAGTGAGTTCCTGCTCCTGTGAATCAATGCCCTGCCACTGCCAGCTACAATTCAATTATTCCAACACAGGTTTTCGTGTCTTCTTACCTCCTGCCAATGTTGCTCTGTTGATATTTCCACCTTGGGCTTTCTGGTACTTCAGAGGGAAAACGTTTTTCCATACATGTTTATTTTCTTGGCTTTGGAAAGCCTCTTGAGCTGCATTGCTACCTTTATCTCTGCAGCCTGTTTACAACTGAATTAGTGAAGCTTCTGCCTTAAGCTAGAGCTCTCTGGGAGGTTAATGAACTACTAATTCTCCTTAACCAAAAGCCTCATCCAACTAACTCCTCTGTATTTAGAATATTGTTGGCACTTACTTAAGGATCTGATTCCTTCCTGCAAAGAGCTGAGTCTCACTGCTCTGTTCTGAGCATTTTAAGACCTTATATGTCAACAATTTTTTTCCTTGTTCTATCTCCTTCTGTGTCTTTTCCAACTGAGAATACCCCTTGGTGATAATGAAGTTGCTTTAAAAAGAATCTGTTTTCTTTAATAACAATGTATTGATCTTTTAGCTGACGCATTTGCTTTTTCAAATTCCTCTTTTACCTGGATTAGTTCCATTAATTACAAATATGAAGACTCTGATCATGTCTAGTAAAGGGCACTAAAGCTGTATTACTCCATAAGTAAATTTTCAGTTCCAACTTTTACATGACTGTTTCATATGATAAAGCACCACATTAAGCAACGTAACAGAATATTGAAATAAGAACAGGAGAATAAGTTCAAGACAGACATAATAATTAGATAAGTATTTTATGCCCCAAACCAGCTGCTTTTCTAAAGAAGGAATGAATTTGTGCTTCTGATATGCCAAAGACATTTTTTACCCAAGCATTAATGCTCATAAAATGTATTCATTATATTTACAGGTAGGGAACTGATTTGATACTTGGGAATTGGTGACATGGTTTGTGGGTGGACTGTCTAATCTAAAACGTTTAATTTTTAATTTCCAGGTAGTGCGACTGTTAAAAACGTCTCCAGAGAAACCCATAACATTAGCAATCGGGGATGGTGCTAATGATGTGAGCATGATACAAGAAGCACATGTTGGCATAGGTAACTTTCTTCTGTCTGAAGCAATATAGGCTTTTTTTTATTTGAATCAGCATCAAACGAGCAGTTGCCCTTAGTTGTGAGTGGGAGGAGCGATACCTTCTGTTGCAGCAGAAAGGTGCTGAAGTCTTTGTAATGTTGAAGTGCAGGAAAACTGTAGCTTCAGATGAATATTGTTGGGGTTTTTAAACTTTAATTTTTGTAATCCTTAACCTGTTTTCTGTTTTGTTTCCCAAACATTACAGGAATCATGGGCAAGGAAGGAAGGCAAGCTGTGAGAAACAGTGACTATGCAATAGCTCGGTTTAAATTCCTCTCCAAGTTGCTTTTTGTTCATGGGCACTTTTACTATATTAGAATAGCAACCCTTGTACAGTACTTTTTTTATAAGGTGAGTTTTCCAAGAATGCCAGAGAAGTTCACAGAAATATGTCATTTTTTCTTTTCAGCTGTTCCATTTCCTTTAAAGGCAACATCGTGTTGTGTGGTTTTGGTTTCTGCTTGTCAGCTCCCATAAGCTCACGTGAGCAGGGTATAGCTTTCTTGATTGAAATGTGGGTCTATTTTGCAAAGAAATTTTTTAAAAAATCTGAGGGGAAAATGAATGGATTTCTCTTTTAATGCTGCTTAGACTCCCATGGTGAGATGTGTTCATCAGGCAGGAATAATTAAGTTTATACTTTCCAGGTTCATTGTCCCAAAGGACAGATAAACAAAATGTGCTGTCAGGTAAAGAATCTTGCTTCACTTGGCCCTGTAAAATGTTGAAATGCTTTATGATCTTCATGTGTATTTTTACCAGCTGGTAAGAGTTAGCAGTTTCTGTTAGAGTTGGGAGGAATATACGAAGGATTAACTATTTCCTTCACTTTTCTTTCTTTCAGAATGTGTGCTTTATTACACCACAATTTTTATATCAGTTCTTCTGTTTGTTTTCACAACAAGTAAGTATTGGCTGCCTTACATCTTGGTAATTGTACTAGTATTATTATTTATGATAAATAATTATTAATAATAATCAATATTATTAAATAACTAATACATATATAACTAAATTAGTGAATAACTACACAGAGGCAGCACAGATTTTACACTTTTAAAATATCCAGCTGATTTTCTGTATTTGATAGCTCCATGTTACTAGGTAGAAACTGAGAGTACAGTTTCTCCCTAACAAGTAAATTCCTGTAAGTGATGATTTGTTGCTGCTGTTAGTGTGCACAAGCACCTTTTCTCTCTTCACAAGACTCAAAATCATTTCTGTTTTCCTTTCCAGACGCTCTATGACAGTGTATACCTGACTTTGTACAATATTTGTTTCACTTCCCTGCCTGTCCTCATATACAGTCTGTTTGAGCAGCATGTGCATCCGCATGTATTGCAGAGTAAACCCGTGCTCTACAGGTACCTGCATCTTTCATGAACTCTCCCAGTAGCACATCATTTACAGCAGTGGTGGCATCTGCAGAGTTCTGAACTTGCTGTTGGACATTTGTGCAATATTTTATCTGCGATTCAGGGGTTTTTAGTGACTGTCTTGATGAGGAAGAGCTGCTGCTGCATAGCTTTCGTCCTAAATGTTAATTAACAGGAGTATTTTAAGAGAAGGATCTTTTTATGTCAGTCATGTTAACAATGTAAGAGCATTGAGCACTTGGTCAGCTCACATGATTGGCAGCCTTCTCCTCCATTACATGTAGGAGGTGAAAATGACTCAGACGTGCAAATGAAAAACTAGGACACCTGATTAGGGGAATCACCACAGAAAAATCCTCTACTGGGAAAAGAAGTGATTTCCTGTAGAATTAGGTGTCCTCCCAGTGGTAGCATGTTGCATTGCATAGTGCTTTCTGGAGAAAAGAAAGTATCTATTTTTGTAAAAAAGAGATGTCTCTCAGATGTTTCTGTTGTTGTAAAGGTCTTTTAAGCAGAACAGGAGGTTTGTATCAGGAGATCCGACTTTTTCTTCCTCTTGCAATTCCACCTCCAGGGACAAGAATTCTAGTTTGTGCTATTGTGCATTTGACCCATTAGAGACCCTTGCCACTGGTGACCACTGCTTAAAGCAGAGCCAAATCATGAGAGCTCAGAGTTCTTTTTTTGCCCATGATTTATGTATCTTTTCCGTATGTCAGCATTTGTTAAATGTGTCTCACTGCAGTTGAAAGTTACATTTATTCAAAGCAGTATCTCTAATGTCATGTGAATAACTCATGGTTTATACAAAGGCAGTATGAAATCCAAAATCTGTTTTATTTCTGCAGAGACATCAGTAAAAATGCCCATCTGGGCTTTAAACCATTTCTTTACTGGACCGTCTTGGGCTTCTTTCATGCATTTGTTTTCTTTTATGGCTCGTATCTTCTAATGGGAGAAGACACTTCTCTGCTGGGAAATGGCCAGGTACAGTATCATAAGTATTACTCTACCACTGTATTTTTGGTGATTCTTCTTAATTTTATTTTTTTTTTGGAAAAATCCTTTTGTGTTTGAAAAATTTTATTTTTATAGACTACGTAATTATCAAAGATTCTTTGTCAGTATTAGTGTGTGCTCTCAAGAGTGACATTTCTGAATGTGGAAATTGTAAGACATTGTCAGAAAGTGTATGTCCCTGAAGAACATACCTTTCAAGATAATAAATGTATCGTGGTTGTCTTAGACCTTGTTTGATTTTGTATACTGTTTTTGTCAAAATTGTATTTCATGTCAGTAAATGAGTATTTATATCCATTCATTCAAAACTCATTTTGAGTTGGACTTAATTGCAGTGTCAAGCAATGGCTTCTCCTTAGTAGCTGTTATAAAGCTAAGCTTAAATCTGAAAGTTGACAAAAGTCGTAAAGCTTCTCCTGAAAATGTATTATTTTAGTTATATTACTCAGATTTTTTTTTAATTTAGTGGTGCAAGCTGCTTTTAAGTTATTCTTTTTTATTCAGTAAATGTTTTTAAGACAGTAAATTAATGAAATCATCAAATACTAATGTGACACTTTATTTTGAAGTTCACAGGAAGAACCATTCAGAAAAAAACTCTAAAGCTTGGATAAAACCATTACAAGTCTGTTTCCTTATTTCCCCTGGTTCTGAGTTCTTTAGCTCAGTTTAGAACAATTAGATACTGATTTTTTCCCTCGTAAAACATGGGTAGGAATAGGAAAATATATTTGCTTCTCATTATGCCATTCTTAATACTGGCATGGAGCACTTGCTGATTCTCATGTAGTGCTTGGCAGAGTTGCAGATTTATGGCACAAGGTACAAAAGTTGCCTCGTGCTGAATTCACGGTGGTCACCTGGTGACAGGGAGCTCAGGAAATTTAGTTAAAAATACAGTGATGTGCAGACAGCAGACAAAGTTGTCCTGAGAACTAAAGTCAGAAAGCTGGTGGTTCTGAGCATCCCTGCAGAGAGAGGAGCAGTGGAGGGGGGGTGGTTTTCCATTGTGAGGTGTTTGATAAGAACATTAGAATAGTTGTGCTTTAGACTAAAATGTCTTTTCCAGCTGAGGTGTGAGTGTGTCATCTCTTGCCATTTGTTGCAAGCTCTGTGATTTGAAATTCTTGTGGATTGGTAAAGGTCCTTCAGAACTCTTCTAATGAGGTAATTTTAGACTATGAATCAATGTGTTTTGGTGCATCCATCTTAAGTTGTCAAAGCACCTCACTTCAGAACTGCTTAGTAAATGTCCACAAGGCAGGAACAGACTTCTTCGGTTTTATTTAGTAACAACTGGTTAGTTTGGGGAATTGACAGATGCCCTTTGGCTTCTCATGGGATATGACTTCAGATCAGTTCTAAGACTGTGGTTTTTTTTGTTCCTCTGCCTTCTGTGTTTGCTAAAAGATGGTTATTGCAACTGGTAGAGCTGTGTGTCGCAGTAAAACATCTTCAGTGCCTAAAGTTTGTTGGAAATTAAATGTGTGCCTAAAAAAGCCAAAATTAAGGGCGGGAGAACTGAGTGTACTGGTGGAGTAAGAAGTCCTCAAGAAGTGGTCACCTGTGCAGATTTTATGCAGGGTAGTATTAGTGCAAGGCCTCACATTTCCATTCCAGGTTCTCAACTTGGAGCACCGCAGAATAGAGGAGACTGTAAATAATTTGTTAATCCTGGTGTTTGTTAGGTTTACCTCAACCCACTGTGCAACTACTTGATCTTTTAGTTCTTTTTTCTCCCCCCTTTTTCACGCTGTGCATGTCGTCAGATATTGAAACCTAACAGGCAAATGGTAAGAGTTTAGAAGAGGAGGAGATACAAAATATTGTATCTGTTACTTCATAGGATTAAAGGATGCAGCATCCTCAGTGTAAATGTGTTCAAAAATAAAATGGTGGCAAGAACCCGTTTGTGTTTTGTGTTCTAACTCTGTGACCATTGAGAGCAGTGTTAGCAAAGACACTTTCTTTCACAGGTCACTAAGGAGCAGAAGTTTAATTTCACTTTTAAGGCTACTATTGCAGCAATTAACGACAAGCATGTTGTGACAAGTAAATCGAACACTTCAGAAGATGTGTTGTAACAAAGATCTTTAAAATTATCAGTAAATCCAGACTCATAGCTGCCTCAGTTTTGGAACTTGTGTACAGATGAGAAAAGCAGTTGTGAGATCTGTCATCAGGCTGTTGGGATTTTTCTGTCAGAGCTCTGTAACAAGAACTACAACTGTGTGAATCCCAGTTCCGTGCCTCTGTGCCATCCTGACACATCAACTCTAGGATGACTCTGCCTGTCTGCATGTGGTACCTTCCTCCTTGCTTGCTTAGTCTGCTACCAGTAAATACAGAGTTGAGGATCTGGTCATTGTTCAGTTTGTCAGTGGCAAAAATAGCTGCAAAATAGCAACATCTTTTGTGTCAGCAGCCAGCCTGCTCCCAGGAGCAGAGCAGTCAGGCCTGTTGTAGAATGGCAGCTCTGTGTGAGCAGCATGTGTGTAGATAGATACAACCTCAGCATCCCTGCTTGGTTGTCAGAGCTGAGATTTTATTGTAGACCTTGTTCAGAGTTTTGATAGCTTAATTTTCATGCACAAGAGAATACAAAAGCGACAGATTCAGGGTTTTAGAATGGAAGCTTATTTTGGGGTTTATAAGCCTTGAAACAAAGTGTCTTTTCCTTAGAATTTTCTTTGTAAACTGCAATGGCACCATTATTTTTGAATTGTAAAATTGTGCTTGGGGTAAAAAGTGAACCTTCAGGTGATGCTGCATGTTGGAAATTATCTGGAAATGTTTAAACTCAAAAGTGTTTTGCACTTCAGTTAAAATACCTTCCACCCAGTATTTCCTTTCTATTGGATGATTATCAAAACTGATCAAATTGATATCTTCATTTTCCTGTCATTTCATATTACTATTTTGGACTTTTTTCATATTTCATGTAGCCTTTGTGGTGGTTTATTTTGAACCAATAAGAAAGATGACTTCTGGGTTGTTAATTTTGCTCTTATCATAAGCTGTATTATTTTCCTGGTAGTTTGTGTTGTATCCTCCTTGCTTTTTCATGATGATTACTTGTCACCAGCTTATGCCCACAGACTGATTTCTTTAGTGTAGCTGACTTGAGAAGAATCTTAACTTACTGTGAGCACTCTTAATTGATTTTTTTTTTTTATCTTCCATGATTTTTCCTTGCCCTTTTCTCAGATGTTTGGAAACTGGACATTTGGTACTTTGGTCTTCACCGTTATGGTTATAACTGTCACGATGAAGGTAAGATATTGCACTGCCTGCTCTGTGTGTTTGGGAGGATAGGCAAATATGTAATAAAGCAGTAATTTAAAATTGATCCAAAAATTACACAGAAGTAATTGATTCTAGGGGGTTCCAGATAAGTGACTTCTACATTTAGTTTCAGTGGTGGTTAAAATGTTTCTCTAGTTTTTGTGTCACAGCAATGTTTATAGTGTTTGGGCTGGAAGTTCATAAGTATGTTCAGACTGGTGTTTGTAAATTTTCTATGAAGTTGGTGGAAAAAGGAAGCTCACTGACATTATCTCTGTTTTAGATGGCACTAGAAACTCACTTCTGGACATGGATAAACCATTTTGTTACTTGGGGATCCATTGTATTTTATTTCATATTCTCCTTGTTTTATGGGGGAATTATCTGGTGAGTGATTCTTTTTTTCCCTCCTTTCTATAGCACGTAAGATCTATGAAACTATGAGAAAACACTGCAGGTTTATCTTGTACCATCTTGCTCTGAATTTTATGACTTTTTTTTTTCCAAATTAAACCTTGAGCAGCCACTTTCTTTTGGTGACCCTTTTAAAAGTTTGAGCAATGCTGCTACTCTGTCCTGTGCTCAAGGACAGACAGGGCTTGTCTCTGTCACCTGTGACTGTGAAGGCATTTTTGCTCATAAGAAGTAGATGGGTTCCCAAAGGTGCTCTGTAATAGGTAAATATTTGCAACAGAAATGAAGATGCTGGGTTTGAATCAGTGAAGGGGGGTATTTTTGCCTGTATTTTTGCGGTCTTGGGGGAGGATAGGATGATGGTTGATTTCTTTTGAAAACAGTTTAAAACTAAATCAGAACCTTTCCCTCCAGAGTTAAGTTCCCTCCCTCCCTAGAGCATCTTTGCAGGTAAGGTCCAACATGTTGCTGGACTTGTACATGGACACCATCACTTGTGACTGCATCCTGAGAGACTCAATGCTTGATGTAAAACAGATACACTGGAGACAGCCTGTGCTGTACTTTTGTTTCTAGAAGTTCCTTTTTAGTAATTGCCACTTCTTTTAACTTTTCAGGCCATTTTTACATACCCAGGACATGTACTTTGTATTTGTTCAGCTGTTGTCAAGTGGTTCTGCTTGGTTTGCCATAATCCTCATCGTAGTTGCTTGTTTGTTTATTGATGTTGTGAAGAAAGTGCTGTACAGACATCTGCAACCAACAAGTACTGAAAAAGCTCAGGTAATACTATGCTTTTGTATCCAACTTCACCAATAATTATCCTCTTACATTGCTGTCATGTTTAATGCATAGAAGTGTTCTCATTTCAGAATACAGTTGTTAATTTAAAATTACAAAAGTGAGGACACCATTTTACAAGGCAGTAATGTTTCTGTTTAAGTAATTGATAATAACGAGCAGAATGATACATGGAGAGGTCTTTCACATCTCAGCTTGCAGCTGTGTGAGAGGATCATGCTGCATATATTTGTCCTATGTTAAAGATGGTAACTAATTCTCATTTTTGTCTAGGTATTAGAGGCTACAACTGTAGTTGCCATGGAGTAGTTCTTAAAATGTGATGGAAACAATAATTTTTAAAATTGTTATTAGGACTTTTTTAATTAGTATTTCTTGAATCTCGATCCTGTCATATGCTATGCATTTGACTGTTGATCTTGTAATTAAAGCTAATTACCCATATAGCAGTTCCACAGGTTCATAGACAAGGTCTTAAAGATATGCTGTGATAGTAAAATCTTCCTTTTGCCTGACACAGACTGCAAAAAATCCTTTCAATCATTCTGTTGAAATTAGGCTGTCTTTTAGGTAAATATCTCATCTCTGGGTGTTTCTTTTTTTTAGTGACGTTATGGAGAAGTCATCCTGACTCACTGTTCTCATAGTGGCTCTCTCTGGTTTCAGTTTTCAATGTTTTATCTTTTTAGACATTTTCTGCTAAACTGAGAAACCTTTTGTTACAGTGTTTTGTTCATTCACAGTTAGGTTTGTGATCAAGTTCGTTTTCACACTGATAGGTAGACTGGACTTGCACCTTTTGTCAAAAAAGTTGGTTTACAGTCTTTTCATGAGTCTCATGTTTTTCCTGTAATCTTCAACATTCCTCAACCTCATCTTGAATTTTGGATTTCACCAGGGGACAGCATATTCCAGCACAGCAGACATCAGTGCCAAGTATGGAAATAATAAATCCCCCAGCTGTATTCAGTTTACAGAATAATATACATCAATAACCTGTTGTCTTCTGCATCTTCTGCTCATCTGCAAGGGCTGGTGTTGGTTTCTTTTGGATTGTTGGTGAGAGGTCAAATAGCACAGGGCCAAAAAACAGTGAATGAAGAACCCAGCTGACAAAGAGAGCCCATACACAGCTCTGGTCTGAAACCTCTTAGCAGCTTTGAGTCCATCTGTGTGCCAGATTGATTTTGTGGTGTCCTAGTTGCTTAATCCAAATTACTCTGAGCTCTGTGCCATGCAGAACCCCTGACAGCATTACATCAATGCTGTTATCTTTAGCATCTAACCTTGCAATTACTTTGATGTCAGTGCATGTTGATTTACTTAAATTATATTACCCTTCTAATTTGTGTTTTTAAAAAAAAAAAAAAAATCCATGTGCGACGTTCTCTTACTTTGCCTCAGATCAGCATCATCCTGACAAGCCTATTGCTGTCCAAAGTATCCCATTATTCCCTTTTCAAAACTGGAATATTAGCTGATTTTTTCTGTCTTGGAATTTAGTAGCTAAAAGTCAAGGTAAATAACCACTGGCTTGCAGAAGACCCTGGAGTTAGGCCTGATAAGACTCTGGATTGCACATTACTGCACTTCTTGGATTAAAGGGTCTTGATTTAGGAAAAATGCAATAGGTAATCATACTTACTTGTCTTTTCCTTTGATAAACTAGGGGCAATATTTATCAAACACTTCCCTTTCCTTCCTTCCTGTGTTCAGCTGTTGCTGTTTGGCTTTGTTTTGGTGTGGTTGTTGAGGTTTCTCATGTTCCTAAAGTGCTTGAATTAAAACCCAGAAAGCCACATGATTTATCCCTGCCTTTATCCATATACTTCTTGCTGCATTCTTTTGCTTTCTGAATCAATTCTAAAGAATTTCTAGGTTCAATTTGCTTCCATTACAGTTGTGTTGTCAAGGACACAGTAGGACTTCTTATTTTTAAAAAGGAATCTTGATGAATGTCTAACATCTTTCCCATGGCTATAGCTTGATTCCTAGCCATGGGGATTGTGCTTTGTGCATCTCTATTAGGTTTGGTTGGTTGGGGGTTTCTTTGTTTGTTTTTTTCTTTTTCTTATTCCCTTTCTACATTGCATTTGACAGCAGTAGGGTGTATGTTTACCAAAATACTGTCTTTTTTTCTAAAAACTCTTAATTCCTGATGCTGCAATCTGATTTGACCAGAAATTCTTCAGCAGCCATCCCGTGGTTTCTCTGTATATGCCTGATAGTGAAATCATAGTTAAAAATGTATTTATGAAAAAAAAACACCTCCTTGTTCCTTTCTCGAGGTTTAATCTGTTGAGATTTTCCCACTCTTAATGGAACAATCAACTTTATTGAATTTCATTTACTATTCTTGAAGTGTGAAAGCACTAATAAGTGAAGAGGAGCAGATGATCAACTTAGCATTCTGTCCCTTCTTGACAACATTTGTGCTTCTTCATTACATGTGTTTAAAATTTCTAGTAAATATTTTTCTTTCGGTTTCAAAGCAGAGGAAGAGACTGAGATAGAAAGGGTTTGGAGAATGTCTTTGTCCCAAATGCTAGGGGTGCTGTCTAACACTAATGACTTCTGTGGAAGTCATCAAAGAGCAACTAAAAGAGTCATTAAAGGAGTAAATATGGAACTTCGTATATTGCTCTATTAAATGCTGTTTTTCGTAGTGCAGATGCATCCTGTGTCTAGCTGAATATTTTTAATTATTTTTAAATTGTAGGACTGAATTAGTATATTTTCATACTGGGAGAAAGAAAAAGTTCACAGTTACTACAGTTTTTATCATGGTGAGATAAATTGTTATTGAACTAGTCACTTGTTTTTAAATTGCAGCTATTTCAGTTGTCTCTGACTGCCACCATTTAAATTCTAAACTTTTCCCAGGAGTGCTGAGCAAACACAGGTTCCTCAGCTGAAAATGAAATGTTTGCCTCTATTTCAGAAACCAAGAGCACATTAATTGTCTGACTTACCTGAGTTACTGCTCTAAATTCACTGTGTCTGCAGGCATCTGCCTTATCCCACTTAACATATGAGGAACTTGATTTTATCATTTTGTTTGTATAAGATCATAGCATCGACATTCAGTCTGTTTTTGGTCAGCCAGATGTTACATGTAACAAAGTTATTCATAAGAAAGCAGAGAAATTTAACTGATGTGAGAAACACCTCATAGACTTCTAAATGTAAATATTGTTCTGTCACAGCAACTCATATCTCGCCCTTTCATTTTGGGAAATAAGCAGATTAAAAATTTGACAGGCAAGTATGAGTTGATTATTATAGAGGGATGAATTTCGTTAACTTTACCTTCCTTAATGCACTTAAGGCAAATGTGTTACTTTATTTTATTTTTGCTCTGTTCCAAGGGCTTTTTGCTGCCCTAAAGAAAAGCCATCTCATGTTTAAGTGAGGTCACTTGCCCTAAAGTAGCTTGTGGGCCATTTCTCACTCTAGGCCTGTTACAGAATCATATAGGAGGAAGTGGACAGCAAGGTAAACGTGAATCAAAATATAAATCTTTGGGTAAATGTAAATCACAGCACTAGTGAGGGGAGAGAGTAATGCAGAATAAAGCACGGATGTAAAAGTGCATAGGCCATTTTTCTCAGTATTGAAAGCACAAGTACATTAAGATTGGTCCTACCAAACAGTGACTGGCTGTGATTATCCCAGGAGCTGTCTTGAAGGTACCAGGCTTGTGTTCTGTATATGATGTGTATTCCACTTTAAATAACAATGTGTTGTCCTGTGTCTTTCTCTTAGAAAATTACTGCTGCTACTTACTGACATTTATGTTCCATCCCTTCTCTGTCCAATTGTAGATGTACTCCAACAGAGTTGCTTTAAGTGACGAGTTCATCGCACTGCAGCCATTGTCCAGGGCAAGGAATCAGCTGAGCAAAATTAGGTAGAGTAGGAGGGACAGTTCCTCATCAACTCTTATGCATGCTGAAGGTGAACTAACCAGTGCTGAGAGAGATGGGAAGAGGCATGAATACCAGTGGGTTGAGAGGGCAATACCTGTAGTGCAGAAACATTCAGTTTGGTTATTTCTTGGCTTTGCTCTGTGTTTTTTGAGCCAAATGCTTCTCCTAAGTAGCATGTGTTGGACGTGCTTTTTTTTATTATTTTTTTTTTTTTTTTTTAGGAAGAAACATCCCTAGCATGATGCTCAACTTTCAGAGTACAGATCTAGCTGTTCTTGCATCCATTGTTAAATAATCCTAGTTTCTAGCATGGTTATAAATGCTTTTAATTTCTTTATGGTAAAAATTAACAATGCTCTTTGCATGCTGGATAATTTCAGCTTCATGAGGCCGTGGCAGGAAAAGCCATGTATTTCAGGCAGCAATTTCTTGCGAGTTATTTGTCCATTTTAATTTGCTTTTCAGTTGTGTTGAAAGAGCAGAAAATGTCTTAAGCTTGGGTGCTTACATACCCTTGTGCAGCTAAGGCTTTCTGTGTTTGTTCTGTGCAGCTATAAAGTGAGTGTTGTTTGTTTTCAATGTGTGTAGATACATATTCCTAAAGGCATTTGGCTACAAAGTCCCAGAAAATTATTCAAAAAAAAGATCAAAGTGTATATGTGTCTGTGCAGGTAAAACACCATTCTGAAACTCTTCAAATGCACCGACTTCAGTACATGAAATGCTGTCAAATGCTGATTCTCTTTTGTAAGACTTAAGCGTTCAAATGCATCAGCAACTGTCTCAACCTGCTCACTCCCATCATTATCTACTTCTATATTCCACAGCAAGAATTTAGGCAAAGATCTGATTACTTTTAAATATTTTTTAAGATGACTTTGTTGTTAAAAATGTGCAAATAGGTGCTAGGAGAACCAACCAACCTACATTTTTGGGACTTAACTGCCGTTTGTTGAACCAAAAGAGAAGAGTTTTGTATTTCCTCTGAGAGTGCACTACACCTTTACAAGGCAAAACTTGACATGGCCATCGTGTTTGGCTGTCAGTGGTGCCACTGTGAAACACATCACCTTGGATTTCCAAACACCCAGGGAGGTAGTGGTGGGGTGGTTTAGTTTGGTTTTAATTCAGCTTTAAAACAGGCAAAGTGCTGTATGTTAGTAAATTATTTAACGTTTGTAAAATTAGCAACAGTGTTGGGGAGTTGCTCTGCAAAAGCCTTTACGAGTTAGCTTTTAAATTTCTTGGTTTATCAGCGTCATCTAAATATGTTACTTTGGATAAAAATATTTCCAGTAAGTCTCTCTTTTCTCAGTGAATTATTAGAGTGAATGGTGCATCATATCTGCACCAAAGGTTTTTTGTAACAGAAGATTCTGTTAAACTTTCCAAAACTAAATAAGGGTTATGCAGCTGAATAGTCAAAGAAAAACAAAGCCGTGTAGGAAGTCAGCCCTGTGGTTACTAAAAGGCTAAAACCAGGAGAATTCTTGCTAACTTGAGGTGATTTTCTTTATATTACACTTAGGGAAGGGGTTGGAAAAAAAAAAAAAAGGGAAATTTGTTTTGTCCATGAGTAACAAATGATTATACAAATCCAGTTCTCTTTATGTCAGAATTTTTACACTTGAGCATCTAATAATACCTGAAATACAAGCATGAGTGCCTTATACTATGCAACTGAACCTGTAAAGTGCAACAAGAAACAAAAATGATTTGGGTTTCTCCAGTTCTTTAGTCTGTCTTTGGACAAAGCTCAGAAGCAATCCTGTGGATCCTTACCTAAAACAGTAAAAAAGGAAAATCAGTTAATAGACAGAAACTGCTGACTTCACTATACTAAATAAAACCTATTTAGAGTGAATTCCACGGGTTAGTTTCTGTGGTGTCAAGGGCAGCTATTTTCCTGAAGCAGTAGGGCAGAAAAAGCAAGGAAAACTGCAGGAGGAGGAAACAAAACAGCTGCTGGGGAATGTGTGGCTGTAAGCAGCTAATCTGTCACACCTCATTTGTACGTGCCCACCCAGTAATCGCATCCTTTGTGATGCAGAATGCACGTGGGCTGAGGAACCGACTTTGGCAGTTTTCTTGTTGTTTGTAAATATGTATTCGAATCCTCAAAAGGACCGTAAGTCCAGGTTAAACCGAGTTATGCCTTGTTCTGCCAATGTGCTTACTGTTCTGTTGAGAGACAAAAGGAGAATCCCTTTGTGAATGCAAATTAAAAGACAAGTATGATGTTGCAGTAGTTTTTTTATGTCTGTAGGCTTCACAGTGTGCAAAAAAATGTTCAAGTTTATATTAAATACATTTGTGATGTAGAGTTAGAAGTTTTGAAGTGGGTCTTCTAAGTGTCCATGTGATTCCTGTGAGTCAGAATTGCAGTCTTGTGTGTTAAACTTTTGCCTCTGAACTTTATTGTCACTTTTGTAACTTGGGATGAAAAGGAAGTGAGGCAGCAGAGCTCAGGTGCAGGTGTTTTCCTCAGCTGGAGTCTGGCTGAGCACTGCTTTCCTCCAAAGCTGTCTCTCCTGTTCTTGGAATGTGTGAAATATGTATCTTAGGGGACTGATGGGTCCCATTGTATCTTCATTCCACTTTTTTATTTGTAAATAAAGTTTTGTGTCTGCATGTGTGTCTACATGTCTCTCTGCTTTATAAGAACTGTCAGAAATCTTGAGCCACATGTGAGAAGTGTTGCTTGGACAGATGTTTTACTTCTACTTGCTGATGGGATTAACTGTGTTTAGAGAGTTTTTACCTCTGGACAGTGTGTTATGAAGTACAGGGAATGTAAAACACAAGAAAGGGGTATATTCACAGAGAAGGCTGTCAGTGTAAATGGCTCTGACTGTAGCATTTACCTCGTCACAGCCCAGGCCCAGCTCATTCCCCATCTGCAGGCCCATGAGTCTGTTGTTTCCTGGTTTTCCCTTCTTCTCTGTCCAGATCTGCTCTGTCTCCAGATCTCCAGCTCCTGGCCCTGGCTTTAAGGCCTTCATTACTTGTTTGTATTTATAACTCTAGCTCCTGTTTCATAGGATTCCCCTCCTGACAGCTCTCAGATCTGACCCAGCCCAGCTGTGCCAAGTCGAGAACAGCCAGCTCTCTGTTCCTTTTACAGCGTGTTTGCTGTAAGGAACATGGAATTCCCAAGAGGACTATCCAAGTGCAAGCACACATTTGCACCAGTGAGGTGTACCAGGACACCTTAATGTTCTGAACTTTGATCAGGGGTAATCTCTTCCTCTGTGGGTTTGTACATTTTGTTAGCATACCTTTGTGCTGATCCATTAGCCAATCCATAGAATCTACCACAGGAGGAAGGAATAAACGAGCAAAAAATGCACCATTTGTATTTGTCTTCAGTCACAAAAGTGCACGTTACTTATCTGGAGATACTTTTGTCTGATGACTTTGAAGTAGTGAAAAAATTTGGCATTTGTAGGTTTAACTAATTCAAAGAGACAAAGAGTAAAAAAATTAGAGAAGTGTTCAAAACGTAAGTGCTAGGGAAGTTGTTAGATGTCAATATTCTTATATTTTAAAATTCTAAAGCTAATTGTTTGGGATTTTGTTATCCAGTGTATTAAGGGTTAAAGACAGTGAGCTTTACAGTAGGGAGCAAGTTGTAACTTAACTGTGGAATAGTAATAATCAGTTCATATATTTTCTGAAATGTCCATGTGGCATCAGACATGTTGGCAGCAAGACCTGGGCTCAGGAAGATATTCTGCAGTGCTCCTAACTCGGTGTCCAGGATTAAATACATTTCCTGTTCCACAAAGCCCCAACTGCACATCTCAATGTGATTAAATGTTGAGTTGAAATGTCCTTGTGGCACATAGAATAACCTGTAACAAGGCAAACAAGCTGAAATGGCCCCTTCTGGTAGAAGGGGGAAAACAAATAAAAGTGCAAAAATCCGCAAATCTGAAATAGATTTCCAATTTGTTGGGTTTCCCCCTTTTGTACTCTGTGGTGCACAAAGGGACCAAACACTTCTGAAACCGTGTTTGATCCACGGATTGACGTGAAGAAATTGCCTCTTTCCCTCCTGAACGTGCCTTGTTCTCTCAGGAGCAGATCTGTGAAATGGGAGTTCATGTGACTGTGGTAACTGTTTCAAAGCAATGCAAGCGTGGTGCTTTATAAGATTTGTTGCTTTTCTGTCCTTCTAGATGGAAGAAGATAAGGGTTCAGTCAGCTCAGCAGGTGACTTTGCTGAAGGGCACAGAGGGGAGGACAATAGGCAACTGCTAGACCCAACTAGCCTGCCCGACAGTCCTTACGTTCACTAGGTAGTACTCCCACTCTACCCTAATGTGTGTCTGTATATATTTACATATTTCATATAGGGACAGTCATGGAGCCATTCCAAAATACCCATATTTTTGGTATCCACAAGAAAATTTGCATCACGGTATGATTTGGTTTTTTTTCTTTATCAAGCTGATTCATTCTTTAATTCTGCACTTCAGTTGCTTTTTGATTTATTACATCAAACGGGCCATTATCATATGAAGTATTATGTTTATTGAGATCCCAGATCTTACCTTATGAAAATACTTTATTTGCAACCCAGTTATTAATAATATCTTGTATTTATCTATACTCATTAATTTTTTTTTAAAGCATTGTCTCTCCTGCCTTGTGTTTCCTAAGGGTGTGTATTAGGTTTGTCAGAGAACATTGTGCTTTACTGCCTTGCCATGCCAGGTTTTACTGGGGTATAAAACTGTGGTCATAATTGTCCTCCACAGAGAGAAAAGGGATTCATGTGTATTTTCCTTCTAGGTAGTGGATATAAGTATAAAAATCTGTGTTCACCAAGCAGGAGCTCACCCAGTGTTACTTTACACTGAACTCTGAAGTTGATGAAACAGAATTGTTGTTTCTAGGCTTATGTAAGGTCACATTTGCTGTTGTTTTGTGGTTGTTTTGGGTTTTTTTAAGTGATATTAATGGTTCCATAAAGTGTGGTTCAAGCATGGTCCTAGTTTTCTGTATCTAACTTGTGCACAATAAAGGAAACAGCAGCCCTCCAAAATCAGAGCTGAGGCTTCACTCTTTAGAAGCAAGTTTGAGCTACTCTTGGTTCTTCTTTCTGACAGTCTTGGAATAATATGTAGGACTGCTAGCTCTCAGCAGGTTCTAGGGAAAAAAAACTGTCTGGTTCATCTGATCCTACATAAAACCTCTGTAATGTGACCTTTTGCAGTAACTTTGAAGGTGTTTGTTAACTTGTTCTGCTTCGGGATAATGGATGGACTAAATATTCTTTTTGAAATCCTGAGTGTAGGAATGCTGGGAGTTACTGTTGTGAACACAGCTGTGAAGATCACTGCCATGTGCAGCAGGGAGCTTGTCTGCTGACCTCCAAACAGGAATTCCTTCTGCTCTGTGTAATTCCTTGTCTGATAACTCTGTGAGCACAGTCTGATCTGGCTGTGAAGGTCACATTTGCTGGGACTGCAGTGCTGCAAAGTGTGCTGTTCCTGATTTTCTGTGACAGTGCAGTTGTGACCAGATGTGGTGGTCATCAAATGAGGGTGTTCAGGGACTCAGGCTCTGTTGAGGTGTGTTTTGTTCTGTTTGTGTTTTAACCAAAACCCTTTTTAGACCTGTGGGTTGCAGTGTTTCTGCTCCTGTCTCTCAGGAGTTCATTCTCGTAATAAATGCTCCTTTTGTGTCCCAAGACCTCCCAAATGAGTGTGAGTTAGTGTGTGTTCTGCCTGTGCAGAATCCAGGGTTCCAGTGTTTAGAGCTTTCTGTATGTTCAGACAAGTGTTGACTGACAATCCTGTGAGCATCACGTTGAGCAGAGTGATGGGAGGGTCAGGAGGGACCACGGGGGATGTGGCACAGAGCTGAGGAAGGGGCAGGCCTAGGGAAAGATGCATGGAAACACCAGTGTGTTCCCTCCTTGTCCTGCCAGTTGGGATTTTTCTCCTGGATTTCCAAGTGTCTCATTTCTGTTGCTGCCTCTCCTTTGTTGTACAGGAATTGTTCTGTTATGAAGCTGTCAATGTGTCCAGCTGCATATTTTGGGGAGGTAGGAAGGAGTGTGTCCACTCATAGTGAACCAGTCCCACAGGGAACTCTGAGGTTCTTTGCTTTCCTTGCAGTGTTCACCAAGTGTGAGTGTTGTGAAAAAAACTGGGATTGGAAACCAAAGTTAAGACAACAGTCAGTGACCTTCAGTCACACTGTGAAAAGTTGTGGGAAGCTCTCAAGTGAACTGTGTCCTATCACAAACTAAGATGCCTCCTCCCAGAATCTTCATTCACTGGTGTGAGGACAGGATAATGGATGCTCAAGTCAGTGTGTTCAGTATTTGTTTGACAGGACGCTCTCATGGAGAGTTTCAAATTAAATTAAAAAGCATCCCCACACTCCACATTTGCATTTTTATCTCCTTTTGGAAAGGTTACTGGAGTCAGTTTAGGCTCTTCTCTCTAGAAATGCAAGGTTTCAGGGAGATTTCAGGTTGCTGCAGTTGGCTGGTGTGCAGCAGTGCTAGAGAGGAGCACACTGGTAGGTGGCACTGACACCCACACATCTCTGTTCCTGCTTTTTTTTTTTCCCTTTTATTCCTTCTACTGCTTTTTCTTCTCACCTGTAAAAAAATCAGCTGTTGAAAGTTTATTATGCTAATATTGCATTATTCTTATTGTTGACATGAACATGGCTGAACCTTTCTGACATCAACCTTGTTTGCATTTGGATAAACTATGTTTGTAAAATCAGGAATGTGCTTTTGTTCTGTACCAAGCCAAGGGGATCTGTGGTAGTGAAAATCTGTAAATTATTGTAGGAAGTTGCATTCTACACTTCTTGAGGAAAAATGATTACATAGGATCCGGTTGCTGCTTTGTGTTCTGCAGCCCCAGCCTGAAGCTTTTTCCCTTGATTTCCCTCAAAGTAGGACAGAGCTGAGCTTGTACAAATTGTTGTTCGACCGCTGAGGTGAATTGAGATATCCCAGCTGGAACTGCATGTGCTCTGCTGTGGGCTTTGTTAGAGCTGGAACACAGAGAATTCCTAACCAGCTCATTCCCAGCGTTGGGCAGATGTGGTGTTAAACCATTTCCATGCACTCACCAAGGCAGCATCCAAACCTTGGCAAGATCAAATTTTAGTGTATCCAGGCCTTGGGGCATGGTAAAATATTATTCCTCACTGTAGTTCTCCTATAAAATTGAAAAATATTCAACACTCTAACTTTAAGAAAACCTGCTTTTCCTAAGTGTTTTCTGATAACATCTTCATTGCTAGAATTTGTGAGTACTGATTTTATTTTTATTTGTGTTTTTTGTTTGTTTGTTTGTTTTTTATTCCTTCCTTCCAGCTTACTGAGGCAGGTTCAGGTATCAACTGCTTGGACTCCATGTGCTGCTTCTCAGATGGGGAAACAGCATGCACACCTGTTAGAAGAATGTTGGAACGACTGATGGGAAGATGTAGCCCAACCCGGGTCAACAGGTGTGGCATTTCTCTCAATAGCCTTTGCTGCAGACGATTCTCCTATAAACTGGAACCCGATGAGCCTGCAGCAATAGATGTCTAGAAATCAGCTGCAGGTTTTGCTTACCTAAGTAGGAGATGCAACTCTTTATTGTACTTCTTTTCATCCTGAAAAAAAAAAAATTAGTTTCTCGTTTCTTTTCGAGCGGTTTCCTTTGGGATGGGGAGGGGGGAAAACGGTTTTCGAAAGATTTCTGTTAAAGTGTTTAGTTTGGCTTTACTACAAGCTCTTGTGTTGTATCTATCGTAATTTCTCTTGATTTGTACATTCTCCTCTTTAGAAAATCAAGCCTTGCTGCTGTTTTTGTTCTCCTTTTTATGATTTTTTTTTCTTTTTTTTGCCTTCATGAATCAGGAGTTGTTTGTAAAGTCGAAAGCCTTTTCCCTTTGGTTCTGGATGTACAACCTCCAAATATTTACCTTGGAGCTTGAATTACTCCTGAAGATATACAAAAGGCTCACACTCCCCCCCTTAAATATATCTTCATTGTTAGAAGGAGAGTCTTTAAATCTTTCAGCCATTGATTGATATGAAGATGAAATATTTTTGTAGTTTAACTTTTATAAGCTATTTCTAAAATCAGAGTAATTGACAGAACAGAGTCTTCAGGTTCTAAGAATTTTAAATGTGTTTTTTTTCGGTTCTGGAAGGTATATTGTCAAAATCATGTGTGCCATTCCAAAGTATGTGCTAAATAAATCTTCACAAACCACGTGTGAAACAAACATCAGTGGGATAAAAGCACGTTGGAATAATGAAATATGTTCTATAGAGCAATACTGCTCTTCTGGTCAGAATAACTGTGAGAGGAGCTCTCACTGAATCCCCCAATGTGCCATCTCCCCACGTCCTAATAGAGGGATAGTGAACAAACATGGAAATATTTGGGGGTAGAAGTAAAACCAGTCTTTTGTACATCGTAATCTCTCAGTCCCTGAATGATATCATGGTCCTTCACTGGTCAAAAGGCAAACCTGAAAACATTGAGCTTCACACATTTTCAAGGGAACTCATTTTGTGTTTGGACAACTTTGTCTCTTTCTGTTAAAGGTTGTGATATCATTCCCTGGGCATCAAGCCTTGTGTGGGTGATTTCCACTGACAGCTTTGTCAGCTCTGATTCTGCCTTTAGGTATTGCCTGGTCTGTAGCTCATCTCTGTTGGAACTCTTGTGTTGAACACTGCGTGTCTGTGGTTTCAGTCAGTCTCTCTCTTCTGGCTTGCTTATGAAATTTATTCAATGTTTCTACAAACCTAGGGTATGAATATGCAAAATGTTTCATTCCATATGAAAAATGAACTGTTATGACTAAGTACATTTTTAATTCAAACTTGCTGTATAGAAAGCGGGCATGATGTGTAAAATAAACAGTTTAATAGAATTTTTAATCTGCAAGGTGAGCATTTAATTGGTCTAAAAATCAACATTTTGGTAGCAGTTGCTCTAAGTTTTTTGGTGTTTTTTTTCTACTTCTCTGTAAAACTGTGCTTTCCAAATAAGGAATTGCTCATGCTTCTTCTATTTCATTTATTGTTACCTAATTAAGATTTTTAGTTGACAATTGCCTTAGTAACCTGTAGTCTTATAAGGTAGGTATACTGTGTTTTATTTAATGCATTTACAGTTTTACAATTTTCTCTTTTTTTCCACTTAAATTTTCTTTCCTTAAGAACTTACAAATATTTATTGAAGACGACTCATATTTGACAGAATATTAAACACTCTTTGGAGACTGCTTTTTCTCAGGTTTCTTGTCTGCTTACCTCATGTAATTTTCCGATGAAGTTCCATCAAGCCAAATAATTGTAGAGTTCTTAGAACACAGACAATAGCATTATGTTTAATGAATATGCAAAACTATCTTGGTGCTACACTAAGGGCTTGAAGGTCTGTGGGTTTTGCTGCTGCCTCTGGTTGAAATTGCTCTGAACAATCTTTTAGTTTCACTTAAATTTATGTACAGTACAACTAGAAAAGAGATTTTTTTTTTTTTTTAAGTCTGTCAGATTTGTTTTCTTCAATGACTTTGGCTCCTTCCACTCAGCCCTGACACTTAAAACCAAGGCTAAAAGTCAGTTTTTTCCCTTACACTTTCCTGGTATTATAAGAAAGTCTTAGTTCATTTTTTAACATATTAATTGCTTAAATCACTTGAAGCAGTTACAAGTTGTGAAGTGCTTGAAGGTACAGTTAAGAAATCTATTGGCTGATTTTTTTGAAGTGCTTATAAAATCGTTTAGGCTTTGTTCATGAGCTTGAGCTGCTTTGTTTTGTATCTAAATCTTCAGAAAATTGTGCAGGATGGTCTCCTGAGCACTTGTGCTGTATGAAGCAGCAAATTATTCAACCAGGAAGTAGCTGCAAATTGTTTTTGTTGAACAGAGTGATGCTGGTAAATACAGTTGTCTGTGCAAGTGCTGTAGAATGAAGAGCACTACTTTAAATAATGTTGCTGTAGCAGCTTGTGTTGTATTCTGTGCTCCTGATATTCTGTCAAATATGATAACTGAACATGAAATCCAACATGATATCAAATTTTGATAGAAGCTTTGATGAATCAAAGTTGTACAAATGCTTGGAGTAGTGGGCCACAGGAGTGTAGTTCTCTTGTGTTTAATTTACTGCTTGTAAAATATATTTGAGAAGTATTTTCTATAGCTCCATTCACCAGTTAGAATATAAAATGTGTGGTGTGGTATGTTAAAAAATGCATTTTTGTCTGTCTGTTCCATTAAATTGTCTGTCAGCTTGTCAGTCACTCAGATATTTAAGAATGCTGGATCACATTTCTTGTACAGTAGGATTCATTGCTGAATTGTTGGATCTCCCATTAGTGGTTCTTGTGTCAAGGCACTGCATGTAACAGTTGTAAAGAAACAGCAGATTTCTGACAGAGGCTAATTTGGAGGATAAGTTCATTATGTTTTGATTTCCTGCCTCCCAGCCTTCTATTTTTCAGCATTTCACATACAATTTTCATAACATTGTTCAGCCAAGAACAGTATTTCTTCCCAAGCAGTAATTTGGTGAAAGACATTGTGAGACCCCCATCTCAATCAGAAGCTGTGACGTCTTAGGTAGTTTTCCTGATGTCTTAAAACTTACCAGTAAAAGGGATGAAGTAGATTCATGGCTGTGGATCAGTTTTGCCTGCCCACAGCCCCAGGCAGCGTGGATGTTTCCCGCTGGGACACGGCTGTGCTGGGTTTCCAGGGGTCGCTGTGCTCCACAGGGCTTTGCTGGAATGGCCTCAGTGTACCCAGGCAGCCTCCCCGAGGCACAGCACTGAAACTTCAGTGGCAAAAGGGGCATGTAAACCTCAGGCTGCTTTAGTTCATAGTGAGGAAAATATCTGTGAGTAAATTGTTCATTACACAGCAGACATTGAGCTGGCATCTGTTCTCAAAAGTTCTCATCTGTTCTCAAAAGTCAGAATGAATTGCAGGTGCCTACATGAAATTAGTAGATTAGTCTTTTAAAGAGGTACATTTGCCTAACCTCACAGCACTTCTATTCTTCTCTTTCCTAGACTTTTCCCCTCACCTCTATAGAGTGTAAGTTCCCAGTCAGCCAAACTTTTCTTTTATTGTTACTTTAGATCGTGGAGTTCCTCGGATCCCTTCTATGTCAACGACAGAAGCATCTTGACTCTCTCCACAATGGACTCAGCCACTTGTTGACAGGGACATTTGTAAATGCCTTGTGGATGCCATGTGGTGCTCACACACCTGTAGGTTCTGAGGCGAGTCCAGTGTCCGTCGCTGCCCTAGGAAAGAGTAGGAGTGACTCCTGAGCACAGACCTTGTCTGTGGCCTGGCATGTCATCTGCACAGCAATTGCTTCCAGTATTTTTTTCTAATTATATCTACAAATTGCTAAATGATTTTTTTTTTGAGGTAAGGAATGCTTTTACCTCTGACCATTTGATCTTTTTTTGTTATTGTATGAGCAGATTGGAATCCTGAATTTGATACTTGAGACGTCACTGTAGCGCAATGACAAAATCTTTCTCCTCCCAAATTTGAGTGGTCCAATTTGAATCAACTTGAATTTGCACAATGGAAGTTTTAAAAGTTGTGGGTTTTTATGATGACCCTTCCCTTTAAACACACACATTAATGTTGGGCTGTGTCTCAGATGCTGTCTTAGCGGTTACCATATTCTGTTGGCAATCAGTTTAGTAATTTTTGAGAGTTAAATGCAATTCAAATATTTATGCTGGTGTATGAGTGGCAATACAGTAGTCATTGCTTTGAAAAACGCTGTTAACTGTGACAAATCAATAATTTGGAATACTAAGGCATATAACACTTCACTGTTTTCCTAAAGTATAATTCAGAAGCCAGTCATCTTTTATTATGCCATGTGTGGGTTTTTTAACAGTTCTGGATCCTGACATGGAAAAATGTTTAAAGAATGGGTGAATTGTGCAGAAGTCTCACTAGCATAAATTTTTTGAATTATTAATCTTTTAAAGTTGGGGAAATTTTTGCATGTTTTGTTCTTTTTCATGTATTTATATTTGGTCATGTTGTACTTTGGAGATATAATTAATGCTTAATTATCTTCGTATATCGGAAGGATCCGAGACCTCGATGGCAATGTTTTGATACCCGAGTATGCCAATAAAAGCAAATTGCACAGTTGGAGGTTTGAATGGTGCATCTTGCAGGTACTTCTGTTGTCCCAGTATAAACGTGTCTGCAGGCTTGGGGCTGGGCAGCATCAGCATTTACCTGTTCCTTCAGCCAGGACGGTGTTCTTTGGAAGTGGGAGGTGAAATGGAGGTGCTGCCACAGGGGTGGCTGCAGAGCACTGCCTGGGGCACAGTGGGGTTTGTGGCTGGAGGCAGCTGAAAGTGCTGCTGCTTTGGGGACATCCCGTTTGGAGTCAGTCTCTGACACCGAGTCCCATCAATGACTTCAGTACCGTCCCTGTCAGGCAGTTAAAGATGTAAAGCCGTGTATTTAAAATTAACTCGGGGTAGAATAAACTGTAAATCAAACACTGACTGTAAATAACACTAGAACTTCTTCAGTAAAGGTGTGGGGAAGTGTAGGGTTGGGACAAAGCCCCTTTCTCCCTGCCTGGCTGAGTTGCTGCCATTGCCCTCAGTGCTGCCCCCCAGCACATTTCACAGCAAATCCTTTGTATTCCATCATTCAGGCAGGAACATCCCACCCTCCTGGTGACGTCTCAGTGGGGCCTGGGCTGCTGCCAGAGGAGTGTATCCCTCCTCAAATCCCTCATCCCAAATTCTCCCAAGTTCAATGAGGAGAGGAAGTATTGAAGAGGTCCCACTTCCCTTGGATCAGATCCTTTGCATGTGCCTTACCTCAGAACAGCTCTGCTGTTAAAATTACTCCTGTTTGTGACTTTAACTGGTATTATTTCAGCTCTCATCTTGGAGCTTTATTTTTGCATTAGTGATTGGCAGCTTCACTCCAAGCTGAAGGCTGTGGGGTTTTCAGCATCTCAAGTGCTCAAGGCAATGTTTGAGGACTAAAATTGTCATTGCAACCTTGTTGTTAAACTTGTAGTGCCTTGAACGTGCAGCACACGAGGGTTTCATCCCAATGTTATAGATAAAAGACCAGTTCACAATTTAGGAAGCTCTGAAAATAAATTACAAAACAGAAGAAACAAAATACAGCAGATTTTCCTTTTAAGCAAATGTTAATTCAGCACTCATAGCTCATTTCTGTATCGTGTCTTCAAATGCTCGAGTGCAGTGAAGCTTGAACTTGACAATGTCAGGTGTACAGTAGATCCCCCCAGGTGATGAGGAATCACTAAAATTGAGCCTTGCCTTCTCTGTGCAGCAGGTATGAACATGTGACTCATCCCCCTGCAGTCAGCTTGAAACCTGGATCCAGTGCAGAGATGCAACAACCTGATTGTTGTGTCCCCAGTCCCCAAAAAAACCTTATCCAGATATGCACTAGTAGCAAAATACACTTGGATTTCACCTACTCCTATAATTTTATATTTGATATCTATAATATTAAACCTGGGTTTAAAATCATTTCCTTTGCAGCAGTTCCTCATTCTCAGTCTTCCCATTGCCATGGTTACCTAGGAAATGCAGAGTTCCGTGCTCTCATCAGATATCTGCTGTTTAGCTGTCTCTATTACACCTAAATCACAGTGTTGCACCTTTCAGCAGTGCCTGTTTGTCCGTGGCAGCCACAGCATTGTCCGTCAGTGTGTGTGACTGTGTGACCTCATCCATCCATGTGGTTCGTGTGTCCTGGACCAAAACACAGACTGGGGTTAACTTTGTGCAGTAGGAAGCAGAGGTCTTGTACAGCCCCACTCCAAGCATTTCCATTGGCTCAGCTCTGGGGGTGATTTATTTTGGCTTTTACCACACAAATGTGTTGATTATATTTGCACAAAAGCAGCACGGTCCTATATTTGAAGAATAATTTACATTATGTGTTTCTTTAAAACCTTCCATCTCCTCCCCTCCCTTCCCCCCCTCCTTTCCCTCTTCCCAGTGTTTGTAAGGTTACCGAAGAAACATGCATTTAAACAATTAAGGAGGAACTTAAGAATCCATCTGTCTGCCAAGGTATATTTTTCTATTTGCAGTAAATCTAAGTCACTAATGTCTCATTCAGAGCATAGGCACGGTTTGCATTAGAGCAGATTTTTTGGTGTGACAAATGCTTTGGATGGAAGAAGTGACTGGGGTTTTGTGTTGATGTCACAAAGCTTTTAAAAACGCTTCTATTCAAGGAAGAAGGACTTTGTGTATTTCTTTGACAGCTGAAGTGTAGGAAACCATTCACAGTGCATTGGGCACGGTCCAGAATCCTTCGTGGAGAAGCCAGGACAAAATCCAGCTAATTCAGTGTAACGCTGACAATCGTCCCCGAGTCAGAGTGGGAATGGGTGGGGGACAATTTGCCACGGGGAGGAAATGTCTTATTATTCTCCCTTAGCCTTGAAATCCATAAAAGCCTGCAGTAGGTGTTTGTAGTTCAAAGCAGGAGTGGTGAACACTCTGCTTTACTATGCAGTGTCTCTGAAGAAGCACCTTCTCCACCGCCCCTCCCAAATGGGATTGCATTCCCAGCAGGTCACTTCTCGTTCTGGGAAAAACAGGGTTTGGTTTTGTTAATTAGGAAAACATAATCTTAGTTGCCAAGCTTAAGCTTTTTAAAAGGATGCAGTGGAAAAGACTTCAGTGGGAAGGTGTTTTGAATTAATTGTTTCAAAAACTGCTTAAAATTAAAATTAAATATTCTGCTTAAAAGTATTCTGTATAGTTTTTAAGGTTACAGGTGGGAAGGGGGAACAAAAACTGCAAAGGAAGGAATCCTGAAATCTTGGGCTTTATATTTTCAGAGTGATTTATTGTTTTCAAGTGCAAAATGTAATCTGAGAAAAGCTCATGCAATTTAGAATGCGTATTAGGCAACTACAATTTCTTACTGAAAACCTTTGGTAGTACTTTCAAACGTTTTTTATGACAGTGTAACTCCAATATAATTGGAATAAAATATCATTTTCTAGTGATAGAGGTGTCTCAAAGCTGTAGTCTAAATTATTTTTCATAGTTTGATACTTCTGTACTTCTAAGGAGTTGTGATTTTGGCAAAATTCAGTGTTAAAGTGCTCAAGCATAATATGTGCTTCTGAACCATTTATTTTTGGGCTATTTTGGGATTCTCATTTTTTGGGTGTAGAATCCCTAATAACTTGCCATCATCGCTGGACTCACCACTGCCTTGTTTGTCACACGGATGTCCCTGCTTACAGTTGTTCCTAGAACTGGGCAAATCACTCACTAATTTTGAGAGGGACTAATTTTAGCCTTTACTCCTAAATTAGCTCCCAGCTAGACTCTCTTCTTTGCAGATCTGGGTTGGGGTTGTTTCTTTGTTGGGTTTTTTTTTGTTTGTTTGTTTTTCTGCAAACATTTTTACTGTTGGTTGTTCTGTACGTTCTTTGCTTCTGTTGTTTGCTTCCAGCGGCATGATTTGTCTGGGTTCTGCTCTCTGGGAGTGCCTCAGTTTGTAACAGGAGGAGGAGAGAACGCGATGCTCGTGGCTCTATCAGCTCTTGCCATCAGTCGTCTTAGAAGCGCATTTGCATCGGTATTTGCGAGGCTTCTGCTTGCCGTAGATTTTTTTTCCTTCAGCTCAGTCCTGCTCCCGGAGGCATCGGGACTGTCCCGACGGGGAGCGCGGGTGGTGCTGGTTGAAGGGATGTTCCCGTCCGTGCTGCCCTCGGTCCTCCCGTCATCGCTGCAGAGGGGCCGCGGTGGTTTCCAGGCTGCAAATGGGACTGAGTGTGACTTGTCTGAAAGAAACCCTGGCCTGGCCTGTGTGGGGGGGGTGGTGGATTAATTTTTCCTCAGCAGGTTTAAAGGAAATTATTTCATCCATCAGCAGGTTCTCAGCCTTTTTGCATTTTGACGATGGGCTAAAAGATAATCTCGGGGGCATATATAGAAAGGGGGAATTGGTTAAAAATGAGGCTCACCTTGCTGCAGGAATATCTTATTTTTATCTCAAAGAACAGATTTTACAATTCCTAGTTGCAGTCCCACGAGATTTCGGGTCCTATGCATACAAAAACAACAGATCATCTCATCTGTTTTTTCACTGAAGTGTGATCAAGTTCTGCTTTTCTGAAGAAGAAAAAAAAAAACAAAACTGGAATGATAAAACCTCTGCAAGAAGTACTGTTTGAAAGATGTTGATCCTTAATTTTAGGCAAATAAGGGGCATCATTGCCAACTGGAAACTAGCAATAATTAGTACAAAGAATTTTGGACCTCTGACACTGTGGCTGCCTCATGTTGGTTTTGCTCCTCTGACAGCGAGGCTGTGTGCTTGCTCCTTGTACAGCTTGGTCAGTAGAAGTTGTTTTGAAAATGGTTTATGAAAATTATATTTATTAAATAAAACTTTCACTTCTACCTGAGTCACTGTTTTAATTACGTGTTAGAGGAGAATATGGCAGGGTTAAGTCAGGCTTGCTGTGCCTCAGGCCCAGGATCAGTCAGTAAATGTAGTCCCAGCAGTCTCAGGCTGGAGAGAAATCCACCAGGAAGAAAAGCAAAACCAAACCAAACCCCCCCCAGCTGTCCAGAAACACCCACCCCTACACACCCCCACAGCTGTGTGTGCTGGGGCATGCAGGGGGGTCCCTCCAGCAGCTGAGCTCAAATCAGCTGACCCAGGAACTCGCTGGCCCTGGAGCCCACCATGAGGTGATTGGTGATGAATTCCAGCCTGGGTGTCATTCCCATTTCTCCAGCAGCAAATGTAACCGAGCACTCACTCAGCTGCCCAACCACAGCCCCCTCCTCTCCACACACAACCTTTACAGCCCCATCATTTCCCACCCTCTCAGGGTCCTGGTCCTGCTTTGATTTACAGGAGTCCCTCTGACTCCTGCCAGTTGTCCTTTGAACTCCGAGGAAGGCTTGGAATGTTACATTCTGAACACATACAGTTTGAATGTAGAAAAGGAGGAGTTTTAATTTTCTTGCAAAATATCCAAATTACATTCAGGCAGTTTTTGTTAAGTCTGAGAACCTGAAGACCATTTAGCAGAAGAACTTCCAGTTTAAATGCTCAGACTGGAGCCTGAGTTACAGGTGCCTGTTTAAACTGTCAGGGCAAAATTCCTGATCTTTACTCAAGCAGATACTTCTGCTCATTGGTACTGAACCAGTTACAGTTCTACAAAGCTTAGGCCTATTTCTGCTAAATGAAATTATAATTTCATCAAATATTTAATGCTGTGGTCAAGGGCACCACGCTTTAAAACCCAAACACAGTCACTGTCCCATACTCAAACAAAATCTACAGACATCTGGCAACAGCATTTAAATAAAGTGTGAATGACAAAAGTTTATTAAATGCATTCTTAAAAAATTAGATCTTTCTTAAATAAGGATATCTCAGCACGGATTTCATTGTAAAACAGTTTTGAAGCAAGTCATAAGTTACTTATTAACAGGTCGATAAGAAAAAAAAAAGTCACTTCACTACTGTAGGAGGGTCTTCAGCCACATTTAAACCACTGGAGTGTGGTGTCTTCCTTCACATGCAAGGGAACGGCAGTGCCGAGGGCTGGGAACACCGGCTCCAAGGGGACTCGTAAACATGGACAACAAGCAGTAGGCAAGGTGTTGCAGGAGTTTTTAGATTACTTATCCCCAAAAAGAAAAAAAAAAAAACTCACCACAAAACTGTATTTTATGCAGAAATATTCCATGCTTTTTTTTTTCCCCCCCACTCCTTAAAAGAGCATTCCAGAAATTAAGTCTTACAAATAATACACTGAAACAATGCAGGAGAAGCCTCAGTCATGGCAATTTCACTGGAGCTTTATTGCCTCTGTTGGTAATGAGAGGGATTGTAAGAAGTTACATTTGAACTTACAGAGATATGTAAATGATGTTTTTTTACTAAATATAATCTCGAGATTAAGTGTTTTATATCAGGGCACTTCTAATTTTGTACATATTTAATGTATAAAAACAGGTTACAAACTTGATGGTTTTGCCTTTTTTTTTCTTTTTTCCCCCTTGACATTTGGCAAAATCAAATCGATCCATTTGTGGGGAGATCATCGAATTGAAGACGTAAGCACTTATGAATTAAAGCAATCCAAGGAACCAACTGGCTGCATTCTCCAAAAAAAAAAAAAGAAAAAAAAAAAGAGAGAAAAACCACACAAATATATAAAGGAAAAACACACGTGGCCACATCCGAGCACATTTCAGTACAAAATATTCCCTGTAACCAGGCATTTTTGTCCTTAAAACAACACCCTGTTAAATCAATGTTTCTCTTTCAACTTCAGTCATTTTGAAAAACTTAAGATGCCATGATAGCACAAATAACCCCTTTTCTGCAACATAATAAGTCGAAGTTTTATGTATTTCTTTATAATTACACAGTAATTATAAGCATGTAGTACCAAACTGATGACAACACTATTTTGTTGATCTTGCATTCAAAAGGAATAGTCTTTAAAACACCACGGCATTTCGCCACTGCCCAATCTCAGACTTTTTGGAGGGACAAGTCTGCATTGGGATAAAAAGCAAGTCAGTTCTCCTCTCCAAACACAGCAATACTTGAACTAATCAATCTGAAACGGTACCAAAACCCTCAAGACAGAAAACAGCACGCAGAGATAACCTTGTCGAGCTTTTTTCCACCCCACCCACCCCTGTAATTTCAAGTCCCCGTTTATATTTACACAAAAGGAAATACTGAAAGCAGCAAAACACACAGTTTTTGGCATAGCCAATTCCGGTAGCTGGAGCAAGTTTGCAATGGTTTTGTGGAACTGTATTTTTGGAATAAATGCACAAGTGGATTTGCTAAAAGGGGAGCCAGCCTTAAGGGCAACTTCAGAGAGTACAAATAAAAAATTTTCATCCATTTAACAGTTTTCAATTTTTCCCTAAAATACTTTTAGCATCTGCATAAACGTGTGCTGCTGTTTAGTGCAAGTACCAATGACTCATCTCAAAAATAATTCTGGCCTTATCACGGCACCATTTAGAGCACAAACTCAACCCTCTCTCCTCACTTGTAACTCTGGTCTGTCTCCTCTCCTGGAGCTTCTTTTACAGAGCAGGATTTACCAAACCTTTTCACGAGTCACTAAGTGAGGAGTAAAAGCCCACAAAAGCAGCTCAAGAGTTCTTGTAATATTAAAGAATAATTGCAGCTGATAAAACCTGCTTTGAACCAAATGAACTTGATTTAGTCAAACACAGCAGGACAGTAAGAAGTAGTGATCAACAAAATAATTTAAACAAACAAAGCCAGTGTAGCAGTTTGTATCTGATCTGTGCTTGTTTGGGAAAGCTTTACTCTTAATTTCTGTATTTGGCAACCACAGTGATATGTCAATTTAAGGAAAACTCAACAAAATAACTGAAAAAAGGGTGTCATCCGTAACGGCAGTACCTCTATGTTACAAAGATTTACCTTATCAGGATAATGGTTTCAAAACCCAGATTCACATCAAACTCACCAACTTCTTGTACAACAGGGCCATTTGCTTCATCATACCTCAACCATAAAAGTTACACATCTCAATTTAAAATACTGTATTGTGTAGCAAACAGTTAAGACACAAATTCAGTATATTCAAGTTTTCGATTTCCACAGAAATGAAAAACCTTTCTCTGACAGACAGATAAAACATTTCAGAACTGCAGTGAAATCTGGTTTCTCAGACAGTAACCCAGGGAACATTGGATGCCGTGAGGACACACACAGCTCATCCCACTGATGCTACTGAGCGCTCTGACATCACACGTGGGTGCTGGAAGTGCACAGAGTTGTGTCGCAGCTCAGCTGCCCTCACAGCCAGCTGGGGCACGATCAAACCAGGCAGGGAGGCACCCAGAGACCCCAGGAACAACCACCTTGGGATTTCTGGCTTAGTTCTGTGTTTGTTTTTTCCAGATACTCAAACTCACTTAGACAATACCTGCACTTTTCCAGAAAAGAAAAAAAACTCGGACCCAGGACACTTAAATATATCACTCTTGCAGGAAGTGCTCTCAGTACAGTCTTTGCAACCAGCCCCAAGTGTATATTTAAGGAGATTCTTTGAAAAATGGTTTCGATGTTGATCTGGATAATTCAGATGCCACACAACAGTTGTCTGATGATGACCAGCATTGTGCTTTATGTGAAACCAGAAACCTCAAAATAATTATAAAGCTTCTAGGACTTATGGGAGATGAAACTAGGGTGATCCACCAACCAAAAAATTAATCCATGATGAAATCCACAATGTTGGAATTTTAACGGGCAAGAGTGGTCCAGACTAGAAGAAAAGCCCAAACCACCAGGAGAAGAATGAAATATGATATGGTCCAAGATGTATCCTTAAAGGTTTGTCTCAACCCTCAGCCACATTGTGAGGATTGATCTTCAGTTCAGTCCAGCCAGCAGAAATTGACTGTGCAATTTTCCATTTCAGGTATTTGTACAGACTATGTACACTCTAGAAGGGTCCTTTAGTGCTACACTGTCGTACTTTTTGTCCCAGCAATTTGAGGGCGTGCAAATTCCACAAAGTCATCAATAAGAACCGGCCATGCCCCTAAAAAATAAAAACACCAGAACGTAAGAACCCTGTTCAACAAGCCACTCTTTAAAAGCTTCAGTTCCAAACAAGCTCTTTACTTTCCAGTCTTAAACCAGGCAGAGTTTCTGGCAAAAAAAAAAAAAAGAATTTGATTTCCTTGCTTGAAATTTAAGAGCTGGTTAAAGATTTCTACTTCCTTTAAACCCAGTTAATACACATCTCTTTCAAAGGTCATCTTCCTGACCAAATAAAACAAAAAAATGCCACCCCCATAAAAAAAGCCAACCTGACGATGGCACTAGGACTCCAACTTGACCTGCAGGATGGCAGTAGCTGCTTAAGTAGTGTTGAACACTGGATGGAGCAGCAGCATTCAGAGCATTCTCCAGCATTTACTGCTCACAGCGTGGTTTGCATGAATGCAAAGCTCGTCATCTCTTAGAACCAGCACACTCAGCCACCCCTGAGCACAGCCCAGCACACCCTGGCAGTCTGATGCCCCAGAAGGCTCCTGTTACACTCCATACACTCCTCCACATTCCTTCCCAGGAGGCACTTGAAATACATAACAATATTTCCCACACTATGGGCAGCCATAACCAGAGAGTCCCCAGTCTCGCACATGATGGTCACATGAAGGTTAAAAATAATCATGGGTGGGGTTTTGGGGGGCTTTTTTTCTCCTTCAGATATTTTTATTCCGAATCATTCCAACATAGTTTCTGCCTTTAGTCTTTCTAAGCAGCACGGATTGATGGCAGGCAGCAGCATTCTCGCTGACAGGGGAATGAGAACTGTCCATAATTATCAGATGGAGTTGTAGAAGTTTGCTTCCCTCTGCTCTGGAGCTATCACAAGTTTACAGTTTCCTCCCCTCACTGAACTGATGTGCTGCCAAGCACTGAGGGTGATCAGCTGTTCTTGGCTACAGAGGGGACTGAGAGAGGACAGATCAATACAGAAGTTTACAAGAAACACATTTGGTAGGAAGTGACTTCTGCTCAGAAATCCCTGTGTGCTGCCAGCTTCACTTCTGCATCCTTGCAGGGCCAACCCTCACGTGAACTGAGGCAACCAAGCTTAAAAAACATTCCCAGCTTCGAAATGCAGTAACCAGAGGACCCTACACAGAACTGCCTGGGCCGTGGGTCAGTTCCTTGGATGAAGCTGCCCAGAACTGCTCCCACTGACAGAGAATTCACGGGTTTCAAAGGCACAAAAATCAGGGTTGGTCTCAGTGAGACAGAATTTGTGTCCGAGCTCAGACAGAAGAACGAAAGAAAATGGATTCTAGGAAAGTTTCAGCATTTCTTTTTAAACCTGCAGTAAACAAACAGATGTTTACAACATGCATTAAAGCAGCTCTGACTGGGCTTTAGATCACTGGGGACATTGTAATTGTGCTGTTATTAGACAGCTGTGCCAAAGCAGACACACATTAATGAATGTAGCATAAAACACAGTTAGAAGTTAATGAAAGAAAATGGAAATGTTTACCTTCCTCATCATAGTTAGACATATCATCTGCTATCATTGTACTAAAGTCTAGAAGAAGGTTCCAGGTATCCTTAGGAATTGATCTTTTATGATGTTCCTGTTCAGAGGGGTAGAAAATTTATATTTTTAAAAAAATAAATTAAAACTCTATTACACATTCATTTTCACTGTCTTGGACACATCCATATCCCCAAAACATATTTCTCTAGTACATACTATGAATATCTGGGATTTGGGTCAAGACAGTCTATTTCATCTACTTGATAATTTAAACATGTTTATCTCCCAAGTTTTGAAAATACTGCAATCCAGCTTATGTAAAGATTTAAACTTACCAACAAAAATTTGTTCCACAAGTCTAGAAATTTAAATCTTCCATTAAGTACTAAATTCCAGTAGGCAATGGCCATTTCTAAATCTGTAATATTAAAATATATTACTTTTAGAGATATACATATCAAATATATAATCTCCTCAAGTATCTAACACCAGGATGAACTATATATTCATAAAGGTGAAAAGATTAAACTAATGCAAATATACTCATGGATCCTTTACAAAAAGGAACCATAAATAAAGTGTTACACAAGTATTTTAGATTTTGATGCTATTCCTTGAATATAGAACTGAAAATTCCCTGTATTAATATCTAACATACCCAAAACACACAAGGACATTTCATGTGCCTTTTGCTAAATAGCAACACATCATTAAAAATCAGAGAAATATTTTTTGTTTAGAAATGTTACTGACTTGAAAAGAAAATTTTCAATATTTTGTAGTGAGGTCTGCTTTATTTTTTTTTACATACATAAAATATAATTTACATAAAATTGGCCTTTCATAATTTCATTTTTTGAGTAACCTTATTACAGGTGCTGCCTTTGTAACATGGCCTTTGTCAAGTGCTCATTTCTGCTGTCAGATTTCTCTTGGGGAAAAAAATCTTGAAGTAGCGTCTTTAAGCAGACAGCTGATGGTGTTTGTTGTTGGCATTGTTTTGGTGGGCTGGTTTTGGTTTTGTTTTGGGATATTTTGTTGGTGGCTTGGGGTATTTTTTGATTGTTTTGGTTTTTTTCTGCTATTTGTTGGGAGTCTCTGCATGTTGCTCTTTTTGTTGTTTGGTTTTTTTCCCCGAAGATTCCTGTTTAATTTCTGCTTGCTTGGAATCAGTTTCTCAGGACAACTGAGATATCCACCCTGACCCATTTCAGAGCAGCCTCTCAGGCCCCAGGTGCTGTTAGGAGGGCAGCAGTTAAAAAAAAGAGCCCGGTTAGTCTGGCATGGAAGGGAAAAGAAAGACAACTCAACCTCCCTGGCACGTGCCAAGGGCTAAACCGACATGCATTTACTGTTTAGTAGTGGCAGACAGTGCCTTGTTAGCTGACAAAGGCAATTTAGAACCCAGGTGTGTAACTCTGTGCCCAGTGTCACCTGCCTTACCAGGAATTACCCAGCAATTCCTCTGTGCTTGCACAACAAAACACTGCTCACTGGGAATTCCCACAGTCGGCAGCCTTAGCCAAATACATACAGTGACCCCAAAAGGCTGCCCATGTAAGTGGCCTCTTTGTTTAAAAAAAGCTCTTATCTATTTTGCAGTCTAGCAAATTTGTTCCATGAACAATCCTCTTGTGAAAGAAAATGCACAGGATCAACTGCACCTCAAGAGAAAAAAAAAACAAAACCAACAACCCAACAACACCACTCCCTTCCCCCAGGATGCCCAAATATTAAAAAAACCCAGGGAGGCAGATCTTGGAGATGAAATCAACAGCAAACAAAACAAAGCACGAAATCTGCACTGCTGAAGGGAAAATAGAATGGTGATTGTGAGTTTCTGAACTGTTTAGTATCTGATATTAAAAGTTCTTTTTGAACAGCAGAGTCACATTAGAATGCTTCTGAATAGAATTCAGGAAGGGTTTTCCAGCAACTGCAAAGGAGTTTCAGTGATTTCAGACAAAAGTGTAAGTCTGAGCCTCGAGAAGCAGAGACAGATTAGAAAGACAGTCCCTACTCCTCAGTAAATAAGCTGTGTATGAAAATGGCAAACATAATTCATGACTGCAGAGGTTTGGTATCTGTCTTTAACAGAAGATTCAGATACAAAAACATGCATTTTAGCTCTCAGCTAAAACTACTATTTTTCTAAAAATTAACAGATACAAACTTCAGATGGAGCTGAATCAGTTCCTCGAGGAGACAGATTAGAAAACTAAGTTTTATTTACCTGAGCTGCATTAATGGTGTGCACACAGAAATGCAAGGTCTGGACAGTGATTTGTAAACAATCCCTATAAACAAACTGTGCATTTTGACACGCTTATAGAAATTTGAGATAATTCTTGTGGGTAAGCACAGGCTGTTAAAAAATCCCAGGATACTGCAACCTCAAACTTACTGTATGAGTAGACATAATGCCTTGGGACAAACTACGTGTTTGAAAAGAAATTTTATGAAATAACAAAATTGGAAGTTAAAGATATAGGTTTTACAGGTTTTCATAAATGTAAGAATGCTCAGGAAAATCCTCATGGATCAAACAGGAAAGCCTCCAAGTATATACTCCATTTTGAGTTTTATCCAGAGATGTGCAAGAGAAGCAAACTGTTTGAGATGAACATCAGCTACAAGGTGTTCTCCAATGATATGCAAATATCACAAGAACTTTTAAAACATCCACAGTACTAAAGAATTATGCAAAGGAAATACATTTCCAGAACTGTGCCTGAACTACAGCACAATGTTTGCAAGATTAGAGACCAATATACATTAAAATCAATTTGCAAGTTCCTACAAGCAGTTACTTAGACACACCAAAATGAATTGCCTAACTAGGAGCACTTACTTTGCAGCACTGTACTTCTCCCAGGATTCTTTTCCTTCAGGGTTTCCAGAATTACCCTGCCCTGTTGTAATTTCATGCCTAGAACTGTGCATTTATGAGCACCAAAAGGGCTGGTGAGCATCCAGATTTTAAGCTCAGTTCTACATCACTTCCAGACCCAGACTTGGAAACAAAAGCAATCAGAAAACCTTATACTCTGTATGTGCTATGTGGATCTGAGAAAACTACACTTTGTCACTGTTAAGAGCTTAACCTGCACAAAGAAGCTTTATGATGAATGAGAAATAAAGCAAGGGAATTAAGTTTTCCTGGTAAGTCATTTTTATGGAAGTCTGTTCCATCTGGGACACTCAACAGATTCATTTCTATACGGGACTTGGGAGGGATTCAGAAAAGGAATGCAAGTCTTCCTTACACCTTAGAAATATGGAAAAGAAAATAAAAGGTAAGTACTAAATCAAAGAGTTCTGTTATTCTGCAGCTTTGAGAAAACTAAGTAAAAAGGGTCATGTAATTATGGTATCGTCACAATTTGTTCATTTTTACCACCCTACAGGGAATCTACAAAATGCTCCTGGTTGTGTAAAGCTGTTTAAAGATTGAAAACAACATATAAATGTTACAATGGCAACCATAAAGAAAAATAGTCGAAGAACAAAACCCTGCAACCATTCACACTGCAGGACAAACTCTACACTGACATTTCCCACATCCTAACTTCTACCTTCCCACATTTTCCGTGTTGTAGCAGCCTAAAAAAATTAATCTTTGACATAAGACATAAGAATCAGCCCATTCATCTCTTTGCATGATTCAGACCTGACTACAAGCATGCACAAGTATTTTCCTACTCCTTCACAGTGCTCTTAAGCTACTTCAAGGACAATGAAATTCACAATCCAATTGAAAACAAAAAACAAGGTACAGAAAGATGTTAAACAATGACACAGCTGAAACCAAGACACAATTTTTGCTTATTTACTTATTTTAGGCCAAAAGTTGGTCCATATATAAAAGTCAATAAAACTAAAGCAGAAGGCTCATCTTTACCCAGCCTGTGAGTACAAAGCCATGGCAGTTTTCTGTGGCAGTTTTAGGGCATTTTCTTTACTGAGGAAAACAAACTCACAGATTGCCAAGGAAGAAACTACCCATCATTCAGGGTTTTACTTTTTCTCAAAAGTAGAGCAGTTAAGAAGTTAACAGCTACAGCATCATGAAATGCTAGTTTATGGCTGATATCTCAATTACACTGTATATAAATTAATGTGCATTCTGGCTTTTTAACATCACTGCTCGAAAGAAATTTTTGTTCCCTCATTTTTGAGTAGACAGAGCTCCGGTTTTTCAGTTAGTTCCATCTGAACTGTGATGTTCTGAAATTATTTTTAATAAGTCACTCTTCCACTTCACCTGTTACACTAACCAAAAAAACAGTCAGCATATGAGCCCTGAAATAACGAAGAAAGGATTCAGTGAAGTGAAGGGAGAGGAAAAGCCGTAAGTAGACACCTATTACCAACAGCACAAGAGGTATCAGGCCCAGGATCCAGTAATCCATTTGTACTATTCCAATTCTATTTTGCCAAGACCCTTGCAAGCATTTCTGGTGTTGCAAGAGACTGCACAAGTGTGCTTAAATAGGCTTTACAGCTTCAATTTATTCTAAAAGTAAAAATTCAATTAATCTGTTCAGTGATGCAAATTCTAAGTTGTGCAATTATGTCTTTAATGTAAGACCATAATCCCTTGTGCTCACTGAGGACTGCACACACACAGTGAAAGAATAAACCCTCTCTCCTAAAATTTTGTAGCCTTTATTAATGATGCAAACATTTCTATCAATTTGAACACCTTTAACTGACACCTATCTTTCACAACACAGAGATGTATTTTATCCCAGGGGTGATTACCTTTCAGACTCACTGGATCACAATAATACCTTCACTTCCTGCTCTAATCAGTCATTTCCTATATTTATCAACAAATGTTTATGATTAAGAATACGTACCTAAACCTTTCTGTCCGGGGTTCTTTGCAAAGTTGAAAGTAAACTGATAAAAATCCTTAAATCTTCCTGGCTCTTTTAATTCTTGTTCCATTTTAGGAATCTGGGCCTTCAGTTTTTCTATGCTGTCACATCTGCAGTTTAAGAAGAACGTTTATTCATGAATTACTCATTTTACTATAAAAACATGACTTATAAACAAAAATCTACGAACTGTTTGTGGAATACAATTATCGAAACAAAACTCAGGGTGCCTTTAATGAGTCTGCACCCATACAGCGATATTTCATTTCTTTGTTGTTATTACTTCATGTTGCATCTGCACATACTACCTGATACGTCAGATCCTATAATCCACAAGATTTTTAGAAAAATGTGATAAAGAGAAAACCCAGGTATGCCTGACTGCAAACCAACATCCTTGCTTTACCTCCCTGAGCAGCTCCAACTACCCAGAATGCTCACACAACCCAAGGCCAGGGGCACTCAAAGCTCCCTCCTTTTTTCCCCACGGATCCAGCACACAGACAGCAGATGCATTTTCAGAGAGGCAGACAATGATGCTGGACTCTCAAAAGTCTCTGAGAGGGCAGTGTGACTGAGAATTCCCCAAAACAGGACCCTGGATCACCTCATCTAACACTTCTTGAACACTTACCCCAGCTCAGTCATTCCGTCCATGAATTCCAGCTTTGAGAACTCGCACTGCGTTGCAGCTCGGAATTTCCATGCAATGATGAGAACGGTAATGCTGGCTGGGTCAAGAGCTAGATCGTCACAGAACTGCTGTATACCATCTATACCGATTTTATTTTCATCTTGAGGATCTTTGGGACATAAAATAAGTATCAAGAAAAAAACAGGTATTCGGAAAAAGCCAATTTGTTCAAGTATGTTAAGATACGGAAATGTTTTCAAGAAGCCATTTTGGGGATCAGCCTTTGTAAGTGAGTATTTCAAAAACAAAATTAAATTAGTGTTCTCAATGGTTAAGCTTTAACAATTGAGGCAGTTACTGCAATAAGGCCTCCCATACAATGAAGCTCATGTTATTTTCACTGAGAGACAAAAAAAGCACCACAAACATTTGTTTTCTGCCTAATACTATGCATGATATTCTGACTCATTCCACACAGAGCACAGTGGTTCTCTCCCCCCAGGACACTCAATTATTGGCATCTCTGGTAAGGCTGATGATCTGTGTTCCATTATTAGCAGTTGTGCAGTGTCCCTTAGCAAGCTGTACTAATACCCAAATCTGCCCATCAACCACTAGCCCAAACTGTAGTTTAATGCATTTCCTGGCACCACCAGCATGCAGGAGATGGGACAGGGTAACCTCCAAGGGGAAGTTACGCTGCCCCGTTACCGATGATTCCAAGTCAGCCAGTCACACTCCTCTTTCCACGAAGGAATCAACATCTGGTCTGGAAGTGAGATGCTCATATTTCAACTGCACTAACAAAGATCTACTAATGCAAGCCAACAAAGACTTCAGGAAAATGGTATTTGGATTATGCACACATATGAAAACTGACAGAAAACACAGCACTCAGATTTCTTCCAAGTGCTAAAACACAGGATTTGTCCTACTGCACTGATTCCACTGTACTATTTGTGGGACGGAATCAACGGTTCAACACTGGCCATGTAACAGATAAAGAGGCTTTGTTTTCTGTTACACTCTGGTTGTAATTATCTGATAATAAGCACAAGGTGAATAAAAATTAAGGTAGAACCCATTCCTGGTATGCCACCCTTCATTTTGTTGGGATCAAGTCCTGAGTGATGTGATTTCCCCAAAAGGATCACGTGAAATCCTCATTAACCACTACAACTTCTCACTACACACACAATTCCAGCTCCAGACCCTCATCTTGTGTAAATGTACTTACACTTGGAGCACATAAAGCACCTGCATGTAATCCCTGTGAAGCAGAAGCCTACACATATTCCCTTTCTAACTTGTATTATCAGTAACAGAAAAACAAAGCTGAAAGAGTTGGTTAAGACTTCCCAGCACAGGGGCACAGCAGCACTAATCCACTGTCATTACTATAGACATACAACAAGGAAATAATCCTTAAAATTCAGGGTACTCACCTTTGTATCTGTTATATAGTTGTTCTAACTTCTTTCTGTCCAACGATCCTTTAACGCTCTCTCGTATATAAAGTTCGGGATTTTGGAAAAAGTTGTCTGTTGCAACATCTAACTTCCAGTCATTCTGAGAGAGACAACTCACTGCTGTCTTTTCACTGGATTGTGTGAAGACCATAAACTGACGCACTTTATCCTTCTGTGATGATTTCAACTTGTTCTAGTGAAAACAGACAATACTGTAAATAGAAATATTTACTGGAAGAAAAAAGCAAATAAATGAAAAAACAGTCCTATGCTTTTTAAATCAGGACTTCTATAATTTTCCCAAGCAATCAGGATATCAAAATATCTGAAGAACTGGCTCCAAGGCTGGGGCAGAGCAGGCTGTTGAACAGCTCACCATCACTGAGCAGGAGGCTGGTGTCCATTTGCTCCCAGCAGGACCAGGGCCAGACCTGGCACAGGATCTCCTGAAGTGCCTCTTGATGGCAACACAGGACTAGGCTGGGCCATCCATTTCAGGGAGCTACACACCGAAATACCCTAAAGACTTTTTTTTTTTTTTAAATAAGAGATTTTTCACGTTGAAAGTCCTCAACTCCACCTACATAATTTGCAAAACATTCCTGTGAGGAGGCATTGTCTCCATTTCACAGGTGCAGCAACTGAAGCCAAAAAAAAAAGGGTAGGTAACTGTGCTGCGGGCAGGCGGGGGAGCTGAGTAGCCAAGGTGAGAGCTCTGGAATTCCAGGCCTCCTGCCCAGACCCAGAGACATCCATCCCTCTGCTCTAGCACAGAACTGCTGCCAGCAACTGATCGGCACAGAGGGATTCCCAAGGACGTTTCTGATGAGGAGAAGCACACACAGCATGTCAAGGGTATGAGTTACACAAAACCAAGTGCTGATCAGGAGAGAGCAACCACACTGAGCTACATCCTAATTCAGTCCTGAAGTTCACTCAATACAGTCAAAGCAAACTCCCAACACTACAACTTGGTAAACAGAAGTTCTGAGAACATTTTAAGTCAGCAGTGGACTTCCTACACGGCACAAATATTTAATTTCCAGTTTACCTTGTATTCTAACCCAAACTTGCATGTTCTGTTCATTACTGTAATTTCCATGGCTCCTTCTCAAGCAGTACGGGGAAAAAGGATAAAGAAAATCCCAAGACATGACAAACTATCCTCAGCCAAAAAATGAATGGTTTAGGAGCAGAATGAGCTCTAACTCTTCATTCCAAAGGATAATTAGTGTCCAAGCACATTATCATTAAAACAAAGAATTAATGCTTCAGAACACAAATTCATCTGTCCTAAAAGTCAGATACAGCTTTCTGTAGCTTGATAACAATGAGTGTGAACACTATTATTTGTAAGAACAGTGAAATAACCAGATTCAGGGTTATAACATTAAAAAAAAAAAAATACAAGAGCATCACATTTGGTTTAAACTGATACCCACATAATACATTAAAGACACCAATATCCTTTAAGTTCCCTTTAAAAAAAAAAAAAAAAAAGCCCCTCCAAACCAAACCCACCCTACATCTTCAGCACTTTGCTGAAGCCAAAATTTTAGCTCACGCTGCAGACTTAACACAGTGATATTAGTTAGGCTACATCATTTTTAAAGTTACGATGTGTTGCTGCTTTAATTCAGTCTCTTGAACAACCTTATGGATCTTTTACTACAAACACGTTTCTGAAACTCAGATTTTCCAGAGCAGTTCCAGGTAAAGGCCAGGCCAGGAGAGCAGTTCCTGAGCAGCCCCAGTGCTGCCTGTCTGTGCACTCCTGGCTCCACAACAGACACTCAGCACCTCGCAAAGTGAGCTCAGAGCTCCCCAGAAATCACTGCGCTGACAAATCCACGTGGAATGACTTCCAGAAATGACTAATGCGTTTTTAGCTGCAGTTTTTTTAAAATGTATTGTAAACTCAGAACTATGAAAACAAACCTTTGAATCAAATCCCAAATGAAGATGAAACAATCCCAGATTTAATGTTCTCTATCAATTACCAGCTTCCTCTAATCGGTTCCACAGAGCCAGACTGCTGCATCACCAGGCTCAGCTGCACTACAGGGCAGTCACACTTAATTACCTTAGCTTTTATTTTCTTCCTTTTTTTTCCCTTTTTTTTTTTTTTTAACAAAGCTGGTGCCTTTAATCATTAGGTTTTTGTTTGTTTTGATTTATTTTTAACATGCACAGACCTTTTAATGGTGAGTCTTCTGCAAAGCCTCAAGAGACTTTGTTCTGCCCTGCTCCTGGCAAGGGTAAACTCTAAAAGCAGTGATGTACCACTAGAAGTCATGGAAAAGGTCTGAAAGGGATTCACTGTGGATGCTCAGGACCACAGAAGGTGGTGTGTTTTGCATGTTGTCACAAAAGGAGAACGCAATTTATTACCAAAAATTGCAGCTTAAATCCCTTTTATGATAAACTTTAAATCCTACATATGCACATGACCTTTTCCCGTGCTTGGGGCTCCCTAAGTTCATTGTAACAACATAAAACCTTTCAAAAGATCAAAAGTGCCAAGAGTCAAGCAGCTAATTACACTAACCAGTACAGCATTCGGTAGTATATTAAGATGCAATAAATCACACTGTTCAGCCATAATCTTTTTCTGGAATAATCATATTTTTACTGGTCAAATATGAGTTTATTTTTAGTAAGGAAGTGCCAAAGCCCTTTTGGTGTATTTGATGAATGTTTCCACAGCAGCTCCCCATCCTCAGTGACTGGACACTCTTCCAAGGCCCACTACAGGACAGCAAGAGGTGGAATTACTGCTGAGTTTTTATTATCCCATTATAGCTCTTCCTTCAGCACATTAAAAACCCACACTTCAAGCAGGAACAGGTTCCAAACCTTCTGCACTTTTAGGACTATTTCTAGAAGCCGAGTGCTAACAGTCTGTTATTAAGTGCAACACAGCAGCCAGAGCACCCCATAACCTTTAATCCTACAGTCATCAGGCAACAAATACCTTACACTGCAATTGTAAGCACCACAATGCAACTCAATCCACTGAAAACATCTCCACTTCAACACCAGCTAAAAAGGAAGACAGAATTTTATTTAACAGATATCTGTCTTGCTAATATATACAAATAAAAACCAATGGAAAACAAATAAAACAAATTAAAAAAATGCCTAGTATTTCTCTTTGGGTTAGGGGTAAAAGGAAAAATTCAGATTTTCAAGCCTTTGATCAAATCTGTGTGGTACCCAAGCTACCTTTCGTAACACTGATGTCACGAGAGAGAGAAGGTGACCTTACTTTTCAAACTGAGTAACTTCTCCAAATGAAAAGCTGCATTATGCAGATTAATAAAACTACACTAATGCTAATGAACATCTGATTCTACAACAGCAATTTTAAAATTAAAATCTTCCCCTTACCATGAAGTACCAAGTTTGAATATTCTAATTCAATAACCTTTCCTTGATCAGCTACTTCAGTGAAAGATTACAAATTTAAAAAAAAAAAAAGAAAAAACCACACAAAACCAAACAAACAAACACCAAACAAAACACCTTGGGCTTTTATTTCTCTACAGAACAAGAAATGCTGGAACTGATCTACCAAATCTGACCACAACATTGTTTTTCGGTTTCTTTACACTCAGTTTTTAGTCAGCTCAGATTCAAATATCAGCTCTGCACACTGCTCAACAACATTTTCTGGATAGCTGATATCCAAACGAGGGCTCCACTCTCCTGGATAATGTCCATGGGAAAGAGCAACGACCTTCATCCCACACTGCCCGGGCTGGAGAGCTGGGAATCCCTGCCCAGAACCTGCTCCTGGACTTTGCTCTAAGGTCACACGTGCACCACCCGGACAGGCAGTGCACGATCAGTTCTGCTGCCCCAAATTCCTCCCGGCCCCCAAAGAAGGCATTCACACAGTCACTCCAGTGACTGCCTTCCACCTTTCCCTTCCCAGGCATCGACAGAGCCGATCCGATTCCTGCTATTCATTGCTAACTCAGGGAATCTGCACGATGTGACATCTGCGCTTTTGTTTCAGGCAGGACTCAAAGAAAAGCCTGTTAAGTTCTCACGCACGTGACAGGTAAAAAGCCTTTTCTAAAATAGTATCAACCTCCAACAACTCTAGGCCTTTGTACTGCCTGCATTTAAACTCCAGCCAGAGCTCTGGCTGCGGGAAGCATCCCTGCATTTCCTAAGGACCCCACTGACGTCAGGGCAACCCCGGAGTGACTCCAGCCCGCACACCACGGGCTCGGCATCGCAGAACCTCACAGGACTCCAGCGCTGTCGAAGCTTTATGCGGCACTAATGGTCAGGAGAACATCCCCCACAGTGCCCGAATCGCTCCACCTCGGGCCGTATCCATTAAAGGACACGACAAGACACCTGCAAATAGCCCCGTTTACTGCTTGTACTCATAAATACACGGCTAAAGCCTAAAAGGCAAAACAGGGAGCGTTTTTGTTCGATAAGAAAACAGAAGTTAATCACAACAGAAATCTGTGAATACACTGGAGTGCATTTTAATGGCACACATTTATACTACCAAAAAAAAAAAATCCCAGTTAAAGACAAAACAACTAAAGTAGATAGCCGTAGTTTCTGCACAATGTAAACAAACGTCCTTTAACTACACTTTACTTTCCAAAGCAGTTTCTCTGAGAAGTAAGACAATCAGGACATTTTTAAGCTTCAAGTTTCAAACTGATGGGAAATCTGCAGTGGACCAGAAAAAAACCCAAACATCTACAAAGTCTGCTGAGATACAAAACCCAAGTTAAAAATCACAAGCAACATAAAATTAAAGTTCCTTTTTACACCTTCTCATGTTCTTGTAGTGGATAAAATCATTTTAGTACCTGCATGCAGGCGGAAGGTCAATATATAGCCACACAGAAGACTGCAGAAGATGTAATGGTAATTCACATTAACCTGAACAGTGAAGGAAGTGCCAAAAACTATGGCTTTTCCAAATAAAAAAGGACAAAATAAAGCAGTCGGTTGTTTAGCATTCTTAGCTCTGGTCTGGGGCAGAAACTCTATTCAGCCCTTAGAAGCTGCATTCATGCCATCTATTTGCATTGGCACCATAAAACATGAGTAAAATATCAAGAGCTACATAATAAATTTCACACCTTGCTCTCAGAGTAGTTCATATTTCTGAATAATTTTTTCATGGCTCTAGTTAAAAGTGATTTTACAGCTTTAGTTCAAAGGGATCTCTGGTAAGCTAAGAGAGGAAACAAGATCATGCACCATCTTGTCTAGCACTCCGACTGCTCTAAGTGCAATGCCAAGAATCTACAAGTTTTACTACGGGACAGCAACCCCAAAATATTTAATATCAACAAACTGCTACAGACATGAATATGCACCACAGAAAATAGCCCTGCAGAACAGCCAGTTGAGTTAAACACTGCATAACAATGTCATGAAGTACAATAACATTACAAGAGACAGCGTCATCAGACATGGAATTCTTGCAATACTGAATTTTACGACTTCCTGTCAGCTGAGGTTTACAGTAAGAAATTAAGTATTTATCGGCATAGAAATATTCTTCAGAGAACACAAACTGGATAATGTACACAGAGACAAGGTTAGCACTTGGCTAGATATGGATTCTCACAAACTTGCCTGGGGTACCACACATAGTCCTTAATTCCTTAAATTGTTCAGAATAGTACAGGTAGTATGCCTTGATTTGTGGGCACAGCACATGTCCTCATGATGAGGTGAAGCAGTAACACCCTAACAGGGGAGGTGAAGGGCACCACTTCCACAAGAGCTGCTCAGCCAGCTCCAAGGAGTGGGTGACAGGCAGATTGCCCTCAGCAATCCCAGCCACACTGCCAGGGTGTCCCTGAGTGCCGGACAGAAACTCTGGGCAAGTTCCCTAAAAGGCCAGAGTGAGCCCACCAAGCTGTGTGGGATCCCTTCCAGATACGCACACAGGCAGCTGTAAGGCAGGAAGCCTCAGTCCTGACGGCACTGGCCATTTGGGCACTGGTGAGACCAAGTGAGAGCCAGCAGTGCTCCAACCGGCAGTGCTACAGAGGCAAGGAGGAGCCAGGCCCCAAACCATAACAGCATTTACTGTGCTGGACAAGTTACCTGGCCCCAGGAACCAGGCACAGCCACTGGAAGGACGAGCCAGAGCAGCAGGGCACAAGGGCAGGAAAATGGGACACCTTTGGATCTCTGTGAAGAAGTCTCCCTACCTTTCCCCTAACCAATGAGAGGGTTTTGACTTACCACAAGCAGAGGTACAGAATCCTGTGCCCAGGCACTAGAAACAATCCTGTATTTACTACTTCTGCAAGCTGTAGCCTGTCATTTAGCTCCACTTCAGCGTCTATGTCATCCTTTCACCTGGGTGTTGGAGTCAACAGGCACAACCTGGAACACAGTTGTTTGCACAGGGCCAAACAACTCTGCTCGGGGCCATGACTGGAGTATCCACCTTCTCCCTCCAGTCTGATGAATACCAATCCATCAGGATAGAACTGCTACACAGAACAGGGCTGCTGGTTCTTCAGTTTGGTGTTTCCAAGAAGACCAAGCATGAGATAGGATTCTGCTGTTTCTCACAAAAAGCTATTCTCAGAATAACGTCCCTCACTATTTCTGTAACTTGGCCACTTGCTACAGCACTGTTCAATTTAAATTTCTAACCACGTAGCCAGCCAATAAAATATGCATGTACAAGACATCAACAGTGTATTTACTTTGCATACCTACACTAGATACACTGTGAGACAACTCTAGGTGATTTTTATGGAAAAAAGTCTTCATAAAGAGTTGTGTAATGTTACTCTTTAAGTGCTATTTGAGACAGTCCCAGACCTGAAGAATTACAATAAGACACCTTTACCTATTCTTAAGCTCTCATAAAAAACGCAAGTGAACATCTACATCAAAATATTCAATTAAAAATTACACTAGTGACATAGCAACAAGTTTATTAGAGGTCTCCACACCACTAATTTAAATGCTGGCTAACCAAATTTTTATGCCTACGTAACTCCATCAATTAAAGGTGACACTGTAATTTTTTTAATATGTTTTTAACACAACTTGACAGAATAGTATTAACAGCAGGTGTAAGATAACCTTATACCAGTAAGTGTACACCAGTAGATCTTAAGACTCCCTCCTACACCCTTCCTAAGACAATACTGCTGCTATAGAAAAGTACTAATTTTAACTGTACAGGTGCAGCTAAAGCTGTACAACGTTTGTATACGGAGAAGGCTTAGAAATACAACTATAAACTTGTTCCATCTGCTGCATAAGACACTGTGCAAGAAACCAATAAGGACCCCTCTTATTTAAAGCAAAAGAATGTATTTTTCTTTTGTTTAGGCAAAAAACCAGCAAATTTTGTTCCAACCGCTGCAGTTTCCCTCTAGAAGAGGGAAGGGAGAAAGTCAGTTGATTTGGGAGTCCACGGCAAATCCTCAGCTACAATGAAAGCAATATTACAGAGAAAATACAAGAGAGGCCTTTATAAGGTCCCAAGACCTTTGCAAGGTCCTCCTTTACAACACTTCTGTGAATAGGAGCCTCCTCAAAACATAAGAACAATTATCCAGAAATTCTCCAACATAACCCCAGCTTAAGGAGCATCAACACGCCCAAGTTTTCCCCGCGAACCGACAACACTTAATGGGATCTGAGCAGCCCGAAATCCTGAGGAAAAACCCCAGGCAGCCCCCGGCTCCTGGCAGCCCCCTGCTCTCCCTCCCAGCGCTGCCGCGGGCACGGGGCAGGCTCGGGGCACACAGCGCGCTGCCCACAGCTCGGCCGGCCCGCGCCGTGCCCCCGGCGGGGCTGAGCCCTCGCACCAGGTGCCAGCGCGCCCCTCCCGCCGTGCGGGGCCTCCGGAGGCCTGGGCGGGATCCCGGCGCCCCCCGCTCAGGCCCCTGCCCGGAGCAGCCCCCGCCGCGCTCCCCGCGGCCCCGGCGCGCCCTCCCGGCCCTGCCCGGCGGGAGGACGCGGAACCCCCGACCCGGCACATCAAGCCGGGCTGCGGAGCCCCCGCACCGGCGCCTCGGCCGCTCCCGGGCACCCAGCGCGCCACGAGCAGGCCCCGCTGCCCCCGGCCGGCCCCGAGGCGCCGCGCCGGGCCGGGAGCGGCCCCGGGCGGGCGCTCACCATGGTGGGGGCTGTGCGGGCCTCTCCCCTCCCGGCTCGGGCGGACTCTGAGGGCGGCGGCGGCGGCGCTTCCTCCGGCGGCGGCTCCGGCTCCTCACGGGCCCTTCCGCCGCCTTCCCCCGCTCATGCGCAGTGCGGGCCGGGAGCCCTGGCGGGGGCCGGCCCGGCCCGCTGTGCCCGCAGCGCCGGGAGCGGACGGAGCTCCGGGCTGAGGGAGAGGGCACCGCACCGGGGGCTCGGCCCGGGGAGGGAAGGGGAGAGTCCCCCCCAGCTGTCTGGGGATGTCGGGGGAGGGCTCGGAGGGGGCAGTCGGGGGTGGGAGGTCCCAGCGGCTCCTCACACCGGCACCGGGTGTTCTATCGGGAAAGCTCCTTGTACGTTCTTATTTCTTCAATATCAAAAATTAGGGGTCTGGTGCGAGCGCCTGTGCCGGCCCCGCCGGGCTCCGGGGTCGTGGCCGCCGTTCCTGGGGGGGCCTGGGCTTGGAAATGGGGCGAGATGGGAAAATCCCTCGGGCTTTCCAGGATGGCTTCGCGAGGGAGGCTGAGGGCGTTTGCGGAGCAGCCACGGAGACCTCGGGACGGCGAGGCCTCGGAGCAACACCTTTCGGGCATCTTCGTACGGGAGCGCCTCCACACCTGTAAGATTTCCCTGATCTCCCTGCTCCTGGCTGGGATCCCCTCTGGGCGCTGTGGACAGATGCAGCCCTTCAGATCTGCTGTCAAAAGAGGGTGCAGTGGTTAAATCACAGTTTGTACCAGCATCCCAGACAGTTGTTTGTTTCCCAGGAAAGCTTACTCTACCTACCGCAGACTTTTGGCAGCTGAAGAAGTTTGGGGAAGCAGAATATTTGCTGATAAAACTCACAGCAGTGGCAAACTGCTGTTGTGAGGGACAAAGGTTTGAGATTTGATCTTGCTCTCTCATCTCCTGCTGAGCTGGGAGCTGTTAAAGTAAGCTTCTGTATTTATATTACATGACTGGTATGACTGCACACACTAGAAGGAAATTAGGACTTCAAAAAGACATTCCTCATAATAGATTTTCAGGGTTTATGTGTGTATTTTTATAGAAAAGGGTCTAATTTGCTACTTGCTTACTTTTTTAAAAATCAAAGAAAAGCTTAGATGGAGTGTGAGGAGTTAAATCGTGTTTGCTGAGGAAAATCAGGCCTGTGAAGTGTCCAGTTGTGCTAGTGTTCTGAAACAGGGAAATTGTCTGGATATTAAACATATGAAAATAAGTGTGAATGCAGCTATCCTGAGAGACTGAAGTTGCCTGCATACCTTGAACCCTCCCAAAAAGCATGTTTTTGAAATTGAGGATGGTTGCAGAGTGGCCAGTGAGAACAGCCACAAACACCTGCACACCAGCCCAGTCCATGTGAACCACGGCAGGGGGGACAAAGCCAAACCTGAAAATCTATCTCATCAGGTTACCTAATTGCCATCACTCTGACGTGCTGTGACAGCCCTCCTGCGATCTGGAAACACAGTTTAGACCTTCTGGAAAATTATTGCGACATGTAACAATAATCTGAGAGATGAGCTGTGATTGCAGTGGATTCCTCAGGACAGAGACAGGATTTTTAAGTGGCTTGTTTTTCCCTAATGCCTGCAAGCCTTGCTGCTTTTCTGTATTGCAGGGTCTCTTGGTGGGTTTTTGGAGTGTCTGGGGGCACACTGTGTTTGTCTTTAGTTTCTTGACTGACTTGTGCTTTGATCTCCCTAACTTACTAAATCCCTCTATATTATGAATTCCCATTGTGTAAGGTATGGAAAATCATACTCGACTGCTTCTAAGCAGGGCAGATAAAAAGATGATTCAGTGATATGAAGGTGAAATATAAAAAAAAATATGTGAAATGCAGATTGATGCTATTCCCAGTGTGCATGCTACTGGTTTTTTGTTGTTTTTTTTTCCTGTTTAAGTTTACTTATAAGGTGGAACTGTACCTGAGAAAAGGAGTACCTTCGTACTGCCATAAAGTTGTAAGTCTAGTGTCTGATTTTAGTGGAAGCTGCAGTCTTCTGTCTTGATTTCCAGAGTGCTTCCAGGGTATGTCTGAATTGCTGAACCAGAAGTTACCTTACCCAGAGCTCTTGGCTACCATGGCCAGGCCATTTGGTGCCTCAGCCTGAGCCAGTCTGATTCGACTGAGGTACCTTCTCTGTACATGCCACACTACAGTAGGCAGGCACAGACCTCAGACACAGCCAGACTGCCCCAGTTCCACTCATATCCACACACCCACGGGCTGGCTGTACCTCTGGAGATGGAGATCTGCATTTCTGTGATGTGTGTGCTGTCTGAACCTCACCCTCTGCCTTTCTGAGCAAAACCAGATGCTTTGCAAAGCAAGAGGCCCCACGAGGCCACCAAAAAGTGCATTTGTTCATATTCAGAGTAAGGTGTCTGAATGGGGTGTGTTCCAGGTTCCCTTTTGTACAGCTCCCTGCAGGATGAACCCCAGGTCAGAGCAGGGACACCCAGCTCTGCTGCTTGTAAACATGACACGTGCACCCCGTGATACAGAGTAAAAGGAAATATTCATTGTGCAATCTGCAGGCAGCATAATCACTGTGATCACACTAACATGATGACTTGTTTAATTTATTTTAAGGCTGACACGCTTGCCTTGTTTTGCTGTGTGGGCCAGTGATGTTTTATCATCTCATGTGAACCCTGGGAGAACCAGGCAGTGATCTTTTTTTAAATCCAACTGTGTCAAATGCATAACTCTGAATATAACATTGAGCTGCTTTACCCAGACAGAGGAGCAAGTCTCATGTTCAGTCAGTGCAGAATCTATTTCGTGTAATCTCCTTGCTGAGAACTTCCACTTACAGCACTTTCTGAGTAAGAGGCCCAAAGCTTTATGAAGTGTAACAATAACCTGGGACAGCTTGGCCTGGAAATGCCTTTCTAACCCCCGCATCTTTTTGTCAGCTACTTTATGCTCTAAAAAGTGAAACCATGAATTCATCTTACACTGATGGGACAGCCATGCAGTGGTTATGACTGAGGCCCTTTGCCTGCAAACTGACCACATGTTTAACCAAGAGAACAAAGTCCCATGAACTGTCCTGCACAAGGAGATTTAACGCCACTCTAAAGACATGAAGTTCCTTGGCATCCTCAGGTACAGACCCAATGGTCTGCTCTGTTTTGCTGTTCAGCTGGTACAGATGGAATGTCCTTATCAGCCCATAATGGGTTTTTTCCCCCGCTCTGAAAGAAGCACAGAGGAAGTAAACAGTGTGAGTCCTCCTGTAGGTGTCTGAGCAATTCAAGCTGCAAAGTGACACCACCAATATCAGAAGATTGTTAATAGGTTGCAAGGAAGGGTGTTTACCTTCTATTAAGTTTTTCATCCTTCCTGCATTACACAAGAGGTTAACAAGTTACTACACCCAGTCCAAGGCACTGTTAGGAGCCACGTTCCACATGACAGTGTCTCTGGGAGGGAGCGGGACAGATTATTGTGACAAAAGAAGCAAAGTCAGGTCAGTGAGCCTGAGAAAGTCTGAACATTTCTCATGCACTCAACCATACCCTGGCAGGCATGAATAAACTGCAACTTTCCAGGACACCTAAAGGCAACAGAATGCAGGACTTCTGGGTTTTGGTTTCTAACTCAGTAGTACTGAGATACATATACTAAAATCCAGGCATTTCAAGTAACATGGATTAAGAAATGAAGAGCAGTAAGACATAGCAGGTTGATTTTTATGAGATGCAGCCATTTTTTAGTTCAGAACTTCTGTAAAACAAGGTATGATCTTTGTAGCCAGATTGGTTTGAAATTTCCCAAGCTGTAATCCAGAGAGTGCCATCACAGCTTCAAGATTAAAACCTACACCTTTTAACTGTAAGCAGCTTTCCCTTCTCACTACAAAGAATTACAGCTGATTCCAAGAATTGAGGAGACAGAGACACACTTATATCCCTATCCCAGTGATTTTCTGTATGTGCCATCTTTAGTTGTTCTATTTAGTAAAAATAAGCCATCCCAATTCAGAGCACAGATTTTGATATTAAGATACAAAATGGTAATTTAAGTTGCATATATGGGAGGTAGAGCCTTTTGCCTTGGAGGTAGGCAGACTGCAGGAGTAATGCAGACATACAAAGTAAGGGTAGTAAGATGGCTCCTGTCATACATGTCACAGGCATTCAGCCTTTTCCAGTCCTCACACTGTCCAGCAAACTGTTTTTGTGGATCATGTTTACACAACCCAGCCAGTTCTCCTACCTAAGCAGCAAACTGTAACCTCCACGCCCACACCAGCATCAATACAGTGGGGCAGACTTGAAGGAAAACATTGCATTAACCACATCTGTATATAACAGTTCTGGGTTTAAACTGTTTCATTCTAGTTTGTGTTTTATCTCATTTTACAACTCCGTAGAGCAGGAGCTGTGTCTTATGTTTCTGGGATGCTGAACGGGACACTGGGCAGGCCTGGGGTCTTTGGCTGGAGGTACCACACCAGTACTGATCACTGAGTGTTCCTGTGCGTGCCAAGGCAGGACAGGACAGCCCAGAAGAAGATACCACTTCCCTTTTCAGAGGGGAGAAGGAGGGATGCAGCTCTCTGAAGCAGTCTTTTTCACCAAACACTCTTTGGAGCTTTGCTGACTCCAGTACTTAACAACTCCTGGTTTCCCTGCTTTTTTAAGTGAGTAGGTTGGCTGCCATTCACAGAGACCAATTACCATTTCAAGAGCAACTTTTTGGCACCAGAACTATTTATATGGAAAATGGCCTGTCATAGTTTAACCCAAGCCAGCAGCTGAGTCCCATGCAGCTGCTCACTCACATCCAGTGGGATAGGAAAAGAAGGGGATCTGCCGCTTTATAGCTTGATGGCTTTAGGGTACACTGTACACAGGTATCTCCTAGAGCATTACACTCCTGTGCTCTGTCTGCCAGGACATCTGATCCACACAGTCCTGTAAACTCAGCTGTCCCTCCCCTCCACCTGGCTGGAGGCAGGGCCCCTCCAGTACTGGTTTTAGGATTCCCTACTTCTTGTAAAAAAGGAATTAGAATTTCTTTCCATAGGATCAGGAGCAAGATTAGCCCTTCCTCACTGTCTTGGAACTGCCCACTGGACACTGGAGCAGCAACTTTCCTGGAAGAACCTCCATTTCTGATTGTTCTTCTCTGATTCACAGCCAGCAATTCTATCATATCATAAGCCAGTGTTACAAAGTACAAGAGGATCAACCTTAGCCCAGCCCCCAGAGGTGATAAACAGCACAAAGGGAACACACACACCAAGTAAGGCAATGACGCAAACCTGAGAACAAGAGCAACAACTCTGAGAACAAACAAATCAACGCTGTGACCAGTGACTATTAAATTAATATCATGAATGCTTGCAATAAATTCGTTTTACATGCTGTGGTCAGATCTGTTGTTATCTCCACCCTTTGTGCCCCACACTGGGTGCCAAAAAGGACTGTCATAGTTTAACTCCAGCCAGCAACGAGGTCTCCTCTGTACCACACAACTGCTTGTTCACCACCCACCACCTCCTGCTGGGACGGGGAGGAGAATGGGAAAGAGAGCAGTTAATAATTGAAATAAAATTGAATAAATAATATTACAGCTGTAATGAAAACCAAGACAACAAAAAGAGAGCAAGAAATAAAACCAGAGACAGACAAGTGATGCTCAGTACAGGTGTTCAATCCCCACTGACCGATGCCCAGCCCATCCCCAAGCAGCAATCAGTGGCTCCTGGACAACTTCTCCCAGTTATACACTAGGCACGGTGTTTTGTGGTATGGAATGTCCCTTTGGCTGCTCTGGGTCAGCTGTCCTGGCTGTGCTCCCTCCCAGCTCCTCATACACCTGCTCGCTGGCAGAGCGTGGGAAACTGAGAAGTCCTTTCCTTAGACAAAGCACTGCTCAGCAACAACCAAACCAGCAGTTTGTTACCAACATCATTCTCACACTGAATTCAAAACACAGCACTGTTCCAGTGACCAGGAGGAAAGTTAACTCCCAGCTGAAACCAGGACACAGACGAAAGCTAAAATCCAGCTATCACAATTTTTAAGCCCAGCAGGACTCCAGACATGTTTTACCTGCTTATTATTCCTATAACAAAAAATACGGATATTCAACCAGAACATCCATGTTTATTTTAACATGGATTCATTGTATAATCATCAGGTTTCAAGATAACATAAAATGTCTCAAAAATTTGCTTTCAGAATCCAGGCTTTCTTCTCTTTAGAAATACAATCAGTTCCACATAGAAACAAATGTCAAGGTTTCAATTATCAATTTCTGCAATATTGTTTTTTTTAATACAGCGTCATTTGTGTGTTTTATTTTCCAAACAGAATTCTTAGGCAGAAGGCTTTGCCCCAGTATCACAGAGGTACTAAGTGATATTTACCTGTGAAGCATTCATGTGTAAAAATCTATATCTGGAACACAACTGTACAAGCAGTTAAAGTATCTGTTGAGAATATACCTCATGTAAAAGCTGGAAGTTCAGACCTTAATCCATTGTCATTGTCCAGGAAACACATTCTACACAGCACTGTGCAGCTTTTTACAAACAGAACAGACAGAACACAGACAAATACCTCCTGATCTGACTGAAAAGAAGGATTATCAACAGAAATTAATATACCTGTTTAGTGCACTGGTTGATATGTCATTTGAAACAGTACAACTTGCTTTAGTAAAAGAGCTGCATTCTCAGATCAACCGATGTTTATCCCTAACATTGACTAAATTTTAAAGGTCCTGCCAAAAAACTCTTGAATATTTGGTTTTTAATCAGCATGAAGACAAAAGCAAGGATTTTCTGGTAAGGACCGAGTACAACCATTACAACAAAGGATACAATACACATTGGAAACTTTCTAACTTTAGTATCGATATTTGCTGTATAAAAGGTTAAAAACCAACCTACAAGTACAAATTGCCTACATCTGGAATTACAGCTTTACCAACAAGCATAGAAAATTATTTATAAACCACTGTGTTCACAAATTTTGCAGTGTTTTGGTTGCCATCAACCTCATTCAATAGGAGGAAACACAGGCAATATCCACCAAGCGACTTACCTGAAGTCACCATGAATCAGTGGCTGGAATAAGAACAGTTCTGCCCTCCTGCTTTCCACTCCCTGTGTCCTAATCACTGATCCAGCATGGACTCAGGCTCCAGGCCACAGATCTTCCCTGGGTATAAACCAAGCAGCCACTGGAGAGTGCAGGAGAGATGGAGATCCCACAGGGGTAACCCAAAGTTTCCTCAAGGCTCTCATTTTGGTCTCATAAAATTCCTGCTGGGCAGGATGATCCACACCTGATCCCACAGGCTGACCAGCAGGCTCGTGGAGAGTGTTACTCCCTGATCCTGTCTCACAGAAGCTGAGTCTGAACACCAACACCCTCCTTCTTTCCTGGGGACAATCAACTGTGGCTGAACTACACGTTCTGTGACCCGGCCCCCTCTCTCCCATGGCAGCAAGAGGAAATCAGTAGAATCAGTTCAGATTCATTGTTACTGGAACATCCAGTACAGCACAACTTGAAAAGGTATATTGATAACAGATCACAGGCAGAGATGATCCTTTTAGCTTGAATACTAAAATACTGATTTTAAACAATTACATTTTCTTCTTTCTTAATCTACCACTAAGTGTTCTAGAGACAACAGTTTAGTTCAAGCTGTTACTATCATGTGCTCCTTAGCAGATCACATTTATAACGCAAGATTTTATTTGTAATAAACCAAGGATTTCTAAATATTTTGTACATCCCATGTTACAGGATAAACCTGACTTTACTAATTCTTTGAGCATCTCGAAGTTCAATTAAATCACATTGCAGTAAAACATCTAAAGTGTGCAAACTGTGACAGTGACTTCTGCAAGAGATTTTATTCTGAAATAAACACAAAATCAATCTCAGTGGAAAAAACAAGTGAGGGGAAAATGAAAACTGGTAACATTATTTGTCTCCCTTCGTTCCTAGGGGAGGACATTTTGTCAGCTTCCAGGGAACACGTTCTCGTCTCACTGGCTGCACAAGCTGTGCAGCCTCAGCGGGCACAGAACCTCACGCTGGGAGTTTCAGGGGTTTGGTACAGATTCAGTGTGGGAAAGTAGGTCTAGAAACACAGCCCTGTCATGTAGAGAGCAAAAAAATAAATGCCAGGCTGCAGGGGCTCATGTTTCTACATGCAGATCCAATTTCTAGATAAAACAAGCCACTAACCTTACCTGCAGTGAAGCCCATCACAACTGTCTGGATTTCTGCCTCCCAAATGTGATCTGCAGATTGTGGTCATCATCATCAGATGATACAGAAACAGCTGCTTAAAACCCTCTAATCTAATGCATGGACAGAAGCAACCAAGGAAAGAACAAAATGGAGAAAAATAAAAACAAACATTCAAAGTTAAGCTTAATTTTTATTTGGCAGTAAATAAAAATCACTGTGGCAATACTCTACAAGATGATCACTGTAATTTTTTGTTAGGTGGCCATAGGATTACAAGGAAAATTGATAAGTATTACAGTATGCTTTTAATATACATCCAGAGCCAATTGTTTTTTATAATGTTTTTCTGCATTGCAGGCAAGGCTGCACAATTATAGAGGCAGATCAGAGAACTCCCCATGATGCTGTATATTGATTCAGAAATGAGATTTCAGGTAAGTGTAAGGATCCACTTGCACTGATCTGACTACAAGTTTGTGATCACTGCAGCATCTGATGTGTTCCTTTCTGCAGGATAGACCAAATTCTGAATTAAATTGGCACATCAAAGCTTCACATGACAACCAGAACATCACATTAACTGAAAGGTAAAAATATATTCAAAGTTTGCAACAATTGAAACATATTTTTCTTTCCCTTTTCCTGTTTCTCTGAGGGGCTTTTAAATAAGTTAAAATAAATCTATGGCAAATGATCAGTATATGCTTACTCTGAGTATTTTCTTTGCATATCAAAAAACCTAACAATTTTCCCTTCTGAAACCCTGCAGATACAAAAAAATAAAAACCCAACCTGTTATTCATTGTAGTATTTCATGTTGTTACAAAGACTTTGGTGTGCTTCACTCCAGCCAATACGTAACACAGAAGAACATGAACAATATGGGAACAGCAATGAGGATTTTGAAGTCAGTATTTTATTTTGGCACATTTTCCAAGTAATAAATAAGCTTATCTTTATGTTACTACTTCATATTTAAAGTTCAAATGATATTTTTAGAAACCAGTTATGTTCCAACTTCGGTAAAGTTTAGCAAATGTATTTGAAAAATGCTTCGCATCAGATGTTTTGAGGTATATTAAAATAATTCTTGAAATGCAAATTTTCACTACTCATTGAGGTAAAAGGGAAGAAAAGATGTAACAGAAATGACTGAGAGGGATTCAGGACTAAGGAACAATCCTGAATTCCCTGTTAAGGCAAAAACATAAGCCACAATCAGGGATTTTGCCAGAAAATGAATTCATAAACAATTGTCTTCCTTTAGATTTCCTTCAAATCAGTCTTCTCATATCTCAGGGAAAAAGGCAGCTGTGAATGAAGAAGAACCCAACCTGTCTATCCCTTACAGTCCTTACTAACCTCTCCCATCCTTTGAGAGTTCCACATCTTTTTCCCGTCCAGTGTCTTTCCACAGGCAAACACAACCATTGAACAACAATCACATAGGTCCACAGGTTATAAATCCGATTACAGGACAGTGATACCCAAATTCCACTGAAGTCAGCATAATTTACAGTCAGGCTATGCAGGAAGTGCAGAGGAAACCAATTCCCCAGTCTATCATACAAAACAGTTTGCTGAAAATATGAAGAAGTCTTCTCCTGGGAGAAAATCAGCAAAGTATAAAAAGATAAAATGCACCTTCCTTGAATTTTATTTTGACTTGGCTTCTTCCTCCATGAATTCCACCAGTGGAGCGTGTCTGTTGGCCTGGGCACCTTCTTGGAAATTAACCTTTTTTATCACTCCTGCCTTTGGAGCCCTTATGGTGTGCTGCACAAAACAGAGCAAGAGTGAGCCAGCAGAGAACCTGGCTTCTTTCCTTCTCTCTCTCTCTCTCTCTCTCCAGCAAATGCTATTATTACTCTTTGGTGCAATTAGAACTGAAAAACATTTGATTTCTTCCTCTGACACATATATTTATTTTAAACCTTATTTTAAAACATTATACTAGTACATTTTCAAGTTTTCTCATGAATATTTGGTAAGTATACTGGGGACAAAAACTGCTATATAATGTTATATTATGAAGTATGAACAGTTGAATGTTATTTTACTTCACTAAGAGTAATAAATACCAAGCAGAAATAATACAGTTTTAATCCAAAATGTTAATCATAGCAGATTTGTTCCCTGAAGAGGAATCTGCAGATTTGCTACAGATATTTTTGGTTTTTGGCCAGGAGGGGTCTTTACTGAGCAGATATTTGGCAAAATCCAGATGAAATACAAACACAGCCACAGTAAAGGAACAGCATGTTTACACACCAACCCCCAAACTGGTCTGCTTGTTATTGGACCAGGTTAGTTTTCCACTGTAGCTTTGTTTCTTGGTATTTTTCTACACAGGGCTAGTCTAGTATCAAAACATTTAATACCAGATATTAAATCCTCCCATCTAAGCCTCATGTCTGGCCTCTCTGTGACAAGATAAAACGGCCAAAGTGCTGGCCCACTGAATGCCATGTGGACAATTACACAGAGTCCTGAGTGTACCCTTGGTAAAACTTTATGTAAATAATAATAATAAAAAGATTGTATACAAAGAACCCTGCACATATTTACAAAGTCCACTGGCTAATTTCTGCCTGAAGTAACTGCAGATATTCCATATGCTTGGATCAAATCAGTGAGCAGGAGATACATTTGGACAGTCTTCTGCTAGAGAAGTCAAAGGAGAGGAGGGGAGAGAAAGCCTGACACAGCTCACCAAATGCATGTTAAAACAGCTGCAGAATTCCATGGATTATATAATCATCATTTGTTAGTAAAATAACAGCAAATATAATCCTCTAAAATCGTCAGACACCACTCATTTCATAGCAGATGAAGTGATAGTGACATCTGCCAGCTACATCATACTTCAGTAATGCAACCAAAAATTATTAAATTTTTACCAGATTTTTATTATCTAAGTAATTAAAACCTTTATATGTCACTTACCTCCATTTTCATAGCTATCATAACCATTAGAGGATCTCCAGCCTTAACCTTATCCCCTGCCTTCACAAACACCTAAATTCAAGAGAAAATTGGGAAAAAAAAAATCATTCTTGTCAATGCCATTAACAATATCAGCTGGATCTTGACTAGCACAATCCACAGAGTGATTGTGGGTTTGCAAAACCGCCTCATATTATTTTTATTATTGCTGAATTGGGTATGAGAGAGTTCTCTAGATGACACTCAAGGGAAGCCAGAGCTCCAGAGAGAGGTTCAGTGCCAGCTGCCAGGACAAGCAGGGAGACATTTTCCTATCAAAGATGGAACACTAGAAGAGAGGATGTGTATTTGACCCTTTCTGGCTTAAGCACTTCTATTCTGAGAAAGTGCAGGACCTCCTCCTGGAGCCAGTCCCTAAAGCCTTTTAAAAAACAACACCCAGACAGAGGATGGCAGAGCCACCTTGTCATTCAACTCCAACTGATTCAGAGTGTTCACTCAGTGTAGGAGATCCATGTTCGATGTACTCGACTCTGTGAAAGGGTTCAGGCCTTTTCACTGCTACCAGAATCCTTAAACCACTAAACTCTCCTGGAAATCTCTTTTCTGTGGAAACTTTGTCACTGTAGAGAGAAATACACAAGACTTGCTGAGCTAAAGAAAAAGAAATAAACATACAGCTTAACAAAAAGGTGTTTCTGAGGATTTCTTTTTTTTTTTTGCGAGTGTATCTCTTAATTCTCTCTTTTGTTAGATAAAATGAATCAAACAGCCTCTAACACTTCAGGGACCTTCAACTTAGAAAGTAATTAAGATGAAGAAAAAATTAGTTAAGCAGTAGCATTAGTTAAATATTCAGACCTTCCAGAGCTCTAGAGAAAGAAGACTGGAAGCCTTAAAAACTCTTGGGTGGCTGCTGAAAACTCTGAGTAAACAAGGCCTTTTCCAATTAGGAGAAGTCATCCAGCACTGGCATGTCAGGCACTGATTTTTTTCCTGGCAGTACAGAAGCCCCATTTCTGGAGGAGTGAGCTTGGATATCTACTGGAGAATTCCCTTCTCACCCATGTTATTATAATTACCTTTTCCACTGTGCCTGTCATGGGTGCTACAGCACCACTTTGCTCTCCCCCTGAGCTCACTGCAGACAAGTACTTGGGCACGGGGAGGCCAATCTGAGCACTGCCCTCCTGCAGGGAGAAAATCCAGGACAGGTGAGTGAACAGCATAAAATCCCACCCCCAGCACATGTTCTGACACACAGGAACGAACAGATCCAGCCTTGCTCTGAGGGTGGCAGAGCCCTGGGGTCATGGCAGCAGGAGGACTGTCAGCAGCTCTGCCAATGTCTGAGGTCTTAAAACTCAGGCTGCTGCTGCTAAGGGTCAGCAGGGAAGGAACTCCTGTGCAAAAGCAGCTCCACGTGGATCTTGGTACAAAACAAATCTGCACCTCCCCTATTCAAGCAACAACAGTGCAGAAGGTTTTAGGAAATGTATAAAGGCTGTTGGCACGAGAGGCAGGCAGGTTGTGCAACAAGGAAGAGAGACATTGGCATCTGCCTTGCCAAGGAGTGCTTTGCCATTTACCATAACATGAATTCAGTGCTAACTCAGTGAAAAATTCTCACCCTTACTCAAATCCCGTAAGTGCTCTCACACCTGGTGCCCAGAGTTTCCTAAGGACTCATTCTCCCCCACACCCTACCCGTGCCCTAAAACTGCTGTGATTTCTCCTAAATCCCCCTCCTCTGACTCCACTGTGATGCCACAGGAGATCTGAGCTTTGCCATTCCAGCAGGAGTTACTTTGTCCTCACCACTGGAGCAGCAAAGTTTTCGCTGCATTCTGCAGGAAGGGGCTCAGGGCTAGAGGTTAATTACTGAAAATAACACATCATAAATTACTTATTTAGATTGCATTTTTATTGAGTTACTTTAGGGCCTTGCAATCTTTTTACCTGCAAATAAAAAATTGCCAGCCTAATAACGGAAATTAGGGTACATCTTCTTTCAAATGCCATTTGCATACATGCAACAGATATAATGCCACGGTAGTTCATAATTCCATTCTTTTAATATTAGCTGAAGTTATCTTTCCTCAGACCAGTATCAATTTATTTCTTGTCATATAATTTAAAAAAATGAAATTAAAATAAGTTACAAGCACTTTCAAATAACTGTCAGTTTGAACTAATTGCTACTGCTCTATGACAAACTTAAATACCTGACAATTTTAATATTTTGTGTTCCCCTCTCCTAAGCCATCGTTTGCAATTCACCTCACTGTATTTTATCTTTCTAAAAGTTAATTTTCTCACTCATGGACCATAAGCAGTGAACTTCTAATTAGACCTATAAATCCAGCAAGTATCAAAACATTACAGGTCAAAGTAAGAAACTGAAATTATGATTCATGTTTTCTTGCAATTTATATTCCTCATTTTCATGGATAAAGTTCTGAAATTTTAAACTTGTGATAATAAAGAAAGGAACTTTACCGGAAAGAAGAGATAAATGGTGTTGTCCAAAATGACCAATTTGGCCTTACACACTGTTCCATTTACTGAAGACCTCAAGTAAAGTGAATCACCTTCATTCAACATCTCTCCAGAAATCAGGAAAGTTTTATCTTGAATCTGAAAGTTAAATGCTTTTATAAGGACAAAGGTTAACCCTTCATGACCAGTTAAACCAAGAGACAGCATTTGAACACTCATAACCTGTGATTCTTCATAGACAATTTTGGAATTAAAAGAAAAATATTTTTAAATCTTGTGTATCCTTTGTTTTTCAGTTAGGAGACTGTATTCTTTATCCAATACAAACAGCTTAGAAAATTGTCCCCCCCAGGACAGTTTTTATCCCGGACAAAGATATACTATTTCTCAAGAAGAGCAAAAAAACCCCCAGAATGTTCAGTTTAGTGATGCTAATAAAATCAAATATTTTTGATCTGTTGTAGCAGCTTGACTTTCTTCAAACTGAAAATCCACACTGCTCAGCTGACATCATGCTCCATGATGCTTTCCAAAAGACAGGTAACTTCCTCTGCCTTGGAAGCTTGCAATACAAGAACACAGTCAGTAAACCTACAAAGGAGCAGAGCAGTAATGGAAACAGTGTCAATTAGACACCAGAACTGCAAAAGAAAGATCAGATAGAAAAGTATTTGTGAGTAAACCTTCATCTACATCAGTGGAAACTGCACCTGTGCCACAACCTCAGTATACAAGCACTGCAAGAATACAAATATAAGTGCATTACATTTAACTGACATGTTTGCTTCTAAGTCTGCCATCACAGAGCAAAGAATCAGAGACTTGCTGGTCTTTCAGGGTGGTAGGAGTTGAAATAAAACTCAGTTTTTATTATATAGTTACATACTGTCCTTCCACTGAAAACATGCACTGAAAGGATACTCTTGATCTGATATTTATCCCTGAGAGGAAAATCATTTGCTTGATGAGTATCCTGAGCAGGGGCACAAATAGGGCAACACCCTTGGAAGCACCGAGTGCTTCGGCACATCCATGGCCCAGCAGCCTGCTCTGGTTGCTTGGCCTCAGTACAGGTTTTGTAACCCTGCAGAGGCAATGTCTTCCTCAGAATCAGCTCCCAGTTATGCTTCTCCATCCTTTACCTCCAGCTTCCCTCCATTTCCATCTCAACCCCCATTCCTGCTTCTTCCCTAGCAGTTCACAAATACTTATTATTCCAGTTTCCCTTTTCTGAATATTGAGAACAAGAAGCTGAACTACAGAGAGACTGCATTCTCCAGCATGCTTTCATTCTGGGTGACAAAGCTGAGAGAAAAAACACTGCACTACAAGTGATGCAAGAAGGATGTTTAACACTCAGCAGAACACAACCCACATAAGCCACACAACTGGAAACTATCACATGTGCACACACAAAATTATCTGTGTTTAAAGCATTTGGAGCTGCATCCTATAGGAGCTCTATAACACAGACAGAGAAGCTGATTCTATGGGGTATCATTCAATTATCTGACCAGAAGATTCCTCATCCCATTTGGTAATCACTTCTCAATTTCCATCTTCAAAATAAAATAGGTGTTATCTTACAGATAATGCTCTAGAAAGCTTTTACTTATCCCACAGGAGATCCATCTCATGCACACAAGTCCTGTGGAAAAAAAGTCTTTTTAAATGTAGATTTAAATCTAACTTACCGTGTTTTAGGCAGACAAATTTAAGGAAGAGGAAAATGAAGAATAAGACCTTTAAATACTGAAAATACAAACAATTTTCTTAGCCTTATTTTCAGAAGTATTTTAATAGCTCTTCCATGCCAATCCAGCATGTAGCAAAGATAATTTCAGGCTAAAATAAAAGTCTACAGCAATGGCTGCAAGTAAGCCAAAAATAGAATCCTGTATCTGTAATCACCAAGCAACTTTAGTAACAGCTAATACTAAGACTACAAGAAACAGATTCTTTTATCTAATGAAATATCTGAAAAAATGGACTTGTACCTGCATTTTGTATGACCCATCTTGATTGTAACTTACAGCTACATCCACAGCTGTTGAATGAAACAAAATATGTATTATGTGAGTAGATTACAGTATCTAGAGAATGATGATCTAGACACAATATTTAGTTTATGTTCCTTAATAAAAACAAGACCTACCAACACTAAGAAAAGAACAAGTATTTTCATGTTAGTTTTGTAGACACTGCAGCTTTCATACTAAATTCAAGGCAATTTGTTTTTCGAAGATGAGCACCTGAAGTTATGCTCTGAAATCTGTACTGTCATCTGGACAGAAAACAGGTTTGTGATGGGAAAAAGTGCTGAGCTCTTTCACACCAAAATGAAGTGGGGAAAAAAAAAAAAGAAGTCAATGGCACTCAGCTCTTTTTAAAATGTCAACCTTATTCATTTAAATGATGAACAACAATAGTGTCATTTGAATTTGGTTTACATCTCCCCAAGATCTGACAGTGTGGATTAAGCATGGAATTCTGTGAATTCCCAGCTTAAATTGCATAAAATTCATGCTGGTTCTATTTGCTGTTTCTTAGTCTGAATTTTCAAGCATCCATTGAAATAATTTTATCCATCAAGTGCCTCCCTTCCCTCCACACACTTTCTTATTAACTTACTGTTTTCCCCATCCAGCAGAGACAGTTTCCTAGTATAACATATATTTATTCTTCTACCAGAGCTGGATGCAAATGGTGAGAATTTATCTAAAACACAAAATACACAGACATGTTACTTTCCTTCTGCTTCGACAAAACACAACACTCAGAACTTCCACCATAAAATCACTGTCTTACTGTTATTAGCATCATACTTATGGTTTTACACTGCACAGAAAAGATTGGGGAGCCACTGCAGTCACTGAGAGTGACAGTCCCTCAGCCTTCAACACTGCATAAGCTGATGCTGTAACCTACACAACACATGACACCAACAGCAGCAGTTGGGGGGGCATTGGCTGCTCTCCAGGAACACATCCTTGAACAGGACAAGAATGCATGGGAGTTCAATTCCACCACAGCAGATCCTGATTAACCCGTAGGTGAAGGTCCCATCAAACCCCACTGCCTCTCCCACTCTGAGCAGAGTCAATTTGACATCTGAAGACCTTGGGCCAGCTGTAGGAACAGTACAGGCAGATGGCCACTGTTTGTGCTTGTCAGGAGCAAAGAGCACACAGTGTCACTGCCTAGGAATCCCAAGGCCTTCCAGATAGTGCCTATCTGGAGTGCTGTGGGAAGTACATTACAGTGGGGATACATTCCATGTCTGCCCCTTCACAGAAGTCAGAGTCTGTGTAAATACCTGACACACAATGCAGAGCCCTGAGCAGCCACAAAGTAGGTCAAAGAAAGAACATGCAAATTAAGTAAATGCACGTGAGCTCACAAAATAAAACAAAAGAATGATCCTTACCTTCTGATTGATCTCTAAAAGCATCCGTTAGCATTTTCTCTTTCAGTATAAGCCCAAGAGCTGCCTGGCACATGACTTCATGTGGAGTTGCCTTTTTGGCTGGAAATAGTTCATCGTGGTGTTGAGGAATGAAATTAGTGTGCACATTTCCAGCCTCAAACTGTGGGTGTCCTGACAGGCTCAGTAAGAAATCAATATTAGTGCTTAATCCTACAATCTGTAAAGAAACAGAAGCATATTGCAAACTGAAGTTATGAGGGAGCATGCAGCTTTCTGCTCAACTTATGTATAGATAAGACATGGGTATTTTTTTCAGATAGCACCATCAAACCAAAGTTCAGCAATAAAATTGCTAATTCATTCAATTGCTCTGTTTTATTATCAGTTAAACCAATGACTCAAAAAAGAAAAAAAAAAAAAAAACAAAAACAAAAAACACACAAGCCAAATAAAAAACCTGAAGAGTTGCTTTTCCAAAAGCACTCTGTTTTCTCAACACCACCTTTGTCCACTGTGAAGTTTGAGGAAAGTTTCCCAGCAACAGTAGAGGGAGGTAATTTAGGAAAAAACTCGACTGTTTCAGAAAAGCATGCTCTGAGTATGTAACAGAACATTCCTAACTTGACAAGTGCTGCTTATGAAAAATGAGTTATAATAGTAACAAGTAGAAACAGGGACATTTATAAGTTTTTATAATTTTTATAAATTTACTAGATACTATCTATTTCCTGTACTGCAAAATACCTAAGCAAACAACATAATTATTTTAGAGAAATTAGTGAACCTGGTAACTACGTTATGCTGTCAACATGTACTGACAGAACTGCTAACAAAAAGCTCTTGGGTTTTTCGAGAATTTATCTCTTTCCCTTGAAGTAATTTTCATTTTTAGCTAAAACATTAAGGGGCCCAATATTTTCAGTACCTCAGTCACATTCATATTGTTGGGTTAAAAGTGTAAATTAATTCTGCATAAATAAAAAACTATTAAAAATAAAACTGCACAAACAGTCTCATGTCAAGTCAAACCTTCTGAATTCCGCTTTTGGAAAGATACAATATCTGTAGTTTTTATAGGGGGAAAGGGAAAGTTTCCTAAAAGGAACTGACAGCATGTTTCTTTACCATATAGTCTAAAAATTTAGTTATTTTTATAAATTAGAAATTACAAGCAAACATTGTCTGGCACAAATTCTGCTCCTTTAAGTTTGAGAGAGCTCACACTACAATTGAAAATGTTGGTTAGCCTTACTCTTCTACAAAGCCTCAGGTGCATCATCCAGCTGAAGAGATCACAAACTTAAAAATCTCTGTGTAAAACTGGACTTCACACTTATTTCGACCCAAACCACCTATAAAAACAGTCTGCAAATTAGGAGAAAACCCCAACTTCTGCAAACAAATAATGAATTTGAAAGTAGTGGCAATGCAGGCTCCCTCTCAGAAACCACTTTTGTTTTATTTTTGTTTATTTTCTACATACTTTGTTAGCTCCAGGTGTTGACAAAGCTAGCTCAAAATCTGAAATCACACACTGGGCTCTTTCTACTTACATTGTACTGGTGCAAACTGTATCTCAGCTTCCTCAGCGCCGCTGGCCGATCCTCAGCCCACACAACCAGCTTGGCAATCATCGGGTCATAATGAACAGAAACCTCATCACCTAAAACATGGGAGCAAAAGAAAAGCTGAAACATCAACCTAAGCATTTCTGAAAGTTGGTTAATGCAACGTACTGGACACCACGTGGCGTCAAATGGGGACACAACTCGTGGCCACATTTCTCTAAAGTCCTTCGAGGACACGATGATGTGACCCGGCATCTGAACTTCATGGACAACTTCACTACAGAGTTTGTAGACATAACACTACTCAAATCCAGCTTTCTTTGTTGCAATCAGAATGCAGGATTGATAAATTGTGAGGAGAATATAGGCAGCATGATCCAATAGACTTCAATATGGATACAAGTAAATAAAGAGGTAAATAAAGTAACCAGTGATTGCCCAAAAATACACGGACAGTCACAAGGAAGAATAATTCTGTACAGATTTGTCTTTGTAGCAACACTCTGTCAGACTAACTGATGTAGGCCAAAGAGGGAAATGCTTACAAAGAAAACATTTTGATGTTAATTATTTCTTACACATCACAGCCTGCAGTTTTACCTTGTCTGACTCCAGTCTCTATCCTGGTGAAACGATCTGCAGGAGGGGTGGATAAGTGCAACAATGGCCCAGCTCCTGGCATGAAGTTATTATTAGGGTCTTCAGCATATATTCTAGCTTCAAAGGCATGGCCCTGGAGCAGGATCTCTTCCTGCTTTAGGGGAATCTTCTCTCCTGCTGCAACCTGAAAACAGTAGGGTTTTTCTTTAATGCCGGATCAATATTCTGGAGTGCTGATATTGAATATGAATATATGAAATATATTATATGAAATATTAAATATCTTTCTTCTAAACATGAAGGACTAGAAAGCACATTAAAAAAAGCACAAGGAGAAAAAAAACAGTAGGTCATAAAAGGCTAATTCTGAAATCATTCCTTCCTTTTTTGTGGAACTCATCAGTCAAAGGATTTTGAATTATTATTGTGTAAATTTACTGCCTAATATTTTAGACAGTTCATATAATGGAAAAAAAACCAGTCTAATGTTTTTCTACTGGTTATGTCAAAAAATAATTAATTATTTAAGTTACAGCCTGGCCAACTAAGACAAGATTTTATTACACAAAAGTTGCTCCAAAAGCAGATGATAAAATGGGTTACTGGCAGCCAGCACTACCAGCACAAACTGTTGATTATTCTGTGCTGTGGGACCTGTACATTTAAGGGAAAGTTTCTCCAAGGGGATTTCTGACAGGGAACCTTTAATGGGAACGGAAGAATCATTTTATTACTCAGAGGCATTAACGCTGCAAATACAGGAATACCGGCAAAGATCAGCAACACACCAGTCTGAGACTGAAAAAAAAAACCAGGGCTTTTGGGGACAAAATAGTAACAAGAAACCTTCTGCAGTGAAGTAGAGACAAGACCATTTGTTACCAAAATTTCCAGCTACATGGGAAAATACATGTTCCCATCTTTTGTAATGTCAAGGATTTTCCACCCTTTTTGGTGGCCTTTTGCTACCAAGCTCTGGATTTCAGCACAGCCAGCAGATTATAACTCTATCTTCAAAGAAAGAGTAGTCACCATACAGATTTACAAAAATAAACTCTCCAAGAACTGACATTTTTTTATCTATTAACTCATTGAGCCACATGCCAAGACCATTCATTGCACCTTTCCACCTGCTTTCTCTTTCTTCCAGTATTGTTTAATCCCTGCTCCAACTCAGCATTCAGTGCTCCATTTCCATTCCCAGATCAGGAAGACAAATGTTCCTTTTTCTTGCATCAGCATTTACCACTTTAATTTTCTTCCTGATTACAGTAAATACCTCCCCACCCTTAAGCTCCCACTACTTAAGCTCAGTGTGAGCTGCTGTTCTCACTTTTGAATTTATCCAACCAGAACTGGTTTCCATTTCTACTTCCCCAAGGTCCAAAACTTGCTGTTATCGTTTGAATGTGTGAACAATCTCTCTGCAAATTGGGTGTGTGAGGAAATTGCCACTGCCTGCTTCCAGTCCACACAACTATACATTTATTTTAGAACGTGACTGTACTGGTGTAACACCAGACACATGATTTGTGAAGATCTTTTCCTCATACAGCCTGATCCAAGAATGATTTTTGTGCCAAAGATATATCTGAACTTGAGTTTTATGAAAATTTTCAGCATGGAAAAGACCAGGACCCTACTCCTCCCACTTCCCACATTCTCTGCAAGGTCTCTAAATACACTTTTAAAAAAGGGGATTTTTTTCTCTACAGGGAGAAGACTTGGTTGAAATTCAGAGCATCTACACAATGCTCCCATCAAATACAGCAATGTGAGATGTTCCTCTGGAGCAAAGGAAATTGTACCCTGTGAGCTGAACAGGAGATGAGGATCTGGAAACCCACCTGTTCTCTCACAGGCAGAGCACCACTCAGGAGGAGCCCTACATGTAACATCAATTAACACTCACCCTAAGTTGCCATTCCACCAAGTCAGTGCCAGTGATCATCTCTGTAACTGGGTGCTCTACTTGCAGTCTGGTGTTCATCTCCATGAAGTAAAAATTATGTTGGGAGTCCATAATAAATTCCACTGTTCCTGAAGCACAGAAAGACACTTTAACCAATTAGTGTCTAAGACACTTAATTTAATTATGTCAGGAAAACACTATTATTTCCAAATCTGATACATTAAATTTCATGAAATTCTATGTAATTTATCTAAAAGGGTCACAAAATTGAGGTCTGAAACAGAAGGGTTGTTTCCTTGTACATTTATGTGGCCTGTGCTGTTTAGTAGCCATTCTCCTCTACAATAAAAGCTGCATTTCATTAGCACTTTAAAATGCGCATCAAGACTCTTTAAAGTACTGTTAGTATTTATAGAGAGTGTAATTATTTTTTAAAAATAAGTAACCAAAGAAACCAGTGAGAAAACAGAGTCACAGATAATTCTGGGAGGTTATTTTTCATCTGGGACATGGTGTGGACTTTACACTGATTTGTGTTTCTCTTTTAAAGGCTTTAGTGTTTGAATATAAAGGATTATTCTTTGTATAATTAAATTATTTTTCAAAGTTACTGACTCAAAATGCTCAGTTTTCAACAGTTGAGTTGATTGGATTATCTGCTCCGTAATTTTTTCTTCCTATTCTTCAGCTGGCACTGGTCTTGAGCTCAGGTATGCTAATTTAAATTTGGGATTACATCAGAACTAACTATGTGATTACTTACTTGAACCTCAAAAAACTTGGGAGATGTGTGTCATGCTCTGGAACAATCAGATGCCATTTGCTGGAGACTTCAAGTCTCATGAAGTTAAAAGCCTCCCCAGACTCACCTGCTCCCACATAATTCACTGCTTTGGCTGCTTTGACAGCGGCTTCTCCAAGTCTCTTCCGAACCTCTGGGTTAATTCCTGGCTGTAAATAATAATAATAATAATAGAAAAAATTATAAATTACTGTTAAGTTTGGTGACAGTAAACCCAGTATGTGTGAATATTTTGCAGTATTTAACAACTGTAGTGAAATCCTTATCAATGCTATATTTGACATCTATATAATTTTTCCTTGAGAATCCTTTCCCTAGAGAAAGTTGCTTTTTTCAATTAGAACATTTTCTGCAGCAAAATTAAAACAGGTCTAAGAATTACAAATAAAGTACTAGCAACTAAATAAACTTGACGGGGAATTATTAATTACTTTAAAAATATGTCAGTTCATAAAAAGATACTAAGAACTTTCTGCTCACCCCTGGTGCCTCTTCAATGATCTTCTGATGCCTCCTCTGCACGCTGCAGTCTCTTTCAAACAAATACACTGCATTGCCATGCTGGTCACCAAATACTTGGACTTCAACGTGCCTGTTCCACAAACATAAAAGTTTCAATGTATTTCAGTAAAACCCCAATCCTGGGACTGATTTCACTCAGACAGACTCAGAACTTGTACGTGGCCTTGTACACTCCAGGAGGACTCCTCAAAGGTTTAAGTGTCTGCCCTCAAAGAAATGCTGAAAATATAGAGGTGAGGCTGCCATTAGGCAAGATTTCGATTGTTTTAGACTTCCTTGATGTCCCAAATGAAACAGGATTCTAAATGCCAAATAATGCATTGAAAGCTTGTAAGTTGAGGGATAAACAAGATACATATCTGAAGGCTGCCTCCGTTTTCTTAGTTATTATTATCAAAGTAAAAGCACTTCACTGTTATTTGATTATGATGATTTCCCCATATTTGCTGTGTAGCAACACATAAGAGGCAGCAGCAGCCTCAGGAATAACATTATTTCAACACACCACTTCAAAGGACAACTATTAGGTGGCAGAATTTTGTTCTATGTATAAAGCTAAAAAAATATGTCACCATTGTGACAATCCTCTGATACTGGCAAAAGAAACCCCCCAGGAATGAGATTTTTCTCATGCCCACCTGACAGCATAAGCAGGCCCTCAGTTTCTTTAAAATAAATGCTTTCTTTATAGTGATGCTTCAAGAAAAACAGATGTAAAGTGCCAGATTATCAAACAGACCTCTGCGAGAAGATCTTTATGAAAAATAAATTGGCTCAGTTTCACAGGCCAGACATGAGATAAAAACTATTCTTCTGTTTTAAATATCAAAATAAAGCAAGATTAAATAACTAGTTTAGGACACCTGAGGGCAGCAGAAACATCAGCTTGACTCAGGTCTGTAGTTGAAGATTATAAAGTGATTTTTTTTTTCCTAGATGTAAATCAAGTTTAGAAAGCTCACGCACTGCCATGCCTCCCAAACAATTGTACTTCAATTCCTATCATTCAAAACAGAGTCACTACAAGAAATTCAATGCATTATGAAAAGATTTGACCAAATTAACAAACTGCCAGAGTGCAAATAAAACATACAAGACCAATTTTCATCCTACAACCAAACCAGTTATGTTTGTTTAACCACAGAATAAACATTACAGTGTTTATCTTGAAATATCTATTTCTCACCTTGGATTATCTACAAATTTCTCAATCAGCATTGCATCATCATTGAAAGACTTCTTTGCTTCTCTCCTTGCTGATTCTAGTTGGTCCAGGAACTCCTTTTCTGAATGAGCAATTCTCATGCCCTAAAATACACAAAAAACTCTTTCTAAATGTCTAAAAATAGGGTATACAATGAAAACCCTTGTTGCACGCAAACAGCAAGAAATGAGCTTAACAATAACTCTTTTCCCTCCTTTCTCCAACTTTACCAAAATTGTGTATCAGCTTCCAGTAATGTAACCCTTCTAAGTCCCCCTGAAAGTGTCATAAAAAGTGTGAAAAATAGATATATCATTCCACTGATATGGGTGAGTATAAAATTCAACTTTATTCTCTGATACAATAGGAATTGTTTATTACAAAGCAAATATAGTTATTTTGAAAATAATTAAAATTCTCTACATGTCATTTATAGACATTTCAGAATAAAATCAGATTTAGACTGGGAGCTCACCACACCTTAAAAAGTGTCTAGACAAAAACATTTAAATGGTATTTCTAATCACTTCTTACACAGCATTTAAAACTGATAACAAAAGAAGTAACACAAGTTATCACAAAGTAATAATTCAAAGTTATCTACTGTCACACAAATCCATAGGACAACTTTTCTGCTTATGTGAATTACTGGAGATCCACTGAAACAAACAAAACTCTTCCAGTTTATTCCAGCTCCTTACCTTCTGCCTGACTTTCATAGTGCTAGACTGGACATCAATAACGAATTTTAACAAAAAGCACTTTTCCAGTTTCTTTGTTTTCAGATTTCTTTTAGACTCTTCAGTTGCAGACACTGAGACATGATCACTTTATGGCATGTGATGAACAGATTAGCTCCTTACCTTTCCTCCACCCCCACGAACAGCTTTAATCATCACTGGGTATCCGATTCTCTTGGCCTGTTCCTTTAGACACCCATCTGATTGATCTTCCCCGTGATAACCTTCAACAACAGGAACGCCAGCAGCAGACATTATAGCTTTGGAAGTGCTTTGACAGAACAGTTTGATATTTAGAATGGCAATAATATTTTTTTTCTTACTTTAAGCTCCAAGCCTGTAAATGTTCCCAGTGGTAACTCTCTCCTTGAAAGCAGTTCCACAGTAGACCTCAACAGGACTACTGACATAGTTGAGTTACATAGGACTGGACTGTAATTAATCACTTCTTCAAACAGGGATTTCTTTTTTTCTCCAAGCCCTCCACATAAAAGCAGGAGTAAGGTTCAGTTCTACTGTTCTTCCCTGTCTTTTGACCCACCTTGTAGAGGCCAAACCCTAAAATTTTCAAACTACAACACTGTATCCTGCCAAAATTATACCTGAAGTTGTACAGAGGCAAAACACTTTTCATGATACAGCTGGATTCACACCACACATCAAACAGTGTAACAACTCTAACTTCAAATACTCATGCAGAGCTTGTTAAATTACAGAGGTAATTTACTCTCACATTACAAAGTGATAAAAAATTAATTCTCTCAAATTACTATTATACAGCTCATGTGTTAGTAACAACCTCATTTCCACATTCTTCATTTACACTTCCTACCCTAAAAGCATTTCTTTGATCTAAGTAACTAAGAATAATGTCCTCTGTGATGAACTAAACTTACCACCCCATTTGACATGAGCCACAATAACCCCAATGATAAGGTGTTTCTTTTCCACTGCTCTTTTCAGTAATATACAAAACATCCAATCTGACTGCTGAATGCCCCAATTATGGAAAAGCAGAATCATTACTTATTTAATTACTGAAATCCTAATAACTGAACAAGTTCGATTGTGTCTATGTCTATTGGAATCCCATATCTATAGACACGGAGTTTATTCCTCTGAAGAAAGCCATAAAAATAAAATGCAGTGAAAACTGACAAAATAGAACAATTATGACACTGGTCATTTGTTAACAAAATTAGCTTTGCCAAGCTGTAAATTGCATAACAAATCAGAAACAGATACCTCTTAATACCCATATCTCTGATAGCAGATGAAGGTGGACCTATGAAGATGATTCCCTGTTGCTTGCACAGCTCTGCAAACTCTGTGTTTTCTGAGAGGAAACCATAACCTGGATGAACAGCCTAAAATAGAATAATGTTACCAGCCTAGTTTTGTATCAGTTTAGCTTAGAAAACTCAGAAACTTCAGTAGTGTCAAGAAAACTCAAGATGGGTAAAAATAAAGAACTAAAGACATGAAAGTAAGAGAAAACAGAAGGTCCTGATCTGCTCACCTGTGCTGCTGAGACCTTGGCCACCTGCAGTATTTTCTCCATGGCCAAGTAGCTCTGCTGTGAGGGTGCTGGACCAATGCAATATGCTTCATCTGCCTGTTTTAGAAGAAATACACAGGACACAGATTGTTTATTAGCAAATTTAACTGAGTTTTTTGAGATGATTATATTATTTATCAGACTGCTGGCACACAGCAGTTTACATCACTGCCTCTCCTCATGGAAAGGCTCAACTGAGTGAAACAAATTCTGACTTTCTTCCCAAAATCAGAGTCCGTTCCCTAACTCCCGGCTGCTCTGGAGTTTGAGAGCCAAAATTGAATGCCCCTCCTGTAAAGCTGTCAGGTGTTGAGGCAGAAACCAGGCAAACTTTTCAACAATTCAAGGAAAACTTGGCAGTAACTCCACAGAGATGAAACTCAACTGCACCCCCACCCAAATCTGCTTTCACATGGAACTTGTCAATGGGAAATACTGCAGTGAGTGGACATAAGGCACAAGCACAACGAATATACTTCACCATTGCTACATGCATGGAATTTCTGTCTGCTTCACTATAAACTGCCACAGACTTCACACCCATTTTCTTTGCCGTTCGCATCACTCTGCAGGCGATTTCTCCTCGGTTTGCGATGAGAATCTTCCCTATGCTGTGACCTCCTGTTTAAAAGGATGAAGCACAGTAAGAAACAGATCCTTAAAAAAATTCCTGGAAACACAGCAATTTTAAAATTATGAATTTTTTTTTCATAATTTATAGTTTTTATGCACTTCTTCCAACAATGAAGTTGTTTCACTCAAAACTGCACCCTAAAGCATTTCCATGCTACTCTTGGATTTTTTTCCTTAGAGTCCTTATGGAGAAGTGTGTTTAAGCCTTTTTTAAAAAATTTTCTTTTTAGAATCCAAGAAATACATTTTAACCCTAAAACAACACTTAAACATAAAAGTTGTTGCTTACATTTTTGTTGTGTACTCCCTGGACTAACTAAGAAACAATCAACTTTTACTCTCTTTTATATTTTGTTTAAATGCCATTATGCCTAAAAAAAAACAATTCTCACAGACTTTGCAACACTTGTATCAGCAAAGGCAAACATCACAAAAACAAACAGTTTTCATTAGGTTCAGTTTACCTAAATACAACAGCTAAAATTATTCAAAATGTTGCTTAAATATTAAAGATGATTTCTGCTAGGTTAGCTACAGGCTGCTTTTTTCAAAAACTACGAAGATATAAATATTTATTAAAAAACCCTACAGTTTTTCAGCAACTAATACTGCAAAACTAATTGTTAAATCATCCACATTACATAGCAGTTTAACCTAGTAGCCAAAGAAATTAAATTTCATACCTATCGTTGAGGCCCATTTCACAAATCTTTGTACTTGGTTCCACTGCCTGTACAATTATAAACACACAGAAGTGTTACAAATGCATATGAAGCAAGTGGCAACTGAGCTACTTTTATTTTCAGGTGAGAGAAGGACAGCACTGAAATAGCTCTGAAGCTTTTGATACACGCTTACATATTCAGGTACAACAAGGAAAGTTGTGCAGACTTCACCAGATGGCTCTTCAAGAGCTTTCATTTAGACAAAATAAAAATTATCCCCTTGTTATTTTAGCAGCATTAAAACAGAAACAGTTCGGTTTAAAGGTTTTTTTTCTTTAAAAAAAAAAAAAGTCTTTTAGTGGACAGAACAGCCAACATCTGGCATTTACTAGAGAAGCCAACCTGAAGTATTTGGGAAGGAAGATGTGGATAACCACAAAATAGAAAAGCTCAAAACGGCAAGAGGAGCTGGTTCTATAGAGAAAAAGTGCAGGAGAAAGAATGTGAAAAGCAGTAAGAGAGAAAAGCTGTGGAGACTTTCAGAAACCTTAACCTCAAACGACTAATGCTAATAAAAAGGGGTAGCCAAGGTGATGCATCTGGGATGAAACTGTAAAGGCGAAATTCCCGGGGCTTTTTTAATTAGTACATAAATCAACTCTGGAATCTGGGATCAGGTCCAGCCAATTCTGAAGTGCTGTCGCAAAAAAAAAGCACCACCCAACTAAACCTCGGTTTTATCAACGAGAGAGGGATTTTCGCGCACTTCCCAAACTTCTCCCTTCCCCAGCTTGTGCCACGCAGGTGTCGCACAGGTGAGCACAGGCTGCGGACAGACCGCCGAGCGCCGGGGCAGCTCCACGGCACCCGCGGCAGCGCCGACCGCGATCCCTTCAAACCGCGGGGGGGGGGTTCCCCGCTCTTCCCTCCCACAGAGCAGCCCGGGGCGCCGGAGAACCCCCACAGGCCCAGCCGAGCGCCCTTCCCTTCCTCCCCGGACAGCCCAGCACTCACAGCCGCCTGAGCGCCCCGAGGCCGCCGCGGCCCCGCTCGGCCGCCGCCGCCAGCGCCATGTTGTGGGCGGGGGTGAGCGCGGCCCTGCCCGGCCCGCAGTGGCTGCGCGGCGGGGGCGGGTCCGGGGAGAGCCCTCAGGGGACAGCGGGGCTCGTCACGGGGAGGGGATCCGAGCCCGGCCGGGGCCCGCTTCGGGACAGCGGGGAAATGGCTGGCGGGAGGCGGGGTTGGGTGACGCCGAGAAAGTGGGCGCTCAGACAGCAGACAGAATAAATCTCCTACAAACGCGAAGCGATGCGCGCCGCCCAAGGACTGCCGAGCTGGTGGGTGCGCGGGCTGAGCGCGCTCCGCCGGGAATGACATCCGGGGTTGTGGTGGAATAGCGACACGTGGGGGTTGTTGGGAAGGGCACGGGGATCCCAGGGCACCGCAGCATCCCTGTGCTCAGGCCCAGATCCCTGGATCAGAACTGCGCCGTGTGGATGGGGCAGGTCACGGAGCGGGGGATCAGCACATCCCACCTGTTCTTGGACACAAAGCTGGCTGGGGCCGTTCTGCTCCCTCGGGCCTCGGAGCTTTGCAGTTCATAGATTTGAGTGGGAAGGGACATCAAAGATCATCCAGTTCCAACCCCCTGCCATGGGCAAGGACACCCTCCCCTAGACCAGGTTGCTCAGAGCCCTGCCCAGCCTGGCCTTGGACACTTTAAGGGATGGGGCATCCACAGCTTCTCTGGGCAACCTGTGCCAGGGGCTCACCACCCTCACAGGGTAGAATTTCTTCCCAGTATCTGTTTAAGGCCCAGCTCACCCCACTGCAGGCCTTGCTAAACCTGGCCAGCCCCAGCGCAGTCAAAATAAGTATTTCTAGTTGTTGTTTATAAATGGCGAAGCAGCCGTGCTTTTTCACAAAAGGAATACACAAGCTATTAATTGCAATAGTGACAGTGTTTAACGTGTTCTCTGTACCCTGAAGCATCAACAAAGCTTTTTACGTAAGGAGCATTCTTCATATGCAAGCAGTCTCTGCTTGTTCCACTCTTGCTATTTTTAATTCTCCATGGTGACCCCTCACACCATGGACTGGGTGGTTCAAGTAGGTTAAACAGACACCAGATCAGCTTGGGGAAATTGTGCAGTCCCTTGGACCTGACTGCAAGGGGTGTTGGGCCCAGCACTTGCTCTACGGATGAAATTTTAAAAGCAAAATTATTAAGTGAAGCTTTCACATTTTCATAATTCGTTCACTTCAATCTTTTTCACATAATGTGCTGACACTGTAAATCCTACTTTTGTCTTTCGAAATACTGATTTTTAAAGTTGCATATTTATCTCTAAACACAAGATGGCAGCATTTTATGTAGCTTAGCTATTGAATATTGGGAAGAGCTACAGATATTTTACAATACCTAAATCAGAGATGGTGGAGGAGTTGATTCTTTTCACAGAACTAATGGAAGTGACAAACTCATTTATATTGCAAATCTGCTCGTGGAAGGCATTCTGCAAGCATGGCTTTTAGGGCTTGCAGAGTCAAGTGGAATCACCAGATTGTACATGGAGATGTTTGAAAGTGCAGTGTAATAACAATGAAGTGCAGAAATAATAATTTTCTCACTGACACCAGTAATATGCTTAATGTGCACATGCGTAGACAGAAGCACTGTGATAAACCTAGTGATGCATGTAGGTTGGATGGGCAACATTTTAAATTCTATTGTGGAAGTTTGGCATATTTTGAGAGCTGCTTTGATTACTAATGTGAGCAGTGTTCTCGTTATCATTTTCTTCTATGAGCAGATTGCGTAAACCGTAATTTGAAATATGAAATAATTTTCCTTGAGCAGATGAAAAAAATGTCATTCCATGCCAAAATAAATGAGTTTAAACTTTGGCTGGACTCATGATGCATAATCTTCAAATATTTTTGTGGTATAGGAAAGCCCCAGCAAAACTGAGGTTCAAAACTAAGATCTGTGTCTCTAATAAACACAGATATTCTGCCTCAGATTGACCGCTTTCCTTTTTCCCAACAGCCATTTATTTTGGGTTTGTATGTTGGAAATGCAACCTACTCCTTTTTAATATTGTGAATAAAGAGTTAAGTAACAAACCGAGCCAGTTAGATTATAATGTATTAAAGTACTTGGGATCTACCAACTTCTACCAACTTCATAGGCAATAACACTTGCAGAAAAAGAGAAATGTAGGCTTTGTGACATTTTGTGGCCAGCTGGGAAAGCCCAGCCACTCATGAAAGCCCAGGAGTGTTATGTTGCTGTGGCTGATAACCTTTAGGCACACATGCCCCTGCCTTGTTAGCACGCAGTTCTGATGGCTGTGAGAAAGGAAGTGTAGTCTGCAAGTGTCTTGTCACCTTAGTCGTGAAGGGCTAACTCCTTAGAAATCTTTCTCTCCTTACTCTTATGTTGCTCAAACTGATGCTTCAATAAATACTCTTCCTATTTTCTTCTAGACGCTCTCATGTAAAAGTTTCTTCAGTGAATTCCAAACCTTTGTGCTTCTTGGACACAAGATGGGGGCTTTTTGCCATAAAAGTAAAAATGGTTGACTCTTCCTTCATCTGCCACTAAACTTTGTCAAGAAAGAGAATTTTGAGATATCTAGCAGCCCTTGAGGGTCTACTTCACACACACCAGTGCCAGCTTTTAAAACTGACACGAATAAGAGAGGAACCTTGTCCAGTAAATAGGTGTAAGCCTGGCACCAAATTTAATATTGTACCAGACCAAGCAAGTGCCAGAGAGCAGAGCAAACTGGCCCTGCTCTCCAGGCAGCCCTGCTTTTCTGCTGAGGGACAGATCAAGGGGCTTGTGAAGTTTTCAACCTGTGGCCTGTAGCCATAAGTTGTCTATCATGGGGGGATATGCACTGACATCAGAAATGACCAGTGAAACAGAATTCTGATATTTTATCACTGGGGAAGTTACGATCCCTTTGCTGCCCTCACTGGCCCTTCTCCAACAGCCAAGTTCCTCAATCAGCTGCCAACAGCAGAGAGATGGGGTTTTCTTCACTATCTTTACCACATCTTCTGCTTTCCTGAATCCATCTACAACCTTTGCTTCTTTAGCCATGAAGAGTGCAATATGTGAGACTCCCTCAGCCATTTTGGAGCCTTACCTTGCTCACCACTGACAAGGTATTGTCCTCTTCCACCCAGCTCTAGGATGTGACAACCCCCAACAACAGCCTTAGAGGCATTACAGAAATCTGCACCCCAAACAGGCTCTAGCTGCAGTTGTTCACCAGATGTAGATCTGGACAGATTTGGTTTGAAGTTCCTCAAAAAAACTCTTTAAAGATGAAGCTGAAAAATTTTTGAGTGCCCCCTTTTATTGAGAAGTTTACCTCATGCAGTTACAATATTTTAAACTGCCCGTTGATGTGACAATCAGCAAAATCACAGCAAAGTCACAAAGAATCATAGACTGGTTTGGGTTGGAAAAGACCTTTAAGGATGATCTTGTCCAGCCTGTCTCCTTTGGGAAATTCCTTTTACCACAATAGAAGCTGCTGAGTTTTCAAGTTTATGTGTGGTATTTTCCAAGCAATTTATTTCCTCCAGTTTCCATAACTGCATGCTGAAAGGATGCATTCTCCTCAAAAGACTCATACCATAATCTGTAAGATTATTATCTGTGAAAACAGTTTAAACATGAAGTAACAAGCATCCATCTCATTTTGCTGTGGAGTTATGGTCTGTGTTTATTGGATCAATAGGAAAGAAGAGATCTGGTTGTATAAAGAAACAGTGAATTCAGGTTCTCTAGAGTTGTGAGGAGATTAACAGAAAATCACGTAATATTTTCAAAGCCTTTTTTTTTTATAATGCTGATAAAACAATTATAGAAATGTCAGAGGAGCTGCCCAAGCCACAGAAGAAATAATCATCAAAGTTATGGTTAGGATATAAGCTTAACTGTGTCAGTGGTTTGTGGCCAGAGCCCATAGCATCCTCCCTGCTTGTTAGCTTGTACTTGGATTTTAAACAGTTCAAGTGAAACAGCACTCAAAAGATAAATTAATTCCAGAGCAATGCACACTCTAATGACTAAATACAACCTTTATTATAGAAACACCGATAATAGAAAAATAAAGAGCATATCTTACTTCTCATAGCAAGTTATTTTTAGCAACCATCCATTATGGCAAGCCAGAAGTGATCAACCAAACCACCTTCAGACACTCCAGATGCTGATCTACATCTCCCTTCCTCTTTCAGCTGAATTAACAGCTGTTCCTTAATTTGGGCTTGTCCATCAGAGAGCAAAAAGCACTAAGAGAAATTAAACCTTGTTATAAACTCCTTAGAGATTTGGCTAAGTGCGACATCATCATGCTGATGGGATGCCCTTGTGTCTGCCTTGGGTGTGCAAGAGGCCACGGTGGATGGTCTGGGGTGGGAGCTGCAGCAGAGCACCAGGAGCTATCGGGATGTGGGGGTGTGCTCACCCCCTAATTCCTGTCTCCTGACCAGCACACGTGTGCACAGAAGTTAAGCTTTGCAGCCCTGGTGTATCATGTCATCCTGATCAGCATCTTCTGTTCAGGGATGGGCTGATCTGAGTCTGTAGCTGGGGGAAGAAATAAACTGAGACCAGCCCTGGTCACCAACTGCAGCCTTGTCCCCTCCCACAGCAGATGAAACTGTGCCCTTCTGCCCACAGTATGACTGTTATGGCTCACCAAGTGTCCAGCTAGTTTATCACAAGAGCTCTTTTCATATCGTACTCTTTCAGGGACTTTTTGCTCAAGATGTTTCCTCAGACAAGATATTTAAAGGAGCAGGTCTGGCAAGAACAAGGCCCATGAACCCTACAGAATCTTCCCAATGGGAGGAAGAGCTCAAGCAACTCCATTAGATAAAAAAGTACCAGCTAAACATCTACCTAAACTCTGGCAGAAAATAAATACAGGCATCAGCTTTTAAAGCTGCAGTTGGCAGCTCAGGGAGCAGCTGGGCTGTCTAATTCTAATTCAGCAAAAAATTTGAAGAGGTAACATTCCCTGCTATGCTGGTGTGCTGACACACATCCCTACTGCAGGCTGCTGGAATTTTGTGATCAGAAAAGAGGTGACGGGATGCACATTGGGCCACAGGTGGGAGAAAGGTTGCACTCAGGGGCTGGGATCTCCTGATGCAGTAAGGAATTCTCCAATGGATCTTCTGCTACAGTAAAGCACTAACTCCATTGGATTAATTTTGCTGCATGTTGGCAGCATTTCCTGGGAGCATCCAGATGTTTCATCGGTTTGTACCACGTGCACTTCCCCTGTGACATTTAGAGCAAGCCCAGAGTATCATTCATCTAGAAAGGTCTATGCAGCTTCATAAAAATAGCAAACAATAGCAATAAAAAGCATAAGAACAAATCAAGTAAACCTGAATCAAACATTGTTCAATGCCACCAGGTTAATTCAGTGTAGAAATAAAAAAGTGGAGGGGAAAAATGTTAGTCTTGCAATTTCTGGTAATGCCAGAGGGTGTCACAAGATTAAATGAAGAATTAGCAGTCATTAGGAACAGTTTTCACTCCTCATCCTGATTATCAGATTTTAAAAGACTGAATATTAACAGAACAGAACAAGCAAATATTCTTTGTCGGCAGAAGTAACACACTGTACAGATTATGCAACCCAGCAATCCAAAGAACATGTGAAATACAACTCAGCTTTGAGTGGGAGAGGTTTATTCATCACTGGGCAGAACAGCTTAGGGTCAGACCATTCTGAGCTTTAAACTGAAAACAGTTAAATCACTGTGGCTGTATTAAAGGTTGGAAAGTTTGGTATCCTATTTCTTGTGCTTGGTATCCCATTTCTTTATATGCCTTATAAATGTATTCAGCTGCCCCTGTGCTCACAGCTGGTTCTGACTTCTCTCTGATGTTTCTCCAAGTGCAGAAGTGCTTCAGAATTGTCTTTATCTTTCTCATTTATTGGTTCATTCAGATTCAAAGGAAACATTTTTGGAGACTTAATTATTTCCACAGCCATTACCCTAATTCCTTAGGGGGAAATGTGCTCTTATTTACTGTTATTTTCTCTTTTGCAAATGGTTTAGTACATCGTTTCTTATTGTTTGGACGTCATTGGCTTCAGTGAGCAGATTGTGTGGTGTGTGCACCACGTGTGTGTGTGTCTGTGCACATTTGAGCACATGTTTAGCTTTGTAAATCTTTTGTGACAAGGAGCTTTTCCTTGTTACAACAAAGAACATGAGCTGGACTTAACCTCAAAAGCAATTACTACTCTCATGCCTTCATCATTGGTTTAGCAGGAAATAGAATGCAGAGTGTATCAATTAATGTGCTTTAAAGCAACTCCAAATTATTTCCACATGAAAATCCAGCTGCTCAGCTGTAAGCACGCTGGGTAATATTCCCTTTTGGACAGAGAGTTTGTCCAAGGACTGTGCAAGCTTTTAGTTCTTAGAGAAGCCTTGAACATGCAGTGTCAGTGGATTTCCATTTCTCATGGACCTTGTGCAGGTCTGCCACAATGGTGCTCACTGAATCCCAGGCACTTCCAGCGAGTGTGGCATCTCCCCAGATTCAGAGATCCCAGTGCTGCCATCTCAGTAGAGGGGCAGTTCCTGGCTCGGTGGTCACAGTAACAGGTCCGTGTCTGAACAGGACGTGTGTGATTCGTGAGCTCTCACAGGACTGTGACATATTCAGCTCCAGAGTAAGGGTCACACATTACCAGTGTCTTTGTAAAGGGCTTAATAGGAAAAAACCCAAGCACTTAGGAAGTGTAACTCTGTTGTAGGACTGGTGAGAACTTGCTTGTGAATGGAATCACACTGACACTGACCCTGTGATTTTGGCACCCACAGTGTTCCCACAAGCTCTAGTTTAGACAGGGTTGTGTGTACTCTGGACCTCTGCTTTATTCATTTGCAAGTCATATGACCAGAATTATGTATTTTAATGAATCTAAACATTATCATAAACAAACCTGCTGGATTTTCTTGGGGATACCAATACTGCTTTAAGCTATTTCTAGGAATCTGATTTAGGTGGTCTGAATTAACTCTTTTGTTGATAACACAGAGAATTTAGGCTCCTCATTTTGATCATCTGGGCTACATCTAAATTAGATGCTAAGAACAGCCTAAAGTAGAAGGTGTGAGTTGTCTCCTTCCTACTCTAAAGAAACAACTTCCAGAAATATTCATTAGATTTAAACACTTGGTGTCATCTCACTTAAAAATGTGGCTTCAGGGCAGTGAGATTGCCAGGCAGAAGCTAAAACTCCTTTGACTTCTCTGCTTGCTACACACATTTGGAAGTACAAGGGCACCTCAGATGCGTTCATATCCTCTATGTGGCTTCCTCCTGGAAATCAGGAAGGTGACAAACACAATGACAAACAAGCCCAGGATACTCAGGCCCACTGCGACGGGAGCTGCTTTGCTGTTTCTATCAGGAAAACATTCTTCTTCTGGAAGGAAAAGATCAGAGAATGTGTTACAGCAGAACACCGTGCTCCGAGACAGTACATCTGTATTCCAGAAAAGTTAGTCAATTCAAGGTAATAAATGTTCTCAAAATGTTGTTTTCTTTTGGGTTTATCTTTCTTTTTCCTGAGCTATACTTAATACATTTTTATTTGTGGTGAACCTTATTTCAAGAAAACCATCCTTGCCCCTTTCACAGTAGCTCCACGCTTCACTAGAGAGTGGCTCTGCTCCCTCATGTCTGTGGGAATCGTTGTGCCACTCAGCACACACACACAGCAGGAGCTTTCTTGCTGGTAGCAGATGGAGAGCATCACACTACAAAATGCCAGTCTAAAAATAAAGAGCAGGACACATCCTGGATGGTCAAAAACTGTGCCTATGTGGCATCTAATCTAAGCTGCCCAGTAAAAAGGATCAGACTAGAGAAGGGAGCCTGTAGTCCAAGTCCCTAGCTAGGCAAGGATCCTCATTAAGTCAGTGTTTCCTAAGAAAAATCAGATTCTAATTATTCTCCCAGTTAATTCAGAATATTTGTGGATCCAAAACCCTCTGCCCTTCTTGCTCCCTGTGACTATTCCAAGGCAGGTTTTGACAACACTCTGAGTCAAAAGCCCCTGTTGTTATTCCAGTGACTTTGCTGGCACAGATTGTAGCTTGGCTTGGGCTTTTCCACCATGGGAATCTTTACACTGACAGGGGGAATTTTGCCCAGGGAGCATGTGGAGTGCATGACATGATGTCACAGCTCCAGAGCCTCCACATGGCTCTTCCCAAAACCTGGTCCTCTTCTCCTCCAATCTAGATGGTGATGCCACAAAGCCAAAGGCATCAATACTCGACTAGATGATGCCTTTTAAAAGCTTTGTGTGGTTAATGTAACCTGCTGTTAAGTGAGATGAAAAATATTTGCATTTAAGTACTGTAAAGCCAGAGATGTTCGAACTGGCCATTTTTACGTGATGAAACCTTGGGCTATGAACTCTAGGAATTGTTTCTGATATACTGAAATACAGTTCAGAAGGCACTTTTAAGCTTTCCAGACTCAAACAGGCCAAGCTGTTGATGTAACACTGCTGCAGTCCGTGCAAAATTGTAAGGAACTTGAAACCAGTGACGATTAATGTTTTCTTTTTCTTCCCCTTTTAAAGATAAGCACACCAGGACCAGCAGAAGTGAAACTATGAGTCTTGAGATACCCAAGGGAGGTGGCTGGTGATGTATTTAGAGTCATTCTTTCACTGGGGATTTTGTCCATCAGAATCTGCATACACAGCCAAGGTATGTAACAGTTTCATGGCTATTTCACGGCCACTGGGAAGTTATTTCAGAAATGATAACTGATTGCTCAGCTCTCTGATTAAGAGCAAAACTAATTTAAATTGATATATGGTATTGGTTAGCAGAGATCAGCCTGATGTTGGAGACAGAAAGAGAACATCTTTCTCAGCTCAGTCTTTGCTAGAGGTGAGGCCATACCAGATGCCATAACTGAAATCACTCATTGTACAAATCTGAATGGGAATGTGGAGACCAGATGGGATATCAAGAGTTGTTCCAGCTCAGTGTTATCCCATGAAAAAATTCTTCATGAAAATGAGAGCATAAATTGGGTTCTCAGTGTGGCTTTTAAAAGGCCAGTGTATTAAAACAGCCCCAAGTGTCATTTCCCATTATATTCCTTCTAGAAAATGGTGACCTAATAGAAGAAGAACTGACCAAACACAGCCAAAGTGAGTCAAAAGACAGATCTAAAGTAAAAAGAAGAATACAGGGGCAATATTTTGTAAGCATGTAGAGAGAGAGGCAAGTGTCAGAAGAGGGATTGTTTTTTTAGTGCAGCTGGAGAGCTGGTAAACCCTGAGTTCACCTGAGTTCTTGAATGGAAACACCCTGAGAGGAAGTCGCAAAAATGAGAAGATGTACAATTTGAAAGAGACCACAAGGTTCCACCTAGTCCACCTCTCTGGTCTGTCTTTTACTAAGAGACCTGGTTGTCTCTTTGTGGTGCTTCTCCAAGAAAAGACAAATTGCAGAGATGAGCATCACATTTAATTCTGAATCTGTGACTGTGCCAATCGTGATCCTCCTCAGGAGCACATTTTGTCATGTCTAGACACAGCTGCTCTGAAAGTATCATCCTGCATTCACAAATATCCCTTATTAGTTGGCAGTTTCGCTGCTGCAGCTGTGAGACAACCTGAGTGTCAGGAGCTTTTAAAAATAGCTACAATCTGACTCTATTGAGAACAGCGACCTTAGACTGAACTGTAAGGTTGGGGGTTTGGGCAGTGCACTGGTGGTGAACACACCTCTGCTTGCTCTGGGAGGAAATGGGTGAAGAATAAAATTCTGGCTGTAGAGCTGAACATTTTTCATGAGAAGGTGAGACAGAAGGTACTGAATGCAGGAGGGAAAGATACTTTTCCATCCTGCACAAGTATTGGCACTGTGTTGGAAGTGACTCAGAAAAGGCTGAGAGTACAGCAGTGGACAGGTTACATTATTTGGGAACAAATACAAAATTGTGATTGTGCTGTAGCAGGATCACCCCATGTGTATGGGTATAATTTAGCAGATTATATCTATCAGGCTACCTGAATGCTGATGTGTAGGTCTTGGAAAGGCATCCTTCTACTTACCTTTCCCAAATTGGTTACCAACAATCTCAAAAGCCTGCAGCTGCATGTGAACAAAGAGGATCTGGAAGTTCTTCTCCAAGGTGAAGGTTTGCCTGCTGGCACACTTAAAGGAATTCCCCAGCTTTGTTGTAAACAGCTTCTCATTTAGGGCTGCATAGTAAAACATACCTGCAGGCCAGAAAGAGGCAAATGAGAATCCACATTGACTCTGTTGAAAGCAACACCTTTCTGATATAAAAGGGAGGATCCCCAGTTGCTTTGGCAGAGCAGCAGTCACTGATGTGACTAAAGCATGGATATTTTCCACGTAAAGTATAGTTTATATTTTTTCAAGTTTAAATGAGTGCTTTAAGTATCAATGGGTAACTAGTTGAGGTTGGGTCTAACAAAGTGACTAAAATTTCAGATGCTTCTGCAAATCATATTTTAACAACTTGAGTCTGCAAAGGGGTTAGAATCCTCTCAGGAGCAGGCAGCTACCTTAGGTCTCCAGCATAGCTATTTCCAGACAAAAAAGAGATACCATCTCTAGCGTGGGAATTTGACATAACTAGTCTGTATTACTTTATGTATTAAATATGTTTTTAAATATATTTTAGTGTCACAGTACTTTATGAAAAATACAGCTTAAGCTCCAAGCATGGCAATATTTTGTGACCTGGGTATATCCTTTATGCACATCCTCCTTTGAGAGCAGATAGGCCAGTTTAAGACAAAATCATCCCTATCACCATCTCTGCTTCAGTGTATCTCAACCACATCTTGCCAGCACATCATGTGCATACTCTTGGTCCTCTTCAGTCAAAATCAGTACACCAGTGCCTGCTGGTACAGTTAATTCAGTCATTTTTATATTAGGAAAATTAGGGACTTGCTCACTGCAAAAATGCAGCTGGTGGACTGTGAAATGGCAGCATCTGGCAGAGAGGCAGTGACAGCCAGGGAGAGCAATGTCTCTTGTCAGCACCACTCTGGGGGACACAAAGTATAGCTGAGGGTTTTAAAACATATGATTAAACTGATTAGTTTGTGTGATCCAGGTACTGTATTCATTCACTTTGCTGATCAGATTGGAAAGACACCTGAACTGGAGTCACAGCATTTTTGTGTGTTTGCAGATAAAAACTCTGAAGACTGTTTTGTATCTTAAATTTAGGTCTGAATTAATCTCTGCTCTGAAAGAGGTGGGGCAGGGAAAGTTATTGAGGTCAAAAGGAAAATGTAACAATACTGATGTAACTGCAGCCTGGTCCCTTCATTTCCCTTTTCATACCATAAGGTTTAGTTGAATGACACCTTGAAAGCTAGATAAAACACCTGTTTGCAAAAGACAGTGTTTTAAAAGATATGAAAGCTTATCCCACATTCAGTACAGCTTGATATGAAATGAAGACAGGGTAAAATCACTGACCTTCAGGAGATAACGGTATTCTGCTCTCAATATTACTGACAAAGTAACTTGGAGCTTGCTGCAAAAGAAGATATATCTTTATTAATAATACATACTCATAGTTGCAGGGAAAAAAATACAGTTCACCCCAGAAAAATGGTCACAGTTTCCCAGAGAAACACATTTCAAAGCATCATCTTCAAGACCCAAGGACCAACTCTTGTGGATGTATTTTTCTTTTTCAAATCTCAGCTGCATCACTAATTCTGCTCAATTCAGTGACACAGGACCCTGCAGGTGTCATTTTACATGAGCTGCTCAAGCTGGACGTTTGTGAGATATTTGTGATAACCAAAAGTAGGAAGAAGTTCAATCAACAATATACACTGCAAATTGACAGGCATGAGCTAAGGCCATTTTACTTTTATTCCCTCCCATGGAGAGCCCCTACAGTACTCTCCTGAGTAATCCTGCACTAAATTCAGCTGTGCTGCCCCGCAGTGTGACTGCCTGAGGGACCCACCCCACACTTTGAAGAAGTTCTGGGGGATCTTGGAGCCGCCATGTATTTTATGCACAGATTCCCCCTCCCATGAGCTCACTGCACAAAGCAGCAGCACTTCTGTGCCCATCACTGGTTTGAGCTGGGAGAGGTCAGCAACAAGCTGAGAGCCAGGAGCTCATCTCAAGCTTGTACCAATCATTTCCTATTTTGTTTGCCAACCAGGGTCACTACAAACCAGAAAACAGCAACCTGGACAGGTAGGGGAGAAATAACTGTTCTTTCCACCCTGCTGACAGTGTTGGTTCTGGCTGGCTTGTTTTCATATGCCTGCAGACTGCTGACATGGAAAGCACCTGGTACAACACAGAGCAAAATTTCCAGCCAGGTGTCCTGCCTGCTTGTGCTCTGACACCGGTACAGCCTGAATACTGTCCTGCCTTGGGCTGTGACAAAGTGAGAGCCAGCCCTGGCAGCTTCTCTCTGGTCACAGTGTTGGAATATAATGTGAGTCTATATATAGCACCCCTACTACCCAGCTTAATTCCAGCTGTGAACACACAGGGACTGGTAAATGCAGTTGGTGCATAACTGGCAGCAGACAAATGTCTCCTGTGCATCCAGTTTAAAAACTGGTTGGAGGAAGTGGGAAAATTTAAGAAAGAAATACACCAGAGAAGAGGTTCTCAGCATTATTCCAACTTCAAGACATAAAATAGGTCAAATATGAGCATTTTGGGGAGGTAGCACAATGTTCTGTTTGGCCACAGTTAAAAACTTTGCTTGGGGAAAACACCTGCTCCTACTTCACTTCTTGTGGGTGGGTTACACAACTTCCTTCTTTCAAGCTCTCCTGGAGGCCCTGGCAGTGGTGAGCACCGAACCAGCCACTCTCCTCTGCCACCCCTGACCCAGGTCCTCTGCTATGGGGACAGCCAGAAGTGCCACTGCTGCAGCACTCCTGGTTCAAAGCACTGAGAGAGGCTGTGGGGGCCAAACACATCAAATCCAGCAGCAAAAGGATTTCTTATTAACCCGAATTTCAAAGCAGTCCAAGCCGAGCCCTGCTGTGCTCTTGAGGCTTATCTTAAAGTGAAGGGCAAGCTGTCTGATGCTGTGCCAAACCCACCTTTTTCAGGGCAAGACAGGTCAAGCACCTCCTACAGTTTACATCACTCTCCTTAGCACTGCCACAAGGTGGGGCTTTCATGGGTACTTGAATCCCCAGCCTTTCTCTAAGGATTCTTGTAACACCAGAATGCTCCCCTTGCTGCAGGAAGCACACATTTAAAGCAAATACTCATGGTCTGAACTGAGCCTTTGTTTAAAAATAGGTCCTTCATTTTTTACCTCGCTTTTCCTCTGTAGCTTTTAGAAAGCTTTTTTCCATAAACTAAAATCAAGGTGATTATTAATTGATATATGGTCTCTGTTCAAGAATTAACGGCTCATGTGTGGTATAATTTGCTGTTCCCTCTTGGACTGTCTATGAAAATTACTAAGCATTTGTACTCTTCTTAATTATCTCTAATTTGAGCTTGGAGCCAGGCTGTAAGATTGACACTTTGGCTTGATTAATTGAAAGGCTTGGATCAGCAGTGATGGCCAGAGGCAGCTGTGGAGCTCCAGGACATGGCCTTGATGCACATTACACTCATCAGAATTTGATGGGATTCAACCCTGTTTTCCTCCCTGCCCATTAATCACTTTATACACAATATTAACTTCTGTCTCTAGCCCTGCTGGCAGCACCACCCAGCCCTTCCAGCCTCCAGAAAATGTGTCAATTCCTGAGGAAGCAAGAGGGTGGCTGCACTCAGGGATTTCCTCCGGTGGTTATAACAGCTGTAGCACTCTTGGTATCTTGTGTTAAAGCCTCACCACATGCAACGTGGTCCCAGTGGGACCGTGGTATCAGTAGACACAATGTAAAAAGACAGCTCATTTTCCCCCTGTGCAAGCAGGACCTCCCATCTTGTCCAAGTTCCTGTGCATAGGTGTAGGTCTCCCAGGTGTGCTGCATTTCAAGGGCACTTATTTACAATATTGTTGTTGCAGTTCACTCGTTTGGAATTTTCCCCTCAGAAATGAGATGAAATGGGGCTCCTTTAGCTGTGGATGTGTCGTGGCTCCTGGGCACTTAAAACTGCACAGGCTGTCCTTCGAATTTAACAACCCCAGCTGGCTTTTCTGGGAAGCAAATGACTAAGAGCAGCTTGACAGTGAGTCAGAGCTCCCTGCACACACACCTTGTTCCTGCGCAGGGACTCCAGTCCCAAACCTTTCCCTCTGTCCCACTCCAATGCAAACAGCAGACATTTACATTTACCTATGTAAAAAAAGAGACTCAGATTTTGCTCAAGGCTATTTGTAGACTCTGTGTTGCTTGATGGGGAGCTTTAACACTGCTCTCTAGCACTTTCTGGCATGGGATGGCCAGGCACCAGGCTTACCCTTCACTGCAGGTATGAACCTTTCCAAGCTGAAAGTTCAAAGAGACAAGACCTGCTTTGAGCAGGATGTTGGACCAGGTCTTTTTTAACCTGAACTAATCTGTGGTTCTATGATGTACCCCTTTGGGAAGGACAGGAGTACTAGTGGCTTATGTACAGGTGGAAAACAAGCATGGAGAGAGATGAGATGGATCAAAGGGAGCCTAAGTTACAGCTTCCCCATCCTAAACACTCCTTCCCTCTAAAGGCAACAATTACCTTTACAAAGGTGAAGTTCACAAATCCTCCACTGAAAGTTAAGTTCAGCTCAGACTGCACCATCCCACAGCTTCCAGATGTCTTTGTCGCATTTGGGTTGACAACCACAGACTCCATCTGCTCCTGTAGAGAGAAGAGACATTGCAGGGCTGCTGATGAAGAGAAGGGGAACGTTGTAAGAACACACACAGATTTATATCTGCTTTGCTTTTTCCCCCCCAGGCAGGCTCTCTGTGGCCACATGAACAGGCCAGTCGTGGTGGCAGCCGAATTTCTGCCTGCCAGGGTCATTCTCCACTCATAAACCAGCATCTGACACATCACTGAACTGTGAAAATAGGAAAATATTTGGTTTCTGTTCATTCAGTGGACTGATACGATTCAGAGCAGTGTCAGATGAGTACAAGTGGTAATTTATAAGGAGGGAGCAGTAGAAACTTGTGCCTGAAGGCAAAGATCAAGAGAGGAGCAGGCAGGGGTTAGTTTGGCTCCACATATCACCCCACCCTCCTCATTAGGTCCTGCACATCATCTATAGCATCTAACAACCCATACTGCAGTCTGAAAGGAGAGCTCTGCAGCCCTGAATGGAGCTTTGCTCTCTCAGTCTCATCTCAAACACACTTTATGTTAGAAACATCTCACTGTGGTCTGCTGAGGTTGGCAATCATGCTCCCTAGCTGGCTTCTGCCAGGATGAGGGATGAAAATTACTTTTACCAGCATTAGATACTCATCCCACGTTAGAAATATCCAGACTCCAAACAAGATTATTTGGATTTGTAATGGGGATGGCTCAAGGTATATGAACTCCAGAGCCTGAGGATGTAACACCACATATTGTATTAATGGAAGGCTACAAAACCGTAAGTCTGAGGGACATAATCACCATTTCAGGTTGTATGACACCTTTTCCTGAATCATTCTCAGTGGATCACTTCGAGGAGAGGGTACCAGCTCCCCAGGACCTGAAAGTTTCTGTGTTCCTAAAATCTCAGTGCATCAGCACCAAGACAACCCACTTCTGAATCCCAGCCAGTGAACTGGCAATTTCTTGCCTTCACTGTAACTCACAATATCAAACCCTTCACTGAAGTCAGTTAAGATTTTAATTAGTCTTCCGTTCTAAGAAACACAGGTAATGTTTCAGACTGATCTGCCACTCCAGATTGCTCCCACATGTACATCACTGAAATAAGAAAGCACGTGTATGTCCCCCTGGCATCATCATACAAGCCGAAGTTCAGCAGCTGAGATGCTGGGGCACATGGAGGGCCTTACTGGCAGCAAACCACTTATCTTAATCATAGAACTAACTTCTGAAAATGCCTTGGAAAGAAGAATGAATTCCAGCTAATGAAGAAACAGCCATTACAAAGCTCAGCTCCCACCTCACCTTTTGTTCATTTTGACCCATCAGCTGCAAACCCATGACTGCTTTGATGCAGGTCCGGTTCCCACTGGAGACGGTGTAAGTGCCGGTGGGGATGGGGGAAGGCTGCGGGGCAGGAGTGGTTCTCACTGTCACCACGGTAGATGGGATGGCTGTTTGGGTCCCTGAATGGGCGGTTGTTGTGTTGGTCATGGCTGTTGGTTTTCCTGACTGTGTGGTGGTTCTGACTGTCTGCATGGTGGCGGCTGTAGAGGTGTTGGCAGCAGCAGTATTTGCTGTCACGTGTTTTAGGGACGTGTTGATGGCTGTCACTGCTGTGCCCACGGGTGTGGAGGGCACAGGGGGTGTGGTTGTGTTCTTCACTGTAGGTGTGACCCTGTGCATGGCCTGGGCTCTGGCCTGGCCAGCTGCACTGGTGTTGTCTGCTGGTGTGCTGGTGGTGGTGGGTGTTTTAGCTCCTGCCTGGGCTGTCGTGTGCTGGTCTGGAGCTGTTGTTTCCTGGTGCTGCTCCGCTGTCTGCACTGTTGTCCTGTGGCTCATGGGTGTTGTTTCAAGAGAGATTGTGCTGTTAAAGTGAACTGTGGTGTTTTCATGGGGTGAGGAATGATAAAGGGAAAGTGGCTGAGCAGAAGTAGCCGTATGGTGGAAGGACGTGGTTTCTGGAGACTGTTCAACCCTCAAGGCCACTTCAGCAAGGCAGGAGGAAAACGCTGCAAAGAAACTAAAGTCAGTAGTCTAGAAACCTTTAACATTTCTGTTGATCCCCGCAACTAAACTGCACTGTTTTGTTATCAAATGGGTGATGTGATATGATTTTATTCTTCATTTGGCTCCAGTCGTGACAGGAGAGTGAAGGCAGACACCCTGTAAGATTATCCATAACTTGTCACCACTCCCCCAAGTTTCACAGCTCAGAATACACCCCTTGCAGTGGCAGCACACTGGCTCCCAGCTCTCCACACACTGAAGGAGCCAGAGGACACCAGAGGTGTGAGCAGACCAGGAATAATCCCCAAGCAGCACAAGAGCTCCCTGCAGGCAGCAGTACAGCAGGACTTGCTGGAAGTAAATTATTGAGGTCTAAGGAGCATGAGGGAGGCGTAACAGGCAAAGAGTTTGTTGGATACTTACCTACAAAGTACAGGGAAAGGGAACATGCATGTATGAGGGCAGAGCAATGGTCTTACTATTTGCAATAGTCTGGGAAACCAGTCTGGGACACAAGGAAATTCCAGATATTTATTCATGGTTTTGTTGTAGCCATGTCAGCTTGAACCCTGAAGCTCTTCCTCCTGGAAGAACCTAAAGAAACGCCATCCCTCTTCATGATGGGCTTTTAGCAATGAGGAACAATTTCAGGGTATAGCACCCAGGGGCATTTTGGACCACACTGGAAAATAGTCATAGCACTAAAATTACACTTCCATGTAATAACATTTACAGAAAAATGCCCCTTGCTGAAGGGAAAAAAATAATTATCTGGTTCCTAAATGTAAATAAGGAAGTGAAGAAAAAATGGGAAAGTACACTGTAGAATGTCACAACTCTTCTGCTCGACTCTGTGACTGTGAGCATGCAACAAGGCTCTGGAAAGGCAAAGTCAAGCTAAAAGAAAGCTAAAAGAAAATCCCTATTGTGTTTTGAATCAAATTCAAGACAAAAGTCAAAGGAACAAGAGCAGATGTATAGATCTTAACCCACACCACAATTTTCCCCTAAAAATTACTATGGCTGAGAAGAGCAGAAGTGCATATACTCATATTCCTAAAATTTGTGCTGTACAGGATACACTTGACTGCGAGTGTAGCTGTAACCATCAAAGAATTTGAGACAGTTGAAAAGCCTCCAAAAATATTGTGATTTTTATCAAAATGAATATAAAAATGCATAATTAATATGATATTTTAGTTCATTTTCTCACTTTCCTCTAGGCTTTACCACAGAGCTGAAAAGCAGATAACTGATTTCCTCTGTGTGCCAGTGGAAAGTCAGAGAAGTTGCCATAAACCAGCAATGGGTAGTTGCATCTGAGTGTATCAGCATGATAAAAACAAGAAAGAAGAAGTTACAGTTTTCACAGTTTTCTTCCCCATAAGACTGTGAAACAACCCATATTTAAATTTACACAAGTCTTAAATAAAGTCAGTACTTATTAGTTGTTAGTTCACAGATTGGTTTTGATTACTGACCAGATAACACTTTACAGATGTGGAGAGAAATATTATTTAACTGACATTGCAATACCACCCAGAGCTTTTACATGAAACTTTGTTAGCCCCAAAAGGTAATTTCAACCAAACAATTTTTCATTATTCTGCCTGACAGGGTCACTGAGGGGTAAAGCCAGAAATGTCTTTGGGGTGGCTCTTGCTCACTGGGTGATGTATCAGACCCCTCCTCCGGGCTCTCCCAAGCATTTTGGAGCTCCTGCCAGTGCAGGCCATGCAGCTAAACCCTTGAGTTGGACTGTCTAATCAAAGGGCATTTGGCCACAGGAACTCCCAGGGATGGGTAAGAATTGCTCTCTGTGTGAACCTCGTGGTCTTGGCTCTTTTCTGGTGGCTGTTGGAGTTAGTTCAGTAGCTCTGCTGTGTGAGGGGTCCTCGACCTGCCCTCCAGCTAAGGCCAGGAAGGCTTCCCTGTGGCTCCCTCAGCACTGCCATGTTCCTCTTGGGGAGCTCGCACAGCTCGGCAAAGGAGCCGCCGGCAGAGCTCCCCCCAGCACAGCCCTTCCCATGGCTCTGCCACAAAATGAGAACAGAACAAATGCTGCAGAACATCGAGAAATGGCAGCTCTGCACCCCACCTGCCTGCCCATCCATCTCATTGGTCTTCTTTTTTTTCCTCCTGTGAAGCCAACTCAAAACTTCATACAAGCAACGTTTTGAGGGCTGCAAGAGTCTGGGGGTGTATCTTCCTAGAGGAAGCAGCTGCAATCCCTCATCCTACTTCAGCATCAGTTGTATGTCACAGATGCTGAGGGCTGTGTTTGAGTCCAGGCAGCCTCTATGCAAAGCTCCAGAACAAAACTCTCAGAAACAGATCAGGGCAGGTCTCAGAAATTCACTGTTCCCACTCTGAGCCTGGAGATCCCGTTTTCACGCTTTGGTGACAAGTTTCAGTCACAAGGAATGTCACTGCTCTGCTCCCAGGCATTATGGTGGGGAGTTCTCAGTGCCATGATCTGCCTGTGACATTTCTCAGCTTGCCATCTTGTAACAGGGTGGGTGATAGAAACTCTTACTGAGGATTTTTTTCCCCTTTTCATCTAACCACACTCACGCTCTTCAGCTGCCCAGTGGGTTTGTTCTGCTTTCTGCTGCCAGAAGAAATGCTCGTGTTTAGCTGACTGATTCCATGTGGACACAAAACCTGACCCAGCTCCTGTGATCCCTGAAAACACTCTCACCATCTCTGGCTACTTTGGTTTGCCTTGAGGAATTGGAAGAGCACCAAGATTTTCTGAGAGGTTTCAGTACTGTCATAGCTTCCCACCCATCTGACTTTTATCCCTTAAACTCTAATTATGTTTAATTCCCTGTCTGCACAGGAAGACTTGGCCTTGGGACATTAATGAAACATCACAACAAATCATTAAAGGAAAGATCAAAAATGGATAAGGAGCTGAGGAAACAAGTTCTTTCTGCCCAAGAGTAGTTGCTGACCACTGAGTTATTAGTGCTGCTGCTCAGTCTATCTTGCCCTCCTTTCATGTGTACGTTTTTGGGGCTACTTCAGCAGATTCTGGCTATGTAGCAGGCATGGGAATGCAGAGAGATACAGCAGGAGCTGCTCATGGTCGAGTCCCTGGGCAGTTTCCCTGTTCCTGCACTGGGAGGAGGCCAGGAATTGTTACTGGTGTGATCCCTGAGTGCTGATGGCAAAACCCACCACAGAAGTGCAGTGTCCCAACAGTGAGCTCAAAGCCTCTTGGCCATTACACAGAGTAAATCACGCTCTGTCCTTCTTCACAGGGCAAATTTTGTACTGCTGCAGGTGTTGAGGGGCGACTTCAAGCACTGGGAGATGTCGTTGATCTGGCTGGAAATCCACAGATTTCCACAGAGCAGCACTGAGGATCCAATGGTGACTCTGATGTGGTTTGTCATTCAGTCAAACCCCAGCCTGCCCTCTCCAAGCCCCCTGCTTTCCTGATCCTGCTTCTGCATCTTGCAATACAAATGAATTAATTACTAGAGAGAGCAATGCTTCCTAAGTTTTTTCTTTCCTGCTTGTCTCACTCAAAATTTTCAGTCAGTTCTGCTGGTCTGAAAACTATTTTTAATTAAGAAAAGCAAGGCCAAAAAAGTCTGCTTCTCACACTAGTTTAAGATGACTCCTTCACACAGTAAGAGTTTATGCCACCACAGACTGCAAGGAGAAATACAGAGGAAAACATCCAACTAAGTCTATACCAGCTGCAATTCACTGTAGTTATGGTTATTTCTTAGCAGTGAGACTTCACAAAAAGCCCCCTTGGTGCTAGCAACAAAACTGTTCAAGGTTTTTATTCTGTCAGGTGCCGTCCTGATTGCCAGGAAACAGAACTGGCATGATATGTCTGATTTCTCAGATAGAAATGGAGATGTTACTCACCACAGCCGAAGGTCAGCAAGACGAGCTGCCGTGCACTCCTCCCCATGGCAGGTGGGGGAGATGCTGCTCCTCACCGTGGAGCGGGTGGAGAGAAAATCAAGCTTTCCTGGGGACTGAAAAGTTTCACTTGATGCTGGGAGTGCTCAGTCACATGGCCGGGAAGGAGGTGGAGAGGGAGGGGGAGGCCAGTGCTTCTTGTCTGTAAACTACCACAGAAGGAAATAAATGATGGTTAGGAAAGAAAGTGAAAACAGAAATGAGTGCTGGGCTGACTGGGGGGAGGACAGGCTTGCACTCTGCGGCTGAGACCTGGGGCTCTGCAAGGCCAGGTCAAAAGATCCCTCCAGCTCTGATAACATGGTGCAGAGTGCACCAGCAGAGGGTCACAACCTGTAAATCAGTACCTCCCCTGTATTCTTTAAGAAAGTACTTTTTTTAGGGCCAAACTCCTTCTTTTATGTTAAGGCACAGAAGGGAGAGGTGTGACCTCAGCCATCTCTACAGAGCACCTGCTAAGAGTGAGACAGGGCTGAGCAGAGCCCCAGATGGGCTCTTGTCTCAGGTGGGGACCATCAGCAGCCTTTGCTGGCTCCAAGGCCTGGGCTTGTTGAAGGTGGATCAGCTGGGGGGGCTCACCACGAGCGATGTATCCAAACCCACTCCTCAGCAAATGGCAACACGTCACCTCTGTCCCACGAAGGGCCTCCTGCAGACCACGCCAGGCTGGGGCAGGAGCGGCACGGGCAGGTCCCGGCGTGCGGAGCTGCACCCCAGGGATCTGCAACAGGAGAGCGTCACTCCTGCTCACCCCCACGACCACATTCCCAGCCCTGGGATGCTGCCATGGGGCCACCTGGGTGGGGGCACGTCTGCTGTGCTCCTAATTCCTCTTTCTCTCATACCAGTACTGCACTGCAATAACATGATAGGGTCAGTGATTTGACAATTCAAGTGAGGTGAAGTTTGCCCCCAGAAATCGGGGTACTGGCTGAAATTAGTTCCAGTTTATTGTGCTCGATTTGCATTGTGTTTCTGCATCCTTATTTTTTACCTGTTTGTTTTTCTACATGATCCACAGCACGTATTTGGCTCAATTACTGCTCCATAATAAACACTGGTGGCCAAAGGCATGCAGACATCTTGGGGGTAAGTAAAATAAAGCCATCCTACAACTTCCTCTGAGCTATGTGAACTTATCCAAAAAGTCCCAGGGATTCAGGAACATGACTAAAGGAGATGGGTAAACACTGTGTCTTTTGTGACATGTGTGTTGGGCAAATTAAAGTTGTACTGAACAGGTATGTGGATTTTTTCAGCTGTGATGGTGTGCCTTTACTAATATGCATTTATTTAGAACAGGAAAAACCTCCCTTGACTTGTTGCTTCATACAGAGACATCAACCACAGGATTTTGTACTAGTTATAATTTTTATAAATTTCAAACAAAGTGTGGTTCTACACAGGTCAGAATGGCCTAATTACAGGAAGTTCATTTGCACACTTTTTTCTTGTAATAAATTCATACATTCTGTCTTGACTGGAAAAAAGGACAGGTAATTCTGTGCTCTTTCCCTGTCTGATTATCTCTCATCAATCACAATATACAAATACATCATTATCAACACCATGGAAATCATGTAAGAAAAACAAACTGTACCAATTCTCAGCTGGGAAGAGGAAATCTTAGCAGCTATTTCAGCTCCAGCTGCAAGAAGAAATACACATTTTGGCTCTTTTTTCTTATTATTCTTATATATTTCTAATCATATATATATTTGAAGTCTTTGAGTATTTTTGGAAAGGAAGCACGTGGCCTTTCTCATACCCAATCCTGTTTGAAATATCAAGAGTCTAAGAAAATCATAGATAATAAAATGGCTTGTCATCACACACACAACCAGAACATAAGACACACACACACAGCTTTGCTGTCACAGGCAGGAAGAGCCAGAGCTCAGACGTGGTGGTTTGGCTGCAGCTGTTTATGATCAAGACCACTGGTATGATTCTCCACCCCGTGGGGCTCGAGGTGAGAGGAGAGGATCAGGCCTGATTAAATGTTAACCTGGTTTACTACAAGCAAGACTGGTGTGTCGTGGCCCCTGCCCAGCCCTTTGCCGTGGGTGAGGGAGGGCTGTGCTGCCCACCTGCACCTGCCCGGGCAGGGGGAACTTCTGGGGATGGGAAGTTCCTGGGAGTTTCACAGAAGAGCAGCAGAGCAGAGGGGACCCTGAGCCCCGAGGGCAGGTTCATCAGCACAGGCAGCTGGCACGGACTCGCTGGTGCAGCAGCACAGGCACTGCTCAGCCACAAGTGCTGCTACAGCCCAGATTTACCTGGGATCTTGTGTCTTCTACAACCAAAACTTGGTGGCAGCTGTTACTTTTAAATTACTTTCTGGTCGCTGTATCATCTCCAAACAGCACTGAAATGAAATCCATCTTTGAAAACGATGATTTTTTAGGTGTGTCTACCTGAAAAGGATGGTGTCAAAGGCCTACATACAAAATGTACCTTAACAGACACATTAGTCTTGCTGGAGGTTACCAAATCATACTCTAGACTGTACACGGAGAGTCATTCCTGTAATTATCACCTTGCCTGACAGAAATACACTAATTAAAAGACTATCCTGTCTACCATTTAAAAAAAAAAAAAAAGCAAACAAAAAGTCATCAAACCCCATTTTGTCTCATCAGCAAAGCCAGAGTGTTACTTCTTGTGGGCTGTTCCTGGACTTGTCAGCAGCTTGATCTGTCCCTTTTGTTCTTCCTCAAAGCAAACCCTGTCTCCCTGACTGAGGGCCTGGTCCCTGCCCAGCAGCAGCTGCCAGGGCTGCCGTGTGCCCTGGGTTTGGAACGTGGAGACAGAAACAGGGAGCTGCCTCTGGCTCACCAGCACTGCTAGAGGGTTACAGACACAGTTACTGGTTGTGGGCTCCCTGCTCAGGGTCAGTGTGTGTGAGCAGCTGTGGCACAGTCAGCATTTAAGGAGCAGGGTTTGTGCCACCGCTGCATGGCCCTGGGGCAGAGTTACCTGTCATCCTCAGGACACTCGTGGAGCAGGAGTGACTCAAACTTTGGTCCAGCAGGATAAAACATTTTTTTTTTTGGGGGGGGGGAAAGATTGTTTCCAAAAGCAAATTAGGGAGGAGAATTGTGATAATCCAGCCCATACCTTTGCAGTTGTCACAACGAGATGGTGAGCTGGGAGAGGAGACATTTCATCAGCAATCCTCTGCCCTGCTCCAGCTCTAGACTGCTCCACAGGGTGCTGCCACTGGCACTCATGGAGGGCACAGTAGGACATACAGGGTTCAGTGCTTGGCTCTCCCCTGAAGGCTCCCCAGTTTTTGCATGTGTGGTAAAATTTAGCATCATAATTCAACAGGAGGGAAATTCAATAGCTCCCATTTGGCAGGAGGGTATCGCAGGGATAGGGGGATACAGGATTTGCACACTGTCACCCTGCTCACAGCAGAGGGAGGAAATGGACTGGCAATATCTGATTGCTCCTCTTGAGTTCAAACAGAGACTTCCCACTGCCCTTTCACCATCAGAATGAGATTCCTCAAAACGAAAACTCCAAAGTGCAGGTTTTCATTATTCCATCTCTCAGCAACAAATCTTCATTTTGGCAGTTTCATATACCCAGGATAACCCTTCCCCATCTCTCTCTTCCTCACACAAAAGCTTACTGTACCTACTAATATGCAGTCAATGCTCCCTACCCCTTCCCTGTCCTGTGCTTAGGGCAGGAGTAGACACCAGCACTGCAAAAATTACTGAAACCAGAATGGACTCATTTGAGGGAGAGGATAAAAGAATTGCACTACAAGAAAACATCACTGTGTGTTTCCTTAGGGGACTGAAATGAATCAATTCTTCCCTCAAGATGCTGATAACTACAGTAGACCAAGAGGATTCATGTTCCTGAGAGCCTATGTGTCATTTCTGAGGTAAATGACCAGCACAAAACAGGTAAGCTGCACTCTCTGTAGGACAAAATCATTATCCAAAAAGATACAGAACTCTCAGGTCCTTTAGTCGTGAACAGAAAATGTCCAAAATCACAGGGTTTAGATATGGGGGGTTAGAAGAGCCACGGGAATCAATCACCACAGTGCAAATCATAATCAAGCAATGGCTTCACAGGCAAAAAAAAATCTGAATAAGCCTTTACCTACTCGAACGGGACTATCTACCTGCACCACAGCTATCCTGACTCACACACTAATAAGATATTTGCAACACCAGCCTCCACTGAGACAGAAAGAAAAACAATCAGGTGCCTGCAAAGGTGACAGCAGAGGTGAGACAGACACCTACTGTTTTGCTCAGAGGCTCAGTTAGTAAAGAGTGGGGTTTGGTTTTGCTTCATCTCCTGTTTTAGTGCGTTCGTCCCCTTTGTTATTTACATAAAGCACCACTAGTCTGAGAGTTCAACCAAACATCCATAAGAGTGAAAGCCACTCACTCACTCTTGAGCTTCTTCTAGGGTCATTTTTACCAGATTAATCTTGGCCTGTTTGCAAACCTTAGTCAATACTTATCTTTCCTAAAGTATTAGCAGCTTTTGTGGGGCCTAAGACCCAATTACCATCAAAATGCCTTCATGCCTTAACAGCTGCTCTAAATGAGCTAATGGCTTGTATAGGAATAATAACATCTCTAATCACTTTATATTATACATTACATCCTTATGTGGCAGAGATTTGGTACAGTCCTTTAATCGAATGTCCTGGAAAGAAGTATTTAACAACAACACTTTATCCACTCTAATGCTCACTGCCTATTTGCAATGCTTAAGTATATTCCAAATGGGGGGTGAAATGTATCTACTCATAGCCCAGCACACAAGGAAAGCATGCAGTCTACTCAAACATGTGACAGTAAATGGCATTCAATTGAATTCTCGGCACCAAATGCAAAGGGTTGTGATCCAGCAACCAGAGACTGCACAGGGGGCAGAGGAACGACTTAGATTGTAAAAACAGTTCAAAATGTTCTTTGTCACAGTAGCTGTTACACATCTTTACTTCCCTGCTAAGCCCTGCACCTCCATGTCACAGCCAGGAGCTGCCACCTGCGTCATTCCAAGCTGTGGAATGCTGTGGGCAGCAGTGCCACCGCCAGGGAGTCACGTCACTGCTGCACGGAGCCTCTCTGATGGTCCCGGCCAGAAGGTTCCTTTCCCCAGCCACCCTCAAACTGGATGTTTTTGGTGTTGACCATAGCAAAAAGGGCACGTTTGTGATGAAGTATCAGCTGGAATTAAGGAGGACAGGGAAGGCACAGCCAGAGGCAAGCAAATGGGAAAACCTCCAGGCGACCCCACGGTAGAGCAAGAACTCGTAACCATCACGTGCCCCGTGCAGTGACGTGGTGCTCAAGCAAAGTTGCCAAAAGGTGCGTGCATAGAAACTCTTCAGCTCTGCTGTCGACCTAATTTAGGCCACATCTTCTGAAACAGTTTGATAACCAATGCGAGAAGCATTTTTCTCCTCTAATACTGAAGGTAGGTTTGATGTTTTCTGGATGTTTAATGCTCCTTTTAAGTTTGTTTTTTCCAGCTTGCCAGGTGGACAGCACAGTTCTCATCTGTTCGTGGTGATAAAGTTTTAGTGAATTGTGAACCTCAGAGCTTGTGAGAAAGGCAACTTTGATCCAGTGTCCACCCAAAATAAAGACAGATGGATGGGGTCCTGAGGAAGGCTGGTCCTGCTGTTCAGCTGCCAGCCCTCTGTTCTGCTGGGAAACTTTTGGCCACCTCACTTTCCTTCGTGTCTGACTCTACTGAGGCTGTACTGCAGGAATCGTTGTACGTGTCTGAAAAGGAGGACATGGGCATTGTCACTACAATATGTCTACAGGATTTTCCATCTACAGCCTTGAGGTTCTTTGTTAAAAGCCTGAAATAAAATAAAACATAAATAATCACAATTCCACTGTTCTCCTAATTCCTTCACTAAAGGCAAGGGAGGCTCTTTTGGCATATAATGAACTGTAATGTGCGTGTGGCTTTGTCTTCCTTTTGAAGCATTCGACGTGCCAAAGAAGTGAGAGCTATAGTTGGGCACTGAGGGTGAAGACAGAACTGACCTTCCGTGGAGGTGAAGGAGCAGCAATTACCAAACTCCCCTTAAAACACAGCAAAGAGTCTTGAGGTTCAAAAAAGGTTTCCTCCACTTTAACTAACTGACCAAAGGGAAAAAAAAAAATCAGGAGAGACCAGTAACTCAGAATAAAGTGCTGGCAGCTCTCTTTTGCAGGTCCCTGGGGAATGGCTCTGCCAGATTTTGTTGTCCTCTGTTACCAGAAGAAAAGCAGGACACATTTTGGGTAAATTATATTTAAGGATGGGCAAAAATTACTCTAAAATTGTAAACCTTTGATGTGCAAAGTTGCTGAGATTCAGCTTTTCCAGTGCAACCTGTTTGGGTGTTAGGTCAGAACCAAAGCTGAAGAAAGGATGACTTTTAGTGCTGATTTGGCTGAAATTGTGCCAGAGCAGCCCTTCCTCCAGCTTTTGGAGCCAGCTATGAAATATGATGAAAGCAGTAATGGCTCATGAAATTTTAATGTTTTCAAACCTAGGCCAGAACCACAGCCCTGATGCTGATCTCCATCCAAAACGCTATCCATGTCAGGATCAAAGCTACCCTGCAGACACACCCTGCCATATGACACACTTGGGCTGGCTGGAAAGGACTGGTAGCCACAGAAGTTCAGTGGGAGATTCAAGTTCTGCCCAGGGAGGGGTAAACAATTTAAGCATGCCAAGGAAAGCTGCTGTGCCTGACTAGTTCTGACACCCAGGCACCAAATTCAGGCTGGCTCAGCCACATCACCAGAGACTGCAGCACATACACTCAGGTGAGTGCTTTAAAACAAAAAGTGCGCTTTTTAATCACTTTTTTAAAATCACATCCTTTTTCAGTATGGAAATAAAAAATAAATGCCAGTAACACGTTTTTTTCTGTTACCTGCATTGCTGTTCTTAATTATGTTGTTACTGTCCCCCTCTGCTGGCTGCAATATACTGGAAGGAACCCAGTCACTTTTCTCAGAGACCAGTTTCTTCACTAGCCTGAAACTCAAAGAACAGTCAGTGAATTTTCCTACATTCCCTTTTCTTGGGTTGTGTTTCTTAGAGGTGCATGTTGGGCAGCTATTTCCTAAACTAAGGAAGAAGGCAGAGAACCCAGGGCAGTCCTACAGGCACCTGATGACTGAGTTTCTTCAGTCTCAGATGGTGGCCCAGGATCCCAGATCAAGCTCACTTTCAAGCAGACTGTGTGACAAGGAAGCAGAGCCTTGGCCTGTGTTTGGACTTGAAGTGCTGGGTTAATGCTTGGACTCCATGGAGGTTTTTTCCAGCCTAAATGATTTTATGATTCTAAATTCAGAGCTGAAGAAAATTAATATTTCATATTATCCATCCCCCTTGCTGTAAACACCACCCAGGGAGGATGGATTTAGTTCACTTCCCAACTACTTTACCCTATGGAAATTGCTCCCTTCTCAGCTGCATGTCAGTTCTGAGTGAAGGGTCTGACTGCACAGGCACTTTAGGAGATCAGATCTTCTTCCTCCACGCTGCCATGCAGGGAGAATTCAGATGTCCAGGCAGGGCTGGACACTAACACTCACTGGTTCCTAACACTCACTTTGCAGTCAGATAGAATCAATGCACCACAACACATGTGAGTCAGGGGAGGCCAGACTCATTCCCCTTTGTCAGTCACAGCTTATATCTGAACCTTCTGGGCTAAAAATGCTCTCAGTGGAAGGTGTGGGGATTTTATTGATGTATCCTACAGGGGGGTGCTGCCTTTGACAGTGCCCTTGTGGCTAGAAAGTGTCAAAAGTCTAGATAATCCCCTCCATTTCCTTTATAGAAACTTCTGTCCTCATAAGCCTCTTGTCACAAGCATTTGGGATGAAAGCCAACCAGGTGGAATTAACCAAAGCTGTTTGTGTGTTCATGCCTCCCACTGCCTCCTTCATGTTGTGGTCAATGGGGTGAGGGGATATGGGTTGATTTTGAAGAGACTTTGACATTCTTCTGAATATTTTCCATCTTTTCCAGGAGTTAATGGCTGGTTTACCTCTCAAATCCTGTCTCTCTGCTGCACTTACCATTGACCATTCTCTCCTTCCTGCACGAACTGCACCAAATCTCCATCCTCGAGAGTCAGAGAATCCGGGAAACAGCTGTCAAAACTGCCCTCTACCCGAAAAAGATTGCTCCCCTAAAATGAATGAAACAAGGCACCAGAAAGAGAGTCACTATGGGTACAAGAGAGAATGAGTTTAGTTAAACACTGAATTAGGCATTTCAAGCTAACAGAGATTTCTTCTGTAGGGAGTTGTGTCACTTCTTATTCCTTTTACCATGCCCAGGTTAAATATTATTCAAAATTAGGACAGAACTATGCTGTGCATTCAGGCTTTGGGATTAACCAGCCAGCCATTATTCTGATATAAAAATTGGGTTTGTGACACCAGGTGAAGTTATCTGGGAAAGTCTGAAGTTACTTTTTAAAGTTTCAGAGTTTTCCCTCACTTCTGTAACAAGTGAAGTGACAGCTTACAAGTAAGAGTGACTTTTTATGTTCCTCATTCTGATCAACAAAATAGTCTTGGAATAATCTCCCAACACCCCAGATCTAACTCCCATTTTTTGTATTTCCACATATCCATGAATTTAAGGTTGGTACAAATCCAGACTTTTCAGGTTACAATATGATTCTTAGAGGGGAGGAGGTTGTGCTGGGAAAGGGCAGCGTAATTTGAAAAATTAATTACGTTGTTAGGGTTGGTCTCTTCCTCCAAGTCAGAAGAGTTGGAGAGTTCATCCATGCTGGAAGGGATGGCTTCAAAATCTTCAAATGTGTCTAGAGAAGGCATTTGCCTGCTGGGCCAACCTTTTCAGAAGACATAAAAACAAAAAAAAAGGGGTTAGCTATCAGTCATTAGCCTCTTCCAGAATCAGTCTTTATAAAATAAATGTCACAAGTTCACTTCTCACTATTCTACTTCCTGAATTGCTTGTGCCTTTTTATAGCTTATTCCCTGATTCTGCCATAAAAATTACGTCACAGCCCTTATTTTGTCTCTACAAACCTGTACCACTCGCTGTCATTTGTGGGAGGCCACAGCATGCATGTCCATCAATGCCTCCAGTGTTTAGCACTGCAAAATCCCTTCAGTACAGGAGGTACAAAAAGCAAGGACCAGGAATATTTCTGCTGAGCCAGCGCTGTAGCAAAGGGTAAGTGGTGCTGATGTGACTTCCAGAAGGCCGTGCTCATTCCATTCCCAGCTTACCTCCACACATCTATCTGTAAACTGGAGTTTTTGTTGACTCCTTATCTCCATCTTGGTAATACCAAGGAGGTATTATCACCTGAGCAACTTACAGAACTATACCCTGGAGAAGGCTGGAAGTGCAGGAAAGGGCAAGGCAATAAACAGCAAGGCACAAAGAAAACCAGACCTTGGGGGTATGAAGAGAAGGTCTCATTTGTATTTCTGCTCTTAGGAGCCTTATTGCATGATTTACACCCAGAACCACGCCAGTCCAGTGGAAGGGACTTAAGGAGACATTTCCAGCTCAAGCACAACAGCCCCAGTTTCTTTACTTACAAAGGTGTGTCCATAGGATGTGTCCTGAGGGAAAATGAGGCTGAGCCTTATAAGACCTGCCTGTCTGAGGCTCACCTGATGCAAAAGTGGCTCAGACTCTTCTGTACAGAGAGAAATCATGATCTGCACTTTCCTTCACTTGATGCCTGTCCCTTTTTTGGTGGGGCTGGGGATGAGTACAGTCCAGCTCAGAGGAAACACACCTTGCATCTCCCAAAGATTTCTGCAGCCCTGACAGATGCAAGCTGAACAGAGTCAGTCAAACCACCACGTGCTTCCTAATTAATGTACCTGCTCTGCATCAGCTGATTCAGAGGGACTTGGGCTGAGCAGATGCTGAACCAAATTCTTAACATCCTGTGGGCCATTGGTTGGCAAGGCAAAGCAGTGCTCTGACCACAGAGACAGATGTTCACATGGTGAGATTACATATCCCAGCACTCACAACCCACACCAAAACCTGGCCTGGGACAATACAAAACCAAACCAAGTAGTTCTGGCAGTAAAGTGACCTGATCTGGGAGAAATAGGTTTATTAATTGACTTATTTAATCCCTCCCCGTGCACATCCCCTCTGCTATAGGCACTGGTTGGTGCAACACATGGTCAGGCAGCTCTGCAGCCCCTTCTACTCCCTCCTGTTTCCCAGGGGCTGTGACTGCTCCCACAGCTGCAATCCAGTTAAAGAGACACAGCAACCTTCTTCCTCCAGAGCTGCAACCCCAGCTAGAACCCCACAGGTATAGTTTGGTCATCTGTACTTTTAAGGCTGTAAACCAGGCTCTGAATTGGCACTATTCTCTATCAGTTTATTCACACAAGCAAAAATACTGGCAAGTATCTAAACATACAAGAATACATTGATGCTAATTAACTTCAAATTGCTACAGCAAATTTAGTTCAAAGTCGCAGGTTGGGCTACAAACACCAAAATAAAAAGATATCCCTCGTCCCCCTTAGACAAAGTTTCTGTAATCTTTTGCCACTGTTATTTGTAGGAAGCATCCAAGGCAGAAACCTCACCAGCAAGGATTCCTTGCAAATACATGCATCAGCCTTTCTCTTCCATACAAATTGCTGTTCTAATTTCAGAGACTAAGAAATAGCCCAAGTTTTGCATACTTAATTCAAGCTATAAAATAAGACATCAAATTCTGAGCTCTCTGGCATCAATTAAAAGATTTGTTTTCAGCTGTTCCTGACCTCAGAAAACCAGAATCTGAGGCATTGTTTCTATACCTGCTAGTGATCCAAGTTTGTTCTTTCATTGCTCTGATGGGAAATTAAATTCACCAGGAGAGAAAAATCTCTTTATGTTAAAGAGAGTAAATATTATAATAAGTTTAGACTACACTCTCAAATTAGGATTGTAACTTCTTTAATTCTGTTTACCTGTCTGTGAAGCAGATCTAGGTACGGATCTCGTGGTGGAACCGGTATTAGAGTTAGTCTGGGCCAATATGGTGTTCTCAAAGGCATCTGTGACAGGAGGTACAATTTGTGTCTTCAAGGTGAAATAGTGACCAGACAACCAGTACAAAGTGAATTCCTGCATCACCCCTGCAACTGGCAGTCTTTTTAACAAACAGGTGGACTGGGGTCCAACAGTTATAAAAGAGGAGACACATGACCAGCACAAATGAGTGAAAGGACAGCAGCATTCCACAGAAAAACTGTAAGTCTGAGAAGGACAGAGAACAGCCAAATGAATCAAACAAATATATTGATGTTAATTAAGGAAAACGATTGCTTGGGTGAACAGTGCAGTGTTCTATTTCATTACAGCTTCCTTACCCATTTTTAACATATTTTTCTTGCAGCATTTCAAACCATTCTGTAGGTGATGGTCTATAGTTTTGATGCTGACCCACTGATCAGCAACAGGGGACCAAGGAGGCCAGAAATTAATTATTTCACTCTTGATGAATGCAATGCAATGTTGGGGGGGGGGGACATTTTTATCTAAGTACATTAAATCCTTTGTATTATTGCCTCTGTCAGAGCCCTGGCAATAGCAGCAATATCTTCTGGTAAAGGAATGATAAAGTTCATTGTTTCCTCCTTTAAGAAACTCAGTCTGGTGATGGATGTTGTGCAGTAGGACCTTGGTTTTAAGCAGTGAGGAGCAAGTCAGTTCTATGCTAGTTAGTCCTTGTACCTTGAAATCCGCCCTCCCTCTGCAGCCCCTGGTGTGCTGAGACCAGAGCTATCTGTCAGTGAGGAAAATGAGGTATAAACACCACAGTTTGGGCAACTCTTGGGTGCCAGGATGACTCTAAATGTAGTGCCAGGGGTCACTGGCAAAAGGAAATATTCTACCTCTGAATTGTTTCTTCCAACCTCTCTGTTCCAGTCTCTTCTCCTGCTGAGGGTGACACAGGGCAGAGCTCTGATATGTCACTGATTCTGTCACTGGCCTGTTCACCTGCTCTTTCTACCAAGTTTTTGTGCAGAATGACACAATGCTAAGAAAGAATTCTTTAGCCTACAGCTCTCTCCTCCCTCTCCTGCAGCAGGGGTACCTGGCTCCTGGTGTCCCAGGTTCTGGCAAATGCTCAGGTAAAGGGGAAAACTGACAATGGAAGCTGGTGATCTTCCAGTGCTTGGGTAACAGCATCCCAATTTAACTCTTGTATTGTTTATTAAACAGTAATTGATGAATCTGCTGCAACAAACAGGTGGAAATTCTGCTTGTCTGAAATGAAACACTGCACCTTAAAATGGCTATTGATGCATAGTCTAGCCTCTTCTGGAGTCTTCATGCACATGGCTCCTGCTCCTCTCATTAGGTACAGACACTAACAAGGGAAGAGGGTGCAAGTGGCCAGGTGAGGGTGAAAAGTAGCCCCTTGGCTCCCTGTGGCTACACTCGATGGGGAGGCAGAAGCTGGGCAGAAAATGCAGATCCAGGTGATAGTCTGGGGCATTACTTCCCAAAACAGGCAGAGAACTGGGGTTTTAATTTAGGCCCATCCCTAGGTGAATATAACATGAGTGCTGGAGACAGTCAGGGGAGTGACAAGCTGTCTTTATCCCAGTTATACAGAAAAACTGCCCCCAGAGCCCCAGTGGACTCGTGTCATCTGCCAGCTGTGATGAGATGTGAATTCAGTGAATAATATCGAATGATCACCAAACAGGTTTTCATGCAGGATGGAAATACTCATACCTTCAAACCCCAGGGGAGTTGGGTCACTCTTTATTTCATGTCTCTTGACTTTAACTGCAGGAACAAGGGGACCTGTGTGAAGTTTACAAAGTCACAAGGCTGTAAATATTGTCAGAGGAGAAACTTGCTTTCCCATTACCTGGAAACACTACCTTCTTCAAACTTTTCACCCAGAAAAAAAATGTCAACCAATAAATTCTAGGTGGTGCAGATAAGCACTTCTGTGAAGCAGATAGGAAACAGACCCCTTTTGGCAAAAGACACTGAGACATCACAGTAAAAGTATCTGCTTCCCATCAGGTCCCACAGATGTTCCCTCTCACTCTTGACCAGGAGATGGCACTAAGGCAGCAAGACTCACAATCCCAGCTCTCACCCGTGAGACTGGCAGGGCAGAGCCCACAAAAGCCAACACTTACACCCCACGGCAGTGGAGGACACCTGTCACAGCCTCTCCTGCATCCCGGCTCCACATGTGGAGGGGGCTGAACTGTCAGCAGTGAGGATCAGACACAGCAGTAGCTGTAGCCTTGGAAGTGATGATCCAAATACCCTGGCTAGAGCTGAATTTGGGCTGATGCTGAGACAAGACTCAGGCTTCAGTTCTTTTGTCATCTGAAATAGTTTCTTAAAAGAGATGCTGTAAATAAAATACTTAGTTTAAAAGCACTGATTTTATTTTCTAGCTTTTAAAATCTTTCTCAACTTCCAAAAGACTGCCAACAGTCTTGTGGCAGTCAGGATTCTAGGACAGGATTTTTTGATATAAAAGTAACAGAGTTCAAATTTCATTGCAATTCACACATGCTCTCTTTGTTAAACTACACTAAAGAACAATGCTTTGTTGCCCACTTTCTTTTTAATATGGGCTTCGTTCTGTTCCTCAGCTTTGAAAATAATTATCAGGAAATAATTCAGTCTTCCCATAATTTATTAACTGATCCTGTATTTCTGAAGTTGTTGTCATGGACAGAAAGCTCTAAGAACCTCTCCTCCTGTGCTATGCCCAGCACTTTCATGTGGTGATGTTTTACTGTTACTGTCCAAAGGGGCTGGGAAAGAAACATTTGTAGGTAGTGGGACTGTCACATCCTTCCTGTGCCCATCAGTCCCAGCACAGGCTCATTTCCTGACAGCCTCGTGGCAGTCAAGGATGCTGTTCATTCCCTTCACAGCTACTGAGAAGGCATCAAATAGTGTGCAACTTCCTTCCTGACAAATACAGAGGAAAGATTTTTATACAAATTAATTCAGACATTTTTCCTTCTATTTGGGTTTGTGAATTGCCCCTGCACTTGCAAATCAGTTCCTCTGCTTCATTCCAAGAACTGCCAAAAGACAGTATATTCAGAATTCCTTGTAAGACCATATGTTCTGTTCTCAAAAGTATCTCTGGCACATAGCCATAGGTGTCTACAGTCTTACTAATTTTCAACACACCCAGCTTGCCCAAATGCATGGCTTGCTTTTAAGTTTAAATGTAGGTGCTAATGCAGTGATTTAGAGTAAATTTTGTAAAAGTGCCTTTTCTCAAAATAAAGCTCAAACCTTAAACTTCCATAAATTCCCACACGAACTGCACAGAGGTCAGTGCCTTCACACATGGCTGAAAATTTCCTTGCAAACATAATTTCTAATCACAGCTGTGATTATGCTAAATATGCTTAAAACTGGCATCTATTTTTGGCTTGATTTCAGGCTTTCTTGATGTCTGTTGAACAATGAGGAGATTCTCTCCTTGAAAGCAAGAATCCTGAAGAGCTTTAATGAAATCATTTCAATTGAATTTCGGTTAATCCAAACCAAGGAGAGGCTGGAAACCTAACCCTACATCAGCCAAAAATTAATCCAGTTTCCATGGAAACCAGCAACACTTTTTGAAGCTTATTGTGGAGAAACTGGGAAGAGTCATTCTGTGTGCTGGCAGCACACCTTGATATACATTCAAAACATCCTGGGCTGCCTCCCTGCAGGTGTTTTACACTGGGCCTGACTCTTCTTCTACTGGAACCTCCGGTATTTGTAAACACTGAGCCTGGTGTAGTCACTCTGTGAACAGCATTTGGCAGTGAATGTGTCAGCCAGGAGGCAGGGAGGGGGGTAGCTGAGCAAGCAGTGTGACGGTACCTTTGGTCACAGCAGAAGCATTTACTGTGGTGCTGATGGAGGAGGCAAGGGAAAAGCGGCGGGTAACTTCTCTTTCCTTAGACTCTGGATCTGGGAGAACAGACAGATGCAATGCAGGGCAGGGTTAGAGGTTAATAAGCACCGAGGGTAAAAGATGTTCAAAGCAAAGCAGCAGCTGGAAAAAGGTAAATAAAAGGCAGGTTGCTCCTCTAAAACAGACAGGAAAAACACCCTCAGCAAAGTGAGAAGCACGGAAAAGAGTTGCTGTGGACATACTTTCAAAGCAATTCCAATCGCACCAATTTTAATACTTCAGAAAGGAGACTCATGCCAATTATTATGTTAGCAACCAACTAGTGTCCAAGTACAGCTACAAAACACAGAGAAATGAGCGTGATGACTAGAATGGGGTGTGTGTCTAGAGATGAGGTCTGGATTATTTTAGACACTGAACTGCTTGTTATGTGATGACTGACCTGAAGTACACTGAAAAACAAATATGAATGGTTTGGAGTTCACATGTGCCATTTCTAGAATTTAACTGTGTGGATGCCTGAAAACACTCTTGGAGCCTCCATCCTTACCAGGACAACCGAGTGAAGGCCACAGAGCAGTTTTTTGTTTACTCCAGTTAGGACCCTGCCTTCTCTCTAAGTCTGCTCAGGAGTGAAGCCACGAATTCTCCACATTTCACTGTGAGATGTGTTGGAGTTGTGCCAACAGCAAGGAATAGGAGCTTGGCTCTGCCAACCTGGATGGCTAATGCTGACCCAAGGGTGGGGGAGATGCAGAGTGCTGAGTATGGACTTTGATACACTTTGGTGCCAGCTCTGCCATGGCTCCCTGGGGGATCTCTGGATTGGTGGAGTGCAGTGCCAGAAGTTTCTCCTCCTGACATCAGCATTTCTTTGTCCAAAACGCTGAGGTCCTTACGTACAACATTTTCTACCCCATCACATCCAGCCTGGGAAGACAGTTCAGCATTTCTCTGAGCATCCATGCTCCACTACCAGTTGATATCTATCAGGCAATCTTGTTTCCACCTTATTTAGTGTGTTCTGGACATGAACAGACACAGTAGGTCTGAACCAAAGTGTGCTTAGCTCATTGCACCATCCCCTGCCACGTTCAGTAATGAACCTTTAGACAAAGTGTTCAAGAGCAGGACAAGCTGATTGCAGACACTTCCCTGTTCTCTTCTCACACCTTCCCATCTGCCTTAACAGCCAGCCCATGTAGTGCTAACATGGTTTTGCCTGCAGGAATGACCCCACCACCCAGCCTGTTTGCCAATGGTTCCCTCTAGGCCAGGACCAGATCAGTGACAAAACAGCACAGGGTGAAACACCACATTGGGCAAGAGAGGTGTTTCCCAGGAATCCCAAAGAACCAGACCCAGCAAGTCTTCGAGCTGAGAGTGCCTACAGCTGAGGGGGTATGAACTCCTCTGAGCTGTGCTTCACTGTCTGGAATATTCAACATAAGGCAAGACATTTCATATGACAAGAAAAATTCAGATAAAAAAAAAACAAAAGAGGCCCAAACCAAAGTTGTAGATCCAAACTCACACAAATTACGTTATTTCTTAAGTCTGTGTTTTGTAATAATTTCCCCAAGCCACAGGACCTAGAAATCACAGGTTTTGGTATTCAGACAACAAACTGGTTTATGTACCTCAGATCTTAATACCACGTGCAGCCTTAGCCTTGCAGCCAGAATCTTATGGCTGTCCTGGCTCTTGCTACACACTTATCTACTTCACAATAATGCAATTTATTGCTTCTGCATTTCTCTTCTTATTCTTTCATCTTGCTTCTTTCTCCTTTGATGCTCACCCTCTCCATCACTGCACACGAACCCTTTGTCTCACAAAGGAAATATCATTGATCAGAACAGCAGAAAAGCCACACAATAACAATAAAAAGAGTAATTGTAGTATCTTTTCAGAAAGTGATTGTAAGTACTCATGAAGTTTAATTTCTATTCATATTTCTTTCTTTGCTCTGAAGTCTCTTCCTTGTACAGCCATCACAGGAACACACAATGCTCTCTCCTCATGGATATTAAATATCTGTTAAACATTTATGCACAAAGACCCAGAACACACAATTTTACAGTATCATAAAAAATAATTGGGGAGAAATGGCAATAAACCCCAGTTCTCCTGAATTCTTCAGTTCCCCAGAGTAATCACTAGGCCACAGATAAGCAACATTTGAAAAGACAAAGAGGTCCAACCGATGAACAATTTAACACATGAAAACCTTGTGTAGCACAACACAGGGATGGTTCTCTTCCCTTCAAGCCTGTAAGTTGCTGAAAGAAGTTACACTGATCATTTAAAACCAGTTCACACTTTGACCCTTGAGAGAGACTGGAAATTACCATTACTTGCAATGTGCACCAGTAAAAGACCCAGCTGGCCAACTCAAAGGTTGCCTTGCCAACACTGCTGTGGGAGCAATTTTTGGTAACGGTGTCTTTGAGAAGAGGAGCCAAATGTGTGCATCGGACAGGAGCGTTTGGGTGAGACGCAGCAGCACTTTGGGAAACAGTGATGGATGGCACTATGGGATGGAGAGAACACTGTGGGAGTGCAGGAGACAGATGGCCTGAGACCAAATGCTGCATGGGTGGTTTTACCTTTGGGTGGAGCTCTGCGGTTGGAAAGACCTTGCAATGTGAATCGCTTTCTAGCAAGCGCTGTGCGCTCAAGGTTAAGGCTGGTGGAAGCATCAACTAGGAGAGAGAGGGAGAGGGAAGAGAAATAAGGAAGGAAGGGTCAGCTGTTCTGCTTATGGGAAAGGAAAGGTTAGCACTGGATGACAACCAAAAATAAATAAATAAATTTTGATTCAGTTCAAGCCTGAGCAAGAGCTAATCAATTAGAAAGGTCACATGAGGTCAGGGTGATTAAACCAGCTGAGCCAAACAGAGCCCCTGGGTTGAGTTTGGCTCACTGAGTTTTAATGGAGAACAATAACAAAACAAAACCAAAGAAAAACAGGTGAAGGGATGTAGCTCTCATCAAAGGAAAATACAGTTTAGCAGCAAGCTCATTAAAAAGGATCTAGTGCCTTTTACTGTGAAAACACATCACTGTGGTTGGAACAACAAGGTTGTAGGGAGAAATAACAGAAGAAGCCTTGCAGAGCAAGACATGCAAGCTTTTGTGAGCAGTCCCACTTCTGCTACCCAGCACTAGCACTGAGCAGTCTGCCCTTGTCAGCCCTAAAGCTGAAATGCTCTCAGCCTTACCTCCTAAACTCCTCCTAACAGCCTCCAAAGCGGGCACAAAGTCATGCACCTGATCTCATGCTTTGCTGGGATGTAAGGATGCCATGCCAGCAAAATTTACATGCCAGGCTCCCACAGGAATAAGCCAGCCCTGCTGCCTGACAGCCACCTCTCAAGAGATCAGTCACAGATGGATCGACATCCTGAGGCTCTGGGTTTGAAAGATGCTCAGTTACTTGCATTGCAGGAAACAGGTGGACCTGGATCAACCCCCCAGATCCACACATTCCTGCCAAATTCTGCATCTGCTCCTCTCTTACTGTGGGCAGGTAACACACAGAAGGTTTATGGCAAAAGAGCAGGACAAAGACTGCTTTTCCTCTTCTTTGCTTCATACACTGCCGAGTGAAAATCATCAGAGCGACAAATGAAGACCAGAAGTACAAAGGGAACACAAAGAGACATCGAATCCACACTGATGGACAAGTGACAGACAGCGCTTCCAAAGGGCAGTGCATCCCATCACTTCCTGATTTGCAGCCAAGATAATTCAGGATCTGAGGTGCCTGCATGCATAGGTGGGTGTGAGATTAACAGATTTCAACAACCCAGAAGTATTACATCAGCTCTTCTAACCAGTGCCCTGATGCCAGCTTTGGGCCAGGCAGATGCATCTGGTGAAGAGTTGCTGATGAGTGATGGTTTCAGCTGTGGGGCTGCCTGTGGCTGTCAGACCATCTGTGCTGGCCTAAGAACCACTCCCTGCCATGGCTGCTCCCACTGCGAGGCAGCCTTGTAAAGATACTGCAGCTTATAAAGAATTCACAGACTGGTATATAAACTGCATTTACTTTCTGTTTGCTTAGGGCAAGGAAATCCATAGCATTTCATTATCAGAGTCCCACAGTAAATACATCAGTGCATGTCTGCAGGGGTCGGGTTTCAGGTTGGTTCTTCAGCCCTGCAGTTACATCACTTCACTGAGGAACCCTGTAAGGAGCTCACAAGTCCCCCCCAGCCTTTCAGCCCCAGCAAAGCACTGTACACTGGTCTCTAAATTCACATTGTCTCCACATGAGTTATTTCAAACCTTTTCCTTTATTCTGCAAGTATACCAGATAACCCTGGAAACCATTTCCAAACATAATGAGGACCAGGTCCCGATGGGCAGTGGGTTGATTGAGCCTGCAATGTGTGCTGGTGGCAAAGCAGGCCAACAGCATCCTGGGCTGCATTAGGACAGCTGTGCCAGCAGGACCAGGGAGGTGATGCTTCCCCTCTCTGCAGCACAAGAGAGACACACTTGAAATGCTGTCCTGTCCTGAGCTCCCCAGGACAAGACAGACATGAACATTCGAGTAAATCCAGTGAAAGGCCACAAAGATGATTAAGGCATTGCAGCAGCTGATGTGATGAGAGAATGAGAGAAATAGGATTTTTCAGTCTGCAGAAGAAAAGTTTCAAGGGGGGGTCTTATCAACTAAAGAAGATGGAGACAGACACTCCTCAGTGGAGCCCAGTGACAGGATGAGAGGGGCAGTGGGCACAAACTGAAATACAGGAAATTCCATTTTTAAATGTGAAAAAAACTTTTTTACTGTGAAGGTGGTTAAAGCCTGGGACTGCATCCTCAAGGCAGTTGTGGAGCCCCCATCCTTGGAGCTATTCAGAGCCCAGCAGGACATGGCTGTGAGCAACTTGCTCCAACTGCCCTGCTTTGATCTGGGCAGTCAGACAGGGGGGTCCCCACAGGTTCCTGCAGGACCTGCTCCCATATGGCTTCAAGGCAGTGACTCCACCAGTCAGGTCCACATCAAACAGGGGTTTATGGTTTATATGTAGGACAGATATGTAGTTCAGCCCCTGCAGAGGAGCAGCCAGAGGTGCCTCACAGCCTCAAGTTTTGGTGGGACATCTGAAGCTGGAGAGCTCTTTGCTGGCTCTGTGCAGCCTGGTTTACAGCCCAGCATGCACAGGATACCCAAATCCCTAAAGGAGGATGGACTCACTGCCCAGCTCTGCAGGAGCAGCCACCCACCAGAGGATGAGGAGGCTCTGGGCTGAGCTAGTGGGATCAAAGCCAGAGCCCTGAGGAGCTGGTCATGGGAAAGCCAAGACAGACAGAATGACAATCAGTACATAGGGTGATCCCAGTTCCCACACTCTTGCTAAGCTGGACCAATTAAAAACTTCAATAATTTTCTAGGATTTTTTTTTTAAGGGGTTTATGAATTTCAAATGAAAAGTCACTTTTCCACTTTCTTAATTTTAAAAAGTTTATATTTTAAAAAATTTACTGAAAAATTTAAGATTGGATTTTTTTAATGAAGAATCCGTAACTTCATCTCTCACCATGAAAACTTATTGAAATGAAAACTCTTTTGGTGAATAGCCTATTTTTCAAAGAGAAAATATTCCACTTTCTTTTTCACTATCTCTATTTATAAAGAGGCTGTCACTTTAAGCCTCATTTAGGCATTAGTCTCTTAAGACCTCACAATTTTCATTTTATTAGAAAAGTCTTTGCTCTAGCATTTAGAAATACTGCCTGAAAGAGAAACTGCTGTCAAAAGATTTTCTCTTCCTGCTCCTGTCAGATGAGATTCAGTTTCTCATATTCAGTTTATTTTAACCTACACTGTATAGAATATCTGTTGTACTTATGCCCTCAAACAATGCATGGACTTTCTGTGACAGTGTGTGGGTTTATTCACTATAAACCAGAGGGGAACCTTTGGTTAGAGGATGCAAAAAGCCTCAGACATAAAGCAAGGAAATCAGTTAGCAACATCCACAGACAGTCTTAAAATTAAATGTACCTAGAAACCGGTTTCACCAGGATACAGAAGGTTAAAATACATACATTATTGTCCACAAAATTCTATTTTTTAAAACACAAGTTTCATAAAGAACATTGTAATGCATCAAAGTTCATACCTAAAATTCCTAAACTAGTAACAATTTTTGGTGTTCAGGAAGTTTCATGGTACAGCTTAGCAGCATTGTTTCTTTGATGTCAGGTTTAAACAACATACATTTAAAGTATCCTCATCAAACTTCAGAAATATGTGCAATTATAAAAATATTACTCTCGGAAGCAAAAGCTCTGTCTCAGAACTCCTACCTCTCTTTTGTCTGGCGCTGGGACTGGAATTCCTGTTTTTATTGTTAGATGCTTCCACGTTTGATGTCTCAGATTTGTTTTCATAAATACTTGATGACTTCCTGCTATACCTTGGGACAAAAGAAATAGAAAAATAATTACATTCCTGGTTAATGCCTAACAGAGCACTAAGCACTAAGGATTCTTTTTCTCTTCAGACATGGAAGCCTACGGAACAGAGAGCAGGGTTTAAAATTCTGTGCTGCAGAAGCCTGAATCTGTGGTGGATAAAAGCCATCCTAGCCCCTGTCTCCTCTCTGCACCACACACTAAGGGATGTGCTCTGTGAGAGCTGAGAAAAACGGAGAAACAAGCTGGTTGTCTGCACAAGCTCTTTTTGCAAGTCCAACCCTTTTGGAAGGAAGAAGGGGGAAAACCAGATTAGGAAAGAGAATCCCAGTTTTCCATCCTTTGTAGCTTAAGTACCTTTGTCTCCAGGAGAGAAATGGATCCTGGATGGTCATGAAGAGGTCATACCATGTATGGAGGAACTTGTGAATTCCACTGGCTTCCCCCAACTTCTGTCTCCTCTTTGGACACATGAACCAGTGGGATGTCCCTGACTACAGCTGAACCACAGACCACAGCAGATCTGCCTTGACAGATTTGCACAGGTACAGAGCTTGTGTCTGGAATGGGAAGGACCCTTCCACCCTTGGTTTGTAGGACATTCAAGCTGCAAGATTTTCTTATTTTCTTGCACGTTTCTTATCCTCATTGTTTTGAAAATGTCTGGTGGTTTAATTTGGGTGTTCGACTGTTATCTTTGGCAGATTGCTCCATACATTTCACTGCATCTACATATTTGGAATACTCTTTGCCAAAATGCTTGCTATTAACATGTATCAGCAATTACACTGCTGCTTACAATTAACAAGGAACTGTTAAACTACATTCATAGGGTTTATTTTGCTGTAAGAGAAGGCCTGAGATATCATTACAAACATTAAAACATTTGGAATACTAGAGATCTGTGAATAACTTTCATAACTATAAAGCAGCCCAGGACTCATTGCTTTGTATTTGAACCTCTGACACTTTTCTGATGGAATCTTAGCAAGGTCTCTGTTACCTCCTTTACCAAATCAAAATGTGATTTTTCAGCCTAATGCCAGGTACAAAATTGGGCTCAAAATAAATACGGGAACAAATCCAAAGCACACTCACATTTCCTTATTCTTTTTTCTCTGTTCCTTCTCAGCTGGGCTGAGATAACTATGAGATGTGCAGCTGACAGAGTTAAAGATTTACAGCTGTGGGAAATAAACCCAGAAACACACAGCTTTTCTGAAACAGCATCTGCAGTCAAACTCCAAGTGTTTGTGTTTATCTACGTGCAGACGATATTTTTACATGGATGTATGACTGAATCAGTCATCTCCAACAAAGAAGATAGTTAAGCAGTTAGAACAATAATCTATTTAAGTTTCACATGTTTAAATAGATTAGAAAACAATACAAAAGGATCATTTCATTATCACTGAAATGCAGCAACCATCCCTTGAGAGAGATACAGCAGCAATAGATACCTCAGGGCACCTCATTTTAGGATTAAACAATGAAACTTTGGGGAAGAATTTACAGAAAAAGAGAATTTAAATAGATTGAACAGGACTCAGGGACATTCAAGTGTATTACAGGCACTGGCTCTAAGTGTCCCTCTTGCCAACACCTCAGCTCCAATCCTGAGTCCAGCCAGCCCTGCCCTATCTCATGGAACTGCAGTCCCAAGTGCTGTGGTGGCACATAAACAAGGAAAGGGGTTAGTCTTTGTCATGGAGCAGATACAGCCTGGGGGGGGCAGAGCATCCTGCAAACACATTTCATTGATGTCACAGCACAGGTTTGACAATTCCCAATAAGCAATAGTCACTGTTACACACAGGCAATCCAGGAGAAGGTGTCTGTTGGTTAGATAAAATTTCAATGATTAATTATTCTCCAACCACTGGCAGAGCTCTGATGATGTTGGCTGCCCTTCAGCTAATGCTGTCTGCCACTGGCTCACCTACAGCACCTTCCACAGCTGGGGCTGCTTGGCCATGCCAGCCACAAACACACACTGTGCCCACGAGGTGGCTTCTTTTCTTCTCCTCCTTCACCCAGCATCTCAAAACAGGCTGCAGAAGGGGCTCCACAGTCTGAGGAATTCTGGATCCACCATTTCACATCAGCTAGTGCAAAGCCAACTTGTGCCACAGTTCCCCTGTCCTTGCTTCTCCTGGAGTCACACATTACACTCCAAACCTTGTTCCATTCCTGACAGCCCAGAATGTTGTTCTTTCCTGAAGACTTCCTGTATTCTCCCTGTTCCTATAACGACCTGACATTTGGAGCAGGAGCATCTGACCTCTCCTTCCCTGGCACAGTTGGCAGAGTGAGGACAACAAGCGCTTCATTTACCTTTGGTTTAATCCATTCTAAGACAAATAGCTAATCACACAGCCTTTCTTCCTGGAGTTAATTAATTTTCTGTTTACATATTTTTTCTATAATTTCTGCTATGAAAAAAAAAATCTAACTTTAAGAGCCTTATAAGAAGGACACACATCTGGATTACTTTGAAACACTTTTGTGCTTGCATTTCATACCTTACTGGAATAAATTTCTCCTATCCCCAGGGTGGTTCTGCTGAAAGATTTCCACCCTTAAACCTTAAACAAAGCAAATGCAACCAAGCCTAGAGAAAATATGGTGCAGGATTTAGCACTGCACGTGTTTAATATTTCTTGCATGGAGTTGTACAGTTCTCAAAGGCTGGCTGTGTTACCTTGGACCTCTTGGTTTGATTGATCCTGCTAAAATGTTACAGCGATATCCCGTGCCAACTTACATTAGCCTTGCCCAGCAGTTGGGTCATTACAAAAATTCACTCCATTTAACATCTTGGAAATGTTCCACTACATTTTGCCTAAACTTGAGCTAATCTTTGAAATTAATTCTGCATTGTGATTTTAGTTCCCCCATGAGCAAAATCTTTATCTGTATTTACTATGTATTTATCTTTAAAGAACTGGAAGACAACCAAGTAAGTTCATACCCAGGAAGCTAAATACAAAACCCTAAGAATTTTTGTACTGCAAAAGCACAAAGGCAAGATAAAACATGGCCCTGAATGTGCCATGGTAGCTGTGGTTACCTGCTTGCATTGGAATCCATTGGTGCATGGTAGACACTCTCAGTGATTCTTTGGTGCAGTTGACTTGCTTCTGTTAAAGAAAAAAATAAAAAGAAATTGCTCCAAGTTGTATAAATTGCTTCTGTGTTTATGTAGAAGGTGGAAAAGAGAGAGAAATAGGAGAGAAGAGATTTTGGCTGCCACTGCAATCAAAATAAAATACTGGTACTTGAAGAAAAGGCATATGAGGATCTTAATGAAACCTTAGCTCATTCCAAACAGCTCTTCTACTCATATTTTTTCAGTGCAGAAGAGATTTATTCCCTTGCCTCCTTCTTTTTCCTCTGTACCTCTTCCTGGCTAATTGCACTATATGGATCTAGAGAATGGATACAATGGCATGTTTCCCAGAACACAGGTTTTGTGGCTCACAGGTTTTCCTGAATTTAGCAACACAAGTACACCAGTCCCTTCACACACACAGCCACGTGGCGGGATATATCCCCATCCCTCTGTTTTTGCTCAGCATCCTTGACAAACAAATAAGAAAATGTTGTTTAGATGCCACTTGTTCACTCTTTCTGCAGAGCTGTAAGGTAGCAACAACTTGTGCCAGTGTCCAGTAAGTGCTGAGTGAAGAAAAATAGTAAGAAAGGTGCTGACAGCCTGCATTTCAGGGCCAGGGGAGTCAGTGTGGAAGCAATGGAAGGAGCTGCTTTCAAAGTCTCAGGTTGCTGAGATCCCAAGGCTATTTTGCTGTGGAAGATGAATCTCCTGTCAATGAAAGGAGAACTGATAAGGGGTCAGGGGTAGCACCAAAAGATTAAACTCAGTGAAGTCTTTTGTTGGTGTGGGAGAAACGTGCACTCTGGGTGGGAAGTCGGAAGTAGCTCCAATCTTGACTTTGGCAGCTGATTCACAGCCTTTCACAAATCCCTGAAGCTGCACCAGTAATTCCTATGCCTTCAAGACACAACTACATTCTTTGGGATTGATGGACAAAGGTGTTATCCAAAGCCTTGCTGGCATTCCATGCTCACTGCAGTATGTGATGGGGCTGGGCATACACCGAGTGTTGGACACCAATGACCCAAATGTTAAATTATTTATCACATACCTCTGGCCACCTTCCTTGCCCTTCACTCACTCATTCAGCTCAGCTGGTTCCTTCCAACATTCCAACCCCCTGTGCAACTCCTAACAACAGTCATTAAAACCAGCCAGACAAACAAATATATCCCTCTTCCTTCTCTCATTGCAATGCACAGTTGGAGAAATATCCAGTCTTGGATTAAAGTCTCTTCTTTCATGAGTCATTGGAAATAGAAACAACTGTTTAAAACCACAGGACAAAGCATGTGCTTCCTGACATCACTGTTGTAATAAGGGCTTTGATTCATGTGATCATTAGGGAAAAGGCAATGGGAAGAGTTGCAACAGCATACGAGATACAACTTACACCCTCTGACACCTTCTGATGGATTCACAATGAAGGGAAGCTTGACTTTACTCATAGAATAGGATGAAAGTCACTCTTGGATATTCTTAAAACCAGACTGGATAAAGTCTTGAGTAATGTGGTTTGGCCAATAACTGACTCTGCTTTGAGCAGGACCTTGGACTGTGATGTCTTGAGGTCCCTCCAATCTGAAATATTCTAGAATCCTATGATCTTAAGACAGAAGCATTCTAGAATTCTATGATTTTAAGACAAAACAATAAAGAACATAAAAACATAAATTCTTTTAAAAACTTTCAGTCTTGATTTCTGAGTACTTTTCTCTGGAAAATGCACAGTAACTCCAGCTAGTAGGTCTTTTATGCTGCATAGATTTCACAAATGCTCATCTGGGGGACACACAAGCTTCATTTTCTTTGCCTAGAAACACACATGGGGGATTAGCACTTTTTCCTATTGAACACGTACATTTCTCTTCTCTCTAGTGCAGCAGCCTAAGCAACACCAGCTTTTATACCTCGGGGTAAATACTACAAACCATATCAGAAAGTCTCCAGATCAAGCCCTGAAACTGCACTTACAAGGATTTTGAGTTCTTTCCTTAGCAGTTCATGCTGAACTGATCATAGTGAAATTCAGAATAAAAAGTAGAAAGGATGAGAACAAGGACAGTAACAAAAAACCTCAGCAGTAAGCATTGTAAATAAGTATTTTGTTGGGTTGGAGTAAATTGCTGAGGCCAATGTACTTGAGGCTAATGGAGTTGCTTCCCTCCACTGAAGGAGGTTGAAAGAACTCATTGTCTTTGTGAAACAGACAATTAAAATACAGGTGACTTCTAAAGTTAAAGCACAGGCACAGATTTTCACCTAGAACAAACTCTGCTTAGGAATTGGAAGGATGTGGGTGGAGAAGCTTTGCTGACCTTGCTTTAGAGAGGTATGACAGAAGCAGAAAATGACAGACCAAGATGACAAGCAATGCCAGGGCCCAGGAAAAGCCTGCATTGGGCACGGCTTTGAGGCTTTTTTGTCCTAAGAGAATAAATGGAATAGTATCTCCAAGAGCTTTCATGGCTATGTTCTTTTGCTATCTGGAATAATCTTGCTGAGTTTTGTCTGTCTGGGGTTCAATATCTTACTCAGAAAGGGTGTCATTACTTTAGGTACTTATGAGGCTTTGATCATTCACGGTGTTAAACATGTCAAAAACCACCTTTGTAGTGACATCTCTGTGAGAGAGGGAAATGTCACCAGGCATGTTTTACAGAGAGTCACCGAGATAAAAAGATGGAATAACTGACTAACATTTAAAACATAAGGTGGGTGAGTAGATTGAAAATAAAAACCCAAACAAAGCAAAGAAAACAATTGGATAGAGAGGAACAGTTGCTATGTTTGGTCATGGACATGGACAGAGATCTTTCGTGCCAGGTCTTGTGAGCAGGCACAAAGTGAAGACTTGGACTCCCACTCCTCACATGCTGGTGTGAATGGATGTTTCTAGAGTTGTGGCTTGAGAGGGAGAACAAAGGAAAACCATGTCCCTTGGACTAACTGTGAATGGAATAATTATCAATGCCATTTCCAAAGTTCCAAGAAATTTTCTTGGACCAGGACAAGGGTTTAAATCCCAGCAATGCTGCAACCACCCAGCTGGCCCTCACGTTGGAGATCTGTTCTTGCCCGTTTCACTGGTGGTACAGGTCAGCCCTGTAACTTGTAACTTGTCCCAGCTCCATGTTGTCACACACAGCTCCAGAGGGAAGGCAACATTAGCAGATCCTGCTCTGTGTTCCTACCTCTACACGCTTCCAGCTGTCCTGTCAGGACTTTGCGAATCTCTGAAATCCAGGTGTTTTTCAGCTCAACAGAAGATGCCTGAGAACACAAGAGGACAAGGCAAAGCAGATCCAATTAAAACATTCTGCCAATCACTGTGCTGCCCTGACCTACATTTGCTCTCAGTTTTCCCAAGGATTGGGAAAAACTGGGGCCAGCTTTGAGCAAAGCAGAGGATGCTCTTCAAGATGGAAGAGTTACAATGAATCTAAGGTCCTGTCCTTGCTTTTCTGTCCAGCATTCCAAGAAATTTCCCACTACTTTATTTTCTCTTTTAGCCAAAATCATGACCATTTTCACAATAATAAGTTGGCAATTCCAGTGCCCACACAACAATGAAGCTTTCAATGGCTCTGATTTCTGGAGTGCACAGGTCAGTGAACATTCTTGAAAACAATTGAAAGGAAGTATATATAGTCCTTGGGGGGATAAAAGGATTGTCATTACCTGAATGATATAGACTTCTTCTCTGCCATTATACCAGATCTCAAACTTCTTGTTATCCCCTTTTACATTTTCTGTAATGCCCACAGTGCTCATCTGTTTCAGAACAAGAAAGAAGAAGCTGAAATCTGGAAAATTTCAATAGCCTTTAAACTCAATCCTCTGAGAAGCACTTTGAAAAGGCTGCATTCACTTCCACACTTTAGTGAGTCATTAAAAGTCAGAATGTGTTATTTCTCAATATCTGTCATTCATCTTTTTGATTAAAGGGAAAGAGTGTTCAAAAGTAACCCCAGCTAATGTCACGATCATGAGCTTATCCTCTTCTCTTTAATTGCTTCATCTGTGAGTCAGTTTTCAACCCCATACTGGCTCTTTTCCACCTAGACAAATTTTCAGTTTTAGGAAGACTGTATTTTTCTTTGTCATCACCGACCTGTTAAGCTGGGAGAGGAAGAGGGATGGAACAGGGCTTTGTGAGATTTAATGACTGAACTGCAAATCCAAACATAAAAAACCTGAAGGAAATAATTCTAGATTTCTTCAATGAAATATTCTTAGCCACAATTTTGAAGTTCAGCTGCTTCTTTATTTACCAGCTTCCCATCTTCTTCCTGTATTTGTTCATCCTCCTTGTCCTTGATTTACCCCAGCATTTCTTTGAAGATTTAGACAGTGTTATGCCACCATCCCTTCTCTCTCCACAGAAAGGAATTAAAAATGTTTATATGAATTGGTTCAACTCTTGAACCAGGTTCTATTACAATTCCTGTCTGGTTACCCTGTAACAAGTTTGCAGCGTTACACTTCATGATCTATATCAGTTGGTTAAAGTCACAAGTGTCACGCCAATGTGCTTTAGGGGAAAATTGGCCTACTTGTGAATCCCACCATAAAATGTCCTGACTCATACCTGGAAATGCCACTCTTGCAAATAAAAGGGCACTTCTACTGCACTGATTCATCTGTAGCTATTACTGTCACAGAATAGACCTGTTCAACTGATGTCAATAGTAAAACCTGCAGTAGAATTACACTTGCCGGGTACCTACAGGCAGAACAACCAGAGATGCAGGTCCATTCAGTCTTGCTTCTCTTTATGGGATGGTGGGCAAGAACACACAAGGTGCCCATCTGTATCAAGTTGCAAAAAACAAGGTTCATGTCTGGAGCTGCAGGACACCTGGACTGGTCTGTCTCCAGACCAAAACTAAATGGCAGCTTACTCAGGGGTGTGAGGCAGCTCCAGATACGTGCACCTCCTTCAAATCTCCACATGGAAACATCCTTGTCTTGTGAAAACACCAGACCTACTTATCTCCCCCACCATTACTGCATTTATTACCTTTAATGAATTTTTAAAGCTGTATGAGGCTGTCTTCTCATGGCCATCCGTGTTCTCCTCCCGTTTCTTGCAGAAAAGCAGCATCTTTGTATAAAGGAAGAGGTGTCTCTGCATGGGTTTGAATCTAGCCAAGTCCTTCACCTTGTTGTGCCCCTTCTTGTGGTCAGTCCACACGTTGAAGGAACCCTGCATTAACAGCTTACCAAGTTCACTGACATCGCCCTAGAAACCAAGAGAGGGTACATCACATTCCAGTAGGGTAATCCCAGGCACAGTTCATTCCTCTAATGGTGTTTAGGTTTCCAGACAGAGGCAGGTGCCCCAGCATCCTTTGTGCTGGAGAGTGCACGTGTCCCCTTGCTAAACCTGCCTTTCCTCACATGCCCATCAGCCCACTGGTTTCCATGGCCATAATTCTCAATTCTCAATTTATAAGGTCTGTCTCAGGACAGGCTGTCCCCTTTGGTGACCTCAGAGGAAACTTCTTCTGACACAAACAGGGTTTCAAGACTGCTGACTCCAATGCATTATGAAGGTCTAGTGCAGTCCAGATGCTCAAGCAAAGGCCCTGCCTGTGCAAGTTCTAGTTTCAGTTTCTGGAGCTTCTTCCATCTGTGGCAAAACCTTGAAAGAGCTCAGATGTCTGAAGTCACGGATTGGTGCCCAGAGGTATGTAGGTGTGTGATTCCCTCCTATTGCAAAATAGTTTTTATAAGCTTTGTCAATAGTTTCCTGGCTCGCTATCTGCAAACTACGCAACATTGCACAACCTTGGGCAAAGAGGGAGTGAATGCACCAAGGAACCATAAAAATACCAGAGGGAGAGTGAAACTAAGCAGTAACAAGAACTTTCTAAATTGTCTGAGGACCACTGATGGATAAACCCTTCAACTGATATTAATCACCAAATATGTAGCTCCGATGCCACCAGCACAGTTCAGTGTCAAGTGCAGTAATGTGTGGATAGAGGATATGGCAACATCTATATGGTAATGGGCTTCAGCAAGTAATGATAAACATAATTATCCTACCAGTAAGATTTTCCTAGGAATGCTTTGTATAATAAGTTGAGGGAATAAGCCCAGTGCATTATTAAATTATTATTTAATAATTTATTAATAATTTATTAATAATTAATATTTTTTCAAAATTTGTATGCTCTGTTGACTATAAGGTGAAGATGTCGGCTCCAAGTGGGAATGTCTAATTTCTTAAACTACGGATTGCAACCTCTTCTCTCTCACTTCCCCTCCTCTACTATAGATCCAACTGCAAAATGAGGTCTTAACTAGGTACTTTCCCACTCTATATCAGGGTATTCTTAGACTATCCAAACCATTCAAAGAACTTCAGTAATTTCTCTAATATATAGAATTGGATCTTTTATTTGTGCATACAGGACTGTGATGTTTGTATTTATACAGGCATGCAGGTATAAACTGCAAGCCTGTGAAAAGCATATTGATCTGTAAAGCTAAATTAAAAAAACAGACAATGGTGAGAGGCTGCTGTCACTCCAGGCACTGTTTAGCACAGCATTGAGATCCAGCTCAGTTCAACTCTTGTGATAGATCTGTCTCTCCAGTCTTGTATCTGGGACTGGGGTACAGCAAATGAAGGGGGAGGTGCCACTGCAGAGACAAAGACGATGGACAGGGATGGCAGTCTTTGAATATCAGCCCACAAGCCCTGGACACTCTCTTCAGTGTGGGCAGCAAATGGAGAGGAGGATGCTATTTCTGGTGATTTCTGCTAATGGGCAGCAATATTTTGTCCCAAAGGAAGTGAATTTAAAGTGGAGGATTTGATCAGTATCTCAACTGTAATTTGAAGATACACTGTAAGAACAATACACTGTATCTCATGTTTATGAAATATGAGAGAGACATATGATAACTCATATGTATCTCCCAGGGAACTCATGGACAAACTATGCAGGCCAAATTGTATACCAATGTTGGGATGATAATAGGAAACATCTGTAAAACTTCTGTTCTCCAAGCTTTAGTCTATTTTTTTTTTTTTTTTGGTGGCTTTGACTAAAAATAAAAACTAAAAAACAAACAATCTAAAAAACAAACAAACTAAACCCCAAACCCCACCAAACCAATCCCAGACTTACATGATAGAAATTTCTTACACAACAGTTCAGCTCCTCAAGTCTGCTTGTGCACAAATCCAAGAAGCAGAATATCCTACGCAATTAGGAGCATTTATCAGCTGCCACAAAACCTGCTTTCCTGCTGGCATAACATCCCTCTCTGAAAGGGGTTCTAGCCAAGTATTTCTCTCATGGCTGTGTGGGAAAGACTCCACGAGATGGGGTGTGGTCTCATCAGCTATGGGAGGTGTTTATCTGGCACCATAGCTGAGCACCTGGGACAGGTGGAACAGCGAGAAGAAATAATTATTGGGTGCATCCTCTTTCACACTTTCACCCCATTGAATAATCATGTAACAAACCATCTCAGGAATGCTGTCAGCATTGGGCTAAACAGCAGCCATATTCCCCTTTGCAGTGTTTCTTCAGTTCAGCTAAGAAACCACTAACAAAAATCTAGTCCTTGGAGCTACTATCTGGCATTTCATGGAAGGCTGGAAAGTTCAAAAGTAAAAGTTTAAAAGGAACAGGAATGCTCTGTCGAAGTCCTGAGTACAAGAGTACTCTGAGATTTGAAAGCAAGGAATAGGCAAAAGGATGACCCCAACATTTATGTGGACAGCAAAGTGGCTAGATCCCCTCTGCTTAGGATAATATGATACCTTTCTTGGGGAAGCTCTTCTCCCATCCCTTACAGAGCAGTTTAAACCCAATTTGTTTTGTCAAATTGTGTAACTACATGCATTTAAACTGGGAAACACAGGAGGAAAGCTACCCTTCTCTTTGGGAATGAATAAAAAACTGTGGAAACTGCGTCCTGTATCCAAGAGCCTCAAATGCCCATGTTGACTCGTTCAAGTCTGCAATAATAATATCCAGGCTTTAATAAAGAGTTTTTCTAAAAATGAATCTCTGAGACACTTAGACTTAGCCATAACCAGAATGAGGTAAACATATGCTTTATTTAAATTTGTCAGGTTTGGAGGATCTAAGGTTATGCTTATAACCTGTGATGCTTCTCTGACCCACGGGCACCACATGTAGTCTGTGTTTACCACTATAATGGGGTGGCCACTGCTTCACCTTCAACCAGCACAGCTACTGGAGGAAGAACTCACATTCTCAGTTCACATGCAGTGCACAGTCCACAGGAGCATCTCCAGCTGTGTGCAGCAGTGGATCTCTGACATGCTGCTGAACAAGCACTTAAATTCATTTATAAACTCATGCTGACAGGGGCACAGGTTCCTCAGCTACCAGATGCATTTGCATGAAACAGAACTATAGAAATCAAAACTCCTGAAGGCACTCCCATCCTGAAAGACAGAATAACTCTTTCCACCCACACACAGTCTCTACAGACCCCAGCACCTTCTCAGGAAGTTGCATTCTGCACAAAATAGTCACTGTTGCTCTGATGTAATAATTCTTTGAACCCAGTTTCTCAGTATATTTTTTCATTCTTGACATTTTCACCCTGCAGCTATTTCAAAATGGGCAACCACATGACCCTCAGGCCTCATTTTGCCAGGCATGTTTCTCCTTCATGTGTCAGTCACTTCCACTTCTCACTTAAGGGCTCATTTTATGTAGGCAACACTAGTTCTTGAAAGTCATATGACTTCAGTGGAGCTACAGCAGATAAATATATATATATTTGTTTCCTTTGATTTGTACTGTGGTGGTTATTTCACATTCCAGATAACAAGCTAGCCAGTGACTGGGATGGATTCTATTATCCCCTTTAAGTGGAAGATAAATTTTCCTCCCTCACTGCAAAAGATTTGAAAACTCTCATGCTGCTCTGCGGTCACAAAGATTCAGCAAATTTTTAAGTTATGTCTGTCACACTTGCACCCCTCACCTACAAATGAGTTTTGGGTGCAAGTACTCAGAAGTCCCACATTTGTCCCACCACCTCCCCACACCCACACCCCACCTCCACATGACAGGTGTGCTGACAAGTATTTTTGGCCATCACAACATGCCACTGAGTGCCATCCTTCAGGAACGTGGTACAGGCTCCTGCAAAGTGTACCAGCCAAAGGCACAGCATAATCAGTGGTGGGAGGAACACTGGATTGCTCAAAACCAGAGTAGGAGCAACAGTAAATAGTACCTCATATCCTGTGATTGCTATCTGGTGCATGGAATCATTTACTGATTTGATGATATCAAGCACCGTGGCCAGGGCTTCTTCTAATTCAGCAGTACCTTCTGAATTCTTGCTGCACTTCAGCATTTCCTGATTAAAAAGACAAACAGAAACCACGTTAGAACTTCTTGAACAAGAAGACACCATAAGACAATCCTCCCTGAAATTTGTGCTTTATAGACAAAGTAGCAAAAGTATAGGGGAAAAAAAAGGGAACAAAAAAACTCAAACAAAATCAAACAGGACATTCACCAGGATTGTCATTGAGGACACACATTTTGACCTTTTGGCCATTTTCAAGTGTTGATTTAAGATGAGACGGGACCATTCTGATATATTTTACAATGAACTCTTTGCATGTTAGAGGGTTTTACTTCCAGGGTTTGTTTTTTTCACATATGCTAGAAAACAAACTTATTATCATTATTTCAGGTGCTAGAGAATTCCCAATTTTCCTTTGCAAATAGTTCCACAAGCTACTTACCACTGTTAAAAATATAAATTAATTTCTAATCTGAATTTGGCAGGTTTGACATTCCACATTTTGAGTCTGGAAATAGTTTAATCCAAACGCTGAGGCACCTGTGTTACCCTAAAACAGGGCCACAAAAACGTAGTTCCTGCAAACCCCAAACAGCAGCAGCCTCTCCTCAACTGCTTGGGTAACCAGGCACTAGAAGGTAAAAGCAGGATTCATTCCTATAGTACCTGTTGCACACTTTCTAGGATGAGGATGGATCTCTGCTCCTTGTATAGTGAGCATGCTGCTTGTATCAGCATGAGCATATTAGCTAAACTGGTTGAAAACAGAGAGCTGCAGTTATTGTGACCCAAAATTTAAATCTGTCTGCCCACCACTCAGGACACACAGCTTCTTAAGCACTTCTTTGTTATCAATTTTTCACTGACTTCCATTTTTCTACATATTTAAGTGCTCCTGCTACCAGGAAAAGAGTGCATCACCTTCACAGATCTCAATTCCTGACGACGTAAATGCCCATGCCAATGGGCTGTTGCTAAGTATGAAACTGGTCTGACCAGCTTCAAACCCCAATGGCTGTGACCTGTTTTGCCTGAGAATTTTACTCCTTGATCTAATCTTGGTTTTATTTACAATCATATTTCAAACTAAAAGTAGACACTGGTTTACTCTTGCTTTTCTGGAGACCTTGACATTTTTTCCATTCTCACGGATTAGTTTCAAGAAACTGAGTCAAATTTACTTCTGGAGCGTGTCGATGTAAATCTGCTGGAATCGGTGAAGTTTTATCCTTGTCAATATCCCCCTTCAATATTTGGATTCTGTAGTTTTGCATAAAATCAATAAACAGCTCGGAGAAATGCTGCACCAGAAGGGCCAGCCAGGCCCTCCCATGGCCTGCACTGGCACAATTTGAGCAGTGCCATGGTAGCTACTGCAAATAAATGGCAGCCTAAAATCTTCATTGCAAATTTCAATGCTGAATTTCCTGACAGTGCACAACACTACATTAATCCCAGAGGCTTAAGAACAGCATGTAATTCACCTTCATGACCTTTCCATAAGGAAAGACAGTAAGCATTATTTTAAAGAATTGAGGAAAAGAAGACAGAAATTTAAGCCATCATCTTAAAAAAAAAAAAAAAAAAAAAAAAAAAAGTCATTGTTTTGAGTTTTATATTTCCTGTTCCCCAGTTCAGACCACAGTTTCAAGCATGGACCACTCAGGGTTCCAGCCAAATCAAGAGGGAATTTCACATATTCATCTCCTGGAAAAATTACAAACAATTTGTTTCTAGCTGAGTCTTTTAAAAAGAAGCAGCAAAAGGGAGTGGCTCCTTCTGAAAGGTTTGAGCCACAACCATGGGAAAATATCAGTTCAGAGAGCTGAAAGAGTTTTCTTAAACAGGGACAGATGTTAGACACAGGATTTAAGGCATCAGTTCCTGTTTTCAGACTCTAAAACCATATACTGACCCAATAAAGCCAAGTTCAATTTCTGTTTAAAGAGAAAGAAAACAATAAATAAGACAATACTTACTATGTAAAATATCTTACTTTATATAGAGAGAGCTACACATTTAATACTGTACTTCTATTGCTTAGTATGTAAGTACTGCTGAGAAATAGCAGTTCCTATTCTAAAATGCAAGTCCCTTGTTTTCTGTTCTCTACCATTTCACAACTGAACGTTGCAAAGTATTTGCTCAAGAACTGAGTGAGGATTTATTTCCAGGCAGTCCTGACTGATTTGCAATTCTTTAAGTAAAATGCTATGCACTGGAAATCTTTGCATCCTCATGGAGAACTTACCTTTAACAGCAACTGATACTTGGTGATTCTCTGGACTGGCTTTAAGAGATAAGCATCTAATGAGAGCTTATGATCCAATTTACGCTGACATTCCTGTGAGAGGTAACAGGGTAGAAAAATACAAATGTTTCTTGAAACACAGGCAAGATCATTGTCATTTGACAATCTGAGATTATATGTCTGTGAATTAACTATCAGAAAAATTTGTTCCAGCTGCACAGGAGTTTCCAGGTTATTTATGCCACAGTGCAAATATATCTAAACAAGAGCTAATGTTAAGGTTCAACTTAGTGTTGAAATCTGGCATTCCCTGCTGATGAGATTGCAATCACCTGGGGTTTGCAAAGAAGCCAGCACTTGTTTGGTTTGGGTATAGCCTGCAGTCAGGCTCCTACACAGGGAATCTACCTACTGCTCTACCTGCCTAATCTGCAGAGCACCCTGACACACGCTGAGCACCTGCCTTCGGTACAAGAAGCGTGCAGAAAATCTGTGTATTGCTCTAGGCTTTCTAGAGAAAGAAGAGATACAGAAGGAAAACGAGCTTAATGGGTCTTGCACCGCTAGCCTGCAATGGAATTCCACCTGGAAAAAGATGCTGTCTCCACACTGTCTCCAGAGAGCTTCAGACCTTGGTTTGTTCTGACAGTACTTTTCATATATTTGGAGGTCCTCTTTCTGCAAGAAAAGGAGAGTTTAGGTAAGGTAAGAAAAAAGAATCCATAGAGCATCTGCATTGAATCACACTTTTTCTTACCTTCCATCCCGAGACATGAAGCAATTAATACATGGGGATAACTCTGTATGTAAAAATATACTGAAACTGCCAAACTTACTTTTTACTCCTGATTAAGTTAAATACACCTGTAAGTAAGATTTTTTTTCCCTCACTTTTCACACAAAGCAAGGAGATTGCAGATTGGCAGACATATAATCTAATTGCAAAACTGGCATCTTTCAGGAAGGGGAATAAATAGTTTAAAACAAAAAAACAAAAAAAGACACTTCAGGACTGTAAATTTTACTAACACTACTGGCACAGACTGTAATCTTTAACAATGCTCACTGCATAGCTAAGGATTACCTGTTCAACACACCCTGAAAATAGTGTTAGCTCTCAAAAATACATGGATAAATAAAATTAAAGTAGGAAGTTTGTCCTATTGATGTCCCAGGCCAGGCAGGGGGATTTACTTAAACCCTCTCTCATCCAAATTGATAGTGGGTGGATTCACTTTTCCCTCTGTTTAGCTTTGACTACACTGAGGTTCATGGCAAAAAGCTCACTGAGTTCAGTGACAACAAAAGCAATCTCTATAAAAGCTCAGGGAGGGATATTCTGAGCTCCCTGGGCTGTGTGGGTGGATGCAGAGATGGATGTTCCTCTGGCAGGTTCTGGGCTCTCTGGCTATTCACCCAGGCAGCCCAGCAGCCACAGGGCCATGGAGCTGGGCTGGCTGTGCTGGGAGCTCCCCATCTTCATCTACACTACCCTGGTCAGGATGTGACCTCAGCGAATCAAAGAAAGCACCAAAAATAAATCTCAGGAATTCCTGGCTCTTGTCTCGGTGCTTGCAGCCCACTAGACAGTTCCTATACACTCTTGCTGCAGGGAAAGCATTTCCTTTTGTATAGACTTACTAGAAGAAATCAATGTTGCTGTTGTCTTCCTCTCTAGACACTTACTGACATCACCCTGAGGAATCAGCTGTGAGAGCAGAGTTGGGCCATGGAACACCGTGCTGTGTTAAGGATTAGGCAATACAAAAAGCTCTGTTGCAACTAAATAGAGGATTAATGGTGCTGTTTCAAAAGAGGTGCAGTGTTTTCTTCACAAAAATAGAATGGTTTGTACATGTTGTCTTGGAGGGAAGTTAGCAGGGGGTCAAACCCACAAAACTACAATCTCTTCCTGGCCCACAGAAATCTAATTGGACTGGGCAAGAAGAACAGAGACAGCAACAGTCAAGAGCACTGTTAGGAGTAAGAGAAAGTAACCCATTTCAATTTACAGAAAAGGTAGAATAACCAACAATTTACCAGTAATGTGCCATAGTGGAACCACCCTACTCCTACCTCAGGCAGATACTTACATCTTTAAATACAGCTCTAAGTTTTGCAATACTGTTAGAAATAAAAAATTCCTGATAAAATTACTAGGATCAGACTCTAAAATGCCAAAAAATAATTAATTGCCTAATTATTCAAATCTCACTCTTACATGCTCCACTCACATCTTTTTTCATATCCAGAGGTTCTGACTTCTTGCTGGTATTTTTACACCATGCTCATCTCTCCTGTAATGCTTTTCCTTTCCTCACTGATTTGCACCTTGAGATCTCTGTAAGCTCCAGTGCACATGGCATTTATACAATTATATTTTTGACTGCTGATTTATGAATAATTTTTGCTTCAGAGCAGAATTTAGCTCTTTGAATCCAACTCACAGGTTTCTGGTCAGCTGCTACTGTCCTTTCACAGATAGCTTCCTTTTCTAAATGCTTCTTTCACCCTGAATCACCAAACACCCTAACTGCCAGCTCCTACTAAATTATTCCCTTTTTCAAGGTTAGCAACATGAATAAGTAAACAGTGGTAATCCACAGTGAATCACTCCTGCCAGATCCATCACCTGGCACATGTTGGTAAGCAGTCTGACACACCTTTGGTTCCATCCTGGGCATTCCTGCCTTGGTTTGGGAAGCTTTCCTTCTTCCCAGTCCTTTGTATAGCAGATCAGCCCAGACTGTCCCTCCTGCTGCTGATAAAGCACTGGGAGACCCATCCTAGGTTATTCAGTGCACATCCCTCCCTCTCTGAACAGCTGTGTAATCCTTGACCACACAGAGCTTTAAATAAGGTCAAGCATCTTGCTGATGGTGTAATAGCTGCCATGTGGGCAAAGCTGAGCTGGCTCACTCGCAATTTAGTTCATATGAAAACTGTGCCCTAAACAAGGGAGGGAGGACAAGAAAGGCATTTCTGGCTCATCTTTTACCTGATTCTGCTACCATCTTCCAAGAGAGAAGCCAGAGAGGAGAAACAAGCTATGACTCCACAGCCTTTCTGTCATCACCTGAGAAGGGTTCACATTCAGGGTGACAGCTGATCTGGTGGCACTGGTGGAGGTGGGAGAGTGTGTGGGGATGTGGCAGAGGAATGACTGGCAAGGGATGGAGGGACTGTGGCACCACTGCAGCTCTCCCTTCTCGCTGCAGCTCTCAGGATGCTTTCAGGAAACTCTGGAATCAGGGCTGAAAAGCCCAGTGTGATCAGACAGGGTAGAGGTTTTCAAGTATGAATTTAAAAAACTGTTTCTAATCACAAACCCACCATGATGTTGGGGCAGGATGGCCACACCCATACAAAGAAGGAGAAATAGAGAAAAGAATCTGCAACAATGTGAGTTTCCTCACAGGACTGGGGCATCACCTGGAACAGCAACTGCTTCTGTTTCTCCCTGTCTTAGCAAGCACAGACATAATTTATGGGGCAGCCAGAAGCCACTGCTCAGCAGGAAGGCATAAAAAGCTGCCAAATCATGGGGAGCACAAACACACAACCAGACTTTTGTTTGTGCCTCCTAAAGGCAGTCCAACAGAAACAACACATTTCTGGACTTTATGTGGCTTCTTCTAAAAACAGAACATAAGGGCAAGTTCTTGAATCAAAGGTGCTACTGTGTGAGCAGAGACATCTCAAGAGAGAAGCTTGTGCTTTCTTAGTGTGAAATTTGAAATAGGGAGAAAGCAAATGCATGATTTAACCTCTTATTTGATAGACTTAGTGTGGTTTGACTAGGGCACAGAAACTGATGAGCAAAGGTGACAGACTGGCTTTCTTTCACTTCAACCTGGACCACAGCTTTAGTGCTGCTTTCATTTTTGTAGAATAGTGAGGAGAACTGGGCTTGTTGCTGTTTTTACAGAGAGAGACATAAACTACAATATTTAAATATGGAATCTGAACTTTCTGCAGAATTATAGTGTCAATTCTATATCAAGAATTTTTCTTTAGCTGTAAATCCAGGGATATTTGCACCGCATGGACTATTTTATACTTCTTGGATTTCAAAGGTCTGCATTCTTCAAAGACCCCTTATCCTCTTTTGCATAATGATTTCACCACAATATTTTCCTGATCAGCATCTGAATCTTAGGATAACAACATATTCCTTAGTAGTATCATTTAGTCAAGCTCTAAATGCTTTGCTGTTAAACAGAAAATAATTCAGTGAACATATAATCATGTTTACACTCATCTCTTCAGTCTGACCTGTTTGTAAATTGGGGGCATACCCTTTGCAAGTATCACATGTTCATAATTCCCATTAAATCTTAGTGATGTGGGAGTGCTCAGCATCTCTGACTGGTACATGCAAATCTGTCTGTATTTAATGTGTACCCTGGAAAAGCAGTAAATGCTAGATGTCTACAGGAGAGGCAGGAGGTACCTTTGACTACAGTGGACAGATTTTCCCATTTCTCATGCCACTTCCATTTCCTGTGCAAAACACAGAGTCTTATTCAAGCAGTCTTGTCAGACTCTGAAAACGGTAGCAATCCACCAAAAGAGATTTTTTTTCCTCATTAGTAGGGCCCCTGAATGAGTGCCATGTAAACAAGCACCTTTGGTTGTGTTGCAGGAAACAGAGCTAACACTCAGGCTGAGGGGGGTGATGGAGGAAGGACATGACTGGGAGCTCTCAGGGAAAGCTGCAGAACTTGGGCACTGAGAGCCACAGGAAGCGACACACGTGGGACTGGCCAAAGCCACCACTGCCTGATGGCTTGAGGCTTTCTCAGAAATGAGCTCTCTCTAATTTTAAGCAAACAGCGGACCCCCACCACTTCATACAAGTGGGGAGAATCCCACTTGTTGTTGAATTATGTGAACAAGTCAGGGAATCGACCTCACAGAGTCTTATGGAGCTGGTGGGGTCCGTGCAAGGATGGCAGCAGACTCTGCTGGGCCAGGTCTAGGGGAGTGAATCCTGAATTGTGTGAGAAAAGAAGGATAAGATAAGGCAGGAACAGGATGTATTGTCTGCACTCAGAGTAACCTTTGGTGATACCGTTCTGTGCTTTTTTACTGCAGGTTGGTGTCGGGGTTATGTCAGACTGCTGGTATAGATTTGTCTGATATGAAAAGCATGTTAAACATTTGGATCACTGTTATTTGTTGGTGTGTTGTTTGTCTTTTCATTTTAAAGGGGACTTAAAATACTTGGTAAAACAGTGGTAAAAGCTCTCTTCCTGTCGGTAAACCAGGCAAAGAGTTAGATTTCAGAATACATCCCTGTTAACTGTGGCCTAATTAGGAAATATCTTTTATGGATATCTTTTATGGAATATCGTTTATGGGAGTTGCCCTCATTCACAAAAGCAACTGGAATGAAAGAATAGGAGTAAATCTGTAAGTCCTGTAGGATAAGGCCATGGATATTCATACAAACCTGCAAAAGGATGTACTTACTCTTTTTAAAAAGCACCGGGCAAGAAGCTCGGGGTTTTCAATGCAATTTTCTATCTCCTTAAGGAAAATCCTGAGAGGGAGAAAAGAGAGCAAAGAATAATGTAAAATCCTGCTTACATTGCATCTAGCTTCTGTGTAAATCCAGCTTAAAGCCTGTGTGTTTGTAGTACTAGGATTCAATGGGGAAGGTAACAATTCTGACACACAGAGAAATACATATTTTAGAAAATGGGATGTGGCTCACAGCTGATTCCCTGAGTCACCAATATTATCATGTTTTCATGTGATTACAGGCATTTGATACATCTCGTTCCTCTGGCTGTTGAGATTTGTTTCCACTACGTAGCCCAAATACCTGCAACCCATTTGGGTATGAGGATTTTTCAGAACAGCTGGAAAAGACAGGAAAGCTCTGTCAGATGCAGTTGCTCAATCAGCAAGCAGTGGAAATATGAGATGTAGTCCAAAGGCTTCTGCAGTGACAATCAGTGCATGAAGCCTTTAGGGAAAGACTGGCCTTGCAAAGGGAGAGGAATATCTTTCTCCAAATGGAAGACACAATCTTTCAAAATAATACATAAATAATATATAAACAGGAAAATAATTTTTGTACTAGGTATTAAGTACTCTGGCATAATATTAAGATTTGCAAAAGAGAGTTTTCAAATTTATTTTGTTCAACTGTGTTTGTTATATCTTACAGGAAATTATTATTCAAAATAATTCCTAGATTCTCACTTTGGTTACAGACAGTTTTACTTACACAAGGCTGGGAAAAGCAGGACATTTACAGAAGTAGCCCTAAGCCTTGTGTTTTGAAAGCTGATTGAAAAGAGGTTAATCTTGTTCTTAACTGTAGTTATGGGCTCTACATTACCTTGTCCACAGTATGGACAAGGCTTCTGCCAAGGTTTACAGCCATATGAAGGATAAAATTCCTTAGGAAAAGTGCTGTGAAAGATATCACTTCTTCTGACATGATTACAGAAATATAGGACAAATAAGCCGAACACTAAGAAAACTTCCTCACAGAGAAAGAACATCAGCATTTAGTCCTGTGATATTTACTGGTGTACCCAGAGAGGTGGTAAAATACTCACCACGAGGGGCATTCAAAAGGGATAATGACAGGGGAAATCACCAGTAAATGCACAAAAGGGTATAATCTTGCATAAGAAAAGGTGAAATACAATTATCTCAGACATGATCTCTACACAAGGGTTTTATAGGACACACATAGAGGCAGAGTGAGGACAACTTTTCCTGCCAATGTACACGACAGTATGACAAAGCACCCAACAAAAAAGGAGTAGAAATGACCATAGCACCCAAGGATACAGAACAACCACCAGTTCCCACATGCCTGTTGTGGAATTCGTAGATTTCTGGGAGGTTCCCAAAAAGAATTTCCTTCTTGTTTTGAAGTGCAGATGGAATCAGATGTAATAAATTGGGATTGTCCATTTCTGAAGCGTACCCCTGCAGAGAAGAGTAGAAAATAAAACCAGCCTGTTTTTACCAGGGGAAGATGTACCATGGTTGATACACTGGAAAGCCCCAAAGTCTATATGGTTGTTTTCTCAACAGAGCATACAAAGGCTGCTCTGATGCCTGCTGCTTTGTTGCTCCCATGAATTTCTGATGTTTCTGGTTTTCCCCAGAGCTTTTATCAAGTAACTGTGCAAACACATTTTTGACCACAAACGGACAGATTGCTGGGTTAACAAAAAAAACAGATGAAGTTATGTACCGAGGATTCAAAAGCCATTTTGGTCATGTAGGGGTGGAAACTGCTAGGATTGACAGACATGTATCTTTCTGCTACAATGCTTCATTGCATAAGGTTTAGTTTGGATTTATTTGTTTAATTGTGGTATTTGGATTGACTGTTTTATTGTTTCTTGCAGAAACTGGATTGTGTTTCTTCAATGAAAAATTTGAGAGAAAAACATTCGGATTTTAAACTCAAGAGTAATATATCAGTTACCAGAGCTGTCAGCTCTCACAGATCAAACACAATAAAGAAGTAACCACATGTCCTTCAAGTCCCACCCAAACATAAGCACGATTGATCTCTACTCAGCTTCCATCCTCCCACAGACTGGGGACCTCAGACTACACACACACAGAGTGTGCTGATATCCTATGAGTTTCAAAAGCTCAAGAATTATATTTGCATCATAAGCTACTCTTTTCTGTGTTCAAGCACTTCGTGGGACAATAAGGAAGAGCAGGAGGAAGGCCTTCCTTTTCCTCAATCATTTTCCAAACCTACATTCACAGAATTTAGTGTCTGGTCCCATGGAAATCAAGAGTGCTGCTTCTGAGACCTACTGGTAATATTTTGGAAAGGCACATCCTCAGCTATTCCTCTGTCCATAGCTTTGAGAACCACAGAACTTGTATCATTCTGTGGGCTGGGGCCAGGGGAGGTGCCTCCTCCTTTACGCCCTGAGGAAAGATGTTCAAAACATCCTTCCCATTCTCCTTCTCCAAGGCTGAGCTATCTTGCTAACACGGCCTGTGTGTTATAAACAGGAGGGGGGAGTGCTCAGCACATGGGCACCTGCAGGGATGATTTGGAGGTGAAGCACTGGAAGTCATTTCAGAAGAGTTTCTTACCTCTATTATACTTTGAAGTTCTTCTACATAAACCCGTTCTGTTTCTATCAGCTCATTGATTATGTGGCTAAAAGAAAAGAAAGGTGGAGATTTATAGTGTTTATCCACAGTTCAACAAAGCACACATGAAAATAAAAAATGGTATTCCTTGCATATTCCTTTTTATGCCTCTGACTTCACACAAAAAACCCCTCCGGAGGTCATTTCTCAGTACTTCAATATTGTGCTTTGATAAGATTAAAAGACCTAAACACTTCTTGGAGTGTAATTTTTTTTCAGCTCATTTTAAACTTCATCTTGGTTTCTTCTGTCATTTTTATACCTGCAAATCATAAAAAAAAAAAATGCCCAAAAGGCAAACAAAAAATGCATTCTCTTCTAAGAATAACTAACAATACTCAATAAAATGAAATTATATTTCAAAGCTATGTTAATGTTTCTGGTTTACTTTTTTTACAAAATAAAACTGGCGACTAGACTTCTTTAATACTTTGCAAAAATGGCAACAGGATGATGTCAGAAGTCTGGAAACATAAAAGTAAATTAGAGTAAAATATTTATACTACATATATCTTGAAGATGCCTGATATATTTCACAGAAACATGAATGTAACCAGTTGACTTTTGGACAAATAACTAATTAGATTTCAAAATAAAATTGCATTAGGTCTCTCAACTTTTTTTTTTTCTTAATGCAGCAGTTGTCCCATGTTATCGAGAAAGTGTTGTCTTTAATACTCTTATGAACAAAATTTTCAGGTCAGCTCCTCCAGAGATTTGAGAAGTTTCTCCCAGTAGAAAAGGACAAATGCCCAGTGTTCTTTTCCTGGTCCATGCTCCACGAGTGTCTGTAAGCACTCAGCTACCTCAAGCAAAAACACGTCACAGAAGGACATTGGGGAGGAATGTCCAGAGGAACTGGAGGATGGCCAGCCATGAGCAGCACACAGCCTGAGGCCAGTGAAGTGTAGGCAACTATTGGCATCAATTCCAGCACGTGCATTCACCCAGCATCTCCCTGGACATGTGGCCTTTGTCTGGTTACCTGGATTTTGCATATCACACAGCCATCACATAATCAGCCAGACTCCATCAGCCCTTCATATCATGAACCCCACCTGTACTGGTGCATCCACTATAAGGGGATTTTGTCATCCTCCACAGTTCTTTAGGATTTGAGATTAAAAGAATGATCACACTTCTGATAAAGCCTCATTTGAATGGTTTGGCCAGGCATTTGAAAGTAAAATAATCACATTTCAGCTTGCATCTCGAAATGCAAAAGCACTGACTAAAACATTACTAGGCTACTAAAATAGATTCACTGGTTTGCTTTGGATTTCCCCAGCCCTTTTCAAGGCAATGTGGTTTTGCAGACTGGGTCTGAACCACTTATTCTGGTCTCATAGGCTATCACTGCTTAATGCACCACTGCTTGAGAAACATTATAAATACCGAGAAAATGAGACCTTAAGTTCAACTGATCCATAATGTTTCAGATTTTGTTATAAAATAGCTAGGATTTCATAGGTATCTTGACATAATGCCTTAAATAAAGACCAAATTGCAGAGTGTCCACCACAAAGCAGGGCAAAGTGTCAGGGTTGTACCCTGCACACTCAGGGAGTCTTGAGTCCAATTACTTGACCTCCATATTGATCCACAGATCTCCACATTGAGACATTTATGCACAATTATGCACATTATGCACCTAGCAATAGGGAAAAAATTATATTGACCTTCATGACTAAGGAGTACTATTTAACAAACAAAATTGCAAAGGGCTTCTGCAGTACTCTATATGACTTCATAAAGTCAAGTTGTGTGGGACTCTAACCCATGCCCTTTCTCTCTTATCTGTGCCCATCTCACAGTCTCCAGATGTTACTTTGCATAATTATAACACCATTCTTTTGGCAAGTGTTATTCTGTATTTCTTTCTCTGACAGGGTTGGTGCTGCAGCAGCCACCACAAGCACTTGGTACAAAGCCATCAAAAAGGAGCCTTCCTCAGCTCCAGTGCTCCCAGAGTAAGTTCCCCCAGTTGCTCTGCAAATAATAACCACAGCAGCAAAATCTAAAACATTAAAGGTTGTTGCACATGAATCACCCTCTTGTCAAACTGTTAACAATACAAAGTGTGCTCTTGGCCACAGACCTTAGAATTGCCCTGACAAAAACATAATTTAAGAGCAGCAAATTAAAGAGCCATGTGAGTGTGTCTTGCTGCTGCAGGGGAAAGCACTGAGAGGTTTAAAGGAGATACTTTTATGCTGAGTGTGTGAGTGTGCTGGGTTGGGAAATGGTGAAGCAGAGAGCTCACTATATGGCACAAGGGATTTAATGGCATTTGAGATGGTCTAACAGCCTAGATATGATTCACATCAAGACATGAGGGGTGAAATGTGAAAAGCTCATCTCTTCTGGGATGTCATGGAACTGTTTATGTCACAGAATTGTAAAGGCCTTTAAGATCACAGAGTCCAACTCTTAAACCAGCACTGCCAAGTCCACCACTAAACTGTGTCCTCAGTCATCACATCTACATGTCTTGTAAATCCCTCCAGGAATGGTGACTTCCAGCTCATCCTGTTCGTTGCCCGTGCTGTGTGAACTGGTGTAGATGAGCGTCAGCTGGGCTACTGATCCCACCACCTTTTTGGGGAGAGAAGCACTAATTCTTACATAACCCTTCTCAGGCATTTCTGTGGTTTCTAACTCATCATTAACCCTTGTGTCTTTGCTCCCACATGGATCTCCATCCCTTACCTCCACTGAGACAGCAGACAGAAGGACTTTACTAGTCTGCCCTTCATGCCCTGCTGTGCAAACTGCTGCATGGACTGTCATGCCAGGCCCTGTTTGCCCACCCTGTTTGTAGCACTCCTGGTTGCTGCCACTCCCCAGGGGTTTCCTTTATAAAAGAAAGGCTGGGGAGGCTTGGCCACCAATTGCTCCTGGCCACACTCAGGTCCCATCAGCCACTCCTGCTCCAGCTGTGGACTCCTGGTGACTCTCTCCATTCTCCCTGTGGTTTCTCCAGTTTGGGAAACCCTGCCTTGTGTACTTTCCACTGTGAGAGAAACATATGTAAAAACTCTACAGTTTCTGCTACAGTTTCTGTTCCACTGCCAGTGCTGGAGCTGCTGACCTCCGTGACTGTCATGGGGCAGCAAGGGGAACTCAGCACGCACCTGCTGCAAGGATCATGTTTAAGGGAAATATGATACAGCAATTGACAGGACTATTGTCACAGGCAGTTCTTCCAACGCCCTCTTCCCCTTTGACATGCATGACTATGTTAGAAGTAATTTCTAGTGTAACTGGGATGTGTGAGGTTTGTCTCATTTCAGAGACATTTTACGAGAATAGGAGGTTTGTGTGGCAGCAGTCCAGAGACAACAAAACTGTGAGCTGGCTGAATTTTATGGGCAGCTCTCACAAGGATAGTTCCTCACCAGGATCATTCTCAAGCAAACAGGCCATCTCAGCAGGGATGGCAAAGGGTTAGGCATCTGACCCGAAAATGTAAGTTTTCCCAGGAATCTGAGAAATCCCTAAAGTCCTATCTGTAGGCATCCTTGTTGCCAGTAAATCTTCATTCCACTCGAGTATACTTGCTCTTTCCCTAAAGAAACAAATAAACTCACCAAATTAGAAGAATTTGCCAAAGGTGGAATATTCTTATCCCAATAGTACCTGACTCACCAGCTTTCCCAGTGTGGAAATAGTGAAACTCTGTTCAGGAGATCAAGGCAAGCTTTTCTTCTGTGGATGGATTTTACCATGTGTGCTGGGAGAGGGGGCTCAGCCACCACTGACCTGGCAAAGAACTCTGGATGGCAGGGCCTCTGCTGCCACCATCACTTGGCAGAGTTAGGATGTGGTTGTGGCAGGGATCACACTCAGGCTCCTTGATACAATATTGTCAGATGTTCCTCCAGCAAATGAAATTTCTTGTTATGGAACAAAATTAAATGCATGAACTAGCTCACATTTCACTGAATGATTGATGTGGGTTTCTAATGAAACATCATGGCCTTGGCTACACTAAGACCACATTTCCCATAAGTGGGATTTCACATGGGTTTGCTTTGGGCAGGTCATTCCTGCTTCAGCAGCCATGGAACCTGCAGCACTACTCGGATCTCACACTTTGAGCCAGTCTCCACCCCTCCTAGCTCTGAGAAGCACTGCACTGCCAGCACAATAAGGATGAAAAGAAAGGAGAAAATAACAGGAAAACTATTTCTACTTTGTCACTAGTGCTCTCTCTGACATCTAGCAAGTTAGTCATGACATGCTGGAGTGAAGAAAAAAAAAAATGATTGCACAAAGGATTTGTTTCAACAAGGGTGAGAATGTAGGAACTGCAATGGATATCAAAGCATTGGGAAGAGACTTGTTTTTAGCCAAGGTCATAAGTGAAACCTTGAAAATGAGGTAAACTCTGGTATTAATTAGCATCCTTCACTTACAGTGGTGCATTTCTCTATCTGCCCCTGCCTGTGCTGACATTTAGATCAAACTTATTTATTTTTATTGCTGTGCACATAGTACAAATAGCAATTATCAATGTTGTTAACCAAATATAAACTTACCCTGCACTGCATTGCTCTGTTGCAACAAAACTCTGTCAACAGGTATTTATCTGAGCTGGCTTCCTCTGGTAACAGAGTGCACAGAGAGCACACTGCTGGGAAGGTCATCACCCCAGTGACCATAAAACAGACACATACCAGACCATTTAATGTCAATAACTCTTTCTCCTTTCTTCTTCTTCAATAACAGAAGAAAAAGGAAACATGATTGAATGGCTGGACAAGCTCCCCAGAGGTGTCAGGTCACTCTGCAGGTCTGTATCACAATCATTTTGGTAGGAGCAGTGTCACATGGTTTCTCTGCTGTGGTATGAGCTGCCTTAGAAGACTCTCTCTAATATAATGAAACATTAAGCAGAAATAATATCTAGAGATTACCACAACCTATTAATATCTGCTCTGGCTAAATCTCAATTGCTTTGTGCTCATACAGTTACTATTTGTGCATCCTGCTCAGATGGCAACACAAACTAATTCAGGATTTTTGTTCCCATAGCTCTGCTTCTTCTCTAACAAACTCACTGGGCTCACCTCCCCTCACAGATCCTGTTTCTATGCCAGGATTTGCTATCACAGGTGCCTGTCCTGATAAGGGGTCTTTCCCCAGAAGAGGAATTGGAGCCATCAAATAGAATTAAACCATGGTGAGCTTCTCTGAAAAGAAACCCCACTAGCAATCATAACTGGTGCTTCAAAATTACTGTGGTGCAGAAAACCTGTCTGTGTAACAGATGTGGAGCCAGCAAAAGTGGCCCTTGTACATGAGTACTCTGTATCTGCCTTGCAAAAATGCACAGTGCCTAGATGAAAAGTTACCATGTTCAACAGCTGAAATAGCAGAATATGAGTGTGCAAGAGCAAAATACTCAGTGGAATTTATTAAACTAATTTAAAAAAACCCAGCCACTTTAAAAAATTTATCTAATATACATAGTTGTCTACTTAAATTGAAAATACCGGCTCTTTTAATACCCGAGGTTTCAAAACTGAATGACCCTGTGTACAGTAAAATGTATACATAACCTTAGAATAAATAACAACATTGGATAGAGTTGGACTTAGGAGAAGCGAGAGTGAAAAGTGAGCACAGTGGTAAAGACTTCCTTGTCCTAACACTCTGGCTAGTTTCAAGTGCTGTGAAATTTCTATTTCCAAATGTAAATAAAATATAACAAAATTATATTTTTTGCATTGGTATCTTTTTTGTAGGGATCAAATGGGGAAAATCTCACTGTTGCAGTAGAAGCAGAATCAGCTATAAACAACACATCCAGTTTTGAATTAGAAATCGCTGCAAGAAATTCTAAGACTGGTCTAATCTTAAAATCTCAAAATTAACTTGGGGCTATGGAATTGAAAGAAATGACAGCATGTCAGCTGCTGTGTAGAGGAAACTTCCATTCCACCTACATAATTACATTTAAGAGGAATTATCTTTCACTTCTTGCAGTGCTAAAAGTGCTTTATCCAGTTGAAAAGTATTCTCAGGTGAGGTTGTGCAACAGCTCAAGTGAAATTTGAGTAATAGGTCAGTTGTACTTTGCCTCCTAAAGTGGAATAAAAGATCATTCTGGACGTAAGAACATTTGTTTGTAAGAACAGACCTTTGTTAGTTGATATAGAAAACATTTTTTGTTTCTCTGTCATATACTCCAATTTTTCTCAAACGAGAACAGTGCCTTGAAAGAACAATGACTGTTCTTGAAGTACATTTCATGGCTGCAAACAAAACCCAACTAACTAAATTGGAGAAGCATAAGGGATTTAGGTAGTATGCTCCACCTCATCTGAAAACTAGTGCCCCTTGGTGAAAATATTGTAACTGCCTACCTAGGTGATCTTGTTCTGCTGCAATGTCAACTGGATTTGCTACACCTATTATGGAAGTTGTTCTGAGCAAAAGGACTGCATTTTTGTTAGAAATATATTTCGCCACCAAAGTCACAATTTATAATATTTTGCTTCTTCTGAAGTGATCTGAACTCTTCATATATAAGGAATTGTCCCACATTCATTGTTCCCAAAACAAATGACCTTGGGGAAATATTTTTATATATCTTAATTAGTTGGCCTACATTATAGGAACCAGAGCATAGTTGTTAATGGAGAGGCAAATTAATTAAATCACCTACCAAAAGGAATAATATGAATAGAGGACTAAAAGTCATGCAGGAGTTGTCTCTCATCTCAGCTGTGCATCTACACTGAATGAAGCAGCTCTGGACCCAAATTTGAGCTCTAGCCAATGTGGATGCTGCAGATTGGTCCTTACTGTGGCCAAAATAACAGGCCATGTAGCTGTGTAAATATTTGTCAACTACCCATATTTGTGAACTACCCATCAGGCCCACCTTGTGATTTTGGTCTTTTAACTTTGCAGCTGCACAATTTCTATTTGATGATAAAGATTTATTTAGCTCTATGCTATCTCAACACTGAGTAATCAATTAGCTAAAAGCAGGTGAATAATTTATAGATCAAACCTACTACCAACTATAACTGCTAAGTGGTATTAGTATTAGGTTGTATTTTAGCAGATTGCAGTAGGTTGCCAGCAGATTGATATCCACAGAAGCTACTACACACATATGGCTGTAAAACATCTGATGCAACTGAGACACTACAGGTTAACGGGCTGCTCCCACACTCTGCAGACTTTCATGTAATTTCTCATAATTCTTTGTTTGCTTGAGATTCTGGGTATTTACATGCAGGCCACAGAATTAACTTAATTACTCAAGTTTCAATACTCTTCCTTAGAAACTTTATGCAATCAAAAGCAGACCAGCTGATTTCTTAGAGCCAGGGAGATCTAGTAAAGGCAGTAAATATATTGCATAAAGTGAGGGCAAGAGAGAAAGAAATAATTCTTCACTACACTTGCTTAAGAATGGATTTGATCTGAATGGATTTGATCTGAATGGATTTGAGCTGAAGCCACTATGGGCAATGAAGTTTACCAGTCAACAAAGGACACTCATTGTTTTATAATATACCAAAATACAAGTGTGTATATATATATATATATGTCTAAAGACTAAATAAAAGTTATTAATATACTTATATTTAGATTTACCCTCATTCTTGTTTCTAGCTAGCAAGGACTAGAACATACAGTCCAGGCTGATATTTAAAAGCTAAGACCCCTGAAATTAAGCACTCTGAATTTTGCATGTCCTACTGGTGTGGGAAATTCACAGGGTTTCTGTGTCTTGGAAGTAATTTCTTTACTGTCTCCTTTTTTCTTAAAAGTTGGAAATAGAGCAGGTAAATAATCTCTAGATATGCAACAATTTCTTTTGCAAAAAATATTTAGCACCTTTTTTCTATGCTTAACCTGACTTTTAAGACCGCAACTACTTTCAGATTATATGTAGTGTATTTTTTCCATTCCTTTGTAGACACAATACAATAATATCCAAACACCAGTTGACCTCGTTAAGCAAGAAATCTGATAAGGGCTGACAGCACTGTGGATTTTCCCATGCAGAGTGGTAAAGCACGATACTTGAAAAAGGACTTTCTTAATAACAGCAAAAGTTACTGTGGTAAAACCCCGAAACTGTCAAACAGACAAGACCAATAAAATAAAACCCGAAAGTAGGTTAAATGAAGCTTAATGGGAACTATTTATACTCTGAATTTATGTTGACTACTAGAGCTCAGGCTCTAAGTCAACCTGAACCATGCCCACAGCCTCCAAAATTCTCTGTAATCTCAGCTGGGTATCCTTGCTGGTGTTATCTTGGTGGGACAGAGAAGGATTTAGGCACATGTGACTCTGCTCCACAGAGATTCCTACACCACCCTAATGCAGAGCACCTCCATAGCTCTTGTGACTAACACCTCTCATGCCTGTGGTACTCACTCGTTCCCTTCCTGCAAGGACATTTTGTGCCATACAGAGCCCTTTTGGATTGAGACAGAGAAGCTGAACATGAAACTATTGTTCACTTCATGCAAATGGCAACACACATTCTATCCTGAAGGGCCCACTCTGCTGGAGGATCGGAAGAGCTTCAGTGGTTTTGATTCTCATAGCACAGCTGCCTTTGTTCTGTGAGACTTCAGAAGGCCATTTGGGTAGAATGAGGAATTGGTTTTATTATTAAAATTAATGAGTTTATGTTGGAGAGGGCAGAGCAGAGAAGTTCATGTTGCACTTGGAAGGGAGGGGATGGATTTGGTGAAGATGCCTCATCCTTTGAGGGCCTGTATTTCAAGCATTGGAACATGCTGCCAAGGGAAGTGGTGCAGCCACCACCCCTGGAGGTATTTAAAAGATGTGCAGATGTGGCACTCGGAGACTTGGTTTGGTGGTGGACTTGGCAAAGCTGCACTAATGGTTGGATTCAATGATCTTATAGGTCCTTTCCAACCAAAGTGATTCTGTGATTCTGTGATTTCAGTCTGACATATCTCCCTAAGGAAACCTCATCCTCCAAAATCTGCTTCTCCCTGTAACAGGACACATCATTGTGCCAGACTTATACTCTATGGTCCTCCAGCCCAAGCTCTGGTAGATCTCTTGCACATGCCCTCCTTTTAAATGTCCTCAAGAATCAATATTCTGTGGGACTCAGGGGAAATAAACCAAGGTGTAATTTATGTGACAGAGGGAATAGAACAGGGAGCGAAAATTCTGACAAGCTAAAATGGAGCTCACGGGAACAACTGGAACACATATTCTGTTTTAGTTAATCTCCTCTTGACACATTTACCTCAGTCAGTAAGTTGTGAACTGCCATGGCTGAGGAGCAAGCATCCCTCTTCTGTGTGTCACGCTTGCTCTGCTGTGGGAATCGGGGACAGAGGGGCGGGCAAGGATCCTGCCATCTGCACTACCACACTCCACCCAGCAATGACTGGGAATCACAGCTCTTAGCAACATCCACATCCATTTACTAAACTGCACTTTGGACAACACTCTCTGCCACACCTCTGAAATACTGCTTGCAGAATTTAATGATAAATTTAGAGAAAGAGGGAGAGACATCGTCCGTTGGAAGATATTCTAAAGTTAGAAAGCAGCTTTAGTGAACTGTAGGTTACAGCTGGAGAGGGTGTTCACTTTACAGGAAACCCTCACAATTGCAGATTGCGAGAAATTGGGGGGATATTACTCAGCATTTGGATTTCTTATCTTCTTCTCTAAACAGCTGCTAATAGCCAATGTCCAAGATAATACAATGGCACAGATAGATTTCTGGGCTTATCCAGGACTGCCACTCCTTTCCTTTTTCTCCCAAAAGAATAAGAACCTTGGTTTATCAGCCCCAGTGGCTGTTACAGGTCTTACACCAGCCTTGCCTACGTGGGAAATGCCTGCTTTGCCGCTCTAGTGTTTGTGAGTAGAACTGGGGCTGGGTGCAGTTGCGGTGCTGACTGGAAGAGGTAAACACACACCAGGCACAGCTATTGCAAAGGTTGGAGCGCTTGGTGTCCTCTGCCCACACAGTAAGTCTGGCCTGACAGTCCTAGTGGGGAGCTAGCACAGACAAATAGAACTTTTTTACAAAGAAGAGCACGCTCGGGGCCATGGTATTTAGCTGTAATTCAGGTCAGATGACATAAAGGCAAGACTGTCCATGCTAGTTTGTCCAACATGGTTATGAACCAGGGAACAGCATTTGAAGACACATCTCTAATAACCAGAAATGCAAACAAAGCATCAATGCCTTCCAGCTAGAGGCTACACAGAAAGATAGCAACAGTGTGTTGAATAATTTGGATATGCACAGGAATTCTTCAGGATCTGCATGGGATTTACTTGACAGACAAGTGATACTATATAAAATAGAATTTCTGTTTAGACTCATATGAGGAAAGAATGTTCCTGCTGCATGAAAAAAGTCTACAAGAATTTTCAGAAGTAAACACAGAATTCTAAACATGATTATGTCACAAATCTTCCAAACCTAGTTATTATATTCCCAGTTAATAAGCAGCTTGTTAAATTCAGGAAGTAAAGTCAGCAGTGATTTACTGCCCAGTGCAGTTGATAAATCACTCCTCCATTGCATCACTAGCTACACAGGACTGAGTGATCTCCCATCTGCTCTGTCCTGTCTGCTGCTGTCCTGCAAACTATGCAATTATTTAGATCAGCCCAGTGTGGGTGCAAGTCACTGACATCTGATTAGGCAACATGATCGTGCTCTTTGTGCTGCTGTAAATAACAATGAGAAGTGCTCAGCGTTCTGCCATCAGCTAATTGACACGCAGAAGATGCATGTTTTTAACTACAGATGAGTTTAAGAGCAGATTTCATTGGAACTGGCATGAATGTGCAAGGCGAAGGCTTTGGCAGCTATCTGGAGAATTTTACACTCTGAGAGGTGTGATTGCTCCTAGTTTGTTTCCACAATTTCTTAGCCTGGAGACCACCATCACTGTACTGCCCTTTAAAGACAAGGCTGCACCATCTGAACCGAGGTGCTGTAAAATCACACCAGTGCCTCTCCTCTTTCCCCATCCATCAGCTTGGCAGTGATAAGAGGGCCAACATCCTCCACTCCTCGGCTTGTGCCTGTTATGAGGGATTTCAAGGTGTCCTTCATGCAAATACAGAAATGCCAAGGACTTGCTAGGTCAGAGCAAAGAGTTTTTTATGGAGAGGGGACAGAGCCACAGTTAGGGGACAAACAACCACAGAAGTCTTCGGGCCCACATGTGCTTCTTCAGAGAAGATACATCCAGTCCTAGGCCAAAACAAAGCTGCCTTTATTTGCATGTGCTCTGTAACCCTCGAGCTGGATCAGGGGGCAGGACAGAGCAGACCTTTGGTCATGTCCTGGGTGGGCAGAGGAAGCAGGAAGAGGGTGCAGATTGCCCCCCATTAATTACGTGTTTGCAGAAGTTTCCAACGCTTTTCGAGTGGAGCACAGACATTCCTGTGACACAGGGCAAGACAGAAGGTACCTCTGATCCCGATCACCCCATGGGCCTGAACCAAACCAACCATCCAGGATGTGCATGTGGCCAGCTGCATTCCAGGAGCCTGCCCAGCGCCAACAGGCAGCAGAACAACTGCACAGAAAACAAGTTGAGGAATTCCTGGAATTTCTGAAGAGCATTAAAATAAGCTTAAGTCTCCAATAGAAAGCAGGTATGAGAGATAATAGCAGAAGTGCCTGCTTAATCCTCTTTGATACTCCATTAAAGTGCAAATTTTGTAAGAAAATGTGTGAATATTGGAGAGTGCTTATTTGAGCTTTTCTCTACCTCCCAGATTCTTTAGAAGCAAGGACACAAGGACTTCAAGAAGCCTCCAGAACACTCAGTAAACTATTGTATTATAACAATAAGAATTTTTTTCTCCTGTTCATAATAATTTTCCCAGTTCCCAGAACTATTTGGAACTACAGTAGGAATACATCTCCTCTTGCTATTCCACACAGATTTCTATCAGCAGCAAGATCTCCCTACATGGCAGCATACCCTTCACTTCAAAGATCTTCCCAACCCTTTAGGCTGTAATTAGACTTGTAAGTGCTGGAGCCAATCTGCCCAACAGGGAATCTTCACTGAAAACAAAGATTTAGTACAAGTTGAAAGAGACAATGGCAAACAAGAAATGGCTTGTGGCTTCTTGAAATTTCTCCTGCTCACTGCACTTTCATTAAGTCTGGTAAAAAACCCAGCTCCCTGTGCCTATCGATAAAGTCAAGACCACAGATTCTCTTTTAAAATGTAGGCTCCAAGTTCTTCCTCTCTACCAGGTGAAAGTTTTCATAACACTGGAAATTAAACTGGAAAGACATGCTGTTGGAGTTCTACTGTAATACTTCTGTCTCAACCACTCACCAAAATCACCTTCTTTCCATTGTAATAGAAGTTTTCTGTTACGTTATATTATGAAATTTGTCATATCTTCCACTTACACACTGTATGGAAACCTTTGCAATGGATCCTACGTGTGCCATATAAAAGGGGCAAATCATTCCCCCTTTTGGGGTTGTCCAGTCTGGAAAAGAGAAGGAAGTCCAGGAAGACCTTTTTATGGCCTTTCAAAACATAAAGGAGACTGATAAGAGAGAGGAATTTACTAAGATCTGTAGTGACAGCACAAGGAGCAACGTTTTAAACTGACAGAGGGAAGATTTAGATCAGATATCACAAAGAAATCCTTTACTGTGAGGGAGGTGAGGCACTGGCACAGACTGCCCAGAGAAGTGGGCACATCCCTGGAAGTGTTCATGGCCAGGCTGGATGGGGCTCTGAGCAATCTGGAGTAGTAGAAGGTTCCCTACCCATGGTAGGGGGAGTTGGACTAAATGATCTTTGAGTCTGTTCCAACCCACACTACTCTGTGATTCTAATATTTATCTCTGCCTCCTGTAGAAGTACTGCACCTTTGGCTAATAGCTAAAAAAATCAGGAACCTTACTTCTCTCCTGTCATATGCAGCTCTGATGATTACAACAAGCACTTGGACACCAAAGCTTTCAGCAGCATTCCCTGAGCTACTATTATTTTTGACACCAGTCCACACCTAAATTTAGCAATTCCCAGTCCTAATGTCAGTGCAACTTTGCTATTGCTGATTTAGAATAGGGCTCTGGCACAATATTCTCATTCTGAAAATAGCTTCTAATTCTTTACCCAGGGCAGAAGGGCTGTCCTGCTCCACCCACACAACCTGATGGTTCAGTGATATACTTATGTTCAGAGTGATGCACAGACTGATTTATGAAGCTCCCCAGTCCTTGTTAAATCAATAACACTGAGGGTAGGCCTGACTCAGATATTAAGATACACTGAATTTAAAGGACTCTTAAATTTTAATCATATCCAAATCTGCAGTTGGAACCTGTCATTTAAGGGTGCAAACACCTTCAGGCATAGACTCATAGGTTGCACACTCCAGAATGTAAATTTGCAAAGGGACAGCTGGCTGCTGGTGTGCAGAAGTGATCCCAAATGCTCCACAGGCTTCCTCAGCATGTAAAGCAAACTTTAAATGCATGTTCAGAGGACAGTCAGTGAGTTTGGTCTTTGTACATGCTTGGAAACTATTTTGCACATTTACAGTTGTGCTCCATGCATATGTGATAGCTGAGGCCACTCTTCATTCTTAAACTTGGCTCTCTTTCATTCAAGTCCCATAAATGATATGATACCTCAGACTCCAAACTCCAGAGCTGGTCATTCATGAGGTTAATTCTACCTGAATATAAGTTTAGGAGAGCTTACAGTCTCATGAGGATTTAATTCAGAAAGCAGGGATTATGCTGCTTATGTGACATCCCACATCTGAGTACAAACCCACCAATGCCTTGCAATTTTCCAGCTTATTATTCAGTAGTAATAGACATGAATGAAAACAAAACGAGTAACACTCCTGTCACTCCTGCCACTGCACATGTTGCTGTGCTTGTAAGTGACCACTCAAGGCCACATTGACAACTCACTGAGAACATCAACACCACATGCAAGATCTGGGGGGTCATCTCATGAAAAGAGTGAAACTGTGGTCAGAAAGCCCAGGAACAGATGTCAAACTGGTATGTTTTCAAAGGGAAGCACTAACATTGCCTAACAAATTCTCCCAGCCTTTGCTGCAAGGGTGACTAGAAAAATGATGGGTGAGTCAGATCCAAAGCCAATCAACCACAAAAATATTTCAAATTTTGTTACCTGATGGGGATCATCAATATCAAGTATTTGGGTGGAGTTTCTTGATCAGTTTATCCACTCCATTACTATGAAGGAATAAATATACACCTTTGCACGCTCCCAGTCACTTCATCCTGCCCCTTTCCTTGCATTGACAGTGAGGCTACACCAGCATGCACACTCAGGTAAGTTGAGCAAGAGGAACTGATTCAGCTCAAAACTAATCTCACGAAAAGAAAGAAAGAAAAAAAAAGGTCATACCAGCTGCACACTTGCCAGGCCTGTACAAGGGATGCAAAAGGACAACATGGATGTATGTGGGAAGAGAAAGCAGAAGGGGCAGCAGCAGCCCTAAATGAGCTTAGACTGATTGTGAAACATCAGAATAGACTTATGAATCACATTTCCTTTCATAAAATAATACCACAGAACATCTGATCGTCTCCCCACAATAACATTTGAACATAAATTGAATAATATCCCAGCAATGTAGTTAATGCATATAAGATACTAAGGACTGCAGTTGTTAGGACTCCATGGATTTGGTCAGTTTGCTACAATAACAGGCATTTGTGTGAATGAACTAGAAAGGGTTGCCCTTCTCGTGATCTCACCAAAAATGCCCAACTCTTTCATACTTCCACTCTAAGCACAGTCATGTAGTTGTGAAAGACTATCACATTTCTCACACAGGAAACATCTCATGGATACACAGAAAGATGCTGGTTTGGCTTATCAAACAGAATTGTTCTTCTTCCTATTGACTGAATATCTCCTCTCATGAACCCTGGGCCCAGACTAACCTGGGCTGTACTGGCCAACACAACAGTGTGACCACACAGGCACCTGTCACAACCCGTCCGAGTGCACTGTGCAGGTTCCTCAGGGCTCCCTGTAGACTCAAAGGCTCAGAAGCAATAAATGACAGATCTCTGATCCCAACCTCCTTGTGAAAATACTTCACTGGTAGGCAGGCTTCTGTGTTACTTTCTTTTCAAGAAACAAATTGTTTAGCAGAATTTCCCTCCTATCTTCCTCGTCCACTGGGCAAGAATAGCTAAAAGCATGTTGCTCATATTGGGAGTGTGAAACAGTAAGAGCAGAGCAGCTTAACACAAATCTTCAGGAATTTCAGATCCCACTACAAAACCATAACATCTAAGTACTTCTCCCTGTTTTGTTGAATCTTATTAACCCATTCTTTATACTGATACTGGGCCTGAAGTCTCCAGCCAGACATGAGGCCAACGGGGACGGATGGCTGGGTACAAGGAATCCGCCTGCCTAAATGCCCATCCCTGCAAGTGCGCGTTGCACTCTCCCGCGTTCTCTCTAGAGCTGTGGCCTGAACCTGTGTGTGCTGTATCACTACACTACAGCAGAACTACACCCAGGGTAGGTGTTTCCTGTGGAAAACCACACGTGAGGGGCTTTTCTGAGTAGTAGGCTTGATGGTGCACGTTCCTTTTTTGTTGGTTTAGAGATGCAACTTGCTCTGCAGCTGTCAGGGCTGAGTGGGCAAGATATGGCTGAGATGGGATGTTTGAGATCTAATTTATAAACAAATAAAGGTTGAAAAAAACCTCCCTTACAACATCACTGGGGAAAAAAAGAAGAGTTAGAGCTTTCTTTCTTAATAAGCTTTATCTCAACAGAGGACCTGACCCTAACAGGTTTTTGTTTTAAAACAAAGAGAAAGAAAAGGGGAAAAGGGAATGGGGAAGGGGGAAAGGAGAAAGGGGAAAGGAAAAAGAGAGAGGGGAAGTGTGATTACTTCACTGACAGAGATGCTGCATTTAAATTGGAGAAAATTCAGATCAATCAAGATGGGACATAAGTGAGCACAAAGAAAAAGTCGTCGATCCTTTGAGCAGATGTCACTTTTCAGGAGAAAAGTGGACATAACTGTAAGACAAACTCAGTCACATCAAATTAAGTCTCTTTGCAATGCTGATCAAAAGCAGTGACTCTTGTTCAATAATGGAAACACCTCTGACTTTGCTTTCCATGTACCCACTTCTTCAAAACTTGTAATTATGTCTGAATCATGCTTCCATATACACACATCTGAAATTCTAAATGTACCTCCTGATTTTGAAAATGTGACTCATTGAAGCTGTATTTTCTGGGTGCTACATTATCCAGACATGTATAAAGCAGAAATGATAACTAAAACTAAGAAAGAAGAACAACTTACAGAAAAAAACCCACACATTTGTGAACTAGGGAAAGAATCGGTAATTATCATTCTGATAAGAAAAATGAATGATGCTTGTTTTATAAGGATTGAACTTGAAGATCTCAGAGGTCCTTTCCAACCAATCTGATTCTATGATTCTATAAGGCTATTTCTATTATAATTTAAACACTGCTTAGATAACATGTCAAATTTCCACAATGATGTACAAACTTTTCCTTCTAAGGTGAACTGCCAATTGTAAAGAATTATATTTTGTCTTACTGCAGAATCAAACAGACAAAGAGAAATTTGAGAAGGCTGCTATAAAGTACTTAGTCATACTAAGCCATACAATAAGAGAAAGAAGAGATCAAGTGAAAAACTCCATAGGCCTTGAAGTTTCTCCAAACAAAACCTGTACTGCAAAGCAACACATCCTTCTGTGGAATCATTAGCTGTTCAGATTTTACCCTTGCTCTACTTTTGCTGGATGACCTTGACAACAGTATTCCAATCTCTGATTTTCTCTCCTGTGTGTGAAAAGAAAACAATTCCTTGCTTCACAAAGATGTCACATTTATGGTTGTAAAGCGACAAACACACCCTAATTGTCTTGATATGCAATAGTTAAATTTCTGTGAAGTCAATGATGAGGTCAGGAATGATTCAGATCAATCACAGTCATGTGAAAGAATGGGAGATACACAATGGGTTTGTGTTTGATATTTTGTTGAGTGAGAAGTCTCTCTGATTCTATGATTCTATGAAACCATACAAGGCACAGCATTATAGTGGCTTTTCAACTGAATTTGAATGAGGGCTTTTTTTTAACCCACTTTTTCTCTTTACAAAAGTTTGCAAAAGTATATTTAAAGAAGGTATATTCATAGCACTTACTTTGGTTTGTTTTTCAAATACTTCTGTCTCAGTCTACTGCCCGTGGAGACTTACTATTGATGCTCTTCAGTGAATCAGTCATTCATTTCCCTTAAGGTGGTGTAAGAAGTCACCACGGTTTGTGGGGAAGGTAGAAGAGAAAAAGAAACCCCCAATCACCCTCTTTCTTACTCCTCTTGAAATTTCCAACAAAAAAAAAAGCGGGATGTTTCACTGTGATCCGCAAACTACCTACCTAGCAGAAAGATGTTATTTGGCACCTCCGAGACTCAGAGCAGCAATTAGCTAAACTTAAGAACGTAAGGCATTTTTAAGATATAAGTACTTTCGAACTTCTAAGCGACATTACTTTTAGCACTTTCGAGTGCCGTCGCAAGGCGCAGTTTCCCCACGCAGCTCGCAGCAGTCTCACCCTCCCCGCCTCCTGGGGAGCAAAGATAATGCCCAGGGCTCGCAGTGCCGCGGGCGGGCAGGGTGTTTACTAACACCGGGACACCCGAGCCGAGGAGGGAGCCCGGGCCGGGCGCGGGGAGGGGGCGGAGCCGGTGGCTCCGGGCCCGGGAGCCCATATGCTACCGGGGAGCGCGGCCCGGCCGGTCCCTCTTCCCCGAGGAAAGAAGCGCAGGAGAAAGCAGCTCGCCGGCCAGTCCTGGAGGTGAGGTGCGGGAATCTCTGCTGGGCGTCGTCCCGTTCCCCCTCCCGCTTTCTAAACTAAGAGCAGCCGGCTCGTTCGTTCCTCTTGTGGCTAAAGCGAGTGGCCGGATAATGAAAATTAGAGAAAATATTCTGGATTTTTAAATTACTTCTTTTTTTCTCTCTCTCTTCTGTCTGGCTTCGGGGATTGTAAGAGCTGGTCTGTTCAGGGGAGGAGGGTGTTTCACTTATCCGCGTTTCAGGAATTGTGGTTCCCTGCTTTGGACAAACGAGTTTTCCAACTGCTTTGTTTCCAAGGTTTCGGTGCAGACCGCATCCATTAACGCCCTACGCGCCTGCTCCGCTCCCGTCCTAAAGAAGGGTCTTTTCGGGGGGTTGGGATTTCAAATTTCTGTGATAAACGAGACCCAAAGTTTAGTGCAGTTTTAGTGTCTGTTCTGAGTAGCCTTTTAGCAGATTCCCCCCAAACCTCTGTCTGGCAGTCGATTATGTTTAAGAGGGGGAAAAAAAAAAAGGCGGAAAAATATCAGAAGCTTTCTGTGGCCCTTTCAGGGTCTTCTCATGCCCTGAGCCTTGCAGGGAAAACCCGCGACGACTCGAGCATTGCGGTGAAACAACCCATTCAAAGCAGCGCCGTTTCCTCCCGCCCCTTGTTCCAGCAGCCCCTCCCGGCTTCCTATCTCTCCAAACTAATTTTTTTTTTTTTTCCCTACTTGAAAAGTGTGGGATTTTTTTTTTCCCCCCCTCAACTATTCCCACCCAAGAAACTCGCAAACCCGGCTGGGAGTTTCTCCGCGCAGCCCTGGGTTGCAAAACGGGGACGCTTCCCCGGGAGCTCCGGGGTAGCCGCCCCCCACCCGTAAGTGCCTCGTTAGTGCCCGGTGAGCCCGGCCGGGAGCGGCTCCCCCGCGGGAAGCGGGCACGGAGCAGCCCTCTCCTGAGCAGCTTTTGGGGACTCCTCGGGGAAAACCGGCGGGAGAAAAAGCTTTTGGGCAAAACAGGCAGAGCGAACGTTTTTCCAAGCGCGCCTTTGTGCCAAGCAAAGCTAAGAAAAGTATCATTCTTTGCCTGTGCTCTTGTCCGGGCTGCGGAGCTCCCGAGGTGGGGGGAGGTGTGCGGGGACGGGCCCGGCCGGCCCCCGCCTTTGTTTCCCCGAAGGGGTGCCCGCAGCCGCATGGCTGGAAGTTGTCTGCCCCCCGCCCCTCCCAGGCCGCTCCCGGGCTCCCCGGATGCCCCGGGGGATGGGGATGGGGGAAAACGCGGCGGCGGGAAGGATCACGATCGCTTTGCGCTGGTCAGGGGGTGCGTGGGGGTGCCGGGAGGCGGCAACAGCTATCCGGGGAAATCCCGTGGAGGCGGCGGGTTGTCCTTCAGCCCGAGAGTTTCCCAGTATGTTGGACTCTCCTGGGTTTCAAAGGTTTTCGGGAGAGCTCAGGATGCTCTTGGCGCCGTGCGGGGCAAAGCCGCGGGCGCGGCGGGGCCCGAGAAAAGGGGGAGTCGCTTTGGCTCATCCGCGGAGCACAGGGAACACCTGGACTATTTTGGGAGAAGCAGCTTCGTTAACTGCTCCTGCGCAAGATCTTGGGAGGAGTACCCAGAGATGGGAGACTGATATTACTCCAGTGTAAGCAACTACAGGAAGTGCAAGACAATGACAAACCCCTGTAACTATCTTGGCTCTACAAAGTAGTGGAGAACTTGGTACGTGCTGCTCGCTTGTGCTGCTGCATCCTCATCTAGGGACTGCCCAGGATGCCTGAGGATCTCTTAGTGTTGAAACTACTAATGTAGCTGTTGAAATCTGTTTTGTATGATGATGTCTTGTTCTCCTACTCAATTCTTGCATTTCTCCTATCAGTTGGAAAGGGAAAAGCATGGGCTTAGCAAAGGGATAGATTAATTTTTAAACAGGGAAAATAGCTGTCATCTAAGAGAGGATAAATGCCAGGGCTTTTTTTCTTTACTTGTTGAACAGGGCAGGAGACAGTAAATCACTGTTGATAACCCCCATGGAACATTCTAGTATTCCAGAAGGCTGAACTGTTACATAGAATTGGATGTTGCTCTGGTATTTTGGAAGTTGCTGGTTGTTCTGCACACAGCTAGTTTCATAGAAGTCTGTCTATTACATACAGAAATGTAGGATCTCAGTAAAACTGTGGGCTTTTTTGCTGGTAGGGGTTTTGGAGTTTGTTTTTCTGCTTAGAAACCTAATAGCAGTATCTGCTTGCTAGTTGTCTTCATTGAGTGAATCAAAACTCTATCACTTTCTGCTTTCTCCAAGATCCTAAATTATTGAGAAACAAACTGGTTGTTCCTGCTGCCCAAAGCAGTAGTTGGGACAGTGTCTCTGACATCTGGCCAAACTGGAGTAGTGAGTACTGACACTAGGAATGGTAATTCGCCTACAGGTTAGGGAGAAGCATGTGGAAAACCTTGCAAGTCATCGCTTATCGTGTGTAATGCCAGTGGCTTAAGTGTTTGGTGTTACTCTGCACCTACAGTGTTACAGCATCTAGGATGTCCTGAGCACGGCCTCTCCCATGGTTATCCCTCCATGCCTGAGGAATTGCCTAGGTAATCCTTTAATTTGAAGATGTTGGTTACTGAAAGTACAGAAGTACTAAGGGGGTTTTGTTGGGAAAGCTCTCTGTGGTTTTGCTCTTGGCTCTGCTGGGCCTTGGAACTGGCAGAAAGGGAGCCAGAACACCATGGATTAGCATTGCACAACTGGCTCTTCCTTCCAGATGGCACTTGCAGAATTTAGTCAGATACCTTCCTTAGCTTCCTAGGATATGTGCATCTTGACTGAGGCTGTCTGATTATTCAGCAGACCTCAGCAAGCCTGCAGAAAGCAGCATGGTCCACCTCTGTCAGGGTGGCTGGAAATGAAAGGAGGGTTTTCCACTGATAAAAGAGATATTGTATAGTTGGATTCTTTGTAACATTTGGAAGATTGTGGTCCAGATCCTGAACTGAGATCTGTGTACTCCTCAGCCTTCAAAAACTGAAATAATTGTCACTGACACTAGAGAGGTTCTGCTCTTTCATAAACTTTTTTCGTGGGACATTTGCCCTTGGCAGCAACAAAAGGAAAATGCTACAGAAGTACCTCTGAAAGATGACACTTGACTTAAATTCTGTAGTCAATGGGGAAACAACCACACTGTATGGAAATAGGATGATGGAACACCTTCGCTTTGGAATTTGCAGCTTTTCAGAATGAACCTGTACCAGTCCTGAGGTTTACTTATTGCTTGGCTGACTGCACAGGCTGATCTTCAACTTAAACAGAATTGAGGCTTGGAGATGCTGTGGCTACTACATGTCCGAATAACTCAGAAAATCTGCCAGATCCCCAAACTGCTAAACAACCTGTGAACAGATGAAGGGAAGGTTGTAAGTGAAAGCAACTTGGCTGGAAGGACTGTTGAAGAGGGACATATATCTACATACTGCAAAGACCACGGGCTGTGGGAGTTCCTGCCTTGTACTGCACAGGAAGCTGATTTCCTACAAACCAGTTTCATGAGGTCAGGGATGACTGTCTGGTACCATCTCCAGATTTCTAGAGGTAGTTTTAAACTTGAATAGAAAGTGTTTGATCACTCAAAACTCACAGGAATGTTGCCATGCTCTGAAGGTACACTGTCAGCTTTTGGGTGCAGCAGCTCAACCTCACCAATTCGGGTAAGGCCACATCTTTGGAATAAAGAGCTTCTTTTGTCAGCATATTGCTGGAGGTACTCTGGGACATGGGTGGCAAAGGAAGGGATTTAACTTGTCCTTTGCATTTAGAGCTGAGGAAAGTTTCTTCAAATTGAACATTCTGTTGGCCCAGTAAGTCTGCTCTTATTTCTTCTGCTGCATCCTGTGATGTTTGTTTTTCTCAGTTTCACTTCTGCAGAGACTTGAGGAGGCTTGTCAGGCAAAACTGACCTTCTGTCTTAGGGCAGGAAACTTGGTTTTTTAACTGCTACTCATCATACATCACTGCAGCCCTGTACCCTCTAGTTGTGTTTTTCCATGGAGTATGAAACAGAGGGAGGATGGACGGATTTCTTGATACTTGAGTTGGTTACCAAAGGAAGATTAGGCTTTAACTTTGTACTGCACAATGGAGCGGGTCAGGTGTTTTATTGTTAAGACCATAAAATGCTTTCACAACTCATCCTTGTAAGTGTCCTGACTTTTCAACAAAATATTATTCGCTATATTTTCCAGTAGGAAACCCTTACAGTGGATACTAAGGGTGGCAAAGGTCATTCATGGGTCATTCTTATAATCTTTTTTTTCAAGGTTCTGACTGCTTTGTCAGCAAGACTAGAGTGAAGTCCTGTGATAGTTAAAAATACTGACTTTGTAGTGCACCGTAGTTAAAGCTCAACTTTCTAGAATGATCAGGCTTCTTTAGTGATGTCTTTGTTTTTCCTTCTGTCTTGCTTTCTGCCTTGCAAGCTTCTGCTCCCATCCTCGTAGCTTCCTTCTGGAGTCCACAGTGTGGTGTTTCGTGGTCTGTCTCTCGATGAATTCCATTTATATTTCGACTTAACTCCGTTTCACCAAACTGTCCTCACAGCAGTTCTGGATCCGGTGCTGTGTGTATGCAAGTGCTGGATGTAGTTCAGTTACATTCTTGGCCTTACGTTAGTCTTGCGAAGAAGTGTTTATATGTACACACATATGTACAATAGACATGTATTTTAGATATAAAAAATATTATTTTTACTAGCTCTTGATATTATTGAATAGTGTGACCTCTCATCCATTTCACCTAAGCAGAGACAGGTACTTCTGGTTAAATGCAAATACACAAGTTCCTTCATTTAATTTACAAAGACTGTAGTCTTGGAGAAATCTCTCTACTTATTAAACATGTTGGGAGTGTTTTGCAGCTCCTTTGTTTGACTTTTCTTATCTGATTTGAATCTTGAAGGTAGGCCTGAGGAATTCTTTGTTTAGTCATCTGTTCTGTGGCTTGTTAAGGCCAGTGGCTTGTTAGCAGCTCTCAGTGAGGGCACTTGAGCCGTGATGAGCTGGAAGTGAAGGATGCTGTCCTGCAGTGGCCGCAGCTCTCTGTGTTGTGGGGGGTGTTGTGCGTGTGGGGGGGGGGTTGGTGCTTTTCTTTGCTTTTCTGCCGTGAGCCTGTGCTGCTCCTGCTCCCCAAAATTCATAACAACAAAAAGCAGACGAGTGTCTCCTGTTCAATCCCCGTCCCTGCTGCATTGCAGAAGAGGCTGTGTAAAAGGCCAAAATTCTTCTTAGTTCCCACAGAAGTAGGAGAGGATTAATGGAATTCATCCCACCCGGTTTGCAGGCAGGCTTAAACAAAGCCTTGCACCGCTATTATTCCAGGCAATCTGCAGCTCCTTTGTATATGCTGAGGTGGTTCTCGATCCACATTATCCTAAAATCTGAGATGTTTAAGCCTTTCAGGCTGACTTGAAGCAAACATGGAGACCCCCCATGTGTATTTATGTGCCTTTGGTACTGAATTTGGTTTTAAATTTTCAATGAACCGTCAGCTTTTGAAGTGAAATATTTAACTGTCTTTAAAACTACATCAGAGCCTTGAAACTTACGTAGTCCTATAAAATAATTGAAATTAAACATTTCACTACTGATCTAAAGGCAAAGGAAAGCTGGATATATGAATCCAGATCTCACAGAAGTGCTAAATCAGTGGTGAAACATTATCCCTTCTGGTCCTTTTTGTTGGCCAGTTCATCTGGTATACTTAGGTTTAGCGAAACTTTGCTGTTTCCTTAATCTTTTCCCCAAACTGACAGTCACTTCATAAGGAGTGATATCTTTTGATACAAATAGAGATTGGAGTGCCTAAACCTTACAGGTTTGGATGGCACTTGTCTGATCAGGAGTTTGATTACTCAAACTACCCGTTCCTCTTAACATAATGGTTATTCAGTTTAAAAGTTAACACTATTTTGGGCTTTCCTATGCCAGTGAAGGCTTTGTGAATGCTTTCAGAATTGCAGGCTGGAAGTTAGGAGAAATGGACAGTCTGATGTGTTGCTATTTCTAGATAATGATTTGCCTAAAGTTAGGGTGACTCTTTAATTGAATTCAAGGTGCCATTTAATTTAAAGGCATTAAAAATGTCTTGAATGACTAGTACTTAATGCTTTTATAGAAAATGTGTGTGTGTATGTTGTATATACAGGCTTCATGTTTATGCAGAATTTGTATGTGTTGAGACAGTTGTAGCAAATTATTGCTGAACCACCCCAAATGGTAATTAATCTCTTGAGAAAATAACCGAAGTACAAACGCTAAACAAGAAGTGAGTGCATGGTCAGATAGGCCACTTGCTTGATTTGAGTAGATGTGTTTCCTATTAATAAAAGAAGACAACCCACTACATGGGGTTATCCACGAAGCAGACAGGGTCATTTTTCAACTCCCCTCTCCCCCCAGCCTCGAGCAGAATACAGCATTTCTCTTTTTTAGCTTAAGGGTTACTGGCAGCTCTGCACAGCAGAGAACGGGAGAGTGTGAGAATGAACAAGGCCTGATTCTGTTCGGGGCCAAGGGAACAGTGTGCAGTGACTGTCAGATCCTCAGTGCATGTACAGCTCTGGCTGTATGGAAAGATGAAGTGGCTTAAGCAATATTTGCTCTTGGTGATCTCAAGAGGAGGCCTTTGAAGTGCTGTGGTAATGGCAGCTCTACTACATTTATGGGAGGGAATGAGCCATTAGGGGTCATCTTAAAGAGATCCTCTTCCTCATGATTGTTCACTCATCAGAAAGCTCATCTTTTAAAATTAATTATACATACACATGCTTCCTTAGTTAGTGATAGAAGTATTGTTTTTCTCCACAGAGCAGCTTCTTCTCTAGGCTGATCCTAGAAGTTTCCTTTAAGTTCCTTTAAGAGGGCTGTGAAATTAGGAGGAGACCTTTGTGTAAGTGTGTGCTTTGCTTGAGGTACAGCTCTGTGTGTGGTGGATTCAGTGCAGCATTAGTCCTTGTGCTTGCTAGGTCTGTACATGTGATGTGGAAAACATGGCCTTGAAACTGAAGACCTGAGTACTTCCCCAGCAACAGAGAACATTAGTCTTTATTGTCTGGTATCCCTCTGCATAGGACTGGGACATGATTTCCTCCTTACTTTCTACAAAGTGTGTAAAGAACTGAAAACCAGGCTGTGTTCCTGAGTGTGTGACCTGAGTCGCCAAGATGGAAGAGTTTTTAGCTAAAGTGGTGATGGTTCTGACTGATGGGATGGGAACCAGAACTAGTGTTCTGCAGCCCAGCTTCCTCAAATTCTTGTGTATGTGGTTTTTGTCTCCTGGGGCTCTGCTTGTAGGTTTGGGAACAAACTCCTGGAAGAAAAGATTTGATACAGAGAAGGGTGATCCAGGACTTCTGTCACGCTCAGCTGTGTATAGGGCGTAAATGGTGTCGGGATGGTAAGTCAGCATGATAGGTGGCTAAGGTTAATAAGCCAGGCTTAAGAGAGACAGGCAAGTTTATGCAGCTGAACTGAACTGGGAAGTCTAGATGCGATGATATTCTCCTGTGTGGGCTCAACAGTTCACATATGTCACAGATCTGTGCTAACTTATATCTGGAAAGGAGAAAACTAGTCTCATAAAACACTTAAAAAACCCTACCAGTTCCTGTACCCTGTAAGTTAACCTGTATTTTGACTTTTATAATTTCAACATGTTTTATTATATTTTCTAAACGAAAGAAGAAAACCATAATCCTTTTGGCACAGAAACACCCTGTATTCTAATCTACAAATTGAACTTACAAATTCTTATTTGCTTGTGTTCCTGCCTTACTGCCCACATGCTTGTTACTCATATAACATCCAGATTTTAACTGCAAACTCTGACTGCAATATGGGACATCCATTTGGAGTCTGATGCTGGATTGGGGTTATAGGCTAAAGTATTGTCAGAGAAGATGGACAGACTGGGGAGTAGATGAGGTACAGTGGTGTCAGTCTTGTGTTTACATGTGTCCTTCATACACTTTCTAACTTAGTGCATTTTTTTTAAATATTCCTATTAGGCAAAAGAAAAGTTTCTAAGTGAGGCCCCATGGCAAGGCAGCTTGAACTAGTCTTACAATGAGTTGTGTCAGTCTGAAATTTGACTTCCTCTTTTAGTTTGGCAGTTAGCATGGAAAAAGTCTGCTTCAGATAGTTGTTCAGCTTGATCTTCAGGTATGGCCTGCAGATTGGAACAGAAATCACCTTAGGTTTGAGGGGAAAATAGGCAGGAAATAACATCTCTAGATCTAGTTGAAAATAAATATTTGAATGGGCTTACTTAAAACAGGCAGCAGAAAGAATTACTGATTACGCAGGGCCATGATGTTGTAGCTCTTCAATTAGAACATGCTATGAAACAGGGATTCAGTATTACTGTGTAACTAGGGAATTTGCATTTTTTTGTCTTCCAGTGCTGAGCTTTGCAGTGTATCCTTAACTACTTGATATTTCACAATTGCTTATTCTGGTATGGGGAAAACAGTTTTCTTCAGTGTTCAGTTCAAAGCTTGCCATGTATGGGATGTCCTTATTGCAAGGTTGCTTGCAATACACTTATTTTAAAGAGATGGATACAGTAATGTGGGATAGAAAGCAGTGGCAAGCAAGCCCTTTGTAATAACTCTTTTTTGCCCACTTTTGCAGGCAAGGTGTGTTGATAATATTCTGAGATTAAGTGAAATATAGTCACTAGAAAATTCATTACAGCACGTCTACAGAAGCTTCTGGATAAGATTCCAAATATGAACAGAAATGATCCACTATAAAAGGGGGAGGGAGATGACTTTGCAGAGGCTATACCCGACAGGGTAGCATTAACAGCTGCAGGTAATGTGCTCTGCCCCTTTGCTGCCTATTTCTGCCTTAGCACATGGGAGTAGAAAGGAATGTGTGCCAGGCTGGCCCATCTTTAAATACTGGCACTGTAGAACTGAATTTACATAAATGCAGACTGCTGCTCAGTGTAGCATTAGAGCTCATTGCTGCCAAAACAGATGCAGTGAGTTGTGAAATAGGTGCCATTACAGCCTTTTTAGCTGTGTCTTAAGAGCTCTGACTTGTCTGTGTGGAAGCTAAGTGCTTAACTTAGACCCTTTCCTCAGAAAATGAGGGTGTGTGGCCTCAATCATGTCACTGCAAGACCAAAACTTCAGAATATTATTCTTACTGTCAGTACAAAGATCAGGCTCTTTTCACTCAATCTGCTTCACATAAAGCAGAGAATTTCATGTTGGTGCTTGTGTGTTTTATGCAAAATGACTTGAACTAAATGACTCATATTTTGGAGACTTTCATTCTGCAAAACACCATCCTTCCTTCTAGCTTGTATGGGGAAGAGTCTGCAGTGGATATAGCAGGTTAAAACAATTGAGAATTGCAGTCTAAGTGTAGACTGGTGTTTGAAAGATGTGGTCCTGCTCCTCTCCTACTGTCTCCACAGTGGCTGTTTTGGGCAGCTGATCTTCATGAAAGCTACTTAAGAAAGCAAGTCTGTCCATTCTGGCAGATGTCTCAATTTAGATTGGCTTGCAGCAGCTGGGAAGCTTGCAGCTCATTTTAAGGGAAATTGAAGAAATCACTCTCTTCCTTTCTACCCAATAGTTACAATAAGTGCAAAACCTCTGTAGAAACTAAATCTCTCCTGGCAGTGCTAAGCATTTACAACCTGTTTTTGCTTCCAGCCCTGAAAGTGTTGAACTGTTTTAGTCATCTAAAGCTTTGCCATCCTTTTGATTTCTCTGCCAACCAACACTTCAGAGATTGTTCAGCACTTGCAAGTTTTACACATCAGTGAGAACCAGCAAGTGGGCACAGCAATCAGTGGCTCATTTTTCTGGGTGCTGTTGTAGTTATTTGTGATACAAAACTCCCCTGGATGTTGAATGCCCTTTTTTTTCCCTCTTTAATAAGGAGATTGCTCTTGACTGAGCAACTTCGGAATCATTTAAAGAGCTGATGTTTTGGAAAGTGTTGGATGTTCACTTCCATAGAAAATCACGTGTCTGTTCAGTCTGAGAAGTCCTCAATGCATGCACAAAGAGCATCTAAGAATGCTGATTTCCCATCCTAGGAAACCACAGCCTGAGTAGAAGTTGCGGGCAAATTAAAGAGGTTGCAGGCAAAGCCTGCACAGGAGATTGCTGAAGATGGGTTATATGTTCTTGAAAAAAGTCTGAAAAGCTACTGTCAGTCATCCCTGCATTATGTTTCTTATTGATGCAACATCCATGACCTGACTGTAAATTTTTCGTAGGTCTTTGTAGCACGTTCTTTTTGCTAATCCCATTGCCATTCTGACTGTGTTTTCCTACAGAACTTGGCTTCCATTTCTCAACAGTTTGTACAGAACAGAACAAGGTGTAATAGTGGAAGTTTTGACATTACTTAAAATTATTTTCTTTGCAAGTTGTTTGTGATTTCTTTTCATCTTGGTGCTTGCAAACCATGTAGGAAGACAGAATTAGCTAAGAATTACTGCATCTTTTTTCCTAAAAGTGACCTTCGGTCACTATGACAGGAAGTCTAGAAGTGTCAGGGTGTAACTTGCTCAGTGTTTCTTTCTGTTTTCTCTTATGGCACGGCTCAGATAAAAGAAACTGAAGATTAGTTTGAAAGCAACTTCTTAAGATATGTAAGAAGTTTTTCAAATATTGGTAAGTGAAGAAGGAGGACACGGGCCAGGGTAGAGATGACAGAAATTTGTGAAGACACCTCAGCAAAGGAAAAAATGATCAGAGGAACCTGGGTTACATAATCTTGTAGCTAAAGCTGTAAGCAGCAAACTCCATTTAGGCTTTGCTCCTATTAACTTAGATACTTTCTTAACAGTTGGAATGGAAAATCGTGATAAGCTTGTGTTTTGTTATTTGATGTGTGAACTTGACTAGGTTTCCTTTGGTCTTTGGGTGTAAGCAATACATAAATCAGTAATGCCGGAGATGGAAGAGTTCAGTTTACAGGAATTATAACTGTTTAAATTGCTCCAAACATGAAAAAAAAAATTTTAAATTCTACTTAACAAACAAAACTCTAAAACATATCAAAACACCGTTCTTTGAAACCTGTAGCCTCTTTGTGAACAGATTTTGAAAGCTTCAAGAAAACCTAACTCACTGTTTTCTTGGCCCATGCAGATTTAACTGCAGCATGTCTGCTTTGGTCACCTCTGTGGCTGGGCACATTCCTTTAGTGCTGTAGGATTGGTCACAGATGTCCCTGTGACATCTGATGTCAGGATGGAGTCCACCTGAAGCAGGATGGAGCACCTCTGTGATGTGCCTTCTAACACTCCACTGTCAAACAAGCTCAGATGGAGTAGCTCATGTGACAGGACTATCCTGACTTTAGAACAAAAGCCTGTCCTAGGGCTTCAAGTTTTCTGTAGCCAGAGAGCCTGGCCAGTAGCTTAGATTTGAAAAGACTGAAAGCTTCAGAAACAATGTGTGTTACATCCGGTTCTACAAGGGAAACTCTTGAATCCTGTGGTGTGCTCAGGTTAGGCACAGCTTGACCTCAAATAGCCACTTTCTGATAGTTCTTCAGGGTTTCCTCAGGTTGCCTTTTGAGGGCAAGAGGTTGGGAGAAGGTGAATTTGGCTTGTTGAGCAACTATATAAACTCCAGAGCTGTCGAAGGTTGCCTTGGTGAGGACTGGGGGAAGAGTTGAGTGTGAGGCTGTCCCCCCCCCAGCTTTTGATTGAACTCAACCATTGCACAGAACAACCCTTCAACTGGCTCTTTGGCACAGCCAAGGACAAGACATGGACATAATGATCAGCAGCTCTTCGGATTACTTCTGTTTGAAATTAGATAATGTTTCAGTTTTACAATCTTTCTTGTAGGTCTTCTAAACTTTATCCAAGAGTTGTTGATGTTAAAGGGACAGTTGCTATAAATTGTAAAAAAATGTTTCTATTTAAGATAGTGCTTTGTGGTATATCCTGTTGTCTGGCAAAGCCACTTGTGATCTCAGCTTATCTTCTGTCTCAGGCAGAGTGAAAAATAACTATACGTTATGATCTTTGTCCTGAAATGCACATTGTGCAGGGCTGATTCCAACGGGATGAGCTTCAACAAGGCCAAGTGCCAGGTCCTGCACTTTGGCCACAACAACCCCCTGCAGAGCTACAGGTCGGGGACAGAGTGGCTGGAGAGCAGCCAGGTGGAAAGGAATTTGGGGGTGCTGATTGACAGGAGGCTGAACATGAGCCAGCAGTGTGCCCAGGTGGCCAAGAAGGCCAATGGCATCCTGGCCTGCATCAGGAATAGGATTCCAGCAGGAGCAGAGAAGTGATTCTTCCTTCCCCTGTACTTGGCACTGGTGAGGCCACACCTTGAGTATTGTGTTCAGTTCTGGGCCCCTCAGTTCAGGAAGGATATTGAGGTGCTGGAGCAGATCCAGAGAAGAGCATCCAGGCTGGTGAAGGGACTCGAGGACAAGTCCTATGAGGAGAGGCCGAGGGAGCTGGGGTTGTTTAGTCTGGAGAAGAGGAGGCTCAGGGGAGACCTCATCACTCTCTACAACTCCCTGACAGGAGGTTGTAGCCAGGTGGGGGTTGGTCTCTTTTCCCAGGCAGCTATCAAGACAAGAGAACATGGTCTCAAGCTCTGCCAGAGGAGGATTAGATTAGATGTTAGGAAGAAATTCTTTACAGAGAGGGTAGTCAGACACTGGAATGGGCTGCCCAGGGAGGTGGATTCTCCATCCTTGGAGGTATTTAGTAACTGTGGTGGTAGTGGATCAAGGATTTGACTTGATGATCTCAGAGGTCCTTTACAACCCTAATTCTATCTAATTCTGTGATCCTGTGATGTGGTGTATTGAAGGCCAGCCTTGCATCTGGTACCACATGACAAAGTTTGTAGCTGTTAGAAAATGAGATGTTCTCTCTGGGCAGTCTTAGTTGGTTTCTCTTGGGTTTAGGTTTTTATCAGGATAGTGGTAATTGGGAAAAACCACCATGTTCAAGTGTGAATGTTGTCTCTTGCAAGGGTCTGTGTCTCTGGTGTTTCATGTCTGGGGTGCCTTTGTGTTTCTTTAGGATCTCTCTTGTCTGCCACTCCTCAGCAGACTTCCCAAAACTGTTCTATCCTGAAATAAACTTCATAATGAATTTTTTTTTTTCAAATTGATATCTGTGGATATTTAAAGTAGCTCCCTAAGGATTGGCTTTTCCATAGCAGTCACTCTACCACCTATTGAGTTCGTAAGACAACCCATGCTAGCTCCACTTTCATACCAGAATATATTCTGAATGCAAAATACAGTACAGAACAGCTGCTACATTCAGTGATTCATGCTTGTGGTAATACTGAAAAGTTAAAGCTCCTTTAGGAAAGGCAGGATTGCTACAGGATGACAAAAGCTTCCAGTATTTGCAACAGGGGGAAGACCACGTGCAGTCACGAATCTGAAATCTACTGGAAAGGAAGGCAGTTGCAGGAACTTGGTGCTTGGTTCTCACAGTCTCTCTCAGGTCTCAGAGTGAATCTAACAGCTTTCAAGCCACGAGTAAGAAAATGCACATCAAGAGGCAAAGCACCTTAATTATGGTCAGAAAAACGACTGTCAAACATGGTTTTATTTCTGTTCCATGGTGTTTCCTCTTGCTAGGGAGAACACACACACACTGCTGTGTTGGACTGTTTTCTCAGGATTATGAGATTCACATGGCAGCAAATAGCTCCTGTGGTGACTCAACCTGCTTTCCTTAACTTCCTGTTAAGGGAAGGAGAACATGACTAAGCCCAAAGGATGGGTTTTGTAAATGGGGCTTTAAAAAGTTCTGATGGTCAAAGACACTCTACCCGTGCATTAGTACCTTCAGTGCAAGTCTCCAGACTTTTTTTGGAGAGAGATGGGCAAGTCTAGGCCTCTGTAAATTTCATCAGTATTGTTCATCTACTGTCACATTTTAAAGTTTTACCTGAGAGGTATATTTCTGAGAAGGATTCTGAACAACTTCTGACTACTAATGGTTGATTTAATTCCCCTGAACTAGATCAAGGAAATGACAGACCAGACTGTTCTAGCCCCTTACTCAGTTAATTTAATGGCATGTTTTTTCTGCAAGGAGAAGCTTAAGCTCTCGTTCCAGCATCCCTGACTTCAGGAGGGAGGTGCTAGGTAGCAGGAAAGGGAGTCTGTGCACCTCTCTTGTTCCCTGTTATCTGCTCCATATTTAAAGCTATTTCCGTGATGACTTATGTGTTTTGTGGTGGATTTTTTAGTTAGTTTGTGGGTTTGGTTTGGGTGTTGTTGGTGTTCTGTTTTTTTTTCTGAGGACTTTTATTTTTCCTAGTGGGGATAACTGTCATGTAGATTAGTTTCACTGCTAGGTTTCAGTGACCTTGTGCTTTGTATTTGTGGTGTTGATTGTCTCCTTTTGCCCGATGACACGGGCAATTGCAGACTGTTGCCAAAACTTCTTATCCAAGTGTAATCTAAAGAAGTTATATTTGGTGATGAGGATTCCCATGTTTACCAGGGTAAACTTTGCTTCAAGTGGTTAAATAGATTACTTTCAGTCCTCTGCTTTTAATCTTATCATGATGGCAGTGGGCAACCTGACTACCTGGTATCTTCAGACCAACTCCTCCAAAAGACACTACCAAATGTCTGGATTTCTGTAACACTCCAGCTTGTCTGCATCTCTGAAACAAGAGTGAGCTTTACAATAGCGTTCTATTGTAAAGTTGCTGAGTTTATAACTCTGAGGTGCATTGTTTAACTTCATGTTTCCAAAATAAAAAGGGTTTAAACTGATACTATAAAAAGCGCTGACTGACTTTTATTCACCAAACTGCCCATACAGCTTTTCTGTTATGCATTACAATCTGCAATCCTCGGGTACACCAACGCGTGGTTCCCGTTTTGAGCAGCTAGTTGCCTTCCTGGAGCACCACAAAATTGCTCCAAGTTTTCTTATTTCTATTCTGTGTTGTGTTCTCATCATTACCTAGTTGCAAGACTTCAGATGAGTAAAACATTCTCAAAACATTTGTGTTGCACAGAACTTCTAACTTAAAAATGATGACTTCTGTTCTCTTGCTTCAGGAGTTATTTCTATGCAGCGATTGCTTAGCTTGTGGGGTGTCATTCCTTACGGTGCTAGTCCTATATTTTTTGCTTGACAAAGCTCTTTATTTTTGGTGGGTTTTTTATGGCTTGAACAAGTAGTTGCAACTTCAGGCTGTTCTTGTCTATTACATAGAAGAGACAACTCTGGTTACAAGAACTGAATTTTAAACTGCAGGGTGGGAAGGCTGGACTCGGGTGGCCTTTTGTGCTTTGGTTCTTCACTAAACCCTAGCTGCTAGCAGAGACAGTAGCCCTGAAGTGTGAGCTGTCCGGTCTCCAGACCTGTGACAGAGGTGCAGCCTGTCTGTCTGTCTGTCTGTCAGCCCTGGGTGACCAGCTGTGTGCACGGCGGGCTCGGGGCGGTCCCGAGCCGGGGCTGGGCCGTTTGGGACCGGCCGGTCCGGGCACGGTTGAACTCGCGGCACTTCTCGAGCCCCGCAGCTGTCGAGTCCAGCGGGCGCTCCCAGCGCGGGGCCGGGGCAGAGCGGCGGGGCCGGGGCAGAGCGGCGGGGCCGGGGCAGAGCCGGGGCCGTCCTGGCGCTCCGCGGGGAAGGTGCTGGATGAGGCTGAGGGGGATGGAGCTCTGCGGGCAAGGGGACGGCACGGCAGAGGCGGGAGGCGGCGGTGGGGGACACCGAGGGCTGCCAGAGGGCTCCGGTCGGAGCGCTCACCCGGCACTCCCTGCCCCAGGAGCCGTCTTGGGGGCTCCGCCTGGTCCGTGTCTTTAGCAGACCGACCGCCCAAAGACAATTTGTAACCCGGGACATTTGTAGGCTGCGTCTCTCTCCGAGCTTAGAGTTTAAATAAAATGCTATCCATGGTTAACAGCGGTGGGCATTTCTAAGAAAGAGGTTTCTGTGTCACGTTCCTCCTTCCTGGCCTCCACAAGCTTGCTCTGGGCCACTGATCACCTCTGACTTGCTGCCAGTTGGGTTACTTCTTTATTTTGGGGGGCGGGAGGGGGTGTGTTTGTGTGTGAGTGGTGATAGGAAGTGTCTGAGTAGTCAATCATTTCCATTACCAAACCTAAACACAAATGTGTTAATAACTGTTCACTAAAATCTTTCTCCTCTCCCCCACTTAGAATTGGCAGGTGTTCATCTTCATGAAGGAGGGAAACACATGAGAAGATCCGATTAGAACCACAGTGTTTGTTTCAAGATGCCCCAAAGGGAAAATACTCATCTGCAAGTCTCATCTTTCAAAACTGCCTGTGTTCTTTCAATCAAAGAAAAACGTTTTTTGAGAAAGATGACTTATGAAGTCTGTGAACAAAGCCGGCTTCACAAGGATACTGAGTGAAAGACATCATGCCGTACAAGGGACACTTATCTTGAAGGGGTGACACTGTGCTCTTAAACAAAAACACACACACTTGAAAAACACTGATCCTGAACAGGAATAAGGATTATAAAAACTGCATCAGAATGTTTATTAGTCCCAGAAGAGTCAGAAGATGCCATTTTTTGCAGATATTTGTCACTTGCTTCATACTGTGTCTTATGATTTTTTGGGGACCATTTGATAATCACATTGTGAGCCATATGAAGTCCTACTCCTACAGATACCTCATAAATAGCTACCATTTTGTGAATGACAGCCTGTCTATCAGCAGGGATAACCTGGACAGAGTATCGAGCTACCAATACTTGATCAACCACAGAGAGAAATGTCAGCAGCAGGATGTCCTTCTCCTACTGTTTGTGAAGACTTCTCCTGAAAACCGTCATCGGAGGGATGCAATCAGACAAACTTGGGGTAATGAGAAGTATGTTCGTTCTCAACTTAATGCCAACATTAAAACTCTTTTTGCTTTAGGACGGCCAACAGACCATCTGCAGAAAACATGGCAGCAAAGGGAACTTGAGCTTGAAGACCAGAAATACCATGATTTGATTCAGCAAGACTTCTTGGATACTTTTCACAATCTTACTCTAAAATTGCTTTTGCAGTTTAGCTGGGTGAATGCCTACTGTCCTCATGCCAGGTTTATTATGTCTGCAGATGATGACATATTTATCCATATGCCAAATCTTGTTGCTTATCTCCAAAGTCTAACACAAATGGGTGTTCAAGATCTCTGGATTGGTCGTGTCCATCGTGGATCCCCTCCCATAAGAGACAAGAGTAGCAAATATTACGTTCCATATGAAATGTACCAGTGGCCCTCTTACCCTGACTACACCGCAGGAGCTGCATATGTCATATCCAGTGATGTAGCAGCTAAAGTCTATGAGGCTTCACTGACCCTCAATACAAGTCTTTATATAGATGATGTTTTCATGGGTCTCTGTGCCAATAAAATGGGAATTGTACCACAATATCATGTATTTTTTTCTGGGGAAGGAAAGGCTCCATATCATCCCTGCATTTATAACAAGATGATGACATCTCACGGACACGTAGATGATCTTCGCCAGCTCTGGAAGCAGGCTACAGATCCCAAAGTTAAAAAGATTTCTTCAGGGATTTGGGGTAGAATATACTGCAGACTAGTCAATATTGTGCTTCTCTGTAAACTGTACTATGAGGACACATATCCTTGTTCAGCTGCATTTTCTTAATACTTGAATATCTGCACAGAAGATCCACTGAGCCAAAACAGAGCAACAACTTTTTAGGTGTTTATTCAAAATATATGTAAACATGGAAAGAGGTAAAATTTACATGGATTTGGGGTGGGCAGGGGGAGAGGAAGAAGATGGTCCCAGATTTTGTTCAGAAACTTATTGGAATAGCTCTCCTGTTGTACTGCAACTTTTTACATTGTAGCCTGTTTTTTTACACTCTTCAAGGGATGCAAGTCTGGATTATAAATGAACTATAATAGACTTCTAGACTTTGAAATGCTTGTTGAAAATGTTTGTTCCTTTGAACTTGTCAGTAAGTCTTGAGGTTTTTTTTTTTTTTAAAGATATGTGAACTAAGGCACGTGGCAAAACAAAAATCTGTTATACCAAAATGGAATAGACCTTTCAAAACATGAGGAAAGTGGAACTTCTGACTTGATGAATGAGAGTATTGCAGTAGTTTAAGGCAGTGTAAACTCATTACAAACATTCACCATTTCTCAGTGCTTCATCGAAAGTCAGCCTGGACCTGCACAGTTGACAGTGAGTGCTAGAAGTGAAGACCTGCTACAATTGTTTTCTTGAAGTTCCCTAAATCTTTCAAACAGGGAAACAGTGTTTGAATGCCCTCTGACTTGGTGGTTTTAGGTGAAAAAGGAGCTCCCTTTAGAACTTGAAGTGATAAAAATCAAATAATACTCATGTAAGTGGTTTGGCTAATATTTCTCTGCCTTCTGAAAACTGAATCAGTGTATTTAAACAGTCCCATCTTTAATAAGCAAGTAAGTTAAATGAGTTTTAAGAATGCTTCTGTTTTCCAATATTCATGGTTCTAAAGGTTAAAAGCAAGCAAAAGTCACTGAGAATGTTACTTAGAGCTAATGTGAAGCTTTTAAAGACTTAAAAAAGCAAAATTTTAAGCGGGTACTAACAAAGAGGGAGGATATTTTCTGCACAAACTTTGACTTCGCATTGAAGGGATAGGGCAGTGGTGATTCACAGAAACCCAGTACGCAAATCAAATCAACTAAAATATTTCTCCTCAAAATTGTCTTTAAAATTTCAGGGTTGTTCGTGTCCACAAAACCCTCTACCTTGAATATATTTCGATGTTAATATCACCTGCAGAGGAACAAAACACCTGTGCATTGGAAATCAAAGCAGAACTGAGTGATGTGCAAACTCCAGCCCTTACGAGCTGTGCGGTGGTGCCACAACCAGAGCTGTGGGGTGTCTGCAGTTCTGTCTTGCACAGCTCACTAATGGTGCTTCCACAGACTCTCAGGACAGATGTCTTAGTTGCTAATTGCAAAACCTGTGGTAGCTGTACAGGGCTTGCTAGTTTGAAGCTGTGAGTAGTAAACTTGGTTTAATGAACTGCTGCTGCTCTTGGAGCTGCGCTGCGGGGTTGATGGTTGGAATGGATAATGGTGTCTCTTAGTGTAGACAGAATCCAGGAGTGAGCTTGCTGACTGTTCTCTGAGCTGTTCACATGGATGATAGGTAGCTACATTTAAAATATGTAACCTTCTATAATTGATTTTCCAGAAGGAAAATAATAAGAATCCTAACTGGTTCCAAATGTTTGGCATAAAAAGAGCCTACAAATAAATCATTTATCAGTGTCAAAATGACTGAAGAATATAACAGCTAAACTTTGTAAAAAAACAAATCCAGTTCCTGTTCTTGCCTAAACGTTGATTATAGTACTGAGAATGTGTATTTTTTAAAAGGAAAAAAAAAACACAAGACAACCCTAGATCTATATAACCTGTTGCTTACAGAGAAGTTAAATGCACATATAAAGTGTTATTCTGTACTGAAGGAAAGCTGCTTCATCTGATTTCTGAGTTGTTTTGAGCCATTTAAATCAACAAAGCTGCACAGCAAAACTGCACTGCTAGAAAAAGCCACCCTGTTCACCGTAGGGAAAGAGGGTCTTCATATGCAGTATACAATCAAAATGGACTAGTAAGACCACAGTTTTTGCAGCATATTTATTTATGTGTTGGGATTTGTTTTCACTCATACATGCAAAAGTAAAGTAAGCTTAACTAGCTAACATCTAAAACGCTGCTTAAGTGTAGTTTGCCATTATCTGAAAGTCACTTTTGACCATTGAAATACTTTGTTTTACAGTTGATTTGAGTTTTGTTTGGATTGTTTCTTAATCTTAAAAGGGTCTTGATGTTTGTAGTATGCATTTTCTTTTGCTGCAGTGGAAAGAAGTTGCTTGTTGAATAAAAAGAAAAGTATGAAGGCACTCCTTTCAAAAAATGGAGACACTAGAAAACTTCTTATTTTCTGGTTCTAAACACAAGATTTGTACACTTTCATCTGGAACCTTTTTTAACAATAGTCTCGGTGCTCCAATGCAGGGCTGTCAGGTTTTACTTCAACAAATAAAACTGTATCAGCCTGAATGGTCACTCCTCATTAAGGGTTTGATATTGTTGCACAGCATATTTAATGCTAATTTTTTTTTTACCAATTTGTTTGGTTTGCATCAGTTTCCCTTTGATATTACTAATTTTTATACAAAGTGTTCAGTATTTATTCTTAAACTTTGCTCTGTACCACAGAAAGACAATTGTTTTGTAAATTTTGTTTTGAATAAACAGACTTATTTCTTTTAAAAAACCCTAAAGAGTACAGCAGAGGTAAATATCTCTTGTTGCTTTCTTTGTAACTGACAGGATCAGCTCTGGTGCTTTTAAGTGTTATCCTGAGTTCCCTCTTGAGAGGATTTCAAACTGCCCCCTGCCCCCGCCGTCCTTTCTGTTCTCCCTCGCACCAAACCTGTCTTCAACAAAAGGCAAAATCGGTGTTCCCCAGAAAAGAGACAGCTCACAAATTTGCTTACCAAGCTTCCAGGTCTGAAGTTGTACAGAACTGCTAGGTAGTAGAAGCTTAACCTGTTGTTGTTTGTATGTTCTCTTTAGGCAGTTGTTCCTCTGGAGATGTGTATTTATCTACACAAGATTTCAGGTCATACTTTGCACCTTTTGAAAACTAGTTGGTGGTTTGGGGACCAGACATGGTATTTTCCTAGGGTATAATTAAATTCATATCATGATGATTTGTATGTCTCTCCAATTTGTCTGGCATAATGTATCAACCTAAGGTTTTTACAAATGGAGTCTTTTGCATCAGGTAAGTTCAGTGTATACCTGTGTGAGACAGGGGCATAACGTAAGTAGGAATTATCTAAATCATAGTGAAGAAGAGAACAAAGCAAATGAAGTCAGTGGGGATTGTGGCATTTGGCTTCTTGCAGGGTGGGTTTTGTGGTGGTTTTTTTGGTGTGGTGGTTTTTTTGTTTGTTTTTTTTTTTTTTAATTGCTCCCTTTGGCCTAGAAACTGCAGTTCAGCTAAATTAAGCTGTTTACTTGGTACTTTTTGTTGAACTAAGTGACTTAAATATTTGGTGCTTTAGAATATATCATTAATAATCTTTTTCTCAAGGCTGCACAATCTCTAGCATGCATTTATAAAACCAAGAAGTTTCTCAGAGGCATATAGACAAATATGACCATTCTGAACACTGAGATGGTCTTTAACGCTGCTTTTTGTTTGAATATACATGCAAGGCTTATTCTAATTACTTACTTTTTCACATCTTGTAGTTAATGTTTCTAAGGATAAAAATGGAAAAAAAAACCCCAACCCAAAAAAAAAGATAAATCTTTCTTGCTTTTCCATCTGATAGACTGGGTATAAATGGATGGCTGTAAGCATTTCAGTGATTTTATTACAGATAATTATTTATTAATCTTGGTGAGCTTCAAAGAAGTCATAGAGAATGTACTATAAATGCAATAGTTTGCATTCCAAGAAGAAAAAAAATATACTGGCTCATGTGTGCAGCCTTACCTCCTCCTTGTTGACAAGTTCTCATCACTTTCACTGGTCACCAGGACTCTGCTAGATCCTCCTTGACTTGCTTCATGCATCACCTCAATCTGAATAAAAAGGATGTGTTAAATATGTAAATACTTAGTTGCTGGTGCTTTTATTTAGACCACTTTAATTCTTTGAAAGAATAAAAAACAGATCCTACCTAATTTAGCAAGTCACTGGACAAGTTAAAATAATTGAATTCTAGATGTGCAGGTTGTAAATCAAGAATACCTCTTGTCTGTTTTTATTCTGCTTCCTTGCTCAGTGTTGGCATGGGAGGCATTCCTGACTCCAGGCAAAGTCGTTATATTCTTGCACCATAGAGGGTGAATTATCTCCTTGTGTAGATAATTACAGGCATGATAGCCTGTTCCTTAGACTCTGAAATGCTGGTTTTTTGGTTTGTGTCTCAAGCCAAACCAAAGACGTGACATTTCAGAGTTCTTTGTGGAGTGCCATGTGGAGAAAGCTGGGAATCCATCCTGTGCCTCTGAGAACTGTGTGTGTCCCAGGAGCAGTGTTGGGTGGGACAGTGCTGAGCACATGTTCATGTGTAGGGCTGTCCCCAGCCTGAAATGGAGCTTTTTGACAGCTCCAGTGTTTATTTTGATAAACACCAACCTTCTCCCTTGTCCTGTCTTGCAGAGTTGGAGCATTTCAAATGTGCTCCAGGAAAAATTTTAGGCAGGTTTTTCCTCCTTTTGCTTTAAGAGCACCAAGTACTACTTGGACTTACTCAAAAGCCAAAAGCTTCAAATTCAGTGAAACAGCCCAGCTTCTGAGTTTGCAGTTAACCCAAGCCCATATCTAAACTCCAGCAGTCTTTCCACTCCTGAGCCCTTTCATTTTTAATGGCTGATTCTGGAGGGGAAAAGTCTCTTACCTTCAATATTGCAAAATTATTTAGGTGGTTGATGATAACGATGGATTCATTAATAAGCTGTCCTCACCCGAACTATTATCAGGACAAAGGAGAACCAGCTGCAGGTTCCTGCTGATAACTGGATTTTATTCTGTGTTTATTGCTGAAGTTGTGGACTGTTCTGCTCATTTCAGAAGTGGACCAAGTTTAATTTTTACTTTCAGCTTCAGGGAAATTAGGATGAAATGTATGAGCAAGTCAGGAGTGTGGATAACAGAAGAGCTGGGTTGAAGTAGTTTGTATTATATCAAAAATGGAATAATAGAATTTTGCCAGGTAGGCATTTGATACATTTTTTTAGCTTTTCAGGCCTCACGGTAACACTATTCCTACCTGCTAAACATTCCCATCCCCCTAGAAAAGGAAAAACAAACAAACAAGCAAAAAAACCCCAAACCGGTTTTGGCCTGTGTGGAATTTCTGCACTAACAAGATTATACCATTTTTAAATATTTAGATGAAAGTAGCACATCTGTGTTTGGCTGTCACTGGTGTAAGAAGTGCTAATATGTCAGTTTTGGTCTGTGAATTATTAATTAAAATCAGAAACTCTAAAACGCTTATTTTACAAAACATCTGTATAATTGTGGGCTAAACTGGAAAAGGCACAGAGAACTAAAAAAATGTGATCTCTGTTATTGGATGTGTTCTCATATAGAGCTCACCTTTAAAAATAACTCATGACCTATGCAAAAGTTGAAAACTGCAACTGCAGGGACTATTGTGTCATCTTCTTTCTTTCTGTATAACCTGTTTTAAGTTGAGGTATTTATTTTCCCCAGAGATGTACTGGAAAAGCTGATTCCCTTCCTCTTCTTCTCCCCCAAGCTGCTGAACAATATGAAAAAGGCTACTTGCTGTTTCCATCACACTTTCATGAGGCACCCAAATCAAGATCATACCTTACACTATCCAGCTTCTTTCATGATCCTTTTGAACGTTCATTGTATTGTTTCCCTGACATTCAGGGCTTATGTTTTCATTCTCAAAACATATGTTAAATTGCATTTTTTACCAGTTTAATGATATAATGCCCTAAAGAGCCAATATTACATGTCTTAATGCAGGGAAGATGCAAGAAAAGGGCTGCTGTTATTTAAAAGGTTGTGAGTGTACAGCACTGTGTATGATTTGACCTCTTATTTTTAGTAAACTAAAGGGGATGTCAGCAAAGGTATTACATTTGTGCACAGACCATTCAGAATACAACCTCACTGATATTCCTCTTCTCTCTCCCAGGTGTATTTGCATGATCTAAACCCAAATATTTTTAATAAGACAAATGAGGTATTACTTGAATTTGACAGGGGAAAAGAAGAAAGAAGTCTGTTCTCTGAACGTGGCTATTTCAGCTAGCTTGGGCAAACAAAAAGTTTTAGGATGCAGCTGCAGTTCATCATAGTTTCAAGAACTGCAGATGAATAGAGTATCTGAAACTTGTTTCCAGTGTCAGAATACTCAAGGAAGGCCAAACAGCTGTTTCGATAGCTTGTTATCCCAGTCAGTGTGTACAGCTCAAAGCAAAGACTCTGTGCTGTAAGGGCAGGATTCTTACATGCTGTCAGGCTTGGGAATAGAGAGGAAAGGGTAGAGATGTCCAAACAATCTTAAACAGAATCTCGCTGTAGAAACAACAATGCAAGAAATCTCATCACAGATACACAAATGCCAAATGGATTTCCTTGAAGCTTACTTGCCTGTGCAGGCACAGGTAACTGTGGATTTTCTTTGGATTTTTTTTGGTTTTTGGCTGGTTTATTCCTAAGTATTACATGTGTAGTTTTAACTCCTTTACACAGAAATATGTGGGTTTGAGTTCTCTCATAATATGGGATGTGCCCAAATCATGGGTAATCCTACCTTAATTCCACCTTTAGTCTTCTTAATGCTTTTCTTTTTTGATAGCTCTACTTCAGAAACTGTCTTTGGAGGGCAGGAAATTTCGGTGGACCTCCTGTTGGTAGCTGAAGGAGTCAAAAAGAGAGTAACATTAGAAAACGTGTGCTAAAAGTTGAAATTCTACTTCCTAATAAAAGCAATGAGCAAAGATCCCAAGACATCAGTAGCATCTGAGGCTTAGAGAACTGAGCTGTGGCTGGAGTGGTGTTGGACCAGCTGGCACAAGGGATGGGCCACCTTGTTCAGTGCTCAGATTGGCATCCAAAGCTCCACAGTGTAATGATTGGTTTGGCTTCCCTTGGGAAAACCATCTTTAGGCCAGCACAGGTAAATGTTAGCCAGCTGTATCAACACTTGGGTAATTGTCACTTGCAGTGTTGCTTGTGTGGGTTCCCAAAGAAAGGAAATTTTGGTTCTGGTTATGCTTTGGCAATATTGGATTAAAGGATTGTTCACTGAATGTTTCCATTACATGAACAAGTCTCAAAAGAGTAATCACAGGAGTTCAGCAAGTCACAGTGACACGTATGTAATAACAGTGAAGCTGAGGAAGCTATTTCAGAATATGCTCTGTCATGTCAGGTTTGATGGACTTTGCAAGCTCTGACAGTGAGGTGTCTGATGCTACTGGACAGTCATCCTTAACAACCAGTTGTCCTGAGCCTGCTGTCCAGAGGAAGGGGTTACAATGAACTATGAGAAGGGGAATCATTTATTTTGCTTTTATATCTTTGTTTTGAATTGATAATGAGCTCACAGCACACCCTATATAAGCACAAGGCAAACAGCTCTCTCCTTTTTCTTAGTTGCTGAATTGATATGAGCAACCATTCATGGCATGGTAAAAACACATACAATGCCAGAAGAGGTGCTGAAAGAATATGGGTTAGGAGAACAACAACAAAAAAAAAAACAAAGCCAAAACCTGAACACAATTGCTGCAACTCTGAGATTAAGTCTGTTTCATTTTTATTCTGGGAAAACTTTCTAAGTGAACGAGAACTTTTCTAAGAATAAAAGCTGGTGTTTTCAAATGCATCTGGTTACATTTTGAGACGGTTTCACCAAGTTTAATGTTTTGAGGCAGTGAGAGTCCTGGTGGTAATTAACTTTTTGGGGAGAAGCTGAGGGGTGCAGTAACAAAGATGCAGACATCTTTGAATGAGGAGGATGTAGCATCAAAGGATTCACGTAGGAGAGGGTTGAACGCTTTTTTAAGATGAAACACATCAACAAAGTTTCAGATGCCCTTGTCATTAAATTCTTCTTTCAAGATAGTTTTAAAAAAAAAGGCAAAAAAGGTACATAGAAGAACCCAAATTATATTCAGTTAAAAAGACAACATATCAGTTTCACAGATAACAGTAATGGAAGTTGACATTTTTTCTACCCTGTGCCTTATCACACAGCTGGGAAGAGAATTAATTAAAGCAGCTTCTCTCCAACTCTTCCCTAAATCTTCTTGGATTTATCCGATGCTGAATGACATGAGGACTTGGCAATGTCCATTTCATGCCTATTAGCTCTGCACAATGACTCCATACTAGAAAGTTTCCTCAATGGAACAGTGAAATCTGGCAGCCACCAGCAGCTATAATCAACTGCTGGAGGATTCTTGTGGTTCCCAGGACTGAGCTGAAATGCGAATGTCGTCTCCCTTTGGCTCTTCCATCACTCTCTTTCAGAATATACAGCAGGGGATTTGTTTGGATTTTGAGCACTACTTTCAACAGATGCCTTTTTCCCAGCCCCAAGAAGGCTTTCTCTGAAGTAGTAATTGTTCTCTCAAAGGTATTTTTATTTCACCCCAAAAGTGGCGTAATGACATTTTGAAACCAAGGGGACAAAAAGATGCAAAGATAAAGGACATAGAAGCTATTGATCCTCATTGTCAAACTTCTCCATACCTTTCTAATCTGCAAGGAGAATGATTTATACTGTTGGCAAAACCAGAATACCAACCTTCATCAGCTATCTGGTAAGTTTTCAAATGGGTCCTTTTATGTTTTCCCCCATGAATCCCTGAGTAAAGTGGTTATAAGCATCAGCAAATTCACTCTTTTCCATACTGATGCACCCTGGAGAATCTCTTTAGCCTTAAATTCTCACCCACCACCATCTTGACAAAATGGAGGCTGTGATCAAACCTATCACACTAAAAGCTATTATTTCCATATTATGGAAGCAAAGGAAATAACTTCAAAAAGCATGACAGCTTTTGCTTAGAAGAGCACAGTCAGCAATATCACGTTGTTTGACCTATTAATTAATTAGAAGAGTTAAAAGGGATGGTTGATACTGGTATGAAAATCCTGGCTGAAAGCAACCAGCAGAAAAAGCGGAAATCAGTTACAATTTTGATGTCTGGATTACAACTTGCAAATTCAGACAGCTCTAGGTGATCCAGAACAGCTTAAGTGAAAGATGGCACATTCACAAGAAGCCCAAGTGCAGGTGCTCCTTGATCCAGCAGCAAATTACTCAGATCAGTTCACTAGGTCAGTCTTGGCTTCAGTGTGAGATAATTCAGAAAAGGAGGCGGGTACAAAGATAAGAAAGACAAATTCATCTGCATATATTTCAGAGATGAATTGGATTCAGATTGACACAGCAAAATTCCCTTTCCAATTTGCCCCAGAAATGAACTGAAAGCAGGAAGCAATCTGTTTTGGTCATGCTCCAGAGAATTTTTCAGTTCTTGACTGGCCCATAGTCAGAGACTGCTGCACGTCACTACCTTTAAGTAGTTTCTGGAGCACTTAAGAAAGAAACAGCCAAAATACCTGCCAATTATTATTGCACTAATTACTGTGGAACTGGAAATATAAGGGAAACTCCCTAATAAAATTCAACACAGTTGGCTGTTTCAAGGTCAGTACTGTATTGTGCTGCTGAAGAAGTTGAAAATTTAGGTGTTGAACTGCCTACTGAAAGAATAAAGGCACAGGAACAAAGGAAGACAGGTAGGGTGTCTCCTTGTAGAGTAATATTCCACACAGAGGGGCCTTGCTTTGTGCTTTTTATATCAGCAGATTTTGAAGTGGCTTGACAGCAATTTTGCCAGAGCAAAGAAGTATAGATTATATTGCCTAAGGATGGAAAAGTCTTCCTGCTCTAAGCCATTGAATGATAATGCAAAGATGTTGTGGTGTTCCTTTAGCTGCCTAAACGTTTTGTTTTGTCATCACCAGAATTCAAAACAACAGTTTAGTCATTAATGATCTTCCAACTCACGTTTCCTGTTAGACAGCACGAGCAGCAAGCCCCAGTAAAGTTTAGCAGGCTAGTTGTTTCCATGCCTGTTCTTGCCAAAGGAATTTGATTCTGCTGTGGGTGATTAGTGAAAATGCACAAACTCTCACTCAGAAAACAAATGGGGAAAGATGTGATTGGGAAATTCACCCAAAACTGGAATGTAAAGAATTTATTTGAGGGGGGCTTTGAATGCCTTACAAGTGCTGGGTATGCATTATAACCCTTGACTGCAGAGTCTGTGTCTCTTGCTAGCTAATGAGTTACACTTATGCTGTATCTTGAACCATAGAAACTAGTGGTTTCTCAAACCATTAACGAAAACCACATGCAGCATCTCTTCTGAGTCAGCTAATCTCTCTGCAGCCTCACTTCCCCTGCACACATCCCCAGACTCTTGCAAGACATTCTTCCTTTATCCCCTCTCCAGATGTTATTAGTTAGTGAGTGTTATGCATTAGTGACTGTGAGGAATGCTGGAATGGATCCAATGAGCACTTGTATACATTTAACTGAGATGGAACCATCTTAAGTTATATTATTTAAAGAATTGAAAAGGCTCCAGCTGTGTTCCCCCATATGAATCTCATGTTCCAAGTTGGCCTTCTAAGATCCTTGTATGGTGAGTCATGGATTTTGTATGTGCAATGTGCTTTTAAACATGTTATTTGTTTAATGAGCTCACAGAAATTTTGACATCTCTGCTCCTGTATTTCACATTTATGTTGCACACAAAGAAATCTCCAGGTGAATATTTTATAGCACTTTGTACTGCCATGTTCCAGCTCTCACCACAAAGGTAACTGAAGCAAGACAATTTTCCTAACCATGGTCATGGGATGGCCAAATCACCTTTTACTGAAGTTTTCCAAGAATGTGTCAGGCTGAGAAGAGAACCTCTGGGAAAGTTTCATTTCAGAGAGTTGGAGTTTGGGAGAATTAACAAGCAAACTAAAATAGAGAAATGCGAACTACAATCATCCCTAATAGCTTGTATTCTCTAATCTGTGCCTGACAGCCTAGAGGCAAAACTGGCCTGCATGGGTTGACTTAGTGGACCTATCCCAATTCACTCCAGCTAAGGAGTTTTGTACAGAAATGCAGAAAACAATTATGTAGTCAAATCATCAAAAATTATGCCCTCAGAAGTAAATCAGCAAAAATATTTCCCTATCAAGTGCCAATTCTCTCCTCCCAACACATACAGGGACAAGTTTGGCCATTAGTAGTATTCAAGCAGCTTCCATTGGGAGTAAACAGAGTTGTCCTTAAAATAAGGTGTTATATATGCTACTTAAATATTTTCAAGGCATTCATTATAAAAAGGTCAACAGAGTGTATTATGCCTTTTTTGGGTTGATATTCTCACAGCTAAATTGTGCACCAAGTCTAGCTGGCACAGACTTTGGAGCATCACAATAATCCCAAAAACTAGTTTTTCAATGTTGAACAGGCCTGTCCCTGCAAAATTTGAAAGTTCATTTGTGAAACCAAAAGCTTCAAGCAAAATCGGGATTAATCTAAAATTTTTATTCAGAACTTCCAGACCCACAGAAAAGTGTTGAGTGGGGGAGAGTTTACAGCAGCTCTGAGCTGCCTTTCTGGATCTTCACTAAGTTTAGAGTTTGCTGAGAGTCACCAGAGACCATAAGGACACAGACATAACCTGTGACAGTCACTTCCCTGATGGAAACCTGCCCTTCCTCTCAGACGTGCTATCAGCTCTGCCTGTGTGCACCTATGGATTTGTCCCTGTAAAATGGAGAGTCTGACAGTATTTCATTTCAAGTCTGAGCCTTCGTATCTGTGAAGATTTTTCCATTAGCACCCTGAATTGGATTGAATTTTCCCTACCACTCCTTGTTTGGAAAATGGATAGTCAACAAGGAAAAACAAAACAAAATCTATTCTGGAACAAATGTAACTTCTTTTCCTTTCACAGACAACCATTGCAGTGCTGCCATGGTATTGTTACTCTGCTGCCTGGGGACAAAAGCCTTTCTTTCTAGTCTGCTATTTCTGTTTACGACATTTTATTGCCTTTGCCTGCTTTTGTATTTACACAGCCTAGGAACATGGCATTTTCCTGTTGCCATATTCTATTTTACAAGCTTTTAGAAATAATCAGGTAAGTCCTGGCTAGCAAATGACAATGAATTACAGTATCTGTTTCAAAAAGGTGTTGTAAGCCTCTCTCATGTTTCCAAGACGTTGTTCAATAAATTCTACATAACATTTATGTAGAGGGGAAAAAACAAAAGTTCCACAAGTGAGTCAGTGTCACTAGCAAACCCTTAATTTGGCAAGTATCTGATTGAAACTTGAGGGATTGTGACCTTTAAAAACCAGATATTCACATTACAGTATATGCAATGTAAAAGAGGTTCTTGTGCTTACTTTCCAGGCTTGCAGTGACTACCCTGGCTTGGATATTCAAGAATTGGCAATATAAGACACACTGGGAAACAGTATAGAAATGTACTCTGTAGATTAGACCTAGGAAGAGAAATCTGGGGGTTTTGTTAGTTTGTTGTTTGTTCTTGGTTTTTTTTTTTTGATTCACCCTTCTTTGTATGTTTGTAGTGGCAGATATTTCAAATTCATTTTTAATAGCTGGACCTATGAGGCTGACACTGCACATCAAATGCAAGTGTTCATTCTGATAACAAAAATTAAACATCACCACACGGACAAAACATTGGTGTGTGTCTGAAAGCAGCTGCTCATGGCCTACCTACTGCTGCTGGCCTGGTAATCTTTGGTGATGCTCTCTTTGGAGAGGATTCAGGATGTGGAGCGACTGGTTGTACTGGCCGGGTCTGTTTGGCTGCCAGCTTCTTCAGACTTACTTGCCTCTTGTCAAACATTTCTTGTACATCTTCAAGTTTTTGTACAATTCTTTGGGCATTGGCCTTGACAAAGAAAAGGCAAACAACAAACATTCGTCAGTGCTGGACTGAGTAAGTTAAGAAAGTACTTGTGTTACCAGACAGACTAGAGCTGAAGATGACTGTGCTGTAGTTTAATGCAACCCAGTCCATGCACTCCACAGACATCACAGTTTCACTGACCAAGACATGGTGACTCATGCAGTATTTCTAGCACTGCTCTGAAGAAAATCACATGTGTGTTTCATGACTGCTCATATGAGCAAAACTCATTGCCCCAGGTACTCACCTCTGTGCCCTTTTGGAATAGGGAAAGAGGCATATTTTAGCAGACTCAAATATATAGCCCAGTACACTCTCAGGTACAAAGCAATTGGTATTTGTTAAATTCTAAGTGAGTGCATGCATCTGAGGGGTTTTACCTTTATTTCAGGGGTGAGGATCATGTCAAACTGATTGTAGAACTCCTTTGGGTTAGAGAGCTGGTGTTCCTTGGCTGTTACCAGGAACTTCTCAATTTCAACGAGTGCAGTTTCAGCTCCCTCTTGTGACTGGCACTTGTCCACAGCTTGGGAAGCTAAGAGGTAGATTCCAGCTTCACACCATTGGCTTGCCTTTAAAGAAAAAGGGGGGAAGAAGGACTCATTATCACTGACAGTCCACGTTGTCAAGTGCTGCTTCTACTCTGTGAAATGCGGATTTGCCCTAATATGTCACTAAAAGGGATCAGTGTTACTTCACAGCGTGCAGTAGTTCCTGCCCAAGTCATCCCACCAGGATATGGAGAACTGGACTTGATAAACTGAACTTGCTGTTCAGTTCAGCTCTCTCGGGCTAGATGGTCCAGTGACATGTAGAATCCTGAGCAAAGAGATATGTTACTGTAAATAGAATCTGTCAGCTGTACTACCTCATGTGAGTGTTCAGTCACATAATTAACCCAAAAACTGAAACCATATCAAAACTCCCCAAAACTTCTTAAGCCCATGAAACTCAGTTAGAAATACTCCAAAGCAGGTTTACATTGCTGGAATAGCAAATAAATGTTCTCAAAGCATTTAGCTTTAAGCATTCTAGCTAGGTCATAGAAATTGAAAATGAACAAGCAGTAAATTGTTCATTTTTAAGCACTAGAATACATTTGGTTCTCATTTCAAATTTAGGTCTAGCTCAGTTTTCCTTAGTTTATTTCCTATTTTTCAGCATTTTAAGACTGTACCGGTGGGAATCTACTGCTCCAGTGTTTCTAGTTACATTTACTGAATGAAATGGAGAAAAAACAAACACAAAATTTTATCTTCATTGTAATTACCTGAGCTTATAAAAACTTTCATTTTCAGTAGAACCCTGGCCGAGCTGTTACCTGAGAAGGTTTGCTCACCTTATCTAACTGCTTATGCAGCTCAAGAGACTTTCCCAGAATATCATACTTTTTCTTGGTCTCATTGGTAAAGTCATCACAAATCCGCCTGAGTTCAACACACTTTGGTCTAATGGAGTCAACTGCATAATGGTTGTTTTGGATGAGCTGTTCTCCATGAAGAGCTAGAGACTGGGCCTTCTCCAAAGGTTCCTGTGGAATTAATCAGAAAAATCCAATGTTAGATCTTAGAATGACATTTATAAGAATGACAATCCATCTCTGTGATCCCCGCTGCAGCCTGAGGGTAAAGGTTTGGGATATAAATGTAGCTGATAGGTCTTACTTTATATTTACATTGAAGACCAACTTTATTGTCAATGAGTACACTGAAACTTGAGAGGTTCCCTCTGAACATCAGGAAGCACTTTTTTACTGTAAGGGTGAACAAACACTGGAACATGTTGCCCAGAGAAGTTGTGGAGTCCAATTCTTCTTTCTCCATACTGGGGACATTCGTTATACAAGTTTTTTCCCTGCTTTTTTCCCCCAGCTTTCCAAGAAACAACATGGAAGTACTGGGTCTGAACAACCCTGGCTTCTGGAAATTAGGATCTGAGTTTTGCAATTCAAAATAATGACGCACAAGAAGAGAGTAAATGTGATGTAAGGACAGTGACAAAGAAGTGTCTGGAATACCATGTCTACAGCAGCTGGAATACTAAATTGAGTGCAAACCTGTCCTTTCTCTTCCAGATGTTTCTGTTCCTTTAGGAGGTGCTCCACTCGAGTCACACTGTCCCCAATGTCAGCAAAACCTGCTTGTGCTTCCATGAGGTTATCCAATGTCAGTTTTACCTACAAACCAGCAACAACAAAAGCATAAAACCAAAACAATCAAACCAACACAAAATAAACCCACCCAAAACTCCACCACAAGATACTCATAAAATTACAGCAAACCTTCATCTACATCTTTGAGAAGAGTCTTTGTCTCAAGTTTAGTCTTTCAGCTTGTTCCAACATGGAAAAGCCAAGGAAAAGAGCAACAATCAACTATTCTTCAAAGAGTTGTCCTGCTTCTCACTGTTTAGGCCCACACAGTTTTGAAGACCTGAAACTCCAGAGTCCATATTACTGCAGAATCTGCTTTACTCCAGTCTCTGGGCTGACGGGCTTTCTAAACTGTATTCCCTTGACTCTGGTGGGATTGGCAACTTAACATCACAGAACAAATTATATTTGCTAACTTCACATGTAAATGCAAAATGGTTTATCAAGAAGTTGGTGTTTCTCATTTTGGCCTCGCAGTCTGGCACTTCCCTCACTGGGCCTTATTCAAATGTTGTCAGACACACAGATAGCTGCCAATAATTTAATTTTTGAAAATTCACTTCTTATTTCATAATGAAGGGCTTCTCTCCCAACCTTCTTTTTGAATTGCCAGTAAACTCTAAGTATAGGTAAAATTTGACCTTATTTACAAGAGAAGACGAGACAGCATGAACAAATGAAATACCTCTCTAAAATCATGTTCAAAGTGTCGAAGCTGCAGGCACTGTTCTAGTTTTAGATGATGCTTGGTCCAAAATTGATCAAAAGCCTTTTCTGTTTCATCCAACTGAGCCAACAACCTGTTAAGAAATTATAATGAATAGAATGTACTTATTTCCTATAGTTCATTTCTTTTAAGTTACAGTAACTGATGGCAGAAAGCAGAGCAGGGAGATGGTGGGGAGCCTACGCTCATGTGAGAGGGCTCTGTGTCAACTCTCCCTTAAGCAAAAGAGAATGAAATTTGCAGTGGGATAGGCAGGAGTATGATGGATGAGTGACAACTACATGGATCCACTGTGGCAGTTGCTGTCCTGCCTCCTGACCTGCAACAGGGACTCAGAGCTGTTCCGTGCTCTGGCAGCCAAGGGCAACTGTAATCCCAAACTTCCACCCAATGTTTCAAAGATAATTCACTCCCAACTGATGCAGACTGAATGTGATGCAATTATTATTTTATGGAATGATTAAAGTAGAACTCTACAACTTGTTCATTTTTTTCACCCATCAGAAACAGGCAAGGAATGAATCATTTTTCCCAGTCCATTAAAACAATACATTAGAAGCTCATAATGACTCCCATGGACATTGTTTTGCTTTGTGTAAATAATGAAACATTTATTTGCAAAGAAATTAATATCAAGGTGTCATACATCTTGAGTAAAATGTCTAAAATCAGACTAGTGAGTCATCTCCACATTTTCTCAGTGATCCATTAATTACAAAGTAGAACAGTTTAAACAAGAAGAAAAAATGAAAAGAAAGTTTTCCATGAATATCCTGTATTTCATTAAATGGGCACTCTTTGGGCAGGTAGGGATTGGTGAGTGCTGAAATCATCAAGTTATTAGGGCAAAGACAATAGCTCCCTCCTATTTCTCTCAAAAACAAAGTTCTGTTTTCAATCTATCCCTGGAAAATGTGGTTTTAATCAAAGCTAGTTGTTGAATTCAAGATGAATTCGCAAATTCCTTTGGGGTGACTGTTAAAAGGATTTTAAAGTATTCAGTGAAAAATATCAGCTCAGCTTTACTTTTAGCAGCTTTGTTCCCAGTGAATGCAGACATGCTGAAACACTAGCATGGCATTTCTCTCTCCACTGCATCACATGGCACAGCAGAAACTTCTACATGTGACTGAAAGCTTTATGGTAGTAACTAGCACTGTGGGAAGGAAAAGGGGGTTCTCTCTCTCTCTCTCTGCAGCTGTGATGGGATCACTTCATCCGTTTCTCCTCCAGTGGTTCCACAGACACACACAAGCACACACCCTCTCATCTCACAGAGATTCAGGTGCCCTTCAAGTCAGGCAGAGAAGTTTGCAGGACTCATATATTACAGGAAAAGTAAGGCCCTTGTTAAATCTTCAGCCAGGTAGTTAGTGGTCTGAGCAAAAATTACCACAAAATTCAGGACTTGTTTGAACTTGCCTTGGCAGTTCAATCAAGTCACTTCCTCAAAGCCATTCCCTTCTCTGAGTTTCCTGTCCAATAAATCCTGAGTGATTGAACCAGAAGCAATTTATAACTCCCATATTTAAATTATTTAAATTACACTTGCATTTCTTAGGAATAAATTAGCAACTTGCACAAGGTAATCTAGCTTCACTGACCTTTCTACTGTGGCCACATTTTCCAGCTCATCTGGACTGAGTTTGCTGTTGGCACTTCGAGTGACTGGCTCCCGAATGCATGTCAGCAGGGTGGCCCCCTGCTTCACTGCCAGCTTCAGCTCATCCTGAGGGAAAAAAACAAGCCAGAAAACAAATTGTATGTACTTCTAACAACACTCACATCTCTTAGATGGACAACACAGTGATGCTAGGGGAGGATTCTTTCATAGAATATTTCGAATATCACTAAATATTTTGAATAAAATATAAATGCTTTCCAAAGGTAATACATTTTTCTAGAAAATGCAGAGACTAATACTGTTCACTTTGAATAGAAGATCTATTTTTGAGGGAAGAAATAGTACAATTTCTGAGCAGACTGCATTTCTGACCAGGCAGAAATTTATTGCAGAGTAAATTATTCTACCACAGATTGAATGTGTGCTGCAGATCGTTCAGTGAGCTGAGAGCCTGCACTGACACGTTGCACTTCCTAATGGAATTTCCTTAAACAACACTGTGACATGCTGAGCCATAGTACAACAGGGATAAGGAGTCATCCATAGAAAAAGAGTCTTCCCAGCACGAAAGATAAGTAACAAAAAGGACAGTGAGGCTGAAACATTGTCATGTCAGCTGATGAATCCCCACATCACTGCACATTCTTCCATAAAATTTGTTGTTGTGCTAATATAGCTTAAGTAGGTTTTCTTTCTTGTGTTTAACCTAAGGTATTTGTTGACAGCAGTAATATTTTCTTTTGATTCTTATTCTGCAAAGTTAAACTTGCCCCAAAGGTTGTGTTTTTTTAAAAATAAAACAACTGCCATTACCTAGTGAGATCATTCTATCTTTTCCTGATTATCCTCACAGTTGTCTCTATCTGCTCCAGTTCATCCTTTCTGATGAACTCTTCATCAGGACCCCATGCTATTCCAGATGTGATTCCATCACCCCCCCTCATACATTAGAAGTGACATTTCCCTGTTCTATCGCTCTTGAAGCTGTAAAATGTCCTTTTCCACAGCTAAATCAAATCAACCTCCTGAAGCCAGGTTTCTGTCCTCCTCAGTGGCTTCCAGATAATGGACTCCCAAGTGATGGCAGAAAATTTTGGTAAGTCACAAATCATGTACTGCTGTGCTGGAGCCACCGTGAGAAGACAACAATCACCTTGAGCTTGCTGTGGTGGTCGGTGTGTGCAGAGAGCAGCTCCTCTGTGCACTGCACATCGTTGGGAAGTTCAGTCTCTGCTAAGTCTGTTCCAAAGCTCTGTAGCATCTGTGCTGTTGTTTTTACTGTCATTGCAAAGTTTTCAATAGCCTGGAAAAGCAAGAGCATAAAGTCACAAACTTTAACAACTCTTTAACAACATTCAGTCCCTTCAGGCAAACTGTGCTGCAAGTATTACGTGCCTTTAAAGCCGGTCATGTTGCCTTTTTTGGGGTGGATATTCTAAAAGTCACAAATTGAATCCTGTGTCACAAAGTATTGTCATCTCCATGAGCCAACTGGGAACTCCCAGAGCTTAGAGGACATAATGAAACCACAGAGGACATCAGCTTCAAAGCCAGGCCTGGAACTTCAGATCCTCTGCCCATGCTTGCTGGGCAATTCTATTGTGTTTAAAATTTTAATGAAGGTTTATTTAAGTTGAGGACACTCCTAAAGTATATAGGGCAAAGTCTTTTTATGTTTATATTTATACAGCCAGTGTTCACTCAGCAGTAATCTGCCTTCCCCCTCACTTCTGAAAATGTGCATCTCCATCCTGCCTATCTATACTAGATGCATTCTAGTCACTCCCTCCCATCTGTTCATGTTAGTGCACAACAACAAGAACAAGTTACAGCAAATACAGTTAAAATGCACAGATTCACTGGAGCATTGTTTTATCACTTGGGTGCAGCAACACAAAACTTGTCAGAAATCTGTGGTTTTACTGAAAAAAGGGCAAAAGAGGAAGGTTTAAAAACAATGCTGCCTTCTGAGAATATATTGTTGAGATCTGTAAGATGTGATTAAAACCTTTATATCATGAAGCAAGTAACTACATGGGTTGTTTTTTCATGATCATGCCCAAATTTTGGGGGGAAAGGGGTGTGTGTATTGTTCTGTGTATCTTTTTATTCTTTGCACTTTTTGATCTAACCTACTCAATGGTTTGAGTCAGACAGCAGCACCAGGGATGCTCTTATACCCAGTCAAACTCTATATAGTTGTTGCATGTTGCATTCCCTTCTCCAGCAATGATGGGAATTCCTTGCCTGCAACCACAACAGTAAAATTTTGCTATATGCTCTGTCAAAAACTGGAAAACTCCGAAAAACCAACTGGAGGTAGATCATCATTCAAAAGGTACAGTCCATATCCACGACCTGAAAGATGCCCCAGCTGAAGCAATGCCTGCACAGCCCACAGCCTCCTTCCCTGCTCCCCCATAAATTCATGCCTGCTTTCAACACAAGCAGAACAGACCCACACATGCTCTGGGTGAGAGCCCAGCAGCTGGAGCCTGCTGTTCTCAGCACTGGAACTACTGCATTAGAGTTGGCTGAAATGTCACACTTCTGACTGCCACACAAGCACAGCCATCCACAACCAATTTCCTGAAAGCCCAAAAATGTATTCTGGGGGCAGAAAAGCTCACAGGCCCCTGCCAGCCAAGATAAGAAAGCAGGAACGGTGAACGATGCAGGGAGATCACTGAGTCACTACCACTTAGCCACGGTTTAAAGCTGTTTCAGAAGAAAAGCACTGGCAGGATGAGATATGAGAACACTGAGAAAAGCAGCAAGGACATGAAGGCCATACCTCAGCAAGACTCAAGGTCAGGTTGTTTCAAGGTGCCATGGAGGCTGACACTTCCCTGACGACAAGCTCTTATCCAGATATTCCTTGGTTCACTGCACCACTCACCAGGAGCTTATCAGAGTTTCACTTAATAACATGCTTGCCCCCACCCTCTCCTGTGCATATGTCTAATAAATTGTTTCATGTACCTAAGGTATATCTGTGGTTTGTTGGGATTTTTCCCAAGTCTCTGTGCTTGGTAAAAGTTTTTCAAACAAATTTAACCCAAACCTCTGTGGATTATATAGCCCCACTCCCTCAAATCTTAGCTCATTTTTATTTGTATATTTTAACAAACTATGTATTATTGCTTTATGTAAACTCCTGTCATTAATAAATGATACAGCCTTTCTTGTGCCTCTTTTTACTCCCCCTCCTCGTATTTTCAAGCCTTTAGCTGTTTGAAAGCTCATACAGATGATTCATTTCTTCACACTCCCCCCCTCCTGCAAGGACAGTTTCATATTTTTGACACTTTTAACTTGTAAGCCTGCTCACCTATCTCAATCCTAACCTCACTGTAGTCAACACAGCTATAAATGTAGAAAATCAGTGCCAGAGGGAATTCAAATTCTGTGTTTCCATATTTAGAAACCTGAAATATTCAGTGGTTTTCAAGGAGAGTAAAATTTATTTTTATAAGGATAGAAAAGCACAAAAAATTATATCAAGAAAGTGACAAAAGTGACTTGACTTAAAGTTACCTCAGAAAAGCTCTTTTTATGAGTGTTAGATGTAACCTGTCCATCAGCAACAACAGACTAAAACCCAGGGCTGCTCAGAACTTTGCAAAATATTGGGGTTCACAGTAGATGTGAGCTCTTACATACCAGTCTTGCAAGCAGACACACAAAGACAGATGCAAACACTGCATGGAGTCTCTGTAAAATTAATTTCTCTGTAAAATTAATTTTCCAGGATCACGACCCAGCTTAGCCCATTTTTGCTTAGGAAGGATGAGACAATATTTTAGCTGCTAATGTGCCAGAGTCTGGAGTCTGTTTTTATGAACTGTTACCTTTTCTTGGCACCAAAATGAATTGTTGACATTGTTTTGAAGCACACACTGAAATGCATTAACCAGACCAAATAGGGAAACAAACAATCAAACCTGTACAAGTTTCCTCAATAGAATAAAAACTCTTTCTTTCTTCCTACTTAAAACTGCTCTTCAGTTACCCAAAATATGACCCAGCTGGACTGCATGCTTACATAGCACAGAAATGATAATGAGGTAAAATAAAATCTGATGTTTCTATTCTCTTAAAAGCAGGGACAAAAGTAACCATTACAGTAAGAATTTTGACCTCTGATTCAGTAAAGTGCTAAAGCCCATGTTCAACTTCAGCCATGAGCTGAAGGCCTATGAATCCCATCAATTATTCAAAAGCCAAGAGAATGTGCCAGCAGGCCTTGCTGAGTGTGAATACCATGACAGTGTTCGGCCCTAGGCCAGGAACACAGTGAGATGCAGATTGCAAACTTCTGCTATTGCAAACTTCTGGGAATTTGCCTTTCTCTATCTGAGTCATGGATTTCCTCCTTCCACGAGTCCCTGGTAGAATCAGTAGGCTGAAATGCAGCTGTAGAGTTACTACTTAATGGTTGCTCTGCACTGGTCATCTGGACAGTTGTGGTTAGACGAGTGAAGAACAACATCAACACTCACGGTTCGGTGATGGATCCACTGGCTGTGGCCGTACTCCAGAGTTCCTCCCAGCTCCCGGGTCAGCTGACTTTTGTCAATATAGCCATGCAGATCAGAGACAGAGTTTAACATGATGATCTGAAATGAATCCAAACACACTGGATTGAGAGAAATAATGAGCCCTTTCAACCACTGTTCCGAGGATCTGGGTTTGCCTTAACATGTATGAACGCTGCAGTTCCACCACAGGCTGTCGATTCTCAGATATGTATTTGGTCATGGAATGGCTACAGTTTACTTCCACTAAATTTTTCCTTCTTAATGTGTACATGGACATTCTTGAGCTAACCATCGTTTGACCCAGCTCCTTCCTAGGCTGGGTCACTTTGCACATGCTTCAAGAGCAAAAGTAGGGTATTGATAATGTTCACACAAACTTCCATCAAATAATTTATTCTCTAGATAGCTGTTATTAACAGAGAAATGGAGGCATAGGCAAGTTAAGAGAGCTTCCTCAAAACCAAGCACTTGATCCAAGCAAGTGCTGAAATGAATAAGATTTCCCTTTCAGTTTTATAATCCTTTTTTTGGCACTGTATGTCCACTGAGTTCACTGGCATTATTCAATTTAAAATCATGATGAAAGAGAAAGCAGAGACAAACCTAAATTCATTTTCTTACTTTAAAGAGTCTCTTTACCACTAGACTTGCTTAATGAAAGCCAAAAAAGATCTGCAGTCAGCTTCAGATAAGCAGCATTACCACTGTAAATTTGCCAACACAAGTGGTTATGCAAATAAAACACATGTATTGTTGTTCTAACAGCTAGAAAATATGCCATGATTTCAGCAACAGAAGAACAAGATGTTGAGCACAAATTACTAGGAATTTTAAGCCTTGGACTTCAAATATGTCAAATATGTTTTGTACTTCATAATATGCTGTTCAGCCCATTCCTTGAGCTTCTGTTCCAGTGGCTCTGTCTTAGAATGTATCAACTGCTCCTCCCCAGTTTAGTGTCACCTGCACACTTGATGACAGTGCAGCCTGTTGCCTCTTCCATGTCATTGATAAAGATATTACACAGGGCAGGTGCCAGCAGGAATCACTGCAACACTCCACTTGTTGCCCACTTCCAGGTAGAGTACAATCCTCATCATTACCCTCAGAGCCCATCATGAACCTAGTTTTTAAATCCACATCTAGTTGTCCATCCATCTGGACTTTACCCTAACTTGGATACAAGAATATAGTGGAAGATGCATCTGGCCCCATGGACCTGTACAGGCTGAATGTTCTCAAGGAGGCCCCCACTCAATTCTTTTTCACTTCCAGCACTTCTTCTCCTTGAACCCTGTCTCTAAACACAGAAGCCAGGAGACCTTGTTGGTGAGGAAAGTATCTCAGCCAAAGCCAGAGGAAAAGCTGTTACTTGAATGTGTTATGAAACACTGCTTGTTATGATCAAAGCCAGAAAACTCAAAAAGCTGCATCATCTTGAAGGGGCCTCAGACTGGAACTTGAAGGCTATGTACTACTTCTGAATTGCAAACCACATTTGAGAAAGTAAGTCTCAACTGCTTTGTAGTTCTTCTTCACCAGAGATGCTGCTGACAAGCTGGAAATCTTTTTAAACTTCACTAAAACTACAGAGGAACATTGTCGTGCACTTCCCTTTTAAGAATTCTGAGTTTGCTTTAATCTGATATTCTCAGCATGAGCCATAAAGCAATCTATTAATATTGCTGGCTAATATTGCCCAACAGGGCACATGCTCTGCAGCCATTTCTGCAGGAGAAAGCCCAGGAGCAATCCAGCATCCAGCTAAGAAACCAATCTTCGAGAGCATTGGCATCTCCCATGCTGCTTGCCAGCCTAAAGACAGTCATGGTCAGTAAACTGAGATTGAAGGGGAGTAGCAGTTTAGGAGGGGAAGGTCTGCACGAGCAGGTCAGCACAGAACACAGAGCTGTGGTGAGGCTGCTTCATGATGGGTTAGGACACCTGAAAGAAATCACAGCCTACAAAGGTCAAAGAAGTCCCTGCTATGGCAGATTGTTCAGCCTTTTGTGTATGCTGTGAGGATGCTTTAATTCATTTCCTAAGATGGGAGGTTCCTTAGGTAAATCTCTGTGTTTTTCTTTTGAATTCCCAGAATTTAATCTCAGATAAACCCTAGTGTGTCTCCTATATTTCTTTATCTTGCTCCTGGATAAGGATATTTAATCAAATCATTATCCCAATAAAGATTTACCTTATAAGGTTTTATGAAGCACATTTGTACGCCAATGGGATATAAATCTTCCTTATTGTGTCTGGTTTGTTATTTTAGCTTTGTTATTTTAGCCTTTATTTCCAGCTCCTGTTTGATCCTCTGGCTCCTACTCAATCTGATGTTGATTTAACCCAGCAAATCTATTTTACTGAACATATTTGCAGTCTGATAGCTCAGATAAACTATTAAACAAATTTTTCTTTGACAAATGCACACAATATTCTTGGAGCTCCTTCTGAATGCTCATGTCTTGGTCCTGACTCACTTACAGTTGTGATAGGAAATACCACCCATCCACGGCCCAGCTATGACATTAATGTTGCCATTGTGCCAAACTCACAACACAACCTGCAAACAATTTAGAAGATGATGGTGATATTGAAGATAGACACTGATCCCTAAAAGTTCCCTGCTCTGAAACACAGGTACACAGGGGCATGTCCAGATGGTATTTGTAGGATGGGGCTGCAAACACAGGTGAAAGGTCCCTGCAGAGAGCATGGCAGACCCCAGGAACTCAGAATACCTTTAGCACAATCCTGAGCAACTTCGAATAGCATCAGGCATAGGCAGGCAGTCTGTACATAAATCTGACAGGCTGTCTACACATATCTGGGCAGGAGGCAGGCAGATTCAGCAGCAGGTGTGTCGTGCTCTTAGTTTTTGTAAGGCTGCTCTCTAAGAGCTCTGTGGACATACCCAGGATGTCTTAAAATTTGAATATCCAAGATAACAGCAAACTAAACGCGTATCTTGATTTTCTTGCCTGTAAGAAAGATAAATTACTATTTCATACTTAATGCAGTGCTTGACCTCTGCCTTGAATTAATCTCCCTTTCAACTTGGAAGAGATTCAAGTCATCAAATAAATTGCTAGAAGTGTAGAAGATGCTGAATTGTTGGAAAATGCTAATCCTTGATGAGGTTGCCCTTTCTGAGCTGCAGTTGCTGCTACAATGGTTGCTATAGTAACAGATCATGGCTTATTAAATATAGGAACATCCATTTTTTAAAGTGCTATAAGATATTTTGGTTTGGATTCAAAGACACATTTTTTCATCACTTCTGCATTTTACCAAAAAGCCATGCTTGCCAAACTACAGTAAATGTTACAATTTACCAAATGCTTATTCATGGTTCTTTTTCTGTATGCACTGTAACAAATAGGCTGTTGCCTCTCACTTCAGAAGGTGTCTTAAACACCTGAACTTCAAACTTGGTTATTGACAGAGCTAGAATTTGTTGGTGGAGAGCTATGAGTCTTTTGCAAAACAATATAAAACCACAAGTGAAGAGGCATTCAGAATAGGAAATGCTATGGAAGCACTTAACAAAGTCAGAAGTCCCATGGATAATCCATAAAATAGTGCAGAATTCAACCCCAGCCTTTCATTGCTCTGTAGCCCTGAATACTTATGTTTGTCATTGGAATGAGATCTACCTCTGCCTACCTCATAGGAACAACTCCTCTGAGTTAAAATGTCAATACTTAAAAACTGAGTCACATTTTATAGCTAGACTGACTTCCTCGTGGGAACATGTCCATTAAATACTGTGAAATATTCACTGCTAATTAACATTTTGGCATTACCATACAGGTATTACCATACAGACCCAGACGAAAGTCCCTGGTTGCCACTTGCCATCAAATTTCAGTTACTGGGTTATAAGAAATTGCTGACACTCAAGAACTGCAGATATGGAGAGATAGAAAACACATGGACAAAAATGCATTCTTACCGGTACCTTCATTTTAAAGTCATCTCGGTAGAGTTTAATGCCAATGTCAGCGATCGCCCTTTGGATAAAGCGGGAGGGTCTCAGGACAAACACCAGCTGCAGGTTTCCTGGAAATGCTCCCTGCAAAAAATACAGAACTTTTAGAAGGCACAACCCTGCCTTGTTAGGGAATTTTCAGCCAAGTGTTTCCTAAACAGGGCAAAGCAGGTAGAACTTGCTGAATCTTGCTCGGTCCAGCTGCTCATTATATCAGGTGGTCCATTCTGCATGTGCCCATTGTCACTGTCTCCAAAGCCAGCAGGAAGAGAGGCACATGGACTTTACTGCCCAGCCACACATCGTTTTCTGATGTGAATTTATCACAGAGCTGCAAAGTTCCTGACAAGGGCCTTTCTCCCCCAGATTCGAACCCCACCAAGCCCCTTTGCACCACCACACCATAGGTTTTACCATTTTTTAGGCTGCAGCCACTAGAGGGCAAAGCTGTCTGCCCCACCTGACGTGGTGAAGGAAGCTGGTGGCACAGATGGATTCCCCAAGCTGACCTACCTTCTCCTTCTGCAAAGGGTTTTGAATCCTGTTAACCTCACATATTTTTACACAGAGAGACACTCAACACATTCAGAAGACATGGCCCTGCCTGCAACACCCAGCCTACATTTCTTCACACACTCCTCTGAGCTCACCAAGCATAAAAAAAGAACAATTACTCAAAGAGAGCAACTAGAAAAACCTGAGAATAAAAACCAGTTCTGCCTAAATAGCTCGAAAGAACTTAAATTTGCTTTTGTCATCCCTTCATCCTGCACCTCTGTGTGCAAAGCTTGCTCCTCACACAGCACACGTTCCTGGTAATAGATGTATAAATGCAGCTGCTTTTCTTAGCACTGAAAAGCAGTGCCCAGCTCTGACTTTTGCAAATGTAATATAATAAGCTATTAAGAGTTTCTGACAGAGATCATTTACTACCATGCAAACAAGTCCCTTGGGATCTGTGTCTTTCATAAGCAGGCCACATCAATGCCTCCTCGGGGCACAGAAGGGTACCTCTTATATTCTTCTAGGAACCAACTTAAAATTACTAGAATTTAGATTGCAGTCAACCCAGAAAATAAGGAATTTGTCCTAATTCAGCAGTAAACAAGGCTGTGTAATTTGTTCCTGCAGCTTCCTCTCTCTCTCTTATTTAACACTCATGAGCTTCAGGGCAGGGGAGAGTCTGCATCCACGGCCAGAAAATGGGAGCTTAAAATGAGCACAGGAGACTCTATCATATGCTGAAGGCTCAGCAGATGATTTTAATTTCCAGCAGATAAATAACAAAAGCAAGCACTTACTGCTATCCGCGTCAGGGATGCCTTGACTGCGCTCCATTTGTCCCGTCGTCTGTCTATGATGATGATGAATCCGATGCTGGCAGCCTCCAGACTGCAAAACGGATGAGATAGGTATGCAGGGTTACACTGAGATACTCCCATTCCAAGGAAGAGTTACTGCAGCAAAACACAGCCTCCTTCAGATCACCCTCTGAGCACATTATGAAAACAACGTACAGTGGAAAGAATGAATGTTTGGCTGAAATTCACACAAAAAGGAAAGCCAGCAAATTTTCTCTTTCCAGTTTAAGGCTAGCAGCTTACACAAAACATGAATATTTTATCTGCTAAATCTCTCAGCTGCTGTGCTACTCCACAGCCAGTCTAGGTGGCATGAATCGTTCAGGATCACAAATTGCACTGTGCTGTATTGAAGACAAAACCCTCAGATCCTGTTTTCTCTGCCAAATAATTCAAGCTATTAGACACCCCACTTCAGTCTTCATTCTCCAGGTGTGCTGACATCTGACAGGGGCACTGAGCTCCGGGGGGTCAATATCCCCTGGCTGTTACCACCTTGCTGTGTACAAAAGCCCCAGGAATTCTGGTAGGCAAAGCAGAAATGGAAGAATTCTATCTTGCCAATCACAAACTCGTTCTAGGGTTGCAAGTCATTCAAAGCTATCCTTTTAACATATTGTCTAGGATAACAGTTCCTGCTCCTTCTCAGTGGTTTTCAAGGAGGATCTGAGAGGCACTGATTTGGTGCTCGATCTCACCTATGCAGACCTCAGAAATACCTCATCCTCTCTTTCCCTCTCAAAAATCCCACTTTGGGGTCCAAGGTTTCAGTGTGACTGCTCTGCTCTCTGCCTTCCAAGAGCGTTCAGTATTGGAGAGAAGTCCTCAGAAGTACACACTGAGAAAAGTGTCCAGAAACTTCACTGGAGGGGGATGGCTCAGTCATCTCAGAACAAAACAGAGGCAAGCGGGAAGACTATAAATGTCGTAGTCAAAGGATATATTGCAATTAAATATCTAACCATAGACAAAAATTTAAAAAAAAAATTAAAATTAAAAATTATTGCAACACTCCCTTGATCCCTTTTCCATTGTCCATACAAGGAGCAACCCAGGATTTTTCATGGGTTCATTTTGTGCAAACTTGTGTCAATAATCCACTAAGACCACCAATGTTAGGAGTTGAGCTCCTGCTGCAACTCTGCTGGATCAAGAACAGCAACCTGAAAGCCAAAGTCTCTGGCAAACCTGGGATGCCATGTGAGTCTTCCCAATAATTCATACTGGTAACAGGAAAACACACCAAATTTCCCACTTTAGCATTTTTACAGCATCCTCTGGGGATTACAAAATTCAATGGTAGTACACGACCTTTCCTCTTTAGTAGTGCAAAATGCAGTTCTCTATGCAGAGGACAGAAAACGTGGTTTGCAGCAATGCCCCTCCAGCACAGGGAAGAGGTTTCATCTGTTTCTCCTCCTGTATATACACAACTGTGTGCATATCCTTCAGGAGCTTGACAAATATTTCAAGCTTCAGCCCCAGACCCCCAGGTAGAACCTCTGTGGCAAGGGTGCCTGTCCCACCTGATGGGGTCACACAGATCAGGTCACCCTTTTCACTCTGCCTTGGCAACTGAGGCTGCTGCATTATAGGTGGGGTGCCAGGAATTCTGATTACATCTCAAACAGAGGAGGTTGGGGTAAACTTGCTGATATTTTGGGAAATCTAAACAAGCACAAAGCCACACATCATTTTCCTCATTTGCTCGTGTAATACATGTTCAAATGATGTTCAGGATAGTATCGATTGTTGTCACTGAGATAAACTGATGGTATTTGTATGCTTGTGCTTCATTTTTTATTTATTCTGTTTTGTGGGGGGGGGTTGTTAGTTTCTTTTGTTTGGTTTTGTTTGTCTGTTTGGGTTTTGTGGCTTTGCTTTGTGGGGTTTTTGAGGGGGGGGTGGGTGTCTTTTTTTTTCTTTTTTTTTAACAAAATAGGACTGACTTAAGTCCTAAATTTAGCCAGGGAAACAGAGACAGTGTCAGCAAGTGATCCTATTTCAGTCAGCATGCTGAAAGGCCATACCAAGGTCTGAATGTCATTTGGCACTGAGGAATGGATGCAGGCAAACAGCCATGGGAAGAGGCCTAGCCAAGATGGAAGCATCAGCACAAGTGATGAACAGCTGAGAACTCCCCCTTGTGTGTGTACCCAGAGGAAAGGAGTTTGTTTAAAAACAATCACAGACACTCAAATCCTATCACTGATTTCTCAGTGCCATTACTGTAATATCTCTTGTGCAAATGCATTGGGGTTTCTCCAGTACTCTGAAAAGAAGGATTTGAAGACAATCCTGATCTGCAGGCAAACATCAAGCTTACCTCCAAAATAAATTCTGGCACATTTGCCCAGATCTACAGATGTCTGGCAGAGAGGTTCCCTTTCCATGAATGAAATATGTGCAATCAGCAGAGCTGTACTATCTTCAGCTCTGAATTTGGGTTAGCCCTTGAACACTGACTTGAGGAGGCCAGATGTTGAATTTCCTGACCTCTTTTGGGAAGAGAGAAGGGCACCTGTTCCTCAGTGGAGTTGATCCATGTTAAGTGGATATCTTCTGTCATATTAGCACATAAGATTAATCATTCCAGAGGGACTTAGTTACTAATGATGAATGATGTTATCTGCAACCACAGAGCTCAAATCCACAGCTAGCATGAGCCTTTTTCTACAGGATATGCAGAATCAGACACTGATATTCTCTCTACGTTTGCCTGGAAAATGGTGTGCTGATTTCTCTGGTTCGCTAAGCTCTGAGGATGGAAGTACTTTCTATGATAAACAGGGTGAACTGCTTTTCAAACTACTTCATCTTACCTGATTCATGGCCATACTTTGTAACTCCAGAAGAGTTAGAGACTATTCTCTGTTCTTAGTCACTTCATTTGATACCTTCTCATCTTTCTTGAAAATTGAAGTAAAAGGTGAGCTACTGGCAGTGAAACAACATGCACAGGAATGCTGTTACAATACACACAGCAGTGTATAGTGCAGTAGTGCTGATGAAAGTAACAATGCAGTCCCTGCACTGCTTGATGAGATGTGTGGCAGAGACACTCTGTGTGCATGGACTGCCAGCTGCAGATTAACAAGGCTCTGCTGCACCCAAACAGGTCCACTACTTATGACATATTAAGATAGTGCTTCATATAATTATGTCATAAATCACATAACCAAAGCTTGCTGCTCAGGTTCTTCCTCTTCTAAATTAACATCTTTGTCCCTCACCATCTACATAGAGGGTGACAAGTTTCAAACAGTGACTCAAGAAATGTGGTCAATCTTTCTAAAAGCACTGCAACAAAGACTAGAAAACTCCACAGAAAACTCATATCCCTGCAGTGTGATCTATGACTGAACTTAAGAATTAAACCACTGTGCTGGTATGCAGAAAATGTACCTTCAAACCCCAGTCACTGACCTTGAATGAGTCATTTAAAGCAAACCGAGCAGTCACTTAACACAGGTTTTGGTGAGCCTGTCTGTAGTGTGAGATATCACTTACACATAACTCATCATCTGTAAAATGGGCATATTGCAGCTCTCCTGACCTACAAAGTTTTGAAACTCAATTCACCAGTCTTTGCAGATTGCCCTGGGGTTCCTCAGGGGAAGAGAAAACACAGAACTGAGACTGAATCAAAGCAAAGATCTATCCAGCCCAATGCTCTGACTCCAGTGTTGGTAGGTAGTGGCTGCTGAGACAAAGGCAGTAGGAAAATGAGAAGGACAATGTTTCTCTTGGTATATTCTCCCAAGTCCCGGCATTAAGGGATAAATGGATTTCTTTAGCCTGAGTTTGCATCTGAGCCACTGTGTTCAGCTGTCATAGATGCAATCCTTCATGACTTTGGCTAATTTCTTTTGAACCCATCTGTACTTCTGGATTTCACACAGGCTGAAGAAGCGTTTCTGTCTATTAAGCTGACACTGTAACATGTTAGTTCTCCAACATGTGACAACTTTACTGGGAATCAGCCCCCAGCATACCAACTACAAAGAACTGAAAAACTAGTCTTATGTTTTTCTCAGCTACTACTGCTGTTTTTTGGACCCTGAAGCTGGTCATCCTCCCAGTCCTGCAGCTAGTGAAGAAATACTCAAGATAGAGTTTCTCCTGCAGAACAAAAGCCCCACAGAGCAGAGTGAAACAATAAAGCTGTTAAATTCACAGTGTGTGGTTTCTCTCAGCTTGCTTTGGCAACTCAATATGGGGAATACATGTAGGTGGAGCTGGAAAGTTTCTCACTCAAACTTGAAGGAGCACATTTTCCCCTATGATCCTCTAAGCACCTTTTTACACAAAACCACAGGAAATAATAAATCCTTGCTTGCTTCCAACTAGCACAAGCAGCCATGGTTCAGAGACAGGATGAGGGGACTGAAAAAACATTAAGCTCTCTTAGATAAACAAGAAGTAATTCAGCAGCCATGCCTCAACACAGATCCTCAAGAAGGGAAGTCATCTTGTTTCACTATCCTTGCACAACTGCAGGCAAAGAGCAAGGAAAACATCCTGGCTGTGGAGCAATCTCCAAGGAAACGGAGCATCAGAATGCACATGGTGCTTGCCAGAATCCTGTCAACCAATCCAAGGGGCATCTTACTTGCTTTCTCAGAAAAGGGGAAGCTGCACAGAAAGATGCACTCAGAGAATGAGCAGTCACAGGACCCACATCACTTTTTCTCCTTCCAGATGCAATCCTTCCCTTGTTACACCCAGTTCCCCTGAGGGTTTTCACATACAGCCCCTCTTAGCTCCCTTGTGATCTGCCATCTTTGTTGCTGCTCTTCAGATCTACAACCCCTCCCACCCAGCTCAACCTGCCCTGTGTGAAGCTTTCTTTCCAATGCAAATGATGTAAGTGGTTCCTTGGGCCCCCTGTACATTAGGGAGGTTTCCTAATGACTGGATAGTTGCAGGGTCACTGGTACATCCTGGAAGCATCACTGAAAGCAGCGAGCCACTGGGGAAGTAAAACTTTCTAGGACACCAACAGACACTTGTGCTTATCCTCACCTGGGAATGCTGGTTAGATACGTGACCACGTTCAGAAAATCTTCATCAGGTATTTCACTGAATCCTGCAAATTCTGGAAAGGTTATAATGGGTGCCCCATCCTTCCCTCTTCCTCCTGCAAAAGAGAAATTGTAAAGTTTAGAGAGTGATTTTATGCCTTTGGAGGGACTGGTCAATATTGAAATGGGAAACACTGGTATATTCCTCCTTGTAAAACACCCACATCCAGTAAACATGAATCAGCTTCCCATTTGATATTATAACTCACTGTAGTTTCATTACCTCAGTTTACTACAGCTGAGATTCTAGCTTGTGTTTATTCTCAGGTTTTTCAGGAACCTTCTTCACAGTTCTGATTAAGTACTTTTTTTGGTTCTTTGTTACTCATTTCCAAGTAATTGATTGTTATAATATTAAAACATTTGCCCATGGATAGCTACAGCACTCTTGGATTCCTTCTAGACATTAAAGGAAACGAAATAACCAAGAACACAAGCTTTGAATACACACATATCCTATAACCTCTGACACAGGCCTGGGACCAATCCAGTCTTAGGTCTTTCTTTAACAAGAAGATGCTCAAAATGCATGGATGAATTAATGAATGAATTTTGCTCGTCTTGTTTATTTGCATCAAACCTCTACTAAACAGGACAGGAGGGTCATAAGCAATAAGGTCAAGAGGAGTCCCTTTCTGAGGGATTCCCTGATCCAGACTCTGGTAGAGCTGTAGGAAACATGGAGCCGAGTTCCTCATAACCAAGCAGCCTTTGCAGTTCTCCTGACACGATGCTCAGCTCTAGGAGCTGTTGTAATGCACAGCACAATCCTACCTTGGTTCTGCTAATAAATCTGGGCATTGCTCCAACCACACAGAAGTTGAGAGGTTTTCTCACCAGCTTGGACTCAGAGCTGACTAATGAGGCACGAGCACATAAAGGAACACGATGAGACAAAGCATTTGTTACAAGTATCTTATTGCTTGGTTCTCCTCAGATGGGACATTAAGGACATTTTTTTCCCAGTCTTTCTCCTTTCTCTGCAATCTCTATGTAAACCCATTTTTTGCATCAGGCTCAGGAATTCTCTGCAACCCAACACCGAGGGTGGTCCTGCAGCACACTGAGATTTTCTCATCATTTATCACCCACAGAAGGTTCTTGCCCATGGAATAGCCATGTCATAGGCTTCCCTTTAGTGAAGGAGGAGCTGTGAGAGGGAGACAGTAAATTATCTTCCTCAAGAAAATATCCAATAAATTATCCTCTAAATAATTAGAAGCATGGGAGGAAACAGAGACTCAGTGGGGAAAAAAAAAAAATTCTCATTCCTTGAAAGTACCCTCTAAATCCCCACAAATAAACCCTGATTCCAGGCTGCTCCTTGCCTTTCCCTGCTGATAGCCACAGCTGGTGCCACAAACCAGTTTCTTCTGCTGCTATATTGGTGGTCATTGCAAAGAGGTGCTCTAGTAATTCCTAGCTATTTGTGTGTAGAGTGGACAGTCCACTCCTGGTCCTGAACCAGCCTCTGCCCAATCCTCCCACTTTCTTGACATCATGGTGGCTTTGTCAACACACTACCCTTAGCCCCTATTTTCCTTTCTGAAGGTTGATTATTGCTTTAATTACATCTAAAAATGACTCAGTTGAGTGAGATCATCCACTAAACTTACCCTGATAAGGAGAAAGCAGGCCTACAGAGACTGAAACGGCTCTCAGCCAAAATGCAAAGCAAGAATGCCCATTCACACTGCTCTGAACTGGGTTTCAAATGCTGAGCAGAGCCACGGCCTCCACACTGACCTCCACGCTGGCCTTGGGGTGATGCCAAGTGCTGATGCACAGCAGCTGGATCCCAGGGCATTCCAGCTGCATTGTCTGCAGTCAGCAGTGAAGGAGAATATGGTGTCATGCAAATTCAGTCAGATTTTCCCCAGACTGCTGCACTCTAGGGACCAGGAACTCCAACCAGCTGGTACCCACTTAGGCTGGTTTGTAACAGATTCTCAGTGACACCTCCTGGACACAAACAGTAACAGCCAGGAAAATTAAACAGTGAGCTTGGCTGCTCTGTCTCTTCATGCAGAGTTCAGTGCATGCCGAGGTGTTTCATTGCTGGTATCTTGTGAGCATTCACATGGTTGCTGGGCACCAATCTTTCTCATTCTCATATTTCAAATATGTGAAGGGAGGTGTAGTAACGTGCAATATTTTGGTTTAAAGCAGCAATATTTGCCACTGGAGGATAAGATAAAGATTTTCCTGGATCCCGGTCTTCAAAGCCTGATCGTTTACCTGCAGTTATACTCAAGATTTGTTTAAACTACAAGTTTCAAATAGTACTTCTAATGTTCCTGATAACCAGGGTTCTTTGTATCCCTTTTATTTTCTCTTTCTCTTGCATCTGCATTTGTACACGTGCTCTTCTTCCTCTCTTCCCTAAGCTAGGTGAGGAGGGCTGATGATGCACTGTATGCATGTGGCTAAGTATTTTTATGACCAGATCTTCTATAAAAAAGTAATCCAAGGAGTAAACGTAAGCAGACTGAACACTGACTTCTTCCCTTGGCCGCTGGAAACAAATCTAGGACACTGAGGAGCAGCCTCAGACTGAACATTCAGCTAAGAGTGAGAAGCTCCTGTCTCTGACGAGGCCACACACCCTGAACAGCTCCTGGGCTCCATCTCATTCTCCAAACTCAGAGGGGTTTCAGTACAGCTGCATTTCCCACAGGGAAATAAACAAGGAAACCTTCAGTTCCTGCCATAGCAGGAAATTAGGGTGAAGTTTGAGGGAGTTTTGTGATCAGAAATTGTTAACTACTATGACAAGAAGAGAACAGAAATATCTGAAGCATTGTTTGACAAGTAATAACACAAATATGTTAGGAATGGGTTGTTCCTGCCCAAATCTGAACCTCGAGCAGTAGTTGAGTTACAAAGGAAAATGATCTATATCCATCTATCCCTATATCTAGCAAGATAACAAGAGCAGATGTTAAAAGACATAAGGGAAGCTCCTTAAATATCAGGGGTGTCTGGAAAACTCTTTCCTGTATGAGAGAGCAGTTCCATACATGTAAATGTTAATGCCATTTTTTTTCCCTGACACTAAACCAAGATTTGCTGCAGTATGCGAATTTCTGCAGAATGCAAATTGACAAGCTGCAGCCCTTCTTTTCAGACCATCAACCTTGCTTTCCAGGGAGTTCCCACATGATTTCTTCCAGTCCTTGAAATACTTCAGCTGGATACTACTCAACATATTGGAAGGACAGAGAGCACAAAGTAAAAACCAACAGGGACAGCCTTCAATCAGTTCCACAGCCTCAAGGACTGAGTACATGGAATTTGGCCCCAAGGACTCTCTGTATATGATCCTTCTGCTTGCTGGGACTGTGCATAACCCCCATGCTCCTGAGGATCACTTGTGAGAAGAGCCTAATTGCCAAACAGGAAAATTTACAATCCATCATAAGTAAGGCATACAGGGAGAGGACAAGCTCCATCAGTTCCATGGAAGGCCAAAAGAAAAAAGGTAGTCCTCAAAAGAATTTAAAAAAAAAAAAAAAAAAAAAAAAAAAAAAAAAAAAAAGATATTTTAACTACAAAGTGAGGGCAGGAAGAGGGAGACAGAAATGCTGAACAGAGTGAGCCACATGAACACAGCAGAGAGGTGAGAGGGGTTACCTTCTGACTACCTAAGGCATGTCTGCTCTATTCCAGCAGGGTTAAGGGGGCCCAAGGACTGCCAGGAGCAAAGGAGCTCAGAGAGAAGCCAGAGCAACATAAGGCATGAACTGAGCGATATGGGAGAAGCAAACAATACCTTGAGTTTGGTGCAGTCAGAAACAAAGACACACTGAAAAACAGGTATCAGGAATGTGGCCATACCTGGCAGCTGCCTTCATGCAATGCACAGGCCTGTCCCTCTGACTTGCAGCTCTTCGAGGCACCATTAGATGCCACCCTGCAGCACTCTTCAGGCAACCCAGCCACTTCCAACACCTCCTGGCAGCTCCAAATGCTGGTGCCCAGCCAGGGAAACAGCAGCTGGTGGCAGTGGCCATTGCAAGCAGCAGCCACAAGAGCTGGAGGTTCATTTGGCAGCAGAGGAGGTTCAGGGCTATCCCCTGTTAACTGAACTAACGTGATGCTCACTCCTGACTCTGCCTTAGGGAAGCCAGGCCATCCCACAGGCAGCCTCCTGTGGGTCACTGCTCCTCTGTCAGACCCCAGACTGCTCTGGGGTTTAAGTACCACCATAGTTTTGCCCACACAGGAAACCCCACAGGATTTTGTCTGCCATCTCCTGTGCAAACCTGAGCTCCTCTCCCAGGCAGCACCCCCAAATGCAACACATGCTGCTGACCTGGTTCAGCTCCCTCAAGTCCCTTCAGGAATGCCATCTCTCTGCGCTCTCCCTCTGCAGATGACTTCCTGCCTTGCATCCAACCCAAACTCACTGTGTCAAACATGTGGACCCACTGCTGCCTGGGGAAGAGCACTCTGATTAAAGACCTTCATAGATGATCAGAAATGCATCAAACTCAACAACCTGGAGCATGACTGAGGCAGACAACATGAGCAGAGGGCTGAACTGATTGGAAAAAGGCAAGACTTGCAAGGAAAATATTACAGTCAACTTGACCTCCTTCCTGGTTTGCCACTCAGAATGAGAATGACAGCACCCCTTTCCTCCTCTTCCTGGGCACATTCCTTATTTTCAACTCCAGCTTCTCGCTCAGCTTTTCCTCTTCACTTGTGGCCCAAGGAAATGGTATGGTAATGGTATGGCATGGTAATGGGACCATCACTCACTCTTATATCTGCCAGTTCCCCAAGTCCCAGGACACAGAGCAGCATTCATAGCTGCCCCTATTAGACAGCCTCTCCAGCTGCCAGTGCAGCCTGGACAGCTGCTGCAGTGAAGAGAGGGACAGAATTCAGCTGTGGAAACAAAATAGCTGAAGTGCTTGGGGAAGGAATATACATGGGAGAGAAAGGGTTATGGCAGCAGAGAAAATTTAATTTTGCTTTGCAGGCTAAAGGGTGTGATTGACAAATGAGGTGTGAGTGCTGAATTTTGGGAGCTCTCACAGCTGATGTTGCATGTTGTATGACTGATATAAAAGCAGCAAGCAATTAGAACTGCAGGCCAAGATCCTGGGCACGATGGGGATCTTAGAAAATCTCCCACTCCCCAGTTCCAGCCCACTTATGCCTCCCACCTGGGCATCAAAATATCTGTGGTTTAGATACAGGGGCTACAACGAAGTGCTATTCCACAGCAAGCAGCATTCCTAGCTAGAGATCACCAAATATGATGAATCCCTTGAGAAAAAAAAAACAAACCAAAACCAAAACACAGACAAAAACCAATCCAACAAACAGGCCACAGTCAGGAAAAGTTCCAAAAGTTTGTCTGGAAGTTTACAGAGCATACCTCCCCAGCCTGCCCCAGACACTAACTCATCAGTTAGTACTGGAAAGTGTTCTTTCAAATGTTGCTGACACGTGCAGGTCACTGCTCGGGTCTGCCCACATGCAGAGAACTCCCCGAGTCAGAGCAACCCCAAGTGCAGTTCATCTCCCAGGCCAGACAGCCAAAAGGGTCAGAGATGTCTTGGCTGAAATTTCACTGCTTTAATCAGGTCTTGCTTTTTCCATGCTCTGTGGTTTTGGTTTTCCATGCTGATTAAGGGTTGTGAGTGCTGCATTTCTCATTAAAACACGCTTCCTGGGTCTCAATTTTTATACAAGCTCCAAGCTGTCCTTTCAGCAAGGTCAGGCCAGGTTTTCCAAAAGGCTCAGTTTAAACAGGAAGCAGATGGCCAAATACCCTCCAGGCTTGGAAATTAAATAAACTGTCTTCTGAGTCAGTTACCATTTTCAGATATAGTCTTCCATCCACTGAAGTCCTGTTGACTTAACAGGAGCAGAACACAAAGAAAATGACTCTCTGCTAATACACTTCGTGACAGTTTGTGTAATAAATTTGTGATTTAGTAACAAGATCCATTATTGCTGCAAATGGCAGATTGGGCTCTTTGAAAGAGTAATTACAGATAAGAACAGGTTGTGAGGCTGCTGATAAAAAGGGGGAGGGGGGTAGTAGTTTCAAGTGCAGATTGGTACAGCAGGTTATTAGTCTGTCAGCAGGACAGAAACAGTATTTTACCAGAGGTTCTTTATTCTTCAATAAAAACTGGTGTGTGAGAATAACCAGGTTTTCAGTACTACCCAACTTTGTGATCTAGTTTCCTTAACACCTACAGGAAGCACTCAAACCCAGCTGAGCACTCCTGTGTTGTCACAGCTGTAGTCCCATAATTGAAGGTTTGTTTTCAGGGAAAGGAATGAGGCAGTAGTGGTTTCAAAACTAGAATTTCACCACAAGAACCAGTATTCCTACTAGATCTCACAAGCTAAGCAGGGCTAAATCAGCACATGGAAAAAGATGACTAAAGTAAAATTACGTGATTAAGCACATTGTCATGTTACACTGCAGCCTTTTCCATGACCTCAGTGGACCAGGGAAGGCTTTGGAGAGTTTCCCTGTTCTTAGCATGGACAGTAAGGTCTTGGTTAGTCTGGTCAGGAGGGCCAGGACAATCAGGAGGCTGTTAGTAGCTAATACACTCATTATAACTAGACCCTGGCACAATCAAACACCAAACTCATTAGGCTTGTTACATAATTCCTACCATCTGCTGCGAGACGGCAAGACAGTCAGATCCTCTCAAGAAGTTTGTACACAGCAATAGTGGAGAAAAGTGTTTCTAATGAATCATGTCCAGAGAAAACAAAGAGCCTTTGATTCAATCACTTTCCTCTTTCTTTTCTGCTTTACTGCAAGAGAATATTATGTGTTCACCACATCTGCCTTAGCTGCCAGCTGTTGATAAAAGGGTGGTATTAACCAAGGAAATACTCATTCATAACAAAGTTTGCAATAGTGAACCAGTTATTTTTGTTATCACTGGACAAATGGATTTGGGGTCCACAGGACTGAAACAGGAGAGTTTGACAAAGCCAGAGGCTCTGAAGTAACAAAGCCCAGACTCACTGCTACATCCTCTGAGCTCTGCACATGCATGGAAGAGGGGTCTGTCTGTGCTCTGGGGGCTGCAGCAACCCCATCTACTATAAATCAGCATGTACCATTGTTACGAAGTCGTTCAGAAAAACATAATATATATCCATAGCACTCCACAAGAAAGTTGAGATTGCCTTTTATTGCCCACAGTGGTGAGACCAAAGAGCAGAAGGATTTTCTTTTTCCAGACAGTGGCTACTGACTACAACCTTTCAGTATGGAAAACCAGGAAATAGGCTAAGTATCAAATTTTCAGTCACCATGTAGGCAAGCACTGAAGCACCAAAATATTTGTGGCTGCTCGTACCTAATGAAAAGCAGCAGAGCAGCATGCTTTGAGGAAAAGCTACAGAGCCATCTGGAAAAAAAAATCAAAATCAAATGAGGTCATTTCTGTGTGAATTACTTTAATACGTGAAATGAGACAGAAGAGTGCCCAGATTTGTTTTCATTGGATGAGAAATCTAATCTTTTGCTAGAGGAAAAAGAAAGTTACACTTATTTAGAGAAATGCATTTTTGAAAACTATAGTAATTTCTGGCTTGTACCTAAAGTTCTGTTTGCAGGAGGCAATAAAGGGACAGTAAGGAAGATTCCTGATGTATTTTACCCATGGTCACCAACAACAAGATACTGGGCCAAAGGGACCTCTGAGTAGATGATTTTATGTTCTTCACATGCTGCCATGGGGATTTTGGGGTGGAGGCACCCAGGTTTCCAAATTTAGCTGTAAACTTCAGAGTGAAATCAATTTGGAAACTATGAACTATACTGCCTTGGTTTTTATTAGGCTATTATTTCTGGACTTTACTGAGGAGATTTTAGATAAGCCGGAAAATTCTTCAGATGGTATTTGGTTTTTATGAAGATGGGGCCATGAAAGACACCTTCTCACTCACCTGTGTTATTGGTTATTAGCACTTGTATATCAATGAACGAGTTATTTCCCAACCTCTAATAAACAAGTCCCTCTTCTGTGAAGAGTTCTTTTCAAAGCCTTTAAGCAGCTTACATTTAAATTGCCTTATTTAAACATCTGTCCCATCACTTGCAAGAACAAAAGTACTAAATCGAAAGTGAAGAGGTGAATTTGCTAAAACAGCAGGTGAGAACACAGGCACTGCCGAAATGGCGACTCCATAAAGAAATATGAACGTGCTTTTTTGTGTTTACCTTTGACATTTTTGTTCCAAGTTTAATGTTCTACATAGAACTGGAAATGGATTTTTCTTCCTGTTTAGTAAACCACATTCCACAAGTTGCTCATTACATGCCATATACAGCTTTTATTAATGGTCCCAAATGTTCCAAAGTAATGGGGGTTCAGGCATGGCAGTCCCCCACATTTTACTGGATAAGCACTGCATGTGAGGCAGGGAATTCTCAACAATTCCTAGTTAGCCTGCACTGAGTACAATATTGGGACGAAAAAGGTTTGAGCAATTAATGCAGTTACAGACACTGTCCTGCCTGGAGGTTTGTGCTCATTAGGAATTCTAGGAAGACATGACCCTGAGATGCTTTACTGCAGATGAGAAGGCAGCTGGTTCCACCAGGCAATACCCTCTTCCTAATGCAAACCCATTAGTTACTGAACTTCTTAAAGTGTCACAAGATGCTAATTAGAAACCTCCAATCAAGTTTTAATACTCAGAGCCTCATAAAGAATTCTGTGTAACTCAAGATTTGGATTTCATTTGGCAGCTTGGAATGTACTTAAAAATGCAAAGATGCAGCAAAGAGTGGGCCTGCCGAGTTGACCATTTATAGAGCTGGGTCTGTGCACTCTCTGCATTGTGTTCCCAGTGTTCCTCTCTGACAAGAGGGACAGGCTGTTCAAGAGGACCTTCTTATGATAATCTCAGCATTTTGTGTAAATTCATGAAACTTCAGTGTGTATCTATAGGGAAGATAAAAAGCAAATTCTGAATTCCCTTTTTTGCAGAACAGGCAGAAACAAAGACAAAAAGAATTGCCAGAGGCCATGCAGCCAACAGCACAGGACATTCTATGATTGATATCTTCTACAGTATCCAAAATAAGTGTATTAAATAATCTGGCAAATATTTCAGTATCAGCTCTTTATTCGGGAAAGGAACTGCGTCACTTTGTGTGATTGCAAACTTCAGGCAAACAAAGGAATATGTAATAATCATATCTTTAAAAGATTTGAACCTTACACTTCAGCAATGAATCATTCCTAAAACAAAGGCAAATGAGGAAGAAGGGGGAGGTCGTGAATAGCTCCCTGATAGACCAAAATCTTTTCCCACAAACAAGATGCTTGGCCATTGTGGAAAGATATGTATATAAAGATTTGTTTAATTTCTTACCCTCTAAATCTGTTCTTCCCAGCCTATTGTGGAGAACACGGAAAATTGACTTGCTTTAAGAAAAACAAGCACAGCAACTTGGCTTTTATCAGTTCTAAATACCCCGAATATCTGATTGTAACAGCACTTTTCATTAGCAATATAATACTATTGCAACTGCTGTACAGAGCTGAAGGGTGACAGTCAGCATGACAGATTCCAATATGTTTCCAAAAGAATCCTGGAATGTGATTACCAGCAACTTCTTACCTGACAGGATTGCAAATTGCCTGTGGAGCTGCTCTATTATATCCACTGCCACCAGCGGCCGTATCTCCTGCTGCATGATTTCATCTGTGCAAGGGAAAACAGAGAGGAGTTAATAAAGTGTCAACGACAACTTTTGCATCCTTTAAGAACCCAGCAAAACAGACATGACACTCAAAGAAGAATACCCTGGCTGGGCTGTTGGTTGAGATATTCTCTGACTATCATGGAGAAGTTTATGATACTTACAGAGTCTCTCTCCTCTTCAGCTTCCCAACTTCAGCTACTGCTTTGTAGTTTCACAGGGAGCTTTCCATAAAGCAGCTCCAGTAGATTTGCCAGAGCTTACCACAGGTTTGCTCAAGCTGACACCTGCTCTTTACTGCTTCAGGTTTCATATTAAGTCACTGCATTTGGCCTCCCAGTGCAGCAGCTTTTCAGTCTTTGAAACAGTGAAGTCTATTCCACATTCAGGGCTCTGTTCCACCCCGAACTCCTCGATCTCTGCTGGAGGACTTTGTGTAACCAACCAATCCAGAACTGTTTCCTTTCCTGATGCTTTTTCCGCTACAATCCAATACATAGTAAAGGGAGGAAATAAGGGGCTGTGAGGCTTTCTTCTCACGAAAACAAAGCCTGCTCTTTTAAAGTAAACACTGAAAAGTTAAAAAGTAACTTGGCAAGTAGCCGGGGAAAAATCACCACTTTTGTGTGATCTATCAAGTGACAAGCAACTGTAGTCTTACACTGAACTAATTTGATCTCTTTCTGTAGCAGGTGCACCCGATTGTTCTCCCCGCTCTTCATCCCAGTCTAGAGCAGCAACATTTATAGAGAACATTTGCCAAGTCAACTGGCAGGATCAAGGTTTATGTTATAATAACACCTTCTGTACCTACTCTAGCCACTGTGCAGCTTCAGAACAGCAACCAGTCCTAGTTTTGTACAGCTCACCTCTAACTGCCCAGACAGCAGGTAGGAGGAAGGAACCTGGGTCCGGGTAGGTCACAAATCTGAGGAAAGGCAGGCAGTTGCCCTCTTTAAGCATCAAGATCTTCACTGATGTAAATGCAATACAGACACTGAAATACTTTGGTGCACCTGGTTTTAAACCAGCTGTCCAGAAATAGAGGGAGGTCAGAGAGGTTACAGATTAGCTTCTTTCTCTTGCCTCTCAGTCTACTGCCCAAAATACCATCTCTCTCTTGCTTTCAGACAACCACTCTGATCCTTTCTAGAACCAGGGATTCTAGGTTTTAATTGACACAATTTCATATGGAAAGTTTTCCGTTCAAAGACTTCACTAATGCCTTGAGATGAAGTAGATGAAGGGCTTGTGTCATTGCTCTCTCCTAGACAAACAGTGACATACAATGCAAAAAGAAGTTTCACAAATTTTGGCTGGTACATAAGAAAAGGAAATGATTCCAAGCAATTGGAAAAAAAAAAATGTCAAGGGGGCTGATTCTGCAAATTCTCCCTTTGAACTTAAAAGAGGAAAATTGAAACTGGAATGAGTGAAGGTTTTGATGGAGGAGCTTCCTTTCCATTCTGTCTGTCAGCTCTCTTGACATTGCAGGTGGCCAAGAGCAATCAGGAGAGCAGAGCAATGAATCCCAGCTAAAGACCTTGGTGTCAGGGACCAGTATACATTCCCAAAGCAAACTAAATAACAGTAACCCCTTAAGTTTTCCATTTTACTCTGCATTTTCCTCCATGCATATCCAGACTGGGATCTGTGGGGAAAACTACAGAACAAAAAAAGGAAGGCAAGATAAAATCTTCTCAAATATACGGCGCTATTTATTAGAAAGCAGAGAATATTTATTAGAAATATTTATTAGAAAGCAGAGAATACCATAAGCCTGATTTCTATGCTAGTTGCTTCAGAAGAGCATGCTGACAGCCCTGTTTGGAGTGAAATAGATACTACACCCAAGGAACCAGCAGCAAAAAGGTTTTGTAATCTATGAACACAATTCTCAACAGGTCTCCAGACAAGCGTCTCCAGATCGTTGGTCAAAAAATTATTCCATCCCTCAGAAATGACACTTGAGATGCTTCTGATTCACCATGATTTGCCCTTTTCAAACCATGCATTGGCAGCAAGACGGAGGCAGAAGAGAGAAAATGGGTGTTTAGAGCTGACTATAGCTGAGTCAGAAAGTAAAAACTAACCAACCAAACAAAAAAAAAAACAAATAAAAACCAAACCAGACCAAACCAAAACCTAACACAGAAGTAGGGGAAAATTAATAATTAAAACAGACTCTCAGAACAGGGAAATCTCAGGGCATCCACTGAAGAAAACACTATTGATTTCAGGATCCAGAAGATGCAAAGATACTGTGACAACTGTGCAGCCCCACAGGCTGTCAGGTATGCTCAGGTTTGGGTGACCAGGACTGAGATTATGCCAACAAGTTGCAGAAATAGAGCAAAGGTTTCTACAGTGGACGAGACAATCACAAGGAGGCTCAACAGAAACAGATAATGAACTAGAAAAGGTGCCACCAGCTCTCACCTCTCAGAGACTTGCTCATCCCTTCAGGGTAACAAACCTGTCAGTACCTCAGTTTGCAGTTGGTGTTTCCCAATGTGAAGGAATCATTAATCTCAACCAGTCTTGAGCAAAACAGAAACTCCACCACCTCCATATTAGCTTTATCAGCTTGCTCTAAAAATAGCTTGGTTTCAGGTTTCTAAATATCGTTTTTATTCCAAAAGAATGTAGTGATGTAAGGATCAGATGAAGTAATAGAAACAAGAACTGCAGAGTGCCAGTTAATCCTCATCAGATTCCCTGCCTGGGCAAGACAAAACACACGGGATTTGCTGTAAAACCCACACTCAGGAGGAGACGCTCGATGATGAGACAGGTGGTAAAAAATACATTTGGTGACAAGGAATCACACATTCAAGTAAGTGAGTGGAGCTCACACACTGACATGCTAGGAAAAGAAATTGCAGCAGAAGAGACTAGCAGGAAACTGAGAAAATCTGAGCAAACAAGGGAAGGTGCCTCATGAGCTCAAATGGCAAATCAGATCATGTGGCCATGAAGTGTCAGCAGCTGTACCCAGCAGTTCACAAGGTCCCACTTGCCCATTTGCAACTTCTTCTAGGACAGTGCTTAAAGGTAGTTACTCTCCAACATGGATGAATTTGCATCTCCATCACAGCACAGAGCTTGCAGTAGAAGTTGCAGTCCTTGGAAACATCATCACCTGGAGCTGCTGAAGGAAGTTTTTTAACCTTCAACTGAAAGAAAAGCTTTTAAAAATCTTCTAAGCAAACCTAAAGACACGGGTCTGGGTTTGTTTCAAGGCCATTTTGCCTAGCATTACTGAGCAGTAATCCATTTATATCTTGCACTAACTTTCCCCCAGGAAGCTCTGCAGCCTCTCTGGTGTGTGTGCTGCAAGCCACAAGCCAGAAGGCAGTGGTGTTGGTGTTCACCCTGTTGGACAGAAGCAATGCATCACTTCCCTGTGGGACTGATATTCCAGCTGAGAAAACCCTGCTCCAGGCTGGCATGAGCTGATATAGAGCTGACAGCTGCAGGTTCATAGACTACTTCAGAAAAACCTGTTGAGGATAGGCGTGTTTTAATTCACTATGTGGGGACCCAGTGGTCAACGGGAAGGTTTTAGGAAGCTGAAAAGCCTCAAGAGCTTGACAACTGTCTTGTTTCATTGTACCTTGCTAATATCCAGAGAAGAGATTGGATAACCCCTGATCACCTTAGAGCAGCCCTGTCCTCTGATAAAGTCTGTAGAGCAATGCCAGTCAAGATCATATCAAAACCTACACCAGCCAAGTGTCTGGAACACGTTTATCTTGGCAAACTTGACTCAGACATTTCCCAGCTTGTGTGTGATTGCTCTTGTGGTCTTAACTGTCTCTAAAATTGAAAAAAAAGCAAAAAGCTTAATTGATCAAATGGTGTTATGTGAAACAATGCCAATCCCCTACATAGGCCATCAAAACTGAATACTTACACATACCATACAGTTCTTCATTACTTGAACTAATTGAATTTGCCAAGGCAATTAAAATATGAATAAGAATGTGATGGAAGAGAAAAACAAACAACCAAAACCCAAAAACAAACAAAACCCACCCAAGTCAGTTAATCTATTCTTGATTCTCCTCTTAAGCTACTATACATTGAATTCCTAGCAGAGGCCAGTGTCACTGCAGAAGAATTAGGCCTTACAGTTTTGCTTCCCAAGGTTTTCTACCCAGGGTGAGAAAAAGAAAAGCAATTACTGTAGCCATCTGTCTGGCACAGCTTCTCCTCCCTTCCTGCTCTCTGGGGAGAGTATCTGCAACTGTGCTATCTAATCTTCAAGGGGAAAGCCATTCAGTTATGCTTCATAATTCACTCAGAAATGAAACATGCTTGGGCTTCCACACACACACACCCTTGCCTATTTGATTCCTCCTCACCCAGCTGTACGTGTTCCCACAGCAGGTCTGGAGGAGCTACACCACCAGCAGCTGATTAAAAGCAACAATGAATATAGTCTTGTTCCTTTGTCTCTTCTCTGAGCAGAGAGAAACTAGTTTACATGCTAATGGCAACTAATAATTTCCAACAGTGTTGGAAATATGACCTTCTGGAGTGAAGGACTGGCCTGTGCCGAGCAGATTGACACAGCGGTGCCTGTTGCTCCACGGAGGACACTAAAGGCAAAGAGCCACAGCAGGACACTGGGGTTTCTTTGTGTTTCAGTCACTGAATGCTACAACTGCCTGGCCTTCTGCTGACTACAGGAGGGGTCTGAGTCAATCCCCCATCTGAAGTTGCTAATCTTAGAATAATGGGTTACAAATTTCCAGAGCAAAGTTCATCTCTTTTTAATGACAGCCTAATATATAATTCACAGGGAAGGAAGACAGATGGGAGCAAAAGAAAATCTTTCCTAGAATTGTAGAGTACATCAGCCTAGTTCTACTTTGTGCAAGCTCAGTCAAAAATTATGCTAAGAGCATTCAAATTAAAATTGAGGGTTTGGAGAAAAATCAGATTGCTGATGTGATGGAAAAGGGCAGGGAGGGTTAAGCATGAGGCGAGTTATTTCATTTTAGAAGCATGAAAGGACACCTTTCATGTTATGTGTGCTTATGCTTCTTAAAAAGTACCAAAAGGCAAACCACAAATCCAGAGTTTGAAGACTGCAAAGTACCTACAGTTCCAGTGTTCTCTCAGGTCCTGTATCTGCTCTTCTTGCTATGAACAACAGGTAGCTAAGAGTCTAGCAGAGATAACTTAGATTTCAAGAATTAAACACACTAAGGAAACAAATTTGCATGTTTCATTGACAAGGTTTAAGCAGGCTAAAGGATTTGAAAATAATCTGTCCCACCAGAATTCCCAGTACGAACCCTTAAGCAAAACATTTCCCTTCCTGAAGGTCGAAAAGAACTTCAAAGTCACTACTTTTTGGGTTTTATTATTATTATTTATTATTTATTTCTCTTTCTCACCATTTGTTCCTTCTGTTTAATTATGAAAAGGTTTGTTTATTTTCACAGCCCAGACAGAGAAAAGCAAGATCAGTTACTGATACAAGTGCTGTGCTACAGATTGAAACAGGAACTAAAATCCAGGTATAAACAGACAGGAACTCCCATTCTTTCTCTTATTCTTCTGCATAGTCCCACTACCTCTTTTTTTCTAACCTATGTTGAGTCAACTGAAAACCAAGCCAGGAATAAAGTTATTGTAAAAAAAGTGAAGCAATCCTTTCCTTAGTGGAATTGCTTCTGATCTGGGTTAGTTCTCTGCAGAGCTGCTTGAAGGGTAAAGTGCTGGTAATGCAAGGGGGCCAAAGGGCCAAACCAGAACTACCCCTTCCAGAAGACAATCAGATTAAGATCAGCAAAAGCAAAATGTAGCATAGCTAAAGTGACTGATGTCATCTTTTATGCCAGATCAATTTTTCAGCAAGCACAACGGTAAAACATAGAAAGAGTATCTGTTTAAATTCAATTTCTCTTCTCATTAAAACCAAACTTCATTGTGAAGTTTGCTCATCAACTTCCAGAGACACGAAATTCCTCTAAAATATTTAAGTAACTGATTTATGTCTGGAGGTATCCCTAAAAGTTGGTGGTTTAGTTGTAAGAGCAGTCTGACTTAATGTACACTAATGTAGCAGAAATCTGGACAAGCAAGGTTAGGAGCAAGATTCCAACTGTCTTCAGTGATGCACTTACAATATATTCCAATCTGTTGAAAAGGGGACAGATCATGGTGTGGATGGAATTGCCTCACAAGCTTTCCCAAACAATCTCCATGAAAGAGGGAAAGGCTAGAAATGCACCTTTCTCTGAACAGTTCAAAAACCTGTGACTCTTGGTGTCTGTGTGGGCAGAAGCTGAACTGGTGCCTGAGGGGATTTTCTGTTGCACAGCAGATCTGCTCTCAAGTTTTCTCCTGCCATTACAGTAAGTTGTGATCAGTATTTCCAAGGCATTCTGCACAGCCTAATGATGGATGGGTGTACAGCTTGACCTGAGCTTGGCTCTGCAGGCACATTAAACATTTCTGCTGGTTTGAAGTCTTTCAGGGAAGATTGCTCAAATTACTTTGGATCTCTGCATTTTTCAATTAATGTCCTTTACTAATTTTGATGCTCATTTTAACATAAAATTCCAGGAGAGGTCACAGACTGAAAAGATCTGTTTAGTGGCTGTGTTTTCCTGTGTGTTCCAGGAGTGGTTACAAACTTAATTTGTTTTTATAGGCAGGCATAATACACATTAGGAGTCTACTTTGGCTGACTTGGAAGTGGGAGAAAAAGAGTCAAAGAACTGAAATCTTGTCCTCCCAACTGGAAATCCCCTCAATTTCAGTTTCTTGAGTAGGTACGCTGGGCAAAAGCCATTCACACAAACCTTTGTTTGCAGCTTACTGAAGGAAAGATGCAAGAGAGACTCAAAGCAGTCATTACAGAAAACCTCCAGAGGAGACATTTGAACACTGTCCAGGTAAGAATGTAAGGACTACAGACAGTACAGACCACATTCCCAGTTATTTGCAGGTCAACAATGCCACTACATAGAAGTGAAATTTTTAGTTCACCCTCAAGATCACACCAGCAATTAGCAAACTGTAAGGACTTTCCATGGACTTGCTCGCAGTGACTTTCAAGTCAAAATTGTCCAGCATGCTCCTTCTTTGCACTGGAAATGCAAGTGAACCAGTTATTTTGGATCCAAACCTGAATTTAGATCCAGCCTTTCAGATGGTTTCTGATTCTGACCCCTCAAGCATGTGTGCGAGGCAGAGTTAACTCTATATGCAGCTGCACTGAAACAAGAGGAAATGCCTGAAGTCCTGTTTTGTTAAACATGTAAATATGTATTAATCTAAAATGATAGCAGATGGCCAGGAAGTTCAGACACAGACATAAAATCTGAGCCTGGGGAACCCCAGACTCAGAAATAGTGAAGTTGACAGTTCTCAACTGGGCCTATGTATAGTTTAAACATCAATTACTCTGTGTCAAATTGACAAGCAGGCTGTTACCAATCCAGGCAGGATGTGTCTCTGCTACTCTTACACGCAGTGCTGCTACTGCTGACATGCACCCTCTAGGCTTTGTGTCAGCTTTCTAAGCCAACTTCAAAATATTTTGGTATAGACTTCCTTGGATGAAGAAACACATTTTCTTACTTTTTCCATTTAACCACTTCTCCAAAAACAATCCTTGGATGTTTTTGTTCGACTGCGATTTTTTTGTTTGTTTTTTTAAAGAAGTTGTCTTTAAATTGATTGGCAAATCAAAAAAAAAATCAAAATCTTTCTGCTATACAGGTAAACTGGTATTTAGCTTTAGTACTGGTGCATTCTACAAAAATTCACTGCTGTATATAAATTTATATCTATAGTCACACTGCAAGGATTTTGATGACTGCTTACTGCCAGAATGCACCATGCATTTACAAACACATCTAATCCTTAATGAATAATCCCTATAAAAGTGAAATTCTACAAACTAATATAAAACTCTTAAATAACTCTCGCTGTTCTGTTCAAGTGCCTTCATATCCCAGACTATTATGAAGATACTTCTTAGAGTATTTCTGTAAAATCATAAGAGATATATAAGAAATTATTAACAAATCTTCACTTTGCATTATGAACAACCCATAACCAGCAAAGATCTAAAGAAACACACCATTCCACATCATTTGCTCAGCAAACTTTTTTTTTTTCTTTTTTTTTTTCCTTTTTTTTTTTTTTTTTTTTTTTTTTTTGAGACATATTGCTTGAAATCAAAGAGCTCATGCAGGGACATGATGGGGGGATGTTATATCCTACTATCCACAAAACTGAAACTTCCCTAAGAAAAGACATTTAAGACCAAGCTCTACCTCAGCACTGAAGAAATTAACCCAGATTTTGTGTGTGCTTCACAATGCTGGATTGCTAGAACACAAATTCCTGCTCAGAGAATAGAACAAAACATTTCCACAATGTCACGTTAAAATTCATCATGAATAACAAAAACCACGTGCGGCAAACTGCAAATCTAAAATACTCTCACTACAATGCCTGGACACTGAGCTAATCAAGAGATACAGCAGACTGCACAGCAGACTTCATTCCTTCCTCCCAGAGCTTGCCAGCAGACAGTTTCACAGCTGAAACAGTATCTTAGAAAAATTCTACCCACTGGCTCTGCTCTGAACTATTGCAACCAGCAAAATCACTTCAGAGCCTGTTCACATAACTTCTGAGCTCAGGAGCTCAGAAATGCTCAGTCCCGAGCAGAGGCCAGTTAGCTCAAAAATATTTCCTTGGTTACTGTCACTGGAGACAGACAGTGAGCCACAGCAGCCACCACTGCTGCCAGCAGCACTCTGAGCATGTGAAACAGGACCGACACTGCTCACAGCCGACCCCTCTGCCCAAGGAGACCCAGCCACCTCCTGCAGCCTCCTCCAAGCTGTCACCACCATCACAGCTCAGATCCCGTTAGAAAAAGCAACAGAAAGATGCTGCACAGAGCGATGCCTCCCCTTCAGACCCACACACACTCACAAGCACATGCCCTCCCGGGTGTCCAGACTGGCTTCCCGGCAGTCCCGCTGTGGCAAGGAGTTCACCCGAGGCAGAGGGGAGGGATGGAGAGAGGCAGCGCTCTGTGGAAGCAATCCTGGATCCAACCAACAGTGCTGACGCTCTCCTGGAGGAGACTGCACAAATTGCTTAGTAACTGCTTCAAGGCAAACCACAGCAGAGACCTCTGACTCTCCCCGTACCCAGGCTTTAATCCTCCCCAGGGTGCAGCTGCTTCTTCCCGCCCAGGCAGCTCCGCACTCAGGCCCCTGGACACTTGGGAGGCATTCACAGCTTAACACAAACAAATAAAAGTACAGCCCAATAACCAACAAAACAGACTCACTTGCTCAGACTAAGGCATGGAAAAGACTTTCATTAAAATAACTTTAAATAGCAGAGTACCAGGGCCAATGGAAACCAGCAGTGCTGCTGTGAATTGCTGTCTTGGAGTACTCTCCCAAAGGCACACCCACACACCAGAGCACAGACCTGTTATTTAAAGACAGAGAAGACTTCACGAGACCCATGAATTTGGTTGGAAACATGACTGCAGCTCTTGAGCCAGGGAGGAATCAGTTCTACATATCTAATAGGACACAAGTTTGCACAGTGCATGAAGGGAGTACACATGCTTTTCTGTTGTGTGCTGATGGTAGTGTTGCATCTACAGCTGTCTGAAGCAATACTGGGTCACCACTTTAACATTAGATTAATTGATAAAACTGTTGTTTTACTACCACAACGCCCAGCAGCTCAGTAACTTTGGATACAAGTCACTCTTCACCCAGGGTACAGCACACCAGCTGTCCCCTAGGGTGTGTGATATAGTGGTAACATCTTGTTTCTTCTCTAAGTCCTGCCATCAGTCAGGCTCAAAAAAAGACAAATGTCATTCATTTTATAGATAGGGAAACTGAGGAATGGGGAGAGGAATCCAGGTCACCACCCAACCTCAGTATCCCCCACCTGTAAAATGAACAACAGACCAAAGTTGTTCAGACAGATAGACTATTGGAGCGGATCTGTCTTAAGGACAACACACCCACTGTTTCCATCCTTACCCCATCAGCCAACCAACACGAATTCTCACAATGTTTACAGTATAGCATGAGAAAACTAACACAATTTTCTGTGTAGTTACAGATAAATGCCAAATCAAAGCAGAGAATCACTGTGCTGGTATGAGATATGTATGAGATATGTATGAGTAGTGTTGCAGACAGACACTACTTGGCAGATAAAGGCAGATTAGGAAAGTGGCAAGCTGCACAGTATGATTTTTACACTGCACTTCCTTTCCCCAGCCTCTCCTACACTGCGTGCTAAACAAGTGAATTTACTGCTGTAGTGAGTGTAAAATGTTACCCTCTGCCGCCTGTACCAGTATAAACGTCTACGTGTAACGAATTCACAAAACACGTCTCCCATTCCAGATGTATTTTGCTCTCAGGTGAGAGATTCCCCTCCAGCTCTGCTTGTGCACAGCGAACAGACAACAGCGCAGTTACGACCGAGCCCGGCTCAGCTCCGGGGGAAGCCCAAATCAACCGAAGAGCCCGCGTTCAGCGGAGTCCCAGCCAGCTCTGGGGTAGCCACTGCCCTCTCCCGGGCACCATCCGCCACCTTCCTGCCGGGACTCCCGAGGGGCACAGGTGGGAGAAGCTCCAAAGCGTTATGGACAAGTGTCACATCTATCTAAGCGGCTGCTAAGTGTGCCAGATGATTACAGTCCAAAGATCAATTTAACGCTGCGTGTAGAGACGCTGCAAAAGTAGCAGATCCAGCTGTGAAGTTAGAATTCACTCTGCAAACATAAGTGAATTACTGACCTCATGTTGGATTCCAGAGATAAGGAGAGGAATGAACTCACCACAGAAGAGGCACCAAGAAATTCCTCTTGGTCTGCTACATGCTCTAAGGAAAGCTCATCAGGCAGCACTTTCAGTTTCATAAAATAGATTTACACAGGTCAGACATTTTTTATTTGCGTAATTAGTAAAGGCAATTTTAGTCAGCATCTGTAAAATGTCTTTGTTAAGCTGAAAAGGCTTAGATGGGCTTCTCTCAGCAGAACAGTATTTTGAACTATCCTATTACTGTCCCACCAGCACTCAGCACGTAGAATAGAGTAATAGTGATGTCCCAGCTTTTGTTACCAGGAAGCATCTGCTGTACACATTGAAGTTTACTTAAAATAATAATATCCAAGGACCTGATCCTCAGTTGCTACAACACACCCCAGTTTGACTGAAATAATTTGCACCATGCGAGCATCTGACCCCACATGTTCATGTGGTCACACCTGTGGGTGTGGGTCTACAAAAGCTTGACAAGGAATGGCTCATCCCCAAGTGCCTCTAACCCAGAGATCATCTTCCCAGATTCTTTCACTGCAGGGCCAGGGAGGTCCACTAGGTTCATCGTGTTTGACTTGTTGAACACACAAGATGTTCACAGAAATTGGATTAAACCAGCATTTTGGAAAGCTCTTTAATCTTATGTTAAAGACTCCAGGCAACTGCAAATCCACAGTTTCCGCTAGAGCTGGCCTAACACAAAGAAATTGGCTTGTGTTTCAAAGCTCCCACTTTCATTTACAGCCTATTGGTCTTTATTGTGGTTTTGACTTAAAAACGTAATAGTTGCCCCCAGTTTCATCCATTCTCTGGCAGATCTCACTTTTTGAGTCTAGTGGTAAAGTCAAGGGAAAATGGAATAGAGTATCCCCTCTCTTTACCTCTTCCCATCTCACCTCAGCTTTTCCCAGTGCTAGCAGATGATGACCTTACTAATTAACAGTATCACAATTTCAAAGTCAGAACTTCAGACTTGTAGACCCTGCTCCTCAGAGGCCCACCCAGCTGCATACTGGCTCAAGGCAGTGACTCAAGAATTTAGACAAGTAGCCTGAACTCACCAATCCCCAATTCAATGACTCACAGGAACAGGTTCTGAATATGAATAAGGGACTGACTCTGTGCAGAACAAAGATGCTGAGATATTCTGGCTTAGAAAAAGGTGAAAAAGTAAATCTTTGGTCAATAATTATTGTCTGTTGTAAAAGCCTGGAGGATTGTTTTTTTCCCCTTGAAAGATGGAATTAATTAATAGGATCACAAATTTGTGCAACAAGACACTTGGCATAGTCTAAATATTCATAAATAGGTGGGCTGCTACAACCAAGCTTTATTTATCATTCTTTTATACTTGAGCATGAGTAATTCTACTAGATAATGTACAGGTGGTGAAGAAGGAAAGTCCATGGCTTAGAAACCCCACAGGGCAGGCTAATCCACAGCAAGGTTCAGGTAATAAAGCAGCAGCACAATTTGTATAAAAGATCAATACAGCAGAATTGGGTCTTTAAATGGGGTTTTAAACATCAGAACTGGCTGAAATTGGAGAATAAGCTCTGTGGGCATAACCAGGGTGAGAGCTCTGCACCGATGCTCTCCAAACCCCCAGTATATTCAGCATCATTTCCCCCTGAAATCTGCTCCCTAGACAGTTTACACTGCAATTTAGGCATATAAAAAAAGCAAACTGTGCTATTATATTGTGGTAATAAGTCCCACAAGTTAACAAAACATTGCCAATTACAGCAATCTGTCTCTCCGTGTTTAATGCTTTTCCATTTCACTGAATTGTTTCTTGTTCTGGTATCCTGGGAGGAAGGGAAAAACATAAATACCCAGAAGGCCTCTGCTATAACTTGCCCTCTGAGAATTTGTTCTCTTGATCTTCTCAGTACTACTTATCTCTCAAATTTCTTTTAAAATGGAAATCAAGTTCTGCCTTCCCTAGTTTCCTCACAATTCTCTGGACTTTTCTGATTAGGTAAATGGGGTTTAGTGTTGCTCAGCTGCAGCAGAGCATGCTGCATATCAATGGGAACAGGTGAAAAGAGACACAAGCATCCAAGATAAAGATCTTCTCTTAGAAAAACCTCTGTGGAAAACAGAATATTTTAATTTGATTGGTTTTTTTTCTGCAGTGAAAGCCAGCTGAAAAATTACCCCAGGTTCCCTAGGTAGCATTTTATATTAAATAGGAAAAGAGATACTGAATGCAAATACAATATGAACAATTCTGAACAGTGCAAGAGAAGGCACTGTGACTGAGTCTCAAGGGGTTTAGAAATTCCTTCCACTTATACTGCAGGTTTCTCTCTTCACATGAAATAGTTACTTTCTTCACTAACCAGCACCCCTGTAGAAAGGTCAGCCTTGTGGGAAAGGAAAGCACTTCTCATTAATATTTTACTACTAAAGATGGAGAAGCTCCAAAAAGTCCAGGAAATTTCAGCCTGGACTCAATACAGATGGGAATTCCTTCCAGAGATAGCACTGTAACTCCTTAACTGCTCCAGTACTTCAGTCCCTTTCCCTTCTTGAACAGATAGACATGAAGAACCACTTTTCAACTCCAGCAGTAAGAGAGACACAGTAGTAGGACTGAGAAAAGGTTCCCAGGAAGGCTGGACAGACAGAAGTGCAGCATTCCTCTGCTCTACAGAGGGCAAAATCAGAAACCCTCTGTTAGCACAACAGACAGATCCCCATCCCACTGGCAAGGAGGCTCTTGCCTGGTTTTGCAGCAGCAGCAAAATCCTGAATAGCCTGACTAGCAGTAATGAACTGCATATTCCTTAGTGTCTGTAAATTCATTACCCTGATTTATGCAGACACCAGCCTTGAGCACAGAGGAAAACCACATATTTATTCCCTTAAAAATATATAATCCACAGGAAGCCTCAAGCCCCACAGCATGCAGAGACACAGTCTAACCAGCAAAGAATCATTCAGCCATGTAAAGCCCCCGTAGGTGTGTGGTGCCATTGGCAGGCTGGAGCATCACAACAAGGCAGGCTAATTGGGAGCATCTGGGGACAGAGAGGGCCAGTTTGGCAGGAGGTGGCCTGAAGCATTAAAGATGTTCATCAGCAGCTGGGTGACATGAGTGGTCATGTCAGTGCTAAAAGGGCACATGAGCCACAGTCCAAGAATGATGTATTTCATGATGAGAGGCTACACTTTGCTTTCACCTTCAGTGTCTGTTTCGTGAGGAACTGGGAGCACTCCAGCAAGGATCAACGCTGGACTGGAGTCCCTGTCACATTTCTTGCCTGGCTCTCTCAGGGCTCCTTCCCTTTGGTTCTCATAGCTGTGCTGTAACTAGCACCTTGGAGCTGCAGATCCCAGGGAGTCTCAAGGTCACACACTGGTACTCAAAATAGCACCATTTGTACACCAGACCCCAGAGGGGCCTTCAGCACCCGTAGGCAGCTCATGTAGCCTGTTGCAGGGAGCGAGGGCTGTGGAGCTCTGAGCAGGCATCACGTGGCTAGAGGAAAACTGCCCTTCAGCTGGCCCCTCACAGCAGAACTTTCTTTTTGCAAGCATTCACTGGTTTCATCTCTTTACCTGAACAGGAGACTACAACCACACTTCTGACCACTCATCAGAACAAATCACGGTGGTTCAAAGGAAGCCTTGAGGCTCGTGTGATCCAGGGAGTGGAATAGCTCGGCACAGCACTGCTTGCTGTGGGCACTGCTGCTGAAAGGCAGGTTACCTGCAGGCCACTGCTGTAGTTACCTGCATGCCTTCTGTCTCTTCTCGTTGTAATATTTAATAAGAGAGAAAATTGCCACAGAATATTCACAGGGTTCAACAGACATGGTCTGGAAGTGAAAAATGCTCCATTTTTTGGAGTGCCTGAAGCACTGAGTAAGTACCAGTCAGTCAGACCTCAGCAACACTCCAGCTGGATCTTTACATTGCAGAAAGGGTAGCCCTAGGTGATGGTAAGTCAGAACATGCCACAGGGAAAAAGGCACACATCCCTAGAGTTTGTCAATGAGTCTTTGTTTTAGGACTAGCAAGAAGGGACAGGCAGAATCCAAGTTTTCTGGGACAGATCATCTTTCTTCCTCTGTGTTTATGCACTGCAGATTACAAAGGAAAACTGACCTAATCATCAAAGGATAGTCAGAACTACATCACCAGGATCCACTTTTTATGGAGGCAGGTAATTCTATTCCTACTTTACAGGAAAGAAAACAGGCCAAAACAAGACCAAAGATGAGCACGGGGTCAGAGTCAGTTCTGAGCAGGAGGAAGGAACCCAGGCAGTGTTGTTATGAATTCATTCCTGTGCCACCTTGCCAGCTCCTTAGCCCCCTTCTCACGTTGTCCCCACACACAGTGATGCCCCAGTGTGTTCTCACAGCTCACCCAGCTCTAACACCTGCAGCAGGAGGCACCTTGTCCCTGGCAATAACTGAACTTCTGCCCCTCCAGCAACTTCATTGGCAGAATTTAGAACTAAAGCGGCAACCCTGTTTTCTGCCACACAAAATGGCAACAGGCTCAGGGTGATTTGACACATTATCTGTTCTCCAGCAGAAAATGATTTTCCAAGGGATTTCCTCCCATAATACTATGCCAGGTAGCCAGCTTCTCAACATGAAAGGCAGAGATGTTTCCCTGGGAACAGTAACCATGGCAAACCTCTTACCAGTCTCTTCCCCTCTGTACCTACAGGAAGAAAAGAACAGCAGATGCCTGAGCTCTGCCTCCAACAGGCCCATGGGCCCCCAGAGCCATAAGCAACCTGGAAGCACCTGATCAAACATCCAGGAAGGAACTTTGATGAATTCCGCTGTCTTTTATTGGGATACCAGACATTTCTGCCATACTGCACTGAACTCGGAATGCCACAGCACAAAGAGTGCAGCTGGAAACATCAGTGTGACTGAGAGGTCAGCCAAACACAGCAATGCATAGGTAGGCACTGAGCCCAAAGATCAGCACGGGTGGATCACCCACAGAAGCAGAGCTACAATGGACTGGCTTTGCAGTTTTCAAACCCTGACATTGTGTGTTAGAGCCCTATTAAAGAAAGCATCTGCAAACCCCAGTTTGTAGGCAGTAGCTGCCGGCCGATGTCCTGCTTCTGGTCCACCTCTTTTTCTGTAGAATATTCTCCATTTACCACACTGAATGCAACTCTCTTTGCTTAAGAGCTAATTAAATCATAATAAGCAATTCAACGTGAAAATACAATCATATTTCATGCTTTGAGGGATCTTTTCATCACGTACTAGTGAACACATTATAATAGATTTGATGTTTACTAAGTATTTATTCAAGTTAACAGAGCAAATGAAAGGGGGCTCTTTGGTTAATCTTTTTTCAAATGGCACATAAAGAAAAAGCGTTCTATGATTCAGCAATCTTGATGTGTGACTAAGCAGTCAACAGCCTAAATTTCAACTACTATCGCTCCAGAGTTAACATGCAGTTAGCAGAAATTGCCAGGACACCAGCATCTTATACTAGCAACCCACTGAGAGCAGAATACAGCCCTGTACCCAGGCTGACTCACACAGAGCACAAAAAGCTCCATAGTCCAACTTTCTGAGTACAGTGAAACTAGAATCTTTACTGAGAGAAAGATAGTGACCTTCTACATAGTAATTTAGGAGCACAGGGTGACAGGTTCTTCTGGGTCACGGAACCCACTGCCCCAGCTTCTTGCGTTCATCTCAAAAAAAGTATTTTCGTTTCACAGCAAATACCTGCTCCTGACATATACAGAAAACTCGGTGTCTGACATCTGAGGTAAATAAATATTTATTCAGAATGAGTCTAACATTATTTTAACCTCCTTTAGGTCAAATCATTGCAAGTATCCCCAGAAATAGACAGCCAAGTAAAATCCTGCAGCCACACCTGAGTTAATATCCAAATCCAGCCCGTTGCCTTTATCTGTCACTGACTCCTCAGAGAAAGCATTAGAAATATAATCCCCTTTTTGCAAATTGCCTGGGAATGCAGTGCAGCTCCCACTAAGAGAAGATGCTATTTTGTTTAAAGATGCTGTACATACCTTTCTTTGCCATGCGCTCCAGCCTAATGCATCCTCCTATAAAATCATGGTAAGATTTCATTTCTCCCTCTGTGATCCGGACAGCGGTGAAAGGCAGATTCCTGGGTACCTGTTGTCCACATTTCCGACACCGAGAAGCCATTGCCACAGCTCAGAAGACTCTTGTCAGGAATCTGCTCTCTGTTTGCTGGAATCCAGCCTGATTCTTCAGCCGTCAGTCCAGGCTGGTGACTTTATCCCCCTTAGTTCATTCAAGGTCACCCTCGCCAGCAGGATGTTCGCCATTGCAATTGGCTAAGACTTTATAGGCTTACTGACTGTGTTTGTTTCTCCCTCCTTGCTTTCAATATCAGTTTACTTTAATCTCTCATTCAGAATGAAAGCTGTGAACCTCGGCACAGCCCATGCCCTGAATGGCTTCCTTATCATTAATTTAAAGCTGCCTTACAAGCAACAATGAAGAGAGAAGATCCCAGAAGCACATTGCAAGATCACAGAATGACCCTTAAGGAGCATGCCGGACAGGTTCACAAGGAATTTTTCCTCGAGAAAAGGGTTTTCTTCATGATTTTTGGTCCCTTTCAGGCTTATGATTTTATGATTCTTCATCTCTCAGAATGGATTTTTTTACTTCTGCATTTCAGCTTGGACGGTGCAAGGAGACTGCTCTGCAGAGCTGCTCAACCAATTACTCATATGTCTGGCAGTGGCACTGGGAGGCTGCAACTGTACAGAAAAGCTCTCTGCTGCTGTGCACAGTCCCTGCTCATAAGATCTGATAATCTAAATGAACAGAGTAGCAAATGGAGGACAAGGGAAATATTGCTGGCAGACATGCTCTGCTAGCTGTGCAACCCCCCAGCCTATTTCGTTTAAAAAAGAAGTTCGATCCATCAATTTGACACCAAAATGAGATGTTTGAAACATCCATTTAGAAATAAATCTCTGTTTGAAGGGGCTGGGTATTTAAGTTGATTTTTTTCCCCTTTTTAAAAATTACTATAAACAAATCACCGTTAGAGAGCCTTGTGAAGAAACTAGTACTTGGGGAACTGACTATAAAGAGCACTCAATCCTGATGCAGTAGAGTAAAAAGGAGCCTTCCCTGAGATCTGGAGGGGACTGCACAGGAGATGCATAACAGGCACAAGGCCAGCACTGGTGACAGTGCAAAGAATACAGGGAGAACCCAATGAAACAGGGCTGAGCTGCCACCCAGAGCTCAACTGCAGAGACCTGAGCACAGAACGAGCTTCCTGCAAGGCCCTTACACACAGACTGAGAACCTTTGCCTTCCTCCATCTCAATCACACCTACTGGCACTTCACACAGTGCCAAAACAACACCCAGTGTGTTCAGGTTATGGCCTACTCAGGCCACTGCTGATCCTCAGGCACAGAGTGGGAAAAGAGAAGGGTAATTAATCCAAATCAGAGAATGAATCAGAGGGAACAAAGATGTCCAGGAGAGAAAAGCTTCACATGGTGCCATTATTAAAATGGTGAATAACTGTCTGGACTGCATTGAATGCCTGTAAGCTGAAGCACACGGAAGTAAAATCATTCCTGCTTCTATTCCGTTTCACAAACTTGCAGCTTCTCCCTTGCCAGCTCTGCTGCTCCTCAGCCACACAGTGAGAGCTGTTTAAGCTTCCTAACCCAGCACACACAAAATGACCATGCAGTCAAACAGCTACCAGACCTGAGAACTGAGCCTCCAGACCTCCCACTTTGACCAAAGAAAGCTATAAAGGACATTGCCCCTCTTATAGTAAGAGACTTATGCTACCCTGCCCTCCAAATTTGCTACAAGAAGCTGCTCTTTGCCAAAATACTGCCTGCAAAGTGAGGACAATGAGGTACTGAGCTGTTGGATGACCTGATTCATTAGCATTTGTAAAATATTTATTAGAGCTTCCATGGAGAAATCCCCAGGGGACAGCAATATTTTAGAGATAGGGAGAGCAGTGGCACACAATGCAGAATTAATTTATAGAAAACTGCCATCATGAGATAAGAAAACTAGAAAAGCAACCCCCCTAATTTTATCTTTAAATCTTCCTTCCATCATCTTTTCTTTCATTACAGGGGCTCAAGGTGTCCGTCCATGCACAGGCAAACATGATGCACCTTGGAAAATAAACTTTGCTGACAATATATTCATGTCTGACATACACAGATTAATTGCACTTCAACCTTACACACATACAGATATACAGTGAGGGAGAATCCAGCATTTGTGGCAATACACTCCTGTCTGCCACTCTTGTCCCACCAATATCCACACTGCTTAGCAACAGGAGGATCTGTGAGATGCTCTGTTCCAAGTGGGAGACTTGACACTGGAAGTGGGATGCAAGAAGAAACCTGCCCTAGGTGTGAGCTTTGGAAGCACAGGTAGCCACAGCACACAACAGGAAAACCATCTAAAATCATCTCTCAGTCTTTCCCCAGGAAATCCTGATCCATTACAATGCTCAATACAAAACTGATGCCTGGGGTACCACTGCCATCACCCAGCTCCAGACCGAAAAATGAGCTGACTGCAGCTGCTCCACATTCAGCAACAAGGCACATAAGGGTTACCTCAGGGACTCAATGCTGTGCTGAAAGGACTGGGATGGATGGACAAAAGGATCTGTTTATTCTCCTGTAAGTGTCATTTCATTCCCATTTCACAGGCAGCTGCATTGGCTTCTCCTGACACGTATGGGAAACCTCTGACATGGGAGCACTGAGACCTACCACTGATCACCTCTTCCGTGCTGCTCTGGGTGTATTTGCACAGGACCTGCTGCAAGGGCTGGCTTGCAGGAATGCTTTTATGTAACAAGTTACCAAACACTCAGAGAGGATGATTCATTCCAAGCAATTTTTCTCTATTAGCTAAAAAGTATCAGTCTGAAAGCAAGTCACTGCTCTTTGCATGCAGTAGATTGCAGGGGCGGGGTCAGGTCTAGAAAATGGTAAATATGCTTCCCTGGGTCTTCTCCAGAATAACAGAATGGAAGGGCGCTACTTTGCTGCTGCTCCAGACAACCATAGGAAAATGTTTGGAAAAGCTAAGGAAGAGAACGTTTTCTGCTCATGAATTGCCAGCATTGCCTAGCAACATCATCTGGCTTGGTCTGTCAATGAATAAGCAAGTAAATAAATGTAAGAACTTGACACCAGAAATTTAAAAAAAAAAAATTAAAAAAAATCCCCCACCTCACAACCCATGACCCAGATATCCTCAGATGCCATTAAACAAAACAGCCTGCAAAGCTGCACGAGGTCCGACTTTCATCAGAAATACCAATTTACCTTGGAATTGACACTTGCTGGAAAGTGCTTGCTTCCATGACTGTGTGGCCAGAGGATGGCCACAAATTTTAAGTCAACTCAGTTAAATCAGTTTAAGCCCAGTATCTCTTCTCATGAAAACAATATGCTTCTGCTTCAAAAGGAGTGCTCTGATACCAAGCAGTTGGTATCACTGTCAAGCACAAAACATGCGACAAAGACGTTGGATCTAAATGATGCTGAACCCAAGAGATGCAATTTCCTGTGAACAGTCAAGATTATTTGTTTGGGAACAGCATTTATGTGCCAGAGGAAGGAGGAAGAGAACTCTGTTTCTGCTGTATGGGTAAATGAGGCAGCTAGAAAACACTGTAAAACGCTCCCTGTTTGCAGCATAACCCACACAGTCATTTAAACAATTGCAGGGAAACAGGCATCACTTTTCCATCCGAGCCTTGTAAGAACCATTAAGAAAGTTTAGTGTAGAAAATACTCAAAAAATTGCCTCTCCTATCCACCAGTGATTTAAAAACAACAACAGAACATAAAAACCCAACAGCAAGAGATTTATTCATGAAGACCAGCAGCTCCCCCCCAGTGTATATAGTATTCCACAAGGCTGAGAAATAAGTAATCTAAATCCGATGCCAATATTAGGATTCATACACACTGAAGCTAAGAAAATAATTTATATTTCATTCCTGAAATCCCAGCTTCACATTTTCCTATTTCATATGTGATGCTTTATCTGATGTTTGAGCTGATCTTTGATAGCTATGCTGAAACACATTTTCATTGTGTATATATGTCCAGGACCTTCTTTCTGCCTTCCCCATCACCCAGAACATGCATCTGAGGCACTTCAGCAGTTTGACACAAAGGTTTATTTTCAGAGCACACTTGGTGCTGTTACAGGCAAACAACCATTCCATTGTTCAGCTAGGAAATGGAAACTGGTCTTTTCTATTAACTTCCATTTATTTTCTTCAACTAATAAAAAGCATACCAGGTCTGCATCTCCCTCCTTTTTTAATAAAGGGCTACTTCCCAGACATTGCTTTAAGCCCCAAGGAGTTAAAGTAACAAGCAGAGGAAAAAATATCTCTGTTCTTGAAATTACTTTTAGCATGCAGCGCTGTTGCAATTACAACATGCAGTTCCTGCACTAGAAGGCACTAATTCCAGTGCCATATGGCTTCAGAATCTCATTACACTGAGCTGCTTAAAGTGACTTCTTATCGGACGAGCAAAACATTTTTGGTCACCTTCAGCAGAGGAAACAACAACTCTGCCACTGCTGACGCACATTTACTCCCCCGCGAGCTGCCGACAGCAGGAGTGAGCAGAGGGAAAATCAGGGGACAACTTTAGCCAAGGAACTTCTGTTGCCACCTCAAAGCTGTGCAGATATCCAGGGTTAGTCAAGGACTGTTACCATCATTATAAAAAATAAGAACACAACCAAAACAAAAGAAAACAGGCCAGTGCCATTACTGCTGGATTAAAGAAGCTTCCCAGGAGATCAGGAGATGAGCGGAACCTTCACAGGCCAAGCAGTGACATGAAGTGCTGTGGCACATGGCTCTCTTGACCTCTGCAGCTAAGTGCAGATCACCAACAGAAGGCATTTCTGTCCTGCTAGGAATCTGCTCAGCAAGACAAACAGATTCTTAGTTACCAATCTGTAATTGGCACCGGGGTAAAAAGCAGCTAGATCCAGGGTTTAGGCTTGCATGCAAAGTTCTTCCAGTCCTGATCATGAAAATGCTTAAGGACCTAAGTGAGATCAAGAAACTTTCTGAGCAATACATACCCAAAACATAGCTCCTGGTTTAAAGTCAGGGGAATAAACTGAAAGACAAGTACATGCAAAAGGAACAGATGACAGAAACACTAGGTAACCCTGGGAGGGCTATGGCCCATAAAATCGGGCATGTCAGACCCCCATCCTCCTACACTCCTAAACACCGTGATGACCGTACCACCAGTGCATCTGAGAGGTGGATGCACAGGCAGTCTTTGTGCCATGGCCCTCCAGCAGCACCATGAGTGCTGGAAAAGACCATCTGGATTAAGCAGGGAACATGTTTTTCTCCTCTCTGTACTCTGCCACTGCACACACTGAGTCACCTCCAGAGCCATGACAACCCTGGCCCTTGCCATCAGCCAGGGCACTGCACTGGAATCACTGCCCTATTCCTCCTTCTCTCCCCCTTCACCAACCAGTGGAGCACTCCCAGAGCAGACCAGCTGCTGGATCCACGCAGCCAAGGCCACCAGGGCAGCTTCTTTCCCCGAGGAGCAGCTGTGCACATTCCCTGACGGAAGCATCATTTTTTTGTTGTTGTTGCAATTCATAACTTGAAGCAGATAAAGGAGAATCAGAAAGACACAGGGATAAAAATAGGATCTGTGAGCATCACAAGGGCTGTTGATACTCAAGGCTTTTGGACACATGCCAAATGTTAGCTGAACAGGAAGAAAGAGCTTCTCACATTACAAAGTACAGTAAAGGCATTTCCAATGTTCTATTGCCATCTCTCAAGCACTCAACATCAGTTACCACGAGGAATAGGAGATTGGGCTTCAGGGACTATTGATTTTCCCTGTTTCTATATCTGTGCACTGAGGTTCACTCAGTCACTCTGCACAGTCCACAAGGAAAAAGGAGCTCCTCTGAGACTTTCTCAGACACCTTTTTGACTGATTGGGCTCTCAACTGGCAGATACACATCAAACACACTCCTTTAACATCCTCTAGGGCAAGGCTTGCATTTGTCTAAGGAATTGAGGATAAAATCATCAAAGAGGAGTTACTCCCTCTACTCTGGCTACTGTAAAGTACACCTTATCTTATTTTTTCCCCAGGACACCAGAGGTCTGTCCTGAAGGACCTGCCCACGTGGTAGTTTCTCCATGCTGGGCACCTGCAAATGAGAGGCTGCAACACCCTCCTGTGTGTGCACCCACAAGTGCAACCACACAGAGCAGCTGGATGCTTGCAAATGCCTACACCCAGTGGTAGGAATCTGTCCTGCTCAGTGCCTGATACTGCAGAGCTGTTCCTTCTTCACATCCACCCTCGCCTGAACCCCTGTGCTGTTCCCAGTTTATCCAACCCAGCTTTGTCTCTAAGCCATCAGTTGTAATAGATTTAAGGTTCTGGAAAGACACTATCTACAGAGTGCTTTCCCGAGTTACACCAAAGCCTAATGTGTAGCAGAAGAATAAAGGGATGGGATAACCTGCCAGCAGAAAAATTAAGGGATGGATAATCTGCCAGTATGTGCATCAGTGAGCATCATGTGAGCACTTCATTTACCTCTCCCCACTCACAGCGCTGTCTCACGCACCAGGCACAGCAAGGCAAGACGTTTCCTCACCACACACAGCCACACCCCCAGCCCTCTCCTCCCGAGCCATCACAACTATTGGTTTTTGGCACCCTACACCATCTTGAATATGTAAAAGGATAAATTTACAGGAAACGAAGAGTTTCAATCCTTTGTCCAAACGTGGCAAGAGCTGCTAAAATTATATGGAAAATGGCCAGCTGGGATAGAAAAAGTACTAGCATCAAAGCCTCATTTCCTTTCATAGCAAGCCTAAAATTATTCAGGGATATATACTAAAAGGCAAGTAGGTCCACATAATAAAAAAAAAAAAAAAAAATCTGTAAGTCAGCTTCAGGTGCAGAAACAGCATAAAGCTGCACCTGAGACAACTTTTCCTATGAAAGGCAGCACAAGGGTTTCTCTGTAACACTAAGCTAAGGCACAGTGGCCTCCCCTGTCAGCCCCGAGTGTTCTGCTGTCAGGACATGAAGAATCCACGTGCTGGGATGTGCTGAGCACGATCTGCACAAGGTTAGACCTCCAGCCCACATGAAATAAGGACAGCACTTTGACTTGAACAGCACCATGGACTTAAATTGCCTAAAGCTGAGTGGTGCAGTGTTCTGATGAGATAAGAAATTGCTCTTTAGTCTGTCAGGAAGCCCTATTGCAAATGCTTTCTGCTGACCAGAACAGATTAACTCAATAAAATGTATCTAAATTCCACATCCGTTTATGGACCTTAGTCCCAATAGGCATAAGTCCACTTCATGGAATGTAGCCTTAAATAATGCTTTGTACTTCTCCAGTGAATCTCAGCTGAGCACTTCGGCACCACAGAGAGATTGTTACTCTCATGAAATAGACAATTTCCTATTTCATTGCCAATAAAAGGGTATGCTTTAAGAATAATATTTTTGTTTTGTTGTATTTGAGTATGCATCTGAGAACTATTTGAAGAAGGCTTGGGGTGTGGGGAGAGGAATAATTTCAACTAAAGTTTTGCCCCATGAAAGCAAAAAATTGGGGAGAAATGTGCTAAATATATCCATACATCTCCCCCTGGCTTGAGAGCCCTTTGAATTGGCTTAACAATAATTTCAGCCCGTCTTTAACCCTTTCTTTGCTGCTCCTTTGTAGCATAAAACTCACATAATTCTACACAGTATTTTCGTGTCTCTTGTTTAAGAATATATATATATATACTTGCTTCAAGAATAGCAATCAACTGTGGTAAAAAGATAAAGCAATATTTTTAATTGTGTCAGAAGCACTGTAAGAACCCACCAGTGAACTTTAAAATCTCAATACAAATAATGAAGCATAAGGAAAAAAATCTTCAGCTGGGAACTGAACCCCAAGATATTCATACAATTTGTCTAAGATCAATTGCAGTTACTGCAGTAAAGCTGTAAAATACCTGGAGAAACACAAAGAAATATCCCTTTCTTGGTTGCAGCCTTGAGCATGGTACACAGAGCGACCCTCAACTTTATTTTATGTCATTTGCAAATATCCTCATCTTTTCAACGATGTAATTTAAAGCTGTGTTTTGCTCATTAAGGTTTTGCAGTGTTCTGTTCCAGGCTAATTACTACTACACACACTTTCAGGGGGCAGCAAGTCTGATCCTGAAGGCTGCTGAACTGAAACTACTAAGAATGACCTAAATGGGTGAAATAAAACCAAAACACTAAAAAGGAGTCTTAATATCAGGTTCAGGGACTGATCCCAAATATCAGCACTGGTAGTGGACATGACAGGTATTTTAGAGCATTTGGGCTGTACTGAAAAAAGTATTTTGCATTTGGCAGCAGTACGTGTATGTAGTCACAGTCCTGAGTACACTGATCAGCCTGAACTGCCGGAGTGTTCCCACCTGAGGCTCCCACCAACACTCTCCATTCAGTGTTTCAGGTACTGCATTTGTGAGGGCCCCCAGTCCCTCTTTCCTTTGTGCTGTGGGTGATGCTGTTTCCTGATGCTTTCTCTGCTGTTCGTGACCTGCAGTTTAGACTTGCTAGATTAATTTACACCTGGTGTATCATTTGAGTCTCTCATCACCTTTGCTCAGGTATTATGGGACAGCACTTTGGGGGTGAAAATAATCATACTAATGCCAGCCTTATATTTCTGCAAGGCATATTCCTAGCTTTTGTATTTTCTGCCAGATGTTTAAGACTTTTAGTAACTTCTGTAGTGTTTAATTAAGTTATCAAAATCACAACAGATTCTCACATTTTCTGAAAGAGAAGCTGGTATAAGATTAGGCTCTTTCCTATATTTTCTAAATATTAAAATGAACAGATGTGTTTACTCCTAAATAGGAAAGTAGATTTTATGTAAAACTTAAACTCTACTATGGTAACTGAAAACACACAAGTGACGTCCGTCTATAGCATATCCCAGTTTAGATGAAAAGCTTAGAGAACTTTTGTACTTCAGTTTTGAAAGTTTTAACACCCGTCTCACAGGGTATTCATCTCTGGAGACCACGGCTTTCTCCGAACTCGTGATGCACTCGGTATTTTGCTCCCCCAGGAGTGCTGTGGCCTCAGGAGGAGACGCCCCGAGCCTGCAGGGCTCGGGCAGGGAATGGTTCACCCTCCCGCGCCCTCCAGCGGCTCCTCCGCAAACAGGCAGCGGTGGGAGCGCCGGGATCTCTCCATCAATGGAGAATAACTCCTGGGTACCAAACCCGGCTTAAAAACGCTTGGAGAAGGGGTTTGAGGGATTGAGGCTCCTCTGCCCATCTCTGTAATACCCTGCCTTTCAGGTGATACCGGAAGGGTCTGGCCCTTCCCTTGAGGGACGGTGACAGTAGAAACTGCAGTGCAAAGTGGTGCTGATGTGCCCTCTACTCCTTCTGCTGCCTTCTCCCCCTCTCCAGCACAGCTGCTTCCTGAGACCAACACACACACACACCCCTTCCTCAGGCAGCAGCCCTGCTCTGCTACCCTGCTGGAACGAGAAGGGTGCAGGGGATAAGGGCTTGTGGTTTGTTTCTCCTTCGTATGACTGGACTGGGAAAAACTTGCACGCAGGTGACACCCCAGCCCTGAAGGGGACAGTGGGACAGGCAGAATGTGGCCTGTACAGAGCTGCTATTGGAGGCAATGGGGTAGAATAGGCACAGAATATCACTGACAGGCTTCTCTTTGCTTTGTTCCACCAGTTCTGCTCTTCCCAGGGCACTTGGCTGCCAGCTCTCTGCTCCCATTCAAGATAAAATTATGCACAAGGCTCTACTGTATGGTCAGCATGTAATTCAACATGATCCAGAATGACAATTGCACAATGCTGAAACTGCATTCTCCCCTAGCTGAAAACAAAGCCAGAAAGATGGATTTTTATGAGCTATCAAAAAAAGGAAAAAAAAAAAAGGACCAAAAAGTTTACCTCAGACTGGACTGTGACTTCAAAGTCAGCTGTGAAGGCACTCCTGGCTTCTTCAGTGTGGAATGGGAAAAGATACTAGACACTGATAACAGTGCAAATATCTGAGACAGATGAAATTGTGAGAGTATATTTGAATCTCTCCTTTAAAAAAATTAGGAAGTTTGTGTTCACAAAATCACCATAACAAGGATTAATCAGATTTTCCCAGCAACTTTCCTGCACCAACTACTGGCATAGAATTGCTGGCAGCTGTCTGAGTTCGGTACCTGATTACAGCTCAGGGTCATGCTAAGGCCATAGCTATTTCAGTGTGAAATAACCTTTTCTCTGGATATTGCAAGATCGATAGTATGGCTCCATCAGCTTTGGCTTTCATGCTACAAACACCAGTATTGATCCTTTCAAAAACTGAGCTTTGGCTTCAAGACTTAGGAGCTACAGTGTAATGGATAACAGTGAACTTCAGACTCAAGGGGAGGAAATATTTATAGTCATGTTTTGTTAGGTGAAGGATTATTGATTGATAAAAAAAGGGAAACTCTCCTGATAGTAATTCCAGCCACAGCATTTCTATTTGAATATAAACTCCCTACCAGAAAATAATGCATTTGGAGTGTCAAGGTTGTAACATATATAATTAACAGGCACTATATTCAAATACATATTTTTACATTCAAATCATCTCATTTCTACTCATCATTGTTACGAGAACTGCAGGTGTTTTTTGCAGTTCTTTCCCTGGTACCTGTCTGTCAGCACGTGCACATCCTTGGAAAGTCATAAGTAAACTGAAGATATAGCAATAATAATAACTGGAGATGCCAGTAACTGTGGGCCTATTCCCTACCTATGTATAATTAAAATATGGGTGCTACCTTAAAGGTCTTGGAATTTAAAGGCAACAATTGCTTTCCTGAAATACTGAAAGATACCTTCTCTGGTTTCACCTCTTCACATTCCAGTTTCCTGAAGTGGTTCTCCCATGTTAACTGGGAGTACATACATATACAAAATCTGTGGAACTTAAGGCATGTATTGAATGAGGAGAGTCAGATCCTGTCTGCAGCTGTTGCCAGGCAGCCCACCATGCTGTACCTCAACATTGTTTGCCTTGTATTTATGTCTTGGAGCTGCAGATAACTGCTCTTGTATTCGGGGCCAGATGTACACAATTCATTGCCCAAGGGAAACTGGAAATCATAGAGCTCCCGGTCATGCAGAGGAAGCAAGAGCTAAATGGTTTGCAGCCCCTCATATCTCGTTGCCCTGGGCAACAGCCTGCACTGCGGAAGTGGCAGATCCAGCCTTTCTCCTACCCATTCTGTAACATATGGTGTTAATATATGGAGAGATACTATGACAACCCTGCTGTAGGACAGTTGGGGTGCTCACATATTAGGTGATATGAGTGGGTGCATAAACAGGAAAAGAGCTGCTGGTTTCCATCCAAAATCCTTGAGACACAGATGGAGGTAACCGGAAGCACAGGGATTACAGGCTGCACTCACGGATGTGGGGAATCTGACTTGAGATCCTCTCAGCTTGGCTTTCCTTGAGCTCTGGCAGGAACTGACCCAAGATCCCCACATGAACTCAGGACAATTCTGATGGCAGGTGCTAAGTCTCTGTGCTGCCTCTTATACCAGTTTGCAGCAGCAGCTACAGCTGGGTCAGCTACAGCTGAGTGCACTCAGACAAAAATATCTGGTCCTGTGAAGTGCTGAGTACCAGCAGTTCCCCATTTATTCACTCAGAAATAGAGTGCTCTTTGCATCTTTCTGGATCAGAGCCACTTTGCTGTAATATTGATGAGGCATTGTTTCCCATCACCTCTTTGCAATGTTTCAAAGGATTTTGGCTTTTGCAGAAATTTAACTTTTACTCCCATGCTTGAGTAAAGGAATCAGAACTGGACTAACATTCCAAAAAGGACCTTAATATCTCTGTTTAAGCTTCCAGAGAGTCAGCTTTGCATTCAGTGTAATAGTCCTGCACTTACTGCAATGGAGTCCTCGGAGAACTCCATCTGTGTTGCATTCACATAGCTCTGCAATCAGGGAGGGCTGGGCTGACTGCCTTGAGGTGCCAAACAAGCCCCTGTGTCCTCAGATCAGGAAAGCATTAGATGGTAGTACCCTATCCCAGAGCCAGACCATGTTTGAGGCAGGCAGATGAGAAGCAGTCTCCAGGAAGGCATGGACAATCAGTACTTTGGCCGTGCTTGTTAGGTGCTGACTGCATAAAGATTCAGGACTCAAATTTCATGACAGCAGTGATTTTGGAAAAATGCATTTTCAAAAACACTCCAAACAGAACACACAGCAGGTGCAATGCTGGTTTTGAGCTATTGTATGCATGTTGTTCCACCAACAGAATAGACAATAATTCCATGACAGCATGGATTTGGTAGCCCATCTTTCCTTTGGCCACACTGTTTGGGATATTTTTCTGTACTGTCAGGCCCCTGCAATGGCTAGAAAAGATTGACACATAACACAGCAGCTTTGTAAACTAAATCTTAGGGTGCACTGAAATTTGGGATTTTCTCTCTTGATTCAGTGCTTCATTCCCTATGACACTGCAAGGAATATTTTAATAGAAAACAGCCTCAAGGACTACTCACTAACAGAACTATTTGCAGGCCTCTGCTGAAAAGGCATCAACCTTCTGCAATGCTGTACTGCAAAAGACAAGAGGTGGGTGCATACAAATGTAATTCATTTTACCCTTGACTGAATGCTGTTACTTCAGATTTTACTGGCCTGAACTCACACGCTGGACATGGCTCTCCTCCAGCACATGAGCTCAATAATTCCTCAGAGGCAGTTATGCCTTTGGACTGACAGATGTTATCTATGTTGTGTTTATGACAGAGGAGTCTGAAGATACTGTGGCCTCAACCCAGTTGTCCCCTGCACGTCTGTGCCTGTGCCAAAGTGGAGCCTTTCCTCTGCTAAACTCACCAGCTTTCCTTTACAGTGTTCCTGCTCTCTGAGCAGTACCTCCCTCCATGCCATGATTTACAGAGCACTTCAGGTATTTACAGCTGGTGTTTTTCCATCTATGCATGTAAGAGTGGGCTGTTTCTTCACCCTGCCTCCCCTTCTGTTCCTTGGTTTCAATTCTGGCCGTGTCTGCTGCACTGGTTAGTGTGAATCACCAAAGCTGACTGACTAATAACGATCCATGTGCCGTGTTACCCCTTTCATATCATTCTCCAGCATTTTCTCATGTGAGAATGATCAGGCAGCTTTGCAGAGAACTAAGATTTCTCCCACTTACCCACTGACCGTCTGGGGAAATCCAGATGTTACTGTGCTGAATTCCAAAGGGAGGTACAAGAAACTCGGTCAATGGGATAAAGCACAGCATTAACACAAACACAGCATTAACACAAAACATTTATGATTTTTCTTCTTCCAAATGCTTCAAGCCCAGCTCTGAAGAACAGGATAAAATATAAAACGGGACTAGCACCATGTACCTGACACTGTGCTGTCAAAATTATTTTAGCAGTCACCCAGGTCCAGAAAAGTCCATCCTGGATTGAATGCTGAGTCCAACCTCAGGGGCTAAAAGAGGCCTCCAACACGGTGCAGAAGGAAAAAAAGAGAGACAGCCACGGAACTGATGAGCTTATTCTCTGCTCATTGAGATGACCTGGGGCTGCAAGCACCTTCCAAAGTGTTGAACCTGTTTCCCCCAGGGATATGTCCTCTCAGGGGACCTCTTGGATTCAGGCACCATATGGAGGGCGACAAAAAGGAATTAAATAAAAGATGAGGCAAGAGGTGGAAAAGGACACTTGTATTTAACGAGCTGCCAGGAAACGTGATAGATGTCAGCTCAGTTTAATTTCCAGCGAGGCCATCTGAGCTTCCCTCTGCCACAGAGATGGGAGCAGAGAGGGGCTTCTCTCTACCTCCTTCTGGCCCTATTTGCTTTTTAATCTTGGGACTTAGCAGTGCAGGATGGTCACAACTGCCTGCCCTGCTAGTGAGCAATGACTTCTGCCAGCACCAGCATCTCTCATTGTGCCTGATTCACAGGAGGAAACCTCCTACACTTGCTTTCCTCTGGACAGTCTCCTCACTTTCTCCCTCCAGGTAGCCCTGGGCTTGCTCTGGGAGTGTTTAAGAGCAGAGGGGGAAGTGCCACAGTCTGACTAGCTCATTGAATGATGCTGTAAGAAGTCATTTTTCCCTTGCTTGTGACCTAAGCTACCTCATTCTTCTTTTTTATTTTGAAATTGTTATTTAATAAGAAAACTACTTCTTCCACAAAACAAAACAAAACAAAACCAACGGAAAACCACCACATAGTGTTTGCAAGAGCCTGCTCTGGAAGTCAGAGGTTCCTGCTTCCTGCTTTATTAAACTGCCACAGAGGGCTAGCACTGTCTAAAATACAGGCCTGAGAGAGAGGTGGGTTCAGGAAAGCCATGAGAAGAGCTGACCCAAATAGAAGACACACAGACTTCCTTGCAACTGAAGCATGCATCTTGGAATTACTCATTTGTCTCCCAACTGCTTTCCAGGCACCAACAGACAAACCACGGACAAACCATAGAGGTGAAAGAGCTTCCTAGGGATGTACAGGACCTGGTGTCCTGCCTGCACAGCTGTGGAAGGCACCATGAGCATCACCAGTACCAACAGCTAAACTTGGATTCTGTCCCCTGACTTTCCTTTACTAATTTTAAACAGTACTCCATGCCAAGAAACAAATACCTACAAGCCATTACTGAGGCAGACTAGAAAACAAAAGACAGAGGGAGACTGCTGTGGCATTAGATTTAACAGCAGCAATGTGGAGGCTTTTGAAAAAGAGAGTGACTTACAGATTGACAGATTGGATCACACCTCAGTTCCATCCAGCCTAGTTCCCTGTCTCCAACAGTTGCCATCACAACATGCCTAAGTAGAAAGTGTGAAAACCTTGCAGCAAGCAGATGGTGGATAGCTGCTGCCATTCCCTTTTCTTTCCAACATCCTGCTCTCTTCCTGGCTTGAGAATGAAAGCTCAGGGTATAACAGCCAGTTTTGGGGAGAATATCCATAAATGAGAAAACAGCCTGGGCTGTGAGCAGCCTTTCAATTCTGTGGTGCTCTGCATGGCTCTCCTTACTGCCTGCTGCTCCGAAAGGAATTATCATCAGTAACACACCTGGATAGCGCAAAATTTTTCTATCTTTTTCTTAAATTCTCTCAAGGATGCCAGGGTCTCATCCCATATGAAAAAGTGGAATATTGAAGAGAAACATCTCTGAGCTGTTCTCTCTTGAAACAGAAGCAGCCTTAATGCATGCTACTATTTCTTCTGGTTCTGGGAAGCTCTTTAGTCACCTCAATCCCTCTGAACATGAGACAAAACTATTACATAAATATTTTGCTTTGAGACAAACTAGTGTTCTGGATCCCCAACTCAACAGTTTCTTGTAGTCTTTATTTCTGGTCATGCCTCAACAAAACAAGTTAAAATGTGGGCTTTAAACAAGTATGTGATACTTGTAATATTCTACATTTTGGAGAGTGCACCAGGCACATCTGCACATTTTTCATGAGAGCTTAGTTCCCACTTTTTACAGACACAAACTTTGCAGAAATAACAAAACCCTTTTAAATAGTTCCTTGCTAAACAGGGAGATACAGCTGCACGAAATAGGCCATATAGAATGGAGTAAAATTAATAACCACAATCTAGGAACAAAAAAGTAACAAGTAGCTTTTTTAAGCTCTGAAACTAAAAAAGATGAATTGTCATTATCTTTCGTTTCCCACATCCCACTTTCCCACATGGAATCTCTTAGGCCTAATAGAATGAGCTTATTAGTCTTTTCTTTGCTAATTGCACCTTTCTCTTCAGTTACTATTTTCATATTTTGCATGAATGCAATATTTTTGACCTCTGCCGCTTCACCAAATTTGGTAAAAATTGGCCAACAGTTCAAAAGATTTATGGGGGTACAGAGAGAAAAACACAGATAACACGATCATAGCTCAATGTTTTTATGGAATTAGGTTAATGGGGAAAGGAACTCCAACCTACTCCAACCTAACTCCTGTTAGCATGAGATCCCAAGTAAATTTAGCAGACACATTTCTGAAGTTTTCTATTGTCATATTTCATTGGGAATGCAGGGATAGATGTCCATCCCATGCCTGTATATTACTTTTGGGTGAGGAAACCCGGTGTGCTGTGGTCAGTGGAATGACCAGTTGCCCCCAACTGCGCACCAGAAATCCGTAAGTAGGACAGAGCTGCAGAATCAGTGGTTTGAAAAGAGCTACTGAAATGCATGAATGATCTAAAACAAAGGGAAGAATTTTCTGTTGCAGGCAGGGGAATTTCTATTGCCTTGATTTAGGCCTTTGCAGAGGAGTCACAGAGGGCCTATTTGATAAGGTACCTCGAAAGCTAATTTCTTACAGTATCTCTTCTGAGTGCCCTTGATGTACACAGACAATATCAGAATCATTGCAATCGTCTGTCCAGCTGTGACATATTAGATTATTTGTGGCTTTGTAGCATAAAGCAGATTCTGTGACTTGTGATGCTAAGCCATTGGCCTCGGACAAGTGCCAGCTCGGGTTATTCCATTCTGCTGACCTAAATTCCTCTCACACAGTCAAGTGAATGCAGTATCATCCTTTACTTCCTGTTCCAAATTGTAACACAGGTTCCCTTCACACACACAAGTATTTTACACAGCTCCTCAACTCTGGTGGTTAAGCTGAGTGGTGGGAATTGACATACCATGATTAACAGATAGGAATTTTAGGTGCTTGTCTAAGTCCTGAGGTGTCAATCCTAGACCAACTTCTGTCACTGACTTTCCTTTTGATTTCCATCAAGTTGCTTAAATTCTTTTTTTTTTCTTTCATTAATTGGACAAATAATAATGTGTAAAATCAGGTAAAAGCTGACTTGATTGTATGGTTCTTTTCTTTCATGTAACATTTGTGCAATGTAGTGCTTTCTGAAAATTCACATCACTGCCTCCCCTACCTGGGACACGGACAGCCAGCTCATCTGGATCCAGCTTGCATTTGAAGATGTAAGGAGCTCTTACAACTTCATTGAGATTTAAGGGGAGCCTCTAAGAAAACCCCCTCTCTAACATGCTGTGGAATTCTTCACTGGCAACAGAAGAGCCAAGCTGCTGTCCTTTTGAGACATTTCACGTTGGTTCTGGCAGCTCCATCCCGTTATAAAATCATTGTAAGAAAAATCTGCCATAAATGGGGCACTGGGTGGAGGTGCTTGTGTGCATAACTGTGCCCAGAACACTGCCCACAAATAGCAAAGCTGGCATCAGACTTCTGGGGACCAACTGCCAAGTGTGGGTGGGCACTGAGTGCACAAAAGCATATCCTTGTGGGCTTTGCAAGCTGGAAAAACTGTGCATGTTCCCACAGGCAAACAATCCTGCCATTGGCACCGGTGTGTCCCTCCCCACCACAGAAGAGCTGCCACCTGCCCACCTACCCAAAGGACACGCTTTTTCAAAATTGATGAGTGTTTCCCCAACACCTCCCAACAAACAAGTTCAATGAAAGTAGGTTAAATTAAAAACAGAATGTTGACACAGTTTTGGTAACATAATTGGGTAGCATTTTGTGCCAGATCTCAGATAGTAAGCAGAAAGCCTGCTAGTATTCACAAACTACTCCTGTCCCAGGCACCTGTTGTGGCCCCATTACCTCACCCACACCATGGCTGTCAGGAACAATCCCAGGGAGGCTGAGGGAGCACAGAGCTCTTTAGGAGATCTAATTTGGTCCTCTGTTGTTTGACACTGTATGAAGATGTGCTACAGTACAGGGTGCATGGTACTAGAAAAGTACCAACTAAGAGAGCAGGGAAATACATTCAGTGCTTCAGTTTTAACCTGGTAAGGCAGTAGCTGTATGTATGAAGTCTGCAGCAGGATAAGAGGCTTTTGTTGCAAGCACATGAACTGTCTAACACAACATGAGTCAGCTAATGAGGGATGAGAGCTTTTGCCCAGGACAGATAGGATGAACCCCAGGCGATTAACTATGTTTGTGTCACTCTCATCAATACATTAAAAATAAACTGGTGTGTTGTCTACTTCACACAGATCAAAACAATCCCATAAAGAATTTATTGCAAATATATGTCTTTCATTTTAACCCTCCCATAAAGTTCTTGTTTGGCATTTTTCAAATTTTGTGAATAAATTTCTTCCCTCCTGCTCCCTGGGTGAGCTGGGAACTGTGCTCCCAACCAAGAACTGGCTACATTCTAGATGGGTTGGATCCCATCAGTCCAAGCAGTAATATGAAGGTCATGGTTGTTATAAAAATAGTAAACACTATAAAGTATGTTCACGGTGAGGGATTCCCTCAAGCCCTTCCAGTTATCTGAGGTGTAAAGATACCCACTGAACTTCCAAGAGACCTGTGCAGCTTCCTAGGAATTACTCTTTCAGTAAGCTACTGCTGATTCATCTACGGCAACTCATGTTACAAGATCTGATTCATAAACCTGGTGCATCATCAGTGGGTTTGGAAGAAATGTTTTCCCTTCAGCCAATGATAAATGTTTTAACATTACTTGCTTCCATTTTTGCACAACTGCTTTTTCCAGTTACGTGATTCAATAAAAAATGAGCACTGCCTACAAAAAGGCAGGCAGACTCCACAAGTAGCGGCTGCTTTGTAGGTCTCTAATGGCTGGGAAAATGGTGGGATTATCCTTTCCGGTTGGAAGCTGATGAACTCAGCTCCTGCCTCAGTGTGAAATGGAAAAACCCCAAGATCTGTGACCTTCATTCCTCCCCGTAGGACTGGCCTGCTTGATCTCCAGAAAACCAATGACTCTTTAGCATCAGCCACATGACCCAGAAACCTCTCTTATATATCAGGGAATGGGAGAAAGGTTCATTAACATCTTTCTAGTGTCTAGAATTATTTCCTACTAGATCATAGTATATTATATAGTAGCTAACATAATGCTATGTTATCTCTAGCAAATCCCTCCTGACATCAAGGAGGGTCCTCAGTATGGATGATGGGGACCTGTATTGAGTTTAACAGGAAAACCAGAAGACACACAAAGCTCTTTGGCTCCACTGAAATATTCTTCCTAAAAAAAAAAATTGAACGTGCCTCATATTGATTCTCAAATCTTCATAATAAAAATGTGAATTCATGTGATTTTGTGTCAATCTGAATTTGCACAGTTGCAAAGCAGCTCGTGTTGGCATTACTGGGTCAAAGAGGCTGCTGTCACAAGCTCTCCTGGCAGTCATGGCCTCTCCCATACTCAGCTCCTGCCGAGGTTACCAGGAGCACCAAGGCTGACCCCTGGATAAGATCTTGCAGAGATAGGACCTGGTCTTCAATATTTTATTCAGTTTAAATCTGCTTTTGTGCTATTTCTTTAGGCAAGGTACTGATTGCATTTGCTTTCTTGAACTTAGTTCCGATGCTACAGCTAATATCAAACCAAAGAATAATGTTGGTCTAAAATCTTACTTCGCTATTCTTTAAAAGCCAGATTTTGGTAACACTGTTTCATACATAGATTGAGCAAAGTCCATGACAAAGGCATTTCAAGAACCTGTATAACATCTTTAGTGTTCACAGCACACAATCTATTACAAACACTGACAGCTATAAAATTTGTTACCATGCTATTCAACTAAAAATGTTCTCTTTACATGATGCAACACAGCTGCACTCTGCTTTAACTCAACTATAGGTAACAAAAAAGGGTCACAAAATCCTTTCTCGGTTGGTATTTTAATCCCCAGCATCTCCTACTGTCTGGCTGGTTTCAGATTAGTCAATTCCTTGCAGTTCAGTCCTCAATGCCAGCAAGTGTGTAGCCAGCTTAGACTCATAAGGATGCCAGTGCGTAGTACAGGGCCTCACCTGTATTCCCTGGCATTTGAAGGTTGGCAACAGCAAAATCAAGGCTGAGCTGGAGAAAAGCTTTTGAGATCCTGTCCTAGCAGCTTCCAGAAATCTTGAAACATGAAAGGCCACAGAAAAAATTCTCTGAGAATGGGCTGCTTCCAGTATCACAATCAAATGCCCAGCACATTAGCGCTGCTGTTGCTCCAGCATCCTCCCACCGCCCCCTTTTCTCTACCACCTCACTGCAAGGACTGTGCTCGGGTATTTTACACAGATCAGTTCACAGGTAGGACACTCTCTGCTCCTACTCTTTCTGCTTTTCAGGGAAATACGTGCTTGAAAAACAAACCAAACCATCCATAAAAGGCTGTCTAATTGCCCAGAGCCAGGGGTTCACAATCTGCCGATGGCTCCTATTTCATGCACAGGTGTGACACTGTCACACAAAGGCATCAGCACCTCCTGGGAGAACAGGGCCCCCAAATCCAGAGTAAGAAGAAAAATAAAGATGACTTACCCACATGGGTGATAACCGTAGTCAGTCGCTGGGTGAGCTCCTGATGTGACATCTCTTCCTCTTTTAGCCAAAAAAGCATTTCACACAGGGAACCACACAGCATCCAAAAAAAGATGCACCCAGAGTGGGAGGCTGCACACTCACTGCCTCACTTGCACACAAAGCAAGGACCACTCCCACAGCACGGCCCTTCCAGCTCTCACATCTTCTGGCGGCTGCTCACCTCTCCCAATTTGCTGCCGTCCATGCATGAACCTCGTAAAGCTCCTTCCAGAAGGGGATTCTACCCCCCTTGACAGCAGCAAGGGAGCAGGAGGGGGGAGAAAAAAAAGAGGAAAGAAGCAGGCGAGTTGATTGCTTGTGGCTTTTTTTCCTCCCTTCTCCCGCGGATGAGGCAAAGGATAAAGAGACAAACCAGCAAGCAGATACCTTCCTCCAGGGAGACTTTTGGATGGTGATGCTGCGAGTCAGGGAAAAATCCTGGAGGTAGGAATGGCATCGGGAGGAGTGGAGCTGGCAGGAGAGCTCTAACAGCAGCAGCTGCTCTGCAACGCTCTCTGTACCAGCGTGCCTGCGAGTGGAGAACAACCCGTTCGCAGCCTCCGGTGCTCCCCCTTGGCCCCTGGGGCCTCGGTGCCTTGCAGGCTGTTCCCGAGCGGAACCCCGCAGTGTCCCAGAGACCCTCCTCCCACCTCCTCTAAAAGCCCCTGCCTGAAAAATGGGGCCACCGCTTACATGGAGGGGGAGGGGGCAGTGGGCTTTTTAGGGGTTTTGTGGCCAGAGGCTTTGTTGCCCACCTGCATGGACAGGATCCCAGGGATCCTGGTGTGACTGAGCCCATGGGACCCTCTCCAGCTGCACATGTACAGGCAGGGTGAATTAATGAGCTGTGGGTACTGGGCAGGACTCACCTGTGATCAGCCGTGCCTGTGGGGCAACCGGGCACAAGTGGCCAGGGCAGGTCTGGGGGGAGCAGATGCCCCTGGGTGCCAGGGACACAGCTGGGCCTGGCACGGATACGTGGCTGCCATGGGGCAACTGGCTGCTGAACTATGGGAAAGCTTCATCAACCCTCCCAGCTACAGATCCCAGCTGGCATCTGAGAAGAGGGAAAGTGAGGCCAGCAAGAAAGTGAGAAAGGGCAGGGCACGCCAGAGACTTGTATGTCTCTATTTTCTCTTTGCACCTCCTCCTCTGAAGCCTACCTGAAGCTCCACACAAGATTCTGCTGGAAACAGGGAAAACTTATTACACATCTAAAACTGAAGAAATAAAATAGAGAAGGGTGCAGCTGCCTGCGAGATCTGCTGTATCCCCACAGAGTGGATTCAGCTTTAACTCCAGATTTCCCTACCCATTCATAGGGTTTTGCTTGAGTCCACCTTTCCAAACATACATGTTTAAACCTGACAACATGTATACACAAAGCTGGAGCTGCAAAATCCCCCCTGTGGGCTCATTGGATCTTAGAGCATGGTTAGTGTGTCTGTCCTGGTGATACAAAAAGGTTTATCTACCTCTGTGATAGGAAAATCCTGTAATCAGCTGGCTGACCTACAAGCCAGTCTGAGTATCTGTGCTATTGTCCTCATTTTGGGATGATTGACCAAATCATCCCAATGATTGTGCTGAGAGGTTCCTTGCATACTTCTGCTCAGTGATTTTAACAGCAAGTCTGTCTGAAAACATGTGAGAAGGATGACTTCAGAGCCACCCACCTGCCAACATTTGGGGATTAAAGCAAAAGACATTTTTTCTGAGATCTAATTTTACTGCCTATCTTGGCAGTAAAGGTCAAACTGTGAAGATTTTGACTAAAGTTAAAAGGATTCCCTCAATCAGGGAAAAAATTCCATTATTGGGGAAAAAATGCATGTGGGAAGCAGACTGACACCCAGCCATAATTTTTTAAGCAATATGAAAGATATGGGATGCTCTATTTTGTTCTTGGAGAGTCACAGACTACAGGTAGGAATATGGGACTAGAAAAATCACCACGTTTCCAGACATTTAACAGATTTTTTTCTATTTTTTTATTCCTGCAGGGAGAGACACTCTATAATCCCATTCATAAACAAAAAAACACACTGAAAGGCAGTGTAGATGGTTTGCTCTCACTACTCCTACAGTAAGGCTGTTCAAGAACATCATGGATAGTTAAGAGCCTTTGTCTAATTTCTAGCTAGATTCATTCTCAGTTATTTTAAGACCATATGCTCTAATACAAACATTGTTATTCAGCATCAATAACTGCAGACACATGGCCATTAGCTATTTTAAGAATCCTTTTTCTCTTATTATTTGTTCTTACTGTGTTAATCTACTTTGCAGCTTTCCAGCACACATTCAATAATTTTGAACCTGTCGGTCATTGGAATCCAGTTCAGGAGAGAGAAATTGGTTCTTACAGGTTCACTGAAATCCAGCAAGGTGTGCAAAGTCTGAAAGGGGAAAGGACACAGTAGGGACCCAATAATTATGTTTGGTGGCTGCTCCCTGCCCAGCTTACACTGTGGGCTGGGTTACATGGGATTCAGTCCGAGCTGAGGGTGCTGTCCCTCCCTTATGAGGTGAGTTATAATAAACAAAAGGGGAAAATTTTGGTGGGAGGGTTTGGGCTGCAGGACATAGCTATGGGATTGCAAACTCCACTAGTTTTACCAGTTATGGGATGATTTCTTTACGCTGCCAAGATTCACTGGTGCCTGCATTAAAAAGAGGTTGCTGTTTGCTGTGTGCATTGCCATTACAAATTCCCAAATGGAAGAGCCACAAGCACTGAACCAAGTCAAAAATACTGCAAAAGCACTGGTGATCCACACTTCAAAACCCAAGTTGAGAAAAGGGAAAACTAGGAACCTGGGCTACAGAGATCTCTTTGAGACAGAGAGGAAAGCACTGGACCTGTCACTTGAGAAATGGCTCAGAGATGCTGGAGCAACTTAGTCCATCGCTGTGATGGTAATATTTTCCAGTGCTGGGATTTTTTGTGAAATCAAGACAGTACTTTTACAACAAATACTGATTTCCCCTCTTCAGGATAAAAGCCCTCGCTGATATACATGTGGTAGAGGTACAAAGGATGATGATTTACATTTCAGGCAGGGGTCTCACTGAAAGCAGGATCAGGGACCGTACAAACACCATGGTTCCACTATTAAAACGATGGCCAACAGGCAAAAAAGAATTTGATTTTTCCATAGAGTGACAGCCTGACAAATCACCAGCTGTTTATTAGATTCTGAATCAAACAGCTGAGGCCAAAGCATTGTAAGCAATTTTAATAAGCAGTAAATTGCACACTGCAAACAAAAAGTGTTTACAAGATTCTATGACCTGGCCAGATGGAAGGGGAAACTCTCATAGGAAAAAAAAAAATTGATCTTTTCTTCTTTTTTATCTTATATAGCCATACATCTTTCTTCTGTCACTAAGAAACATTTAGTCAACTGAGCCTGAAGAGCTACTGAGAATCAAAATGAGATCCATCTATGAAACTAGCCTATCTTCTTCACTGTCTTGATTATTTCCATTTTCCAAGTCCCATGTAACCTTTATAAGCTCACCCATCTTCTAGTTTTTCATGAAAATCTCCTTCCAGAACAAGATTACAACCTTCTGGTGTACAGAGTGCATCTGAAGACAGGATTCTGCATTCTATAGCACGACCAAAAAAAAGCAGGCTGATGGAATAACAGAGAAGTTTAGAATCCCTTTCCCAATTTTCTTCTTTTGAAAACAAGCTACTTTGGTATCATACCTGTCCCTCCCTTAACTTTTGTCTCTATCTCTCTGATCCCTGTATCAAAGGCTGGGGCTCTATTGCTTGCTGGGAAGAACTATAACACTCCTGGCAAAACTGGGAAAGGTAATTACACTGTCACTGCTTCTTACTGGCTATGGCAGCACCTCAGACCTACAGCACATTTTCTTTAGTAGAAGAAACTATTAAATGAGTCAGACACGTCTTTGATTCATACCCACAAAGAAGGCACACAGTGCTGCTTCCTTTCCAGAACATCAATCACATTGTAAAGGAAAATAGCACACCATATTTTAAGTTTTATTACTTTTGTTCTGTTTGGAACATTTCAGTGAACTGTGCTTCTGCTTGGCTTCTAAGAGGGTCACAGAGCTGGTGCTTCTCTGCTGTTCTTGACTCTCCACTGTCCTCTCAGTCAACTGCTGTGACAAATCTGGGCTTCTCTGCCACGACTTGCGTGGACATCCTTTCTCCACACACAGCTCCCCTGACAGCTCCTGGGGCTCAACCCTCACACTTAGATTCTGCTAAACTTTGCAAAGCCTGACCTGCTTTGCCTCAGGGGCCATTTCAGCTCATTAAAAGGGAGCACAGCTTCCTCTGACATCCACTCTGAAGAAAAAGAGGGCACTGAAGACACTAGTTTTAGCAAAGCTCTCTGCTCTTGTCCCTTTCTTCATTCCCCATCATAAACCTTTTCTTCACCATCATTTACATCAATCATTCACTTTCTGTGCTCCAGAACAGCTGTCCTGACACATTGGTCCATCTGTGAGCAGGACCATTAATATACCCTTAGGAAAGAGTGTATGAAAAAGGCCACTTAGAGAGAGTCCCTCTCCAGTATTCCCCTTTCAGACTGCAGTTCAGGGACTTTTTGAGCTTAAGTTTGCATATGACTGATAATATTTAATACTCCATTTCTTCGTGTTTTAAATCTGAAGCCTGATAGTTCAATTTCAGGCCTCTGGTTCCTGCATCTTGAGAAGGAATGAATAATTCCCTATTTGCAGTATCCACCTTAGCCATGACTTTTTATAAAGAGATCATGGCCCACAGTTACTCTTTCTTGAGCTGAGCTGAGACAAATGCTGCCCTAGTTACTATATCTTGGGGGCAAAAGAGAAGTCAATTCATACCTTTCAACAGCCTTGCCATCTTGCTTTGAACCTTCTCCTGTTTATACAGCTTGGACACTGAAAACTGCCAGCATCAGTCTGTTCTGTGTTGCTTACATAATTCTGATAGAAGTCTTCCAATGCTGAAAGTTAGGAGATAAATGTTTGCTGTTAATTTTTTATGAAAATCCATATATTTTTATTGCATTCATTTCTTTCAACACTTTCCTCTTTTGAAACAAAGCCTGATTTTTTTAGACAAAGCTGTTAAATAGTAATACTATGATTTTTAGGGTCAGCTTACTTTTCTAAACTCAATGTAATTTATTTTAAGGAAGCCACTTGTTCACTTTCAGTGTCATAAAAACCCCTGAGCTGATCTCCTAGAAAGCTTTAATGTCAACTGACTGAAGGTCTAGATTGATGGAGGCATGGGCAGGTCTCCAGGGCAGCAGGCAGAGTAACTTAAAAAGACAAATGTCCTCCCCCTAATCAATTCTCCCGCCCTGCTTAGTGTCCCTAACCCCTGACAAGCTGGGTTTCTGTCAGATGAGCTCTTGAACCCTCAGTCTGTGGCTGTACACCTGCAAATGCTGACATAAGAAGACTGGTGTCCTGGTTTTGTCTGGGATAGAGTTAGTTTTCTTCTTAGAAGCTGGTACACTGCTGTGTTTTAGATTCAGTGGGAGGATAATGTTGATAACACACTGATGTTTTGGTTGTTGCTAAGTAGTGCTTACGCTAAATCAAGGACTTTTCAGTGTCCCATGTTCTGCTACTGAGGAGTTGCACAAAAAACTGGAAGGGAGCATGGCTGGGACAGCTGACCTGAACTGGCCAAAGAGATATCCCATACCACATACCATGCCCAGTATAAACAGGGGATGTTGGGTGGGAGGGACAGATTGCTGCTTGGGGACAGACTGGTCAGCAGGGACGGAGCAATTGTAGTGTGCATCACTTCCCTGCCTTGGGTTTTATTTCTCTCTCTCCTTTCCATTACAATTATTACTATTACCATTATTGTTGTTACCTTCAGTGTTACTCGTCTTATTATATTTTACTTTTTTTTTTTAATTATTATTAAACTGTTCTTATCTCAATCCACAAGTTTTACTTTTTTCTTTTTTCGATTCTCCTTCCCACCCCTTCAGGGGGACAGGGCCAGTGAGGGAGCTGCTCTATGGAATTAGTTGCTGGCTGGGGTTAAACCACAACAACCGGGAAGGAAAAGGACCAGGCTTCCCATTTAGGTCAGCTCAAGGAGCACTGACTAGGCTGGTGTAAACCACAGTCTTTGACATGGGAAACGCTGGAGAGAAGCAAATGAGAGGACATGGTAACTGCCTGAGTTTGATCTGCTGGACCTTAAGATGGTGAGTGAACACAATTCAATAGAACAGAGCAAGCATAATTTTCAGTCCTTGTATATATGAGGGGGAGGGAGAGAAGAAGAGGAAGCAAGAGACAAAAGCTGGGGTTTCATTATTCTTTTCTGCAGTTTTAAACTTTTGTTAAGGTAATGAAAGAAAAAGTTGTGTTATGATGTTAAGTTAATGTAGCAGAGAGGAAGTTCCACTGCTAAACTGAACCTGATGCTCATAGAAAGTTGATAAAATGCTCAAATGTCAGGTACATTTGAAGTGGCCCCACTAAGGAGAATGGATCGAATATACACCACCAATAGGAACTAAGTGTCAAAAAGACAACAAAGCTTTATACAGTTTCAGAAAGAAACTGATTTCAGAAATCAGTTGTCACCATGACTTGGAAGTACCAAATATAATCACAGTGGGAAAAAAGATCATTGTATTTTCATCTAAAACAAGACAACTTCAGTAATTATATGTGTGGGCATTTCTTGCTAAGGCTACAATCTGGATTTCATTCTTCGTGGCAGAATGCCAGATGAGAGGAAACAGCTTATTTAAAATTACCCAGAGGAGGATTACAGGTTTGTCTCACTGACTGATGTATTTTCAGCCTAAATTTTTTCCCCACATCTCCTTCTCCAAAAGCTGTTCATCTGTTGCCATAGAGACCATTTCCAGTCTCTTTTCCCTTCCACAGGCTCTATTCTGGGGGATCACTACTGCAGCTTCCCAGGCTACTCTGTCTGTGCCTCGTGGCCAGGAGTAGGGGAAATAGTAAAGCAGAACATCTGCAGCCACACAATACACAGCTGCTGGTAGCGGAAATACTTCCATTTTTTATCCACAAAGCTGATGTGTGGAGGCTGATGGAGGATAAGCTGCAGCCACCCAAGCACATGGAAACGTGGGCGTGCACCGCGACTGCCACATCTATCAGGATGCCTTTTCGTCATTTAAAGGCATCTGTCACATCAATCATACTCCTCAGGTTTTTTTCTCCCCCTGGCTTTACTGTAATGGAGTTTATTAGAGGTAACGGGAAAGCATAAAGGATTCACTTTCGCTCCAGTTCAACGCCAATGACCCCCGAGTCTGCACCGCCGGGGGAGATGCTGGCAGGGCGGCTGCGGGGGACGGGGCAGGGCTGAGCAGCGGCAATCGTACAGCCGCAAATGTGTGTCCCAGGGCAGGCTCGAGAAGGCCTCGGGCTCCGCTGGGTTTCACTTCACTTCACTTGGTGGCACCTTCAGAGCCCGCAAGACACACCTCGGCCGCCATGGGAGGGGAGAGAGGCCGCTGCCTCAGGACCTCCCACCGGAGAGAGAGGCCCCTCCTCCGCTTGCTGTCTTACGGCGTTTGTTCTTGTGAGGGGTTTTTGTATTTTTTTTTTAAGGGTTTTTTGGGGGAGGTTGATTTTTTTCACCCTGGGGCCGCGCCATTTGTGAGGGGGCGCGCGCGCGCCCGCCCTGAGGCACCGCCCACCTCGCGACCTCGGCGCGCGCACCGTCCCCGCCCCCTCCGTCCAGTGACGGAGTGACGTCACGCCTCCATCCCCCCTCCCCGGCTGCGCCGCGCTCTCCCATTGGCTCCCGGCGGGCGGAAGCGGCCCCGCCCCCGGACAGCGGCGGGTTGGCGGGAAAGGCCTGAGGAGCCTGAGGAGCTCCGGCTGAGCGGGGTCTGTTAGAGGGGCTCGGCCGGGTCTGACACGGCACAGCCCGGCACAGAACAGCACAGCCGGCACCGCCGCAGCCATGCAGGCCTTCCTGAAAGGCCCGTCCTCCATCAGCACCAAGCCCGTGGCTGCCAAGGAAAAAGGCGCGGCGGGGAGCAGCGGAGAGGGCAAGAGGACCAAACCCATTCCCTGGGTGGAGAAATAGTAAGGGATGCTCTGAGGTCGCTGGCTGTGAGGGAGGGGTTGGCTCGGCAGGGGTGTGGAGAGGCTGTGGGTGCACAGCAAAGAGGATCGCAGCTGTAGGTGTCCCCACCGGGCAGAACAGCTTAACTTGCCCTGTTCTGGATGAAACCCAGCACTGTGAGCTGCTCTAAGAACTCTCTGTGGCTGGCACTAAGCAGTAAATGCCTCTTGCCCATGTCAAGGGATGCAGTTTCATCGCTGTGGTTCCATGTGTAAGTGCGTGAAATGCTTTGTTTTTTGTGGAGCCTTTACCACAAAGTGGTAAAATATTGCAGTTCCGCTTCTACAAATGGCTCTGCCAGGTGTTCACAATAGAAAAAGACAAACAGCTTCCAGAGGAATTAGATCACTTCAGTAATATGAACTGGAGATGTTAGATTTTCTGTTATGGTTTTGACCTCAACTACAAAATTCACTGCAGTTCTTCACTACATGATGTAATCAGAAGGGGAAATGTTGTTTTTCTCATTTTCAGCTTGCTTCTGAAACTTTGTTAGCTAATAAGTTGTACTTAATGTCTCTCTGTTTAGTCGCCCCAAAAACGTGGATGAAGTCGCCTTCCAGGATGAAGTTGTTGCTGTGCTGAAGAAGTCCCTGGAAGGTGCTGATGTGAGTGTAATGGTAACATCTGCCTAATCAGCAAGTTCAGACAGACACTTGAGCCAGTGGTAACGAACGTTCCTCTCTTCCAACTCAGCAATGATCATTTTTGCAGGGGTACTTTATGAACAAGCTGAGTGACTTCCTCGTAGAATGTTGTGATATATGTGTACAGCTTCCAGCCCTCCAAACACTGTAAAGGTGTCATGATGCAGTTTGGAATTTTTCTGGTTTAAACTTCTTGTTGATGGCTTCAAATCTGAAAAGGCCTTTGCTGTCTCCTCACTGCTGTTCCACAACTGCTTTTGACATTCATGTTTAAGAAAAGAGGGGAAAGTTTTTCTTTCGTAGAAAAGTTTGAATTGTCAGTCATTCCTAAGCAGTTCTAGTGACCTATCAGTGCTTCTGTGAAACTGCTAAACACTAAAGCTGTTTGCTAATGAGAGAAATTTATAAGTGCCCAGTCTACTACTCTGATAGTGATCCCCAAACTTTTTGGATTAAAGTTTCCAAGTAAGTCTCTTTGGCTTTAAAATCTAAGTGTGACAGTTGCTCTGACTTCACTGCAGTGTTTTCTTCTGGGACTTAAGAGTATAAAGAAGATGAGCAGAGCATTTTCAGTTGCATTTATGTACACTTGTGTCTGCTTTGGTATAAAAAATTAGTAAATGTTTGGTATGTATGATGGTTATTTCTTCCAAACCAGCTGATAGGAAGGTGCAAGGAATGAAGGCAGAAATAAAGTAGGTAGCCAAGAGATAGCTGTGCTTTTTTTGCCCTTTTTTTTTTTTTTTTCAAATATGAACAATTTCTTCCTTTGTACCATCTGTGACCTTTTTTCCTCCATGCTTCACCTACAGTTGTCATTCTTGTGCTTCAGAAGCTGGTTCTGTTTTCGTGATCTGATAATGTTGCTGTATTACAGTATTTGTACAGTTGGGGTAATGAGGATGGAACTGTTAACAGTGAAGGGAAAATGAGCTGCTGTCACCTCTTCTGTCTGGACATATCACTTACGTAATGTCACTTAGGTGATGGGTTGGGAAGTTCTATTTTGAGCAACAGTTATTTAAAACCTTACAGCTTCTGCATCAGCTGTGTTTCTTGGATCCTGAGCCTGGTACACTTGTGTTGACTTTTGGCCTCCTGAGTTGAACAGACCAATCATAACTTCTGCTTGTGGTTAGAGGCTTTGTCTTTTGCCATAGCAGCCCAAACTCAGCAAGGCACTTGAGAACAAAATCATACAAGTACTATATATTTGATGTTTTTTAAAATGTGGACATTTTATTAGTTTTTTAAAGGACTTACTCTGTCAAAAAAAGCAGAAGTGTAGTTGAAACTCTGAGGTGGCTGGTACTTACTCAGAAGTTCTTACTGAATGTGGAGATCTGGTGAGATCAAACAAACAGCTGTGACAACGCTGCAGGTTTGTGTCATGTGCTTTATTTAAACCTTAGTGGTGAGAATGGATAACCAGTCCTCTGTTGATTGGCCTGTATTTGTGTGCCTTGGTTTGGGAGCTTCTAAAAGCAGCAGGACTTGTAACTCCCTGTTGTATCTCCATCTGTCAGACCAAGTATCTGTCCTGATATAAACCGTGGAGAGCAGAGCCCCAGTGGGTTTGAACTGGAGCAGCTGATTTCTGTCTGCCAGAATTGTTCCTTTGGTTGGTGTTTTTTGCAAAGAATCTGACAAGTGGCACAGTATTCCTTAGTTTTCATTTGCTTCATGATACCTCAGTGACTGAAAAGAGAGTTCAGTGTAGGATTATCATTGCAATTTCCATCTTCACTTGTACTGAAACTTCTGGAAAAGGAGTTGGGGTTTGCACTGTATGCAGTGACTTTCCCATGAACAGGTATCCTGCTTACCCCTGGCAGGCATAGAAAAATGGATAACCAGATCAGGTTGCAGTTTGTTTAAAAATACTGCCACAGTTACATAAAGGATTAGGCTGTGCTTGGTGATAAACTAGTGTAAATACTTCCATGAGAAAAAAGCATAAATGAGGTTGAAACAGAACCAGTAATAGAGGTGAAATGGAATTAAGGAACAGTTTCTTATTAAAACTTCTTACCTGCTAATGCTTGTTTTGAGGACTAGTAGTGTGTGAATTAGCACTGAGGCATGAAATTATGAATCTCCTTGAAAATATCTGCCCTTGCATTGTGCTAACCTAAGGAGGTTGGTAAATTTTCAGCTGTCCCTGAGTACACATTTCATCTCCCTGCAGCTGTCATGAAAGATAGAGGGGCACAACGATGTTGTGTGTATCTCAACTTGAAAAAATATTAGTATGGGATGCAGTTTGCTTGTTAGCAATTTGGGAAACAAGCAATGATTGATTGGCAGGAAAAGCAGGCAAAACTTGAAAATTATTTATTTACTAGGTATTGATGAGAGATTGAAATTCTTCTCTCTGTACTTCTACAGTAGGTACATGGTTGAACCTGTTCTTTGTATCTTGTCTTAGTTGTTAGAATGGGTTGGTGGTTACCAAAATGATTGTCTCAGTTTCATTTTTGGATTATGGACTGTGTACTTCTGCATTTTTCTCTGGTCTTTGGATGGTTTTGGTTTTGCTGTTCCCATTCTGTCAGCATTACATGCTATATTCAGCATAGAATTCTCTAATCTAATTTTAGTTGACTCTCCTTAAAAATAGAACATTTATTAAGGGCTGGAAATCAAGCCAGACTGAGAGGTTTGTCTTTTTGCTATTGATCAGAAGGGACTTTTGGATTCTTATTTTAAAAATGTAGAACTGGAACATCTCCTACTGTTAAAGACAGCAGTTTTAAAGTGATAATTTATAAAAGGGATTAATTGAGACAGTAGTATAGAAAGCTGTCATTCCTATGCTAGTTAGAAAGCTCCTTGGTTTCAGGCAAAATTCAGTCATGGCTTATACAAATTTGGTTTATGGCAGCTCTCTGACAGACAAAACAAAAGCAGCTTATCTTTTATTCCAGCTGATGAATTTCAGGTATCTAGCAGATATTTAGTTATATTCTCAAACTGGGAGATTTTTTTGCTTTGTGCTGCCAAATGTCATCCTATAGTTATTACTGCAGTCTTTGCTGTGCTGCTTTGATCTTCCTGTGTCAGCATATTTCCTTAATGCAGCCTGTTTTTTTCATGCTGAGGTCATTAATTAAATTATTTTAAAGATCAATTAACCTAATCTCTTTAAGAAATGCTCTCCTTTGAAAAATCCTTGGGTAGTGTGAGTTTGGCAGGGCTGTGCAGTGCAGGGAGTGTCCCTGTCACTGTGTCTGCAGTGCCCTCCCTCAGTCCAGCCCAGGCATTCCCGAGCTGCCCTGTGCTCCCTGCAGTGGAGTTAGTGGCAGTGCAGAATTCCCAGCATGGCAACAAGGCAGTCTGGGGAGCTGAGGGAGCAAGGGATAGTTAACCTGTGACCAGTGGTGTCACAGTGCACTGCTAGTGTTACCCAGGCTGCTTGAAGGTCATGCTTGGGTAAATTTGTATGTCACTGCAGTCATAACAGTAAATTCTGAAGGCCTTAGTGATCTCAGGCGTGTCCTGGAGGATATACATAAACAGAAAATAAAAATGGGAATATCAGTTTTGATAGAACATGTGATGGTGCCACCAAATAACAGCTTGTTCATGCTATGTTATAAACAGCAACTGTTTGTTCTCCTTTAGAGGCCTAATAAATGAAAGACTTGGTATTGTTTACTCTGAGGAGTAGAGAGTTTCTGCTCTATTAGGTGCTCAGATTTTCAGTAGGTTTTGCTGATTTTTGCTTGTTTCACTTATTTGCTTTTCTAAAAAATGGTCCCTTGCTGTTTCAGCTTCCCAATCTGTTGTTCTATGGCCCACCCGGAACTGGAAAGACTTCCACGATTTTAGCAGCTGCCAGAGAACTGTTTGGGTAAGCTGGAATCAAATTGCTTCGGTGTAGTTGACTGTCACATCTCCTAATCATGTGACTCTGATCATTGCCTCTGGTCATTGCCTGCTCTTATGTAGTTTCCAGGACTTTTTCAGGAATATCTTCACATTCTAATTCAGCTCTAACATGAGATTTCTTTCTCATTTGTCTTGCCACAAGCCACTGGTTTCTGTTACCAGTACAGACTTACAACACTTAACACCAACAGCCATGTAACCCCATAGTGGAGCATGGAAAAAAATATGACTTGCATATGCCTTACTGAACTTTGTAAAGGAGTTCCAGTGTTTATGATTTATTCAGTAAGTTGTTCTCCAAGTAGTGTAATCTGTCCTCTATGCACCACTGAATTGTGTCTGGAAGCAGTACTGGGAGTCAGACTGAAATTCAGTGTGTGTACATTCATCAGCTCACTTGGAACACTTGGGAGTTTTTGAGTAGTGAATTCAGTGATCCATAAGCAAAAAATGGATGAGGAGGTGTTTGATGTTACTATCAAATCTAGTGCTGACTTCAGTACCTCCCCCCATCCCATTCATCATCTTTAATCTTTGACTCGCTGTTTTTTGGAGAGAAACACTTCTTCTTTAGTAGTAGGAAGACAACTCCACATTGTGAGTCCATTTTGATTCCCAGGATTTAAAATCCAGTCTATTAATTGTTGAGGATTTTTTTAAATCAGAGGTGCTAGTGTCTATTACTGCTGCTAAATACTGCATGTGTTATGCTTTGGAGATAATTCATTGGTAGTACTGCCAGTGACTGTATCTTGCCATTTTACTTGTTATTCCACATTGCTGTCAGGATATAAGTAAAAAAGCAGATAATACAGTGCTCTGAACTTATGAAGCCAATTTTCTACTTTTTTTTTTTTTTTCCCTGGATAACTGATCTAATTTTGTACTTCATTGTTTTCTGTAGCCTGGAAGGAGATTCTAAAAATAGCTAATGGAAATTCATACCTAACATTTAATGATCTCAGCTTCACTGTCTTTTAACAATGTTATTTAGTAATGCTGATAAAAATAATCCCTGCCATTCAAAACAGCCAGAAGGGTTGTTGATACACTCTGTAGTGTATCATTACAAGGGTTAGCAGCTGACATGTTGCAATAAAAATTTTGCAGGCCTGAATTATTCCGGCAAAGAGTCCTTGAGTTAAATGCTTCTGATGAGCGTGGAATTCAAGTGATTCGGGAGAAAGTGAAGGCTTTTGCTCAGCTCACTGCATCTGGAAGCCGTTCAGAGTAAGTGCTGGATCAAACCCCTCCTGCTTTGGACAAAGCATGTGGTTGTTTTTGTTTCCAGTATAAATGATGGGTCAGCAATGCCCAAAAGTTGGCAACACACAGGGCTTTGGCTGAGCTTTGACCTCGTGGAATTTCGTGCTGGGGGGTTTGAATATCCGGGAGGATCTTTTGCTGGTGCTGTTAGCATTGGAGGCAGACAGGGAAAATCCTGTAAGACCAAGACTTCAGGGTTTGGTCACACATTGTTGTCTTTGCAGATGTTTGGCTACCATAGAAAGACCTCCTTGCATAAATCATGGTGGAAGTTACTCCCCTAGTACCTCTAGTGGAGCATCTCACACGAGATGGGTTTAGTCTGTAAGATGCTGAAAGGATTCTGGCATCAGGTGGGGAGAAACCCTGTGCAGGTCAAGCCATGTGTATGGACTGTGGAAAGTAGCAGGAAGAAACTGCAGTGCCGGGACTGTCTGGCAAAAAAATGGTCTTGTGTACTGAAATCAGTCTGTTGCAGTGTTCTTTGGAGTTCAGGGAATCAGGAAGCCTGTAAAAAGAAGAGCTACATTAGGTGTTTAAAAGAAGAAACAGCAAGGGTATGTGTTTTAGAGGAGTTTTGCAGCATTCAAGTGTTTGGTTTTTTTTCCTTGTTCTGTACATTGCATGTCTCCTGGATAACAGGTTTCTTCTTACTTTTCAGTGGTAAAATGTGTCCTCCTTTTAAAATTGTGATCCTGGATGAAGCAGACTCGATGACTTCAGCAGCCCAGGCAGCTTTAAGACGCACCATGGAAAAGGAATCTAAAACAACACGTTTCTGCCTTATTTGTAACTACATCAGCAGGTACATGTGGGATTTTTTGCTTATTTGGACTTGTTGCCTGTTCTGTAGTCTCTTCTTATTTTTTCCCACTAAGAGGTTGATATCAGGTTTTCAGTTAATAGAGATGTAGCTACGTGAATGCAAGACTGAAACTATATTTAGATTTCAACTTTTATTTTTTTACAGTATTGCAGTTTTAAGGTTATTTAAAACCTTTTCCCACCTTAATAGCTTTGTCTGTCTGAACTGGACCCACAGGTTGATTTACCAAACACTTACGTTCCTTTCTTTCAGAATAATTGAACCTTTAACATCTCGATGCTCCAAATTCCGCTTCAAGCCTCTGTCGGACAGTGTCCAACAGCAGCGGCTGCTGGAGGTTTCTGAGAAGGAGCACGTGAAAATCAGCAATGAGGTAACTTCGTGGCTGCCATGTAGTTTTATTGCTTAATCCAGTGCATGGCAGTGGAAGAGGCCAAGTTAACATACTTTTGCAGACTGCTCAACTGTACGAAATGCAATGCATAAACTCACTTAGGTATTATTCTCCTTATGTAGACGAGATGAATTTTAAGAGTCGTTGTAAAAGCAGAGAAGTGTCCAGCAGAGAAGACTGAAGCTCAACTGGAGGGCTTTTTGTTCTCTGCTGAGTGCACTGGCATTAAACTGTGCTTCATTCTGAAACTGCCAGCACACATTTGTGTTAGCAGAAAGGTTGCTTTGTGAGTTGTGTATTGAGCCTTGCTCTGAAAATCTGCTTTGGGCGCTACTTGATGTTTTAAAATAACTGTGTTAAAAAAGTGTGCTGGCTCTTAATTAACAGTGAACATATAATTTAGTATTTTCTGACATTGTTTTTCAGGCAGTGTCATACCTTGTGAAAGTGTCAGAAGGGGATTTAAGAAAAGCAATTACTTTCCTTCAAAGTGCCACTCGCCTAATGGGTGGGAAGGAGATCACAGAGAAGATAGTCACTGAAATTGCTGGGGTAAGCTGTGCTTTGCAGTTTCTCCTGTAATTACTCTGACAATCATTTTGTTACCCTTATCTACTGTTGCTTCAAGTTTGATTAAAAAATTTTTTGATACCCACTAGTGTTGCAGTATGGTACCAATAGAGTATCCACCAGAATTTTAAAGACTGCCTGATTCTGTGCACTTATTACATAGCAAGTTTCTAGCAACTTCTTCTGTAAATCATGGCAAACTGTAAAATAGTCTTATAATTCAAACTGAAGTTGAAATACTCTGCCCATAAATGCAAAATGTATTGCCTTCTGTGGAACAGTAGGTTAGAACATTTTTTGGTTCTTTTATATATATGTGTGTGTCTGTATAAGTATAGATCATTGAAAATATGGTTTGGAAGCCCCAAAGGGGAATGACTTTCAGTAGCAGCTCATTTACAACTTAAATGTTCACAGTGACAGTGTCTCTTCAAGGATCTGTGTAGATCCTGCTTTTTAACAAAACAGCAGTGATTTATTCTAGAATGACACAGATAATACTGACAGGGACAGGAGAAACCTGGGAGGAAATGCATTTAGTAAAACATGTGTGAAGGTGTTCCTATAGCAACAAAACACTTACCCCCTGAAGCAAGAAATGTGAGATTAGGAGTTGAGGAGCTGAAAAATAAATGGGCTTTAATGATGGATGCATTTCCCTTGAAGGTGCTGCCATCACAGGTAATTGTAAGGGCTGGGAGGTTTTCAGTTTAATGGAACCAGAGGCAATTGCTTCTGTGCAGTGTTTTATGGAACAATTTTAAGCCATTTTCTCAGTGAAGTCATTGTTCAGTTTTGTGTATCTAGCTGTAAAACAGAGCTGATACCTGAGCAGATATCAGATATCTGAAACCTGGCAGAAGTTGACTGTAATGATAGGAAAGAGAAGCATGAAATTCTATTATTGAATGAGTCATGCTTGTTTAAACCAAAGGAACCCAACTTTACATCTTCATAAAAACTTGAAGTTCTTGGTCATACATAACTTCTGTGACCCTGGAGTGACCTGAATAAAGAAGCTTTGAAACCAAACTGTCCAGACACTCAACTGACAAGAATGACAATAAGTAGAGGGGAAAATGGGCAGCTCTTCCCTGCACAGAGCGAAATAATGGCATCTGTCAACCTGTTTTCTTCTAATTTATTGTCTGATTTTAGTGCATCACACTTTTTTTGGACGTCCCTGGTGTGTCTTTGGAAATAAAACTGATTTGCTGTGTTGTTTTAGTGTAGAATGGCACAGAAAGCATTGGCTGATCTAAATGTTGAAGTATGTCCTCCTCTTAGTGTCCTGAATAAGCAGTTGTGTGTTGGATTTATGAAGGTGACTTTGATAGTTCACTGTCATTATGGTTTTTGTTTTAGTATCACCACTATAGGACAAATATTACAGCCTAGCTTTCACTTTTAAAATTTAGTGGGTCTGTCATATACTTGCTTGAAGTAGTTGGATGTGTTAGAGGAATGAAATGCTGAAATGGCCTCTGCCATGAGCAGTTTGTGTCTGTTACTGTAAGCATCAACTTCAATTTTAAGTTTACAAAGTAGAAATTAAGAAATGTCACTTCTTGTTACAGGTCATCCCTAAAGAGACAATTGATGAACTGCTGTTGGGTTGCCAGAGTGGTTCCTTTGAGAAACTGGAAACACTGGCAAAGGTAAAGTCTTCTTAGTGCTCCAGCCTGAATATTTTCCTCAGTCCCCTTGAATCCTTTGTTGCTGGGCTGCAGCAGAAGAAAATTGGCCTCAATCAGTTTGGAAGCACGTTTTGGGAAGTGTCTTTTACCAGTTAGGGCTCCAGGCTTTCCCTTCTGAGGAAGAGCTGTCAAAGCTGCAAATAAACTTCCCTCCCAGTGGGACTCTGGTTTTCTCCTGAGTTAAACTGGTGGCATGTGGAGCTGTTGGGCTGAATTAGGCAGAGGAGGATTTCTGAGGGATGCTTGGCTCAGGCCTTTAGAACTGTCTCTTCAGAGGACTGGAGTAGTCCATGGACTGGTCACGTTCTTCATTACTCAGAAGCTGTGTTAGATGAGAATTATCTGAATAAAGCTGTAATAACTCTTCATTTTTAAAATATTTCATGGTAATCTTATGGTGCACTGGTGATTAAGTTTGTAAGACAAATTGCAGTGACTTAAAATAGACCTTGCTGGAGGAAGCACAAGCTACTGTTTCATAGAGGTGGGGTTATTTTCTTTAATACAGAATTTTTCAGAATAATGGGACATTCCAGATCTGAAGAGTTTAAAGCAGGCTCAGTCAGTCTTGAATTGGGTTTTAACTCAAGGACTTGTCCCTGGCAGGGGGCCAGCCACAGTACCATTGCCCCTTCCAGTGAAATGTTCCATGGCTTTATGAAAAGAGTCAGTTTGATCAGCCTCCTGCTTTTTGCTTGGCTGAGCCTCATTGGATGGTCTTGGCAGGACCTTTGGTTTCAAGTCTGGATTTATTCTCTAAACTTGCAGCAGATCTTAAAATTGTTGTGGAAGGCTTTGTGCAGGTGTCCCTGTCTTACACTTTCACATTTACTTATGTGGTGTCTGAAACTGTGTTGATTTAAGAGGTGATGATATGGATTATCCCGACCTTCAGGGCTGGCACAGTCTTTTATCAAGCTGTGATCTGATCTAATCTAATGGAGTGCTTTGGAAATGTTCTCCACTTGCCAGAGTAGGTGCTTTGTGGTGGGTGGCACAATTGGACACACAGTTCTGTAAAGCATGGGAGTGGATTTAGCTGTACAGAAGAATAAGGTTGCACCAAATCTTTTTCTATTTTCATAAACTTCTTCCTTCCTTAATGGCTTCATTGACCACTGTATTTGTTGGTTTTGTAACTGGGCACTACTGCTTTTTTTTAAAAAAGCTATCTTTAGTTACCATGGTTTTTATTTCAGTAAAAGAGCATTGGCTTTACAGATCTCTGTATGCCTGAGACTAACAACTACCAGATGAAGAAAATAAATCAAAGTAGGTGGCACTTTAAAATGGGAAGGCTGTGAAGCTGCCACATGATGCTGTGGATGCCAGGCTTTCCTAATTTTAGAATAAGATTGGACAGGTTCAGTGGAGGTTGTTAAATGTTTAAGATGTCTCACAAAATCCACGAGATGTGAATTGTCAGAAGCTGGAAGAACATTTGGACAGAATTACTGCTCTGTGCCTGCCTGCCTTGTGCAGCCTCTCCTGGGTGCTCACTTGGGGACCCTGTCAGGCAGATGCAGGGCAGGGCTGTGCACAAGCTACTGAAGTGTCCTCCAAAACACAGAAGTTCCGTCCTAAATTTCAGCACAGTCTTTCAGTTCAGATAGAATTTTTCAGATTGGGTTTCCAGTTGAATTGCCTCCATTTTCCTCTCTCCCTGGCACAGAATCTCATCAATGAGGGGTTTGCTGTTGCTCAGCTTGTAAACCAGCTGCACGACACGGTGGTGGAGAGCGAAGATCTCAGTGACAAGCAGAAATCTGTCATAGTGGAGAAACTTGCGGTGAGTCTGTAGCTTCAGTCAAAAAACCCAAACCACGTTAATCTTCACTGATTAATTTTTGTTTGGACAGTCTCTCCCAAGAAGTACATGATCATTTTTTTTGTTCTGAGTGTTTCTTGGTAGAACCTAAATTTTTATCCTGAGAAATTTCATGAGAAGGAATTGAAACCCAATTAAGTGAATTACTGTTCATATTATGTTGTGGGACTCAAGCAAGAGGTTTGTGGGTTTGGTTGTTTTCGATGTAAGGTGGGAGCGAAAATTAAGACAAAATTAGGTCATCACTTAATTAGGAGCTGCAAAGTGCAAGTGTTTGTTCTGATGTGTAAAATATGCCTTTAAAAAAAATTAAAAATTCATTAACTTGCTAAATTTTGGCCAAAAAGAAGAGGCAGCAGTTGTGGAGGTTTTGCTAAATTCACTGCAGAGAGGCAGGTGGTGTTGATGCCCTGCAGGGATGCTCCTGGCAGGTCGTTTCAGAGCCAATGGCACATCTTTTTTTTTTTTGTGGAGCTGCCATGCTGTGCCCTCCTCTGGAAGATGGAGGCTGGAGAGCTCATTGTTCCCAGTTCAGTAGGAGGGGTGTGCAGTGTGTGACTGCTGAAGAAATCTGTGCCAATTCAGCAAACAGCTGCCAAACTTCACCTTGGGCTTCTCCACTGTACCCCAAAACACAGATGCCACGAGCACCATTTTCAGAGTTTTACCTCCTCTGTTCTGTCTGCAGGAAGTGGACAAATGCCTGGCAGATGGTGCTGATGAATTCTTGCAGCTGATGAGTCTCTGTGCCCTAGTGATGCAGCAGCTCACACAGAACACCTGACTCCTCCAGCGGCCCTTTGTTCCAGGGGTGGCTGTGGCTCTGAGGCCAGGGACCCATGAACTTTTGTACTGTTTTTTTGCAATAAAAGGACTGCTCAGCAGTTGGAAAAGCTCATGTTGGAGTATTTGATTCATTTTTTTTAAAACTCAGTTAAAGAGCAGGGGGTCAGTAATGCTTCTGTGTTGCACTTACAGAAAGTTAAAGTCATCAAAAATGTGCATAGACTGAACACATAATCAACTGCAAGCAGAGAAAGGAAGGAGTTAATCACAGCAACCCCTCTTGGTTTTGAATGAATTGACTTAGCAAAATGATCACATCCCCACTGCACTTCAGACTGAACCCATGTCCTGAAGGAGCACATCCCCTGCCACCTCTATCTTGTATCTGATCGTTTAATGTTAAACGTCACACAATAGTTTTCTAGTAAGCATATTGCAAGTTTTACTTCACTCAAGCTACCTAAGAAAAATTGTGAAGGGCAGGTTATCTTCTAAAGACATTACAGATCTTGCCTGAGCATCACTGTTCTTGCTCACAACCCATTTTAAAGCTGACCTGGATGAAGAACACAGCTCTGGGGGGGTCAAGCAGCTTTGGGACGTTTCCCTTCAGAGATGCTTTGAACATCCGTCCTACCGTCCTGAGTGCAGTTAAAAAAAGTGCCCTTGTACAGGAATGAAGCAAAAATGCTGCAGTGCAGGGAGTTTTATCACCCAGCCCCAATTATTAGGGGAGCCATTTTTTACACTGATGAAAGAGTTGTCTCAGTGTAAGGACTCTGTCCAGCACCCCTGAGCTGTGTCACACAGGGACAGCCTCTGGCACTTGGAGCTCACCCAGTACTAGTCCAGAAACACCCCTGCAGTTAATGACAAAGCCTGAGGGGGGCTGGGCACAAGCACAAAGCTCCCTGCTGGGCCCTGTCATCTTCAGCTCCCAACCTGTGACAGCCCAGGCTGCTGGCACCCTTCTAATAAGACCCCTCTACCCAAGAAGCAACTATTTACAATTTAAGTGAATATAGAAGTATTTTATTGAACATTCAAACTTCATTAAGACATGTGCAATATGGCAAATTTTACTGGGTTTAACCCTAACTAAGACAATAGTATGATTGCTTGCTTGCTGGGGCTTAGCAACAGGGTCCAAATCACACTTACCACTAATTAAATACTTTATTGAATAAATACATATGAAACAAAAATGCATTTTAATGCTCTTATAAAAGTTTAGAGATTTTGAAAGGCCTTTCCAATTTAATCTGAGGTGTAAGTACATACAATAAAGGAAGGTAGGCTAGTTTAACATAATTGGCTGACTTTATACAGCACTTATATCTTTTAGTCCATAAGTAAATTATTAAATGATAAAGAACATCTAATACAACCACTTCTATGGAACTAGGAAATAAATTTCTAATAAAGAAAAAATTTACAGACCCCATGACTTTCCACCCAACCCCAACAGTCTAACCCTAAAGTGGACAAAGCCAATGGCTTTCCCCACAAGAGCTCACGACACAAAGTCGCTTCTCTTATCAAAAATCTGTATTTCTGATCCGTAATGAGCATTGAGACAAGATTCAATGTATCCCCAAAGAAAGAAGCACAATGCGCGTTGTGAATCGCCTATTCAGCAACAGCGAGCACTGGATTCACAACCACCTCATCCCGGGGACTAAATGAGATCAGCCACATTCATCGGCATCTCCTCCACTGTAGTATTGTAGAAAGTCTCAATGTCTCGCAGGATCCTCTTGTCCTCTTCAGTGACAAAATTGATAGCCACACCTTTTCTGCCAAACCGGCCACCCCGACCAATTCTGCACAAAAAAAAAAGCACATTTACACCCAAGTTAACCACTCCGATCTGCTTTACACGTCTGCAAGATCCACTCACAAACTGCTGCTCTTATCTGCCACTGGCCAGCCTAGGCTGCCTTTACAGGACCAGCTGCCACCAAAGTCACCTCTGGTCAGGAAAAACCAGCAGCTGGTGCCAGCAGCATAGCAGAAGGTCCATCCCATGGTGGCAGCAGGGCAGACACGGTTACTCTTTGGCTGCAAAGTAAGATCTTTATTTAAAGGTTGGTGCTGCTGTGTGAGGTCCTGGGTCAGTCTCCCTCCCCTCTGCTCAACTGCACACCCACCCCTCATGCATCCAATCCCAAGCACAGGGCACACAAGACAGGCTGTTGTTGAACAATCGGACTGTTACTAAATCCAATTACATCCAGTAACATAGAACAGCACACTGAATTTCAGAATTTTAGTTCAACCTGTTTCCAGTGGGAAAACTTAGGGTTTGTTGGTTTTCTTAAAAAGCAAAATCCAAGGCCAACATTTTTGTGTAAGCCATGTTGGTCACTAACACATCAGTGAGTACTGTTTAGTTACACCCACCATCAGCTCTACCTTCCTACAGACTGCACAGTAGAGCACTTTGCCAGCAAGAGCTTAACACACAGAAATGGCTCACAAAACTTAGGGGTAATCATGACAAAAAAAATAAATATATACCAACTCGCTCTTTATTCAAACTGTGCCGCTTACGAATCCACGTCCTAAATTACGTCAGCGCCGTTTCTGAGCACCATCTTGTGTCATCAACTGCTGCTATCGACTCCTGTATTTTTTTACATCAAGTAACAAAGCACAGTTTACTTAATTTAGGGACAGTCACTAGAAGCAGTTAACTAAACCTAGGGGAGCAGACTGCTACCAGAAGACACACCACAGAGGAAAGAATCCCACTGAGGAGCCACCAAGAGCAAACATGGCACACAGAACATGAACACAGCTGGGCCTCCACAAGTGAAGGCAGCCCTACACAACTCGCTTGCTAGGAGTAGTAAGGTCTGCCTGGTTCCTGAGCAGGATCAGCCAGGACCCCAAATTAAGCTGATAATGCTGTCAATGATGTGCAAGCAACAGCTTTGCCATCACTCATCACAGCCTACGTGACAAAAGGCAGTTCAGTAGCTGGCATTTTTCCCACATCTCTCAAGAATGGTCAGCCATCACCAAACCTCTTACACATCTAAGTTTTCCCACTGCTTTGTTTTGTTGTCCAAAGTCCTGCTCCTTCCTTGTTTCAGAACCACAGCTGTGCAATGCAGGGCTTTTCTAAAGCCCATCCACAATTGTTTTTATTCCCTGCTGGCTTTTCGAGCAGTTACTGTATGCATGGATAAGTAACACCTCCTGTTTTTGGCAAGGACTACAGGGAAGAACAGGCGAGGGTCTGTGCCTTTGCTGTGACATTCAGCAGAGCACACACACCGGTGGGCAGAGCCACTGACCTGTGAATGTAGTTCTCACGATTGGTCGGCAGGTCATAATTGATAACCAGAGACACTTGCTGCACATCAATGCCACGAGCCTGGAAAGCAACACAGAGCCATTATTGGAAGTCACAAGCTCCTTAAAAAGGTATCTATCCCTCTTTTTTTTTTTGTCAGCCACATTGTTAGTTATGAACTGCAACTGTGCAGTCCACAGTGGAGTCGTGGTCTTTGCTGTTCCAAAAGGCTCCCGATAGTTCAGGCTACAAGAGCCATCACTGACTTACGAAGCTTTTGGGCACCAGGTTGTAACAAGAACACTTTCAGTGAAAAAAGTGAAAAGGTTAACACTCACCAGCAAGTCAGTGGTGATCAGGACACGGCTTGACCCTGATCTGAACTCTCTCATGATAACATCTCGTTCCTTCTGGTCCATGTCACCATGCTGGAGAATTTAAAAAACAGTTGCAGTCAGTACAGTTCCAGTGCTCCAAACTGGAACAGATTTTAAGAAACAGCCATGTGTGTGAAACCCAGCGTCCCTACCTGCTGTGGGAACGAAGCAGGTAGGGATAGAAAGGAAGCACTTTACTTTCAGCAGGGGGAACGATAATACAGCACTGCACAGCTATATTATAACTTTCCTGCTTCTCATTTTAATACCCCTCATTACCATTTCCTTCCCAGTACATACAGGACATTTCAGAAGTGATGGGAAGTATCAATTCCTACCAGAGCTGAGACTGTGAAGTCCCTGGCGTGCATTTTCTCTGTAAGCCAGTCTACTTTTCTCCTTGTATTCAGGAAAATAACAGCCTGTGTAATGGTCAGTGTCTCATACAGATCACAGAGAGTATCCAGCTTCCACTCCTGAAGAGAAACAAGATAAGGAAATGCATCATGCCATATACAGCTCATACATAAGAGCCTCAAAAAAGGTATAAACTCCAATTCAACAACTAATGAAGCATCCTCTCACACACAGTATTTAGTACGATCTGGAAAGTTGCAACAAGACATTAAGTTTTTGTATCAACTGTTGCACCAAATCTTAAGACATAGGACACTGGACATTAAGAAAGAGGTCCGCCCTAGTCTTTTCGATCAAGTGCTGAGTTTTTCTTCTTCTTGCATGTACTCTACTAGCATTATTGCAGAAACCAAAGCTCAGCCTTGATTTCTGCAATTTTAGTACAGTGCTTTAACAAGAAGGTAAGAGATAGCAAGCCCTCCTGTCAGAAAAAGTACAGCTGATACCAACCTCTCTCTCCACATTAATGTAGAACTGCTTGATACCCTCCAGAGTCAGTTCTTCCTTCTTTACCAAGATACGGATGGGATCTCTCATGAACTTTTTGGTCACTTCCAACACATCCATTGGCATTGTAGCTGACAGCAGCACAACCTGGAACACATTACTCTGTGTTAGCACATACCCAGGACACCAATTTGTATAATTCAGTTCTCAGCCACACTATTATCAAATCTGCATCCATCAATTTAACCACGTAAAAGCTTTTTACCTGGATGTTTGTGCTAAGTTTTTGAAAGATCTCATAAATTTGATCCTTAAATCCACGGCTCAACATTTCATCAGCTTCATCCAGAACAAACATTTTGATCCATTTAGGTGCTATTGGAACAAAACAAAATAGCATCTCATGAAGTTTCAGAAACACACCAAGTCCCTTCTGAATATCATTCTCCTTTAGCACTACACTTTCCAGCAAAAGCTCTTCCAGGGTATGAGATTTACACTGGAGATTTGTTTAAGAGCACAACTGAATCGATACTTACAAAGGTAGCGCCTGTTCAACATGTCAAACACGCGCCCTGGAGTTCCAACCACGATGTGTGGAGCCTCAGCCTGGAGTTTCTGCATTTCATTGCGCACATTTGTGCCACCAATACAAGCGTGGCATGTTGCTCCCATGTAGTCTCCAAGGGCCAGGATTACCTTCTGAATCTAAAATAGAACCGTCCATTAGTAGTTCCTGGTACAATAAAGAGTAAGCCCCATCATCACTGGCATTTGAGGACTTTGGAAGCCAGGACAGCAAATTAGGACTACACAGCTCTTGGGAGAGACTGCTGCTAAAATGACCTTGCCCAACTGCACATTATTCAAGTTGTTCACTATTAACCTTGAGTCAGAGGGGCACTTTAAGTTACATTTTTGTCCTTACAAGTTGAACTTGCTGGAAGAGTGACTACCATGAATCAATTACTAAGCTGAAGGCAGGGCCTCCCAAAGTGAGCTCAAGCTCTCACTGCTCAGGCCTGCATTAAGCACTTGTACTCTTTTGTGAGCTGTCTGCAAGTGCCCCGCAGTGTGCCAGGCTTTAAACCAACTCTCACCTCACCAAAGGCTTCAGAGTAGAACAAAGGCTTAACCTTCTGAGCAGAGGCTCTTGTCCCACCAAATTTTTTCATTATTTTCTGATTTAGTCGTGTTTAGCTTTGCTTTGAGGAAGATTTGTCACTACAGCACTGACATTTTAGCATTTTCTACTTAAAAATTATGTTTTCTGTTTTAACATTTCAGGACCCCACATTACACATACATTCACCCTAAAAATTTAGGTATCCTGTAAGTTTTGTTAAGAGACACTCACTTAAGCTTAACAATACCAAGCTCTGAAGGTCAAGCAGACATGCAATTACATTGTCAAGAAAACATACAAAGATATAAGAACATTTAGGTGACCACATGTGCACTGCAGTTTTCATGTTGCACAACTGCACTCAGGTTCAAATAGCTTCCAAAAAAGTAAATTTTGTTTCCACTCAGAACACTGTGCTTTCGAGCTGGTTTTCTGCTAGAGATGCTGCCACATCTTAACCACATCCAGCACAGAAGGTGGCTCCTGCATGACCCAGCACACCCTCCACGGGCATCAGTTCAGCTTTTTAAACAGGCAGAGAACTTGTGGGACAGAAGCCAGTTTGTATCCCCCATTACTTCACACCAAAAGGGTTCTGAATGGGTATTAATTACAGCCCCTTGAGAAGTCTGTTTGTTGTCTCACAGTTGTGAAACCTGAAACCTATGCAACACACAAGCATTTATTTTTTTTAAACTACACTATCAATACCTGTTGAGCCAGTTCTCTGGTAGGGGCCAATACTAGTGCCTGGGACTCCTTGAGATCAATCTCCAACTGCTGCAGGATGGAAATAGCAAATGTGGCTGTCTTGCCAGTACCTGACTGAGCTTGAGCAATCACATCATACCCTAAAAAAAGTAGGATACACATTTACTGCTCCCAGAGGTCATTCATGGTTTTTAGTTTTATTTAATTGCCTTTGAATCAAGTGATCAGTACTACAAAGTTCTCTCCATTTCAGGTCAGTCCCGAAAGATGGTGTACCATCATATCACTTTTTTTATTTAAGATTACAGATAAGTATCACTGCACACTAATTAAGCAATGTATGCATTTTACAACACTTTCCTAAATATTCCACGTCGATAACAAATGAATTGCCTGCATACCTTTGATGCATGGAATGATAGCTCTCTGCTGAATAGCTGAAGGCTTCTCAAAACCATAAGCATAAATGCCCCTTAGAAGGGATTCTTTTAAATTCATATCATCAAAATTGTCAACAATCTCATTCCAATTGCTCTGTAATGAAAAAGAAAAATAGTAAATAGTAAACACAATACCCATCTCCACCAGCGAATAAATTCTCAGGTCGGTTCACAAGTGCTCACCTCGATGACACCATCGGGCTCCATTCCCTCTGGGCCGCCATGGTCTCTGCCATTGAACAGAACATGCCGTTAGTGCAGGAGCAACCAGCGCCCGGGAGCGCGCGCCGGCACCTCGCCTGCCAGCGCCGCGGGACCCGTGACGGATCGTTCCAGCAGGTGCTCTGGGATTTTGCCAATGGGCGCACTCCCGCCCTCCCTTCCCCCTCCCGGGGCCGGTTCCCGGCGCGGCGGGGAATGGGCGCGCGCTCCCGCGGCGGCGCGCGGGGGAAGGAGGGGGGGAAGGGGCGGGCGCGCTCCCGGCGCCGCTGCGGATCCCCCCGCCCCGCCCCGCCGGGGAACTCTCGCGAGAGCTCCACCCCTGGGATTGCGCAAACCGGGCGCTGCGGGCGGACGGCGCCGGGCGATGGCCCGGGGGGAGGGGGGGGACTACACCGCCAAAATGCAATGGTCTCGCCCCCAGAACGGCCCCACAACCCGTAGAGAACCAACAGCGCGGGGGGAGGAATAGAGTGTCAAGGAAAAATAATCCTCAGAGAAGCGTTAAAACATTTCAGCCACAACTCAGCTGTCTAGGGTTTTAATTTTTTAAAAAAATTTGCTTTCAGGCGCAAGAGGATGGCTTAAAAAAAAGACAATAAAGAAAAGCGAGCTCTGAGAAATACAGCTAACCCGCCGCTGACTCGCGAGCAAGGGGAGTGCCGGGACAGAAACGTCTAGAACGGGAGGGGCCGGGGCGCAGGGCTGAGCGACCGCAGTGCCGGCCTCCCCTCAGCACGCCCTGGCGCCCACATCCACCCCCCTCCGCCTCTCCCCGGCCGCCTCCGCACAACCCACGGAGCCCCCGAAGGAGGAAAGGGCCCGGGCCCCCCGCCATACCTGCTATAATCCGCGGAGCCCCCTGACATGTTCCGATCACCAGCTCTGTCCTCAACTGAAAAGGCAAGCGCTCCGCGGCGCCCGCCTTATATACCCGCCCCGCCGCCGGACTCGTTGCGCCCCGCTCTGCGCATGGATATACACCGCATGCCACAGGCGGAAAAGCACGAATTCCCCCGGAATGAGCCTCCTTTACCAAGGGATTCCCGTCACGCGACCGTTTGGGTTACTCCGAAGGTCGTGCCTGAGCCTCTAGGGGCCAATAGGTCAGGGGGAGCATGGAACTCCTTTTTCTCTCGGAGCGCGGAAGGATATTGCACCATTGACTGCGTGACGGCGCTTCACTTCTTCCTCCCTCCCTCCCTGCTACCCCCCCACCGCGCGCACGGGGTTTCCTAGCCCGGCCCTGCTGCAGCGCGGGGCGGGAAGGGGCAATGGCGGCTGGGTCTGTCTGGGTGCGGGGACACTGGCTGGCCCTGCAGCGCCTTGTCCTGGCCATATTTCACCCGCCGTGTCTGGTTTTTTTTTAAAGCCCCGGAGTAAGGGGATGACAGAGGAGTGAAAAGAGCAGCGTCCTCGGGCGGGGGGAGGTGGCTGCGCTCCAGGGGCGCAGGTTCGCCCCACACACCGAAATGGCTCCCGCCGCCTCCTCCTCCCTGACAGGCGAAACAACCCCGGTCGCTTCCCCCCCCCTTCTGCGGCCGGGGCTGGGGTGGTGGTGAGGGACCAGCGCTGGGAGCGCACGGAGGGGCCATGAGGCGATGGGGGGAAGATGGAGGCGCCTGTGAGGGCTCCCCCCACCCCCGCCCCGCTCTGCCCCGGCGGTGCCGGCCCGCGGGCCCGGGTCTGAATCCTGCAGGCTCGTCCCGGGGCGCTGAGGGTGCATCAGTGCCGAAGGGGATGAAGGCATATTTGGGGAGTATTTCTAGGAGACGGGCTGGATGTTCCTTGGGGCGCTGCCGAAAGCGCAGTGCTGTGATACACTGCAGGTCGCAGTACAGCGATGTTCACAAAAAAAGCCTGTCAAGACTGATTTAAAGGTTAGTGCAGTTCAATATAAAGCAGTAAACGAAATGTTACTGGGCAAACCGATTCAGTGATCACGCCCAATGCTTTCATAGTGTGGTAGGAAAAAATATCGATCTAGTGCTCTTAGGTTTCACAGTAATCTTCATCTGTATTTAATATGTGGGCAAATATTGTAAATTGTAAGCAATAATTTTTTGCCAACTTTAATGGGTTTATGTGTCTCACTTTTCAAACCTGTTTCCATAGTGATTATATATGAACAAATGGAGGCAGTGCTTGAAAAACTCGACCCTTGTCTAGAATATTGTAAATTGTCTAGAACTATCTAGAATATCCATAAAGGGAGTCTCTCAAAGACTATATGTACATTTATTCTTCCTATGCTAACATCTGCTAGGGCAGTATTATCTGTAGAAATAATGCAGCATTTACCAATATCCCAGCAAGATTATATAAATGCAGCTCCGCTTGTGACCCACCCTAATGGTCTCAAGTTTTGTTTCACCCATGCTGGGTAAAAAATATTGAGAGTATCTTGTGTTTGCAGTTCAGACAGTCATTCAACAATAGCCAGAGGCTTTTAAAATAAACGATGACAGTTTGTGTGGACTCATAAACCTCTGGTTGTAAAAGAAACAGGATGGACTGAAGAAAGAACATGAACGCATGACTGGCCCGGCTACATTTCCCACTAAGATGGCTTTGAGTCTAAATGGAGAAATAAAACCACTGAATATTTGTTAAGGATCTTGAATTTTTATTAAGAAAGCTGTTGAATATATATTTTTTTTTAATTTAACTATTGCATTTGAGTCTTAAAGTCTTTGCAAACCTGAGTGGAAAAGACTTCTGGACCTGAGGGAATTTCAGGAAGGTAAGTTATCATTCTTCACAGACTTGAATTGGCATCTCAGAAACAAGTATCTACTTTATCTTTTCCTATAATGAAATTAGTGTAATTTCAGATTATCCATGTATCAGATCACTTTGAGAATTCAGTTTTGACAACTGTTTTTAACTAACAAGGCTTTCCTGGCTTTCATAAAGGAGAAATTGTTCCCATTGCTCTAGCTTGCTGCAAGTCTTGTTTTATTCTGCTTGACCAAACTTCATCCTGTTAAAAAAAAAATCAACTCAGAAAATGTTTTTTTTTACTGTTAACTTCAATCAAGGGATAATTTTATAAATTTATGTTGTTGTTTACTGTCTAAAATAATGGGGAGTCTCTCAGTCAGATGCCAAGATTTCTTGGCATTAGGCAACTACGGAGCCAAGCAGTGCTGCCTGCCCTCCCAGCTCTTGACCATTGAGCTTTGTAGAGAAGCTGGAGACTTTTGTGTCTCTGAGGGGTTTGTTCATCTCTGATTTACCTGATGCTTGGGTATAAAGAAAAGCCTGTTGAGTTTATTGGTATCTCCTGTCATGTGGTCGTGGCAGAGTTTGGCAGAGTTTGAGGAATCGAATTATTGGCCTCGTTATTTGCTCTGGTTCGTGGTTGCTTTAATGCAGTGACAGTACTTGGTCTGGTGGCCCCTTGGCAGACACTCTTTTTGCCTTGAGTGTTGTATGACTGGAGCAATGAAATTATGATTTAAGAAACAAATCATGAGTTCCCATGTAAAAGAGATTTATTCACATAGATGTTTCACACCAAGGCCTGTGAGGAACAGAACCCAGTGCTTCCTGCAGTGGAAATCATTGACTTGTTTCACCAAATGAAAAGAGGAAAGAAATTTTTTTCAATAACTTTGGATAAGCAAATAGTTGGAAATGCAGAATCAGTCCTCTCTTTTTGTGAAACAAGATAGCAGAAATCCAGGATTGTTTATCCCAGCAGTGACCCCTAACTGTACTACAGGAAAAAATGTCCACATTTTACACCCTTTAAAACCTTTGCACAGTGTTTGAGAAATGTCTCTTTGGTTACCGTAGGGCAAGCAGCCATTTCATGTGATTTCACATCTCACTTGTGTATTTTTAGGCCAATGTTAGCCGTGCTCTGCCTGCAATTATTTGTGTTCTGAACATGAAGCATCACAGTGAAGAGGTACCGAAAGGTCAGATTTTGTCACTGACAAAGATCTTGGAATTACACTGGAATTTCTTACGGTCCCCTGGCTTTAGATCTGATTAAGCTTTCTAGAGCAGCCTCAACTGAAAACTTATTCCTCAAGGATCAGGTTCTTGTTTTCATCAGGCAGAAGAGATACCAAGAAGACACTAAATAATATGTCTGTGTCCTAAAGATAGGATCCACAGCCACATATATATGTGCACCTAATATACTTCAGTAGATGTTTCCCAAAAAGACAATCCCAGTGAATCATGAGCTCTTTAGTGAGAGTGAACATAATTATACATTTATTAACAGGGGGTAACAGATGGACTAGCTGGTTTAGCAGCTGGGTTTCCAGTCATTACTCATGCAGACTGAAGTAAGGAATGATGTATCTAAAGAAAGCAGTAGGAGCTGACACCTCCTAAAACTGAGCTCCAGTTGAGTAATCCCTGCTCACCAATATTCTGGCAAGGGCTGCGGTGCAGTTTGCAGTAGGAAATCTCAGAAATCTCCTTTTAGAAATTTCATGGCATGATTTGAATGTGCTATGGAACTGTCACGTACTTCACAGGAAACCTGGAAGATCCTTGAGTTCCTCTCCTGCATTTGCAAGTGTAGTGCGACAGTGGGGACTGTGAATTATTTGATTGTCATGACTAGCAGGGCAAAGAAAGTAATGGTAACCAGACAGAGCTCGCTCAGAGTAGGTCATGTCAAGGATCAAGATGATTTGTTAGGGTGGTGTTAGCAAGAAGTCACGTTTTTCACTTCATCAGTCCCAAAGGATCCTGCCTAAACAAAAGCACTCTTCCTCAGATGTAGGAGTGCATAGGAAAGATTCTGGAAAACCTCCAGGGGAGAAAGAAAGTCCAAATTCCAGCAGTCCCATGCTTGTTATTTAAAAGTAGTCAGGGTTTCATTAATGCTAACTTATGCATTTCTATGCATTCCACTGAAATTACAATTTAAACAAACTAAACAATAAGAATTTATAAGATGCAATGTTTTTAATGGACTGAGAAAGCTGGCTTTGTATTCTGTAGTCTCTCATGTAATCTGAAATCCACTTTATGATGACCTTAGTATGCTGGGCTGCTAGGTTTGCTTTGTCATCCTTTTTTAAAATTAATTTACAACTTTGTTACGCTTTGACCGATATTTCTACTCTTTGTAACTGTAGTCAAATTTGTGTTGTGAAATCTCCACGATGTCCCCGTTGAGTGAATTAAAAGTACATCCAGACACAGGATTTCCTCTCCCAGTCAAAGTTCTGTCTCACTGAATAGTTGTGCACTAGGTCAATAAGGAACATTTTCAAATATCCTTAAATTACTTAGGTGCCAAGAACTATAGACAGACAGTGGGATTTAAGCTGCTTTAGTTGATTCAATTGTCTCACATGCTCAGTCTATTCATGATATTCAGGCTTGTGTAGAGGATGTGGGGTGGACAGGACCTTGTGCTGGCCAGCTGACTCACTTGTGTGAAATGTATGCACGGTGGTTTGTGGCTCATCCTTCCTAGTTGCTTGGAGCACAAGTCTCCACGGAGTGTTCCTGCTTCAGTTTTGCATAGTTTTGTTTCTTAGCCTAAGATCTCCCATTCCCAGTTAGATTTTTTTTTTCCTTAATGATATTGATTTGTTAAGCTGTTTAAGACTAAGTTTTTAAAAAGAAAGAGCAAAGTTGTGTGAATTTAATATTTCTGGTTATTCATCCATTAATTCATCTCCTCTTGGAGTTTGGAGCTTAAATTCAGACCTTCTTGCCTTCAGAGGTTTGAAGTTGTCTGCTATGTATTTCTTATTCTGAAATAATGAAGTTCTCTGATTTATACAGTGGGAAAGTTTTAGTAAACTGCTGCTGAAAGGAAGTGGTTAGAAGTGTTCTAGGCCTTCAGAGGAACCCAGGATTCTCAGCTCTGTCTCAGAGGGTAAAAAAAATCTTAAGAACTAAGGGAAGTGAAATACTACTGATTTTTATAGTAGGTATATTTAGTTTCATTTAGTGGCCTTTGAATTTGTGAAAAACTTCCCATTTACTTTAGTTAGCATTACACTGGGCTTCTAATAAAAAACTAGGTTTAATTTTAGAAAATCAGTATTTCATTTCTTAGAGGAAGCATGTAAATTACTGTTAATTCTTTAAAGGAGTATAAAGTAAGAAAACTATCATATGGAATCACTTATGGTGGTCTTGTAATTTTAGTAACGATTCTGGTAATGAGAAGAATGTTGGCACAATAAAATCTTAACCCAAATACTTGAAACAGAAATACACTTTTCTTTCTATGATTTTTGTAGTCATTCAATCCTCTGCATGCTATAAAACTCAATAATTACAGTTTTAGGTCTTGAATATTCTCCTTGATTGAGCAATTAGATCCTTTGTTGTAGTTTTTAAGGCTTGTAGTTGGGTCCAGGACATGAAGTCAGCTTAGCTCTGTTCTTTGTTGTGCTAAGGACTCCCAGTGTGACCACAGACATGTAATTTTAACACTAAAATTGAACAGATTATATTTATTGGAGACTTCTCATTGACTCTTATTGTAATGAGAGCTCTTTTTGCTCAAGTTTTCTCCTCTGCAAAGTGGGGTGATGGTGTTTGCCTCAGAGGTTACATGTGGGCAAATGATTGAATTGGGGGGATCAGTAATGACAGGAGGCCTAGAAATCTTTGATAGAACTTAACAAGTACTTCCAGGGTAGGGTTTGTTCTTTCTATTGAAAAAGTAAAGAAAAGCTGAGAGATGAACCAGGTGGCAGCTGCTGATAACATCCTGACACAGTAGTGGTTACATTTAGTTTTAAGTCTACTGGAAGTCTTTTGCACTGCCATGAAATAGTGCATGTCATGTATTTCTGTGAGGCAGTCTGCAAAGAATATTTTTTTCCAAACTGAAAGGTATGAGCCTGTGCATTATTTTGAAGAAAACATTTTCCCTTCTGCTATTGGTTAACCGTCCACGCACATTATTTATTCTCATGATTATTCAAGTTTGGAATCCACTGACATTACTTGAGGTTTTTAATTGCTGATTTCAGTTGTTTAATTTTTGGAACAGCCACTACAGGCAGGCCTGTACTCTCTATTTAATCTGAGTACCTTTCCTCATTGATAAAAAGGTTGAGTGCTGTGTTCTTAGAAGTAGGAAGTAATGCATGTGCACCAAGCCCAAGATGAAAACACCAAAAAAGCCAAGCAGGACTTTGATTTTTACAGGGGTAAATTCACAGGACCAGCTTGTGGTAAAAAAGTAATAATCTCATATGTATGTTGTAGATTCATGAACCTTGATAGATGCTCTGTGTCGTGACTGATGAGGGCCAGCCACTCGACTCTGTCCTTCCCCATCCAGGTCACACTTTTGGACATCAGGGCATACACACTGTGCTGTTCAGTGTGTCTGTGCAGTGCTGTGAGTTATGAGGGCCCATCTCAGATTAGTGGCAAGGTTTTATCAACTGATACAATGTTGCACATAGAATTTCACTGTGAGTGTCTCACAGCCCTTTATTGTCAGGATATTTAAAACGTGCAGCAAGAGTGAGATATCACACAAATTACTTCATTGTTCTTTAACAAAAGGTCTTTCTGTGTCCATATCCAGCCTTGCCTGTTAACTGAATCCTCTTGCTCCTTCTCTGTCAGAGCATTCTAAATTTCAAAACAGTATTTTACAGTTTATAGTTTGTTACAGCATGTAAAAGTTAACAATACAGATAAATTCTTTGTCATTAATAAAATGAGCTGTGTCAAACATATTGCCTCAAGGTAAATATTAGTTTCTACAAACTGAAAGTTTCCTACTGAGATTTACTTTTCATAAGAAAATTGAGACTATTAATTTCTGCAGGTAACTATAGCTCGGAATTGGTTTACTGATATTGGTTTAATGTGAAAATATAGATAATTAGTTTCAGCTTTGTGCCCTTCTTTCATCTGTTTGTACAATGGAAATTATCATCTGTCTTTGAAGAATCTCTTAGACTGTAAACTGTTTAAGGCTAGGATTGATGGCTTTGTGTGCTATGCTTCAGCCTGCAAAGCAGTGAGCTCTGGGTGGGGAAAAGTTAAAAAACTTAATCAAGGTAAACATTATGACTTTTGTAATAATTTTGTTTGTTTTCTTAATCTTTCTGAGATCTTTTGGGGATGAAAAATGTATCTATTCCAAGGCTTTTCTCTTTAAAAGTGTTACAGATTTATGCTCTTGTCATGGCTGGGTTTGAAATGTGTGCCCATGAAGCTGAAGTGCCAAGTGAGCTGCTGATTGTAACTGTCCTGCTCTGTTGTTTGGGACTTCTGTTTGTGCTGTGAAGCCTCTGTAGGCCAGTCCTTAGCCCCAGCTGTTTGTGCTTTAACCCATCCCAGAATGCTGTTATATATTGTTTTGTAGGCTGACTGAAATCTGCCAGATGAAGCAAAAACGAACACGTGAGGTGCTGGATAGTAGAGAATTCATTCTTTTCCCCTCAGGTTGCGCCCAGGAACAGGTGCCTGTGTTTTCCTGGGATCCACCAACACGAGCAAGCGTGGACATGGCCTAATGCATGGACAGGACAAGGTGCAGGTGATCCTGTTACTTTAGATAAGAATAATTGTGGCATCGCTCGTGCCACTCCAGAACACGCACTTTACCACAGCATGTCACAGCAATCAGCAGTGGCCAGAAACCTTTGTTCTTTACACAGCAGGAGACAGAAATGCGAGTTCATGCTGAATTGCAGGAATATATTGATTCATTTATTTCATGCATGTAATGGAAATGAATAGATTATAATTTAGTGACAGGTTTTTTTGCAATAAATAAATAAATAAAATGTGTGATTCTCTATTCAAAGTACTTTTATCTTGTGCTAGGTACTTTAGTTTAATGAAAGAGTTTCTGATAATAATTCTTCTTAGTCTTAAGGAGCTGTTTATTTGCTGTCATATTCAACATTCATTTGTAGCTCATTCTTCTGATTAATTTAAAAGTAGCAAAGGCAGGAAAATCCTAATTTCTAAGCAGGCAGATACTGTAGTACTGAGTAACCACCCAAATACTGATATTTTTTCTTTGCTTGCTTTTTTGCCCTTGTAGCTTAGCATTTCTAAATGTATTCTGACATATACTTTTCCATGGGTTACAGACTATGAATTCTTGTACACCATTACTGCTTTTATTTTAGTAGGAGTTTAACAAACAAACCACTGATTTAATTTATGTGTTAATAACAAAGACTCAGTGAAACAATGACAAATACTTTTAGTTTCAGGACTTCATTTGGATCTGATATTTTGTGTATCTTAATCTCAGAATTCTCTTTTTTCACATTTGTGTTTGAGAGAGCTTAATTGTCACAAACATGATTTTACAGTTAATTACACAAAAAGAGTTCTCTGATTTCCTTTATTATTATTCATTTGCATTGCTAACATTCAGTTCTCCTGGGAATACAACTCTGTACCCCAGGGAGCACACTTTTTACTGAAATAATTTAGGAATTGTGTTTGTTAATTTCCATCACATCAGAATTGTCTTTGCTAATTTCCTGGGCAAACAGACTGTATATCTTTATGCAGAAGGAAAGAGAGAGAAGTGAGAACTGTGAAGGGCTGCTGCCTCAGAGCTGCTGTTGCCATAGAGCTGCTAACGAGGAAAAAAACTGCAGCATGGATTTCTTGTGCTGTTGAAGGTAAGATGAGGGCACAGCAGAGACTGTAGGAGGGGGAGGGGAGGCGAGGCAGAGGGGGGGGAGAAGAGGAAGAAAGTCTGCGTCCTTGCTGTCTAAAAAAGGAAATTCAGTGTCAGTGTTCATGAGCAGAACTGCTGGTGCAGAAGAACAAAGCTCTCTCAGTTGTTTAGGGTAGCAGGAGTGATGAGCAAGCAAGCACACTCCCGTGCTTTCAGGAGGAAATACTGCAATGAAAGGAGGGAGAAGAAGAGTGACTTTTTCGTTTAGAAAATACTCACTGCTGCTTCAAGGTAGCTGCTTTTTGATACTACTTTGGCATTAACGTTGTTACCCCGGGTAAAGACATCTGTGAAAAAACTCAGTAGAGAGATAAGAAAAAGTGGTGGTAAAAAATTCAGCATAACATTGAGCCGATCGAATTCTGTTTGTATATGTTAAAATATGTCAGTTGTTGCATTCAGCAGTGCACTGCTGTGAAACCTTTCAAAATGCAAGTGAAACTGTTTTTTGTGCTTCTAAGATTGTTGGGGTATATTGATGTGTTATCCACCTTTTATCAATGATCTTTCATCTTCTGTTTTCTAAGTTCATGTCTTTTGAGTGGAAATGTATAATAAATAAATGAAAAATAAATATTAGGCACTCAAGAATACTGACTACAGAACTGACATCAGACATGCTTTATGTGGGATCTCTAATGGGGTGAGCTCTGTAGTCTAAGACTCTTCAAGATCATTGCAGAATTATATGTGAAACACTCATGCAAAAGCTGCTGCTGCTATTTCTACATCTGTCTAGTGTGTTATGTATTTTTGCTGTCCTTCACCTGCTCCTTCTCTCAGTCTTTTGGCTCTTTCTGAGGCAACTGAACCCACGTGCCCTGCACTGCAAACCTGGCACACCTGCCATGTTTGAATTGTGGGGCCTTGAAGAGAATTCAACAAACTGTGGAGGCAGCAATAACTGTCTTAGCTCTGCTGATACTCCCGTGTTGATATTGCTTAACCATCTGTTTGCTGTGTTATCGAGTGGGCTTAGATAGAACAGCCCTTTCTCACAATTTCTTGTTTTGCACTTTATCACCATTTATCAAATGGTGTTTGACTATTCTCCTGCAGTCTGTTTGCAGTTTGGGTCAGAGTGAATTTTTTTCCTGTAGCAGCCTGGTAGTTCAGCAATTCAGGCTGTAAATAGGGATTAATTTTTTTTTTTTTTTTTTTCCCCAGAATTACCATCTCTCACTGTGAAATTGTTATTCTTTGAGATCATAGAGCTTAGCTCATGCATGCCATTTCCCAGCCATGAGGGCACTGGGCAAGGTACATCAATCATGAAAACATCAGTTACCCTTTCCAAGGTATATCGTGGGGAATTGGATGTCTAAGGCTATTTTTATTAGCCAGACTCATTTTGTGATTCAGACTAGTTTTGTCAGACTCATGAGCTGCAGGCAGTTCTGCAGTCTTCAGAATCATTCTTTTTATTTACTATGGTCCCCAGTGCACTTGGGGTTGATGACATCCTGTTAAGCTTTGCATGGGTCCTTTGAGCTTAATCTGTGGCCGAGGCACCCCTTGGCAATACAGATGATTGTGATTTAGTTCAGTGTCAGCAAGGGGTTTAATCACCTGCTCCAAACAGTTGTTAGTGCCTTGCTGAGTTTGTGTTAGGACTGAGTTCCACAGAGCATTGGGTGCTACATTCCAGAAGAGATCACTCAACTTCTGCGTCAAACTAGTTTGGGTCCTTCAGAGTTGCAAGGTGACTATTCAAAGAAATATGAGTGTATAATAAACACCTCTCTGTACAGTATCTTTTAAAGAAGGAATGGATGGATCCTATGCAGACTAAAATTCAGTATAGCCTTAGTATAACTATTTAGTGGAAGGTTAATGTTGCAGTCTAAGATTTATTTAATAGTTCTTCATTGGCAAAAACAGATAGCAGAAGCACAGTGTTGCTAAATGACAGGTTATTCTCATAAATTTGCAAATGGTATGAATATTTATTGTTTCCAGTTGATGGTAGCTAATATGTATTTACAGTGAAAAAGAGCAGAGCTGCAGCAATGCTGATACAGGAATGTTTTGAGTGGAGTGCACTCACATTATAACCTTTGTATTGACACTGTTCCTGTGCCAAACTGGCGGCTTACAACAACAGATCTGTCACCTTGAGTCAAAGTTCCAGAGGTGTCTCGGTTGTCTTACAATAGAAAATTAACTTAATTGGAAGGTAAACATGGCAGAGAAGTTGTTTGTGAATCTACTGGACTGAACTCTGAAGGAAGAAGTGATCTTGTAGTTTGTGCTTGGTGTGCTTGCTTCTTCCACCTGGTTTATGTTGTGGGAGTGATCAAGAGAATAAGGAAGTATGGCAAAATATTAGCCAGAACATTCTGATCTCTGTATTTGGGCCACGAAAGAAAGCTGTTAAGCCACTAGTGCTGCTGTTGTTAATACCAGGACCTGCACCAATTCCCAAAGCACTGTAAAATATAAGAGCTACTTTGAAGGTTAATTCTGCACATAATTACCTCTTTGAGGCATTGCACTGCTCGATGTCCATCTCAGCCACTTCCAAGTAATATCAGTTTTCTACACCATAGACTTTGGCTGAGTGCTCTAAGACCTGATTTTTGAAATGCTGAGAACCCATAATGCTATTTAAGGTTAATGGGAGCACAGGCTTCTCAGCACAATTTAAAATCAGGGCTCTGCACTCAAACAGGAGATTTTAGTTTAGCAGTCACAAGACTGCTTAAATGATCAGTCTGAATTCTAGATTCCTTCTGGAACTGATTTTTTTTTCTTTTGCAAAGCCTGAGGTATGTCCCATTATACCCCTTTATTTTTATTAATTTGTGAGTATTACTACTTTTTTTGTTAATACACAGCTGCTAGAACAGCTGGCACATATAAATGAAGAGAATTCAGCTATAGTAGATTTACTTTTTCGTGATGTTTTATGGCATTATTCTTATATTCTCTTGGATTGAATGTCAAGGAATTAACTTCTGCTGACATGCTTAAGGGTTAGAATGAGAAATAAAACTATGTTCCTTTGCATGTGTCTGGTGGATTTTCAAGGTACTAAACTATACTGTTTTGGGCATGTAGGTCAAAGTCTTTCTTTAAATGTGTTATAGCTCCTGTTGATGTTCTGTTGATGAGCATTATATTCCCCAAGTTGAAATCAATAATCCTCAATTCTTGTCTACCCCAACTGTTTGAGTTTTGTTATAGTAATCTGAGTTTCAGTTAAAAATATGTTCTCCCTGAGTGGCAGGTACTTCCTTGTTCATTCTCTGCCCTAGTCAGATTTTTTCCCTTGTTTTTCACTCATATTATTTTTTTGTTCCAAGCTAACTGGTCTGTTATGGCTCCTGTGATGAGTGCATCCAGTGGGAGGTGGAGAGGCATCCACCAAATTCAGATAGTGCTTCTCATAAATATATGTTATCTCTTCACTTTTAAAACAAATATAATTCTTTGGCGTATCTCTGGAATCTGCAGAGAATTCTGATTCTCTGTGGCTCAATTTTAACTGAAACAGTAAGGTAAGTCTTTTAATGCCTGATCTTCAACCACAGATCAGCACTGTCAGTATTCATGGCAGAAGAGAAAAGAATGGCTGTCAAGTTTTGAATCCCTGTTACTCCATATTGGTAGGAGTTACTTCTTTGGAGCTTATGGTTGAGTTTTCACTGAGCAGCAGATTGAAACCAATGCAGGAACAGCAGTACTACCAGTATTCATTGTAGAAAGATGCCTTACTCAGTTAGGAAAACCTTCCCTCTTTCCTCCTTGAAGCAGCCTTCCTCTTATTTTAGAATGCAGTAGAAACATTTTGTTATTAATTACGTTTTACCAAATGAACTTCACTTAAAGCTTAATTAAAACTGTGGAAACTGAATTATACCAATGTAGTGTTGTAAACACAGCAGCATTAGGAGTTGTGTGTGAGTAGCTGGTTAGAGACTTGAAAATATCTAACTCCATTGTTATTTTTTAAGAATATTTGAGGAATTTGCACTTTGGATTTGGTACAGCTCTGTCTACATGACAATGGCCACATAATGATGTAATTTCTAATTCTGTAGCCTCTTATACTCATTTTATCCTCAGAGCTGATATTCCTAAATTGGGAGCAATTATCTTGCTGGCTGAGAGACCTGAGAAAACAAGGAAGGAAATGGGTTATCAAATGCCAGTATTCATTGTTAATGCTCCCCATGTTCTGATGTCAGGTGTTTGCACAGCTCTCTCCCATGGCTTACACTGTGTCAACATAGCACAGGAGGATGATTGGAACTGCTGAGTGTGATTAAAAGGTCGTGTCTGAATTATGGCAGAAATCCAATAGGCCATCCATAGTAAAGCTGAGGAATTTTTCATGGTCAGTTAAAATACATATTTTATCCCACAGTCAGATGTGGAATGAACAGGAGAGAGAGAGCACATTAAATTCAGACAGCTGCAGAATAGCCATCATGCAGCTCTGGATGTCAGCAGTATTATGAACAGAGCTTTAATTCGGACATGTTTTCATACCCCAGACTCGTAGTTCCTGCATTATCTGCATCACTAAGAATGCAATTTTTCTGGTACAGGAATAGCCTTTATTTTTTATGATCATGAAATTACACTTAGAACATTATTTATACACCTTGCTCATAATTAACTGTCAAACTTTGGAGCTCTGTTGCTAGAGCTTAATATTTAAAACAGATTGCACAGATGGGGTGTTTGTATCTACATTGTTACTCACCCAAACGAAACGCTGAGTGTTAAGCCTACTAAGCCTTTCCTGGCAATCACAAAACTGCCGAAATTTGGAGATCATAAACCCTGTGGCAAAAAAATGTGCCATCTGCTGGCCAAGGAGGAAAGTACTCGTTAGGCACCGTGGTCCCTGGACAGAGTGCGCCAACGTGATTCCAGCAGTAGGAGAAGCTGGGAGCTTTGCAGAGCTCTCAGCAGCAGAGCTGAAACAGGGCTGGTCAGGAGTTTTCTGACAGCAGATTCTTCCATCCGAAAGTGCTGTTTTGTTGTAAATGAGAACATGTCAACGAGAAATTGAAATGTTCCGTTCTAAAAATATCTGAATGTTCTGGTTCAAAATTTTTAGACTGGAATACTGATTTTTATTCCAGAATAATTTTTTTAAGTAATTATTTTTGTAAGTTATAAAAGCAAATTGAAATTGTCATCTTTGTCTTAAACATTAATGAAACCTCACGTCATCACTATAGCACATGGTAAATGACCACTCAGTCTGTCTCACTGCTCGTGATCGTGTACATATGATTCTCTTTGGGGAGAATACATCACAGGTGTGACTGTCTTTTCGTTCAGATCAGGGACATCAGAAATAGGAAGAAAACTTTGATTTTCTCACCTTTGCATCTTTATTTCTTTTACTGTAATTTTGTATTAATTACTTAAATTGTTGGGTTGATTTAAAGAAAAACTGATTTGAGCTGTTTTTAATTATTCAGCATACACAGAGAGTTTGCAGATACAAACAAAATCATACGAGTCAAAATTCAGAAGAAAAGAAAAGAAGCAGAGAACTAAAGATAACTCAAGGCTTTCCTTTGTCTAGCTTTGTAATTTTAGGACTTGTCATGGTAAAAAGAAAAGATAGACTTTGCATTTTATGCTGCAAGGAAACAAATGAAAAAAAAAAAAAGCAGGATTTGATTAGTGATTGATCCATGACTTATTATTTTTGTATCTTTCTTTAAAATGGGGCTCCAGCTGAGTTGTACTCTGAAAGACTGGTAATTTAGTTTTCAGGAAGAAAGCAAGTACAGTGGTTCTGATTATATATCGCCAGTCATGACAGATGTCTGTCTATATGGCAGCCAATTACACTGTGTGAAAAAACCCCATCTGGATGCACATAAGCAGGCTGAGTTTGTATTCACAGGGACCATTTCTAATTTTGAACTTTGACTTTTTCAATACACTTCAATGATGCTTTTAATGCAATTAGAAAAAAGGAACCAGGCACCAGAGAGGGGAGGTGTGGCTACACTGCCAGGGAATGTTTAGATACAAGGCAGTACGAGTTCAGTTCTGTGATTGGTTGGGGACTGCCCTGCCACAATTCAGAGACCCTCCTGCACACGTCTCTTGCTTTTTACTTTTGTTCTTACCTCCCTTCTTCAGTTCCTGTCCTTTTTAGCTCCTTGGGCGTGGTGCCTTCGCCCACTTCTCCATCCTATTCAGTCTGTTTCAGTTTGTGCCACTCATTTGCTGTTTTCTTTTGTTCTTTTCACTGTGTCCATACCATTCCACCCTGCCTCTGTCCTTTCCACTTCTGTGTCTTCTGCTTGTAGCTACTTCTCTTTCAAGATCATCCTGGACCTGTTGTGCCAAGACCTCCTGATCCTGTTCATCCATCCATTTGCATTCTCTGAATGGACTTCACCTGTCTAATTCTTCCTCCCCAGGGAGGTGATGGCCATAGAAGCACAGCACGCAAAAGAAGGGCCCATTCCCAGCTGTTGGATATATAGTCTTGATGCCACAGAATTCCGGGAGCTGGGATGAGCAACTTCAGGGAATTGCAGCTGTGTTGCAGGATACTTACTCTGTGCTTTCAAGCAATAGGGTCTTTTCCAACAATATCAGTGAAGTGTTACCACTTTTAGGGCCTTACCCTGTCAATAACCTTTTACAGGACCAAGTAGTGGTTCCAACTGGTGAACTGATCTGAGTATTAAAGTATTTATTTGTTTCTTGCTGTGGATTGTATTTTTTTCAGCTGAATAAGTTATTGGATCCATACAGAGGGAAAACATGGTTTAATTTGCAAGAAATATTCAATGCTTTTTAGCTAATGTGTCCCACAAAACCACCAACCTTTGAAAGATACCCAGAATAGAAAATTCAGTCCAGTCTCAAAATTATGCACTCTAATAATGGAAGAAGGCAAACAAATTTTAGGTGCCTCAAGAGTTTGTAATTCTGTTGTCTGATCTGTAATATTTGTGCACCTCTGCCACATGAAAATCTGTCAATCATAGCGCTTCTACTGTGTAGTTAATATGTATAGGGAATAATAAAAGGGCTTTATTTAGGATTCTCTCAGCTGTCCCTGTTATCCAACAGAACAACCTGCTAGTGATAGACTGGTGGCAATATTAAGTTGTTTAAAGAAATTGACAGGTAAAACGGGTTCCTTTGTTTTATTTTGTTCTTTATTTCACTCCAGTAAATCAGAGAAATATTATTTCATGTATATGAAGAAGCTCCCTTGCTCTCTATTGTCCTGCTTTTATTTTACCCATATTTGGTTGAGATTCTTCATGTAATCTGCAAAATTCTTTCTGCCATTGTTTTAAATATAACACAGTAAGATTTGATGCAGTGATTTACTTTGTGCTTATAGCAACTTGAGGCAGATGAGTTACACTGATTTACATATTTGCAAATATATGCAGATACAGAGTATTGCCATATGGTCTTGGGTCCCCAGAAGTGCTGGTGACCTACTTGAGTCTTTCAGTTAACAGAATAGGAGCTTTTGCCTCTTCATATTTTATACATTTCAAAAGGCACTATTTTTCTTATTTTCTATGTATCATTTCTGAAAAGGATCTTATAATGTTTGAATTATTGTAAGGCATCTGCGAGATCAAAGTCTTTCTCTTCGTCTGCTGTTGCTGAATCAACGTTTTCAGAAGGCAAGAGATCCTCATTTGTGAATTCTGTGGGAAGGCTAGGAAGGTCTGGAAGATCCATAATTTGTTTCCATGGTTTTCCAGGACATCTGGGGTGAAGAGATTCTGGGTGATCTGGCAACGCATTAAATAAAGAAGTATCAGGAAGAATTAGTGGCTGTGCAGGTGAACTGGTTTCCTTTCTTGCAATCCCTGGACTGACCAGCTCCAGTGCTGTTTCAGCACTGGATGATGGGGCGGTTTTGTTTTGATTAAAACCCCTTTCGCTGGACTCCCCAGAAGATTTGGGGTTTGGATATTCACGTTTACCATTTTAACTGTGTTTTTTATGCCCACACCCATGGCCAGTTCTGCACCCTCAACCGATTTCACGCCCATGCCTTTTGTCAGACTCATGTTCCTTTTCACATCCCTGCCCGCGTTTATGCCCCTGTTTGTGCTCAGGTTCACCTTTGCCTTCCGGTTCCTGTCCAGCATCTTCCTTTGTTTCTTTGCCGGGACTCTGACTGTCTTCTGCAGGGGAGGAGTGTAAAGCATTCCGGAAAGGGGTGAATCCAGGAGGCCTTCTTGCAAAAAATTCCTAAAAGACATAGCCATGATAGCCATATTTGTTACCTGAACAAGAACAATTGCTTCAGATTTGGGAAACTCAGAAGCTGGCCCATTGCAGTACCTGAATCATTTAGCAGATTTTTAAAGTAAATTAGATAATTCTCTCTTCTAACTGTGATAAGCATACAAACATAAACATTCTCCCAGATAATTCTGGAGTATTTCAGCAGCTATCTGTGTAAAAGAAAAATTTCTATAGCACTGAAATTCTGCCAGTTAAGGAGAGGAATGATACTATAGTGAGCAAAACACATGTACTGGTTTTAATTTATGAACAATGCAGTTGATTTCTAGGACTAAATATCTCCACAATTTTTAGATTATAATACTCTGATTTATAAAACCAATTTATGCTAAAGGCTAACCCATCTCTGAGTAGTATCAATAGTAGAATATACAAAAGATCTGTGCTATTTTGTTATATAAAATGTAACTATTCAGTTTTTTGCCTCTAGATTTGGCATATGCATTTCAGAATAGTACCTAGAAATAACACACATAGGTTAAAGCTGATAATATCAAACACTCAGTTGTTATTGAGTAATCTCTACTCCCCTATCACTGCTCAACTGGAAGACAAAAACTGAATACATGGTGCACAGTCACTGTCCAACATGGGTTTCATTTCTCTCCACCAAAGCCTCTGATTATTATCTAGCTGCAAATCAGAGTTATTTGGGATGGAACTACATTTCCAAGTTGAAGTGGATACAATATTGTAGTGAAAACAGAGAGGAAAGATATTACCTGATACCTAATGGACATGTAGTTATGAAAGTTCTGAGCACAGTGAAGTTATTAATTAGGAGGGCAGGTTAATCTGTCTTTATTCAGTGTAGCATGGGAATCTCTGCATTCATAAAAAACCTGCAATCATCAGAAAGTTCTGATAATAAAAAATATTTATATTCCATTCTGAGTTTTTCAAACTGACCCACGTTCAGGGCTAGTTAATTGTGGAGCTGAGTAGGAAGAAACTGAAAGATCCTCCTGCAGAGATTGACAGCAGTGGCAGGCGATCTGCCACTCAACTGATATGAAAAGGTTCACAGATGCTTTGGAAATCTGTGGGGTATAATTATTGTGTTGCCAAATACATTTTTGTTTCAAGTTTCAAACCTAGTATGAATAGTAATTTAAAGCAGCTGATGGGCCTTGATACTTCAGAGCATAACTGCCAGTGCAGAGGAGCAGTCAACAGGCAGGACGTTCTCCCTGTCCTGTGGCCTTTGTTGCTGTGATCACCTTGTTGGCCACTGTGTCACCTTGTGGAGAAGCTGACTTCGATGTAACAGCTTGCTCAGGTCAGAGGGTGAGAGGGAGAAGGGTGGCATTACTGAGGCTGTTAAAAGAACTCTGTGTTCCCTTTTTTTTGATACAAAATATGGGATAATTTGGAATAGATAAAAAATTTAATGACTGCCTTCGTTCTTTGCTTTACTTAAGGTGGTGGGTGATGAAGAGGAATCATACCACTGTCCGTTCTTCAGAGCATTGAATCGTTGGAAGGGTTTTATTCTCCCATGGGACCACATAAATTTGTGCTTCACACAACAGTGATGCCTGTTGATAAAACAAACCCAACACATTAAGGCAACAAAACATCAGACACAAAGGAAAAGTGTTGTACCTGAAAAAAAAAATGTTTTTTCTAATAATATTTTAAAATACTTGCAACTTTACCCAAATATTTATGAAATCTATCTTAGTGATGAATATTTATTTTTGAGGTCATAGTATGCCTGTGTGACCACTTTAATTCAACTTTGGATTTGAGATTGGGTTCTGAAAATTGGATCTTTCATCTTCAGCACTTTTGGAGTACTAACTTTAATCTTCATGATATTCCTAAGAAATACTGTTTGTTGATAGTATTTCTCCTAATAAAAATTGGGAAATTAAAATAGAGATAAAGGCTTTTTTTTTATTATTTTGTACCACATAGTGCACAAACAAAATTTTAAATCTCACAGGTAAGCATTGTTCATATGGTAGGAAAAGAGAGGGGAGACAAAGCCCCTCTTCCCAAACAACTCCCTTGCCAATGGTTTCTGGCCCTATCAGCACAACTTTCCAGTGTCTGGAACACATTTTTCTGGTGTCAGCAGCGTGCGCTCCAGAGACATCATTCCTTTGCACACAAGTAACTCTCCAGTCTCATGTTTTCCTTAGCTGCAAGTCCACAGAGTCAGGAGTACTGCAGCTATTTAATTTCTCAGCAGCCACATCCTTTCCTTTCTTTGGTTGATTATTATCAAAAGAAAGTTCCTTTGGCTTTGCAGTGAGCACTGATCTTGCAGCTGGAGTGACTCAGTTTTTAATATATCACTGGCTTGGGTTACAAGCAGTGAAAGCTACTCTTCTTGAAACAAAAGTATACTGAAAGAGGTAACAGTTCAGCATGTGATTTTACTGAAGTGTTTACAATTTCTGGTGCAAATGAATTTGTCCATTAGGAACATTACAGTTGCCAACATCATCATTACTTACACTGTCTGATGTGGCTTCACAGTCTTCATTAAGCTTTTCAAAGTCATTCTTTGAGCAGTTTGTCTTCCAGGCTCTAAATTTTACTTCATATTTTGTTCCTGCAACCACCTGCAATTTTAAAAAAAAAAGGCTTTCTATGCTAAAAGCATTTTATTGAAAAGGGTTCACAGGCTTATTCTACTTACAAGCTTATACTACTTATATTCTACAAGTCCTAACCCCTGGGCCAACATATGTTAAGAAGAACAGTATTAAAATATACGTCAGTAAACCTATCTGCTTCTAATCAACTAACTTATTTATTCCAGTTCCCACTCTCAAAAATTCCAGCATTGAAGCTGAAGGAAACAGAAAAAGCCAGAATAATATTGGGCCCACAATTTTGACTTTGTTTTATTAGATGCCTGTAGTAATTTCATTAGTAACAGATGAAATCATTAGAGATAGCGCTGTAGAGAGCCAAATATGATGTAAGAAAAGTGGAATGTGAGTAAAATGAAGTGTGTGATGAACGGGCTCAGCTGAAAATGAACCTGTTTGCCAAACTCATTAAAGAGAGAATCTGCAAGGGTTCAAGAATGTGCCTGCTATGAGTTCTCTGAGTATTTTTCACAGAGGTTGAGATAATATATCTTGCTTAGAGACAGCAGGCAAAACATGAAATTCTGTCTTTCTGAAGTCTATTTTAAAAATGTGTGCATGCTAATATCAGTATGATATGGAAAGTCAGAAAGGAGAAAAAAGTTTGAAAGAAGAAAAAGAAAGAAAAAGCACAGATGTTATTAGTAAGATAACATGAGCTATTCAGAAAAATTCTGGTGTGACCAAGTATTTTCTGAACTACTTCATTGTCTTGTTTGCAGTTCTGTCTTTAACCTCTGTTTTGATGTGTTGGAACAGTAAACAAGGCAGATGCAAATGCTGACCAATATTATCCTCCAGATTCCTTGTTCCTCTTTATCCAGCTCTGTTTCTGTTTATCTTATGTTATGTGTGGATATCCTTTTCTGAATCTAGCTGGAGTATTATTAGCAACACAGTATATAAAATAACAGATTTCTAAGGTAAATTGAGCAGCCTCATTTCTTGGACCATACACCTACTGTGGTGTGGACACTGCTTCAAATAACAAAGACAGTATTGGTGGGGTAGATCAAGGGAGTAGTTCTGTCTAATAGTTCTTTTATACTTTAAAAGTCTAAGGTATGTTACAAAGGCTGGTAAAAAGTCCGGTAGATACAAAGAAATTAAATACTCCGAGTCAACTTTCTTCTTCCTGTGCTTTAAAAATAATTTTGTTTTAAGAAAAAAATGAAATTTCAAGAAATGGGAGATTTTTGAATAATTTTTGAGTGCAAGACAAGATGGATAAAATTTTTCAAGAAAAACTGCATGGATATTTCAGTTACCAAATGTATCAACATTTAGAGGAAACCATTATTTCAAAGCTAAATACAAACTTGAGCTAATATTCAGCTCAGACCAATGATAACGCTTGTAATCCCAACCTGAACTGTTGCTGATTGTATTTCTCCATGTTTATAGTGGAAATCGTAATTGCTCTCTGAATTATACTTCTCCATAGAAAGCTCCAGTAGATTCTGCAGTTCTGGACTGGTTCTTGAGATGGGCTGTGGACAGCCTGGGCAAATGGCAGGATATGCTGGTTCCTCAACTGAAAGAGACCAACAGAGTTCAGATCTAAGAAACAAAAGATTCAATGTAGGTAAAGGCTGGGAAAAAGTTAGTTAGAAACCTCTCTCTGCCTTTTGGAATGCTTCATGTTTGGGTCTGGGAAATGAAACCAAAATATCTTTGAGTTTTATATGATCAGCAATATTACATGTTGGTTATCTAAAAGAGCACTGCACCAGCATCTGCTGTCACGTTGGATACTTAACAGTTCTTTCATAGAAACAAGAATTGTGTGTGCCCGCTGGGAACAGCCAGCATATATGGAGAGGGAACAGCTACACTTGTGGGAAGACCTGATTTAGGTGGCACAAGAGGTGCATGTAAACAGCAATGAATGTGTGTGTTGAAGAAAACCAAGGCTGAATGGGTGGGAGTGCAGCTTTTAATACATGGAGCAGTACTGTGCTCCCTGTTCTAAAGTTCTGAAGCTGTGATAATCTGTGCCCAGAGAGATGGCATGGGGAAAAGGTAACACTAAATAACAATAAAAAACATTGGAAATTGCAGGACTTTAAAAATTGATAGTGCTGTAACGTACCTCGAAGTTTGCATTCGGTCTTGATATCTGCGATCTCTGCCTGAAAATTCTGATATGCTTTGGCCTCACATTTGCCTACATGCTGGAGTAAAAAATGCAGAACAGCTCCTTACTATGTAGAAATAATGAACAAACTCACATCCTAATACCTTCCTGCTAAGAGAATAAGTCAAGCATGCTACTAATAATTCCTTCCTTCCTTGAATATACTGGGAGCCGGAAGCCTGACAGACATCTGCAGAGCCAATAAATGATCAGGATTCAAAAGGACCACTTGGAGAAAATCATAAAAGAGAAGCCAGATGAACTATCCGTATATATGCATTACAGAAAAAAAATGAGGCCAGAATCCTATTTTGTGGAGAACTCCGTGGAAATTCTGTCTCAAACTGTACAGATCAAAAAGAAAATTATGCAATTATCAAATCAAAAATTACTAAGTTTCTTGTATTTATTCAGGTCTTCTAAAGGAACTATGATAGGTGACTTGTTTAAAATTGCCTTGATATCTTAGGGCTGGAAGAAAGCATACATTGTTCTGTTCTTTCTTTAAAAGGCTATAGAGCCATAAAACTGATTCCACCATTCCAGTGATTAGAAATAGTAATAAGGAAAGAACTGGAGGGAATGAATACATCAAGGAGAGACTGGGGGTTTTGTGGTAAACAGAAGTAATATTTTGCAGATTTGTCAGAGTTCTTCAAAAGCATCAACAAAGATGGGTAGAGAGACCTGTTGATAAAGTATACTGAGATTTTCAAAAAGGTTTTGGTGAAATCCTTTATCAAATTAACTGTAGATTTAGAAGGAAGGCTTAAATTTCAGGATCAAGATCTTAGGGCTATAACAGATATTTGAAAATGTAATCCATAAAGAAATCTACTTAGTGGTGGTTTAGAAAAAATAATAAAAAATAATGTCAAGACTTATTATCTGGGTTAAAGAGACTGACATCATGTCCCACTATAGCTCAGTGGTTCACATGTGTGTTGAATACAGGGTGCAGTTCTCACTGTCCCATTTAAAAATGGATAGTACTGAGCTAAATAAAGGTAAGAAGCAGCTTTCATAGAATTTGGTCATTTCCATGAATGAAATATTCGTGGAATATGGTAGTCTAATAATATCTGTCAATGATCTATTAGCAAAGCTGCTTAACAGTTCAGGGGATAAGTGCTAATGATCTAATCCCAAAACCCCTGGGTTGCCAAAGCAGTATGTGAGTGAGGGAGCACCCCTGCAGTAGGTGAGGTGACAGAAGTCATCATCTGCAGGTGCCAGCTGGGCAAACTCAGACTCAAGCAGATTAAGTAACTTGCTTAAGGTTTAAGGGCAAACAAGGATAATGCAGGGATTTGCTTCAGCTAGTCTGGTTCTCACGCTTCTGTTATTGAGCACAATGTTGTCATTCTTTCCCTTTTTGATCAATACTTATGAAACGTTCTGGAAATGTACAAGGAGTGATTGTGAAACAGGAGAGGCTCTTGAATGTAACCCTCAGCAGTGCACTTCCACAACAGCTGAAACAGATGCCAGTCAGTCCCCTCCCGTTCACCACCACTGCTCACTGTGACTCTGCATTCCTGCCCTCTGCCTCATGTTTGCAGAATTGTTTGTCTGATCCCCTTGTGAGCCGGTTCAGGGAGGTCAGTTAAGAGAGGAAGCCTCTATTTTTGGTACAGCTGCTTCAATTCCAGGTCAGAGAAGCTGAGGGAGGACTTGTTTTTGCAGCCCTGTTTAGATAGATTATGTATATTTGTTAATAAATTTCTTTTGAAGTTCTCTTACTTGGACCGTGGTAGAGGTTGAGTAATAATTGAGCTACTGACTTTTCTTAGAAAATATGTCTTAAGCTGGAAAAATGGTGCTAATTTTAATTAGTGCTTCTTGGGTTGTATATGAGTAACTCCTTGAATATCTGAATAGGAACTTCTCAAGGGATTTATTATTTGTGTGAGACTGTTTAGATTCTGTAGAGCAATCTGTAAACATTTCAGTGGTCCTCTTAGTCACTGATTCAGGAGAAAACATGGATATTCTAGTTGCATAAATAGTTATGTATAAAACTGGATTTAAACTTCATTCAAAGTGAAGCGAGACTATAAATATTTTCTTGAGTCGAATCTCAGTGATTATTTGTTAATATGATATTTTCTCAATAAACAGATTTTGAAGAATACTTACACCTCTAGAAGTGGTTCTGCACTCTGGAGTTAAATCTGGAAATTGCTCTTTGGAGCAATTTGTCTCCTCAATTTCATATTCAATTATGTAATTCCATCCAGCTACCACCTGGAAGAGATATTTAGGTTATACCTTATTTAAACCAATACAGAATTGCAAGTTAAACTATTAAATGTGATTAGCAAAGAAAGCAAAACTATTCTTCTAGTGCTTTCCCATCAAATCACTTTGCAGTCACTAACCATAAAGTGTCCACGGACAGCAAAAAGATTTTTGTCCTTGTGATACAAAAAGTTAACTAAATCCTGCATTTGTGAGAAGTGCACTTCGTATTTGGTTTCCACTTCTCCTGGCAAGCCCGCAGCCTCAACCTGCTGAGTTTCGAGCACTCTCCTCCAAAGTGCCTGTTACTTATTACTCCCAGTGACAGGAAGCTGGTCTAGATAGATGGCTACGCTAATACAGCCTGGCAAGTCCTGCATTCCTGAGTGTGGGACACAGTAAACCAGTATCTGAATAGTGTAACTTTATACTGCTGACATCATTTGTTGTTGAGTGTCCTGCATTTATCATCTACACATAGTTGTGTCTATCCCAGGCTTTGCCTTCTCCCACACACTGTTCTGTCCAGGTTTGTGACCCTTTTTAAAAATTTCTCTCCAGGAAGCTGTCCCATTTTCCTTACTGTGGCCACTACTTCTCACCCATGAAATCTCTCCATATCATAGTGTTGGGTCAGGTAACATTGGGTTAAAAAGGAGAAATAACCAAATATAGGAACTTTCCATCCCAGAGCAGTTGAAGTAGAGGGCTCTGACAGTCTCTGTTGGCCAGAAGTGACATGGTGGTTCTCTTTCCAGCTGCTGGATTGCAGTCTGTGTGTGACATTTTGTCATGTGGCTTAAATGTTGTGCAAGTTTGTCTTTCAGCAAAGAGTCATTTCCCTCAGTAAATATAAAGAGGACAAGTCTGAATTAAGTCAGAGGTCAAACTGACATGAGACCAGAAGATGCTTTTTGACTAATACATGTATATTCAAAGAAAAGACTGTGTACTTGGTGTCAGGTTATATACTAGTTTAAAAAAAAAACAAACAAATTTTACTTTCTAGCAGTGTCACACCAGTCCATAAGAGAGCCTTTCACAGGGAAGGAATTGTTGCATGGAATACCAGATGACACAGAATTTCTACAACCCGAGCCGTCATTTCTAGCAAAGCAGATATTCTTGTATGCAGAAATATTTCCGTGAGTGGCATTCTGGCTTTTTGGTTTTCTTGCCATTTTTCCTATGTGGTGTTTACCCATCCTATAGTGTATAGCAGCTGCTGACATATGGGCCCTACTGCCTTGCAAAAACATAGATGCCTGCTGCTGTTTGAGAGGCTGTAGAGTATGTGAGACATCTGTGCAGGCTGGCAGCTTTGGCACAGACACCAGGAGAGATCTGCTCCTGCTGGAGCCTCAGGAAGAGGCCAAGTGAAGTACCCAGGAGCATCTGAGATGACACAAGATGTCAGCACTGAATGCAAATAAACTGGTGCTAAACACTGGTTAGATGCAACTGCAGATAAAGAAAAAAATGCATGTACTCCCAGTTGTCAGCTCTGAAAATCCAGTAGGTAACCGTTAATGATTCCTTATAAATGAAGATAATTATATATAGAGTCTACGCTTTAAATGCATTTTGTATGCTCTATTGTGAAATATAAGCCACCTTAATATCAGAAAAGTACACAAACCAAACAAGATACCTGTTTTGGGTTGCTGTTTTGGTAAAATTTAGAGAAAAATAATGCACAAACCTGTCTTCTAGCTTGTTTTATTTCCACGAGCTTGAAAAGGGCAGGCTCATCACTGTGCTTGTTAAACTTCTGAATGGCTCTATTCAGAATTTCTGACACTTGTGAACTGTCAGCTGGTATAGGATGATAGCATCCAAGACATGGAAAGTGAGTAACTCTTATCTTTGACACATCTGGAAAAGAAACAAACCAAAAAATATAGGGCTTCATGTAAAACAGCTTTAGGATTTAATTTTTCCTACCTGGGAATGAGCAAGAACCTTTCCTGCTTCTAACCAGTGTGATGAGCAAACCCCACATTCCAGTTTCAAGGCCTGCAGAGACATTTGTTGTATATAGAAACATGCTCTGGTTTGTGGTGGCAGGAGCCATCCATGGCATCAGGATCCAGGCATGGTTTCAGCAATGAACTTCATCGAGCAATTACTGAATCTTAGAAAAACTTTTCAAGTACTTCTGACACCATTAAGGAGGAGTCATTACTCATGCAGTCAGGGAAGAGCCAGTGGAGGCTACAACTCGAAGGGGATGTTCTTCAGGTTCTTCAGAGTTCCCCCACAGTGGCAGCTGCTTGCTGTCCTCACAGTATATGGGGATGGGGACTTCAGCAGGAGCATTTTGGCTCACCCTTGTGAACTCTTCTGACTCTGAGTGCCCTTGGGACTGCAGTTGGACTATTCTACTGCCCCTGCTAGTCAGTGTGGCTGCCAGCTACCACTTGGTGTTACCTTCAGGTTTAACCAGCTGGATTGGCTGTGGATACACAAGCTTGACAGGGATGCTCAAACTCCTGTTTCCTACTACTAATCCTATTAACTCTCTTTCCTTTCTAGTAATCATGGATTGGATTTTCATAAATTAATTTTATAGTTCAGTACATAAATTAATTTCACGATTCAGCGAGCTTGAGAATGAAAGTGGGACAATATGTGGTCTCTGCGGAATTGAAGTAAAATTTGTGTGCTTGATCTTCAGCTGGCATAAACTGGCTTTGATGGAGTTCCGCCAGCTTGCACCAGCCGGGAAACTAGTCCAGGGTCAGTTAGAGCAAACTGTGCCACCAAAAAGGCTGAACAGTGTGGTACCTAAGATGGTGGGGAAATTCCTCACCCCTCAGGATCTGCTGTTTTGTTCTTTCTGTTTGAATCCTTTGGATCTGGTTTGGCTCCTCTGTGCATTTGGAATATCTCAGTGCAAGCAGTAATATTTAGGCTTAACTCTCTGAGGGGTACATGAACAAACTCTGGCCCTTAGTATTTCTAGCATCACGTGTTTGGACTCTGTAATGGCAAATATGTACATGCTACAAAAAAGTGTGCCCATGTTTTCAGTAAATAATCACAAAGGAGATAATAAATAATAAACCAGGAGGACAACCCGTTCTAGACCAACGGTGGTCTCAGCACTTTCGTACGGACAATGCTGAACAAATGTGCGTTCTTTTTTCAGAGTTGCTACAACTTGGTAAGAAGAGGTGAGCGTCTTAAGCTGAATACACGATTCATTTAATTTATGTATGTTTTTTAATGCTTTCTAAGCAAAGATTCAAATGCAAATTTCCCGTGCATTCTTTTAGTGGCAACTAGATGTCACCATTGCCTTACAAAAGCAGTAGAACATGGAGTTCATGCACTGCAGTTACTAGAAGGACTCTGGCTGTAGGTAAAGCCATTTTTGGCTTTAAATAAGATAACTGGTAACAAAAAAAAACAAACAAAAACAAAACCAAAAAAATCGTCAAACACCTCAGAAATCGTGGTAAATATTTCTGTAGTTAATAGATAGATGGATGTTTTACAGCTAGCTTGGATATGCTTTCAGAACAGTAGGAAAAGAGCTCTCAGTTGCAAAGTTTTAAAACAACATGATCTCTTTTTAATAAAGGAAATTTCTATGTGAATATAATAGTCATATGTGACTATCTTATAGGTTAGAAATGTAGTAATGCTTACTGTTAAGGTCTAAAAGATATCACAGTCTCTCATATAATTACATCGCTGTAAACAATGCAGAATTTATTTTGTAAATGAAATTTTAGTTTTCTTTTCTTGGTTGGGGTAAACATTTGTTTTGGTAAACTTTAACAGAAATACTCATTTTTAGTTTGGAGAAAATTGAGGTGCAATTTTGTCATAAAAAGTTTTTTTTCTAATGATTCCTGGCACAATTTTATATGTAAACAAGTAAGGACAGAAATTTGAAGTGTGACAAGTTGTATCTAGTCTCTTAAGTTACTGGGATGCTTTTGGTCTTTAGAAAATTAATTTTAACTTGGTACAATTTCAGTGCTTGAAGAAACTTACTACAAACACAGGCTCATTTTTATTACCCTGGACAGAAACTGCCAGTGCTTCTCTGACTATATGTGTATAACAGTGAAATTCTATCCTTAACGTGTAGTTGCTTATGGAAGATTATTTATAAATGCCTGAATAGAATGACAAGAAACTGCTACCTTTAAAAAGGCCTGAAAGTCTCATCATTATATTTATTCCATTCTTATTTGTCGGTGTATTTGTTGAATACTGTCCCACATATTTACATACCTGAGAAAATTTTGCACTCTTGTGTAACATTGCTTGTTTTTTCGGCATCATTCATGTGAACTCGAGCTGTGCATTCTCCTGTTTGCTGCAAAAACATATGGCAACAATTGTCTTGAACTTGCTGAGGAAAAATACAGTGCTATATATGCCTCTAGTTGTTGGACACAGCTGACAGTTGCAAACTGATTTTGGCAAGGGGTTGATGTGTACATTTGTGGTAGTGTCTAATTTGCTCTTTTTTTCCTGGAAAAGGACCAGTTTTGTTGATTGTGAGGAAACTAGGGGATGAACTGAGCAGATAACTTGAAAGATTGGTTTGTATTTGTATGATGTATATTGATTAACTGAAGAATTTACGGTCAGAATAATGGAAATTAACACATCCTCTTGAATAAAGACTGTATAAACTATTTACCCAGTTTGCTCTTTGCACTGCTGAAAGACCTCTGCCAAATTTTCTGCCCTAGTGGCTTCCATGTCAGCATTTGGTTGTGCAAGTTTCCATTATACATAATTGATAGAAAGTTTTACAGCCCTTGCTGTGTGCACGTATCTTATGTTGGGTTTATTGTCAGCCTTCATATTGAAGTGCTGAAATGTTCCTTTCTGCATATATTCAGGATTATAAAGGAAAAATCATTATTATAATGGTTAACTTTAGAATTTTAAACATTTCTTTACTGTACTTTAGTCATTTAAACTCTCAAAAGCACCACAGCTAAAACAATTAATTTTTCTACTGCATTTTCCCCCAGGCAATTACATTCCTGGTCATTATACTGATGTTTCTGTACAGAGAACTTGTAAGAAGAACAGATACTTACAGCCTCTGCAGATGGTTTGTAATGACAGTGTTGCCAGGGTTTGTTTTCCTCAATGGCACAAGAAGTTTCAAGTATTCGATATTTCAGGTAGAATTGTGGGTCAGGACCTGCCTGTATTAGAACAATATACAGGTCATCATTTGCATAGTAATAAATCAAGTGAAAAGATAAGAGCTCCAAAAAGTAAATACTATTCATCTGTTACCTTGTATTTTATAGTATGGTTTCATATTGGCAGATTGTGGTAATTCAAATATTAACTAATCTAATTATATTACTTAGCCCTTACCTACAATGGCAATGTGTTGATGTAATAGATACAATATGCTCAACTACCTTCATTTTAACTTGTAGTACCAAGGTTTTTAGAACTAGGAAGAAGTGGTTAGGTTTTATAATCTCATTTAAATGTACTCCAAAAAAGCCAGTTTGGATGGCTGTTTGGATTGTTAGCATAATCACCAGCTTGGACTGTGCTCCTGTCTGACTCCCTCGCTCTCACTCTTGGCCTCCTCCCAGATCTGTCTGCTTTGCTGCTGTGCAGCTCCCCTGGCAGCCGGGGCTCAGCAGCGCTGGGGCAGCCTGGCAGTGCCCACGGTGGTGGTGCCAGGGAACTTCAGCTGTGCCGCCTGCGGGAAGGGCCGAGCAGGGCCTGTGCTCTGGAGACAGCCCTTGGCACTGCCTGCGGTTTTCTGCAGGCACTGCAGGCTGAGCTGCAGCCGAGGGCAGCCTCAGGAATCCCGTAAGACGAATAAAAAGTATTAAGCAAAGTTTGGCCTGGCTGGTGGAAGTATTTCAGAAATTGGTAAATCAGTAGCGGGCATTTTCTCCTTGCCATGAAGCAAGCAGTGAGCCTGTGCCTACAGGTGATGGTGACACACTCTAAAGTTTGTGGTTCATCCTTTAGGGAAGGTATAAAGTCCGGAGTTACTAATCTTTTACAGCCACTGAAAATGCTCTGCCAATGTGACTTTTCAAATACAAACAGGCAGTTGCTGTATTTTAGCACTGGTTATTCTCAAATAACCAGTTATTATTCGCTGGGAGAATTAAATGATAATTCTTGCCTTAGTGGTACCTCGAAAGTGAAGCTGAGCTGGTGTGGGTGGCATATACTGGATTTACACTGATGTAGACACAGAATTATATTCTGCCTTCTCTCAATTCCTGTTATGTATTGCTACAGCTATGAAAAAGTGTACAAGTACCTGATATAATGGTTGCAGGTTGTAAAAAAGGATAAAAAGAGCTCTAAAAATATAATAGACTTAATCCTCAGCAGGAAGAAATTGACATTTATGGAGCTGCATCAGATTATATTATCTGAGACTTAAAAAGACCCAAATTCTGTTCTCTCTTACAGTGTTCTAAATCTGCAGTAAATCAGCTCAGTGAGTAAACAAAATACATAAGAAAAGACATTGTTTCGGTATGTTATTTGCTGTGGGTTTATTTCATTATTATTATGAACAGCTATGCCTTTAACTGGGGCAGGTTTAGTCTTTCACTAGTCAGCTTTTATGTTTTATTACCCTATCAATAATGAATGTACATGAATATGTAATAACCAGCTATTTAATTAATGCATTCAACATTGTGAGACTAGCAAGGAGTAAAATCTATACTCTTTTTAGAAAAGAATCTCCAGTATGAGGAAATTTCAATTGCAGATTCCTTTTCTCTGTTTTTTACTTAACATCATAATCAGATCAATGATTCAAAGTAATAGTTGATTTCCACTTCAGATCTTTTAAGGAAAGGAAAGATGGATATCTAGAGAAGGAAAGATGAATAATAATTGCAATAAATATGTATTCTTAAAAATACAACATTATTCAAGAGAAAATGCTGAAACTCCTTTGGGAACATCAGCAGAAAGAAGGTGGTATTACAGCTCTGATACAGAGATGTTTGCATTTGGCTATTGTTAAAGATGAGTGCAGTTCAGTGAAAACAGTGAGGCTATTCATTTATTTAATATTAATTGCATAAAAGATTTCCTGATTTTAGTCTTTGTCTCCACAGTGTGTAAACAGGAACACCAGAGGGCAGGTGCCAGGAGGTGGGGGTAGTTTGCTGTAAGGCATTTAGGAACGCACGTCCCCTTTCTGAGGTAAATTTCTAGCTGGTTAAGAGTACCTTGTGATTTTGGGCTGCAAAATATTCTCTCTGACACTGGGTTTCTTGTGGTTTACATCTGAAAATCCAATCCAGTAGAAAAAAATGCTAATGTTATTTTCAAGTAAAGTAATGCCTGTCATTATTATGGTAATACCGTCTTTGTATGCTTCTCAGAGGTAAATACTCTTTTGTTAGATTAAGGTTATACAGAAGGACTCCAGGCAAAGGATCATGTTGCATTCTTTTTTTCCTGTAATTTTAGCTGTCACCCTATTTGACTAAAATACCACCTAGTGCTGTTAGTTAGATCTTTGACTTAGGACAGGTGTCAGTCAAATAATATTCACAAACAATTCAGAGTATTGCCAGACTTTATCAGGTCATTCGTTTTTATTTGTGACACCAGCTCTTGCCAAGTCAAGATTATATAATGTTTTTAGTAAGCAGTTTTTTGCCATTGATCTGAAAACCTTAGTGATGATGGAAAGGGGTAAAATTCCCAAAAAAGAAAGGAGAAAACAGAGCCGATTAGTAAGACAAATTGTATTAGTGATAGAATTTTTCTATTCTTTAGTCCTTGTATTAGTAAGCAATTCACCAGCACACACAGTTCTGTTGATAAGAACATAACATACGTCCCTGCTTGTCATGGGAACGAGTATCTTACTGTGCAAGTCACTTTGATTTTTTAAAACATTTTTGGAAGGCACTGTGCTGTCATGCTTGCCCCCTTAAAAACGAGATGGAGATAAGCTGATTCACACTGCATAAACAATCCCAACTTTTTTTTTTTTTTTTCCCCCCAAAGTCTACTTACAGTTCTCTTGGCTTCCATCACCACATATAGAGCAAATTGATTACCAGTTGCTCTGTCGCCATTGTACTTCTGCAGCGCTGCATCGACAGCTTTAAAGACGTCAGGGTCATCACAGTCCGACAATTCAAATGGAAGAGGGATGGCTCTGCTGCAGAAAAAGCTACAGCAGAGTACTAGTACAATGAAAGGTTTCATAACTGAATCAAAAAGGCCACCTGAGTTAGAAGGCTCCTTAAAAACTAAATGGAAAAGAAATGCCTGGCAGGGTTTTAGTCACCTCTTCTGTTTTTCAGGAGCAATAGCTAAGTAAACAGAACAAGTGGAGTGCTGGGGTTGGTTGGTTTTCATCATAGCCTGTTTATACTGCAAATAAACTTCTGACTTTATTTAAATAAACTTTGTGTGGTCACCAGAATGACAGTAAGGTTATCCACCTGCCATCAAGGTAACAGGATAAATGGCTGCAGCTGGGAACAGGTTTAGACCAAGCAGGACAGCTCTTAGGAAAAGAGAAAGAATGTTTGTAGCTTTCTGACTTCTTAACATCCAAACTGCTACTGAGAATGAATTCCACAAGGCTTAAATAAAACACTCAAGAAGGTTCCAGTGGCAAGGAAATTCTGGACTTATATCTTGTAACTTTTATAGATCTGTTTAGTGTTCAGACTACAGTAGTTCTGAGAACTGTAGCTCTCAGAACTTGTTTGGAAAAGGTCTTTGGACAGATGCATATGGTTGAATGTCACGTAGTCTTCAATAATACTTGATAAACATTGTCCTTCACAATACTGTTGGGGATGTCCATCTCTGCTGCCATGCAGAGAGTGCCTTTGGACCATGGATTAGTCAGTCCATGGTGCTTTGTTACCATTACTGATATGTGACACCCAAGAACAAAGGATTAAACAATGTTCCCTGTGTCTGGCAGAGCCGGGATTGGGGCTGGCTGAGAACATCTGGTGCTTGTCTCCAGGGTTTGGCACCAAGTAGCTTTTCTTTGGATCTATGAACACCTTGGGTTTTCCTCAGCTTCTGTGTTCCAGCTGTGTCTTGCTGTATTTGGTTTGTATGGCAAGGTTTTGGTAGCAGGGGGCTGCAGGGCTCACTTCTGTGAGAAGCTGCTGGAAGCTTCTCCTGTGTCTGACAGAGCCAGTGCCAGCTGGCTCCAGTTCTGGATGGATCCAGTTCTGGCCAGGACTGAGCCTGTCAGCAGTGGTGGGAGTGCCTCTGGCAAAACTGAGTGGAGAGGGGAAAAAATGAACTGGGGAAGAACAATAGCAGAGAGAGGAGTGAGAATATGTGAGAAACAACTATGGAAACAACCATAGTGAAGATGGAGTGGGAGGAGGTGCTGCAGGTGCAGGAACAGAGATTTCCCTGCAGCCTGTGGGGCAGACCACGGTAAGGCAGGCTGTCCCCCTACAACTCATGGAGGTTAGTGGTGGAGCAGGGAGCCACCAGAGCACGTGGATTCCCCATGGAGGCCGTGACCCTGTGGGAACCTTGTGCTGGAGCAGGTTTGCTGGCAGGGCTTGGGATCCTGCAGGGGATCCTCCCTGGAACAGTTTGTTCCTAAAGGACTGTATGTTGTGGTAAGGACCCACACTGGAGGAGTTCATGAAGGACTGTGTCCAGGGGGAGGGATCCCAGGATGGAGCAAGGGAAGGCTGTAAAGAGTCTTTCTCCTGAGGAAAAAGGAGTGGCAGATGCAACATGTGCTGGGCTGACTGCAACTCCCATTCCCATCCCCCTGCACTGCTTGAGGAGAGGAGACAATCGGGAATAAAGTTAATCCTGGGAAAAAGGTTGGGCTGGGGAAAAGGTGTATTAAAGATTAAACCTTATTTCTCATGATCTTACTCTGGTTTGAGTGGTAATAAATTAAACCCATTTCCCCAAGCCCAGACTGGCCATGAGAGTGTTCAGTGGGTGATCTCTCTCTGTCCTTACCTTGACCGGGAGCCTTCTGTTGTATTTTCTGTCCCCTGTCTGGCTGAGGAGAGCAGTGCTAGAGCAGCTTTGGTGACACCTGGCACCCAACCAGGGTCAGCCCACCATACTTGCTACAAGTTTTGATTAAAGAAAATGAACTTTAGTAGAGATTGTGGATGAACAGTGCTGGAAATAAGGTTATTTATACATGTTGACAGGCTTCTAAAAGTTAGTCAACCTTCACTCAGCTACACTGAGTCCCCATTTTGTTTCTTTGTCTTCAATGTAGCCTAACACTGTATTTCACTTTATGCCGTTAAAAAGCTATTTTGAGAATGAAATTCCTAATTTTTTGAGATTAATCCCAAGTTTTTATTAGTTAAGTGTTCTGAACCAGCTCACTTGGGTCCTGGGCCTGTCTCAGTGGACTCAACCTTGATGTGGGCTGGAGTATGAAGAGGCTCCTCTATTCTTGCTTCCTGCTTCTCCCAACTCAGTTTCCATTGAGGAAGTTCAGCAAGAAAGAAAACATTTACATGAAGGACTTATTACATGCATCTGCTTTTCTCTTCCCCTGAGAGCAATTATGAGCTATTTGAAAAGGGCTGTCCTTGACTGCAGTATTTCTGGGTATCACCACCAGCAGCTGTAGCAATGGAAGCACCTGTGTGGGCCACCCTGCAGTGTGAGACTGCAAGTCATTAACTGTTCTCAGGCCTTTTCTAGGTAAAGGTAGTAATCCAAACACCATTAATCAATTTATGTTAGAGTTTGCTTCATGGATGTTTAAATAGCTTAATGGTTTAATATAATTTATTAGTTTAATATTAATAGCTAAAAATACTTGGTAACAAAAAAAAAGACAAAACTTAGGCAACTGTGTCAAGAAAAAAATGTTTTTATTTTTATTTTCTTTGAATCTGTATAAAGCATGAATGTAGTGCCATGCATCACTTCTTGTGGAAGGCAGTCAAATTTCCTCTGGGTCAGATTCCTCCGAGAAGTACATTATAATTATGAATGATGACAAAATTAAAGATTTTACATGGTAGTTTTCACTCTTAGGGAATTTTCCTTTTAGTTAGAACTGAAGGAACATTGTTTACTGGGGAGATTTTTACCCATTGACAGTGTCTGAGGGACTCAGAATTTTGAGCCCTTTAATCACAGTGGAGCCTGAGATAGCCAGGACGAAGATACAGGTGATACTTAATGATTATTTTCAGTGCTCCTCCTCCCTAGAAGCTGATTGCTTTCCCCCCTTCTCTATGTGCTCTTCTCATTCTTTGAAGAATGGTCATTGGCCCTGCAACTCCCAAGCTAGGAACATCTTTCTTTGGGGTCATATAGGAGAATTTTCTGCCATGGAGCTCTGCGGAAATAATGGCAAAATTTTTGGAAGAACAAGTTTGGGTTTTCCTGGGCATGATTTTGATTGTGTAGGGTGATCTGGAAAGCCTGGATCTTCTGGCATCTCTGTTAGTCTTGAGCCAGTGAAGGCAGTACCTTCACCAGTGCTGAAAGAGTGAGTGTTGAACTGGGACAGCTCAGAAAAGTTTGCGCTGGGAGGTATGAGAGAATCCTGCTGATTGAGAACTGGAATGCGATAGACAGTTCCTGTCATGTGGCATGGGAAATACTTTCCTGACATGCTTGTCTTGTTGCAGTGATGTCTGTAATGGTGATGACAGTGATGAGGGTGTCCTGGAGGTGGTCTATGATGGTGAGGAGGATGGGGGTGATCTGGTCCATGAGGAGGGGGAGGAGGAGGACAGTGTGGTCCATGATGGTGAGGAGGATGGGGGTGATCTGGTCCGTGAGGAGGGGGAGGAGGACAGTGTGGTCCATGATGATGAGGAGGATGGGGGTGATCTGGTCCGTGAGGAGGGGGAGGAGGACAGTGTGGTCCATGATGATGAGGAGGATGGGGGTGATCTGGTCCGTGAGGAGGGGGAGGAGGAGGACAATGTGGTCCATGATGGTGAGGAGGATGGGGGTGATCTGGTCCATGAGGAGGAGGGGGAGGAGGAGGAGCAGGTCCTTCATGGCTGTCTTGATCTTCCTTGCTGAAGTTGTGGTTACGCTCGGGGTCTTCAGGTCTGGGTTGAGAAGAGGGTGGACATTCATGTCTGTGATGATGTCTATGATGATGTCTGTGACCAAAATGATGACGAAAATGGGGATGTCTGTGTGGTTTTCCACCTTTGCCTCTTCGCCCAAAGCCAAGCTGCTGTTTATAAAAATACCAGAGGAGGAAGTATTAAGTCAGGTGTTGATAGGACAGAAGAAAGTGATGAGAAGGAGAGAGCTGGGAGTTAGTAGGTCTGAATTTGTAGCTGAGATGATCTTTAAGGAAAAAAAGCTGCATTTTTTTCAAGATAGAAGGAGTAGATGAAAAAATGCCAAATTATTGAAAATCTTCTGGAAATACTACACCATATCAAAATTATATAACCAGCTGAGAAACATTTGTGATGGATCAAAACAAAATAAAACCACACTAAAGTAGCTATTGTAATATAAACTGTAATACCAAATATGATAAAGATCATCTTCCCTCCTCTTGCTTTCTAAAATTCCTTTAAACTTTTTTGCCAATCTTTACTCTCTTAAACTAAGTCAAGTGATTGACCTGAGAGAAGACTTGGAGGGAGTAGTAGTGACAGCTCAGTTCTAATTCATCTTCTGGTTGACCTCAAAGGTCAGTCTGTCCTAAGATGCTGCATCACACCCAGGCAGTAATAAGTTGGCATAAACAATTGTTACAATCATCTGCCAGCATGGACTAAGCGAGGTTGCTGTAACCTGCACAAGAATAAACCTGGAGACATGTCCACAAGTGAGTACATACCCAGGGATGGTAGATTTCACAACTTATATCTGTTCCATCAGGTTCATCTGCATCACTGATCACTCTCGCCGTGCAGAATCCCACGTGCTAAGCAAAAGAAAAGGAAAAAAGAACTACAGTGCACATCTGGGTTCTTGTGATGGAGTTAACAGAAGCTACTGACAGTTGCACGTTTTACAAGTGAGGCTGGTTCCCTCAGCACCTGAGTGTGTTCACATAGCTTAGCTAAATCCTGAGCTTTCTGGCCAAGGCTTGCCAGCAATTAATAATGATTCAAATATGTGCCATTTTTGAGGGTTCTTGACTGTGAAGACCATTTCTCCATGAGCATCTAGAGGGCTTCTACTCCCCATCTTACTTCTCTTTTGAAGTCTAAGAAACTGCCAGCTACTGATGTCTCCAAAGAAGAGACTCACACTGTGATTGATTTGTATTCCTTTTTTTTGTCTTTGCTTGTCAAACACATGTTCAGATAGTGCTATCCTGAAATTTTGCTAAATTCTCAAAACCTGTCACTGTGTAGCTGTGCTGTTTCAGCCAAAGTTCAAAGCAGAACTTTTTTCCTTGTTTTAAAAAATAATTTATTGTAACTTTTTAGCATTTCTTCCCTTAGCATCCTGTTTGCTGTGACTTTCTCCTGCTGTCCAGTCGTTGTGTGTGGAATTGCTCATATGAAAGAGCACAAAACTCATATGAGGGGTTCTGTGTATGCTTTCTGTAGTGAATGCTTTATCTTGATATATGTTTGGGCCATTAGTAGCTCATTATGATCAATGATTCAAAATGTTACTGGCATTTTACACACACAGCAGAGGGGGCAGCACAGGGAACAGAATTCAAACCCTCTATAGCAATTTAATTTTGTGCTTCATTGTAGTGAACTTGTGACTCTTCTACCAGTTAATTCACAACGTTTTTCAGCCTTCTGGGGTATACAAAGTCAGAGAAGAAGATGAATGTAAATAAAGCAGAAGTTTTACATGGTGGTTTTTTTCCCATGTTTTTGTTTCATTCCTTCAATTTAATTTCTGGGAAATAATTTATTCTGAAATTATGATACCTTGCCTAGCTTGGTGTAGACTATTGTGGTAATGGGAAAGTGGGGTGAGGAGAATACTTTGGTAGTTATCTGCAGACAAGCTTGATTTATATAATCTACTCTCCATTCCTCTGCAGCAGAGGAGAAAAAAGTAACCCTGAGCTTACTGGGGTGACATAAGACATGCATATTTTTCAGGATCTATGACTCATATTAGTGTAAAAGTTTTTATGAACATAGCATGAATGATTTGCTAGGGATTGGCCACAATTTGAGTGCAAAAGCCAGATACAACCTGAAAAGCTCTAGGCCTCTAGCATGCCAGAGTCCAGTTACATTTAGATTTGAGAGCTCAACCTGTCTCCTTATAAAATAAAAAGGAGCAGCTGTAAAATTAAGATCTGGGCTTGGACTTCCTGGATCTTTAATTCTGAGTTTGGCTTGATGGTTATAAGAAACATTTGGAAATATATTGGTAAAATCTTTCTGGTCCCACCCATTGTATCAGTTCTTATTCTAAGACTTTACTTACAGCGTGCCAGTCAGGGAGAAAATCACATTCTGATGCCTGATCTTCTTGCTGCACAGTTTCAGAACAGTTTGTCTCCTTTATAGAGAATCCTAAAATGTGACCTTCCCGGGAGGCAGTCTGAAACCAAGAGGTCAAACAAGAATTGGTAACTAGGTGTATTTAAAATCCTGTAATTTTCAAAGCAACCGTATTTCATCTTGTTGTCAAAATCCCATCGAGGTCATGCTTTCCTTTCCTGTCCTGTTCAAATGTTCGTACAAATACACATATTCAGTGAGGAAAACAGGTTAGATAATTTATACCTTACTTTTCTCACACACTCACAAGTTCCAGGGATGCTTGCTTTAATTCTGTGTCTAATGTGTGTGTGTTAGAAAACCTGTTACTTTTACAGCCTGTGTTTTTAGGCATTGATGTCCTTAGAGTCCTCCTGGAACTGAATTGCTGTTCCTGTGAAAATAGAGAGATCTACTGGATGGCAACCACCCCTTTCCAGTGATGGGGGTGCACAGTATTACAGTGCTGATGTTAATTTGGAGTGAAACTTGTGAGATTATTGCTTTCTCTCATGGCAGGGGCGTTATTCATAGAGAAGGCATTACTCCATATGAATATGGGAGAAGGCCTTTGTGATCCTATTAAAATCCATAAGGAGGTGTTTCATTTTAATTCCAACTGTAACAGTACTTTATTTCAAGTCTGTGTTAAAGGTGTCCATAGCATGTGTGCACACACAAGTTTCACTGCTTTAACTAAACTGGTTAAAAGTGGATGCACATACTTTATGGTATAGTTTTTTATTGTAATTCACAGTTTCTGAGTATTATGCAGTCTGTTCAAATCCAGTGGTACAGTCTAAAGTGTCAGTGTAGCTGAAAACAAAGTGTTTGGGGAGAAATACATGAATCCAGGCAATCTGGAAACAGCCATTTGCTAAACAGGAGTGGGGGTATATCCTGCATGGGGCACAGTGTGGGACACTGTCAGGTTTCTGAGCAATTTTAAAAGCTGCAGGGAGGTGGGGTTGGCATGCTGTAATTTAGACAGTTTCCAAGATCAGCATGTGTTATGGTAGGGGCTGTGGGACTTCATTATAGAGGTGTCCTGAGCTGACACATTGTCAGAATGACCCTGTGCTGTTTCAGTAAATGTCTCCAGTATCTACCACCAAAAAATTTTGGTGATGTGAGGGTTATATTTCAAATCAGCCAAGGGATAAGTCTTCATGTTGACATCACTCAAATATGGAGTTATTGGAACTGCTCACCAAATTTGGTAGTTTATAAGTAATTCTAGGACAAAATGCCACTTACCATCTTTAAAACCCTTTCAACTTTGTCCACAGCGAAGTAGTTTGTGTGGTTACTCTCAATCTTGAATTTCTTCAGGGCCTTTGTAGCAATATCTTTATGTTGCTCTGTGACTTCTAAGATTTCAATTTTCACAGGACAATCTTTGCACTCCAATAAATCAGGTGGAACTGTAAAAACAGAGGATTTACTAATATTGCAATGAATATTAATACTCTTGGGAACGTACCTGTGCTTTTAGTGTGAACTTATAATGAGAAATTGAAATGCAGCATTTCTTTGGAAGTGAAATACCTGTCCCTCACTCCACAAATATGGATTTGTCTTGTAACATGAAAAAAACCCAAACCCATGAAAATGAATATTCTTATAAATCTTTTAGCTCCACCTTAGAGTCTTACTGGCCCAGATGGGCATTCTTTCCAAGTTTACATTTGTTCTGATATTCATTATGATGTTTTGGTGGATTGGAATGGTGATATCATCTGACATCAATAAAGTCTGGTTTAGAAGAGCAGGGTAACCTTAATTCTATTACTCATTCTTAACATTCCATTTGAATTATCTAAAATATGAATTGCAAGCAGATGAATGAATCTGTTACGGTTCCCCTACACTGGTGGTGCACAGGCTTTGGTACTAGGGCTGGTTTGAGGTATGCATTGGCTTACAACAGTGGTTATTTTACCTGGACTTAATGTACAATTAAATCCATATAGCTGAGGTTTCTTCAGCAGATGGTTTGTATATGTGATGATCTTACATTGCCCAAAGTCCTGAGAGGAAAAAAGAATACATGATTATTCATAATACATGATGTTATTTTCACTGGATTTAATTGGATGTAGGTGATCATAGAAATTAAACCTCTTTTTAATGTGCAGTACCTCCAAGAATAACAGATGTGGTCATTAATGGAATGTTTGATCTGGTACCACTCAAAATTTGTCTTCAGATAAAATGGGATCTCCCTTTACAAGAGCCTTTATTTTAATTCTCAGAGTGCACAACTGAATATACAGTGGAAAACTGAACCAGCCTTCTCAGCCATGCTAGTATCTATTTACAGTGAGATAATACTTGTTAGCAGGGGAGATGAGGATGTTGGCTTCATAAATCTTTATCAAAAAGTGGAGGGACCTTTTCTTCCTTTTCCCCATCTTAAGAAAAAGAGTAAATGCCTTCTCTCTTCGTGGCCTTCCTGTTTTGCCCTTTGTCATAGTAACCAAATTCTCCTATTTAAACAAAGTTTTGGACTGGGAGTTCTCATCCCAGACTGCCTCATTGGACTGGAAAAAAAGAAAGGGCAAGTATTGCTGTATATCACTCGTGTACTGACACCACCAATATTTCACATTGTCATACCACGAATGCTATGACAGAAAACTGACAAAATACACCGCTGGTATTTCTGGCTCATATACCAGGAACATGCTTAAAAAATAATTTCCAGTGCCCTTTAGTTGTCAGCAAATTGCCCTTAAAACATAAGTTCTGCTACAAGCAGTGGAATGTGGAGGATAGTTCCTTTGAGACGACTAGTTAAAAAAAGCTACACTTATTTGAAGAGCCAACCCCTTTCCAATCCTTTAGCTTATGTTTAACAACTCTAGAATTAAATAGATTTTATTTTAGAATAAATTATATTAAAGCCCAGTCTTCACTTGGACGTTTTGTGACACAAATTTCTGGGCAGCTCAGATGAGGATCAAGTTAATGCATTATTGGTGTATGACTCGGTGTGGGTACCATTACTTGCCATGGGATAAGTATCACTGTATTCACAGGACTCCCAGTGTTTTCTGGATAAGACAGGGCATTCGGTTTCCAGCACATCCAAAGTTAGGTAGAGGACTGATGAATTTCCCTGAAAGAGAAGTGCAAGTAAAAGAGTTTGTAGATGAGAAGTTTGATCTGAGAGAAACTTTTTTTAAGGTTGATATGTTTAATCTTTAATGAAGCTTCTCCAGTTCTCTATTAAAGTTTTTCTGAGCTGACAAGTATAGAAAGGGCTCAGGCTGGAAAGGAGCTTTGGAGGTCATCTCGCCCAGCCACTTGCTCAAGGCAAAGCTAAAACTTCAAAGTTTCAGCTGCATTCTGTGTTTCACCCAGACAGACGTTCCACAACCTCTATGGGCCATGCCAGTACTTAACCACTTTTGCCATGATTTCTTTTGGTCTTATACCTATTCAGAATTTCCCCTCCTGCAACTGTAACTGTTGCCTCTTACCCTTTGTTGAGAACTCGTGAGAGGAGTCTGTTGTTAACCTGGCATTCATCAAGTAGAGAAAATGTCAGTGTTAAAAAGTTGCCATTCCCTCTTTCTGATTTTCACACAGAACAACACATTGTTCCATTAGGACATCAGTTATGTAGGCAGCCAATTACATAGCTACATCCATTTCACATTATCTTAGTGATCAGATCCTCTTTCAGAACTTTGCTTCCTGATCAGTTTATTCAGGGAGTGATGCAACAAAGCTGTAATAATCCCTCCAAAGTTAGGAGCCTTAGCTCTGAAATTCTTCTAATATATTCTGTCTCCTGAGCGAATAGGACAAAGAATTAAAATTTGAATTTGGCTGCCAGTGTAATGGGATGTGGTGCTAAGAATTTTCTATGGCTCACAGAAGCAGTTTTTTATTTTTCTGCAGGGGAATGAATCTCAATTCACATTTGGAATGAATTATTAAAACTTCATTCAGCCCTTGTGTGGACATTCAGAATGAACACATACGTGTTTTATTTTGTCATTTAGATAAAAATCATGCAAAGCCCTTCACTGTGAATACATGTCCTCAGGTTTTATGAACTTTCATCCATTCAGGTTCTCTTTTTAGAGTGTTTCTGTACTTTGAGAAAGAATTGCTGCAGTCTAATGTAATATTTTTATTAGTGAGAGTCCACCAGTGTCATGTTAAGCACTAGTTTTGCAGCATGCATATATATATCTTAGGATTGTCTCTAATTTTAAAATAGGGGTTGGGTGGCTTGCATAAAGACATATGTTGTTTAATGGCAGAATTGGGGAAAGAATATAATTGTCCTGGACACACGTCCTGCCCACTGGACACATGTTTATTCTCTGCTTAGGGCTAGTTAGTGTTTCTATTTATTTTATACATCTCAATAATTTCAAACTGCTTGTCAACATATTGGTAAAATTCAAACAGACAACAGAGACAGTGAGAAACACTATTTTCTGATTTGTATTTATGGAATTGCACTGAATGGAAAGGTAAGATAGTTAAGACAGTCTTTCGTAAAACATGCTATTCACTAGGAATCCTCTAAAACTGAAGTGACTAAATGTGTGATGCACTTTGTCAACTAAACTTGTGAAATGCTGAAAAAGCCAATTCATCCCTGGCAAAGACTTACTTTCTTCAGCAGAATGCGTTTGGATTCACTAAAGCCTAAAGCAGATCTTGGGTAACATTAAATCTCTACATCCAAATATACCGTAGAAAATTCCTCTGTTCATCTACTGGATAGCTCTTGGGGGAAAAAAAATTGTCTTACATGGTGCCTTCTTGGTTGTTTTAAAAGCATCTTGGGCACTACACAAGCCCAGGACTGTTCTGTTCTGGATACTTGAGTATTTTAGGCTTCTAGAACTCCCATGTAAACCCAGTAGAGATCTGGCTGCTGGGAATTGCTCTGCTTAGATTTCTGAGGGAGCTGATGTGATAGACCTGATGCACACTATTGCATGGAGATAAGAAAAATAATGTTTTTGTCTTTTATAAATACATACACACACATAGATATATATATAATATCATCTTGGCAGTGGAGCCAACAAAAGTTCTTTTACAATAGTGTGCATGCTCAGTGTGCAGGAAACACATCTTGTGGCTTTGGATCTAAGAACATACAGAGACCTTACAGGGAGAATTCTTTGACTGTCAGGTAGATAGAAAGGTCTTTTCTGTTCTTGTAGACTCTGTGTGACAGCTGAAGCTGTGGCCCTGGACTGCAAAGACAGCAAAATTCAGTAAATGTATGAAAACAAAACATAAGCACAGTAGTCCAGTGGATATAGCATTCATCTGGAAGTGTGAATCCTCAGTGCTGGTCCCTATTCCAAGTTATGGCTCTAGAGTTTATATAGTCAATAATTGCTTAAAATGTAGAAATGCTGAGATTTTTCTGTTTAGAAACAACTATGGTTTTTGTCATTCATCCAATGAATTTTGCATGCCTTACCGCTCAGTAGCTCCACTTCACAGGAGTTCACACACATTGCTGCATGGCAGCAGCATTCTTCAAGGACAGGAGACTTGAGGGTTGAAATCTCTGAATGCAGAAGACTACTGATTCCTTCCTAGGTGACTCTTTAACTGCCTGGCTACTGCATAAAACTCAACACTCCCACTTGCCACATCCTTGTCTTTGAAAAGCAAAATAGTCCATCAGGTTTTTTCAAATGGTACTTGCAGACCTGTGGGAACCCGGGCTTTGGGTCACTACCTGAGCTTTACTTGTCCTAACAGGAAGTATTAAGCATTTTCATCAAAAACTAGCCTGTTTTTGATTTTGCCATACTGAGATGTGTAACACTTCCAAAACTGTGTGTCTGGATGCAACTTCATTGCCAAGCAGCCAAAGGGTACTAGGTGCATGAGTAAATCTGCCTGTCCTTGGTCTCTTTTACATGCTGGCTAAAGAAATTTTGAATTCTGCTGCTTTTTCCACTATCAGTTGTTTTGGCATTTAGGCAGTCATTGAGAAAGGCTCATGTATCCTCTCTAGGAAGCAGAAATAGGAAGGAAAAAGGAAATGACTGCTATGGATTCTCTATCCAGCCCCTCCCCTGTTTTTCAGAGTGGCAACTCCTTTGGCTTTCTCTGCCTTTTTCCCTTCCTGCCAGTTAACCAGCTATCTCCAAAGTTAGGATAATAACAAAATACTAGTCTTGCAGGATACATTGATCTAGTTGATGTTAGATGTTCACGGATTAAAGAAACCTTCCCAGTATAAATTTTGAGTATAACATCTGAATTTTGAGTATAACATCTGAGACTTGACAACAGACAGGACAGATTAATTTCCAGTGCTGTCTAAAGCTGTTCAGAGCAACTCTTATGCCAACATCCTGCTGGCCAAGAGAATAGAGGACATTCAGGATCGTTTGAAATCAAGCTTACATGCAATAAATCATGCACAAATGAGTACTGAGGCAGTGTCAATCACAGCTGATTCATTGAATTACATCAATATTAAAAGCAATAAACACAAGCTTTTAATGACCTGGCTCATTATTTAAAAATCACAGTCTTGTGTAAATCAACCTTTAAATGGATACTTACTGTATGCAGTTCATGTGCATCAGCAACACGGAACAAACCAAAAACATAGCCATCTCTGCGGTGTTTGTTGACCAAATCCAGGGCCACTCCTGCATCTGTTTCAATGGTGTTACAGTCTGCAGGTGTAAAGCTTGCTTTGTTTTGGGCATTAGAACACTGCAGTAGTGTTACAAAAAAAGCTGAAGCTAGAAGCAGCATTTTGTTTGCAGTTTTAGGTCACTTCTGCCCATGCCCTAATAAAGCCAGCAGTCTGCTTTTAAATCAGGACACTCCACCAAAGTTATAAATTAATGCTAAAAGGGCATGGTTTGGTATAATTTAAGTGTCATGTCAGGCAGTCATTGCCTTGACCCTGGATTAACATTTGCAAACAGCAAGTAAATGATTATATAGTGATTTAGCAGATTTTGAGGAAAGTGGGCCTAATAATACTCTCTGGACCACTCATCAAAGGGCCGGTTTGAGATTCTTTATGCAGGCATTGTGCAATAATGCTTTACTAAGAAAAGTACTTACTCTAACAGGGTGCTACTGAGCCTGGCAGTAAGAAGGCCCAATTTATGGTGCAGGTGTTACAAAATCTTGGTCTTCTGTTTACTATTAAAACAATTGAACTGAAAAAATGCTGAAATGTTTGTGGTCAAATTCTGGCTCTATCCTTATCCTTGTTTTTACAGATCCTTACCTAGCAGGGTACTAATGAAAGGGAAACAAGGGAATCACCCAAAGTTGGAAAAGGGATAGAGGTCACTCACAGGCTGGTGGTCTGTAGCTTCTATGTGAGTACCTGCAACTCTTCCAGCTCAAGAAAATTTGGAGCAGACTTCTATCTGTTTTATATCATTTCAGACTGGTACACAGAAAGGGACCGGCTTAATACCCATAATCTAGGCACGTCATGAAGTGATATAAAGCTGCCTTTGCATTCTCAATCTGAGCAGTTTTTTGTGCTCTTTGGCTGTAGCAGCCTTCATAGACTTCTTTATAGAATTGCTGGTTTGTTTTTTTTTTTTTATTTATTTATTAAAATAATGCAGTACAATATTAAGATTCATACCTTTCACAGGATACACCAACATTCTCTGCTATGCAGAAAGGAGGAGATGCTGTCTCATTGTATTCAAAATCTTTTATTCAGGATAGTTTAAGACATCAGTAATTGCTTGTCAGGGAGTGGCTGAAGATGGAATACAAAATTCAAACACCGAATAAGAAAATACAAAAATTCAATGTGAGTCCAAAATGATAAGGTCAGACTCAGATGAGGAAATTTCCAAATCCTGGTTGATGTGAAGGCTGGATTAGCTTCTCACAGAAAAAAGGTGCTTGCTGTATAATTGACTTGGGGGCTGGAAGCTGGATGATCTTTAAGGTCCCTTCCAACTCAAACCATTCTGTGATTCTGTAACTTGGGTTTACATGTTTGACCTTGAAGGGGTTTTTTACTTACAGTTTGAGAAACAATCAGAAATATAACAGGTAATCATCCTCGACCATTACCTCATTTCATTAACCCTTGTTTTAAAAAATTCTACCTTTTAGCCCGTCTGGTGTCTAAGAAATCATGTTTCAAAATGCACTGAGCTGAAGCAGTGGATTTCTTTTATAGTTCAGGACACAGCTAACAGTTCTCTTGTAGTAGAAAAGCTAAATGGAGCATCTTAAAATATTAGAACCAGGGGAGCTCAAAACTAGCACAAATCAGCTGAAAATGGATAAAAACAGTCCCCCTGCAATGGGTGGTGAACTTGTGGAACTTGTTGTCACAGAAAGATCTGGAGGCAGACACAATCAGCAGGGGCAGAAATTGCTTAGGGTAGTCCATTGGCAGCTGGTCATTCCATGGATCCTAGAAGGGCTAAGCAGAAAAGTCCTCTTTAAAGTCCCAGGTACAATGATTCTGGGCACTGGAAAAGTACAAGGGGAATGGTTTACAAAGAGGGGCAGGTTGTGTGTTTCTCCTAAGCACAGTTGTCTTTTGCCATTGTGAGAGATGAGTACTGGGGTGGATGTACCACTGTTCTAATAAAATTGGACATTTCTTTTGATTTTGCTTTTAAAATGTTCCATTATAGTAATTCAGAATCTCTTCTGTAGGATGGCCAAAAAGCAGTGAAATAAGTGCTGTCTAAATAATCAAAGACATTTGAAATACATCTCATCAGTTAAAAATAATAGTCACATCACTGCTGTGTTCCAAATTGCACCTCAATTCATTCATTACAATACTGGTTAATTTTTTCAAATGGGCAGTCATACTGAAGAAAGGCATTAGATTAGATAATTTATAACATAATTCCCTTAGCTGTCTGTTGTTTACAGATTGTTTGTTCTTTTTCTCCTCTTTTGTTCTGGGCTGTTCATTGTGACACTGATCATTTCCTTGACAGTAGCTTATGTATGTTTTAAATATAAAATAGAAACAGTCTGAATAAACAGTGGAAAATGTACAATTTCTGCAAAACTGACTGTAGAAGTAAAGTAAGATTCTGCTCTCACTCTAGAGAGTTTTGTCCTTGATTTCTTTGGAAAAGAAAGATTGAACTCTGTTATTAAAGTACTGCATGGACAAGCACTCCAGGCACAGTAAGAGCAGTTAATTAAATATTGGTTGTATTTAAGTCAGTAATGTGGTTTTATCACTTCTCCTCCAGTTTGGTATTTTTTTAAAAACTTACTTTGTTTTTATATGTATTCCTTGTAAGTTTTGTGTGTTGCTTTAATGAAGCCATCTCTGTAAACAGATTGCTGGAAGGAATAGGAAGCTGTATCCAAACATGGCATTTCTCATGAGTAGCTTATCAAAACCTTGTTTATGACTTTTACCAAGGCTTGACTTGCAACCGTAAGAGGTGATCCACATTCAGACCTTAAGGATATGGTAATAAACATCCATCCTAACTCTCTTCAGAGATCTGGGAGAATACATCAAAAAGAGGCTTATCTTCCCCACTTGAAAAACAGCATATGAAATGCTTAATAAATAGAACTTTATTCTAGGGGGATAGGAAAAGGAGAGCTGACGCATAAAGGAGATAATATGCAATAAGCAATTACTCTTTCGCTAAAGTACAGCCATAACAATTTACAGCTATCCCTGATTTCTTGGGGGGACAGCTGCTATGAGCAGACTGTTCTCTGTCTTCTGTGGGAGCTCTGCTCTTTAAAATCTATTTGGTTGGCCAAGGATGAGTGTAGGAGAAGGATAGTCAAGAAATCTAAACAAATACATAGCCAACATATGCATAAATAAGCCAGAAAATCTTCTTCAGTACCCTTTTAATATTAATGCCCTTTTTTTTTTTTTTTTTTTGCATTCATGAGGCCTCAACTGTATTCCAAGGTAAAGCCTTGACAATATCTGATAAAAACGTCAACAGTCCTGGAGGTCACTGACCACTGGTTATCTGTGCCTCAATAAAAAACACTGTCCATGTGAAACTGGAATGCTGGGAAATAAATATCAGACCAGACTTTAGCTGGACATTGCCCAGATAGCAAGATATTAATGCATGATATAATATCATAAGATCAATGAGTGTTGAAAAACTGTGAAACAAAATTGAAAAGTGAATAGAGGATTCCACCCAATTTTCATCTCCAGTGACTGTGAAGGGCTTCCTGGTGTTACTGGCCTGTTCTCTGCTGGACAAGGAGAAGCAGCACTTAACAATTCAGCCCTGGGAGAGGAGAGAGCATTTGGGGTGTGACTGGATGGACACAGGTGTTACTGCCACTGCTTTGCTCAGATTGGCTTGGAGCTGAGACCAGGCCAGAAGATGGAGAGGTTTGGCACCACCTGGGCATGTTTTTAAGAGGATTTGCTGCAGTCCTGTCTCACAGAGTCAGTGTGTGGAGGCCAGACACAGTGCACCCTGTGCCCTTATCTGCCCACGTGGGTGTGCTGGAGGGAGAACACTGCAGTGCTGCCCCACTCACAGATGGGCATAAATCTGCTGAATCAGCAGCAGGATTTGAATTCCTGATGACTAAACATTACCAGCTGTTAATAATATCACTGCCATATGGGACTGCCGCAGTATCCAGGTACATGTCCTGAGGACAAAGGAAACACAGAAACTGTACAACTTCAGTCTCCTACTTGCACATCAAGAATTTAATCTTAGACATCAGCACCCGGACTCAATTATGGTAAACGTTAGCAGTGGCCTCGATGGCACTGAAACTGGGTAGGGGACTCTGTGCTGGACCAGCCACAGCAAATAAAGGCCAAATAAAGATCCTGACTCTGCACTGACCACTGGTGCTTTGTTGATCTGCACTGGGGATACAGATACTGCTCAGATAAACACCTCTTCTGGTGTTTATTTTTAAATCGGAGAACTCTTTGAACCCAAATTCCAAATCTGAGCTAGAGAAAATATTGATTCAAATGTTATTTCTGAGCTTCGTCTAAAGAACAGGCTACACAGTATCCAAATGGAATACTCAAAACTGTGGATCCAGACTTTCTGATATCCCCTGTAACTCCCCTGCTTATGTTCACACAATTGTGCTCCAGTCATGTATGTTCATATAAGCCTCAGTTGTGTCATTAAGCTGATGGAGCCTCGCTGAGATTAGAATCAACATGGAAACAGTTAATAAAAAGGAGCATGTTCTAAACCAGCCGGAATGGGAAATGGGGTGATTAACTGAAAAGAGAGGGGGAACCAGCATTCTGAAAATCCCTGGAGTGTGACAGGCTGTTTCCCCAGTGCCCTGCCCTCTGGTGCACCAAAGCCAGCTGTGGGTGCTCTGTGTGAGGACATGGAGCAATGCCTGGTGCCCCCAGTTTTGGCAGATGGCAAATCAGTGATTCCTGTGCAGGGCAGTAGAACACACTGGTCATGTTAGAGGAACCTGAGCTGGAAAAGGTGAAACTTCCCCAGGGAAGAACAAGGTGCTGTAATGCGGTGATTTGATAAAAAGGGGAATGCTGACACAGCCTAGAGCTCCCACTGTGGTAAGAATTGGGTAGAATTTGAATTTTAGGATTTTTGGAGAACTACCCAATTTGGAATGTATTTCTACTCTGAAATGAATGAAATTAAAATATACTGAAATTTCTCATGATGTGGGATTGAAATGGAATAATTTCTGGCTCAGTTGATGTGTTTCACACATCACGTTTTGTCTTTTTTTAATCTTTAAACCAATTAGATTTCTCCTTTATATCAAACTTATGTTTATAAGAGTTCATTTGCAAAATGAAAAAGCAAACATTGTTGTCGTGAATATAACTCCATACAGTATTTCAATATTATTTTTTCCTCGCTCAAAATAAAATAATACTTTTCTTTATATCTTATTTATAGTAATAAAATAATACATTTTAATTGAATTGCATAATGCCAGGATTCTTTGACAAAACCATAATTTTTTGTTGAAAGGCTCTTTAAATGGAGAAATTATGCAGGATCTCTAGGGATGATAGAGTATCATAAAAGCTTCAGAAACAATAATATTTTATTGATTTTGTTTTGAACAAATGGTTTTACAGATCTGGTGGCAACTAGAGAAAGGCTCTGTGGTCTCATACGAGCCCCATAATTATTGCAAATACCAGTGTACTCCTGGCCACAAATTACATTTCTTTCCTATGTTCGTTCTTTTTCTTCTTCTTGTCTTCTCATTTATTTATATTTGCTATTGTCAGTACTATTACTATGTCTGACTTCAATGAAATTGATTTTTCTTAGCTACAGGCTGTGGAGTGTCCCTGTGGTTTTTATTATAAAGCAGTTAATATGACCTATCTCAAGAAAGAATTAGGCTGATTTTGTAAATCGTCTTTTTTCCTGCACAGCTGGGTCAGTAAAGCATAAGAATTTGAGTAGCCTGGGCTTGGTTCTCCAGCAGCCAGAGCTACGTGCAGAGCTTTCACTTGTGGGTACCCTTTTCCATGTGCTTTAAGTGAGAGTGTAAAGCATTGGGAAAATAATAATCTTTCTTGAGATCTTCTCTGGAAGATAAAAATATAGGCTAAGCTCATCACATTATAAATAAGAAGTTAACCCACAGAATAACAAAACCCCTCACTGGTGTGACTCTCTGAGGGCCCTGAGAGCATCCCCTCTCCAGGAGAGTTGGCTGCCAGGGCTCTGGCATATTTTTTTCTCTGATGCCTTTGGGCTGTCTCATCCCTGCAAGTTCTTCTACCCTCCAGAATTACCTTTATTTCATCCCCTTCCTGATGGGAGGCATTTGAGAATTAGAAGCCAACTACTTTTGTTGGAAAATGCCCCAGCTAAATTTCTAATCTATTCTTGTGCTTTCTTAAAACTGAGAACTCCAAAGATGAAGACTGTGATAAGCAATTTATTTACTTGAAGATGTTACACAAATTGAAGGACTGGGTTGCCACTCTGGCTGTTATTTTGTTACAGATAGCTGAGGTGGTTGGATGCTGGCTAGACTGTGGTAGGCTTTCTAGTTATCAAAGGGTGAAGGATGCCATCCATCTGCTTTGCTTCTCCTGGGCATGAGTCTGATAGAGAAGGTTCTTCAGGGAAAGGGAGAATAACTGGTCCGGTGACTGGTTTGGTCAAGTCTGGTTTGTTTACTTGAGTCTTTTCTCCATCAAAACTGGGTGTAGATCCTACAGCCTTAGGTGGAGCTGGCTTTCCATCTTTATGTTTATTTTGACTTTCTCTTAGGCTATAGAAACTGATATCCTCATTTGAAGGGGGTAGAATTTTAACCCAGCCCGCTGTTTTTTCCAGGTGTGGGGAGAAAGGATCAGCTTCTGAATGGGAAGCTTGTTGATTCTGGCTGGATTTTCCAGGTGTCTGATTAGCTTCCTGTTTCTCCTCTTCAGTGGCAGGATCCTAAATAACAAGGAATAAACATTATCTATATTGAAGCTATTTCAAATCCTTTCAGATATGATCACCCATCACTCTAAGGATCTGCTGCTATTCCAGTCTGTCAAGACCAGCTGCTGAACAGAAGCCCAAAGGATAGATAGATATAAATACTTCCTGTGCCAGGGGAGATGGGTGCATGAAACTTGGGTAACTACAGTTATTGCCCCTTGCATTCCCTTTGTGATTTGCAATTTCTTTGTAGAGCTTTCTGAACACATTCTGTATGATTGTCTCTATTGCCTTTTATCCCCCTGACAGCAGTCTGCTCGATCATGAGACAGATTTCTTCCTCATCTGGCCTTATCACTTCCTTGGAGCACATCTCTTTGTGAATAAGAAAACTTAAAAATGGGCTTTCACATGTTCAATAGTTGTTTGTAAAGGGGGTATTACTCTTACAATATTAATGTTAGATTAAGAAATACCTGCTGACTGTAGATTTCACAGGATACTCTGACAAACTTCTCCATGCGACTGTTTACTACAGAGCCTTTGCAGAATCCAATTTGCTGGAAGAAGAAAATACAAGCATTTTTTCACATTGTAGCATTGATACTAAGCTCCTATCTTGTAAAGCAAGTGATTATGAAAGGCTGAATAGTTATAGCTTCTAAGTGTATTTGTAGGGATAAACAGCTCGGGCAAACTTTTATTTTGGGATTGGCAATCTTACAAAGGCAGGCAACATTTTGAAAAAGGCTTTGTGTTTGCAAAGGAGGGTTAGGTAACACAATAGTAAAAATAAGCTGGGCACTTAAGGCCAAACTACAACAGCTTGCTTATGTTCTGCTGCAGCAAAATATCCCTATGCAGGCAAGTTGCATATGGAACATAATACCATTTTCCACACAAAACCAATTTCACACCATACTAGTGAAAGAAACCATGAAAAAAATGTTGTTTCTAGTAGTTGTGTTTGTACTGGGCTGTGCATGGCTTGGATCTCAGTTAAGATGGAGCTTTGAATGTTATCTCTTGACAACATGCCCATTTAGTCCTCCAGATTCTCATAGAATTTTTTCCTTAGTTCCTAAGTGCTTTCCTTAGCTGACCTAATTGTAGTATGAATATGCTACTTATATGTTGTTTGTGATTAATTATCTGTGTCTGTTTCCTTGAAAGAAATCTTAAAGAGCCATTCAGTATTGTAAGGTGATGGCTAACTCACCTTTCCCTGGATGGTATTTTTTTCTCTTTTCTTTGTTCATGGATTTCTAGGTCAGAATTCAGAACTTTTACTGAAATGTTTTCTCTATTCTAAAGCAGTCTGTAGAACTGCAAGACAGGAATGAGCTACAATCCATAAAAAGATGCCTGTGGGTTTTGGTTCTTGTCTGCAAAGAGCCAGTGTGATATATACTAAGTATTCACTGAGGAGTCAGAGTATCTGGAAAACAGGGAAAAAGTACTTACAGCTACTTCTGGTGGAAGTGACTCACACTTGGAGATGTCAGCAACTGTGTCCTTTTTGGAGCAGGATGTCTCCTGAATTAAAAACTCTACAAAATATGCAGGACCAACGACCCACTGTAAATGAGAGACAATTAGACCTTGTGCATGTGTCAGGAAGAATGAAGAATTCTACTGACCTTGAAATAGATGGGAAACTCCTGCTAAGTCTGGAAGGAGCAGGTTATACTTGGGGCATTACTGTTAGTTGTGTTACAGGAGAATATTTTTTTTTCTTTGCCAGTGCTGCTCTATTGCCTGGTCATTTTTTACTTCTTATATATGCACGGTAACTCATGTATTAGCTATAGTTGAAGTGAGTTTGGTTTTCATTATAATTTTAGCATCCACCTAGAACTACATATCCAAATACCCTCTTCAGTGCCTTGTTCATAATTTCTGGCTGTTTTAAATGAACAGGATCAATTTACTGTTTCTGAAATCAGGGTTGGTAAATGGAAGCCGTGAAATGATGTATTGTAGTAATATCTGACAGTTTGAGACAAAGAGGGAAAGCCACTTTGTTATCTGTACATAATGAATTTTAGAGAGACCAGATAATACTGTGGTAAACAAACAGGGCTTAGCCATGAGATCATTAACTTTCTATTAGTCTAAAGTAAGTTTTAAACCATTCTACATAAAAGTATTCTCTCTACTATGCAGACATAAAATCAAAACAATCTGTAAGATGTAACAAATCACAGAACAGGAGGATCCACACTTCCTGAGGGCTGAAACAAGTCAGATGAGCCTTGGCTTACCTGCATGGAAGCTCTTGTGACATTGAGGACAGAAAAATAATGAGTTTGTTCACTCTCTTCGTTGAACTTGGCAAGACTTTGAACAGCAGCATCCAAATATTCGGGCTTAGTTGGACTGTCATCAACTGGGCAGTCAGGACATACTGACCAAATATACCTGGGTGGAACTTTTTATTCAAGAGAAAAAATGTCATTAGAGAAAGCAGAACCATAAGAGCATGTTGATAGTGGAGGTCACTATAAATGCCCCTACACCCCCAACCCTACCGACTTGTCCTCCACTCCCCTGGACTACAATATGTAGTTTTCATCCCTTAACAATTTTGAATCTTTATGTATTTGCAGACCCATAAAAATGTTGCAGTGGAGGCAGAGACACTGAAGGAAAATGTTCAGTCTCTTGACAGTGGGCTTGCTGTTTTTACTTGCCTTTCATAAACCCATAAAAATGTTTTTTGGTTCAGAGGGTAAATGCCTATATAAAGACTCTGCTGGGTGTCCCAGAGGTTAAAATAGTTATTACTGAACTGCTCTGAGCTGCAGGACCTCACTGGCCTTATGATCACTGACTTGAGAAAATCAGGGCAGCTGAAGCTAGAGTGGTGTCATAATTACAATTAAAACTTAAAGTAATGCCATTTGACAGAGTGTTTTTCCTGTCCTTTAATAAAGAGTGTGTTAAAGACATACCTGGTTGTAAAGTGCACTCATAAGTATTCAGATGAGAAATATTTCTTGCCTGATTAATGTAGATAATGGCTTTGCATTGACCATAAACCTGAAACAACATAAACAATTAATGTTGCACCCTTTGCACTAATCATGTAGTACCTACTCAGCGAGTGGTTAATTTTCTTCTTGCAATCATAAATTCTTTTCAAGACAAAAGTTTTGTTAATGCTCAAAGGACAATGAAGCACATTTCTAAGCATCTCCTTTAGAAATAAAAGGATGGATTATTCCCTGGTGTAATTCTGAGCTATACAGGTGCAGTGATTGTCTGCAGGGTGGCCTGCACAGGCCAGGCCCCTGCCCTGGGAGCTGGGTCTGTGTTTAGAACCAAGAGAGATTAGACCTGGAGATCAGCTCAGGGTGTCTGGATCCAGTCACCTGTCTTCCACCTTCCCTCTTTCCTCTATAACCATAAGGAAAGTGGAAGGAAGGACCCTAAATCAGTTTTATGGCACAGTAGGGTCACCCTTGCACACAAAAAACCTCTGACTTTATGGCAGAAAAAATACTGGCCTATCCATTGGGCCTGTATATTTAAGAGTTGAAACTGTATTCTCTGAGAGGTTCTTAAATATTGCTGCCTGTGTGATCAAGGCCTCTGGACATCCATTTCTTGGCTGCACTGAAGCCACATTGACCACATGGGCTTTGCACCCTTTTCCTACTGAAAATGCTATAATGAGAAATGAGGAGAATTCTTTTTTTTTTTTTTTTTCCTAGTTTTTCATTTTAAAGCTGAAACTGATTGACCTTAGAAGCAGTCCAGGACAGTGTAATCATAACTTCTTTTTTTTCACATGTAACTTCTTTCTTGTCATTCTTCATTTTATAAGTTTGGGGTTTTTCACTTGTTCAGAATCATTTTGGTCACCTGTAGCAACAGTCTTAGACCACTTTCTGTCTTTGCAGCTTATCTTGCTGAGCTTTCCTTTTTCTCCTTTTTCAGTGCAATTTTTGCAAAGTTGTCAGAATAAAAGTGGAATTAAACTAAACCAAAAATCACATGTTATATAAAAGTGAGTTTCTTTTATTCCCTTCTTGACAGGCTGTCTTTAAAATAAACTCTTACAGGGTTACTATAAAAAGTAAAACATTATTCTAAATAGGGTCCTAGCGTGGCTATTTAGTTCAGTCTGCTTATTAGCTCTGGTTGAAAACTTTCTTTTAATTTTCATTTTCTAAAATAAATCTTACCAGTCTATAAACTGATTAAAAGGTACAGAGTAAAACTGTGGACCTTAAAAAATGGGGTTTGATTTCTTCTAAACTCTGGTGCCTACTAAAAATGCATGTGTAGGGATTTTGCTGTCATCACTAGTACCTGAGTAACCCATCACATCTGAGATCAAATAGGAAAATAAAATCCTTACAGTTGAGTGAGCAGGTCTGGTGTTACAGTTCTTCCACAGTTTTTTGCTGAGTACATGGCATTCAGTATCTACCACATCCAAGATGAGACAGAAGACGGAACCAGTGATCTCCTGAGAACAAGAAACAAAAGGGTCACATCCCAGTTTTGTATTGAATGAAGCAGTGACATATAGAAGGGAGAGATGGAGAAAGAGAGAACATGCAGGTGAGATGCACAGATATCCTGAAAACTGAACATTCTATGGGACAAAAGTGGCTGTGTTAGAATGGGCTTGGTGATGAATCGAGACATCTTTAATTAAAGAACAGCCCATTAGTTTTATCCTTCTGATTCTGGTACCAACCAGAATCCAAGAGTAAGGACTAAACATGGTGGTGTTTTCTTTGTCAACTCCATTTTCTTATCAGATTTGAGTGGGAGGTTATTTTGCCTGCAACAAGAATGAGACAATAAATACCACAACTAATAAAAAACTCCTAACATGGAACATTACCAGTAGGCATTAGAAAGACAAATATCTTATTTCTTAGAGTAGTGTCTTTTTCAAGTATGGATACTTTGCTCTTTCTGTAAAGAGGTGATGGGTTTTGTTGATGCTTAAATATTCCCTCAGCTCTCAGAGAGTGCTCTGAGAGACCTTGCATATCCAGTGGGTGTCTCTGACTCACTTAAATCTTCAGTCCTGTGCTTGACTTCTGAGCCTGTGCTTAAGTCCAGAAACCTTTATTCAGTTCACTGCAGCACAGGGTGCACGAAGCAGTTCAGGCTCAACTTTTGGGCAAACATCTTTTGATGCAAGAGGAAGGAAGGACTGAAAGTACAGCTCCATATCCAGTGATTACACCACGTGGTGCAGGAGGATGAGATGCTGTCTGGTGCAGCTCCTCATTCTGCTTCCACTGTAGATATGGGTAAGCACCTTTGCTGCATATTTATCAAGGATACAGATTAGTGGGATCATGTTTTATTTATATCTTTAGTGGAAAGCTGGAAAGAGGGCAGCTGTCATTTATACATCCTAAAGAACTTAGAAGTGAGTGTTAGCTGTGTGTTTAGACTGAGATTGTGCACTTGCTGAAAAGGGAGAAAAACCCAAACTGAATGAGAGCAATGTTCATTCATCCCTGACTGATTTCACTGATTTATGGAGAAAACATTAAATGGGGCAAGTCTTGTAGAAGTCTAGGCCAGTATCTGTGCAATTTTGGCTTTAATTTTGGTTTCTGTTTAACACTGACTAAAGACAAGTCAATAGGGCGTCTAAAGGCTGGAGTACTGCTGGCTTCTTTGTGTTTATACTGCTTAGAAAACTGCTAAGAGGTGTCTGTTCTGGAGTTCTGAGGAGATTGAGGGATAAAAACTATTCTGATCACATATTATAGAGATCGATGGGATAGTGATTTTATGTGAGTTCTAACATACATACCTAATACGTAATACTAAACCCTTCAAATATAGAAGAGCAAAACTAATAAAAAATAAATATAAAGAATGATTAAATTGTTTTGTTAGCTTTGTCTCTAACTTCTATTCTTACATATGCAACTTCTCATGTTTTCTATGATTTTTTAATTTTCATATCTTCTTTTTTTTTTTTTTTCTCTATTAGTGTTCTATGAAGTAATCTGGTAATGCCTTGCACTGGGCTCTCAGGGTTTGCCTACACTAATCCCGAGGTTTAATTATAAGTGTCATTTTGAAGGCTGTGAAAAGATCAAAAGCTATTTTGACAAAGAGTGGCTCTGAGGTTCAGCCAGGCTGTGCACAGTGGCACGGCAGTATCCCCACACCTGGCTGCACAGACCCTTCTGTGGCAGGAACTAACCATAATTTTCTGTTTACATACAAGGTATCTAAATACCATGCTGATATGTCTCCTTAATATAATAGATAATGTAGCTTGAATCAGTAAACAGAAAGTAAGACCTGTTAAGCAGTAATTGCTGTTTGCTGAAAATGTGGTTTTGAGTAATGCAGCATTTGGGACAAGCTTGTAACCTTAAATATATCCTCTGTTCCTGCATGAAGAGGAAATAGCCAAGAAAAAGACGTATCTTTAAGGAATCCCATAGCTGGAACTGGTGACTTGAGCTTTCAAGTTGGTTGTTAAAGTATTTTGAGGCAAAAGTACACACACACACCTCATTAAAGAAATGATCTTATCATTTGTGTTTGGTGTTAGATGGGCTTCCTGAATCATGAATATTGATTGAAGCTTGATGATCTTGGAAACACTACGTGCAACCAGGGCAGACCAAACGTATTTCTTATTGCCTGTAGCTCTCTTGTATAATATCAGCTCTACTTAAGCAGATGAGGTTATTATAAAATCTACACATCTTTTGGTCTACCTGCTTCTGTATGTATCACACTCCACTGGGGAAAGGATAATTTGGGGCTTATTTAGAGCTCAGCAGATCAGTGAAGGTTTAATCATCCTTATTTTAATTTTCATTAGAAGACCGTTATGCAAAGGCCTTTTGATATCTGCTTAGTATTGAATAAAAACTTCTATATCTTTTCTGCATTGCCAAAAAAATCCTTTCCTCAGCACTGCTGGTGCCAGGCTGCAGTATGTGCTGGACAGCCTGGGAGCCACAGGAGATGTGGCAGCAGGGTGACCTGGTGCAAGGGAAAGACATGAAATATTTTGGCATGTTTTGTAATTTTGGTTAAGTGCCTGTCAGTGAAGTTAATCAGGAGTACCTTGTATGAAAGCAAGCTCTGTCCTACTTGCATATAAGTTAATAGCAGATGGCTCATTAGTTTCAATTAGAGCAAAACTGAACCACAGGTTGCTTAAGGGCAGATTTGAATTTGAAGTAACTTTGAAAATTTTTTTATCCTCAGTACTGATTAAGAAGTGGGAGAAAGGACCACTGACTGGTAAAAATCCCAAGGATTTCTTTTGATTTTTGAGAGGAATAGGAGGTGCCATAAGGATTTTACTGTCCATGAACCCCCCGACATGGCTGACTGATCCTTGTGTACTCAGTTCAGCAGCAGCAAAATCGGACAAAAGGCTGAGATTGTCTGATTTGTTATTGCAATGTCTTGAAACACCTTATTTACAGGATAAGAGCATATTAGATGAAAAAAATAAGAAAGAATAAAAGTAAATTTAACCCCTAAATGGACAAAGGGTGCTTGCTCCAAAGCAGTAAGTTAAGGCTCTAGGGAATTAAGTGACAGACCAAATCACAAACAAGGACCAAAATTCTCGTGTGCTGAGATGTGCTTGGCATAGTTGAAAGAAGAGGCATGGAGATTAATGATTCACAACATATCTGCACTCTGGGGTGGTCATAGCAGGGGCTCTCATTATTATCAGTAGGAAATAGCCTGAGGAGGGGGATCTGAATACCAAACTGCATGACTGGTGATGTGGGTTCTGGGCCAGCTCAGAGGCAGCTCATGTGGAAAAATTCTGAAGAGACGTGATCCAGTTGCTTATTAGGCACATTCTGTTACCTGAGCAAAGTAACCTGGAGAACACAGTGCAAAGCCCAGCATAGCAGGCATCCTCAGCTGTGAGGTCTCGGGTTGCTGGAGGCCACAGCCTGTCTGCAGACACCCTGTCCTTGTAAGGGCAGCAGGAAGGAGTGTCAAAGCCTTGCCAGTACAGATCTTTAAACATCTGGCAACAAGCCTGATTTTCATTAGGAATTAAGAACTTGGCCTTTCAGATAAGCTTATGGGAAGTGAGTGGGCCTTGCAGGGAATGTTAGTAGCACGCTTCCACAGTGCATTATCTGTTGTGGGCCTTCTGAACTCATGTCCCTAGCTAGATCCAGTAGAGTCAGCTATTGTAACACAAAAAAGTGATGAATTAAGCACACATCAAGAAATAAGATACTTGAGGAAACGCGAGTGATATTCCATAGGTATTTGCAGTGTATTTTTTGCACTTGAACTGGTTTCAGATTTCTTCTGGAGAGTGAGTCATCTTTTAGTGGTCTATAAAAGAATTCTGTGGTCCCAAGCAGGATGTGTTTACACCTGTTAGTGCTTACATCTTTTGTGCAAAACACACGATGACTTAACAGCCTTTGCACTCCAACTGCTCAAGGCAGTGGGAAGAAGGTGTAAAATGAAATTAAATCAGAGTAGTGGTGTTTCATATCAAATTTGAACTGATGCCTGGAGCTATTCCAGGGGCAGGCAGCAGAGAGTCATGACTGAGATTTGCTCTCTAATTGCCCCCAGTGGTGATGAAACTGTTTCTAGTGCATGAAGTTGACATGGCCTCTGGAGTCTTGTGAATGGAACTTTACATTTGCCTTTTGAAGTATTTCTTAATTCAAAATAGACGTTTCTAAGCAATAGCGATAGACACGGGGCTCTCTGCGGGAGAAACAGATAGAGAGCAAGAGGGTAACTTACCTGAGGTTGTTCTCGGACGCTGGAAATTCGGTAGAGGCTGAGTATGTAGCCCTCTGCTCGGTCAGCGTTGATCTGGCGGAGAGCCAGGTCTGCAGCCTCCTCAACTGCCGTGTCGTCGCAGCGCGGGGAGAGCAGCGCGGCCGCTGCTCCGCGGGCAGGAGGGGCGGCAGCGCAGGAACAGAGCGCCTGGATGCCAAAGAGCATCGGAACGAGCCAAACCATTCTGCTCAGGGAGCCGCTGCAGCAGATCGGAATGGTCAGTCAGGATGGAGGGGCTGAGACCCGAGTGGAACCACGCACTTTTGTAGTGGAGCCGTGTCTCTTTATAAACTTGTGCCCCCTTTTTATTACACACTGACCATCACCTTTAAACCTACAGCTGCAACAGCAAACACTAAGTCAATGATTACAAGGTTTTGCAGAAGTGTTGTCACTCCCTCTGAGACCAGATAGCACTTTCTCCTTTTGGCTTTCCATCTCCAATTCAGACTTCACTGGGCAGATCATGCAACTTTGACCTTATGGCAAGGGACAAGAATACACACACAAAGCTGCTTCCTTAAGAAACCAGATTTACTTAAATAAGCTTATATGCAGGACAGGTCTGGCTCCATCTATGTTCTGTCAGTGATCCAGCTCTTCTCACAAATAAGACAATGACAAAGGTCTCAGTAATTTGAACAGGAAATGGATAAGCCCCACAAGGTTGACTGATTTTGCCCTTTGTGTTTGTTAAATGCCAGTTATAAACAAATATATTGACTCTATTATATGCAGTCAGTTTGGCTGTGATAGAAAGCTTGGTTTGGATTTATTCTGTGAGCATTTCTACTCAGCTGGATACCTACACATGAATGGTACCCCTTAGAGGTATTGAGACTCCTCAAGGGTCATGGAAAATTCTGCCTGGAGAAACTTTAGTTTGAATTGACAGCACTGTGCCTTGTGAGTAACCTGTCAGGAACTCCATGCTGGAGAAAAGGGGGAATAACTTCACAAGTGGCTGTTATCTTGAAGATCTAGAGAAGTGACAATGACCATTACTTGGGGAGGATCCCAGTGAATGCCACTAAGGGGCAATTCTGCAGTATTTCATCTTGAAGGATACTGAAAACCGTTTCCCTGGCCCTCATTTTCTGTCATGGGACTCTGTGATCACAGCTGTCTGCTGGAAGACACCGAGTACCTTTTGGTTTGAGGGCTGTGTGGAGTGACAAAAGGAAAAGTGCAAATGAAGGGCATAATTGTCTCTATTTAATACTACTGTAATGGTTGGTGAGGTTAAAAATGTATATATTGTCACTTTTTTTACTAGTCCAGCAGTGTTCAAAGCATGTTCCTCTGTGAGACAGCAGAACCTCTCCCAGGGAATGCCCACAGAGACCTGGGAAGGATTATACACACCAGAAGACCTACAATAGCATTGGGACTGAAACTCTTCTTTTTTTTGGTGACAAAGGTGCAAAACACAGACAGCAGGAGAGAAGGGGCACATGGCTGCCAAAATGAGCCCCCTCATATGTCACCAGTTGCTTTGCAAACTGAGGGCGAGGGATAATGTATGGACTGTATCCTGGAGGGAAGGGATATAAGGAGTGAATATTGAGAAACACTGCTGTAGCCATAGTACAGGAACAGCAGAAGCAGCAATGCAGACTCACTCACATTGTTCCTTGTGCCTGGGGACGCTTCCCCTGCGGCTAAAGAATAATAACTCATTTTCTTTATCCTTACAGTGCATGGCATTTCTATGGAGATGGGTGCCAGTTAGTACTGGCTGGGTCGGTGCTTCTTATAATAGGGAATTGTTATATCCCTGACTCTGTTCTTTGTATTCTTCCTCTGACTGGAAAGGAAAAAATTTCTCTGTTGAAGTAGCTGACCTCAAAACATGGACACATCTGGGAAATCTGAGCGTGTCCAGCCAAAGCAGTACATGAAGTACATATGCTTTTGCAAAACAGGGTTTGAAAAAGCTGAAAAACATTGTCAGCCAGCAATGCAGACCTGGCAAAACTGTTCATGCTGCATTTCAAGGGAGGAGGCATTTGTATTTTATGTATCTCCATTTCATAGTTCTCATTACCCAGAGAATCTATTATTAAATGCTGAATCTGTTACTAAGACCCAAGTGCATGAATATGGGGCTATACTGCGGGGGGGGGACAAAGTGCTTGCTTCACAGCAGTCATGGAAAATGGATCTGTAAGAGGGCACAATGTGTCTTTAAGAGGGCAAGCATTAAGGAGAAAAAAGATGAAATGCAGCAACCAACTGGAATGCACAGAGAAATTCTACTTTTTTTTTCTTCCTATTTTAGGAAACAATGGAGTAGTTACACCAGGTGTAGGAGAACATCTGTGAAGTATGGAGGCCACAGATGTTTCTGCTACATTGCTTTGCTTTGTGTCAGTGGAAAAGGCAAGAAGAAAATGCGGCATTTCTAGAGTTCAGAAATCCTCATGGGCAAGGATCCCTTTTGTAAACATACTCTTTCTACAATCAGATAATTATCCAAGCCTGGAAAACAGTCTTCTCTGTAACTTAGTGCCTACTTCATTATATACAAGACAAATTTTATGGTTTAGTTAAGGTGATTCCTAGTTTTAAAAAATCTTATGCATCTGGTGTTACAGTAATGCAGGTATTAAGAGTCCCTGTTTCATTAAATCCTGTACTGCACCTCGTGCAGTGAGATGGGAGGACCACCTACCTTACTACATCAAGACATTTCTACAGCTTAATACAAGCACTTGCTGAGGGAATGGCAGAATGTACTGGAGTCACTGCCTTACAGAGAAGCAGAAAATCCCTGAGCAATTGACTGGCAGTGACTGGTGCAAATGCCTGAAACACCCTTACCGCAAAACTCACCCTTTGCTTGAAATGTGAGAGCTGCTGCCTTCATGGGCAGAGCTTGTCCTCAGTGTGTTTGCATCACATTATATGGTTTATAGAGTTTGGGCTGATTTCCCTTTCTCTGTCCTCCCCACACACCCAGCTGCAGTGCTGCTGCAAGTGCCTGTGGCTTTTCCTTTCCCCAGTGACACAGCACCGCAGAACCTTTCTGTGTCCCAACCTGTTGCACTATCACCAAGAGCAAATGTTAGCTGTGTTGCTTACTGAATACTGGAAGGTTGTAACTAGGAGAACAGGATAGGTTATTTGAAACACTTCAGAAATGACATGTGTTCTGCAATTTTTGCTGCCTGCATGATAATTATCTTGTAGCAAGTGCTGTTTCTGGTTAAAGATTCATGACTGTCTTTGAGACTGCTCCCCAGGGCCTGCAGAATTCCAGTCTGGATGGCAGTAAAGATCCTTCTGGCCCCAGCCCCTTATTAATTCTCTATCTAGAGTAGATTTTGCCTCTAACATGTGCCAGAAAATCAGGGAAGATTTGAATGCTAGGACAATGGTAAATTGCCATCACTGTCTGGATCCTGTTATATGAGATACGTATCTGCAGTATATTTTTTATTCCCTTGAATTGGCATTTCCTCATATGCACACAGGCCATACAGGACCCCATGGCCATACTACACCTGTGTGTCTGCTGGAAGACAGACAATAACATGTAAATGGCTGCAAGGATTGATGCTTTCAGCCTGCCAGCAATGAATGTGTCCTGATTCTCTGTTCTTTTCATAGATATGGATGCTCTCATACCATGTCTAAAAGTTTTGAGGTACTTCTGGTGGATATTAAAAGTAGGTACATGCTAGGAAAAATTGCAGGTGGAAGAGAAAAATACATTTTTTTCCTGCCACTTCTTTCGTGTTATTGGTGTGTGATCAAAAGAAAGGACTGACCTGATTTTCCACAGTGCTCAGCACCCACACATCCCAGTGAAGCTGATGAGAAGTGCAGGAGCTTACTGTTTTTGAAATCAAGCCCAGAATATGACTCATGATGCTGTGAAGGAGATACTTCACAACTAAATGAAAATATATACAGATAGAGGGTACCAAAGCACTGAACATTTTATTGTGAAGTAACCTTTTGGGTGGTGTTTCTTTCACAAAGCTACAACTGTTGTATAGCTCTTACAACAGTTTCATTGAAACTACTGCTATATGTTGAAATCACCTATATTTTGGAGCAGGCCTTTGCAAGATGCTGGCCATGGCTCTGCTCTCTGGAGGGTAGAACTCATTTGGGCTCAGAGTGAAATGGTCTCACCTATTTGCACTTGATGTTGTGGTCTGCCTATTGCTGCTGCACACGGATCCTTCAGTCGGCTGTGTTTCATGTCTGTGGCACAGCCTAGATATCGAAATAGCGAATCTTCCCAGGGCATGGAGGAGGAGGAGGCACAAAGCCAACTGGGCGAGGTACTTTGTCGTGCTGAGCAGCCTCTGCAACTGCTCTCTTTGTTACAGGTTTTGCTGAGAGCATGGAACGAAACATTTCTGAAGAGCTGGATTCAGATGCAAGAGGGTTATGGTAGGAAAGCCTGAGGTCATGGATTCTGGAGCCTACAGCATTGGGTGGCAGTCCTGCTGATGTATCTTGTCCTGGATGCACGTAGGTAACTCCGGGCTGGAAAAGAGAAGCAGTTGGTGTTTGTTTTCAGTGACCTGGGGGTTATAACCTACAGGTCATTGATATCTCACTAGGTACCCTGTTCCTAACTCGCTATAGGCCTCCAACCCAGGTACAAATGTTCCTGACCATCACAGAAGTCTGATTTGCATTTGAACACATACACAGAAGCCCACAAACACATTTTTTTATAGCCGGTGGATCATTAGCACCAAATTCTGTGGTATATGAAATTTCCAGGGCCACCTGCACAGCTGTCGAAACGTTCAAGACCAGCTGCCTCATTCTGTCTTTCATATACCTCCTAGGCAGCTAATTACTATTGAGTTACCAAGAGCTCTGGTCCATAGGAAGCATTCAACCACCACCTAGCCCTCCTCAGAGCAAATGTAGACTAAAATACCTGGAGAGCACTCAGGTCGAGTGCACATTTCCCTCTCCTTGCTGTAGCAGTGCAGGTCAGTGTCCCTCAATTCAGTCATGTCTAAGGACTACTAAAAGCTCCCAGCTGATTTCCTCCACCTCAGTGCTCATTTCTGTTTTACCTTTATCTGCCTTACCCCTCTAGCTGAGCAGAGTTTGGTTCTCTTTGCCCTACTGAATCTCCCAGATGGTTAGAAGGACAAACCGTCACATGTTGATGGCAGAGGTGACATAATTCTAAGAACAGAAGTCCATAGGACAGTCAGGAGCTACCTGGCCTTGCTTTTTAGGATACAAAGTTAAACTCACGTTATCACAAATAGATAATGCAGTCTACGGTGAGAGAAGTAAACTCAAGGTGATGGCTTGTAACAGTACTAGTAGCATAGAATATTCTGGAAAGCAAGGGAATATCTGGAGTTGGTACCTGATGTCCGTACAACTGGCAGTCCACTTGAGTGTTCTGTATGGGTAATTTTACCATTGATCCTGTGCAGAAACCAAAATTCTGGCAAAGTAGAACATAGTCAAGAGAAAATAGTTAGAAAATAGCGGGGGCCTGCATTACAAGTTTTAATTTCAGCATATTTGGGAATTGCTACATGTTCTCATGTCTTATCTGAGCAGTGAAGTGCTTGCTTTTTAGCCTATTGGGCTCAAAAGCCAAGCTCTTTAAATGCATAAGCAGCAAATAAGTGAAACTCCTGTATTCTTCTAAAGTAAGATCCTTTGTATATCTGAATATGAGGGAGGCAATGAATATATAAGAATCTAGGTAAAAAGCTCACACCCACTAAAACTGCCTAAGACTCAATTTCATCAAAAACAGAGGAATTTTAACATGATAAAGTATACAGTATAATTCTAACAGTCTGCCTTTTTTTTTTAATGTGTTTGTGTACTGTCCAGTATGAAGAGCCTGATTTTCTCAGGTGCTCATGTTAAAAAGAGTAAACAAAAATATGTATTATGTTGATTAAAAATATTCTATCTTAAGGACACTTTGGTCCTCAAGCCTTTTTCAAATGCATTCAAATCCATCAGGATTCAGTCCAGGTACTGCAGAGAGAAGAGAAAAGTGTGATATTGCTTTAGGAATAATATATGGAAAATCATATCATGATGGTATACATCTCTTGCACTTTGATCCCCACAGGGGTCTATTCCTGCTCAAGTGCGAGCTCATCCCAGCATGATGCTGCTTTTCCACCTCTGAGCTGTCGGCATTGGGGTTGGTGCTGACAATACTCACAGACTGATCCTCAGGCAGCAGCTGACAAGCCCCCACGTTAACTTTGGCTTCTTCTGCAGAGCAGTTCGTGGCACCCACAGCAAACTCAACAGTAATAACATGCGACGGGGAATACTGATAAAACAGGAAAATTGTTTAACTGACTTTGCACTGTGAAACTGCAGAGCTGCAGAGAAAAGATAAAAGGCAAATGTTGTGTCTTCATCTCCTACTGGAGTAAGGAATCCTGTGGCTAAAATGGCACAAAATACTTGGGAAATTAAGAGCAAATCAGTAGGGCAATTTAGAGCAAGCAAATTGAATCTGTTGCAAACATGACTAGTTATCAGAGCACAGTTGCTGAAAATGAAATGTTCTGTTTCCATGGAAGGCTAGACATAGTTCCAGTAATTACCTGTATTTTCCCTCTTCCGATCTCAAGGAGTCTGAGGTAAGGACCAGTGGTTTTGCTGTTGAAGTCATTGAGTGCAGCTGACACCGTTTCCAACACCTCAGTGTTGTTCAAACTCACCAGCATTGGACAGTCAGGGCAGACTTTGACAATGTCTTTATCTGAGTCTGCAGGAGCAACCGAACAGATCATGTTTTGATCAGATTTTAAATTGTTTTGAAAGGCATTATAAACCTATTCAGTCACAAGAAACACTGTTTCACGGTCTGTCCCAAATTACAGTGGCAGGAATTTTTGCAGTGCAGGCTATAGATGGCAGTGTGGCACACGACTTGGCTGTTCAAATCTTTCTGCAAGGAAAAGTGCTGTGGACTTTATTAGCACATTTTGAATGTTCTCATTCAGTTTTTAGTAAATTTGCTTTCTGGCAAACTGTCTATGACACCAATAAAAAGATGCTTCAGCTCACACTAGAAATGGTGGAAAAATGAAAATATTTCTATTTATTGGAGTTGTGTTTGTGTGTGTTATTTCATTCAGTCACCAGCTTTGAAAGTAGTACCCAAGATATCTCGTACAGAGCAGAGATCTCACACCAAGCATGCAGAATAGACATTGTGCTTTCCCGTGGCAGTATTGAAAATGCTGGGTTTAGTAAATAAGCTGCTTCTTCCAAAGGTGTTATGACAATCAACAAGCTCAAGTAAACTCAGACCAACAAGAAATCAAATTCTTAAGGTTAAACCCCTGAATGAAAAGATTCAGGACAAGCAATCTCTAGGTCAAATCTGGGACCTGCTGCCCAGTTAGTCTTACAGTATCTTGTCATAGTAAATTGTCATTCATTTTCTGAATGAAATCAGAAAAGGGGAGGGAAAATGACATTCAAAACAGATGCATTTAGAAAACTCATTAACTGTCATCCTTTATGCCCTATTTATACCCAGAAGTTTGCAATCGAGAAAGCTACTGAACTGTAACCACTGCTATAATAATACTCCAGCCTCTGGATTCAAACCTACAGAACAAAGGCTTTACCTGCTTCTGAGTGGCATTTGCTAGCAAGTACAGATATTGTCCCATCCAGCTTCTGCAGTTTGACATCACAATCACCCTCTACTGCCTAGAGAGAGACAAAAATCAAAGGGTTACATTGTTCAGATAAATCAGATTTTCTGAAAAGGGCAACTAAATTCAAAAGAACGGATCCATGCTAAGCATTCTGGCAACATTGCTCTGATTGCAAAGGCACTGATAGGCGTGCCTTGGTGTCTGTGATTTTGTAAAAGGCAGATCAGAGCTACGAAATTCAGATCTAAATCTGGGTCTCAAAAGTATTAGAAGTGTCAGGGTAGCCAAATTATGGACATTTGGTACAGGTTCCTCTCTTATAAAGAGCAAAGAATATGAATAGTTATGAATTAAGACCTTCTGCAGAGCTGTTTGATAACATTCTCATTAATCTCAGCTGGTCAGTGGCCATGGTAACAGCAGAGTGTGCTGCCTTGTGTGAGCTGCCTCACACACAACGTGATCCAGCAGGGAGGAGATGTCAAAGGCAAAGCTGGAGTCACTGGGAAGAGGGAACAGTCAGAGTTACCTCCCCCCAGATGGAAAATGGGATCTGAGCCTTGATGAATACAGGGGTGGACCATGATTCATATTTAGTGAGCTCTGTGAATTGGACCCCATTCTAGAAGCAGCAGGCTTAAACTGTCAACTGCTCACTCTGCTTTCTGCTTAGAAACCAGAACTGCCTGTGCTCAGACAACACTTCTGCTGCTTTGGTCAGGGAAAGCTTCTCAGAGCTGGATCACACTTGCATAAGAACAAAGTATTTGAGGCCAGTAATTTCCAGCTGAACATTATTTACAAGGCCGAGCCCTATCTGAAGGGAATAGCTCTTCTGCAGTCTCAACCTGGACTAGATTGCTAGACTTGTTGGAATTTCACTAGGTAACACCCCACATGTAGCCAAGGGAAGGTTATTTTTGCACAGGTTTACAATGATCTTTGGTTTGCAATGAGGCAGTGACATCAGGGCCGACAACGGGGGGCTGAATCTGAAGGCCCTAAAAAACCCCATGGCATTCATGGACTGTATGGGGGATGTTATGTTTACAGTGATCTGTCCTCTTCACATAACAGGACATAAAAGAAATCCAGGAGCGAAATCCTTCACGGCATGAAGGCAGTGGAATCAGCAAGGAGGGGTACAGCAATACAACATTTGCCTGGGAATCTGATTGGTGATAGGCTGGCCTTTGTCATCAACATGCTGAACGTGCACCTTTGCACCCAGCTAGTAGTGTTTAGGTACTCACATGTTCTATGAAGCTCCTTACTGTGCAATTTTCAAGAGGTGTAGGGTTGAGAATAGGGCACTTGGTCTCTAATAAATCAAGTTCAAGAAATATGATTTCATTATTTGGCCCCTGGAAGAAAAAAAAATAACAAAACACAGGAGTTGTCATAATTACTTCACAAAACATCACCAGATTTCTTCCCTGGGGCTGCACTGAGCTCTCTGTTGCTGACTGTCATGGGTAGCTCCAGGCATACACTGGAGTAACTGAAAAGGTCCTTAATATTTAAGTTCATAAAAAAAAGGACTCCAGATCTGGAGTAAGTCAAGATAATCACACTGATTTTTTCCAGCTAATCAGGAACAGACCTGTAAAGTTTTGAAAGTCCAGCCTGTATAGAGTGGGCCAGTTCTCTTAAGTTAACTTGATTTTATTTTGTTGGATAGTTTTAAAAAATCAACAGCTCTCTTTTTGATGAAAAAACTTCATGTTTCTGTAACCAGATAACAGATAAACACTGGTGCATATTGACCTGTTTCGTTTAGTCTGTTGGGATTACACTGAACTGCACCAGCTGAGTTTCAATACTCCTTTTGTTTTATGGGCTGCAGGATCTTTTATGGCTGTTTCTGAACCTTTGCAAGTATAACATAAGACATGGTTCCCTGGGTTCCCTGAGACTGATTCTGCAGTTTGATTCATGAGTGATTCCATTTAAACCAATGAAGTTACTTTCCTGTAAAGGTATTAATATGAGCAACAGTGTCACCACACTTCTAATCTCATTTATGTCTGTTTTAGTCTTTTCTAAATGACTTTGGTATCTTCTCTCCCATAAGGAGTAGAAAACAGCCACGGAAGTTCATTCATGTTAATAGTTGGGACCATTTTCAACATTTGAAGAATCAAAGGTTCTGAATTGGTGCATACATTGTATTCATGACCATTTATACAGCTTTTCTAGATGCCTAGAATGACGACCATAGATCTTAATGAAAATCAGCTGCAGTTATTTTCATTCAGATTCCTTGTCAGCTCAGTGGGATATTAGGTAAAATTGATGCCCACTACAAAATCATTAATGGCATGGAGTTACGATAGGTATGCATTTAGCCAATAAATAATTACCTGCATCTCAAAGATTATCCTCAGTTTCCCTCCAGATTAGCTACTGGGCTCATGAATCAGCACTTGGAATGATCTGCCCTCTGCATTTGTAACCGAGCCCATTGTACAAAAACATCTGAACATTTCTCTCTCCCCTCTCTGTTCTGCTCTTTGAGATACACATTCTAGTGACCTGGATTCTCCACTGCTACCAGGTGGCCTTGCCCCATTTAAATCAACAGAGCCATGCTGATTTCCCCATGTGAGGATATAGCCCTTGGCAAATCCCTATCCTGGTCATTTCCGAGCATCCCCAGGTTAGCACAGTGCTCTGCCCTCAAGCTCCTCACTTACCTGCGGTACCACACGGACTTCCTCGATTCTGTTTAAGGCAAACTTGTATCCGTGGTGACTGTGGCCATTAATATAATTCACAGCAACTTCAGCTGCTGCTTCAGATTCTGGGTCATCACAGCCCAAGGGAGCAGGGGGAGCTGCTGGTACAGCTTTGTGAATTGGAAGCTGAACAAGCAGTATTAAAGCTATTAGTGCCTTCATGGCACCCGAGGAAAACCGATCCCTTTCAGAAGTAAAGATCTAAGAATGCTGTTCAGATGGCAGCTAGGTAGTGAGAACTGCGGCCTCATTTATATAGTACATACCACAGACTTTACATGAGCACATGGCTGCTGTTTGTCCCAGTTCCAAGAAGCATTGCAAACAACAAAAGAGAAAAGTAAATGTTAGGACATCAAGCTGACTGATTAATATTGGCCAAAGTAAATTTTATCAGGTAGGATATTGCGAAGTCTGGTAAAGCAGCTTTAGAGGAAGCGTCAGCAAAAATGTAACACAATTTTTAGACACTCTTCTACCAACCAAACACTGTCCATGTAAGGGGAATATGATTCCTCCTGTTAAATGTGTAGGGATGCTAGAGCTAATTAAGCTTTCTTGTAAACAGGACACATTCTGTTGGGGCACAAATCTCACCAGACACTGATCTAAACTGTGAGATCAGTAATATGATAAATTTAAAAATGGAATTTGAATTAGTTCTGAGGATCACATTCAACAATAAATGTAATTGTATAGCAACTTCTGCTACAGAATTTATTTGGAATAGGAAATGAGACATAGTTTCTAAATCCTTTACATCAGCTCTTTCTTTCTCTGAATACTCTGAATATGTCCAGTAGTTCTTGGAGTTTTAGTTTGCAAAGCAGGCAATGTGGATATGTTTCTGGAATATGTTGTACAGATCTGAGGATTTGGCAGAAGATCCTAAAGAGCACAAAAGTGTTTTAAGGAGAATGTAGATGAAAATTAACTGCTTAAATGCTCGGGAATGCTGGATCCCAGCTTATATTTACATTTACAGTACACATGTTTACAAAACAGTAACTGGATAAGGAAAATGTTCTATGTGGCAGAATTTGGTTTTTATGATGTGCCCAGCATTCAAAATCTTTCATTTAAGCTGAGGTGACTTTGGCTAGACAGATTCTAGCAGATAGACTCTACCTCAACCAGTAGAAATGTTTTTCCTGCGGGGGTTTCAGAGTAGGTTTCTATGATCTGTTTTATGGCAATGATCAGGCTGCAGAATAGTAAAGGTCCCTTTTGGCTTTAAAATATCTGAACCTCTGTTGTCATTTTTAAAGAGTTAAGGAACCAGCTGCAGGTTTGGGATGGGTAGGAGGACTTTGGCATAGTTATAAGTTTTCACTTTAGGTAAGTATTTCCCAGCTTGCGTGATATTGTGAGAGAAGCTAAAAGTTTTGGAAAAAGAAGCAGTCTTGAGTCATGCCTCTCTCCTCTAGAATCTGGAAATAGAGAAAACAGTATAAATAGAAATGGTTCAGTGGACAGATTAAGTGATGAAGGAGAATGGGAAAAGAGTAAAAAGATCGAATGATTTGCTTCAGTTGTGTGGGATGAGGTGCTTTTTGTATGCTTCAATTTTCATATTGAAGAGATTTCTGGGGAAAAGAAATATTTTTTTTTTCTGGGGAAAAGAAAGTTTTTCCTCTCTCTTGCATTAAAAAATTGGTCTCAGCATGATTTGTTTCTTCCCCTCACTTGAAGCAGGTGTTGTTTGGCATTTGTTCTGTTGTGTGGTTGATCATTTGTCTTCCTGACTTTGGCCTAGAACACTTAAAGGATGAAGTCTTGATGTCCCAAAAACACTGAGTGTTCCTTGGGGGTATCTTTTGAATCACAACAGATTTATTTGGAAAGATAGTATTTTACTCTTTACTTTTAACCCACAGTTCAGTTTCTAACCTGTAAATTTTTTAATTCCTTTTTTCCTTTTTTTTGGTATGAAACACTGAGGTAAATTTCCAACAGGTGCAGATTGAAACTGTTTTTCACCTGAGTGACATACAATTACCCCAGTGAAGGACTTAGACCATTATTTATAAATTTAGTCTGGTCATTACTCAGTTTCTTAGGCTGCATCTTCTCTACTTCAGAGTTGCAAATACTGTAGGATGTATAACATCTCTGCAGTCAAGCTCTACATAATATATAACCCAGTTCAGTCAACTTCAAGTTCCATTTTCAAAGAACAACTTAAAACCTCAAATAGCAAACAGGATTTATTATCTCCTTTCTTCCCTCTTCATTGTCACTCACATACAGTATTCCATTTACCAAGCAGGACAAAAAGGAAATACTTTGAAGCCTGCTGTACCTCTTAGTTTCTCTGTAGGCTTACTCAAGCCCTTCCCTTCTTGGTGACCGTATGAACTTTCTTTGCTGACATACAGAGGATCAGAAATGTGCCCACATGATTATGCTCAGTGCAATGTGGAATGTGTGACCTGCAAGATGTGTGAGGAAATTTGTATTTGGTTTTCATGTTTGGAAAAGGAGTTTGAAAGGGCAGTCAGGTAGTTTGGCTACAGGTGACATGACAAAGGAGCCTTTCAGCTTTTGGATACAGACTGACACAGATCTGCCTGATTATTCCCTCTGAAAGTGGGATTGCTGATATCAGTTCCCTCCAGGTCTATGTCCCATCATCACTGGCCCTTTTATGTGCCCTTACTCAAGAAGCAATAATTGCAGAGATATCTTCTCACTCAACTCAGTACAGATCCCTTATTTCTCATGTCCGAGACATAGTAAAATGTTGTCCTTCAGTAGTGGCTGCAAACAGATCCTACAGCACAAGAAAGTGAGCTGAATTCCATGGGCAGAAGGTGACATCTCAATCCCACTGAAGTGAATAAGTGTTTCACAGAATCACAGTGCCACAGAATGGTTGACTTTGGAAGGAAGGTCACCTTGTGCAACCCCACTGCATGAGCAGGGCCACCTTGAGAGATGCCCAGAACCATGTCCAGGTGGTTTCTGAATATCTCCAAGAAAGGAGACGCCACAACTTCTCTGGGCAGCCTGTGCTTGGTCATCCTCACAGTAAGATGTGTTTCCTGATGTTTAAACAGAACCTTCTATTTCAGTTTGTGCTCATTGCCCCCGGTCCTGTCACAGGGTGTTACCATCCTCTTCTCACTCTCCCTTCAGGTATTTATATCCGTTAAGATCCCTTCAAGCCTTCTCTGCAGGAAGTAGTCCCACTCTCTCAGCCTTTCCTCATTGGAGAGATGTTCCAGTGCTTTAGTCATCTTTGTGGCCTTTTGCTGCACTGTCTCTGGTATGTCTGTGTCTCCCCTGGACTGAGGAGCTCAGAATGGGGCACAGCATTCCAGGTGTGGGCTCACCAGTGCTGACTGCATGGGAAGGATCACCTCCCTAAAGCTGCAGGCAATACTTTGCCCAGTGCAGCCCAGGATAACATTAACCCTTTGTGCAGCAAGGGCACGCTGTTGGCTCAACTTGGTGCCTGCCAGGACCCATAGGTCCTTTTCTGCCAAGCTGCTTTCCAGCTAGGTGGGCTCCAGCATATATTCTTACATGTTCTTCCCCAGGAGCAGGATTTCAGACTTCTTGTTGAACTTCATGATGTTCCTGTCAGCCCAGTTCTGCAGCTTGTCATGGTCCCTCTGGATGACTGCAAAACCCTCTGGCATATCAGTCACTTCTCCCAGTTTTGTGTCATCTACAAACATGCTTATCATCCAGATCATTAATGAAGATGTTAAACAGGACTGGACCCCAGTACTGCCTCCTGGGATACACCACTAATTACTGGCCTCCAACTAGACTTTGTGCCACTGGTCAGCACCCTCTGGGCCCAGTCTTCAGCCCATTTTCAATCCACCTCGATCCACCTTTCAAGTCAGTGGTGTTAGACTTTGGCCCTAGTGAATTGGGTTGCCTGAGAGACTTGACAGGACTTCACTGTGATGGAAGGAGAACAAGCTGGGTTTACTGCCCTTGTTATATAAAATACAGTATTGATTCGATGCTCGAGGATTGAGACTCCACTGAATCTCAGTTCTTAATAATTCATATAAACCACAATGGAAAGGTGAGTTGATGGTTTGGGGTGTTTTTTTTTTGCTTTCTTTCTCTTTTTTTGGTTGGATGCTTAGAACAAGTAGCGATGATTGGAAATTTGCTGCCCCTGCTCAACCTCATCTGGAAAAAAAGCAAAGAACTGCTTCCACAGATGTCAAATTGACACTTCCTGAGCTTAAAATTCAAACAAATTAACCAAGCAAACAGATAAATATCATCTTTTTAAATCTTCAGATCAAAGTTAAACACTTGTGGGGATTTTTGAGGCTCTCTTTTCAGATTACTAAAATGTCATTTTTTGGTAAAGCAGACAGAACTGGTCCAATTCTCTGCACCACATCAAAAGATGCATTTCTGAGCAGTCAGGCATTGTACAGTACTGCAAAACTTAATCACCTTTTGCTTTACACTTGATTAAGTACATTACTTTTGGATCATAGAGTTCACAAGATATTGGAACATCAGGGCTGTCTCCTGTATAGCCATCACCTACTCAGAAACCTGCACGCAAAGGCAAGAAAATGTCTGCAGGGAAAATGTCAGATAGTTAAAGTCACCAGTCTTGTCAAGGCAGCATATTGCTTCCTTAAATGACAGTATAATCAGCATTTAAAAATAAAGTGTGTGAAAACCCATAGAGGTCTGAGAAAAATCTCAAGACAAATTACACTAATTGATATGCATAGTCTTATTGGCCCCTTTCCACTACATGGGCAAATCTTCAGCAGATGTAAGTTGGCTTAGAATCACTTCAGTCCAGGTCCCCCAGTGTCCCTAAACCAGGAATTTCAGGCTGCAGAAAAACTGTGAAGTCTGAACAGTTTTACCAGACGGTAATAGTAGAACATTATTTGTTAATTAATTTCTTTTTATTAAATACAAGAGTCTTTAGGAGAAGGAAGGCTGACCACATGCCCTCCTTTGCTGTAGTATTTGCAGTTGGGAAAGATTAGCTCAGTTGCTTAGAGCATGGTGCTGATAACAGCAGGGGTGTGGGTTTCATTTCTGTATGGGCCATTCTCTTGAGCTGGACTCAATGATCCCTGTTGGTCCCTTCCAACTCAGAGTATTCTGTGATTCTGTGAACTTTTACCATGAGAAATAAAGTGTGCACACATGGCATCTAATTTGGGAGCCTCTAGTTTTGGGTGCCCAGCTAAAGATTCCATTTCACTCGACTAATCTCAATCTGTTAATCTCTATTTTCTTTTAACTGTAAAATGAAAATACCTATTTTCTATTTTTGTTCTGGATCTGAAATAACCCACTGAATTTTGTAAAAAGCTTTGCTATCTCTTGAGGTAGAAAGATCTATTAAAAACATTAGAGGAATCTAAGAGTCAGACAAACCAGATGCCAGTCTGTAAAACTTCGGGGATTCCTGGATTTATCAGAAATCTATCAGGATTGAGAGGGTTGAAATTTGGTCTCCCAGATTTAGTATTGATTATTTCAGAGAAACTTATTATTTGCTAGAGTTTCTTCAAAAATGGTACTGCTTTTATTTTTCTTTTCTTTTTAAAGAGCATAAATGGTTGTCAAGAATTTTGAAATTTTTACTGAAATGGAAATTTTAATTTTTGACCAGCTCTCCCAGACAAAGCCAACCAAGTCTATTTCTGTTCTGTTCTCTCTTGTTCTATTTTGCTCTTCTATTGTCTATGCCACTGAAATACTTGAGTGCCTTCCAGAAGTACATCAACTGACAAAACTAGCATTTGTTACATGAAAGTCTATTCTCCTTCTCTTCCCAGTGGGAAGATTATATAAGATGTTTTGTCTTAGTGAAGTTTTTGATTGATTTAAATTTTCCTCCCCATTTCCGCATTTTCCCTGCTCTGTGTTTTGATGTTGCAATCAGTAACAAGAGCAGTTTTATGAGTTGAGGGTTTTCAAGCCCCTGATTGACTTACTCTGTGTTATTCTGACCTGGTGTGGGAGACCCCCCCCCCTTCCTAAATTTGTTATAGTTTTTTACCCTTTTATCGAGGTCAAAGTTATTTATGTTGCCATGCAACTCTTAACAGTGGGATATTTTTGCTTCAGCCCTGCAGGGATGTCATGGTTCTCTCCGTGTCATGCCTGTGCAATTTGATGGGTGTGGGAAAACCGTGCTGGAGATGGATAGGTGGCAACTGTGAAATCAGAGATTAGCAGCTACGGAAGTGGGGTTTTTGGCTTTATGTCCTTATGCTATAGTTTGGTCTTCCAGCTTATGTGGGTGCTCCCCATGATCATTGCTTCATATCATAACCTAGAACAAATAAAGCAAGATACCTGGGACGGGACCGCAGAGCTGAACAGCAGGAGCAAACAGTGGATCAGAGAGCAGAAACAGAGTATTTCACTCTGAGTAAACAGACACCCTGCAGTCAGACTGACCTCTCCTCATCTCCATGAACAGCATGTCAAGCTAAGTGAATTAAAACTCCACTCACTGTGAGAACCAGTGACTGTCCTGGCATTACCAGGCTATCCACAGACACATGGCTCCAGTTTAAAAACACAAATTGAAACATGCCACATTAATTCCTTCTACTTACAGGAACGTTTGAAGATGTAAATACACAATTTGTCTGAATGCTGTCATGTTCTATGACGCTGTTAGTCTCTTTGATGGAGAACTCCACATGATAACTCCACATGTTATCTTCCCTTGCTGAGTTAAATCCTGAAATTTAGTAGCAAGTGTTAGGGAAGCCTGCTGTGCTCTCTGGATTCCCACATGCTCATATTTTTGATGTGACAAAGTTCACTCTTGGCACTGTAGGTAAGTGCTTTTTCCTCTGAGTTTTGTAGAAAAAAATTGTACATTCATTCTGTGGCAGACTGAGAACATTAAATTGTTCCCTGCTTATGCTGGGCTACTGTTTTGAAAAAGGTGCGTGTGTTTCCATGTGGAGTCTCATTGGCATGAGTGACAGGAGGGTCCATGCTGTTCCAGGCAGGGCTAGGGAATGGCAGGTGGGAGGATGGCAAACTGATATCCTTTCTCACCTTGGAGCACTCCTTCAGGGGCATGACAAACTCAATCAATATCCCAATGAGATTTACATAACTCTGACAAGCAAGAGAGTTTAAAAAAAAATAAATTTATTTATTTTTAGTGAGGCAGATGATCAAGATTTTCTCTTTTTTTACTGCTACATGTCCCTAAATCACCCATTTATTCAACTCTTTCTGCTGCCTTCCAGCCACATGGCTAAAAATCTGGAAGTGGGATTGGAAACATGATGGGGACATTTTAATTTAATAGCATGAAGGCCATATATTAATAACACATTTGCAACAGGGGAAGTAGGTCTTTCCAAGTTAGTGCAGTTTGAAGGAATTTATATAGACATTCCTGCTTAAGGAGTCGAAATTCTGCATGTAAGACATGAAGTACGGATGACTTTTATGACAACAAAGTAGCCAGACTTATAGCTTTCCTTGCTTAATTTACACAGCATTGGATTTGCAGCAGACAGGGACTCCAGGCTGTTGAGAGCAATAAACACAAAGCACTCTGAACAGACACACCAGTGCCCAGGTGACCTTCTCCTCAGTGCCTAAAAGAAAGGGAGATGGGAATGTGAGCATTTTGGGCTGATTAAACACAACACCCAGTGTCACACTCATATAAAGAGGTGCATGTCAAAACTTTTTCCTGATGTGTTTGTGAATTTGTTAAGTTTTGTGATGCCAAAGGAAAGAGAGCTGTAGCTTTGTTTACGTTCAGCCCAGAAATTCTGAACCGAACAGTGATGTTAAATTCTGCCAGATAGAAATTGTACATATAACTGGCTAGTGCAGAACACTGCTTTGTACTCATGGATTTAATAATAAAACAGGTAAAGATAACTCACAGAACTGCTTTGGTGAGGCTGCAAGGTTTTGTAGTGGGCATCTCAGCCTTTGCCTCTGCTATTCTCTTCAGCATCATTGGTCTCAGCGAGTTTCTAATTTTTCCATTAGTTATTCCCATTCTTCATTACTGGTGGCAGCATCCTTTCCTTGACACCCAGGTCTGTCTCTTGAAGGTCATCTTGGGTCTTTTTGAGTCCTCTTGTCTAACAGCCAGTCTGGGTCTACATCATAATTTTTTTACTGTTAATTATATCTGAAATCCCTATTTTATCTGTCACTGTAGCTCAGCATATTCATATACACTGATCTCCATATGATGACCTCTCCTCTACCACTGGTCCTCCTCCTTGTGCAAGGCTGCCAAGTATGTCATCATTTCTGCAAGTGGTTCTCCATCCACAAGAATATCAATCTCCATTTTCTCTTCTCATCATCAAGGCCTTGCCCAATACCAAACCTTCTCATTCAGCTTTTACCTCGATCTCACCTTGTCCCTCCTGCCATCACCATCTCTTTGAGCCATTCAGCCCCATGTCACTGACAGAGATGTCTCTTTCTTCAGGAAGAACCCCAGTCCTGAGCTCGTCCTTGAGGCCATCAACTCTCTGAATTCTCACAGGGCCTGAAGAGCTGCCCCTCTCACATTATCTCTGGTAATGTGTTTCCTGACTTTCAAACCTGTGTTTACTATACAGGCAGCTGTACTTACACTGAGAAGTTTTTAGGACTTCACAGGGGAAAATGTTTGAAAACCACCTGAAATTGTGAGTTTATCTGCTGCATTTCTGTTTTGTTAGCTATTTTCCTAATCCACCTTTCAGAGCACATGTGGCAACACCACTCCAGGGACAGTCTTATCTTCTTTGCTTACCAAGAGCGGTTTGGTATGAAATGTTCCTTTTAAAATGGTCTTATCTGACCCCTCCTAACTCTTGCCTGCATATTGCCTGCATGGAGGAGCAAGGAAACCATCCTGTAGTTCACACAAAAGTCTCACAAATGAGACTGTCCTTGGGGTAGCTGGATGAAAGCCTTCCACTGACAAAGGAGAACGCAAAATATTTACTTGCAATAGAAGAGGAAGTGGGGCCTAGGTCATACATCTGGAAACCTTTGAGTTCCTAACAGAAAGGTTGCTAATACTGGTCTCAAACATTGCTATTTGTTTTGTTATATAACTCACCTCGAGCTCAACTGCAGCTGTAAGTACGCATTGACATGAGAGCATAAGGCCTGGCTAGGATTATGGTGTTGCAACTCCCAGGTACTTTCTGAAAGGAAACAAGATCTTCTGTAAACTTTGCACCAATAAAAATACAGTAGTTGCCATTTTTTTTAAGTTTCTTGCCAATTTATTTGCTTCATTTTATATGAAGCTTCCGTCTAAGGACGTAAGTTAAAGGTTCGGGTTTTGAAATAACCGCTGGGTGTTGGTTAGAAAGCTTGCAATCTGAAATCTCTCTCAGTAGGTATTTCCAGAAAAAGTTATTTTCTGAGTGCAGCTGAAGGTGTTAAAGATGATTGTGCAATGTTATGTGTGTGTTATAGGAACAGGTAGAGATGGAACACTAAAAGGGGATTTCTTTGCTTGAAATTCCCACCTATTGTCAGTGTTCACGTCTTTCTTAGCTTTTGATATAGCCCTGCAAGTTTTTGAGAGTCAGATACTTGAGGCAGGCTCATGGAAATGCCAGGACAGATGGACAGATGCACTCCATGTGCTTTGGAGAGCTAAAGGACTGTTGCAAAGAACTGCTAGAGACTATTTGTGCACAGAGAAACAAATAACTCATATTCCCTACTCTGTAATCAAAAGCCTTTCTTGGCTGGGGGAGATCCCTGCAACAACATTCTTGCCTCCCCTTGAGAGAAGGAAGCCAAAGATTATTCTGTTACCCTTCATTATCATTCAGTGTGGTATAAACTGCCCAGGACTTGAACTCTCAAGTGCCCAGGAGGGCCAGTACATGAATATACCTTGTGTCAGCAGAGGCCATTTCAAATAATACAGATGATGACAGATTGATGTTGGTAGCTCATTAGGCAAAGCACTGACCGAGACATCAAATTCCTTTCAGCAAGAATATGGCTGGACTGTTTGCTGTTGTGCATTAAAGGAGAGACACATTTTTCTTCTTTGATTTCTCTTGCTTCCTGCTTCCCATGTTTGCATCAGACAGTGCCAGATATCAGATCTGTCATTGTGTTTGACTTTCCTAATGTGAACAGCTGTGCCAGAAGAATCAAGGTGTAAAGCTAAACCCAATCTGCTCATATAGTATATATAGTACATTTCAACAAAAGACCTGTGTTCATAAGCCTCCTGTGGCATACAGATTTTAATATAACACTTGGCTTCTAGCTCGTCCAGATCCAATAGTACAATCTTCCCACCCATGCCTGAAAAGATAGAGAACAGATTTCTGAAACAGTGTAAGGTGGATTCAGATTGCTGTCTCCTTGATATGCTAACGCCTGCTCTTGTGGATTATGCTTTCACACTTTTGGGGCATGCCTTAACCCATGTGATTAAGCTGGTAGCCTTCTGCCTCTTCCCAAAGAAGAGGGGAGAAGTTTGCCAAGCAGCAAAGGGTGCCACAGTTCTCTGCCTCCCTGTCACAGTGTAGCAGAGGAAGCCAGGTGACTTCGGCTGCCATCACATTCTTACTCAGTGATCTGTCTGGGGGAAGACAGTGCACTGTGCAGCGTGCTGCAGAGAAGAGAGGGACGTCAAGGATTTCATGGGGGAAGGAATCCCTCATCCCTATTTGGTCCTTGTGCCCAGCAGGGATAAAATACTTCACAGTCTGGGGGCTAAGTAAGGACAAACACATCTGAGGCGAGTTGGGCACTGTGACTACCCCAGAAGGGCAGGTGCTGGTGCCAGAAAAGAGGATTCCACAGCTGCTGGGAGGAACACAGAGATGAGATGGACACCCAAAGGAAGAGATCAAAGCAAGGAGTGGAGGAGGAGAGTATTCAGCAATTGAAAAAGCCCCAGTGTGAGGATGGGTGGTAAAATACCTGGGGCTCTGATGGCTGCCTGCTGCAGCCAGCTCGTGATCCACTGTGCACACCAGACACAGATCCAGCCTGGCTGCACAGCGTTCTTTGCAGCAGCAGTTCTGGGGCTTTGTGATTCACTGAGTAATCTTACAGTACACTGGGTACTTTATCCTCTCAGCCGATATTATGCTCAGCGCTTTTCATATCCGAAATGGTTTTACAAACTGTATGGGTAATTATCCCTTGGAGGTAGGAAAAGACAAACATTGCATTTTTATAAAATACAATATTGGAATAAACATCACTGCCATTCTAGTAAGGCAAATGTCACAAAGAGACCTGATTGCCATGGTACAAAAATTATCTTTTAAAGTGAATGTGCATTTTTCCCTCTTTACTGTAGTTTGCTCTGCTCTTAGGTCCTTGTCTTTCAGACATGGTCTAAGGTATACCCAGAGAGTAAGTTGCAAGACTCACAATTAACTGCTTTAAATAGAACTGGCTTTAAATAAAGGCAATGGGAAATGACAATATGGGGCAGGAGTAGCCATTTCCCACATCTCAGTGCTGTGCTAGACTGAAAAGGAAAGATTAGCGTTAACATTACGTCTAATATTACTAGTCTGATGATTCACATACCTTTTATTGATTCTGTTTGAATTGAGTTTGTAGCTGTTGGTTTGGTCTTAATTTATATAACCAGTGGCCAAATGACTGTTTTCTTAGTAATTCTTGCATTACAGAGAGCTAGATGCAATGACAGTAACTGTGCCTGGCAGTCTACCATCTGGGTACATGCTAATAAAATAATCATCTGCATAATTTTGGAAGTCATTGCAGATACTGGGGGGGAAATGTATTGGGTTTGAGCTGAAAATTGCAGGCAGCCTGGTAGAATAATAATGATGCAAATAATTTCCCCTAAAATCCTGGAATGGTCTCTGGTGGGATTTGTTTTACATGCATCATGAAGCTGCCTATGTTAACTTTGCTTTGATATCAAAGGTAAATAGAGGAAGAATGATTAAATACTTTCTATTCAGTTTTGCTGAAAAGAAAATTTAAGTCAGTTTGAAATGAACAATTTCTGTTCTGTTTTATGACAGTAATGAGGGAGGAAAACCCTTTTTCTTTACATTGCTAAATAATAAACTATTAAGGATTATAGATCTCAGTCACAATTGGGTCCCACTGCTAGGATCAATATGTGTTTGTCAGGAAAGGACAGTTTGTTCTGCAAGGAATAAATTTGCTTCTTCTCCATTCTGAAATCAACTATAACTCACCCCAAAGCTGACCCCTAATAAATCCAGAAAAAGTAGTAATTCCATAAGAAGTATGTCACTGAGAAGTAACATGTGAACCCAACACACTAGCACTGTATTCAGGAGTAACTTCCTCTATTCCAGTCCACAGGTCCTTTCTGCATCTGGAGCTGAACACAAAACATCTTATTTGGGGGCAAGAGTTATTTATGAAATTGCTGTTTCCATCTCCAGTTCTCACTCTGTCTCCATCCAGTTTATCTTTACCAGAAATACTAGAGAAGGTGCAACAGTGCCTGTGGAAAAAACATGGAAGCAATGAGCCAGACTGGGAAGTTGGGTAGAGCAGAGAGGTGGACTGGAGATCTATGGATATTTATGACCTCGAATGCCAGAAATTGAAACCTCTCAGCAACTGAAGTCTGTGAAAGGAATTGTGGTAGGGAAAAGTAGGAAAGCCCACCAAATTCCACTGAAACTAATCAGGTTAGAAGAGCCAGCGTGGAAAGTGTTGTAGATATTTAAAAAAAACATTTCTCACTTGCTGGCCTGTGCCCTCAGACTAGGGGCAATGTGGGATAGTTAACACTAAAGTTTGTGCTTAGGCTTCTGGGTGAACAATATTTAAATGAAAAGCTTGAGGTGGGAAACCAGTTTAGCCAGGCATGTTTGAAGGGACTACAGAATGGAAAATTACCAAAAGCAAAAGATACATTAAGATTGTGTTACATAGACTTGCAGAGTTCTACAGAATGTTTGGGGTAGGAGAGAGGAAGAGATAAACAGGTTTTCCTTCCTGAGCAGAAGTTCAAGTTTGCTGTGTAGCAAAGGTCAAAGAAATTGAATCTGAAATAAGAGCAGAAAGGTGCCCACGTTTTTGATGGGATGGTATAAGGGCAAAAGAACCTGAACTTACAAACAAAAAATGCTTCAGAGTAGATAGGAACTAGAGGAGGTGCTGTGCATGGGGTTAAGAACATTTTACCAAAACATTTTACCAAACCCTCTTAATGCTTAAAATTTTAATGTTCAGAAAACTGTGGAAAACCTGCACAAGTGACGTGCCCCAGAGAGGCATATTCTGGATGGAGAGGTTTATACCTTCAGTGAGATGGTGAACATGCTGGCAGAAATTTAAGGAGATGGTACTACTAACAGGTATTAAGCACTCGGCTCAGGCCCTGCCGCTGCCAACTGTTTCGCAGCCACGGCTCCGTGCCTGTAGTTCCAATGCCAGGATCAGTGCCTAGCGCTTCCCAACCGCAGCAAACTCGGGGCAATCTGGCAGATGTCCATGAGAGGTACTCAACCACATCTGTGACGCTGTGACAGCTCGGGGAACCAGGGCAGGCGCGGAGAACGGAGCAGGTTCAGTTCCCAAGGCGCGGGTTGACGTTACGGGTCAGCTCATGTCACCGGTAGCTGCCCTGGGAGGGGGAGGTCCCACGCCCTGTTCCCAGCCACAGGCTCTCACCCTTCCCTGGCATTGCTCCTTCACTCATCCGACCATGCAGTGAGGGTGTGCGGGGAGTTATGCCATCAGAAAATGAATCCTTCATTGTGGCGAGGTTGGCTGTTTGGCAGAGTAACGCCAGGAGCTGGGTTAACAGAGATCCGGCGAGGGGCTGTGCAGGCACGTGGGAAGCAACAGCCGCCAGCGAGAAACATGGATAATCTAACCAGTCGAGTCATTGAACCATAAAAATTTGTTTGGAAGGGATCTCTGGAGATCAGTTGGGCAAACTGCCGACACAGAGCAAGACTATCACCGGCAATACAGTGATGGTTGGAAGCACCGGCTGTTTCAGCTTCAGTCGCTCTGCGTGTGAAATAGGGGTAACCCCACAATGGTGAAGCTGAAATCCTGTTTGGTGAAGCATCTGGAGATCTGCAGGTGGCAAGTTCTGCCTTAGCATGAAGGATGTACAAGACCATGCAATGCTGTTGTGTGTCAGGGACAGGAATTCTGGTTTTCCTGGCCTTTGTATAAGGCTTGTGATATGGATTAATGTTTTAGGTACAAGGTTGAACTTGTTCAAATATTAAGACTTCTAAGCACAGCTTATGGAAAAAATACAGCCATATGTCATTGAAGAGGGGATGATACACAGCCCTAAATATTCATCTGTTTGTCAGTAGATTTAAAACCAGTGATTGCCTGGAAGCTATTCCTGATGTGATAATAGCTGTCATACTTGTTTACCTAAACTGAATGATGTCAGAATATAAAGACCTTCTTTGCTCCTTTATAGTAGCTCCCATGTTTCAGACTGAATCAGGTATAACCAGTTTCTTTAAAGAAAATATTTACTTTTCATCAGAAGTTTACATAACATGTTCTCCAAAGGAACAAATATTGTGTTTCAGCATAGTTTGAAACATGGGAGATGGTGAAGAAGTTAATGAACAACATTTAAGTCAACATCAAAGCACTTTCTTTCTCTAGTAAATACTCAGCCCATCGGGCTATGATGCAATAAGAAGTAGTTCACGGTCAGTCTCTTTTTAACTTGCACTTTATGATATTTTGAGGCCTCATGCAAAAATTCTGCACTGACCTTGAAAAAGTTATCAGCAGGAAGGAAGAATTAATGCATATATATCTTAAGGTGAGCCTAATCTCATTGGAGAAGTCTGAGATAGACTTATATTAAAATATTATAAATAAATGAAAGTGAGTGGAGAAAGACGTAGAATCCTCTCTAGAGGAAGGAAGGGCCTGGTGACAGGTACTATGGGGCTCTTGGAAAAAAACAACTGCCAAGCTGGCAAGAGACAGAAAGGGGTGAAAGAAGTAAGAAATACCAGAAGTTGGTGACCTCAGCCCAAGGCAGGGAGCTTCCCTGCAATTCTTGCACTGGGGAAGAAACAGAGCTTGGTTTCCTTTCTGGGGAAAAAGATCTGCCCAAAAGGAGCCCACATTGATTGGGTTCAGAAGTGGGGACTGCTGGGTGGTGCGAGGGTATTTCAGCAGCCGAGCAGACCTGAGGCTGGGTGTGAGTTAACCAGAGGAGTGAGTCTTGGAAAGAGCTATGTATTTGCAGACACGCACGAGCAGTTCGTGGTTCATCCAAGAGATAATCCCAGTCCACTTAAGCCTGATGACAATGGTACATAAACCTTTTTCTGCATCTTTTCATTATATCATGATCTTTAGCCTTACTCCAACCATAACAGGAATTAGCAGCAAACTGCCTGCTTTCCACTTCCCTAAAAAATACAAAAGCCACTGGCAAAGGTGGAAGAGACAAAATGTCACTGCAAAATCTGTATTTGCGCAGCAAAATCTGTACACTTCCATGGAGGGAAGTGGGCACTGAAGACAAGGAACTTTTTGTCATAGAACCCTTTCAGACTGGGCACGTGAAATGAGCAGAGTCCCAGAATCAGGGAATATTCTGAGTTGGAAGGGACTCACAAGGACCATCAAGTCCAACTCTCAGTGACCCATACAGGGATCAAACCCACGAACCTTGGAATTATTAGCAATGTGCTCTAACCAACTGAGCTAATCTCACAGAACCTCAGGCTTGTGTTTGAAGAACAGCAAATAAAAAATTTTCTGTATTTACTGGGAGTAAAAACAGGGTTGCTAGACTTGAAGAAGTAGCATGTAAGACTTAAAAATAGATTTTGGAGGGAAGAATAATATAAGAGGGAGGATAGGAGGGATAGAGAGAGTAAAGTGGAATAAAATGTAACAAGCTTTTACCAATGTTGGGTCATGTCACACTACTATTTTTAAGATAATCAGTTTTCACAGTCAGGAAAAATGTGGTGGATCTCTTAGGCTTTAGTAAGAATCTGGTAGGTGTCATATGGGGAATTACTAAAGAGTCACATGTTACAATTCTGCTGGTTAAAGGGGCAACACAAAAACACATACTATAATTAGGAAAAGTATCAGCTTGGAGGAAAACTGATAGTGATGTTTCCCAGATATCTTAGGTTAGTCTTAGAACTGATCCTGCTTTAATATGTTCATTAATGTCCTCAGCACACTGGTAGGGACATATTTATGCAAGTTGCTGGTAGCATTTAGAGGGCACCATTAGTAAAGGAGGATCAGGATATGCTACAAAGGGCCAGGTGCCCTTGTGGAGTAACAGAAGCAGAATGAAACATAACAAAGGAAAGAAGAGAAAAGCAGAGCCATGTGGCTGAGAAAATAGTGCTGTAAACTCATCAGTAGTATAAATAAGGGGACAGGAAAATGTGGCATTTAGGATGATTTCAGAATGATGGGACTGTTAGCATGAAGCATCTGGAAAAGAAATTCAGTGTCTGATGGTGTCTTGAGGAGCAGCAGGACAGGGAAGTGTGAATGCCTTTTCCCAGGGAACTGGTACGACATCTGCAGTGCCATACCCCTGTCTGGCACCATTTAGGAGTGACCTTCCCTGGAGATGGCTGTAGGAAAAGGCTTCTAAGGTGAGCAGAGTCCCTTATATAGGAGCAGACTAAGGAAGAGTAGCTCTTTTATTCTTGGAAATTCAAGACTAAGGCAAAGTAACAGCAAAAAAGGCCTTTTTGTTTTTAACAGTACAGCCTGTCAGACGTTATCAGTCACTAAACCCTGGGCAGATTGAACAGTCTGTCTGCCTCAAACAGAGCGGTTCACCCAAGCTTCCACAGCCTGTGTTCACACTGTGCAGTGATCTGGAAGCCCCAGGCACGTGCCAGTCCCTGCAGATTCGGCAATGGCCCTCATTAGAGCAAAGACAGCCCTAATCAGGCCCATCTCAAAAAAGAAAGAAACTGCAAAGAGGAGGAACAGTAATGTGGAGATAATTCCGTCTCCCCTGTGTGGGAGGCTGGTGTGCACTGACTGCAGAACTGATAGGTATTTGTCTATGTAGCCTTTAAAAAGGAGATTTGGAGGATGCTGATAAAATTGCTGAAACTTGAGACCTACTGCAAAGACTTGTTCAAGATTTTCCATCACAGATGGACAAAATAAATGGATGTGAAGTCATGAGAATGTATGCTGGATGCAGCCCCTATGGCATGGCAGTTTTACTTGGGAGTGCCAGTTAGGACATACACCTAATTTAAATGGCTCGGAGTTGCAGGGGGGAATCTGGATTGCAGTTTCCATTACACAGACCTGAATCTGGAGTTACTGCCTGAGTCACTGAGGTTATTCCAGCTGGCTTTCAGCCCAGTTTGGTTCACTTGACCAACTGTCTTTTCACCCTTTCTCGCAAACAGCAGCAGATAAAATTTGGCCTTGTCTGCGCTCTTTTTGGTGACTTAATCCCCAGCACAGTCTTACTTATCAGACCTCTGTACACAAGGCAGAGTTAATTGGCTCCGATCCACCCAAGTGGTGGTCCCTGGAGCAATGCTGATTTTTACTAGAAAACATTCAGACTTAGCCACTCGATTTCCTTATGTAAAAGAGGCAGTCGGATTTTTCAGTGAGCTTAAATTAGCGATAGAAGATAAATCTTTCCTCATTTCATGAGTTGGAAACATATTTATTGTGTGAGTACTTGCTGGGGAGGTGAGAAAGTTGTTCCCAAGCCATGGGGATGCATTTATTCCATCTCCTGTGCTCTCTAACTCCAGACTGTGTTTTGGCTGCAGCATTGTGCGTCCACCTGTGAGTTCCTGAGTGCTGATGTCACAACTCCTGCCTAAGTGGCCTCTGTTTTTATTAATCTTACCTTACAAGATAAATAGAGAATCTCGAAGGATGAATAAGCAGAAGCACAAGAAGCAGGGAGACGGCTGTGGCCGAGGGTGCAGTACGTGCCTACGAACAGTAGATGTTGCTGGTGCATCTCCATAACATCATCTTCCTGAGGGATTGGAAAGGCCGAAAGAGGCTTAGATCTGAATCCGCTAAAAATCATACAAGCCAAAGGCCGTAGAATATCATCTCCTCAACATCAGAGGGTGTTTAGCAGCCCAGTCACGGCCGCGTGTCAGTCTGTTGAGCTTTGCTGAGATCTCAGCTGAAAAACGACCATAGAGGAGAGTGGCAGGAAGCATAGCAGTTGTTATGAGACTTTGTGAATTTTAAATCTATTTTCAGGAGTTCATAAAAAATTCTCTCTGGCCTGTACTGGGGAAGCACTCTGAAAATTATTGCAAAGATATGAAAGGCCAAGGTGCAAAACTTGAGATACAGCAGCACAGATTTTTTACTCTTTATTTTAACCTTTTTTTACCCTACTGATGTCTCTGTTCCATATCTTAATTATCTCTAAAGGAAATCCCATCCTTTCCTCCCTCTCTGTATAGGATCCTGCAAATGCCATGAAGTCACATTATTTCATTGCACTGGGGAGCCCAGGGAGTGCTTCTATCATCCTTATGCATGTGATTAACACAGATTTTTGTAATGGGAAGCAGTTCACCTGGACCGGTTTCCATGGTGCTGTTAAGCTGGAAGCATGGGATCTGGCACTCATTTGCTAAAAGCTGATGAGGAGTTGAAAGGGAATTTTCCCTTTGACCTTTTTTGGCAGAGGTCACTAGTGCTAATCAATATCCTTATTGGATTTCAAGAATTCAGGTACTCCTCTTAGAGATACCCTCTGAAATTGCCATGAGGACTAATTACAGGGAGACAATCAGATTTGCAATATGGCAGTTCCTTTCAGCAGCCACTGAAAGGTCAATCACATACTTGCAAACCAGTATGAACGACTAGACTCTGCTGCTTTAGTGATAAGGTGAGCTATGATTTTGGTTGAAGGTTGCATTGCTGCCAGTTAGTGCAGTTCATGTACAGCATAGACAGAGATGAAGATCTTAAAGAGCTGGTTTTGTTTTGACCAAGGATGGTTTGGCTGTTACTGACCCTCCCTTTCAGGAATGGCTTTATATCAGATCCATTCTATTGTCCTGTTTTACAAGTTTTACAGTAACCTTCCACTATTCATTAAAATGTCTGATAAATTAACAAATCTACTTCTCTTTATTGTGGCAGCAAAAACCACAGAAAGCATGTTTTGTTTACCTGTTTACTGCTCTAGTCTAATATAGCTTTGCACAATGAAAAGGTACACGACTTATGTGCACAATAATTGGCAAAGATTTAGTAAAAGTCTGTTTACCGATGCCTGTTAACTGATATTTTCATCATGTTTTTGTATTACCCTTGAAGTTAAGGTTACTGAGCACATATAGTATTAGTTTCTAGTCCATAATGACATCCAGGTACCAGTTCCAAAGAATTTTAGTGATGAAAACCAAAGCTAGCATTCAGTCCAGACCCCAGCAAAATCAGTGAAAGCTTCCCATAGATTGTATGAGCAAACAGGTTGGTATAGTCTGACCAAATACCACTGAAATCAGTGCCAGGATGTTTGTCCACTTTAGAGGATGAACAGTCAGGGTGTCTGTTCTCTCTGTACATACACACCCTCACCTTTACACCCACAGCATGTCTGTGCACACACAGAGCTACAGAAGACAGATCCCTGAAACCTGTTCAAAAACATTTTTGAGGTTAGGACTCATCTTCAAGGAGGTTTGCTTCATCCTAGAACAGTCAAAATTAATAAACTTTTTGTGTAAGTACATACACCAGGTTTCAGTTTGGAAGTACTGGTCAGAAACAAATGCACTTCATTAGGAATTTTTTTTTCCAGATAGCTGTGAAATAAATAATGTAAATATTCTCACTTCCAGACAGGCAAAATATATTTAAGAAATGGTTAAAAATACCCGTGAGAGAGCTAGCAATCAACACTCTTTTTACCAGTTTTGTTTTGTGTTCTTTTCTGACTAGTACGTTCGTGACCAGCTGTTTTTAGAGCTAGTAAAAATTCTCAAGCTCACATTAGAAAGGTTTTCAGTTACATGATCTATAGCTACAGTTGTTAGAACACTTGGCATGGCCTTTAAAAATGAGAAAATTGTTTTTGTTGAGTAAAGCACCCAAGCTCTGAAATAATATTTCACTGGACTTACAGAAAATGTGTTTGAACTTTCCTTTTAATGCCCAAGTGACAGGCAATATGGTAGGCAGGGAATTTCCAAATGTGACTTAAAGTGATTTCCATTTAATCTGTGTGAACATTAAAAATTTCTGTGCACTTGTAAGGGAACAACTTGTACCAAATCAACCTTGACCAATATCTCTTTATCCACACTAGAGTGCCATCTCACCTCACCCCAGACTTGCCTCTGCATTGATGAAGTGCACATGCAACAGCAGCGTCACCTTAAATGGGCAAACTAGCCAAGTTTAGTCAAATCCTAGCAAGTTCTGCTCTTAACTGTGCACTGCCCAATGTTTCTTGTTTTCTGGGCAGTTACCAAATATCATCTTGTAAATACCAATCTTGTGTACCATGTTGTGTACCATCAGTCTCTGCCTGGCAGTTTATACAAACCTCAATGACAGAAGTGAGCCCAATAAGAAGCACGTTTGGATTATGCTGATAGAGAAACTGGGGTTTATAATGGTGCAGTGGCTTGTTGCTCTCTCAGATTACTTCAGACTCCAGTGGGAAAATAAATGCTGAGAGTTAAAGGAATGTGTGAAATTCAGAAGGGTTACAGGAAAAACTAGCCTGCCACTCTCAGAGCAGCAAAACTAATGAAGTAAGGCTGGATGGTTGGATTTACCACTAAGATTTATTAGGCAGGATCATTTCATGATTCCTGAAACAAGGTGAAAGACCCAAATGCCAGTTTTACCCTTAGCCCTGCTTCCTTAGGTGCCCATGGGGCAAGAAGGTCTTATGAGAGCACCAAGATGGGCTAGCTTGGTTTTTCCCTTCCCTTCTGGTGTTTTTGCCAAACAGGGAAAAACCTCTGTCCTTCCTGCAAGGCCTGTGACATGGCAATGAACAGGGAACAGCTAATGGCCCAACTTTGGTCAGGTCAGGAAAGAACTCAGACCCTGGCTCTGCTCTCTGCTAGCTGGGAACGGCGCCAGCGTGGAGAGGGGACAACCCTGCAGAGAAGGAGAGATTACTGGCCCTTCTCAAATGCCCTGTGATTAAATCCCAGCCCTACAATTTACTCCTTGAAAATCATTCCTGGCTATATGCTATAGTCACTCTCTCCATATAAAAATTCAGAAAATAAAGTTACAGAGCTAAAACAGATAAGCATAAGTAGTGTCAAAGAATCTGAATGGTGGTTTTTTCCTTAAGACAGAAATGCCCATTTCTTTGAATATGAGTGGACAGAGGATGCAAAATCCGTAAGGAAACCAAACATTCAGTTTCACATCGAGGACATCACTCTGTGTCTCCTCTCAACCAGTATTACAACTAAAAGGATCAAGGAAGTTAAATATCAGTGAGGCTGGTTGAGATTTTGTTGTAGTTGTGTAATGAGAAATAGGGCATATTCCTGCTTTTTTTGGACTGAGAGTCAGATGGAGTGTACCTAACATTTGTCATGGTACCACTAGTCAAGGGAAATATGCTGGAGTGGAACTGGTGGGGAATCAAGAGGAATAATTTGGTCCCACAGCCGTGACTTATGGACTGGAAGCAGGATAGTATGGAGATGTGACAGTTCTCTGACAGTTACTTTTGTCCTGCCATAGACAACTGTAACAATTACACTACACTTAATTACTGCACTTAGACTGTGGTAGGCTAAAGCACTCCTTAGGATAGGAGGTGTTAAGAGGCAGAATGCGTTTTAAATTTAGAAAATCCCCTTGAGAAATATCCTTATTTCACACTTATTATTAGCAAAGCCAGCTTTGCAGTGAAAATCTTTGCTTCCATGACTGGAACCAGTGTCTTCAGCAAGAAGCAGGTGTATAGAAATCTCTCGTATGGGGACATCGACGTTCCATCTGCTCTGAAAATCTAGGAGCTGCTGAGTCATCTCCCATGCCGTGTGTATCTGACATAATTTTTAAAGGTTATCAATACTGGGGCACTGCATGCTTAATGGATAGGGGGTTTTATCTTATTTCATTTTCCTCTGAGCCTGAAAGTAAATACCTGCCTGATCCTGCTACTGTTAAATTCAATGACTAAAGTCCTCGTTTGTTCCAATGGTAGAGGATTTAATGTTGCAAACTTAAATAATTGAAATAAGTGACCCGTAGTGATAGGAGGCAGATATCCAACAGGCAGAAGGTCATTTTCTTCTTAAGCTGTTTATAGGTGTGAATTAAGATGCCTGTGAAAAATGCTTTACCGTTTCTTCCAGATTCACCCATGTAGCAAAATACATGCAGAGCAAGCAGAGTTTTTAGGTGGAGGACTGGAGCAAAAAATTACAAATAACATTGTGCAGCCCACACTCTTCCACCCAGCAGTTTCTGTTGTGCTGCTTATGGGCTGGGATTTTTGGTATCCTGTGCTCTCTGAACACCTTGTGTGTTGGGTGCCTTTGAAAATTTGGGTACTTGTTTTCCTGCCTAATTGGAAGCAGAACTCATTTGAAAATGTATTCGCTTTCCCTCCAGGGATGGTGCTATAGCAAAATACAGTGTATGCTTTGGCTTAATTTAATAAGTCATAATCTCTTCTCATATTTTATTACATTTTAGTGCGAGGTGATTTTTTCCAGAGATGACTCAAAATAATACAAAAGAAAAAGCTTGTCCTGTGAACAAAACATGAATTATAGCTGATAAAATCAAGATATTTTGAAGGCTTGCCAGCACAAAGAATGAACTCCCTCAGATTCCTAACTTAAGAGTAATGTTAGCAACACTAAATTTTCCTGGTAATTTTGAGGCCTGAAGGAATATTAAGGACAGGCTAAGGAAATCAACAGAAAGAAAAAATTTCCTGTGAATGCAAAAAATAACTGCAAAATGAGGAAAGGAACAAGGTAATTTCTGCTCTTCTGATGAAGACTCACAGCTTACGGGGCTCTTGGACACACTTAACCTGTGCCTTTTGGATGTGGATGTTGTTATGCTCATTGGGAACTGCCATCTCAAGAAAGTATGTAATGCTGTATGTGGAAATGTCAGCATAAGCAGAACGAGGTGTTCACTTGGTTTTCTGAGCTGCCTGCAAGGGGATATTGTGCTGAGGCTCTGTAGACTGCACTATCTCACAGCTCCTTGCCAGGTGCTGTTCAAGATGAGAGCTTTGGCTCCTAAAGCCATTTATGGGTGGAACACAGCTCACTGCTGGCTCGGGCTGTGAGCCTTCAGAGTGGGTGTAAACTCAGCAATGCAGCTTAACTGAGCATTCAGAGATTTACACTGTGAGTCCCATATGACTTGGTAGTCTGGTGGTGCTGTTTATTTTAATCTTAAGGAGCATCTTTCAGTCGGCCCTTTCTACAAAAGGAAGTGGAACTAATTCTAATTCAAATAAATAATATATTGGATTTTTTAATATACTGAACTCATATTTAAGAAAACAAATAAATTTGCAAAAATACATCTGTAAAAATGTGTAGAAGAGCCTCTCTTGTCCTCATTATTTTCTCTGTTGCAGAAGGCAAGAAATGAACTGATTTCAGTGGAGACTGTATCTCGTGAGCTGAAATGAGCCCTGGCTCAGTAAAGAATAAAAGAATGTATGTGAGCACTTTTACATTAAGGCTTTGTACATAGGTAGAGTTGTGCCTAGAGTGAAACCCATTTTTGTTAAACAGGTTTAGGCGTGACAGAGGCAATCACACAGTGTGTGAAGCTCTCTGTCTCTTCAGGATATCTCACACGGAAACTTTTCTCTGCGTGCACGTGACATACAGGCTTGGTATTTTTAGAATGACAAAAGGCTGTTCTCCCTCCATCAGATCATTCATTTTTCTAGAAGCCTTACACCAGAGTTTTCAGAAGGTATCCACTGACTCCCAACCACAATGTTCTCTGCACAGTTTGAGAGATTTATAATCACTGGGCTGCTCTGCTCATGCTTTAGAGGTACGTTCTTGAACGTTCCCCCCAATCTGATCTGTGTAGGTGTTTTTGGGCCTCTCCAAAATCGTAATTCTCAGAAATTAGACACCTTAAGCCACTGGCAATATTTTAAAATGTCTGGAGATTGTATTCCAGGCTTCTTCTGTAGCCTTGGGCAAGTTGTTTAATCTCTCTGTAGCTTCAGTTTCTTCACCTGAAAAGGAGGGAGAATATCTGTGCCCTTAGTGTGCTGTGCCACTTAATTCAGGAATGTGAGCAGGAGGTGAACTCCTGAACTCCTGGGGGCAGAATGCAATTAAGTTACAAAATATTATCAGTACTAGTATTAGTATTAAATAACAATGCATATTTATTCTAAATATACCCTTGTCCTTCTGCGTGCAGTACTGTCTAAAAGACCATTCATGCTACAGAGAGAAAGGCTCTGTGTGTCGTGGCTCAGGCCTGAGCCTCATGAATGTTTTGCCATTGGCTTGTGTGGGGCCAGAATTTCACCTCATGGTCAGTCTTAAACCTGTGTAAATCAGTGCAAGATCAAGACTTCTATATTGTGAAAGTGTGAGTGGCCCTTATTATAAACCCTGAAGAACCATTTTTTTAGCCATAAAATACTTTTAAAAGAAGAAAGCCCATAACTATGCATTTCTGATAAGTTAAATATTGCTGGCATTAAATATACTTTAGTCTTATGAATAATTTGGAAAGATTATTTCAGACAAAAGATTAATCAAAGTTCAGAAATATTCCATTGCAACTGCTGTCTGAAATCAGAATGTACTTTCCAAGCTCTTCAGAGGAGTGGTGCCTACCCCAAAGAATTCAAAGCTCCAGATGGAAAAGAGAAATCCCTGAAACAAAAAAATAGCCTCGCTATGTACTTCAGATACTGAGATTGGAATTGGTCATTGATGGCAGTCTTATTCTTTAGGATGTTGCTGAAAATGAAGACTGCAACACAAATGAGGTTGAGAGCGGACAAAATTTGATACGAGGAATCAGTTCCCCATTGCCACATTTTTTGCCTGATAAGTACATAGCCTCGATTTGAGTCAGACTTTTCAGTTCTCCTTGTATAAGTGTAATAGTGGTTGTTTTAAATGCATGCATCATACTGAAAGAGTAGTGGAATGGATGCTTTCTAGTTCAAGGTCTGCTGCTGAAAACATTTTCTGCTTATTAGCTGTTTGCATGCTGTGATGTCTCATAGTGCTCAGTGAGAGTACTCTTGGGTGCCAAGATTTGCAGGGTTCAGGCCAGAACAGAATGTAAAATTAGGCTCTGAACTGGTACAAGGGGACAAACTGCAGGGGTGTAGATGGTAGGAAAAGTACACCAGTAGTGTACTTACCACCTCCTGATGTCACTTGGAGTTTTGTCCTTCAGTTTGTTGCTGCAACATATAGGTCTAATAAATCACTTGTTTTACATCATCAGCACTATGTGGATCTCTGCTGTGTTTAGCTCACTAACAGTTAATAACTATGAGCCATTTTCTCCTACAAAGAGAGCCACTCTTTCATGGAGAAACTCTTTATCAGCCTGGCAACTTGTGAACTCCTTAGCATTTGATCTGATGCGGACAGTGCTCCTGATGAAATCAATAGCTGCATTGATTGAGTAACAACCTGAGGGACTGGGCCCTGGACTGGGCTAACACAGCCAAGTGATGAATTCAGTGATTGAAATGCTTTCTGTAGAGTTAGGAGCTGTCCCCTAAGACAGGAGATTTTCTGCAGACTAGAGATTTTCGATGTCATCGTATGAACTCTGATATATGGACAACTCAGCCCTAAATCAATCTTTTCATGCTATAAACATGACTCTCAAAGTTCTCACTGTGACTAAACTCCCAAGAAGGACCTGAAGGTGCTGCCTTTCGTGCTTCCAGAGTTGTGTTCTCCATTAGGCAGGACATTGGCTCCCTCAGCACAGTGCAGCTCACTGGCTCCTGTGACAGAGTGAGGCTCCTTGGAGTGACTGGGAACGGCACAATCCCAGAGCTACCCTGAGCTGTGCTACCAGAGCCATTCCAACCCTTCACTCTGCCAGCCATAAGGAAAGGCAGCTCTAATTGCTGCAGCTCTCCAAATCTTTTCAATGCCTGTGTGGCACTTTCACCTTCTAGTTTTTCAGAAGGAGCCCTGCAAATGAGCATTGTCAACCCAGAAAAAAACAATGTGTAAATTTCCACGGTCATCTAAGGGGCAAATCAAACTTGGAGCACTTCAATAGCTGGGCTTCATAATGTCTCTGTTTTGTGCCAACGTGACCAACCTCTGGAGACCTCACAGATTCATTCCTTGCCTTGGTTAACCATCTTATCCAGCAGCAGGGCTGGGGGCAGTTACACTTTCTAAACTCCTGACCTTGGCTAAAGCCTCACTGATCCCCTCAGCAGGACAACATCCTTTTGCAAGACAGATAAAAGGCCTGATTCTGTGCACCTTTACACAGTTTCTCACCGAGTTATTTTTGACTAACACCAACGTAAGGAAAACACAGCAAAGATTTCTGAAATGTTTACATGGATTATTATTATTTTGGTGAGGGGGTTTTTGTTGTTGGGGGGTTTTTTAATTGATACTAATTGATCAATACTTTTTCCATGGCACAGTGAGGATCAAAACTAGAAATGGGTCTGCACCTAATTATCAGTGATGCTTTTTTAGTGGAAGACAGTATCATTTGTTGCAAAATAAATGATATCTACAGGATAACTAAATCTTTGACTATGTCAGAAAAATGCAGTGGATTAAACTGATGCATAAATTTAAGGCTGGGTGAAAATTATTCTGATGTATGAATTTAGCTTAAAATGAAGCTCACAGAGACAGCACCTCTGGGTATTTTCTACCCTGAAAAAAAAATCACCCTAAAAACCCCAATCCCCCCAAAAAACCTCAACCCTTCAACACCCGCCCCCCCAAACAACCCTAACTTAATTAGCTGTATTTTCTCTGTTTAGTTTGCCATATTTTTTACTTGGTGTGTGGGCCACAGGAGGTGTTCTTAGGTAAGTGCTCAAAGAAGCTTTCTTTTCCTCTCTGGGACCTTTCTTGCCAGGTGATTCAGGTGATACTGTGATAAGCCAGGATCAGATATCCATCTCTGAATCCAGCTGTGCCAAAAAAAAGGGTTATTGTCTCCCAGTCCTTAGTTTTCTCCCAGCTGTTTGTTAGTATCTCGCTGAGAGATGCTATCACATCCTCAGATTGTTTGTGGGGATGTTCAGAAGAGGGTCCTTAAGTTGCTTCTGACAAAATCCTCTCAGTTAGCAAAGAGCTATTACTTAAGCCATTTTAAATAAACCTGTCTTGTTTTGATTGATAGGATTGGGAGTGCTTAAAAGATCATCCTTTAAGAGCCTGTGTCCTGTCTGCCTGCTGATCCGGTGGCAGGGCAGGGCAGGTAGCTGGAGACAGTAACCACTCATGAGTTTTTGGAGAGTGCATCTGCCCAACATCCCAGGGTAACTCCTGTGCTGCTGGGCTGGGACTCCTGGGTTCTGTTCCTGGTTGAGCTGCTGGCCCAGTACATAGTCTTGAACACATCACCCATCTATGCCTCGGTTTCTGCATCAAGGTATAATCATCCTCACGGCAGGAGCGCTGTGAGAGTTAATTATGGAGCAATTTGATTCCCTTGGTGCTGAGTTACAGGTGACTGCTGCTACTTCTGTCTTTCATAAGAATTAATTTTTTTTTCCTTTCTGATATCTTGAATAAATTAAAAGCTAAATTTGTGTTCACAATGGGAAACTATGCTCCACTTTGAAGAATGTTGTTTATTCTGGTGACTCACCATTAGGAATGTTAAGTGGCCCAGCAAGGAATCCTCCTTCTCAGCCCTCATCAGAACAAGCACACAATTCCCAGAAACAACGTATTAAAATATTCAGCTGTCCACTTGGAGGGTTAAAATGTGCTGTCTGCATGCCTCTGAAATTCAGTTCAACTTTGTATTGCTGGGTAAGGTTCGTGAGTGAATCATGTATTCATTTCAACTCACATCAGCTTCTCAGAGAGACCAACACAGGTAACGCTGAAGGAATCAACAGCACACCCCATGGATCAGTGAGAACAGCAAAAGGGAAGAGTCCCCTTCAAGTATTAACACAAGCTAGGAACACCTTTTCTCCTCCTGAAGACAGGCACATAAAGCCATTGCCAGCCTGAGGAGCCATCCCTGGCTCAATCCAGTGACAGAGCACAGTCCCTCAAGGGATCATCTTTGTTGGCACCACATCCCAGTGCAGAGGTGATGATAAACAGTCAGGAGTCATTTCACTCTTGAAGAGAACAGAGCATGTCACTACACCTGAAAGTGCCTGCTAAGGTGGTGCATAGTTGGGCTGCTCCTCAGCTTGGCTGATGTTCTTCCTTACACCACTCTGGCCTTGAAGAGCAGTATTGCATATATATATATGGACATATATATATATATATATATATAATCTGTAATATGGTCTGAGCATCTCTTCCAGTGGAATATCTGGGGTAGGGAGTGCTGCTTATGTGGCTGGAAGAATCCAAAATTGAGCCCTTAAAATGAAAATTAACAACTATTCCTTGGTGATGGCAAAGGGTCAGTGTGCAAAACGAGTTGTTTTGTAATACTGCTATTGCCCAGGAGTCAAAAAGCTATTTTCAAGCAAGTCTCTTTCCAGAAAATTCTCCCTCTTCAAATTATTATAAGATGCTTTCAGCTCTCCCAGGATGATATGATGGATGGTGAGAAAAGCAAATGAAACATACTGAGTTTAAGCTGGTTTACTGAGTTTAAGCTGGTTTACTGCTTAACTGTATCCTCTACTGGGTTTACTGTTTTTTTATTTTAAGCTGCAAAAGGGTTATTACCATCTTAAAGCTGGGAGCTCCAGTCTCCAAATCCCTATAACATCGTGCAAAAGTAAATGGGACAGTTAACTGACAGGCACTGTCATAACTTACCCGCTGGAAGCTCATGCACACTTCTGACACTAAAACCCTGCCTGTGAAGGCACAGAACCAAATCCCATCCTCACCTGAGGCAAACACAGTGTGACCACAGAATTGTGGAGCTGTGTCCACACCACCAGACACAGTTAAGGGCCAGCCCTTACCTTCTCTATATTCAAAGGCCATCTCACCCTCTTGTGTCTGCCTGAGCAGTCAGAGTGACAGTGCCTGTCATGATTGAAATCTTTAAGGGGAAATATGGAAATATAGGGGGAAAGTTGGGAGAGTGGATTTCCCAGAGAAGTCTGACCCGATTCCCCCAATGATTGCAGGATTGGTATTGCAGGACTATCTCCTGTCAAGACTCCTGCAGATAGGGACCATCCACTCTGGTCCTTGGAGGCTGTCTCTCCCTCCCTCCCTGCCTTGTCTCCACCCCACCGGGGCTCCCTTGGAGCAGTATTGCCAGACATCTGTTAGCTGCTGCTACCTCTGATCACTCCTCTGCCTCCCACACAGTGAGCCCCCGGAGCAGCTCACACTCCCTCAAGTGGCATTCAGTGCCTGTTCTTTCTTCCTCTGTCCATGGCTGTCTCCACAGCCACTGTCACCTTTGCATGGGTTTGCACCAGGGTTCCTGCTTCCCCAGCAGGATAGAGCCAGGGGACTGGACCTGGGGCAGGGAGGACAGCGTGAGAAGCCTTTCCCCCTCCTGCTCTGGTTCCAATGTATCATCCAGACTGCTTGTCTGTTTTCCTGACACATTTCTCCTCGCTCCCCACAAAGGCTCATTTTCTCTGGCTGATTTCAGAAGCAGTGGGAGATGCCGATGCTAAGCCGGCGTTGTAAAAGCACACTGAAACCTAGCTTAGACTTGGAGCCTGGCCTAGCCAGATCAGCAGTAAAATTTTCAAAAGGAAGGAGGAAAAAAGCTATTTCCCAGCACAGGAGCAGTGGGGTGTTTTCCATGGGAACAATGATGTTCTGGTTAAGTTCTAAGAACTTTTCTAATTATTAGGCCAAACCAATGAGAAAGCTGATGTCAGCAGGAAGAGCTGATGGGGAGGAATTATAATTGTGTCTGGGGCCATATGAAAGCATTATACCATGTCTTGCTCCAGACTTTGCATGAGTCATTTTCCTCCTGGTCAGGATTTTGTATTGAAGTGCAGACTGGCAGTTGTCTGGATCTTTCCCTGTGCCAAAACTGCTGTGAAGTTGGTTTTGTTTGTTGTTCTTTTTTTTTCCAGTGCCACTGTGAGAAGTACCATCAATAGAATTTCTTTGCTGTGGAGGGAGCATCAAGCAAGGCATCACACTGTGTGGGGCAGTAATTGCAACACTTGCTGCTGATTTATTGTCAGCAAGTTCTCTTGTGGAAAGAGTGCTTCCTCAGTTCCATCCATAAAACTCCAGTGGTTTCAGGAGGAATTATGGCTGCTTGCCACTTCTGAGTATCTGCCTCGGAGTGCTTAGGTCTTTAATTGTATGTAGATTTTCTGTAGAAGCCTGTTTGCTGCAGAGACCTACTTTCAGACACCACAGTGCAGGACTCTTCCCAAATTATACTGTTGTTTTCATCTGTAAAACTGAGATAACAATTTTGCCTCTCGGTTGATTAGAAGGCATTTTTTAAAAGTAGATCCACCAAGTGATCTGCCTCTTTCCTCCCCTTTCAGCTCATCCCAGCTCCTCTTGCTGTCACTGGAGAAATACCCATTGTTTTCAGACAGAGCTGGATTGGACTCCAGGATCCTCTGAAGGTACAGCCATCAATTTATTGATATTGTCAACAGGTGAAATGGGGTCCAAGACTCTGTAAATATAAATTTTGTAAGCAGCAGCCAAGCAAGCAGTTATGTCATAGAAAATGGGCCAAGCCTGAAAATGGTACGACAGTTGTGTCAAACACTTCCTGCCACAGTCTTCAAATCAGAGGGAAAAACTCATCAGCCACCTTGTGCTCCATGTCATTCACATCCCAGTGATGAGTTAAGCCCCTGCACCAGCATCAGTGCCTCCACTCACAGCTGGGAGGGACTTGCTGACTCCTCATGCAGTCTTTCCAGTGCAGAATCTGGAAGGCTCGGTTATATGTCAAGCCTGCTTAAATGTTCATGCACTAAAAGACTCAAAGGCTTCTGTCACACCCACAAGGCACTGGCAGAGCTCCCCTTCCTCAAACCTCTCCTAGGCTGCTCTAGGAAAGGCCTGACTTTTTAGCCACTGTGGGTGCAAGTGTGTGCTCAGCCCCAGTGTGAGGTCTCTGTTCACACTTGTGCATAGATTTTCCCAGTCTCAGACATGTGGATACTCAGAACTTTTCAGTTTATGCTACTCAAGAGTATGTTCTTGCACAGAATGCAGTGGCTTTGCATGGGATTTTAAAGCACAATTGCTTCAGCAGCACAAAAACAGATGAATCTACAAAATAGAAAACAGAAAAAAATCTCACCAACAAAATATCTCTATTTCCCGCCTCTGCTTCCTTACCACCAAGGGCATTACTCAGAGTCCTGTAAGTTGATCAGTTTTTCTTTGCAGTTCATCTTAGGATTTCTGAGCCCTGCAGTCTGTTTCAGCTCTGCCTTTTGCCTGGTACCTCATCTAAACCAGGACATGCCTGCTGCAAAAAAACATTTCCTTCTTCTGTCCCATCTTCTGCTCCAAACCTTGTGTATTTTGCTGCAACTATGTTTCTATATCCCAAAGAGTGATATATTTTGATTTATGCATTTGTTTTTGATACATTTCTGTGCTGCAAACAGCAGTCCTCAGCACAAGAGCTGGAAGAAGTGACTTTTCCTGCTTGATCTTATCTTCTTCCTCCAGATAAGCCTCCTTCCATCAGTCTTCGTTGTTTTATGGTGCAAATTCGTAAAACTGGAATTAAAATTCATCCTGCTGCAGTATGTAGTGGTTTCCCTCTCGACAGTTTTCCAAGTGAGAGCAGCAAGTGTGAAGGTGTTGAAAAGCAGCCTGCAGTGCTCCATGTCAGCTGTAGCTCTCTCGCAGGAAACGCTGTTGCATCGAGATCAAAAACTGATATTAGCTCAGTGTCCGGGGCAATGCTGCCTGTTCTTTTTGTTCTGTTACAGAACATACTATTTTCTTGCTTCATTGCTCCATCTTTAGCACACTGGCAGCAGGGATTGCCATTATTGTTATTAAGGGAGAGTCTATCATGCTTTTCAGTTTTTCAGTGGAAAATTGGATTCTTGACAAGATCGTTTTGCTTAAAGTTTTGTCTTTGGTGGGAAAATTTCACTTTTTTTTATTAAAAATCATTCAAGGAATATATTTTTTGCCTGAAACTTTTAGAAAGTATTCCTGCAGTGCAATGTTGTTAATTTTTATGGGACATGGGGACAGATGTGTTTATATTTTCTGTCTGTTTTTATGGCTCGCTGTTATAGCGCTGGCTCTTGTGGCTCCTCAGAATACCATTCAAGTGCCAAAGAATGAACAGAGGGCCAGTATCTATTTCACAGTTTTATCAGGATAAATCCATGCTAGCACCACTGAAAGCAAGGCAGTTTCTTTGTATATCTGTCAGTCTATCCACAGAGCTGCTTGACTGGTTGAGCACTGGGGGCAGAGCTCCCTAATGCAGACATGGCTTATATTGGCAGAATGATAGTAATCTTTTGCCAATACATTTCAAACTAGTTTCCCATATTGCATAAACTGTGTCTGAAAGAAAACTTGTTTCTGCTGATATTGCTTTTGTCAGAAGAAGAAAAATATCCAGCCTCTGATCAAGGCAGTGGTTTGACCAGACACATGATGTGCAGGCGAGGACTCAGATGCTGTACCCACTCCTGCCACTGCAAGGGGCTTCCTGCCCTTGTTGCTCCCTTGTAGTAAAACCAAATAACACCATTTTCCACCCCCTGGATACTTGGGTCAAACCCATAAAGGTGCAGGCAGATTTGGTAGGTAAAGCAAGTCCCCCTCCTAGTCAGTGACTTTCACGTGAAGGGCTGGGTTCATCGCCGTGACCTGCCAGCAGAACAACGGTCTGTCTGCTCCCTGATAAGCCACAAAGCCCTGGAGGCTCTCCTGGCACCTCCTGAAGTGCAATCTAAGGTGCATGTCAGCACTGATTAAATGGAAGCTTTATAGAAGGCAGTTTGGACCTTGATTATTTCAGAAGCACCAGCAGTCAGGGAACTGGATCACTTGAGCTGTCAGCTGGGTGATTTAGTGCAAGTCCTAGAGGGAATAATGAAGGTTGTGATAAACTGCAGTGTAAGAAGCCGGTAAATAACTTTTATGGAAGAACTGTATTTGGAAACACTGAATAATGGCAACTAATGTCACAGATCTTATGGAAAGGTTCTTTCCAGAGTTATATATTTAAATGGACATAGAGGGTCTAAACTGGTCTTTGGGAACTCAGTGGAAATCAATAGAATTACTTCAGGATTGATTTAAGAAAAAAAAAACACCATCAATAATGTTACATATTTATTGATAACGTGAAACAATTAACTGCTTTAGAGAGGAGGAGTGAATGTGTTTATATTAATGCTGATTTATTACTTTATTACTTCCATAACACAAAACAAGACTTCCAAACCATAGCATCCATTTGTGTTTTTTATCTTGACCTATTTATCAGTTCTTTTTATCATAAGCCCACACAAATGAGGAGAGACATTTATTATGTTCTTTTTATTTCAAATGCATAATTCAAATCTGGAAATACTATTTTCTGGCAGAAATGCACATTTATTTTTAACACTTTCATGTAATTTAATTTTCTATAGGTTATTTTAAGAACTGGGTCTTAATTTCACATTTGGGATTTAATCTCTATTGGTTTTAAATTCAAAAAACTCTTTAAATTAATGTCCATTGGAAAATGCTCTGGTTGTAGATAGAATTAAATCAATAGGTTCTTACTAAAAATTGTAAGTAAGAACTAAAAAAATTGTAAGTAAGAACTGAAAAAATGAGATTCCTTTTATGCTTTCATGAGCCAGACTTCTTTGCTACTCTAGCAAAATTTGCAGAGTAAATAACTGAAGTCACTCTGAAATGCTATTTGCTTTCAGAGTCCAATGCCATGGGTGCTGCACACTGGACAGATGCTTGTATTGACTGTAATTAGAATTTGGCTTGATGACACCTGAGGTGTCCCTACAGATGGAGAGAACTTCTCAAAAATCTCCCTGCACAAGTCATAGGGCTCTTTTCTCCACTTCCATGGACTTTGGCACTTCAGGAGCGTAGCCAGCTGACATTTTACTCTGTTGGGGCCCATCCTGACTGGGTGCATGACTGTGACATGCTGATGGATGATGGAGGAGCAGGTGTGTGCTGAACCATCAGACCTGATCCTGTTCCAGCTGGTGCCCAAGTCTGCTGTGATTCCAGAGTGGGCTCCTGGCTGCACAGCAGGCAGCAGGAGCACTGGAGAATGGAGGAAGTGGCCACGATCACTGCCTGCTCTCTGTGCCATTCATTTTGCCCTCTGGCTGTGTAAATCCTCTGCAGGTCTTGTTTTGCTGAGTCCTTGTTATTTACTGGTGTGAACTTACCACCAGTCTCAGGTCTTGTTCTGGCTGCCTCACCCACTGACATCCAGCCCCCTGAGCAGCTCTTGGGTGCTCTGGTGTATTCTGTGATGATGCCTTGAGATTTATAAGGTTTTTGTCTCCCTTTGCAGTGTCTGTGGCCAGGTAGGGCACAGTGAGATGTGCTCCCCTGTAAGAAGTGTTGGAGACTCTGGGGACTCCAAGAGCATCGTAACCCAGGTACAGTTTAGGACAGGCCACACAGAAGTCTTATTAACTATGATCAGTGCGAGAACATTTGGACAGCATCTCCCCCTGTGCTCCCCTTTCCTCCAAGTGATTGCAGAGACCCAGCCTATCTACTGGTTCAGAAAAAAAAACTAGGTGAAGAAAACAATCATTTCAATACAAACAAAGGCAGGCAGTCATTCCTGGGCGGGATGGACTCTTTTAAATAGTTTGTTAACTGCCACAATTCAAAGAATGAATCAAACAGCAGATAGTGAGACCTTATGGAGAGATGGTTCTTGGTGGAGCCCATTCCAGTGGCACACCCAGTATTATCTTGCCTCAAAAGTGGGGAGTTGGGAACGATCACCGTCCCTTAAGTCAAAGGGAGTTTTCTTTTAGTTAGGACAAACTTTTTAGCCAGACCTCTCAGATGTTAAATATTAATCATTTTGCCACCACAGAGGTAATGTGGGGTGAGAGCTGTTTTTTCTAGGTTGCAAAGAATCTGCAATAAATGTTGAAACGCCTTCACTGTTCTCCCTGCAAAGAAGAACTTTTAAGAAAAGAATTATTAGAAAAGTGTCAGAAAACGTGAAGAGCAGCGGGGAGCCGCTATGGCTTGTAAAGTGGCATAAGGAGAATCTGAGGGATGGCAAGAGGGTGGAAAAAACAGTGCAATGCTTGTTCTCTGCCTTTTGAAATTCTGGATGGCAGCTGAAATTTGGGAACATGATGGTCAGCTCTGTGACCCCTCATTACGGCTCTGTGGGTTTGACTTTCAAATCCTGGGCAGATTCTGACTGGCCAGTTACTAAAACTACAGTAATGATAAAAATGTTCTTTTCTGCAAATAGACAGTATCACCAGATGACAGACTTTGTGAACTTCTGTTTAGGATCTATCAGAGGTTCTTTTATGATTTTTTTTCTTTTGCTGTTTTCCCCTCAGAAAAATCCTAATTTTTCAAAATTGAGATGATTCATTAACCAGGATCCTTTTCTAACTCCTTTATCTCAGCTAAACCATGGAACTGCTTATTCAGAATGCGTATGACAGTATATTCTGACATTTTTAACCTAAAATCTTAATATTTTTATTTCAATTGAAGTCAGTTTCTACTTTGAAGTTTTAAGGCATTTATCAGAAAATTTAGATTAAAAAATTAAAATAGAAACAAAATATTTAAAAATTACAACAAAACACCCTGAATGACCTAACCTAAACATTTTGTTCAGCTTTCAGTTTGCAAAATTCCCGTGTTTTCCTGATTTGACTGCACCACAGAAGCAAAGCATTGACAAAGCAGGATTCTTTGACTAGTGCAGAGGTTCCTCCTGCCCTGCAATAAGCATGTAAAATTGTGACATGGACACGTCACTCCTGAGCAATAGGACTTTGGGCGGGGTCCATGTTGTATTCTGACATTTCCAACAATTTTGTGAGGTAGTGAGTTTTCCCTGTCTCTCTATTCCTGCCTTCCTTGAACTACAGGAAATAATTTATTTGGATGAAATTAGCAAAAGGCTTTTCGTAAGTGCATGAATAGATTCAGGTAGCAGCACATGTATACAAGAATAGAAGAGAATAAGAACAGATCAGAAAATTAGCAATTGCAGCCCTGTCATTCATTCATTCAGTTTAGTTGTTCCTTTCTAGAAACTGGCTGTTTCTGGTCTCCCCTGCCCTGCTTTTCTGTAAGGCTGCACCTGTGTGTTGAGCCAGCCCCACCCCTGACCAGCCACGGGTTCCTGAGATCCCATCTGACCACTAAGCCAGGGCTCTGCCCCTCACGGGGCGAGGCAGCAGGTTTTGCTTGTGGCTGGGTACGGTGCTGCAAAGTGTGAGTGCATTGCCCTGGCAGAAAGCAGAGCTGCTCAAACCAGCATGGGTATAAGTGCCAGCCCCAGAAAACCTGCACACAGGTGAAGTAATGCAGTTATCCACTGCTCTGGGTTATACTGTCATTCTGTATCAAGACAAATTAGTGTACTCGGAAGCAATCAGAAGTAATTACTCTTTAAGAAACAATAGGCATCACTCTGTGGCTTCTATCTGACAGCTAAAGAACTTGGCTTCCTGTGAAAAACCCATACAGCTTAATCTTCTTGTGTCAGATCATATTTCCCTGTCTTCTCTTGGTAAATGTTTACATTGCTGCAGTAAAAGGGGCACTGCGTGATCTCAGCTAACAGGAGACTGTGTGTTTAGAGACAGTAATGGGATCCTGCATCTTTCACCATCGCTCTCGAGATGAGCACAAAGGTTTGCAGGGACAAAATAGCACCTCTGCAGGGGTTTGAGTGGTGCCATTCTCAGGAGTAAATTCTAGTTCCATGAAGTCAGTTCCTACTGTGAGAGGAGCTGATTCTGTGGCACAACAATGATAGGGAATCAAATGATAGGAAGTGAGCACGGACACCTGGCTGTTCCTTGCTCTTCAGGTGAGATGCTCAGTGACATTCCGACTGATTCATTTTAGGAGTGTAAATATATGCACTCTGCTTTTGCCACCCCTACTGCTGCATTTCCACCACCCCTTGTCATTTTTAGGTGTTTCCTTACAGACTGAACCCTTCTTAAAGGCTCCAGTGGCATCTCTGAAATCTTACAGAAATCCAGAGTCAGTGCGTGCCTCAGTCAGTGACTGGGATTTACATTCTCCAAGAGGAACTGCAGGATTTGTCTCAGTGAAGGTGAAGTCAAGGAGTGGCAGACTGAGATCCTGGAGAACTCCATATTTATAAGGGTTATGAAGAGTGACTCTTTCTTAGGTAGTAAAGAAGAGAGAGTCTAAACTTCAGATCCCGACAAATGCTGTCATCACTCATGCTGCCCTTAGAGGGTTGTTTCAACCTTTTGCAACTTATCTTTGTGGTAGCTTGTGGGAAAGGAAGAATAAGTAACAGTAAAGTGATCTTGTGGTTAACTCAGTTAAGCAGTGGATAGAAAATCTGGATTCACTTCCTGGTTTTGTTTTGGATGTCCTACGTCATTGAATACACAATGTCCATTCATCTCAGTTGACCTTCCATCAGATAAAACTCAGAACATTTCCATACTGTCAGAAAGTGATTTTGAGGAGATATTCACTAGTGAAAAATTAAAATATTCCATGTTATTGGGTGCTTGGAGGTAAAATAGAGATAGGCCAGTTAAATACTATATTTTAATTGGGTTTTACCCTATCTGTGAGAATTAACGAGATAACACTTCTAGGGATGGACAGTCTCTTTCTTAAGACCAAACTTTAGCTGACCTTCATTAGTCTTTTACAAAATACTACAACTCTCAGTAGACTTTCTCATGCTTGATTTCTTCATCAGGGGGGTGGTATAGCACTGGAACAGGTCACTGAAAGTGGTTGTGAAATTTCCATCTTGGTATATTTTTAAGATGCTATCAGGCCAAGCCGTGGTTGACCCGATCTGGTGTTGGCAGTAGTTCTGCTTTGAGTGGGAGGTTGGAGTGGGGATCTCCAGAGGTCTCCTCCAACCAGCATTTCTGTGATTCTAATTAGCTTTGTCCTACATGGAAATATCAAAGTTATTTTAGGAAATATCTGTATCTTTGTGCAGTGGAAGCAAAGAAGATAAGTGTTTATTATCCTTTATTGATAGGATTGAGTAAGTATTCTACCAAAGGCAAACTCCTGAATAGCTCTGCTTTCTGGCTCTCTCAAAGCAAGATTAAGGACAGATATTAGATTAGATATGTTATCCATTTTTCAAATTAATTTTGATATTATATCCACTGGTTATGTGTCTTACATAATAATTTATTTGATAACACCATACTGGTATCACTTCTATATAATAATGCTAAAGCAAAAAAAATTGTCAAGCATTAACTCTACAAACATATTGCAAACTACAGCTTAAGTATGTCAGTGTCTTATGAGGATACTTGAGGCTGAAATATCTTCCCTACCTACAGACTTTTCAAACTAATACATATATGCTCTACAGAGTTAACAGCTGTTGCTATTCCACTAATGGGAAGTATTTTCTCTCTCATGTTCAAAATAAATCATTATTCACTTCTTTCTGTCTTATGTTCAAGGTCCAAATAGTCCCATCTCTGTAATAGAAACCAGCAGAACTTAATGACTTCTCTCAAAACTCAGAGTGACTTGTGTGCACACTCCTCTAGCTCTCACATAATGCTAAAAGCTCTCACATAAAGAAGAACTGTAGTGTAGTAACAACATGAGCTTCTCATTTTATGTTTTTATGTTTACTACTTATTACTATTTCACGTATATGAACTGATATAAAAAGAGTGTGCATGCACATTTACAAGGATGCACAATGCAATGAGTTCTGCATCGTTCTATTAATGGGCTTTTGAATCCTGGTTTTGTTTGTGGAGGAAAATTGTTGCATTTGCATCTGTCATTTGGTCCTGATGCATATGTGAAGAAGGTATGAATGAAACATGCCAGGAATTAGGGAAATGAAAGATACAGAAAGTCAAGGCACTGACTGGACGTTTGTCTTGACTTGCTCCTGTCACCTTACAGCTGCTGTCTTACATCCATATTGAATGGTCTCCATCTCCTACAGCCAACTAGCATTGAGGGACTGGGGAGGACATTATTTGTCTAAAAGGCAGAAGAACAAGTGGATGGTACCAAATCAGAGGGTTCTGTTCTCCTAGTTTGGAGTTCGTGGTTGATTTTGTTTTTTTCCTTTTTTTTTTTTTTGTTTTGTTTGTTTGTTTGTTTGTTTGTTTGTTTGTTTTGGTTTTTGTTTGGTTTTTGTTTGTTTTTTTGTTTTGTTTTTGTTGTTGTTGTTGGTTTGGTTTGGTTTGGGGGGTTTTTGTGGTTTTGTTTTTGTTTGGGTTTTTGTGGTTTGTTTTTTGGTGGTTTTTTTTGTGTGTGTGTGTGTGTTTGGTTTGGTTTTGTTTGGGTTTTTGTTGTTTTTAGTTTTGTTTTGGGGGAGTTTTTTTGGGTTTTGTTTGTGTTTTTTTTAAGGTGAATTCAGTATACTGATCCTAGTTCCAAGAAGTAAATAGCAGTGAAGGGTGCTGTGCCTGCCAGAGCTGCCTGAAATGATATCTGAAGAAAGACACCACATTACTCTTTCTCTTCCTTAGGGGTCCTCGCACTGTGCTTTTTTTGTTGTCGTTATATCCAAGGAGTGTGGATACAGCGACGTAGCTACAGCTGTCTCGTGTCACTCGCTGTCTTGTTCTCTGCCTGGGCAGGAGCAGAGCAGCGTGTTTCAGTGGGGAATGTCTGTCTAAATCTGTACTCTGCTCGGTGTTTATGCTGGAAAAGGAAAGATCAAAGCATGTGCTTAGAGCTAAAAATGGAGTCTGTGTAATTAGGGACCTCATCTCATTCCCAGTCACATGTGTATGTACATGTACTTACATACGTACTGCTGCCCCTCATCCCCGCCGGATCCTGGGGCAGGAGACGGCACTCTGAGCCGAGCTGTTCCTTGCCATGGCCATCAGAGGTCAGGGCAGCCTTTGAAGGGAAGTGGCTTAACCTTATCTGAGACTAATATGTTGCCTGCAGTGAGAAGAGATTTAAGATCGGGTGATGAGAGTGGCTCTGTTGAGTCAGAACAATTCCCTGGTGTCCTGTCTCAGACTGCAGTGATGGAAGGGTAGGAAAAGAGCATAAAGGGGGGTACTGAGACAAGAGTCCTTTTTCTGGTATGTCTTTCTATCTTCTGGTGCTCTGTATGGAGGCATTTCCTGAGCTCTAGGCTGTATCCAAACCACTGTATGTAGTGGCTGTTAGTGGATTCTGATTAATTTACCTGATTTTTTTGAGCCCACTTATTCCTTTAGACTCTACATCAGTGACCTCCACATTCAACTACCAGCTGTGTAAATTGTGTTTCCTCTTTATTATAAGAAGCAAAGAGTAATCACTCCCTGTTTGCTTTCTCCATCCCACTTCATGCTAAATACCTCAATCACATCCAAGTTCAGCTGTTGTTTGATAAGCAAATGAGTCCTTGCTATGAAGTCTCTTCAGTTAGAGAAGCCCTTTGGTACCTCTCATGTTCTTGTTGCTTCTCTTCGCTCTAATGCACCTTTTTGAGATTGCACAAACAGAATTGCATGCAGTGCTCAAGACATGGGCACACCAGGGATTGACAAAATTGCAGAATAATGTTTTCCATTTTGTTGTCTCTTCCTTTCCCATTTGTTCTTAGCATTGTGCAAGTTATCGAGTTGCTCTTGTTAGAAAAGCCTACAGGGAGAGCCTTGCAAGGTCCTCCTGGAGGAAGGATGCGGATAACAGGACATGATTTATCTGTTTAATTTATGTTGGACTGTTTGATTTTGCAAAATTAACTTCCTCCCTGAAGAAAGATGTCAGATGAAATTTCCAGTTGAAAGGTGCAAGAGGAGAGTGAGGGATTAGTGTTCAGAGCAGTGCAAAGCTGCATGCTTTGATCCTTCTGCACGCTTGCTGCTCTGCTCCACTGGATGTCTTGCCTACAGGACACAGTTCGGGGGCAGGACTGGGGAGACTGCCTTATCCAGAAACTGCCAACCAGATTGTTTCCCTTGGATCAGGCCCTATCGCAGCAGTTGTGTCCTTGGCTTTTCACATGCAAAAGAAGCACTTTATTAAGAGAAACAAGATACTTCCCAGAGTCTGACAGCTTGCATTTTAACTATCACCCCTAACAAGGGACCTTAAAACTGACCCCAAAACTTAATTTAACCATTACAATTCCATTAGTCTAATTTGTCATGAAACGTCTTTAACTAATTACCTGCATTTGTAAGTTAGTCCATATGCCATGAGATAAGAAGTCAAGCATAGTCATAGGTCACTGCTCTGGGCTGCCATCACATAACACAGACCCTAGATGAAAGGGAATTCAGAGTTGATAGGAGGAATCCAAATGACAGCTACTCAGCCAGTACAAGGCAGCCATGGCTGTAATGTAAAAATTGGACCATTGTCTTAGAAGTGGTGTTTTGGAAAAGATGGGGCATGCCCTCATTAGCAGACTAAGGTCCAGGCAGACAGCATTCCTCATAAGCACTTGTCTTAAAGGTGGTAATTTGATAAATACAGGTCCTCACTAAAACCATTTGCTAAATTTGGCAGACAACAGTATCAAACATTTATGACTCAATTTAGAACTGTCCCTTTTCAAAGAGACCTGATTATGTCCTGAATGTTACTTTAAAAAGCTCATTTGGGAACTTTTGCTGGTTTCCTCAAATAACAAATGTTGAAACAGAGGAAAAGACCAATTAGGAGTCTGATTAAAGGTTGCTCAAGCCTTTCACTAAGTAGTTAGGATTCGGCTCCCTATTACTTGTTGGAAATCTGCCCATGAATTTATAGTGGGAGCTGCAGCATGCTGTGTGCCACAAACACCTCTCTCCCTTAGATTTAGGCAACTGTAAACTTCCCCTCATTTCTCTTGTTCCAGTGCTTGTGACATTCCCCTGGAGACTAGATGAGGAGAAGGATATGGGACGTGATTAATGCAGGATGAAGCATTCAGAAAATTTCCTCATTCTTTTTTCTGTTTCCTTCCTCACCGAGCGGAGGTGCAGAGGGAGGTCGAGGAGAGCGATTCCCCCCCATCAATACACAGAGTATCATCATCACACTTTTGGCTGCTGGTGCTGGGTGTGAGGGGTAATTAAATACCTGCCTCCACCCCAGCTCCCTGTCCCTTCACTGATCCTTACAGACAGCAAATGCCATTGAATTCTTCACTTCCATCACTCATTTGATCAATACAAAGGGCCGGACACGACACAGCTATACTGGTCAGGCCAGCCCTACCTTTGTATTCCCTAAGTACAGACTCTGTCCAAGCCATAAATCACAGCTACTCTAAATTATAGAGGCTGCCAACACATCAGAGGCCTGGAGTGGGAGCTCCCTGTGATCACAGGAGGGAGGGGAGGATAAGGAAGGCTGTACTCTGGAGCTTTATTCAGACAGCAAGGAAGAGAGTGCCTGGGAGCCTCTGTGCTCCTCTTGCAGGCACAAGGCTGCCGCAGCGGCTCAGCAGTGCTGTGGGGTTACCTGCTGCCCTCAGGAAAAATCGAAATCCTCTTTCTACAGGCCATAAGGCAGTCACTGAGATTAGGGGGAAAATTCCTTCACTGGTGTGTTACTGCAGGCTTTATACCTGCAGATACCCTTTTTTTGGCATCCCTGAAGGGAGAGGACTGACTCATTGATTTGCATCTTCCCCTTATCACGAGCCAGCGCTGGGAGTGCCCAGTCCTCCATGAGGGGGAGGAATGGCATCGCCCTGCTGTCCCCAGCTGCTGCCACACAGCAGCAACAGCCCTGTGCTGTCACATGGCTCGGTGGTGTGAACACCACGGCACTCCTTTCTTTCCTGTGTGGAAGTTCACCGGTAATTTTCCACCAATATTCCTCTAAATCTTTAAAGATAAATGAATCTTCAGATCTCCAAATCTTTAGCCTGTCTGAAACGGGCATGAAGTATCTACCAGTCTGCAATGAAAAATCACAGACAATCCATCCTTTCGATCCCTTGCTTTTATCCTAAGCTGATAAGGGAGGCCCTCCTGTGCTTGTCAGCTTTGCATTCTTGGTGTGTGCAGCATAGCTGAGTATTGCAGATTAAAGGTGAAGAGTTGAAGAGGGAAAAAATGCAGGGGCAAAGCAGCTGTTTAATGAGATAGAGGGGCTTTCCTCTTGAAAAACTGCTTATCCATATCCTGTCTCTTGGTAATTGCAGGGTATTTTCTTTAAGGGCATGCTAGCACTGTTTTCCTGATTTAATATATTTTACCTGTTCGCAGGATCATCTTTTAACTTTGGTAGGTGAAATCATTCTGTACAAAATTGTAACTGCCCCACAGCATATTCTTTTTAAGCTGCTTAGTTTTGTCCTGCACATCTTCTGTCTTATAGTTAGAACAAAGTTCAGGTATGCTCAGGACTTAAGGCTCAGACAGTCTCAGTCTGTACCTAAGTTTGAGCCCTTGCAGTTCCAGGTTTGGAAACTCCTTTCCACCCAAGCCTGTCTCAGTCTGTAACAGAACTTCTAAAGTTACTAATCTAGATATCGTTGAACTGACTTTCAGTGGTAGGATGTGCTATGCTGACAATTAGAACCAAACCTTGGTAGCTGTTTTAGCCTGCTCATGTCACTGTCTTTCTGCTAGAGGTATTTTCATTTTTGAAAACTCCTCCCTGTGCCTTGCTCTGTTTTTCAGGTACACCCTCCACCTCCTGATGCCCTTAAGAGTCTCAGGTGGGACAGCTTCACCACTCATCCCTGTGCCTCCATCAGTGCCCTCATTTGCTGGGATTCATCTCCAGAAAGAGACCTAAAAATCCATCATTACAAAGTCTGCATAAGCTTATGGGGGCCAGAACAGCTAATAAAGGTCACTGGAAAATGGTTGATGCACGTGTGCTGCCACTGTACCTACCACTGTCTCTGCTAGCCTCTGAGAGGTGCTGGGGGAGCACAACAGCTGTGGTGGAGAAAAGCAAGAGAAGAGAAAGGATGCATCTGCCAGGAAGAGATGCAGTCATGACTCTAGCTTGGTGTGATAAACAACGTGTGCTGCTCAAAGATCTGGCTGTGACAGGCCATATTCCCCCAATCTCTCTCCAACCTAAAGATCCTTCTGCTGTGGCTGATGTGAACAAGTCTCATTTTTTATATTACCTCCATGCAATTGTGGTCTATTGGATTGCAAATGTGGTTAGAAACAGGAACATTTCAGGGTTGGAAAGAATGATCTAGGATTTTTAAGATACCAGAAGTTCCTAATCTCTTTTGTATAGATAATGTCAATGTTTATATATGTATAAGTGATAACAGGGAGATTGGAGAAACGGTGGGATTCTGAGTTGGGATAGGAGGGGTTTGCTGTGAGGTTGGGGCTTCTGAAATGGCAGAGACTTGGGGTCATAATCTGGAGAAGATGGATGCCCTGACTTGAAGAGTTTTGCCACCATCTGGAGCAGGAAATCATACTGGGTTTGAGATGTGGAACAGAAGAGAGAGAAAATCTGCCTCTCAAGGGACTGAAGGAATTTATTTTACGGACTTGAAGGACTGAAGCAACTTATTTCACATGACTGTCCCTCCCCCATCCCATGCTCATGACTGCATGTAAGTCATTTTTGCTGATGGAAATGTAGCTGCTCTATTTTCTGTCCCACTGTCATCTCCTTGTCTTTTTTCTTGTCCATATAGTACCATATACCCTATGGCATCATATAATTAAAATAGATGATTATGCAGATGCAAATGGATCCCTAAGGAAACTTAGCACATGGACATAACACCACAGGCAAATTTTAACTAATTATGAAGCTATAAAGAAGTTTTGTCTTCTTAAAATTAAAAACATTTTACCTTTTTTCCCCCTTCGTTTTAATGCTAAGAGCTTAACATTTTCCTCTGCAGGTAAACTCTGAAATGGAAGAAAAGGAGTTCACGTTTAACAAAAAGTACCTTATAGAAGTGAAGGCTGAAACTTTCTGGGTTTAGAAACCTCTGGAAAGAACAAAATCTTTCCTCTCATTTGCAACACCCCTCCCCCTGCACGCGGAGTGCAACCCCTGGTGTCGGTCTCTTCTCCCAGGAGCCAGCAGTAGGACAAGAGGACATGGTCTTAAGCTAGGGGAGGTTTAGGTTGGATATTAGGACGAATTTTTTTACAGAGAGAGTGATCAGGCATTGGAATGGGCTGCCCAGGGAGGTGGTGGATTCACTGTCCCTGGAGGTTTTTAAGATGAGACTGGATGTGGCACTGAGTGCCATGGTCTGGTAACCACAGCAGTGTTGGATCAAGGGTTGGACTTGACAATCTTGGAGGTCTTTTCCAACCTGTATGATACTATGATTTGGCTTCCAGATCTGTGTTTCCCACCCTCCTTTTTATAAGCTGTGAATTTTCTGTCTTTCGAAGCACAGATTTTACTTCGTTCCCATGCCTCCAGGAAAATTTTTGTCCTGTGAGTGCCCTGGGTTTTTAAATAACATGGAAACTGCTTGTTTTATTGTTTCTGTATTGCTACCTCCAGTTCATGATTCCTGTTCCTCTGTGGCCTCTGCTAATGCAGAATGCATCCCAAATGGGATGGTTTTCTCTGCAGTTCCAGTGAGACACGGCTGTGTGTGCATGGACCTCAGCCTTCTCACTAGCACTGTTGCTTGTAATGTAGTAGAGAAGAGGTACCACTTTTTCCCCCCTCTCCATCATCAGCCTGATTTCATTATAATCACATAATGCCAACACTGTTCATGTTTCCTTGTCCCAAGACTTGCTGGATCCATTCAAACACCGTGTTAATCCCTCCCTATTCTCAGTAGGACCTTTATGACGGTATTGCCTTTCCAAGCCACAGCTGATCTTGCAAGCCTTCACACCAGCTAATCCAACCTCTTTTGGCTTCTTTCCCAAAGGTGTATAGTTCTAAGGGGAACACTCAGCTAGGATATTTTCACCCTGTATCAGTGGATCCAGAATTTCTTCTTTTCTTATCTACAGGGCTCTTCATTCCTCTCCATTGCTAGCAGCAATGAGAGATAGATACTATTTCCAGGATATAATATTTTTAAGGGAAATAAAAAGGAAAACCTTAACCAAAGCTGTCTGTATTTTCTATCTGTAGATATAAGTCTGGTAGAGCTGCCCTGACATCTGTGCTGCTGATTAAGGAATAGCATGTTATGTAAAAAGCAGTACATAGACCTCTTTGGGAGTGATCTTGCAGTGAAGCAGGAGGTACCACACGTGTGGAAGGATCAAGGCACACTGGTGCCTGAAGCAGAGACTGTATGGACAGCATCTCTGACAGCATTCCTTAGAGCAGCTTCAGGAACTCTGGCAGATCATTGCAGAACTTTTCTCCTTTATTATGTGCTGAAAAGCAACTGGTTTCTACACTTGATTAGACACTAATCAAGGTCACCCCTTCATAGTTGAATGCTCTGCACTCCCTGTGCTGTTGGCAGGAGGGCTTGCTCTGCTCCTGTGTGTTAAGGAAAAAAAACCAAAATCCAAAATAAAATAAAAGAAGAAATCCTTTAGCCAACCATCTGTTGGAACACAGGCCATAGACACAATGCAGATACAAATGTCTGGATGGATTTTGCAGGTGTGCCCTGTGACCCATCTTTCTGTGGAGAAATTCACTGGGAAAATAGATTGCACTAGACTGTTCCTGCAACTGCAGTTAATCGTGCCTTTTCTGTATTACAGCTACAGGATTAACACAAACATTGCTTCTATTTTCAGGCTTATCAAAGGCAGCAGCACATCTCTCTAATCTCCTATTTCCCTGCTCTCTTTAAAGTGTTTAAATGAATGGAGCACTGATGAGCAGGGATGTGGTGCCAGCAGGGATGGTGTCATTTAATGCCTCGCTATTTATGCTATTTAATGCCTGTGTGGCTTTATGTGTCCTGGGTGACTTGCTAACCATCTGGCACCCTCTACCCTGTCACAGGACAGACGGAGGTGTAGACAGCACCTTCATTTGTCTCCAGTTCAGAGAGTGACCAGCAGCAATAAAACAGTACAGTTCTGATGTGCCTGCTCCTACACAGCCTGCACCTGCTGTCACTGAAGGATGAAGCTTGGAGGCCATGGACTGGTGACCCTTGATACCAGGCAGTTTGGATCTCAATGAGCTGTGGGCACTTACCTACGTTTCTGTTGAACTGCTTGGCACACACAACCTGGATTTTTCTTCCAGCTGTAAAAAGCATAATGATATCTGATCGGCCCCAGCACCTGTTTGTGCACAGTTAACTTGTCAAAAGGTTTCAGACAAGCTGGAATCAGCAGAATTGTGTATGTCATATCAGCTCCTTGTCCTAAGAGTCCTACAGCTGGATTTACAGTATCATTGAATCACAGCCTGAATTTTTAGCTGTATTACTTTCACAAATCACAAATACTTGGGTTGTGTCCTCCAATCTGCTCGGAAGTGGGTTGAGATCCACCCTGCAGCTTTCACACCACTGTCAGCTGGCATTAACTTTCAGTCATTTTTTCCTTTGAGGCCAGATTGAAATCAGTGACCTAGAAGTAAAATATTCTGTATTTTATTAGCAAGCAGTCCCTGGAGTTGTGCAGTCTAAATTGGGGTATTTTCTCAGTGAGCTCTTTTGTATATCTTCTACGGCAATTGTGCTGTAATTACCACAATCCTCTTTTTGGGTAGCAGAACTTATTAATCGCCTTCCACTTTCTCCTATGTATATCTGCTCAGATCACAGTGAAATAAAGTCTTTCTTTAGTGTGTGGGTTATGATAACCTCCTGTAAACCATTAGTTTTCTGTGATGACGTACTCAGATGGATTCACTGATATTCCTGCAAGGAGGGCAAACTGGAATCTGTGTTGGACACTGCCTGTTAGCAATACAGCTCTGGGATCTGACACTGAAAATGCTCACGTCGGCGAGAATATTTGCAGAAGTAGGGTCTAGGCATGTGTAGAAGCATTTTCACAATCAGCCTTCATGTTTTTGGGATCCCTTGTGGACAGTGCTGACAGTCTGCTGGGAGGTGCTGCCTGCCCTTGGCAGTGCCATTGCTGAAGGTTCATTTTATTCAGCATTTTAAGGAAGTGCCCAGCTCACATTGTAACTTTACTGCAGTCTGTTAATATGAATAAGTTGTGTCTCCACTTTTTTTTTTTTATGTGTTCAGATTCAAGGTCAGATCCAGTTGGTCACTTTGTGGCAGTATCTAATGAATTGCCAGCATCCCAGAACGTACACAATTTGAGATTAGAAGCAGCTCCACCTTATTACCATGATAGTCAATTGCAAGTGGAAGTGCAGTGGATGAAAGGGCAAGGTAATGTAACATGTGAGTGGAAGAGCACTCAATCTGTGTATTACGAAATTGTCATTCTGTGCCACTGATCAGCATAAATGGACTAATCTTCAGTTTGAAAATGAGGAGAGCTTGACTGTTAAAGAATAGGTCATTTGGCTTCTGGCAGCAGCAGAAGATGCTGTAATATTAGCTGTAAGAACTTGTGCATTCTTGGTAAGGAGATAAAAATGATTAAATTGCACTGCTTGCTTCTCTATCTTCTAAAGTAATTCATATTTGGACCCGGATTCATCTAAGCATTTGCATAATTCCTCAGGCCATTCCTATTCAGCCATGCATTTCAGCTTGTGCTTAAGCTTAAGCAAGTGCTGAAGTTCTTTTCATTTCCTGGGGCTTCAGCCTTGCAGAACAAGGTCTGGGTCCATTGCTTTATAATGTTTCAGTGGCTTCTGAGGGAAGTTTGCTGTATTTGTTGTATTAGGGCTGAATACTCTTTAATGACTCAGAAAGGTTAAGGGTGAAGATTTTGGGGCCCTGGAGAGGATAATTTTTAATAGAGTCCTCTGTTGGAAATCCAAGAGCCAGAACTGGGGTCGTATCTCCAAAGAGTTTCATGGACTCTGCAAAGCTGGCAGTCACACTGACTGCCTCCCTTCCGCTGGGTTCTTCCTGAAAAGGAATGAGCAGGGCCAAGAGGAAGGTTTTGTTGGGCTCTTTGGGACACGGAGCTCTTCAGGACAAATTCTGTTCCAAATTTTGCTTTATTATTCCAGGGTAACTTCTTAACTTCAGTAGGATTTTGCCAGGTGGTAGCCATTGCTGATGTGAATTGCAGTTTTAAAAAATCTTTGAAAAACTGCAGTATTACCATATGTATTTCTATGCAAACTTGTGAGGGAGGGTTGGGGCAGCAGCTTGACATGCTATATTTTCTTTTATTTTCTGGGGATAAGGAGTTCAAAACATTTTGCCTGGCACTATCACACTCTTGTGTGTCAGTTCAGTTTAGCAACAGAATATGTCAGCCTACTGAGTTCCACTGCTTCATGAAGACATATGTGGGAACTGGAAATTTGACCCCAATCTAAAATGAAATGTTTGGTTATGGCTTTTTATAGAAAATACAATGTAACAATTAACTTTTTTTTTCCCCCTTTGGAAAAAATAGTTTTCAAACATTTGGTAGGAAACCCTTTACAGAACAGATTTATGGCCTGAAGTCTTGTTCACAGTGAAACTGGTGGGAATTTTGCTGTTGACTTTCATGTAGCCATTTTACTGAGGTTTCCTTTGCAGCAGGAGGGATTGTGTGGCTCTTTATCTGGAGGTATTAATGTAACTTCAAAGCTTCCTGTCCCACTTCAGAAATAAAAAGTGTTCTTATATGTCCCATCCACTTGCTGGAGGTCTTGCTTCATTGAAGATAACATGATTTTTGTCTCTGTCCCAGAGAACCACAAGGAACTCAATCTATATTTGTTAAAATGAAACAGTAACATGTTCTTCTAACACACCGGTAGCAGGAGAAGGGGAAAATGTCCAGGTTAGTGCTCTGCTTTGCTGGGCTGTCTTCAGAGCATTGCTGGAAAATGTTTGTTCTGTGGAGGAGAATCACTGCAGGTTCCAGATGTAGGTGTTTACAGTGTGATTAGACTCCTGGTTTAATGTAGTGCTGTGCATCATGCCTTCTCTGTTTGCCTGCTCCCAGCACATGAGATGATTCACCTGCTCCTGGATTTTCTCTTTTGCATAGCAGATTTTTTTAACCCACAGACAGGCTGATTTGGAAGCTGTTTCTCCATAGAATGGAGCAGTTTATTCCATTGCTGGGTGACTGAAGTCCTTTGTTACCTCTTTTTAACCTCCGTAAAGATGTCAACAATAGTGAAAGAAAGAAGAGAAAGAACTGGAAGAATCAGAGAAGGGAGGAAATAAATAATTCTGAGGGGAAAGGAGTATTCTATCATCATTTTTCATGAGATACATGCATTTTGACAGTTGCTAAAATATGTTTGTAATGTTTTTTATAAGCAACATAAAATGAAAGTACAGTTAGTTCTGGACCTAATCTACCTATTTCTCCTTGGATTTAGGGCTAGCTCAGGGTAATCTTCCACTTTTATGCTTCCAGCCCATCTCTACCTGCTTTCCTGGCGGGTTGCACTGCGCTGAGGACAGCTCTGGTAGACACAAAAAAAGCAGGACCTTCCATGGAAGAAGTGATTCCTAGGAGGGGCCTGAGAGCGGAGTTTCAAAAGCACCATGTTCCCAAATAAAGGCCAAATTTTTTCAGAAGGGCTGAACAACAAGCCCTCCTGCTGTGACAGATGGCTGAATATTTCAAAAGATCTTGCTATTAAAGCTGGCTGGAGATTGCCTATTCTCTTGTTTTTGACAGGAACTTGGGTTTTCTGTTAAACATAATAATAGTGCAGAATGGACAGATTTCCTTTCAGCATTTTATTTTATGTGGTATTTTTAATTGTTTTGGTCGGGGAAACTCTCACTCCCATAATACATTGATTTATAATTGCTGTGCTGGGGAGACATGTGATAGACACTTCCCAAAGACTCAGTCGTGTTTCTGATCCCCTAATGGCATGAGGCTGTTTTGAAGCTCTGGCTGAACACAAGGGTGAGCAGAGTGAGCTGCTTCCAGCCAGGTTTTCTTTAGTAAGTTTTCATTTAAGTTTTCTAGAGAGAGTCAAACTTTGAGACACTTGATTTGGGATCCTGAACCATGATCTCCAGCTGATGAATATCTTCACCTGTGACTGCTCACATGTAGAATGGGGAATGAAAGTCAAGCTGTGTTTGTATGTATCTGAACATGCAGAAGGTGGGATCTTGGAACCTGATGCTGTTTCTCAAAATGTGTGCTTTAACGTTTCCATGGTTTAAGTTTTCCATCCACAAACAGGAAGTAAATTGTCATCATCAGCAGAGGACTTCAAAAGTTCAGTGTTTATCCACACAACTTTGGAGAAGCAGAAATACAAACAATTCTTCTCTTCCATCTGAATGTCTCAGAGCTCTTTTAAGCTGTTAATTAATTGAGCATTCATAATGATGTGCCTGTGGGGATGAAAGGGGAGGAATAATTTACAGGTGGGGGAAATGAGGCATGAATGACTTCCTAGCCTTACCTGTGGCATGCTGTTAGTCTGTGTCAGATCCAGACAGATACCTTCTGTCCTGTCTCCTTTTGCATCTGTGATGGGAACATCAGCTTCCCCCCTTCCTGCTTCCTCCTATTCTTCTGTAGGGAACCCATTTCCTCATCCCTAGGCTGCCGTTTCATGGAAGTACAAGAAGTCCATGTGGTCCACCCCTTTGAGGGAGCAGGCTTGGAAACTGGGACACTTGTTTCAGTTTCCAAGTGCCACCCACTGAACAGGACACAGCTGGAGAGACAACTCCACTGATAGTGAGAAAGGGAGTAAGGAAACAAAACTTCTGGGTGCTCTTAGAGCACCTTCTGCCCTGCCTTCCTCCCGCTGACCTTATGCACAGATGGATTATGGTGTGCTGTGCCCTGCACACCTCCCACAGCAATTCAGATTATATCCCTGCTGCACTGAGCAGAGTGGCTCAGGAATATCTGACCTGGCTCTGAAATACCAGTTCACCTCTGAGGAGGAACATGGCCCTCTTTGTCACCCTCTCTTTCCTGTCTGAACTCCCAAATCTGGGGTCAGTACACTTTTGTACAGAAAACACTGAATCTTCTGGCATATGTAGAATAAATGAGCAGCACAAGGTTAATTCAAATTGTTTAAAACTTGTGGGATGGACAGGGCAAAATTACTGCTTAGGAAAATGTCCAATGCACAATTTCATCTATGGTTTGGCTGGGAATCCTGTTTAAACTTAGTTCTTAAACACAGCTGTGAAACTCATGAAGATGTCACACTGGTTGCTCACCCAGCAATCTTTAGAGTCTCCTGGGAAGGTAATCAAAACACCAATAGTGAGCAGTAATTCCAGCAGGGTGCTTTGCTTCATTCCTCTGCCTGCTCCTTGTCGAGCTCCTGCAACTCAAGACATGGAGCTTTTCTTTTACCCAACGTGGTTCCAACTGCTTCTCCTTATCAGTTATTCATATCTGAAAGGGAAAGGGAAAATACTGACATAATTTGCTGGTCCCTGGAACACCATTTTTTTTTATTTAACTGACAGGGCTTATGGTTACCTTCAGACAGCTTTTAAAGTAGTTTTTAGCTGCATGGCAGAGATAAGCCCTCCAGTAAAAAGCAGTGGTAAAGTGGTAGGTCATGAGAAATATTTTGTACTGCCTGTAGTTGTGTTTTCCATTCTTTTTCAGTTTATGTATCTTATAAAAAATTTCTGGTAAATCTGCTACCTTCTATGTGGTGAATTTAAGCCTATTGATTTCTGGCTTTCCTAATTGCATTTTACAGAACCCCTGCTGCCTCTGGGACCAGAGCTTGAAAAAACGTCCTGTTTAGTGAAATGGATTGTCTTCCACAGGTCATTGACACCCTGTATTCTGCCTTATCTAAATTAGGCAGTCTCCAGCATTCTCTGATCTGATCCCAAATATAAAGGGGGTGTGTTATGTGCAGATATGATGCTTACACATAAATTTCTATTGAGCAGTTATAGGAAAAGGAGATGAAAGCAGGTAGAGCTTGACCTGGCAGCTCAGTGCACAGGCTGCCAGCACTAACAGCTGGCTCCTCCGCAGCTCGGCAGGTGATGGAGTTCCCACCAGTTCAGGACTCCATTGCCAATGGTTAGCACATGCTGTTGTGAGAGATCCCATCAGTCAAGAATGTCTCATAAATAATTTAGAGGAAAGCAATTAGCACAGACAGCTGTAGCTGTTTGCAGAGTCACAGTTATACCTGCCAGGGCAATCTGGAAATGGAAATTTCAAAACCATTTCTTGAAGGAGCCAGAACGGTCTAGCTTGGAGCTAGGGCTGATGGGTAGCTGTTGATGAGTAAGGAGTAAATTGCACTTTCATGTCTTTTTATGTGTAATGAAATCCAGGAGAGAATTTTAGTATTTTGTGCATACTGGGAAAGGGATCAAAGGGATGCATGGTTGTAAAAACTCCAGCAGTCAAGGTCTGATCCTTCCAGAGGCTCTGCAACTCATTCAGCTTCAGAGTGGAGGGGACAAGTTATAATAGAGACTTGGACAGGCTTTTTGAAGGCATCATCTGGTTAAAGCTTGTCGATATGTACAGACTGCTCAGAGAAGATCGGCTGGAGGAAAAGGAAGAAGGCATTGTTTGAAATACCTCATCTGAGTGTGCTTGTCTTGACAGACAGATGGGAGCAAATTGTTTGAAAACTTCTGGAAAATGATAAAAGGGAAAGGAACCTGTTCTTTAAGAATCTCAAGCAACTACATGGAAGGTGTGAAAACAGAGATTTGTTTGTGCAGGTGAGTCCTGAGAAGTATCCATATTAAATCTAGAGATGACGTCAGGCTATGTAAATATATTTTAGGATAGGATTAGAAGTCCTGCTATAACACTACCCTGGAACAAGGGGATGGACCACATAACATTGCAAGATTCTCTCCAGCTCTTCTAATAGCTGTGTATTCAGTCATGATGTCTGTCTTAGCTGAATGCCCAGAACATGCTCAGCTTTACAGGATCCCCCCTTGGCTAGGGAACTGTTATTCCTATGTTACCAACTGGAAACTCAATCACAGTATGTTGCCAAACAAGGCTATCCCAGTCCTAAACTCTGAGATTCCTTCCTCTCCCTGAGAAGAAGTCTGACAGTGTATTGTAAAAAAGGCATTCAAATGTGGGTAGTTCATGTTATTAATGCTACAAAGCATTTCAACCTATGCTTAAATGCCAGATGAATTAGAAAAGGTTGGAGTTACAACTTGTAGCGGTGGTATTATTTTATTCTGTGATTTTCCTGTGCAAAAACATATCACAGTTGCCACTGCTGCCCGCACTATTTGACCTGTTCTTCTAAATCTGACTGCCAGCACCTGGCCAAGAAAGCAGCAGAGAAACCCAAGAAACTGCCTGCCACTTTCTGGTGGCCAAGGCCTCCATCCAAGGAAAATCCCACTGGTGAGGCTTAGACAGTAACCAAAAGTAGCAGCTACTCATTGTGAGCTGGATGAAAATCCCTGCAGTCAACAGGCTGCTCCAGCTGGTCTGGACCCACGGGGACAAGTCAGACCTCCTGTAAATGATATTAATTGGAGTCTATCTAGAAATCTCTTACAACAAATTTTGTTTGACTGCACTGGGAACTTTCTCTCATGTATTATTGAATAAGTTATGGCACTGCACCTTTTTGGATTGCACAATGATTAGCCATTAGTGTGTTTTGCTAAGACACTTTACTCAAGTCTTTAATTTGCTGATTTCTTACATTTTTTTATCCTTGCCAGGTTTTAGTAAAAGTTGGGGAATGTGAAGAATGTCTTCTAGAACTGCAGACGTATAATTGCTCAACAGCCAGAACTTCAGTAACTTTAAAAATCTTTCATGAATAGATATTCAGCCTTCAGGTCAGTGCTGTAAATCTGGAGTAGTTTGTGGTTTATCTTCTTGTGAGTTAATCAGGCTTTATCCCACTTTAACATGTTAATTAGATGGCATCTGTACATGGCTCTTCTTAAACCAATTCAACACATTTTGTAAGATTCTAGATCACATTATCTTCTGGATCACAAACAAGTGTTCAAGAAATGTAAGTTAAAATTATAATCTAACATACTCTATATAAACATCTTTCCCCGCTATCCAGAGAAAAGTAGTGAGTGCAGAATTCGGATCACTATCTGTAAAAGCCTCTAGGAATATTTTCAGGCACCCTTCTTGAAGCAAGTTGAGCCCTGATCTTTATAACATTATTGCAGGTATATTTTGACAGCACTGTAATGCAGAAAAATGAAAAACTACTAAAAATCTCAACTGGGTCAAATAAGGATGAGTCAGGATTTTGTTCAAAACAATAGGCATTATGCTTTCATAATTCAAGAAAATATTCATTGTACAGGAGAGAGATGACTTCTGTTTTAAAAAAGGGATTGTCTGGCTACAGAGTTTAGCTGGGCTTTGCCAGTGACTGTGCTGTACGTGGGGGTAAACACCGACCTTAGGTGGCATCTTCTGGATCCAGAGGTTACCACCTGCAGTCTCCTATCATATCCCTGTTCTGGGAGCTGCTGAGTCTAGATTGGGATGTCTCTCCATTGTCTTTGATGGTAGGTCAGGGAAGAAACTGTTCTTCACTAAAGGTAGGATCCATCTCCCTCAGCCTTAACTTGTAGGAGCTGTCTCGGTCTGTCCATAATGAATGGAGAAGGAATGACTTCTTCACCTGGCGATTACTCTTCCAATCTAGATGGGATGACTTGCCATTGGAGAAGCAGGGACTTTGCTGTTCATTTTCAGAAGTCCTGGCAGTCAAGTCAGACTGGATGTCTCCTTTTTACATAGTCAATTTTGGTTAATACTACAATGAATTTCAGCACAGTAGGATCCGTGGTGTTTCTTGTGCTAGCACAGCTTGGTTAAGTTTTTGTTGGGTTTGGGTTTTTTTGTATAGTGAAAGATCACATGGAATCCATTAATGAACACCGTTTTCCCTTTTTAGTCTCAGCCATTAGTAATAATCTGTGTGCTTAAACCTTCAGCATTTATCAGTTTGAATTTCAAGTACTTACAGTCAACAGTCATGGGTGAGCCACACTGGATACCTTTCAAACACAAGCAACTAATGCTTCAAGCTATTAAGGTTGTTTATTCACCTGGGGCTCAGCCCTGCACAGGAATCTTTCATTTGACTGCTAATGTGGGAGTTTACATTTGTTTTACAGACACTCATACAGAAGAAGTTAAGGAGATTTAGCCCTTTTGGCAGTGGCTGTGGTTTTTTCTGTAGGTCTTCCAGGGACTGCAAAGAATCAAAAGTTGTGTCTGAACACTTTCAGATCCCTCTATGTGGTCAGGATAGCAGGATGCTATCTGCTTAGCTTTTAAAAATTTCAAGGATGCAGAATGAACTGATGTCTCTGAAACAGAGGCTGACAGTAAGTGCTGGCCTTCTGCTGCATCTCTTGTAATACCTAAATCAGACCATGCCCATCTCTCTAGGATGATAGTTCCTGAGCTGGAGTGGCCCCTAGCTTGGGTTAGGGCATTCCCCTTTCAATTATAACTTCAACTTGGAAAATGGGCACAGGTCTGAATAACAAACTTGTCTTCACAAATATTTTCTCAAAGTTTTGGGGCTCTAACTAACCTGCCTAGATTTTCTTTTCTGTTTTTGAGTAGACATGAATAAGCTATTTAATTTGTCAGTTCTGATTTGAAAAGCAAAGTTCATTGTGTTTCAAAAGCCTTAGGTATGGCAGAGCAGCTCCAGATGATATTGCATGAATGTCTTGATAGGACACTGGGAAAGGCTGACATCCCTGCCTGCCTCATTTTGAACTCTCCACTTGACCTTATTTTCTTGTGGCTGATTCTCCCAGGCTAAGAAAAATGCATAAACACGACTGCCTTTCATTGCTCTGAAAATATGTGGGAAGGCCCCTCCAGCACTCTGTTTCTTTCTGAAGATGGTCTCAGCTTCTCCAGCCTCTCCCAATAATGAAAATTTTCACTGATTGTAACATCCTCATTTCTGTCCTACAGTGCATGTTCTGCATCTTTCTCCATGTACAGTTCTGGTGGTGCAGTGACTGTAGCTATATCTTGCTTTAGAAGGAGTTTGGTAATTACGATAATAGTGTCATTTGGGGAAGCTAATAATCAAATCTCTGCTGTTTTTTACATCTTTTTCTCTCAAGTTGTAAGAATTGCAACAACATTTTGTTCCTGCTTCTAATTTATTCCTTATTCCATTTCACTCTTTTGTTTCTGATGAAACAACCCCTCACAATCTGATGAGTGAAAGGCAGCACAGCGTCAAAAGCAGGTCCCACGTCTGGCTGCAAAGCAAAGGACAAAATGTACCAGTAGGATGCTGTGCAGCAGCAGTGCTTCCAGGAGGCAGCCTTCTTCCAGATCTTGTCCCTGGTGTGTCACTGCTAGAAGAACACAACCAACATGCTTTAATGAAGGATATTGGCAGTTGGCTGGAAAAGAAGAAACTGTATTTATTCTTTCTGCAACACCATTTGGACTCGAAACATCATATATATTTAAGGGGGATTACTACCTACCCTACCAGCCTTGACCGCTTCAGCCCCTGCCTTCAGTGATCCCTTTCAACTCCAGAGAAAAACTGATGGATATTTTTTATTTTTTTTTCCCCTCCCATGCAGATAAATTCAAGCATTCAGTTTCCAGTAAGTCTTGTGGATAGTACTAATGGCACAACTGGAGAGACAGTGGAAGGGAACAGAGATGCAGGAGTGAAAAAAACAGTGACTGGAGGCAAGAACTTCCCCCATTGGTATCACTTCCTAAATAAACCTGTGGAATTGTACCTAGGCCTAGTTTTACATTACAGCTGAGCAGCTGGTGAGCTACACAGTGCAGCAGTGGTTACCTGCATATTTTCTGGGTTTCACAAGTGGGCTCCACAGCCTGTGCTGTGTTGGTACCATGACGACACTGCCTGTGGTACCTGGAATAGCTCGTTTAAATATAGCCTGTACGTGGTCTCAGTGAGCTCTGGTCTGTACAAACATACAGCAAGGTATAATTATGGATTAGCCAAATCCAAAGCTAAACATTATTTTAGGGGTGCCTTTCTTTCACTTCCACAGTCCCTTTTACAGTCATATCTGGGGCCTGTTGACTTCAATCTGCTTACATTCAAAACACACCTGCAAGGCAGGGAGGAAGCCCTGTCTGTGTCCTGTAGAGGGAGATCTGAGAAGCCCTCGAAAGCAGCAAGAATCACTTGGACTTTACTGCTCCCACCTTTGTGAGGGCAGCCATCTGCCACAGCAGAGCTGATGGGCTATGTGGCTCTTCATCCCTCAGCACAACCCTGGGTATCTGCACTCCAACCACCAGTGAGGGCGGCCCAGGCTACTCTGACTTTCATGCAAAGTGGACAGGGAACAGGAGCTTTTCTGCCCTGCAAGCTGGGATAGAAGGTGACAGCCTCTAACCAGCTGTGCTGGTGGCCACTGTGTGGGAAGCACAGTCCTGAAATGCCAGATACAGGGTGGTTCACTCTAGGAGTCTGGTGTGGAGCAGAACGTTAATGTACATCATCCTCAATCACCAAGCACCCTCTCCCTCAAGAAAATTAAGCCTTCCCTCTGAAATCTTTGTCAATGTTGTAATTATGAAAGTACAGATATTTTAAATGCAGTTGAGTAAATGTGAAAGTACTGGTGGTTTTGTGCCTTAAAAGCTCTGCATGTATTTATATAATTGGGTTATAATCATAGAGGAGGAACTGAAAGCCTCACCCTGCAGTGATGGAAATGTCAGAGGTATCCTCACCCCCACCTCTACCAGAAGTTGTCCTGGGTGAATTGTGCAGGTGAGGGAGTAGCCCTGAACAAGGTATGAGAAGTCCGCTTTTAAAAAGTTGGGAGTTTGGCTTTTTTCAATCAGATTACTTTGCAAATCCAATTTGGAATTTGCTGCATACATTGTATTGCTGGCCCTTGCTTTGGAATAACTGGTATGTAGTGAGATGTTTAAAGTCTAGAAGATTCACCTCTGGGATATGCTGAAGTGATCTTCTTTTCAGAAGCTGCTGTACAGCTTCTTCTCCTATGAGGAATAAGTGAGCAAGTAGGGGTGGAGGCACCAGAGCCATGGGCAGTGTGTGAGCACGTGGGAGGTTGGCAGGGGCAGAGCTGCCCCCACTGACCAAGATTCTCTTCAGTAACTGGGCAGGGGCTGAAAGCACAGAGGCAAGATTACCTAGTGGGACTGTTTCCTCACCAGGGAGCTTGGGCTATCTCTGTTGCATTATTGCAACATTATTGCTAACTTCCCACCTCTTGTATTCCTGTATTATAGAAAAAATAACCTCCTGAAGTTTCTTAAGGCCTGGAGAAGCTTCAAACTTCCAAAGCATGGGCCAAAGAGTAGCCATGCTCCATTGCTATGCACGTAGTTATGCTCAGGTTAGAGTTCATCTGCCGTGCATGTACCTTTTTAAAAGCTTTTTTACTTTATTGTAATTTAGCTTTCAATGTGTTTAATGACAAGTATGTGCTGAGATCTACGGATATTTCTTCCAGTATAGTCTTTACATCACAACTTGAAGCATGTGAAGGAATGTGCAAGCTCTTTGGAGTGGTACTTCATTTTATCCCTATTCAGAAGTGGAAAAACAGGCAGGGACAACAAAGAACAAATTTAATTTTCCTTCTTAAACCCTGCCAGTTCAGATAATCTTTTGCTGAGTTTCCTGATGTGGCTATTCGCATTCTTTCATGAATTCGACTGGCTTTAGCAGCCTCCAAATAAAACATGGTTATATGGAGATTTACCTTGGCCCTGTTCTTGCTTGGCGACATGAGACACAGAGCAGCCAACTGGTTCGGCTCATGCTACATGTCCTCTTCCAGCAACTGCTTCCTGTACAAGCTCACTGCTCTCCAAATTAATGGGATTGTTGCTTTAGCTCAAGATGTAGGAGATTTAATTCTGGTGTTTGTGTCAGCAATCAATGAAGTCAGGAAACAGCCTTTACAGAGCATTCAAAAGCCCTTTTATTCTGAAAGAATCAAATCCAGGCTTCTGTTAAATGCAGTAAAGGCTGCCATCATTAAAACATTGAGGCTGCAAGTTTGGCCACAAAAATGTTACCGTAATGCAGTTGGTATTCAGTTCTTTCTGTCAGCGCTCCCAAGTCTGGCTTTTATTTATTTATTCATTTTCACGAGTCTCATGTTTTTCAGGCATTCCATAAAGCCTCGGTGTTTACAGGCATCTTACTCATCTGAGAATCTCAGCTTCCAGTTTTTAAAGATCTGCTATTAGCCCTCATGGACAGGGAGGAAACAGGAACGTGTCACAAGGCTGATCCTCACAAGCAAAACCAGAAGGTTCATAAAACCCCACATTTAAAAAGTCAAATCTTGTTTTTTTAAGAGGATCTCGTGAACCTGGGCTCCCATTTATGTGTCTCGAGTGCCTGGTGTAGACTCCACTAATGATCGCCTGGGTCAGGCTGTGATTTGAGTGCAGGGGTGCTGTTGGATGCAGAGAGCCAGAGAGCTCTGCAGCACTCAGATGGACTGGGGGAGGAATCCTCTTTCCATTTATTATATTCCTGTTTTAACTTCATGGCCCTGTGCACCCTGTTTACTGTGTGTTTCATAAAGGCCAGAGGACTCATCCCGTTGCTCTGAAACTGCTTAGCCCAACTTTGGCTGGATTTACTGTTCAGGAAGAACAAACGGTTGCTTAGGAAAGTGCTGCATTTAACGAGAGAGGCAGGCTGGACTTTTTTCCAACAAACAAATAAAAGCCAGCAACTCTCAGCTTGGCATGGACTTTGCCGTTTTGTTTGTTGCATCACCCCATTGTCTTCTTTATCCCTTCTTTTTTTAAAATTTCTTTGTTATAGCATTTCACAACCCACAGCCTGCATACTGTAATTCCTGAAGGAATGCAGAGCATAATGAATACTGCATGATCACAAAATAGTTCACCTCGTGCAAAGCTGTAGCAAAAAACGATGCATCATGGCTGTTTCCCAATCTTCCCTGCTTCACTGGTTTCTTTTATTTGGAGAAATTCTTTTCGCTTCTCCTCACAGGGGCTACCCAGTGAGAGGAAGTGTAACCTTTCTCCACCCAGCAACAAAAATGCAATGGTTTTGGAGCACGTCCCACTTCCATCATGTCCCTGTACAACACAGCACAGCAGTTAAAACTGGCCAGTGCCCTTCTTCCCTGGGCTTCAGGCAGGGGAGCTGGGATATGAAGTTGTTGAATGGCCCACACAGGGCAGCACATGGAGAAGCAAGCTCCGCGCCGTGGGAGAAAGTTTTTCCCAGACTGCTGGGGCCGGAGTTAACAGCAGAACTTTTTTTAATTACGGCTTTTCAGCAGCACATCCACATTATCGGGGTATATTAATTAATGTCTCTTTTTTTTTTTTTTTTAAGGTCGGGTTGCTAATTTTAAAAGTTTCTTATTTTTAAAATTTGGGGCGGGGGCGAGGAGGTGGATTTTCAGAAGCGCAATACACAGACCGCGATATTAATTAACGGTTTATTTAAAAAAAAAAAAAAAAAAAAAAAAAAAAAAAAAGAAGTCAGGCTGCGGTTTTATTCTTAGCGCCTCATCTCCGCAACCATCGCCTGCTGGGGTCCCGGCAGCGCCGGGCAGGGGCGCGGCCCGCGGGCGCCTCGCCGGGGGCCGCGGGCCAAGCCCGGCCCTGCTAGGCTCGGCTCCCCGGGCGGGCCCGCCCGGGGAGCCGAGCCCAGCAGGGCCGGGCTTGGCCCGCGGCCCCCGCCCGTCGCAGCGCTGACGCGGCGGCGCCGGCGCAGCTCCGGCCCGGCGAGCGGCGGGGGCGGAGCGCGGCCCTGGGGCGGCCGAGCCGGACCGGGCCGAGCCGGGCGGGTACCGCGGGCAGAGGTGAGCGCGGGGGGAGGGAGGCGGCGGAGCTCGGCCCGGAGCAGTGGGTCCCACGGGCGGACGGGCGGGCGGGCGGGCTGGTGGGCTGGTGGAGGCCGCGCTGCCTTCCCGGCCCTGCCCGCCAGAACCGCGGCCTCCCGCCTCGCCGTGCCCGCCTGCCCGGCGCTGCCGCGGGGGTTTGGCTGGGCCGGCGGGAGTAGGGAGTTGGGGGAGGATCCAGGGAGGCTCTCCCCAGCTGCAGGCTGGGAGAGTTCAGGGCTGGTGGGAAGCTGTTGAAGGGGGTTTTCAGTCGTTGCAAGAGCTTTGTTTCTCCGTCACGGGGCTCTCGACCCCGCTGCTCTGCCCACAGGTTGTGTTTTGCTCCCAGAGGCCCCCAGTCTCTCTGCAGTGGAAGCAGAGCACCGATCTGCTCCAGAGCTGTTTGCCCTCCCAGGCTGGGCTGTGCTGGCCTGGCCTTGCAGGGCCAGGAGCTCTGCAGTGGCATTTGTCACAGGTGGGTGCTGAGCCAGGGGACAGGCACAGCAGAGCTGGGCTCCTCAGCTCAGCACTGGGTTTAACTAATGTGCTCCCCCTGCCCCCATTTCCAAACTCCACTTGTTCTAGCCCAGACTTTCTATCTCAGAAGAGAGGTGGATTGCCTTTGGTAATACCCTCCTCTCTTCTTGATCTGTGTGTGTCACTAACACAAGAAGATAAGTTGTCTTTCAAAGCTGCAGCAAAATATGTTTAATATGTGTGATAATACACTCTTTCTTAAGGAAAGCTTTTGGAAAGCATCAACAAGACCCTTGATCTCAGACACACAAAAGGACCTCGAATGAAATTTCAGTTTCTGTTCCCTTCACAGAGCTTGAACAGCAAGGTTTGATAGACTTTGTTTCAGGTACTTCCATGCTTCTGCCTTGCAGAGGTATTTAGGGAGGAAGGGACAAAGCTTGAGTTAATGAAAGCTTTTCCATTAAAGTAAGTCTAAAGTCTGAAGATTAAAAATTATTTATGTCCTTATGCCTTACTTGTACAAAATGAAGTTTACATTCTTTAATATAGAAAATTTTTATCACTCTGATTTGTGACAGTATTGCTCTTACATGTTCTGTTATCTAATACAGTATCTCCACTAATGTAGTTTAGTCCAGAGGAGGATGTTTCCACAAGTAAATTATAGTCATCTTGCCAAAAACAAATCTAGTAGATGTGTGAGCTGGGTGCAGCAGGGTGAGACAGTGGTTTAGTTCCCAGAAGTGATGGTTGAAAGAAGGGAAGAGACCATGGTAAGTGCAAGAGTTGAAGCCTTGCAGTGTGACCATGAGGTCATCAGCTGCGTGCCCTGCCATGTTCCTGTGAGTCAGTACCTTCGGACTTTGGCCATTTCTGTATGGTCTTGTGCTAGTGAGTTATGTTTTGTCAAAGTGCCTTTCCCTAGGGCTTGTTTCACCTCTGGAACAAACTGTTTGGTTAACAGTTCACGGAACTGTGCTGCTCAGAAAAGGAAGCAAAGAGGAGGCAGTTCCCAGTGCCCTGAGTCTGTGGCACTTCTGCATGTGCTATTTAAGTCATTTCAGACTTCCTGACCTTATCAGCTTAGGTCTGGCCACATGGTGGTTTGAAGAGAGACACCCTTCCCCAGCTTCCTCTCTCTCTTTCCAATTTTGGATTCCACTTGGGGGAGGAAAGGCATCTCCTTGCACAGCATGTCCCAGCTCCACAGTCTCAGGCTGGCTTTCTCTTTCCTACTTAATTACTGTCCTTGAGATCTGCCCTGATCTCCATCAGTAAAGGCTGGACTCGATGTTGCAAGAACTGCTGCCTCCCATGGGAGCAGGTGGTGCGTGAGTTACTCCTACTCCTGCCTGCACAAGGCCACGCTCTCAAGGCTGTTTGCTTTATTTGGGTTACTGATGCTCTTCAAAACAAGCCTCTTTTATAATTTGCCTATCTATATTAAAATCTGGACAGCCTGGGGTTAAAAAATAAGAACCTAAGAGTTGGCAAGTGATCTGTATGTGTTAACCATTTCTATATGTCTCGTGATCCTCTGGGCACCCAGATGCAGCCCTAGATGGCTTGTGGTGATCTAAGCATGAAGTAGTTCTGCTGCAGTGCTCTGAGTTGGTTCTGCACTGGTGTAGGCAAAAGGTTTCTGTGGTCTTGACACTTCAGGTGTCATCCAGAAACCTTTGTTAGGGTCCTGTCAGCAGCATTTGCTGGGACTGCCTTTCCCCTTTCTGTGCTTTTCATTTAAAACCTGAGCTTTCTAAACCTGCTAAAAATAAATAGGAGTGCCAAGTACTAGAGTGGTTAAACTCTAACAGGTTTAAAATGGGTGAAAGATGTGAATGTATAGTGTCTTTTCCAGTACTCAGCTTCACTGAAGGTGATTTAAGTTGCAGCCATGTAAGTTGAAAATGGAGTGAGCTGCTAATTGCTTTAACGAAAATACAGCATTATCTGGGCTGGATTTGTTACTCAAAGGATCAGCATCCTCATGGTCCTCCATTCCTGTTCAATGAATTTTAGGCCAGCTTTGTGTCAAGTTGATGCAGTCATGCTTTCTTGTAGCTTACCAGAGCTCTTGGGGTAAGTATCTATTGTGAAAACAGAGTGGCTCCCAAATATTTTTTTAAACATAAAAATTTATAATCAGAATCTGCCATTAATACAGAGCTATATTTTGGGGTTGTCTTTTTGTGGTGGAGAAGAGTTTGTGCCTTTTAATATTCAACCATTTGCAGATGGTATGTCAGACGCAGCTGAAGGAGGTGAGGACTAATGATGGTGAATTCCTCTCACGTGTGGTCTTTGGGAGTTGTACATCTTGGGTTTAAGGTTTGCTGTAGTATTGGCAGCATCCCTGTGCAGTGGAGGTGTGGCTTACCCCACCCAAATGACTCTCTTTATGGTGCAAGTTCCTCAGCTTCGGAGGTTTCTCATCTGTGTCAGTGTATGGGGCAAATATGCCACTTTCTCTTCAGGTTCTTAAACTTTGGGTGGTGCTTTATTTCTGGTCTTGCATTACTCGCTCCAGTTCCTTTTCTAGCAGTGCACTTTTAAGCTCTTCTTTTGCCTTGCTGGTTTATGGTGCTAGGTAAACCTGTTGATGCTCCTGGTATCCAGGACTGGATCCTGGTATTCCACCACTAGTACTGGTGGAAAGTAAGTTCTTCGAACAGTGTCTTTAGTTAAATATTTGTGTATGGATTATCTTTTGTCACTCTAAGTAACACCACTGTTAGAAAAGTGAACTGTTTCAGCTCCTAGGAGTGGGATTAAGGACTCGAAGGCCTGTGCTTTAAAGGAATCCAGACTCAAAACTGATTATGTTTGAAAAGGGAGAGGGAAGAGCAGGAATTAAATGGCTTAGTCAGACTTTTTTCCTACTCTAAGGAGAAACTTTTTTGTACAGAGAATATTTATAATGTGGAGAAATTGGTGTGTGCATCACAGCCACCATGAAGTATGTTTTCATCTTATGAGTTATAATATGACGTTTTCTTTAATGATCTAAGTTAAAAATTAAGCAGAGGAACAGGTGGGTTGAGTAGCTTTCCTATCATCTTCCTTCATTGCAATTTCAGAAGCTGGGTTTCATAACACTGATGAGCAAATGATTTATTTTGATTGCTGTTGCAACTGAGTCGAAACTGTGGCACCACTCTTGTCTCAGTTCAGGTTTGCCTCAGGTCCTTTTTGTTGTCAGGACTTAGCATTGCTAGAATCTAGTTCAGTGTTTTTCTCACTGTGATCAGTAGTTCAGTCTCCAGTGGGTGAAGCAGTGGCAGCTCCGGGCCCTTCAGTTCCTGTGTACTCCAGGCTGTTCAGAAAGCCCGTGGAGCCTCAGCCTTCTTCCACATCCCAAGCAGTGCCCATGGAGGCTGCTGGACTGGGCTGTGAGAGACCAGGGAGAAAAGTAAAGACTCTACATATTGCAGAGCCTCAGAAGCAGCAAAACCATTGCCTTCATCTGCTGTGCTCTCCTTGGAGTACTGAACACTCACTGTGTTGGCAGAAGCCCCTCATGTGTGAGGCTCTGTTGAGAATCTGCGATTTTGCTGCATTTGTTTGTTTTACCTGGACGAAGTGTGGCTGGAATAAGCTGTCCTAGCACGACTGTGGTTTGGCTGATGTTTACTGGGACACTCAAGGAATATTTTGTAGGTACTGCACATGATAGACAGACATGTAGAGTTTGTAGTAGAAAAGCAGGCATAAACTGCGTCTAGTGTAGAGAAATATGTAAATGCTAGAAGAGCAAAGTGTGAGATAATTGGCATGACGAGATGTTATGTCCTGATTTTTATGATAACTGGGTTGTATGGTGACTAGTAGTGGGTTACAAAAGAGCCAGACCCTGTTGCAGTGCTTTTATACTGTTGAGCTGCATTGCCTTGCTCATCTCTGTCAGTGGAGGTGACCAGGTTTTTTTCTATTTATATGTCTCGTGAATTCTGGACAGGTTTTTTTATGATGGGAATACCTTATCCTAGTGATAAATTATATTCTTCCTCCTCTGTGCATTTCCACTCCCCTCTCACTCCTCCACAAAAAAAAAAAAAAAAAAAAAAAAATTAAAAAATGCCAACTGCTGTTTGTGTCTAAGATGAGTAGAGTGAAAAATGCAGAAGAGTTCTTAAGTCAGACTCTGAATACCTGGTTTTGCAGGTGTTCAGTATTCGTATTTACCTTTAAAATCCAATTGTTAATGTTTTATTTTCATTTATAGGCTCTTTTATTTTTAGCTAGGTCATGCCTATGCGTAATGATTAGGACAGACATGGCTAAGGCAGAATTTGTTGTAATAGTCTGAAAGTCTGAATAAGTCAGATAGAGGGGCAGGACAAATTCCATTTTTGCATCTGAGAAAAATTTAAATTGTTGTAAAATACAGGATGGGATGTTCATGACGAGGCTGGGGCACTTTGCATGAAGCATCTCATGTTGTGTGTGCAGCTGATGCCTTCCCCTTGTGTTTCTGGATTCTTCTAACTTGGAATTGATATTTTTAGTTATGTAGTGAAGATAAATAGATATTACTATGCAGGCTGTGCACTCTTGTGTAGTCTCAGATATATCCTTATTGAACACTTTGAGATGAGATTTTTAGTGGGAAAAGGGATTTTTAATATTAATAACTGATGTACTGCATTGGTATTGCTTTGTTAATGCAAAGATAAACACTGATAATACAGGCTGATGGTGTGAGAATATAGTATGATATGGACAGAGCTTTTGCTGTTATTATAGAGTAAACTCTGCCATTTATTTAGTGAGAGAATCAAAATTTCTGTGGCAGTTTGTGCATTGTTGTTCCTTTAAAGGAAGATTTTGTGTGAGCATGTGAAGTGTCTTCAGAGGCTCTCATGTTTATTGCACAAGAGCAAGGGTTGGCTTTGTTCAATGCTGATGGAGTCGGTGCCTGCACACACTTGTTGATTAACTTGGACTTCAGAGTTTTGTTTTTCAAAAGCCTTTTGAGGCCAGGTAGTTAACTGTGCTTGCCCTACAGCGTGGGCAGTGAGAGAGATTTAACCTCAGGCTAGAGAGTCAGGAATATATACAGGGAGCATGGGATGGATGGGAATTACTTGTTTGCTTTACCTTTAGGGAAGGTAAGTGAGAAAAGCCTGTTTACACACAGAACCATTGCAGCTACTGCTTGGTTTTCCTTTTGGTGCAAGTGAAAAAGGCCTCGGGAATGTGGGATTGTAATTGGAGGAGGGGTGGAATTTCAGATAGGCATGTGGCCTGAGGAATGTGCCTTAGTGTTTTGCTATTACGTTACACTCCAGATAACTCTGAATTAATTTCCCTTATTCTTTCAGCTGTTTTTCAAGATCATAATGCAGCAGAAAAATGAAAAGCCATAGAAGACAGTTACTTTGGAAAAGAAGTCAGTTGCTGACCCAGTCTGGAAGATGGACCACTGTTTTCGGGAAGCTTGGGAAATACTGCTTCCAAAAGCAATTTTTCCTAACTTAGAAGAAAATACAGAGTGCTCAGCTATTTGTGAGTTTAAATCCCAGCAAACTGTACAGAAGACTGCAGTGCAGAAGGAAGACACCTGAGCTCCAAAGCAGGTGGGCTCCTCATGTGCTTCTAAATGCAGAATCCTGTCCAAAACCTACATTTGAATCATACAAAACTACTGAGAGCAAAAAGATCCCGTCCCTATTGCAGAGCCGAAAGCCCATCTGGAGAAGCAGCAAGGAAACTCAACAATGAACCCTTTGAGAGCGAAGATCCCTTGAATGAAGAATTTGAAACTGTTGCTGTTCTTAATAGCATCTCTGGCAATATCCATTATGTCTCATGTGGTACTCTGGAAGGTTCTGCCTTACCTGTAAAGAAAGGTGGTTTTGTGTATAGCAGGGAGGAGAGCAATAATGGTGAGGGCAACACAGTCCTGGTAGTTTTCAACAACTATAAAAGGAAATGCTGTTGCAAAGGGAGTGGAATGGAACTTGTGGCCCCTTGACAACTCTGAAGAGGTCCAAATTTAATCATCATACTGTAAAAAAGAGATTTTTATTTATGATGCATAAGAAACTTTCTATGGTTAGGTTTCGGTATAGAATCATAAAATCCCCGAAACTTCGAGCAAGAGGCAAGACTTGCAAACTGAGAAAGATCAGGCCAAGGTGGGTGAAGAAAGCTACAAGGGACCATCAAGAGACGCTTCAGTGGGATTTTGAAAGTGGAGTGTGTAAGTGGTTTTCCTACTGGAAATCTAAAAGTAGCCGTCTCTGGAACCGGTACAGCTTATCAGATATGAACAATAATACACCCAAATCTTTAGGTGAGGAGAACGAAATCTGTGCACCTGAGATCTGCCGTACACAGGACGCGTTACCGTCTGCTGAGCCGTGTTCTGAGGGTCCAGGATCCGGAGGGCAGGATGGCAGAGTGGATGCTGTCCCACCAGAACTGCATGTTAGAGCTTCTCCAGAGGCAGAGGCCTTGCAGCAGGTGGAGACCAATGGGGCTCTGTCAGAGGATCATTGCTCTGACATTTTTGTCCCCGTGACAGAAAAAGAAATCGCTGTTTCAGATCAAGACGGTGCAGAATCCAAGGAGGTTATGGGTGTAGATGGAATGACACTGTTGCAATCCTCCGTGCAGGATTCTGTTGTTGATGATAACTTTGCAAATGGACCTTTATCCATGGAGCTGACACAAAATGAGGACAGCTCTAGCCAAATGGAAGTAGAGGGCTCCTTGGACATCTTTAGTTCAAAATTACTAGATCACCCTTACTGTAAAAGTCCTCTCGAGGAGCCTTCACCGGAAAGCACAGGACTGAAATCAGGAACTCGGAAGGGAGGCAAAAGGAACAGTCAGAAAACTTCCCGGGTGGCCGATGAGCAGTTGGCAACGTGGCTTTGTGGTACACCTTTTACATATCTTAGGGCATCCAGGAGTTCCTGAAAACTGCTGGCTTTTTTGTTGAGTTTACATGTTGCATTAATTCCTTTATAAAAATGGTTTCTTATCATGAATTGTAAAGGCTGCCTAGCATAACAGTTAATGAAGTGAGGCTACAAAGAGGAGAGCTGCATGAGGGAAGGACAAATCAATGGTTATCTGACAAGCTATTCTGAGAGATTGTTGAGGGGTGCCTCTGCTTATTTTGTTCTAGAGAATACAATGTAATTTAATTGGAGTCTTTGTGGAAAACTGTTGATGGAAATTTTAAATGTCTGGTGATGATGTCAGAAGATGATCCAGTTTTTTAAATGTTTTAAATGGTTTTAAATTATTACCCTTAATCTTGAAAATCCTAGGTGTTCTAATACTTCCACCTTTATCCTCTCTTCTCTTGATCTCTCTTAGACTGAAACTAAATCTCTTAAACTCGGGTTTCAATAGCCAAATATTGTTCATTGTCCCTTAGCTTTCTCTCTGATTGTTCATAAAGTAGGCTTAATGAATCTTATTAGACAATACTTTTTAAAAAGGCAAGACTAGAGTTAGCAAAGGTTCAGCAAAAAGGCTTTGGGATTTTTTTACTCAGTGCTGAGCGTGCAGTATTTGATAGTCTCTCTAAAGAGGAACATGATAAAAATAGTAATGGTGTCTCATTTATGTATAGCAGCATACTACACACATAGTAAGGAGCAGTAAGCTAACACGTTGTGCCATCTGATACCATTAATGTAAGTTCAGTGATGTTCTGACAACTGAAGTCTTCCTTTGGAGAAATTGCCTTTATAGAGCCCCATAAACCTGAAGCTGGTGTTAACTACTGTTAAAGGGATTGTTTGAAGTTTGACATGCTCTGATTATTCTGCCCACCTTTTTGTGCCCACAGTTTTGCAATTGTTTCTCTAAAGGAAAATGTGAAAAAGGAGACAGTGAACCTCAAAAGAGGATTTAGCTTTCCACATGTGTATCTGCATGGGAGATGTGTGGGAGATGTTTCTCTGTGACTGGCTTTACGTGATCCAACAAGGACCGGACACTGAGAAACTGAGGGGAACTGTGGTACCCCAGTGAACAGACCACTTCTGCAATAGAGTTTTGAAGTTTGCCCATCAGAAAAATGTGTATAATCTTTCTGTAACAGTCAAGAACCAAGGTTGTATTGGAGTGGCAGAGGTTAAGTTTTTGTGGTCTGGTAGGCAGTCATGTTCTTCTTCCTGAATAGTTTAAAAAAATGGCAAACAGCAAATCCACTAAACTTTCCCGCACTTGACAATTTTAAGAGAATTCTTACCTAACCTCTGCATGAAAGTAGGTGAGACCAATTTCCATTTTCTTCAGAGCTGAGATTTCCTCTCAGAGGATCGAAGCCAAGTCTACACTACATACACATTCATACTGTTAGTATAGCACTTCTAAGTTTTCCTAGCTGAAAAAGCTGTAAAAGAAAAAGAATTTTAGTTGTGGTATAACTATGTATAGGAGTTCTTGTGTGTTTAGGTGTGCTGTTAATATTAACTGCATCCTAAAAGATAGTGCTGACCTGGCAAGAGTTCCTGGGGTAGAAGCTTGAAGGAGATGTGTTGGGGCTGCTCTCAAGTTTTGAATTTCTCTGCAGCAGCTGAACTCGGATGTTAATGGGCTGCACTACTTAGTGCATTGTGATGTGCTATCAGGTATCAAACAGAGCCCCGTGGTAAATCCTGTTCGTGACAGGTATCTGAGTTTGCACCAGGGCTGAACTTTGTATTTCTTCCTTGAGTTACACCAGCCCAAGCGAGGTCAGTCTAGCTAGAGGTCTCCTGGAGCTCTGCTGCTGTTAGTTGTAATGACAAGAACAATTCTTCCTCAGTGTACTGAATGAAAAGCTTTTTAAATTTTTATGTAGTAAAAGGGAACAAGGTGCACTCATAAGCACCATGCGTTGTTGATCTAGACTGCTAGCCTGAATGAGAAATATCCTCCCCGTCACAGTGTACTGAGATGTAAGGGATAAAAGTTGTTAGGCAAGTGTGTGGCAGAGTTGCAGAAAAGGTTATCTTCCCATGAAGAATGTTTCCTTGTGGTCTGATCTCGCTCTTCAATCCTCCCTGCCATCCTTCTGTCACACTTGTTACATCTTCAGTGCTTTTCTTGACTCATTGTGTTCTGGTGGTTTTTTTTTTTGGCCGCTCTCCTTCCTTTTTTTATTCTTAGTGCTGTTTTTCCGGCACTTTTTTTCTGTCAAATGTTTCTCTCGTCTTGCTTCTTCCTATCCTGATCTTGAAAGTTTCCAGGAACTATTGTTAAAGCCTTAGTAAGCAGAGTGTTGAACACTGCACCGTGTAGTAGCCTGAGAAGAGTCCTAGACTTTGCATTAGTGCAGTTTCCCTGGACTCTGATCTCAGATCCAGCTTTCTTTACACAGAACATGTGTTTTCCGCTTCATTTGAAAATTCATTTTCAGAAAGCTGGACAACTTGGTCTTTTTTCACTTGTTCGTTAGCAAGTGTTGAATACCTGCTCTCTTTCGTTCTCAAAGTGGTTTTGGATGCTTGTGTGGAATTTATATCTCCAGTGTTAGAGTCTTGTATTTGAGGAAGAAAAAAAAATCTTGTTTTCTAAGTTTTTTAATTCCTCCAGCACTCATCTCTTCATTACTTCCAAGTTAATACCTTTGTTTCTGCTGTTGTGGTTGCCCAGTGCTTTCCTGGGCAATGGCAGGCTGACATGGCTGTCCGTGTCACCTGAAATGCCATCCCTGGGATACAAGGGTGAGGGAGTTCAACTCGCTGTGAGTCTGTCTGGCATCTTTTCCATTCACCACAGTGGTGGCAGTGGAACTGAGCAGGCTGGAAACACTCTGCCAACTAAGGCTGCCTGCATTAGAGGAGAGTAATTCTGCCTGCCGTAAGGACAGGATACTGGGGTTTCAGTGCAACCTGTTGCAGGAAGTGATGGCTTTTCATGTTGCAGTAAAATTATATAAGTTTGTTGTAGATATGCATACATGTAGATTTGTGTATATGTGGTGAGAACGGGGTCTGATCTTTTTCTGTAACGCTGAGTGATCAGATTCACACATTTCTATTTTTGTCCTTCCTCCCCTACCCCTACTTTTACATAATGCTGCCAATTTGAGCTTAGTTTTCTTAAATATATACTTTCCATGTGTGGTGCTGTGTGTTGGTTGGGTGCAGAGTGATTGCTGCTTGTACTTGTAAGAACTGACGGCTTTGTTGGGCTGGTGGACTCCGAAGGTTTTTATATGTTTGCACTCTCATTTTTTCTGGTATATTTAAAGGATTCCTAGATGAAGTTATGAAGAAATATGGCAGTTTAGTACCACTCTGTGAAAAAGATGTCATGGGAAGATTAAAAGAAGTCTTTAATGAAGATTTCTCCCATAGGTGTGTAGCACATTCTACACTTGGTAAAGGACAAATTGCTTGCATTTCTACTGCATTCTCCATGTCTTAACAACTAGAATAACAGAAGTCTACTTAACATGACCTTGACTTAATTTTTCTCTACGTTTTCAATCCTGTTTTAGAAAACCTTTTATCACCAGGGAAATCATGAAGTATCGGGAAAAACATCCAAAAACCTCCACTTGCAATTTCCGGGTCTTCTATAATAAGCACATGCTAGATATGGATGATTTGGCTACACTGGAAGGCCAGAACTGGCTGAATGACCAGGTCAGAAATGCTTGGTGTTCATGTGCTTCTCTAGCCCTTTTTAGCCCATTTGTCTTAGACTATCAGGTGGACTATCCTTACTTTATGTTTGAGAAATAGAAGGAATGGTGGGCTGCTTTTACAGTGACAGGTGCAGTAAGTCTGGAAGCTGTGAGGTGTCACAACTAGACTGGTTCCTTTTGAAAAAATGATGTTGTACTATTTTTATAAAAGAGCGACTACCCATACAGATTTTAGAGACTCCCCCCATCCCCAAGCTTGAGCAGATTACAAGAACGATGAAGTGAAATAGCAGACTGTGGCCCACAGCCAAAAAAACGAGAAGGCTGCAGAGCCCAGGGCATGCACCAGTAAATTTAAATTGAATTAAACTACGTTTAAGATTGAGGCAGACTTGAAGCAGCCAGTTATGATCTCTCTCCAGACTGGCCACTATTAGTTCCAGAGTGCTTGCCCTTCAGACCATGTTGCTGTAAAGGCTTCTCTTCATATTGCTGTTTTAATGTGAAGGGTCCTGTGTTTTATGGGAACTTGTGAATTTGGGTCTTACAATATTATGCTGTATGTATTCAAATATTTACTGACTTTTACAGATAATTAACATGTATGGTGAACTCGTAATGGATGCAGTCCCTGAAAAGGTGAGGGGGTTTTGTTATCGTGCAAATGTACTTAATGAGAGATTGAGAGGGAAGGGTGAGACTGAATTTCAGATACAGAATCGAGATTCAATTCAATGATGTTCTGAGTGGTGTTCCTTTTCAGTGCTGTTGCTTTTGTTTCAGGAACTCGTACCAGCTGTCCAGGTGGTCTCTGTGGTAGCCTAATGTTACTGATGTACCTGTAGACGACACTTGCCCAGTTTTCACCCATCACTTTCTCCCCTGGAGGTTTCTGTCTCCAACTTATTTACTTCTAAAGTGCTATGTCCATGCCCTTGCTCACCAGTCTGGTGTTTCAGCTGAAATTTCTGATGAAGATGAATTTCTGCTGAGATGACAAACCATGAGTGTTAGCATCTGAACCATGCACATGAGCTGCTTGCACTCACCCTCCCGCCCACCTCCTAGCTGTGGGGGCTGTAACAGCTCAAGCTGTGTCAGCTGCCTGCCTGGTGAATGTGAATTGATGTGGAGCTGCTTGGTTCCTTGGCAGTATTGACTCTGCAGGACTCTGTTTTGTGCATCCTCAACAGAATGCTTACTGCTTTGTAACTGCAGTGCCTGTTGGTGGCAGTTGAGAAAAAGAAATCAAAAGAAAAAATAATCAAGAAAACAAGTTCCTTCCCCCCCCCCCCATTCTGTGACTAAATTTGCAGCAGTGACAATTATAAAAACCCATCTGTCTTCTAGTAGGGCTGTACAATTTTCAGGTGAGACCACAAAGGAAGAACCAAACAAAGCCATTCTTAGATTAGCTCAGCAGAATGTAACTCTTAAAAATCTTCAAGCTCAGAAGAGCGAGCATTGTTGCTTTGACTGGGAGGTGATGGCGATTCTTCATTAGTATTCTCTGTACTTCCCGAGTGTGTGCTGGGGTTGGGCTAGTGGAGATTGTATCTGTTTGGTTGTGTCTGCTGTTTCTTCGTAGTGCATAATTGAAATCCTCATGGGAGGTTTTGTGCTGGTACCTCAGAATGTGGTTTTGAAGTCTGTTGGCATAGCTAATGGGTGTTAGACTCTGTTCTCAGATGCAGAATTTTCTAACTATTTTTTTCAAGTAATAACTCAAGTCTTCTACCACCTCTACACTAGCAGAATTATTAAAAGCAGATGTTGCAGATTTCTATTTGTATTAATCCGTTCCTGTAATTGCAAGAAGCTAAGCACAGGGAGTAATAGTGTTAACCTGGAGCTAAATTTTTTTTTTTAAATAAGCCTACATTTTTTGGTCATGAATGTAGATTTTTACTTACAAAATGGATCTGTCATACCTTAGAAATACTTTTCAACAGCAGAATAATATTTTTGTCGGGAGCTGGTCATAGTAGTTGAATACAGAAGACCATGTTGTTGGACTAAATCTCATAAATGTTTTGATGAATTTTTCTTCTTTTTTGTGTCTCAGCTTCCAGCAACTAAAGCCAGAAGTTACTCCCTTCTTCACCACCCCCGCTTTTCCAGTCCAATGCTCTCTTCCTTGATCCCTGTAAAGAACAACAAAAACTATAACTTCTTATCATGGTGTTTTTCTCCCAAGTCTGTCCCCAACAAAAAAATTAAACATTATATGCCTGGAGATTCAAAAATGTAAATATAAATGCTGCAGTGGCTCACATCATATATTATAGGGAAATAAGGCTTATTTTATTAGCTTGCTGAAGAGCAGCAATAGTTTAGGCTTGGCAAAGCCTCTGTTTGTCCCTACTGGGGTTCTGTTTCTAAACCTGCATTAAATATTGCCTCATTACAAGTTGTTTTGTATAAATTATCCTGGGGGAAGGGGAATGACTGTGCATGAAGATTTCTGTGCTCATTCCTCCTCTCTCTCTCTCTCTCTTTTTAGGTTCATTTCTTTAACAGCTTTTTTCATAGACAGCTCGTAACCAAAGGATATAATGGGGTAAAACGATGGACTAAAAAGGTATCCTTGTTAGTTCTCTGGTTCCATTGGGCTGGGCTGGGCTGAATCACTAACTTGAAACTGGGTTACAGTGTGTTATCTGCAAAGGATGGATTGGCAAAGGAGCTGTACAAATTGGGGAGAGCTTGATAAAAATAGTGTGGCACTGTTCGAGTTAGTATGGGGATGTTGTGAAAATGTGCTCCTAATGGCTAAATCTTCAGTGGTAGGTTATCTCTTTGTGTATGTTCATGCGAGTTGTTAATTTAACTGTAAGAAATGTCTCCTACTGCTCCTGGCAGTTCCAGGTACACTAATCTGCAGAAGACCAGACTTAATTCTGCTTCTTCCTTTTATCTCAAACTGGCATTCTTTGACAAAATCAAGTTGTTACTCCTGAGTAACACATACAGGTACTAGAAAGCAGAAATTAGAGACCTATAGTTAATAAGCCAAACTGTTGTTCTCATGGCAAGAACAGAATTCACCTTGCTTTCCAGAACCTGTACCAGATCATGGGTTATGATATTTTCAGAGGCAGCTAATACAAAGAGAAATACTCTCTTTTTTTATTATGAACATTTGTCCTTTCTAATATGGGAGATGGGGCAGGACTAATCAAAGGCCATGTTTGAATGTATGATCTTTCTGCAGAAGCACTTAAATAGCACACGTCTGTGAAATGCTAGAGATGAACTCATTATCCAAATATAAAATCTATTCATATAATTTATTAAAAGTCTCTTTAAAGTGAGACAGAATATTGGTGCTAAATATTGCCAGATACTATTTTTTTAAAAGTTCTTTTTCTCCAGCAACCCAAGTTTTGCAAAAACCCCAAAAATGAAGGTAGATTCTGGAAGCAGAGCCTGTATTGCTGTTACTTCTGAGGAGGTACCAGATGAGAGCAGGACAGCTCTTTAGACATTTACGCTTAAAATTCTTGAAGAACCCCTAAAGCAAGATTGAGGACTAAGCAGTTTCTATGGGAAGGATTCTGTAGACTCCTTCATCCTAGCAATATGCAATTAAGGGGAAGTTGTTTCTGCTCTTTAAACACACTAGAATATTGCAACAGGTTTTATAAATGTGCTCTTCTGGGATACAGGATATCCTCTTCTGTGTCTTGCTGCAGTGGTTTGAGCTCCTGTCCCTTCTGGTCATGGATCACACTGGCACTTCTGATCCATTCTCATGCCATCTGATTCTGTGCTGTCTCAGTGAAGGGAATCTGGGTTGCCACCATTCTTTCTGTACATCAGGTCTTAACTAAAGACCCTTCCAGCTTTTGGCTGCCTCTTTCCGCTCTTCTGCTACAGGTTTGCACACCTGCAGTAATCCAACAAGTAAAGCCACATGAGGACCCTTGAGTTTAGCGTGGCTCTGCTGTTGCTGGACATCACAGAAGGTGTAGTTCATTTATCTTTTTCCAGTTTTCCTTTGTGGTCTCAGCTTGCTGCTGGCTGACATCCCTCTGCTTCTCTCCAAGAATGATGGATTGCCGTGTAGTGAGTGTGCTGTAATCTGGTCAGGAAGCAGTTTCTGCAGGTGGGAGCAGGGTTGATGCTTGTCATAATCAAAGGACTGTTGTGAGCAAGGCTCAGCTGATAACTGCTATGAATGCCTAGGCCTTTTTGTCTCTTCGACTTCCCACTGTTACTCAAAAAATACACTTTCCTCTCCTACAAAAGACCTGTCTTTGCCAGTAGTGTTGCAATTATGTACTGGTCAAATTGCACAGTGCTTAAAAAAAAAAATAGACATCTTCCCACAGGATGAGTTCATTTAGTTCAGCTTTCTATTTTTGCTTATTTTCTGGACTGTACCACCAAAACCCCAGCAATTAGACACCCGTTTTGAGAGGAGCTGGGAGAAGGAAGATCATGAAAGCCCTGGCTTGGCCGGCTTCCAAAAGCATAAGGGCTCATCTGCCACACAGACACTGGGAGTGTTGCATGTGATCTGCTTGTTCTGTACTTCAAGACCTTCTCCCTTGTTTGCTTGCCTGTGACCACAGTACATCTGCTACAAAGTTTAGATCAAGAAAGGATGAATCTGCTCTACCATCTCCTCTTCCTTTTCTCTGCTCACCAAAGCATCGTGTGCTCCTTCTCTGCCTTCCTCTGGCAAGTCACAGAGCCTGTGTTACAGCAGGGGGAGTCAAACTGCACAGCTTGCTGGTTCTGTGGGGTGTTTGTAATGGCAGCTGCTTCACAGAATTATAGAATGGTTTGGATTGGAAGGGACCTTAAAGATCCTCTCCCTGCTATGGGAAAGCACACCTTCCACTAGACCAGTCCAACCTTGCCGTGAACTTCAAGGTTTAGGGAATCCACAGCTTCTCTGGGCAACCTGTGCCACTGTCTCGTCACCCTCACAGTAAAGAATTTCTTCCTTATGTCTAATCTAAGCCCCTATCCTATCACTTCATGCCCTTGTCAAAAGTCCCTTTTCAGCTTTCCTGGAGCCCTTTTAGGTAATAGAATGTACTATAAGGTCTCCATTGAGCCTTTTCTTCTCCAGGCTGAACAGCCCCAACTCTTTCACTGTCTCCATAGCAGAGGTGCTCCAGCCCTCTGAACATCTTTTTGGCCTTCTTTGGACCCCCTCCAACAGGTCCACATCCTTCTTATGTTGGAGGCCTCAGAGCTGGATGCAGTACTGCAGGTAGGGTCTCAGGAGAGTGCAGCAGAGGGGCAGAATCACCTCCCTCAGCCTGCTGGCCACGCTGTTTGTGATGCAGCCCAGGATGCAGTTGGCTTTCTGGGCTGCGAGTGCACATTGCTGAGTTGTGTTGAGCTTCTCGTCAATCAATGCCCCAAAGTCTGTTACCTGTCCACAAGGCAGCTCTGATAAAAATCTGCTCGCACTGCAGGAGTGTCATTACTGACCTAAATTGGGGCTCGATTGTATTACTGTCATTACCTAAGAAATCCCACTTCAACGCAAATGTTGTAGTGCAACGTGAGCACGATTTGCCACAAATACACTGATGACTAACTGTGGTATGTACAAGGCTTCTCAGCCGCTCTCTGGGCTGTAACTGTATTTTTTTTGCCTACTAATAAATTGTGTATGAGGTAAATGTGAGGAATGTGGTGAAAGAGCAGAGGGGGCAAAAGAAGACTTCAGTTACGAGGTGGCAGAGAGGAGACTTGAATACAATTAATTTTTTGCTTTGCTGTGTTCTGCCTGTGGAATTGTCTCTAATGTATCTTCTTCTTCTTCTTGCCAGGTGGACTTATTCAAAAAGACTCTCTTGTTAATTCCTATTCACCTGGAAGTCCACTGGTCCCTCATTACTGTGAACATCCCCAGTCGAATTATTTCATTTTATGATTCCCAAGGCATTCATTTTAAGTTTTGTGTAGAGGTAAGAGTGACAGCTGTGCCTGTGAATTTTGAACTGTTTTCTTAAACAAACACTCCCCCTTTTCTTCTGTTCAGCCATAAACATGAGGTGCGGTATGTCTGTCATTGTCCTGCCGGGTATGAAATGAGTATCAGTGTGTCCTGCTGAGGAGTCTGAAGCACAGATCTCGAGGGTCACACCAGAGCTGGGAGTTGAGGTCAGATTGCCTATTGCCTAATTAGGCTGACCATGTAATCAGCACAACTATGGTGACTCTGTCTTTTGTTACTCCTGCGAAAAGCCTGGTTCTGTAGGGAAGAAGACGAGCTCCAAGGAGAGTGAGGGCCATTCTTTCATCTGTTAAGGTACTTGTGTTTAGGAAATGATGAATTGTGGTTCTTTTGGAAGAAGGTTGCCTGGGTGAGAGAACAGGACTGAGATGCTGTAGTGTTGCCCAGTGGGGTTTATGTGTTACCTTGCTATTAACAGTGTGTTGCCTTTTTCCTTGGCCTGCCTCTGGTTATAACCCAGCAACCTTTAAAGTCTGCAGCCTAAACACTGGAGTTAAATTATCAGTCTTCCTGGTAAAGAGCAGCCAGGAAATTTTTGCTGGGCCTAGCAAATTGTAATGACTTTCTTACAAAAGCTAATTTTGTCAACTTAATTGCTTGCTTGATGCAGCAGACCTCTACTTTTAACTGTGTGTAGTTGTTGGCTTACAGAAGAGTAGTAATTATTGTACCCAGGAGAGTTCCCAGCTAGGACTTCTGAATGAAGATAGTATGCCTGCTGGCATTTGCTGAGGATGAAGCTAATGTTTGTCCTGGGAGCAAGAGATCTCACGCTCTCCAGCTTCTGAATGTGCAGCGTAAAGCAGGGGTCCCTCTCAGGAGCCCTACAGTCTCTCCTGCAATTTTGCAATGTGCCCTCTCCCGTCCCACTCCAGGCAAGGCATTTGTACCTAAATGTCTCACAAACATGAGACACTTTTATTGCTGCCCTTTCTAGGGGAAGGAGGGGAGCAATATCCCGAACTCCACTGTGATTCACACGCTTAAGGTGAATATTTGTGTGCTACCGTGTGTTTAAATTGTGCTATAAAGCCCCAGCCTGTTTACAGAGAACTAGAAGGATTTGCTTAACCCAAGACCATAGTCTCATTTATCTTGCTTCCTTCCCTTCGCTTGTGTCAGCTTATTTTTTCCTGTATGTCACTAAAACTCTCCCTGGAGCTTTGTTGATTAGCTACAGAACTCAGGCATTTTGTGTTGAGATTCAGGCAGGAAAATGTGATCGTATTGAGCGTAAGGGCCTTGGTGTCAGCCAGTAAGCCAGGAAAAAACATGTGCCAGGCTGCACTGTTTCTCTGCATGTCTGGCAGCACTCTGACCTTGTGCCTGAGTGCCACAGCTAGTCTGGTATGAAGTGTAGCAGTGGGGCTGAGGGGCGTTAGAGCTCCCCCTGAGAGACCAAAATGAGCCCTGATGATAGAAGGCACAAGTACCCACCAGAGTTCATGTCTTTACCTCTAGATCTGAGCTCAGCTCCTAATGCTCACGTGAAATTTGTCCTCCTTGTCAGAAGAATACCAGACAAGATGGCAATGTCTCTCTCCTGTAGCTGGTGAATAATATTCTTGCTTTCTTCCTTTCCTCTTTAAAGAACATTCGAAAGTATTTGCTGACTGAAGCAAAAGAGAAGAATCGCCCCGAGTTCCTTCAGGGTTGGCAGACTGCTGTGACAAAGGTAATAGCAGCATTTTGAGCCCTGGAATCTGACTTTGTGGGAGATTTCTTGAGGTTGCTTCTAAACCCATATATTTGTACAAGTAGTAAATGGGTTTTTGCTGCCCACGTGGAGGGTGCTGGGAGCAATGCAGGTAGTTACACATGGGAATTCGATCTCTCTTGCTCATTCAGCTCCCACCAGGTCTTTGCCACTTTCTGCAAGTGACTTGGTGATCTGAGCCTTTCTCTGGAAAATTATATATCGTGCAACAAAACCTGCAGCTGGTGCCCATATTGACACGAGGTCAAGGACTGAATGAGCTGGAGACTCAGCGTCCTCCCTTCTCCTGAAAGGGCTCTTCTGAATGCCAGAAGGATGGTGTTTGGTGAGGCAGGGAACAGGCTGATGCTGCTACTGCTGATATTTTATGTTTGCTGTGGATAGAGGGCTTTGGTCTCCAGGGCTGTTTGTGGCACATTGCGTTTGATCACAAGTAAACAAAGTCTGGCAACAATAAAAGGGAATAACTTGTGTGTAGTGTAAATGAGGGAATATGTAATTTGTGTAGCCATCCCATAATGGCTCCAAAGATATAAAACAGGTCATTGCACACTAGATATACTCCCAGCAGCTCCCTCCTCACACAGGTTTATTTTTAGATGCTGATACAATGATGAAATGATTCCTCTCTGCACTCATGCACAACCTGTGCAGTCAGTTCGTTCTCCTGCATTCTGTGAGGCAGAAGATCTGGGAGTTGAGGAAAAACAATTACTTTTCCTCTTCAAGTGCTGGAAACGTAACAGCACTAGTGTGTTTGAGGAAATAGTGAAGGTTGGAAGTTATCATTTGAGACTGCCTTGTTCAGTCCTGTTGTCTGGCAATATACCATTCATCGTGTTCTCTGAGGCCCTTTGCTGTGCTTGGGGGAAGAAGGCCACTGCTGGTAGCATGGGTGCTGAGAGTAATCTTCCTCTAGGCCTGTGTGACTTTGCTGATACAGTTTTGTCCTGTGTAAAGCAGATAATGCTGTACAAACATTTATTTAAACTAATTGAGAAGCTGTTCTGTGTAGGTCACTAAAAGAAAATAAACTTGAAATAAAGACTTGTAATTTATTTTCTGTTCTACACTATATATTTTTCTAAATGTTGGATGTTATTCCAACAAGGTGTTTGAGTGTCACCTTGCAAAATGAGAGATCAGAGTAAGTAATTGCAACTTCAGTTTCTGGTGCTGCAGAACAGCTCTGAGAACGAGACAACTAATCATTACGATGATCTCCTTTTGGACTCTAAGCAGGAATTTAAGAACAAAAGGATGAGTAAAAGGATAAAGATCTAACATGTCTCCGCTTGTTTCCTTTCTTTTTTAGTGCATTCCACAACAGAAAAATGACAGTGACTGTGGGGTTTTTGTGCTCCAGGTAAGAGAACAGCTTTTTGACAATCAGGGGCCTGTATTGTTCATATAGTAAATGTTCTTTATTTCAACCAAGCCTTTTCCTTTTCCCCAGTACTGCAAGTGCCTCGCCTTAGACCAGCCTTTTCAGTTCTCCCAGGAAGATATGCCCCGAGTGAGAAAAAGGATTTACAAGGAGCTGTGTGAACGCCAGCTAATAGACTAATAAAATGCAGCCAACCTAATTTCTCTGGCATTTCTGACAAGTTGCAGCTGGTGTTTGTGTACTTGAATTTCTGAAAACTTCCAAGAATTTTGAGCGATTCTCAGCTGAGTGGTGTGGCCACTGTTGTTACCTCAATTTTTTGACAAGTTCTTTAACTGGCAGAACATAACAGAGCTGCCATAGAATATTCCTAATGTCAGTTTGGTTCTCTTATGTTCTTTCCTGTATTTAATATTTATTATCTCAGCATGCATATAAGCAAAGCATGCAACTAAAACCATAAAACTGTAGATTTGGTGCACCTTTGAGATGTAGCTAGAAATGACAAATACAGGTGAATTTGTCTGGAATCATAAAGATGCATGGTATGTTTCCTGATGCAATAATGCTTTGAATGTATCCAAAAAAAAAAATCAATGCCATAAAAAGAACAGCTAGAACCTATTTGGTAGTTACATTGTCCCTGTTGTGGCTGTACAATACTGAATGCCACTTTTTAGGGTGGCTAAACTCATCTACAGTTTTAATTTGTGAAACCCCTTTTTTAAAATAGTTCAAGTTGATAATGAAGTTTGTTCTGTTAACATTTATCTGGCTGCCGTTATCAGCCTGTCCCTATAGATAAAAAGCAGCCTTTGCACAAATAAAGCTTCGGCACTTGTCTGTATAATAGGAACTATACAAGTGTTCAGTCAGTCAGATTAAGTTCCTAGATGCTGCAGAAGTCTCCATGATGTGTGTACTAAGGAGAATTACAAAGCTGGCCCTGAAGAGTCACAGCTTAGATAGTAAGATAAACTCCTTGGCTGTAACTGTTTACATCTCAGATGGCTTTGAGTCATTTCTCAGATCCACAATATGCAGTGAAACGTACCATTTTGGCATTTCTTCCTCCAGCTCTGTCTTCAAAGCTTGTTGTCTTTAACCTCCCGTTGGCTTTTGCTTTTGTTCAAATATAAATTAATTCATTTCTGCTGCATCTGCTGTTTGATTGTCCCTGGTTTGTTTGTGTTCAGTAGCACCGATGGGTCTGGTTGGTAATAACAGCATTTGTGGTGGGTGCTGTACAGACACAGCGAGGTTGTGTCTCTGCTCCAGAGGGGTGGGAGGCTGCGAGTCCCGCGCTGAACTTTGCAGTGTTGTTGCACTGGGCAGGGATGTGTGAGAGCAGTGGATCTGTTGGGTTTTCACCTTGGTCCATTAACTATGATGTGCTCCTTGCTGTAGAGAGCTACTTCTGTTTGAAGAGACTGTTGTCTGGCACTGCTACACCAGCAAATGTCTTTGCTGTGTTTTTCTGCCAGATAAAGGAGTGAGCCCAGAGGAAAACTATTTTCATTGCTAAACATCATCTGTTGCACAGCTTCACTTTGTGTCTGTCCATGGCTCTGGCTTCCGATGGAGGAAAACCACTTTGACTTCCCTGTCTTGCAAATTAATTCAGACTTGAGCTAAGCCAGGTGCAAATCCCTCCTAAAGGACTGGAGGGAGCAGGGGGAAGTGAGGGAGTGCCAAGCACAGTCAGGCTGGGAAGTGGAAGCGTATGTGCACTGTGCTGTGCTAGAGGAGTTCCTGCAGTATCCTTGCGTGTTCCCACTTCCCCTTGTTGGCAGCTGGCAAGGACTGGCTTAATTTAGCAAGATAAGGAAAGCTTTAAGCACTTGGTTAGATAATTTAAACAAGGAAATTTATTGAATCAGAAAGAACCTTCAGACCCAGACAGGCTAAACATACATTTGCCCATTGTATAGCACAGAGCACCCCACAGCACATGGTTTATTTGTGTTTCCCTGAGGTGTTACTGGTAGGAACAGCAGCACCTTCTTTGGGCAAGTGATTGCGAGCAGTGGAGGGTGACTTCCATGAAAATTGCAATTTGGGATGTAGTTTCTCATATGGGGATAGCACATGTGAGCCAGTGCTGCCGTTCTTGCCCTCTTTCTGCTCTGGTGTCACACGAACAGCTCCAGTGCTTATGCTGCCACGTGGTGGGACAGCTGATCCAGGCTACAACTAACCCAGAGGACAGAGGAGTTCTCACCTCGATGCAACTTGTCACTGTATGTATGTACCAGTATGAATGAATACTCAGAATTGGGTAGCCAGGAAGAGACATGAAGGTGGTGCCAACTTTGGGTGCGTGCAAGGGAGGCTTTACTCTCAAGCAAGACTCCTGGCAGAAAGGGAGTGGAATACAGAAAGAGAACTGCATAAGCAACTGGCTTTTATTTTCAGAACCTAAAGTATTTGGTAAGGAAGCTTGATAGGTGATGCTGCATCAGCCTGGAAGACTCAGTGCCTCCAAGGAAGACCCTTATTTTTTTGTGAAACTTGCCACGTTGATGGATATTTTTCATTGCATGGGAATGTGCTGGAGCACTGGACTACAGGCAGTCGTTTCCTAAAGCTTGGTGCCTGCCACTGGTTGGTAGGTATCCATCTTCCTCTATAGGAGAGGTCGTGAGGAGTCTAATCACGATCCTTTGCCAGTGGCATCAGCAAAAGCACACTATTCCTGTGAACTGTGTGGTTAACGTGGGTGCTTTGAAGCACGTGCATATGTGTCCCAGATCGTTTGAGGGGAGGGGGGATTGTGTTTGAATGTGCTGCCTTGTGAACTGGGGAACAGGGTGGGGAAACATGCATGTTGGAAAGTACTTCTTATGTGCTTTCTTGTCATCTAGAGGTTTCCTGACAAGTGTTCCAGTTGGTTATGGGGCAGCACAGAGGAGTTGCACTTGAGTCTCCAGCTGTGAACACACCAGTGAGGGGCCTCGGAAAAAAAAGGAGGGGAAATTGAAAACAGAGCTAATGTAAGCAAAGTATGTTGGTGCAGGGTTGAAATTAATCACAGGCAGTCGGAATCTCAGGCTCTGTAATGGTGTATCCTGTGAAACTGGACTAATTAACTCCTCCTTGAGAATGTCTTTGATGCCTTAAAGGAGATGGACTCTATAATCTGTAGTCATTTTACTAGTTCTTAAAACATTCAGAACTATGTAGAGTGTTTTTATTATGAGAGGCACATTTATGTGGATGTAGTTATGGCTGTTAGCAATTCCATTAATGTGATCTTCAGATTTTCATAAATCACTCTGAACTGGTTTGGCGGATGCTTAAATTTCACGACTTGTTCCAAAGAGATTGTCTCGCTGTGCTGATTTATACAAATAGTCCCCGAACTGGTGAAGCCTCTGTCTCGTGTGTGACAAATTTAAGCTACCTGAGTTGTAATAAACCTTAAACAGAATTGAAAATGAATTATCAGTTTCCATTTCATTTGCTTTAATCTATAGTCTTAAATGACTGTGTCCCTGATACAAATCAATAAATGCAGAATGTGGCCTTGATTCTGCAAGGTGAGTAGAGAGATGCCTATTGCTGAGCTGGTGGGTACTTGCAGAACGGAGGGCTGGCCCTTTGTGCTGTCTAATTTGCAGTTGCTCTGTTCTTACCTGGGTCTCTTGAGTGTGAAGGTGATATTTTTAATGTTTCACATGCACTGATTACTGAGCCAGACAGTCTTGCACACAGTTGCTGCCTTGTGTTGAATCTCCAGTGTGATGCTTAACCTACCTCTACTTTCTGAAGGTTTTGATTGGCATTATCTACTGTAGCATTTACTCAGTTCATTGTGAAAATTTAAACCTCGGGAAGTGACGTAGAGTCAGCTCCACTGAGCAGCAACTGTGCATCGTGGGTGTGCTCTTGCGTTGAATGAAGCCCCTGTTCCTGTGAAGTAATAAAATTGAGTTTTACCATAAACCCTATTTTCTTTCAGTGGTTTGGTTTCAGTTTAATTTCAAAAGCAACTGATGTGATGGTTGAGGGAATGTTTGTAGCAGCTTGTTTTGGGATCTGTGTTATTAGGAGAAGCCTCTCCAGTTGATTAGTTCAATAGCTCTAAACTGCACGCTAATGATGCTCTCTGTCTTGCCGTGGTTTGGCTTCTGACAACATACAAGTTTGGAGATGTCACCCGTTGCATAAAAAGGGGTGGAAATCTTGCGTTAGACACTTTCTACTAAGGTGGCATTTAAAAACCACAAATCTGTGTTTTTTTAAAAAACACAGAACATGTAGGACCTAAATTGCTTTTCTGGATCCAACTGTGTTAGTGCCCTTCTTGTAATTCTTGTGGATTTAGCCGTGTAACTAGAGTTAAATCTTGTCTTTGCCACATTTTACAAAACTATACAGCTTGTGAATTTGTGATAATGGTGAGAATGAAGGCTTAGCAAATGTCTCTTTAAGCTATTAATCATGAGACTGGCAACATCATTGTCTTTATTACATTCATAATTTAAAAATCCTATCATGGAGGAGGAAACATGGATGCTTGTTAAATATATTCTTCAGTGGAAAGTACTAAGAAATCAGATCATTAAAGTACAGAATCATAAGAGACACTAGAGCCTTGCCAGGAACAATAATTACTATTTATATGTAATAGGCACTGGGAGGGAAGGAGATGAGTCTGATTTGCTTGTGCCTGAACTTAATGGGTTTTATGAGTAACCAACTAGAAGGATTTGGGGATTGAATTTCATTTCAGAGCATATAATATTACAAACTATAGAGCTAAAAACTATTGCAAACTGAGTGAAATATCTTGAGAAATCAACTGGTTTGTTTTCTCTCAACACAAGTAAGCAGAACATGTGCGAAGCAGCTCCAGCTCCTGCCTGAAATTCTGATGAGTTCTTAATTCTCGGGTTTGATTTCAACATTGCTGGTAACTCACCTCCTCTAATGCGGCACTTTTTTGAGGTTACAGACCTTACCCTAGTGCTAAGGTTACCTGGGGCAGCTTTAGGAAGTGGCTGAGAGGAGGAGGGATCAAAAATCCATTGGGGAATCTGCTTGCACCACCTTGTGATAAATGTGTTGTGGGAGGAAGGGCAGGGGAGTAACTGAGCTTTAAATAAGATGTATTTAGCTGGATAATGTGGGTCAGGTCATGTTTATGGTACATGAGCTTGATGCAGACAAGGAGCCATCTTGTTTAAGGAAACCTTTGGTCTGAGTGGGAGAGAAATGCGGGGAAGAGGTGCCTTCTGCAGGGATCATTGCTCTGCACGTAGGAACGCTGTGTCTTGCTTCAAGCCCGTGCATTTTAGATCAACTTAATGCAGGCAGCAACTGCAGCAGAGGGAAAAACTCCCTCTGCAGTGTTCAGCTGAACATCACGTTTGTTTGGGGCACTTGGAGCTTGACAATTTATCCTCAGGCTCTCTGACAGCTCCAGCCCATTGAAAGGCTGACAGGCGGCTGCTGCTCCGCTGCAAACACGGGGCCGCCCAAAGGCACTTACAAATTCAGTCGATTCCAGCTCACCTTTCAGTTCCCAGCTTCTTTGGGGTTTCAGGTTTAACGGGGGGAAGAAGTGAGAGGGGTGGTTGTTTTCAGAAAAGTCTGAAGTATGGATAGTTTTAAGGTAAATCATTCAGGAAGCTTGGCTTAGGACATCTGCTCTCAGTTTTGCATACTGAAATGCTTCTGTTTCACGATTAATGGGCAGAAAAGAGTCTTCAGGGCAGTATTTTTGGCAGAGTTTTGGGTTTTGTCCTCTGGTGGATGGCCCTTCAGGTAAATGTGGGTTTTTTTCCTTTAGAACATAAATACAGCTAGAAGATGCTTAAGAACTAATGAAATGTGATGCCTTAAATTAATGGCCACTTAGGATTCTTGTAGGCACTTGATTGTCCCCAGACAGGATGTCCTAGTCTTTAGAAGGAACTGGGATATATTTTGAGGGATCAGTGCTATTTAGAAAACAGGGAGCATGGAGGTTCAGCTCCCGAATTCACCCTTAGATCATTTTACCAGAAGAAACATCAGAAAGGAGCATTTGGGTTCCGCTGCAGTTCTTAGCAGGGCTGTAGCTCATGGCCTTTCCTGTGGCTGGGGGGGTTCCCTGGGTGCAGCCTGAGTCAGACAGATCTTCCCAGGGTACTCTTTGGCCACCAGATGTCACGCAAGGACCACCAGAACAGCGTGTGCTGCCGCGTGCTCCAGCTCCTGCTCATGGGTTGACCAAGCCATGGTGTCCTGGTTGCGTGTCGCCTGCCACGTTGGTGGTTGTCTTCTCACACGTTTCTCAACAAAGTCTGCGCTGCACTTGCAGAAAGAATGTGTATGTAAAACCAAACCCCCTCCCCCACACCTTCCTCCCACCATCAAATCCACCGAAAATCCCTCTGTATCAAACATGTAAGTGTTTGGCTCCAGCGCGATTACTCCAGAGTCCCATCAATTTTACAAATTGGCCGAAACATTTTTTGGTAGAGAAGCCTTGCATACCAGAAGCCTTTAGTCTGATCAAACTGCTGCCCTACCATAGATCACGACTGTTATTTTTATAACTCTGTATTACCATGGCAAATGCTGGGAGGGGGGGAGAAACCACATCAGTAGCAACTTCTGTCTGATTTGTGGTCATATGCTTATAACTTGACATGGTTTTGCAAATAACTAAACAAAACCAGGAATTCGTTTAGGGGGGAAAAAAGAAAACAAACCCCAAACTCCGAAAAACTGCTGCATCAAATATCTTTTGTGGAGAGTCTGACTTGCTCGCAATTGGAATCTTTTAATGGAAAATGGTTCAGAGCAGGAGCGGGAACCAATTGCCCTGTGTTAGAGAGCGGGGGCTCTTCTGTGGTTGTTAGCCACTGCCAAACACTGTGACAGCCTCTGGGCCGTGGATTTTTTTGAATTTTTATTTAATTGCTGGTGTCTGCTCATGCTTTATCCTAAATTTAGTAACATTCAGTACTCCTTTTTCTCTGCAATACCTTTATAAATTCCCATATAATCTGATCTCTAATTTTAAAGCCATCTGTCATTCTCGAGCTGTATATTTTCCAGATTTAAAAGGTCTTGTTGAAGGAAAATTTAAATTCATGGCCTACTGAAAATGCGTTTTTCTTTAAATAATTCATCGGTTAAAATGTCTTTGAACTTGTGTTTGTGTAGCTGGTGAGTCGGGGTGCAGGTGGTGGGATACCTGTATAGTCCTTGCACAGATGCCATATCCATGCACTGCTCACCCCACAGCAGCAGTGGGGCCTCGCTGCATCGACACCTCACCCAGGGACCAACCTTCAGAGGTGTCCCCCGTCTGTCACACACCGTCCTGTTCACTAGGTGGCATTGCTTCCTAGTCTAACAGCCTCTAAAATAGTTCATTAATTATGCTAATCCCCGCAGTGAACTGCACTGCGATGGCTTTGCCCTTGGCTCTTTTTTACTCCATCTGCTTCGCTGGTGGGATTTCTTGGGTTGGGAGACCTGCAGCATCCTCATCTCAGCTGTTGAAGTGCTGGGTGTAGGGAAGGCTTTGTCTTGGAAAACTTGAAGGAGCCTGTTGGGAAAACACTGAGCATAGTGCCCTTGCTGTTGGTAGCCAGCTCTATGGTCTCAGCTCCACCAAATCATTGCCCTCAAGCTACTGACTTAGATTATTATCTTCAATAAAAAATGTGAATGTACTTGCTGCATGGGATAGCTGGAGCAGGGATGGTGAAGCCTTGCCTGTCCTAGAGTGGGAGTGAAGTGTGCTGATGTGGGAATCCTTTCCAACATCAGACCAACCACAGGGGCAGCAGCAGAGCAAGGTGATCTGGATGGTAGTGAGCTCCTAATCATCACCTGAGTGTTTTGAGGGAGATTTCTTCTTTTTTTTTTTTTTTTCCCGGGTAGCCCTGTTATTTTCCATTCTTTTGCCCTTCCTTCTCCTCTTCCTTCCTCCATCTCTTAGTTAAGGGCTGAAACATTGTGAATTTAAGATACCTGTCTGTTGGCAATGGAAATTAGTTGAAATCTTTGGTACGTTTTAAAATGAGGACAGGAATTTTGTCTTTACAGGCTCATTTTAATACCAGGAACACTTGGTTTGTCCATGGGACATATCAAGAAGGCAGGTGGCAAGGTCTCTGTAAGGGGTAGCTCCCACCTCTGTAGGTGTGAGGTCCCGGGTGTGGGAACCTGCCAGGCTGAGAACAGTCGGACCCGCTGGGAGTTGGCTGACAGCAGGGTGCTGCCCCTCGAGGGAGAGGATCCTGCCACTTCCTACCCCGAAATTTCAAGTGTGTTTCTCAGCTTGCAGTATTGATGCTCCTTTCCTTTGCAAACTGTGGATGTGCCCCATCTGAGCTGAGACCTGCAGATGCGGCTCCGTTCAGGGCCGGTCAGGACAATGGAGTCCCACACTGGGCTCAAGCACAACCTCGCTGTGTTCTCATGAAAGGACAAGGCAAAGTAGTTTCTTGAACAAGACTTTTAATGAGCAAGGAAGATAAAAATAAATGTAAATTGAAGATCCTGCCTCTCATGTGTATTTTATTAAAAACTAGAGAGTTGTTCATTCTTGCTGTGTAGTATAATTGCTAAAACATGATTTGTAACCAAATATAGCTGCTTGCATTAAAAATGGCACTACTTCTTACTAGGGAGGATGATATGGTAAAGGAATGCTCATTTAAACAATTACATAGTTCAATTTTTGTATTCAAAACCTCAGCTTTTTCACTTTTAAAAAAGTGAACGTAACCTTGAGATGTTTTTTAACTTGACTTTTGTTGGACTGCATTTGGATGAAGGATGATGTGCAATTAAAATAAACAATATACTTTTTAAACTGGTTATATACAGAAAGGAAACTTGTCAAGCCATGTTTTGCATTTCAAAGTGATTGAGTAAAAGATAATGAACGTGGCAGATTCTGGTCACAACAGGATGATGACACCTTTCATCGTCCAGGGGCCTCTGTAGCCATGGAGAGGATTTCCAGAAGCCATTTATGGGAGACCAAGGGCTTATATTTACTGATTTAGTACCTACAGGTATTCAGAATGGTTTGTGTGGCTTTTTTCCTCTGAAATTCTAGAATTTATGGTTCTTACCCTTCCATTGTGGAATCGTTTGCTGGGTGAGCAAGGACAGGAAGACTCCCTGGTTTCCCAGTTCCATCTGAGCTGGACTGGGTGAAGATCCTCTTTGCCCTACACTTGGTAGCTGGACTGGAAACTGGTGGCATGAGGAGATGAGCTTCCTGTGTGACAAAATGTGGAGATAATTATATTGAAGTAAATAAATTCATCCTTTGTTCCAGTCTAAAGACTGATGTGATGTTTCAGTGTTGGGACCCAGTGCACTTGAGTACCCAAAGTGTAAGCTATCATCTGAAGGTAAGGATGCTGCTTCTGGATTTGTAACCTGCTAAAAATCCCACATCCCTGAAACTGAGGCTCCTGAGGAGCAAAAGCACCATGTTTTGTCTGTATTTGGATAACAGATTACACAGATTTTTGCCTTGGTGAGTGCTGTGGTGCTCAACTTTAGACACAGGTTAATTCTTCTAAATGGTAAGTGGATGTTTGACCCAAATCACCTGAAGTTGGCCTTTTTAAAAAAAATCTAGTTGTTGTTGACCTGAGAGCAGACAGTCAAGGCTGCGAGTCGGTGGCTGTTTGCTGTGCATGGCAGGGTTCCCAAGGCCTCCTCATTTGTCTCATGCCCTCAGCTGAAGGTTTAAACACTTGCTGGCTGAAACTCGATGCTGACTGGAGAGAGGATGGGTTGTGGCACTCCTGGTGTGCAGGAAAATGCCTTTCAAACCTCCTCTCTGGTGTTTCCCAGGGTCTTCAAGAGCCAGTTGAATATCCACACCTTTCATTCCTAAGGATCCCTCTTGTGAGAACCAGCTATAAACTGTTTTGAGATGTCTTTAAAAATCAATAGTCTTGGAAAAGAGTAAACAAGTTCCTCTGATTTGAGATGAAGTCTCCAAGAGCCTGCAGATGTCTCTGGGGAGGTTCATCAAAACCATCCTCAGCTCCACTACCATGCCAGAATTTTCATCGGGGGAAAAGAACAATTGCATTTAATTTGAAATGCTCTTTAGGAGAGGATAACTTTTATTAGAATTAAAATTAGATTTTTTTTTTCTTTTAAGAGTTGCTGGAAAGTCTTGGATACTTTTAACCTTATCTAAACAAAAACATTGATTTTTGGTTAGATGTCTTGAAAGCCACACTTCTGAAAGCTCATTCAACAGGATGCTTAAAGATTTTATTTCTGTCCCAAAGGTGAAAGAAAACAACTTCAAAATGTCAGAAATGCTGTTACCTGATGAGCTCTATTTTCTGTAAGGTCAAGAAAAAATGATGGATACAGTAACAAGTGTTTGTGCTGTTACCTTTTAAAATATATATGTGATGCTCAAGTTCATAAACGTAGTGTGTGCCTTTCAGAACCTAAAAAATAGCAGTGGAAATCAGGAGTCCTTGGTCTGCCCCTCCTTGTTTCTCCTGAAATCGATTTTTGTTTTAAGTTCTTCTGGTGTAAATAATTTTAATGAAAGGGAGAAAATTGCTAGGTGGAGTTTATCATCTGGAATATATAGGCTTAGACGGTTTCTTGAAATACAGAAGACAGGTGAGCAGAGCTCTGAATGCCCTGGAGAAATAGTACCCAGCCCTTTGAAAAGAAAATTTTAAAAAATAAAAATCGGTTGTTGTGCTGCAGTGGGCTGACCTGGGGCCACTCTGCAGGAGAGGGCTGGGGCTGTGGTTTCAGGCACAGCACATCCAGGATGTACCCAAGTGTGTGATGGAGCTGCCTTTGTGCCCACTGGACACCCTGCAGGGCCCAGAAACCTTTCTCTCAGCGGTCAAAAGGGGGGCCGAGAGAGACCTCATCATCCACACTTCATTTCCTCAAAACTGTGGTTCCAAAAGATGGGGGAAGCACATATTTGTGAATGGGAGGGGGAAAAAGGGGACTTGAGCAAGGTCATGATCCATCCCATGATGGATCCCTGTGATCCATGATCACACTTGCTCTGTGCTCCTGTTTTCATCCTTCTCTGCAGTTCTGATAAATATTTATCAGTTTGAGGACAAAACAGAGAGAAGAGGAAACACCTGAGTTAGGAATGGACCAACTGGGTCCCAGCCTGTCTCCTTTCTCCTTTTGCATGCAGGAATGCATCTCTACAGAGTTTTGTGCTCTCACAAAAGCTCTTTGTGCCTTTGGTCTTTACTGATGAGACATCCTCTGAGCTGGTGGATCAAAATTCAGCTTGCCCCACTCCCCCTCATCTTCATCGTGGTCCCTTAGAGCGTCCTCACCCAGCCCTGCACCTCCATGCCAGCCTGTCAGGGGCTGGTACAGGTACAGCTCCCAGCCCTGGTCATTCCCCCAGACCCTGCCCTGATCCTGTCCCTGGTTACTTCCGTGTGGTTTTGTCACCTCAGTGTGGTTTCGGCACAAACACTGCCCGAGGCTGTGGTGATGACCCCTCTTCTCCTTCCTGCCTGTGCCTCTGCCATCAGCAGTGACCGTCCCTGGGGCATCACAGCAGCAAGCAGGAACCTCTTTGCTGACACCAGCGGGCGTTCGAGGGGGTCCGTAATGCTTTGCAGACAATTTTCTCTCTGTTATTGTTTTAAACTCCATGTTAGCCATTCCTGCTTCCCAGGTTTCCGCGTGTTTCAAATTATTTTCCCCAGAGGCATCGACAGCATTTTTCCAAATTGAATCTCATTTATTTTCTACCCAGGTTTCCAATCTCTCTGGGGCCCTTTGTATTATTTCTCAGTCCGCACTGCCGTGTACAATATATCCTAATTTAGTATCGTCTGTGAATTATATTACCATGCCCTTTAGTTCTTCTTCTATTTAATGAAGATATTTCCAAGAAAAAAAAAAATCTAAACTACATTTTATTAAAATAAGAAGGTAGAGTCTTAAAAACTCCTTTGTGGGTTTCCAGTATGAATTCTAAATATTTTTCAAAGGAATCTTCAGCGTTTTAAAGATAAATTAAAACCTTCCAAATATCAAAGTTGGTAGGTGTAAAAATTAATCAGTTTTTCAATTAGCTGAGACCTCTGTCCCTGTGTAGCAAGCTCTGCATAGGGCACTCTCTCTGACAAAGACACCATCTATGTATTTGCAGCAGATTTTTTTTTTTTAAACCAGCACTAAACATATGTTTTAATTCCTCAGTAAATTTGTTCCCTTTCCCTTCCTGACCTTTTCAGGTTTGCTCTCTGTAGCTGTACTAACAAACATGCACACTGTCAGGAATGGTGCTGAAGCAGCATATTTTAATGCAAACTGTTCAGCCTTATTCATATAGGAAGTGATTTTCAAATTCAGAATCATGAATATTTGCACTGTAAGGTTGATTCTGTTGTAGCTTTTTATTTATAAGCTAAGAAGTGCTGCCTGTTGGTGCCAGGCTGACAGAGCATCATGCCTCCGTGGTGGGGAATGCACCGTGCTGTGGGAGCTCAGATTTCCAGCTCTGGACAGGGAAACAGCCCTGGCAGCAGGCAGTTTGCTGGAGATTCCTATCCTGAAATATTTGCTGCATAATTTCTAGCAATGGGCAATTTCATGGAGACTATGATCTGCTTGCAAAGAGAAATAAGATGTAAATTGGATTAATAAATTGTTCTCTGCAAATGGTTTGCTGGCTCCAGAGGACTTTTCTCTTTGAGAAGCGCTGTAGCTTGCTGGGGTCTTCAGTCCTCTGTGGACTGGGGGTTTCACTCTCGTGCAGACTGAAACTAAAAGGAGGCATCTGAAAGACCCCGAGCTTTGGCACATTCCGGCTGTGCTGACCCATCCCAGTGTGCCTCTGGCTCCTCCTTTCCAGGGGCTTACACCCCTCACTTGGAGGTCACCACAGTGAGGAGTGGGTGCTGCTGCAAAAGTTCCTGCTCTGTTTCATCCTTGAGAACGTATGGGCTGCAGGAGAATGTGCCAGTTGGGATGGGTAGTGCTGTGTCTCCCCTGCCCTCGGAAGGAGGGCTGGTGCTGGAGCTTGCAAACTGTCCCTGGTGCACAGGCTGAGCTGCCTGTGTATCCCTGTCCCCTTTGGGTTGCTATTGCTTTGTTTCAGTGTTAAAAAATGAGCTTTGTTCTCTGCAGGTGTAGGGGGTTCCCCAGGGATGAGGAATCCCCCAGCTCCTGGGGCTGTGCTGCTGACATCCCTGCCGCTTCCGAGGGGGATGCTCCGGGTGGAGCTGCCGGCTCGCTGCCACACTGGTGTGCAGCAGCTGTAGGAAATTAGAGGAGCCTTGGGGCTATTCTGGGAAACACCAAGGGAGATTCCCGAGGTTTCCAAAGCAGAAAACTGGCTCAGAACTGCCTGCCTCCATGCCAGGCAGGGATGATGTGGAACTGGGCACAGAGCCCCGCAAAGAGAAGGGTGTTTGACAAAACAGTGGGATCCTGCAGGAGCGATGCAGAGTCGGGGACCCCAAGACAGGTATTGGTGGGTCTGGCCCTGGTGCTCATGGACTGCCCAGTAGGCTGTAGGCAGATGGCTGGGACATCCCTTGTGTGGCACAGCAGGCTCCACTGGGATAGCTGGCATGCTCCTGACGTGGCACACATACCACTGTGGGTCCATGGCTCATCTGGGACAGGGGTGTAGGATATCGTGTGCCTGTCCCCTGGATCAGAGAAGGAGATTGTTGTTGTATTGACTTGGAGGGTGCAAAGGCAGTAAAGTCTTGCCTTGTTCACCATTAGTTCATGGAAACTTCAGCCCTTGGGACTTTTCCATCTCTCATTCTGACTTGTACCTGCAGAGAGGTGCCCGATTTTAAAAAGTACTGCTCACCTTGTGCACAGAGACATGGTGCCCTCTGATTTCATCTGAGCAGATGAGAGCATAGTTGCTCATCCCCCATGATAATCCCATGGAGCAAAAACCTTAACAGAAGAGGGACTGAAAGCCACGTCATGTGCAGTGATGATGTTTGCACTGGGTCTCCTACATGAGCACGTATGGGTGTGGAAAATTCTGGGTGCAGACACTTCCTTGGTAGCTTCAGTTCTGGTGAAGCTGTGCTTCCTTAGCTCTACATGAAAGCCACCTTTTGTTTCCAAAATCACCTTTCCTCTAAGTCCTGGTCACGATGAGAGGCTCCAGCTTGGTGGGCAGCATTGTGTTATTTAAGTATTTAGAGAATGGCATGTCCTCAGGGACAGCAGTGCCTTTATCCCAGGGGACAGACCCAGACCTGTCCTCCCCCTGCTGCACTGTGAGCCAAATACCAAGTTCTCTGACCGAGCATCCCTCCTCCTCTTTATCAATAATTTTAATCGTTTTAATAACGTCCCCTCACACGGATAGGATTACGATTAGAAAATGTCAGAGCCTTGTTATCATCTAATTAGAGTCACATTTCAGCAGAATAGAAAGGAAAATCTTCAAGCGCTGCCTTGTGCAGTGAAATGGGAAGAAAGTGATGATTTAAACCAGCTGCGGGCCGAGCCCCGGCTGCAGCCGCGGCTGAGATGCGGGGCACGGCGCAGGACACAGCGATGGGCCCTGGTCAGAGCCCTCTGAAGCAATCAGTGCAAACTGCTCCCCGATCAGTTTTGCAAAGCGAAAAACTCCAGCGCAGTCCAGTAAAAACAATCAGGCTGTCAAGTTTGCCAGCTAACAGCTGAGGGGGTCAGAGCAGCAACACAACACAAACCAAAATAAACACCACCTCGCTCTGCCAAAAAGCCTTTATCACTCTTCTGGGAGAGAGGGAGGCACTTTCAGATGGCTTTAACTTTTCCCTTTTTTTTTGGTTGTTTGTTTTTGTATGCTTAAATGTGAGTGGAGAGTTAGGATCTCTTTCCGCCCTTCCCCTAATGCCATTATGGCAGGCAGAGGTACTCTTAGGAGAGCGTCTTTGTTTGCCTTTTGCAGGAGGAGATTGGAAAGGCAGAGGGGAGAGTGGGTGTGTGCAGCCTCTTAACCCCTTGGAAGCTGGGGGTTTGCTTTGGCTTAGCTTGTCCTTGGGCCTTTGCAGCACATCATCCCGTTTGGGGAGGAGGATGCATGGCTATGGTGAGGGACAGGGCTCTGCCACGATCCTGTAGAATCCGTGTCCGTGTGGGATTGGCAGTGGCACAGTGCCTGCTGGAGAGGAGTCTTGGCTCCTCCAGGTTTAGTGACCCCGAGCGCTGCAGCGACGCACGAGCGATACTGTGAAATGTTATTCTGTGTGCAAATAAAGCTTCATGAGCGCCGTGGCTGCAGGGAGGATGGTGCATTCCCCGGCTCCTCTGTCCCTCCATGCGGATCCCCTTTGGCAGCCGCCCCGCTGGGACGCTGCCGCCAGCCTGCCCGAGGAGGTCACGTCTGGCAGCAAAATGGGGTAGCTGGCAGGGAACTGTAAAACCCAGACTGCTGCAGCTGCTGTGAGCCTGAGCCCCAGCATGGGTACCGGGAGTTGGGGACTGCAGTCCTGCTGTCACCCCTGTGGGACAAGAGGAGCTGGATGATCTTGGACAGATCACAGTGTGGGAGGGGAGAAAAAGGGAACATTTCTCTCAAAGGAAGTGCCTGGTTTTGCCTCACCCCACTCCGTAGGGATAGAATCATAGATTCATAGAATTTAGATTGGAAAAGACCTCCAAGATCATCGAGCCCAACTGAACCCAAGGGATACACCCCTTGCAGCAGCTTTGCTGTGGGGAAGCAGCCCTTTGGTTCCCCCATGGGTTTAGCAACATGAATGCCTCTAAGGTGGACTTAACCACCCTCCCTAGGGCCAAAATGTCTTCCCTCAGTGATTCCTGCCTTCAGGAGCCTGCCAAAGGAGCAGGAAGGACCATGGCCACCTGCTGTCGTGGTGCTTGCCTGAGGCTCACCCACATCACACCAGCCTTTTGTGCTGGGAACACCTGCCATGTGGAGGGGGCTGGACCCCAGCACTGACCAGCCCCACATAATAAATAGCAACAGTAAAAATAGTTATCGCTTAAATAGCCCTTTACATCCTCAGATGCTGTAAAACCCCGACTGCTTAATCACAAGCTGCTCTCTTGATGTTTAAAATGAACTGAAAATTTTGGTCTCAGAGGAAAATGTATTTTCTGGTGCCAAGAGCTACAGTGGGCTGTGTCAGCAGCTCCGTCGGGAGCAGGACGGGGCCACATCGGAGGCAATTAAAGCTCAGGTGTTACACCAGCACACTGGAGTGACCCAGCCCACGGCAGGGACTGATTCTGAGCCAGCACCCAGCACCCAGCCCTGCCTCCCCGCTGCCACCGTTCTGCAGCTGCCTCCAAAACTCCTGACATTTGGGGATTTGCTATATTTAAACAGGCAGATAGTTTATCCATGGCCAGGGATGCACCTCTGACAGTGATGGCTATTGAGGGTGGCACGGGGCTGCCCCCGCTGCGCTGGGGGCCAGTGGTGGCATTTCTACTGGGCAGAGCTCCCCCCTGCCCAATTAGGGGTGCTGCTAATTTTAAACGAGCTGCCGCCACCAAGTAGGAGCACTTAAAATATCATCCAGCCGAAGTGCCTTTGGTGAGAGCTGAGGGTCGAGTGTGAAGTGGAGTGTCCAGTTCCTGACATTTCAGGGCAGGGAAAGCTGTACCCCTCCACCAGCTGGAATACGCAGGTTTGGGAGAGGAGAATTTTCTTTGGATCGATGTTTTCCGGAGCTTGGGGAGGGAGAGGGAGGTTTCTTTAATCAAAATGAAAACCAGCTCTGATTTAATTTTAAAAGCTTGCGAAAATGTTTCATTTGACCTGATGCGAAGCATTGCATTTCATTTTGCCTTTTAATTAATTTTGTGATCCTTTAATTAGACTAATTTCAAAGAAAAAAGTGTTTCAAAACTGGAAGTCAAAAGATTTTGAAGATCATTTCTGCCTCTGAAACGCTGCTTAAAAGCATTACAGACTCTGCTGTCTTTCTAAAAACCCAGGTTAATTCCTGCCGTTATAGAGTTTATGAATGTCTTGGGAGTTAAACCTAAGGAGTGTGTTAAAAAAGGACCCTTGTTCCTCTGAAAGTGAGCACTGCTGCCTGTGATCCTGGGATGAAAGAGGAGAGGGTCTCCTCTTGGACCTTTCCTGCTCCAGAAAAAATTCAGGGCACTGTCTGGTATAGAGGGAGCTGAAGCCTCATGACTTCAGGAAACTCCAGCAATGGCAAAATCTCACATTGCCTGAGTCACTGATCAGTAAAGGGACACAGCACAGGACCCAGGATGGAGCCTTTTGCAATATTTTGCTGAAGAGGCTTTTGTTCCCCATATTGCTCAGCTGCTGCTGTGGGCAGTTTGACCACAAGTCCACTTGGAGAGCCTTTGGCTCAGTAGCCAGAGGGCTGAGCCTCTGCCAGTTCCAGCTTCAAGCACTGATGGCACTGTGAGTATCCAAGGTCATCTGACATTGCTCAGATCCTAGTTTTGCCTTAACATATTGTTTTTTTCAGTCAATTAGCAAAACAGAATCACAGACTTCAAAATACATACGTGTTTACATAGTAGTATGGCCAGTAAATCCCACTCTGAGGTCCCATGGGTTTCCTGGAGCCATCTGGGCACAAGTGAGCTTGATGCATTCTACATGTAGAAGCAAAAAGAGAGAAAAAGTGTTAAAAGTGTCAATGGATGGCTGTAGCTGCAGCACAGCCTCAGGGGACAGATGCTCAGCAGCTGCTCTCACACTGTCCCTTGGTACACAAGAGTCACTAATACCAGTAGGAAGGAGATCTTCAGACCACAATGAGCCTTAAATGAGGAGCCTGCTTGTCAGCTGACCAACATCAGGACTTCTCCAAAATAGTCCCCTGCCCTGTGTGGGTAAGTCTTTGTTTGTCACCCTGGAACATTGCTCCCTGCTCAGTGCTCTGCCAAGGCAGCTCCAGCCCCTTCAAGATGCTCCTGAAGCTTGTGGGTCTCATCTTCCCAGGCTCCAGGGACTGGTGGCATCCACCTGCCTGATGCCCATGCAGGGAGAAGAGGCCCACACAGGTGCAGCCAGATACAACCTCTGACTACACCATACCCATAACTCCCATTTAAAAACCTGCAGGTGGTGGGATAAAGATGCCATCCTAGGGCAGAAGAACCCCTGGCTGATGTTGAGCCCATGAGAGAGGGACTCTGGGAAACTGTTTTCCTGAAATTTTTTTCCAGAAAAAATTATTTGGGAGTTTAGCAGCACCCTCATCCCCAGTGGGAGTTATCACAGGGCTGGCAAGCCAGGCCGTTGCTTTTTCTAGAGCTCTTGTTGTGTTTCACATCTATTAACTTCAGTTTATAATTTGATTGCTGGGTATCCATTCAACTTTGTCCAGTTGGGACACTTGGAAAGTGGATGATGGAGGAGCTGCCTGCTGTTGTCCATTGCTTTTTGTACATGATGCTAAAAGAAGAAAATGTACCAAATACCTGAACTGCTTTTGAGAAGTTGTATGGTTTGTTAGGGCTGCATAACCAGGAGGTAATTTTATGCAGCGTGACAGAGGCACACAAATGAACACCAAACCCTCTGTGCACACAGAGCAGGGCTTTACTTGAACGTGTGTGCCCTTGGATTGACTCGGCTGGTGGGACCGTGTTTCCCTGTAGCGCTGACCTGCTCTGAGCCACTCCCAGAGGCTTTTCTCCATGTTGGCATTCCTGGGTGTATTTTCTCTGCTCAGTGATTAGAAGTCAGCACTCTTGAGGCTGCAGAACAAAACACTTTCCTTGAGATGGCATTTGCATTTGAAAGGCAGGATGGCTGTTCCAGGGACTTCACTACTTCACTAACTTCTTCTGTGCAGTTTCCTGGCTCCGTTCTCACAGTGCTTAATTTGGGGCTCCATGCTCTCATCCCAGCGACCTGCGTCTGGCTTGAAGCCAGCCTTAATTGTCCTGTCTCAGGGTGGTTGGGAGAGCCATCCAGCTCCGGCACAAATTACAGTGCTTGGAGGACGGCTGCAATTTCTGTCCTGCTGCCCCCAGTTCCTGGGAACTCTCCTGGCAATCAGCAAATGATGTGACTCACACTCAAAGAAGCCAGATCCACTCCAGCCTAGCATGATATTTTGATTAGTAAGAGGCTGGCATAAGAGCTGAGAGGTTCCTGTGTGTGTGTGCCAGGCTGTGTGCGTTATTCCCCCTCTGCAGCAGGGGCCTGGGGGCTTCTGTAGCTTTGGGAAGTGGGCAAGTACCGTGTTGGGGTGCACACTTGCACCTCACTTTCCATGCCATGGGGTGAGGAGCTCCTGCTGACCAGCCACCCCAGCAGGACATTCACAGACCTGCTCTCCCTGCGGGACGGGGCTTGGTACGCTTGGGGCAGATTTGGTGATGCAAGTAGGGCTTTGGTGGCAAAGCTGTGTAACCCAGCCCTGCCTGGCCCCTCCTTTCGTTGCACGTGAGTTTTACAGATGGGACTCGGGCTTTGTTTACCCAGAAACCCGGGCAGTTTGCAGGAGTGTGACTTAGGTCCCCAGATGTGTGGGTGAGATGGGAAATTGCAGATGCTCACACCTTATAGGCACGTGTGCGAGCTGGGATGTGCTCAGAAATGCTCACTTCTATCAACTCTGCCCAATTCTGGAGATGCCTGGTTAATTTATCAACTGAGAAGCTCCATCTCGCTAAAAGTCTCATTTCCATATTCTTTCCAGATGGTCAAGATGCCACAGAGACAGTTTCTAAGTAAATAACTTGCTTCTTCACGCAACCTACTGCCAGCCTCCCAGCTAGCTGCCCCAGATGGCTGGAGCATCCAAGACGATACCTGGGTTGTGAAAGGAAGTGCTGAGTCGCATGAATAATAGACACGGTGTGGCTGCGGCGCGGCAAATTCTCTGCTCGCAGCCCCGGATCTGGAGTAGGGAGCTGCAGGAAAGCGGCAGTGCCTCTTCCTGTGTGCGGGTACCACCGCAGGGGGCTGGCGCTTTGGTGGCACTAAGGGTGGGGATGCCCTGTGGTGGGGGCAGAGCGGGGGTGCTGCAGCGCCGGGCTCGGCAGCGGTGCCGAGCATCCTGCTCCCTGCAGCACGTTTGCCTTTACACCGCTGTCTGATCGCGAGTTAAAACCGAAAGGTTAAAAGCGTTTAATTATGCTGATGCTTTCCCAGCGGATTAAACAAGAGGATAAATAGACTACAGCGTGTTATTTTGGATTTGATTTTGTTTTTTAAACAAGGGGAGGGAGGCGGGGGGCTGCGGCTCTTTGGCAGCTGTCACACGTTCCTCTTTTGATGGTGTCAGTTGTGTCTGTGAGGAGGTGTTTCTCTTGCCACTGTCAGCATTTTCCGGGGGAGGCTGAATTCATTGATACAGTCTGTTTGCTGTCCACATATTCACAGTTCATGTGTTACATTTTACATAAAGTAAACTTAGCGAGGGGAAAACCTATTCTGCAATTCTTCAAAGCTAATGCACAGTAAATATATTCTGACACTGACAGGTATTTCTTATTAAATAGCTCTGAACTGCAGTACTAGGTTTTGCTTAAGTGGCATTATTCTTCCCGAGCAAAGACAGTTCATTTATTAGTCATTCTGAAAACCAAATAACAAATATTATTCTCTAAGCAAACTAAACAAACCATTTAAAAGGGGCCTGTCTGAAATGATTAAAGTACAGTGTCTGAAAAGCAGCTGACATTTTAGTGCCAAAATACCATATGGAGGCTCAAGTGCTTTATTAACATCCTTTGACCTAAGCTGCAAAATCTCCCGACACCTTTGAGCGCGGCGGAGCTGCTTTCCTGCATGCAAGGGAGAGTGCGGAGGCAAATCTTCCTGCCGGTTCTTCAGATGTCATTTTGGCACACTGAAAAGCGAGATGCAATAATTGAGGGGCTGGATGCGAGCAGGTCTTTTTTCAATTTCTGCCAGAGATATGCTGTAAAATAATTCAGCAAAGCTGAAAGCGCGGGCTTTTCACTTACACCATAAAAAATAAATATATAGTGTTTTTCTTGCTTTCTTACAGCTCTCTCTTTTTCTCTTAACTAAATATTTCCTTTCTTCTAAGCATCAGACATTATTTCTAGCTTTCAGGCGTGCAAAGTAAAAGAGCACGTGCACTGATATATATTTATTTATGGTCTACATGGGGCTGCCTTTTGTATCCCCAGCTCTGTTCTGAAGATTTCCTTCACAAGCAGAAAAACAATTTTGTACTGCAGGTCAGACAGAATAACTGATACTGCTGTTTACAGATCTGTGCTCACTGGAGAAGCTTATTAAGCCACAGTTGGGTAAGGAAAAGCCTGTTCATCCACATTGGGGTGATAAAGCTGTGGGTAAGGGCTCACGTGGATGCCTCACCAGGCCTGATGGGAAGGGCCCTGTGAGCACCAGGGAGTCACTGGATGCCAGAAGGAGATCCTCGCCAAAGGAGCTGCTCCAACGACCTGTTGTGACATCGATTGGTCAATTGTCCTCAGCCTGGTCTGTGCATAAAATGCTTGGGATCCGACCTACTTTTTTTTTTTTTTATTTTTTAAACAAATATTTTCATTATTAATAAGAATTTGTCAGATAGAGAAAATAAGTTTTAGCCTGAGGTCTGCGCACGAAGCATCTCCTGCGAGCACGTCCTTGCTGGCTCTGCAGCTGGGCAGCTTGAGTTAGCAAGGATCAAAATAATATAGAACTTATGCGAGGAGTTTAATAAAAACCCAGCAGATACTGAGCTGATGCATGTTATTAACTTGCTTCTCTGGGATTAGGTAGGTCTGGGTAAATGAGAGGTATTGGTCCAGGTTTGCTTTCTGTCGGTGTTGTCCTAGTGACAGGGGATTACGCGCCGCTGGGGATTAGCCTGATGGCATGACATCGCCAGGGTAACGATGTACATGCTGATGTCACTGAAGGCATTTGGTCAGGTCCAGCGTTCCTGGCATGAGCTGTTGTTTCTTCCCCCATTAGCACCCCAGGGCTGCCCAGCCGAGCGGCACATCCCCAGCACTCCATTGTGTCCGCCGATTCTCTCCTCTCCCTGGCAGGGGCCGGGTGATCCCGGCAGTTGCTCCCTTCTTGCTGGCAATAGCACCTGGAAGGCGTTTTCATAGCTGTAAAATAGTGAGAGCACTCGAAGTTCCTCTATGGACACCAGATATGGTTCAATATGATGCTTTAAATAGCTCCTCTTCGGAGAGAGAGAGCGGGTCAGAAAGGCATGGTGGCCGTGGCACTGAGGCTGCGCAGCCATGGCCGAGTGGTGATTCAAACAGCTTTCAAAGACAGTTCTGCCAGCGGCATGTGTTAGGGAAAATTAAAGCTGGTCTGTTCCTGCAGCTCGTAAGGGGGTGCAAGGCATCTCTACATGACACAGGGGAAATAATTTGGATCTGTGGAAATGCAACAGAACGGGTTGCACTGGTCACGGTGCTGCCTTCTCGCAGGGGTGCCGGGTTCCCGTGACTGGTTTCCCTTCCCACAGCCGGGCATCAGGCTGCAGGTGAAGAGATGGCCCGGGCTGGCGAAAGGTGCTGGAACAGCTGCAGCACCCGCCAGTGCTGTGAGGGAGCAACTTTGGTAATCTGACATCGAGAGCAAATGTTGCTAATGAGGAGCCCAGGCTTCGGTAACCATGGCAATTCATGTTCCTGAAAATGTGAAACAAAGTCAGAGAAGAGGCCAATCCTGCTCCCCTCTCTGCTCCAACACAGTTTGCAATGCTGGGGATTGCCAGAGAAACACCAGGTCCAGTGGCAGCGAGGAGTGCAGAAAGCTGGTGAGTGGGAGCAGCCTGGGGGCCTCATCCACCTTTCCACACATCACAGGAGGAGCCCACCTTGATCCTGAAACACTGCCCTCCCACTGCCCACTGGAGAGCAGGCTGAGCCCCATCAGCCTGGCACAGGGTAGAGGCTTCAGCTGGTACCGGCATCGCTTTAGCCACGAACCCCCGGCTGGGAAGGCAGCAGCACTGCTGGCATGTGCTGCATGGTCGCCTCTGCCAAGTGGCAGTTCACTGTTTGCGCCTCACACTGTGTCTCTAGGGCCAGCTGGGTTCCCTATAAATTTTCTATAAAATATCAAATGGCATCTGGAAGCCCATGGCAGATAGGATCTCATTCTTCCCCTAAGCAGGGAAGAGCATTGCCCTCTCTTAATTTTTCACAAATGTTGTCGTTGAGCTCAAGGGAGAAAAAAACCCTAGTAATTGGGTAATCCTGGCTGCTGTTCCAGCTGCAGAGCCATCATCAGCTCTACATATTTTTGGAGAACAAACACAAACTCCAGCCTGTGCAGTGGCTATATGGCCACAAAGCCGTTTGCAGATACAAGAGCTAAATTGCAATGCACTGAGCCTAAAGCAAAGCCAGGCTTAGGACTAAAAGCATCATTTCCCAGAACAAGACCTGTCTCAGATCAATGAGTAGATGCACCCAAGTGCATCCCTGGGTGTCAGGGCATCCCACACAGGTACCTTCAGAGGAACCTTAAATCCAGACTTTGCCCATTTTCCCTGGGCAGCCAGGGATTGCTGCGCTGCTGGTAGAGGAGGAGCGGGCAGAGAAAAGTGTTTCCATTGATGAGGCCTTAGGGAAATCTGCTGGTGAGCAAAAATCTCTACAACAAGGAGGGATTTTGCCTTAATTAAACTGCAGTGGGGCCACTGGTGCGGAAACCTGACAAGGTGTGGGGGGATTATTTCATCTCAGGAATGCAGTGAGATGCCACGGAACCATCAGGTCAGTGGAACGTGTCTGTCCAAGGCAGCAGCCAGTGCCTGTGCCAGGGGTGGGGAGCACAGGCAGGGACATGGACTGCCAGGGAGCAGCAGCAGAGACTGGGGTACACCCCAGCAAGGGAACAGGGCTGTCAGACAAGGAAGGGAAACAAAAACAGGCAAACAGTAAAAAAATAGTAAAGCAACACAAGCGACAACCCACGCAGGTTTGTAACTGGAGTAAAGCTTAGAAAGAAGATTCATTAGGAGCCAAAAACACCAAAACCCCAAGGCTTTGGGGCAGCCAAGGTTTCCAATGCTGTGCAGGACAAGGCACAGCTGCCGGCTCTCCTGCTGTGGCACTGGTGCCTTCCTCGGGAGATATTTCAAAGGCACCAGAGGCGGGGAGGGGGTTGCACGATGCCTGCAGAGATGTGGCCCCCCTGCCTGCAGGGCCAAGGTCTCCCTCCCCAAAGGATGGCCCCTCTTCTCCCAGCTTTGTCCCTGCTAAGCCCCATCTCCCCCCCCAGCAGCACTCCTTGCTTTCTCTACCCACTGCCCTTTGCAGGATCAGGCACGTGTTTCCCCATCTCTCCTGTGCCTCTCTAATCTCACTCATGTTTATAAGCTTCAGGAGACCAACTCCGGTGGAACAGTTTAGTTTTTTAAAATATTCTCCTTTTTGATGAAGTCAGGGTCTGGGAAGTCCTGGAGGACAGCCTCAAAGGAAGTGTTAGGTTTATGTGCAGAATGAGGCAAAAAATAATAATCTCATTTTACTTTCTTTGGAGCAAGAATTGTCCTCTCTCCCCTTGGCTCCCCTCCTTCCTCATGGCAGGGAAGAGAGAAAAAGCTCCTGTTGCTGCCACTATGCATTTCCAGAGCATGAGGGTGTTATTCCCTGGAAGTGTGGCACATCCCCAGACCTGCAGATGCCCCAGGATCTTTCAGGAACTGGTTCTAATGAATCACTGCAAGATCTCCCAGTGCCCAGGAGAGGTTCTCACCCCACACTGGGGCTGTTCTGGCCCCTGCTTGGCTTCCCCTGTCAGTGGGTTATACCTGAGGACCCACACACACCTCTCCTGGTAACCCTGGCTCAACCTCTTTGGCTGCTCAGGTGGCTTTACCAGGAGGTCCCTCCTACAAGCCACTGTCTTTGCTGCTGTGTGATACCATAATTGTTGCTTTGTGGGGTTTTTGGGAAGGGGTGATTACTTTTCTTTATTTTTTGACCTGCTACTAATTCCCCCCCATCAGGGTGTCCTGCATCAACCACCAGCACCTGTTGTGAAGGTGGGTTCTACTGAAGAAGGGATGGAGGAGAAGGAGGAGGAGGATAGGGTTCCAAAATGAAGCGTGAAGGCAGAGAAGGCATCAGGAAAATACCTCAGTGGGGAGGAAGAAGGCAGGGAGGGAAGGAAAGGAGACCTGAGCTTCAGCTGCAGCTCAGTAAGGCTGTTAGAGGTGAAAGCTCGGACGCTGGACACATTCTGTCCTTCCACTTGGCCAAATAAACAGCAATGCTTCCAAAAAAGGATCAGCAGAGCTGAATGCCCAGCCTGGGACCAGGTGCTGTCGGCGCCACCCACCCTGTTCACATCTCAGTGCTTCACCAACCTTCTCATGCAGCTCACAGTGACACAGGAGTATCACTGTGTGCAGGAGCATCGCTGGCAAGTACCCCATTACCTGCAAGGATCTGGTGGCCACAGCAATTCCCACTGCTGCCTGGGGGCTTCTGGCTGTCGAGGCTGGGATCCCCCCTTGCCATGTGCACAACTGAGCTACCCATGCCAGGGAGAATGCCCCTGCCCAGGGCAGGGTTCCTGGTGCTGCTGAAAGAGTTCATGATGCTCTTGCTACCTGAGCACACATTTTGGCAAGACGTTCAGCCTCACTGCGACTCAGGGAGCTGACAGCTCTCAAGTACATCCCAAGGATGAATAAAAAGCGACAGAACAGGTAGCGATTTCTGCAGTCAGCCGGAGCCTCTGCGAAGACGGTCTCAAAACTGTCTCGCTGTCTTAGTGGCCAGAGGACGCCTGTCACAGCCACTTGACCTGCAGGCAGATGGTTACTGTCTGTCTAGCAGTGTCTTTTGGGGCTTGATAGGCACTTCTAAAATGCAGATAGATGGTGAGCCCTCACTGGGAGGAGGAGGCAGCACTGGGCAGCTGAATGCCAGCGTTGGGACGTGCAGAGCGAGTTGTTGGGGACCACAGCGTGTGTCATCTATTGGGGGGCAACTCAGCAGCCCCCATCCATGTGCAAGCCCAAGGTTGGCAGGGCAAGGTCAGAAGGGTTTGCAAAATGGGATGGAAGAGCAAAAGTGTGTCACAGGGCTGATGTCACCCGCCTGTGATGTCACCACTGTCTTCTTCAGAAGAACACTTACAGTGATAGCAGAGCTTCTGCAGTCTGTCTGCCAGCCTGGCACTCATTCTGTACAGCATAATTAAGCAAATATATTAATAGAATATGAGCCAGGGCCTGGGCAATGTTCTTCTGTGACAGACAAATGCAGAGACAAAGCAGACACTGACTTCAGAAGTCCTGCGGGATGCTATTAGAGGGCACAAACTTGCATCCCATTAATGACATTGCTGTTAGGAAACACCGAGTCATTTGCATTTTAAACGAAGCTCCCTGACCAGCTCCAGTCCAGGATTAGCTCCAGAAGAACTGCAAGGCTGTATATGTACTAGGGGAGCCTTGGGATGTCCAGGAATACCCTGCTAATGAAAAAAAAAGTCAGCTTTTTTGCCGATTGCAAAGCTACCCCACAGTGGTGACATGGGATGGGAACAAGAGCATGGGAGATGCTGGCAGGGCTCTCCTCTGTCAAGGTCTTTCCCAGGATGGTGGTGTTGGTCCAGGTTAATGTTGCCTCACGGCCCATCGGGTGACCCAGCAGGAAGGGCCATTCATCCACATTTTCAGGGACAACTCCTGCACATCTGCATCGCTTACAAGCAGAACATGTTGCCCATTTCAACTTAAACAGCTCTGCAAGCCCTGAAACTGCCAGTTTCCCCTCCCTGGCCGTACATGATGGTCTTAACAAACTATGGCATAAATATGCCAGGCGAGGGAAGGCAGCTTTCACAGAGGATTGGGAATGTCATAAAGCAGGGGATGTTTTTTTCATTGAAAGGGAGATCTACTCATTTGAACGGACAGTGCTGCAGAAACAAGACGTTCAGAGGTGTTGGGAGGAGAGGAGAGGGGCACCACAGACAAAAACTAAAAGGGCTAATTGTGTAAAGCTGGTGAGGAGATGCCTTGGTCTGAGTCACCTGTGTGCTAATGGCCAGGTTGCTTAGCTACAGTGGCGATGGTACCTCAGCAGCCCCAGGTAGGAACGGGAGAGTCCAGCATAAACAGCCAGGAGGAATAAGGGTCATTAAACTGTTCCCTGAAGATGCTTAACTAATGGTGGTGGGAGGAAATAAATAAGGAGGAAAAGTTGGTCTGAGTGCCAGAGAAGAAGCCAAGCTGTTGGGAAGATGCCTTGTCTGCTGTTTGAAGCCACCTGTTGTCACTAATTTCAACTGGAGACTTTTCCATAGCACAGTTTCTCCAGCTCTCAAGCATCTCTGGCTTTATTCTCTCTCTGCCACTTTCCCATTTAATTCTTTCCTCTTGGAGGTGAAGTCTGGGAGTTCTGGTGTGTGGGACTGTGAGTGGGGTCGAGCACAGCACTGATGCAGCTGGAAGAGAGGTCTGGTGCCCGGGGATGGGAGCACACACGTGCTGCCCCTTCACATGTGCCTCAGGCTTTGCAGGAAGAGCAGCCAGGTGGCTTTGTGACCTTTCTTGTGTCAGCAAACATCACCCAAACTGACCTGAGCCTGAAGCCTACAGTTCACATTAACAGAAGATTACTGACGAAGCTTTGCTTCTGTCCTGGTTCCACCCGATGCTTGGAAGTGGGCAGGGAGAAAATCACGGTGAGCGGCACTGACAGCACCAGCTCTAAACAACAGTTAGGAGGAGAATTATTTTAATGAATACATTTCCTTTCAATTGTATGCGAATACCGAGATCCCATTAGAACGGGGAAGCAATTAAAGCTAATAAAGATGAACACGCAGCACTGGGCGCATGTGGAATAACAAACAGCGAACAAAGGATTCAGGAGAGACCTGACTCTAATCCAAATAAATGAGCGGCGATGAAAGGGAAAGCGGCTCGGGTCTCCTGCCGTGAGACACGCTTCCTCCCCGCCGCTCCCTGCCTCCGCTCCACCTCAGCGTGGCAGGGAAAGTCATGCTCGGGATCGGGCACGGAGGCAGCCGGTCCCTGCCGTGCCGTGCCACTTGCGCAGGGGTTGGAGGGGGTGGCTGTGCTCGCTGGGGAGCATCCTGATGGATTTTGAATAGGAGTCAAATGGCCCCAGCTGGGGCAAGAGGGATCAGCAGCATTTGGTGAGGCTGCAGCAGAGAGAAAGGGCTGGACTGGGACAGTGCTGGGAGCGCATAAACTCGTGCCATTCCCTGTCTTATATTTGATTATTGGTGGTGATCGTCCACCAAAATTAACAGTCTGAACACAATGGGCACGTGACTAAGCCCGAAACCATCAATGCTATGGCGAGGTGGAGCACAGAGGAAATAATTGCCTCTTACAATGGTGTATTTACACAGTAGGCTCACAGGAAAATTGGGTAAACTGATAATTACCCAAGGATATTATTGGCTTTGGCAGAATTAATAGTAATTAGTATTTCTCTTTTTCCAGGCTACTTACAGGAGAGACCTTTTATAATCCACAGAATACAAAGGACCCAAACCACCAAGAACTGCTTCCATGTGTGGCTCTGGAAAAAAAAAAAAAAAACACACTGAGTATTTCTGCTGGCAGCCTCCAAGGGTGAAAATCACCCAAAGACACTGGGGAGCCAGACTGAAAAATAATAACAGTGTTAGTAATAATAACAACAGCAACAACAATAATAATGATAAACAATTTTCTATATTTGAAAAAAACCTTGTGTAGGGACTGCATTTTCCCCAGTCTATCTAGTGCAACTGAGCCAGAGATAAACTCAGCCCTGACACTTGACAGATTCGTGGGATGCTGGAAGCTGCCCTGCTGTTCCTCTCCCAGCGCTGGCAGCTCCTGGTTTGCTTTCCAGCTGCTCAATGGCAGCGCAGCACTTTCTCTTCCCAGAAAGCAGATATTATCTGTCGCCTCTCACTGCATGCCCCATCCCTGCAGTATCTCCCCAGTGCCTGTGAACAGCAGCCAAGGATGCTGCCACCACTCACCTACTGCACCCAAGCCTGGGGCTGAGCACCTTCCTGCTTTGTGTGGGACACAGCCCTCACTCCTGCTCCAGCCTGCTGTGCTGCTGCCCCCTGGGAACAGCCTTTTCTGGGTCAATGCCGCTTGACAGTTTGGGTTAAATGGGGTGAATTTGTTTTGAGAGATGCTGGAAGAGGAGAGTGTGGGTCCACCCACCACCCACGGCCTCCTGGCTTGCTGTTGCCTGGAGAAGAAGAGAGGTGTGGGTTGAGAGGGATCAGCCAGGTGATACATACTCAGAGTTGATGTGTGTGATCAACCATGTGAGCTCACCTCCAATACCAAATGCTGGGAGGGATGGTGAAGGAAAACTCCCAATTTCTGCACTCCAGCCTCCATCCCGCTCAGGCAACAAAGGAGATCACCTCCCCCTTGTTCCCCCACCTCTGATCTGAGCCCAAATCTCAGCAGCTCTTTAGACATCCCTGAAGCGTAACTTTGCCTATCACTCCTGCAGCTCCACCTCTCATTCCTTTACTGAAACATCCCCCTCCCCACTCCTGCCTCCCCACCTTCCACCCAGCCCTACTGGGTGCCTCCCCACATTCCAGCCAGCCCTACTCCTGCTGCAGCTGCAGTGCCACTGCAGAGACCCTCTGTGCCATTCCCAGTGCTGCCTCTGTTGCCCTCTGCCCCTGCCTGTGGCAGCTGCTTCCCTGGCACGTAGGATGTTGGCTGTCTCTCCTGCTATGGGCAACCTTCAAACACTCAGAAATCACCAGCAAAATCCCCCCCCTTCCCCCCGCCCCAAGCTGGCCCATAAATCATGGCATTATAAAAATAAAACTGTTTTGTGCGTGCATGCACATTTCAGGTTGCCTTTTAAACCTGAACTTGTTTCTCACACGTTGGCAGAAGAACAGAGGGGAGTTGGAGTCAAAAGGCAAGCTTGAAAAATAAACGCATACTTCTCTCTTGCTGCTTGTGAAGGGCTCCCAGAGGAAAACAGGGAAAAACAGGGAGGGCAGGAAGAGGCCCCAGAGGGGTCAGTGTGCCTGTTCCCCAAAGCAAGAGCGAGCTCTTCCCCACAGGCATCAGTCTGGCTTGTGCCCAAAGACTGGGGTGATGGGGATGCCAAGTTGGTGCCCACAGTACCTCACTTCCACTGCTCTCATGATCTCCCCCTTTCTCCCTTTTCCCCCACTTTTTCCCTGCTTCCTTTGGCCCCACGCTCACCCCTCTGTGTCTGTCCCGTGTCCCTGCAAGGGCTGCATCACTGCTGTGGTGCCAAAGGGACATCCCTGCTCACGCTGAGCCCTGCCCTGGCAGTGCCACGTGCGCTCTGCTCTTGCATGAGCCACCCAAGGAAGAGACTGAAAGTTGTGCTGTCTTAAGCCACAGTTTAACATAATTAGACATCCTGGCTTGAGGGCAGTAATTACTTTTATAATCCTTAAACATTTTTTTTTTTTAATAATTGCCTCCCAATTCAATACCTTTCAAAAATCCTTTTAAACAGTGCTGCCTTCTTCAAACACAACTCAGTCAACAGTAATTACAATAAATTATTCTAAGTTCTAAAAACATATAGGAATTAATCTATATCTGCAAACTACTAACCAGTCCTTGTTTATCCTTTGCTCCTGCCAGACAGGCGCTCCCCAGCTCCCTGGCTGCAGCCCTGCCCTCGCTAAATTCCCCTCCTAGAGATCCAGCAAAGCATCTGCCTGCCCTCACCAGTACCAGGAGATGTGCACAAAGCTCATTTCCATCCAGGTTGGGCTGGAGGCCTCAGCAGCCAGCTGTCGTGGGAGTTTATAGCCTTGGGTGCCATGGGCAGGCACCACGGAATTCACCAGCTTTTTAGGCAGAACTTTGCTCTGGCCTGCGATGCAAAGTGCTGGCCGATGGATTTGATCCTCAGCTGGGATAAATAAGGCATAATTCTGCTCAAGTCAAAGGCGAGAGCATGATTCACAGCAGATGAGAATCTGGCCAACAGTGTCAGCAGCACGACAATAACGTAATGTTTTCATTATGCATTGTTTTTTTCCAAATACTTAAAAAATTATCTAGGAATTACTCACACATCCAGTAATAGTTACCAGTCTTGGGTGTTTAGGCAGAGGTTTTTTGAGACAGGGATGGGATTGCAAAAGCTTTAGCTATCGCCTCTCCTGCTCTATGCACTTCTCCTATCACTTCTGCTCTCCTCCTCCTCTGTGTACACAGTCCAGTAACCTCTTCCTGACAATCTCCAGATCCACAAAATTGCTCAGTTGGAATTTTGCAGTAAATAGAAAATTGCTTTGCTCCTTTCTCTCAGGACAGCACAGAAAATGAATCCAAATGAAAAAGCAAGTAGTGTGTATCTGGTAGACATAAACAGCGCAAGGAAGGCAATTCTGCTTTCCAGCCCCACTGCAGAGCAAATGACCTTGGAAATAATAAAAAGCCTGGGGCCTGAGCATGCTGCAGAGCAGCACGAGACTTTACTTGGGGAAAGGCTGGAAAGCAAAACCTGGAGGAATGGATATGCTGATATGCAAGTCCCCACCAGCTGAAATGTCTGTGCTTGGGTTTGCAGCTCTCAGCAGGAGAAGGACAGTCCTTTCAACCTCACCCAGTGCTCCCAGGCCGCTTTACCCAAACCATCTCACTCACCTCCGCCTGTTCACAGTGTGCCATCCTTGGTTTGGAATGCCCTTCCCTTGTTGGGATGGTGGGATGATGCCACATGGCCAGGGATGCAGAGCCCTTCCCACCGTAAATTCAGCCACCTCTGCAACCTTGCAAATGATGAAAGACTGGTGAGGAGATCAGGGTAATTCATGGCTGTGGGAGGAAGGATGGGATAAATTTATAATTCTAATTATGCATCAAACCACTGCACCAAAACATGATGAAATAGGAAGCATCAGCCAGTGGATCACCCACGTCCACCCATGGCACTAGGCAGCAAGTGCTCCATGGGCGCCCAGCACTCCTCTGTGGAGAGGCTGGGGGAGAACTGAGGAAAGAGAATGAGAGGTTAGGTCTGAGTGTGGTTTATGTCAGAGGGAAAAGCTACTTTTGCTACTGGAGCTGCCAAGGGGATGGTTCTGTTCAGAGCACAGGCCCAGCATGGCTCTGGCTATACCAGATCCAGCAGCACTGCCAGTGCCAGCACAAGCAAGTGCCAGGTCACTGTGTGATGTGAGAGGTGTGCCTTTTGATTCCTGCATTTCTTCAAAAAGAAAGAAGGAAATAAATAAATATATATTTTTTTAAAAGTCCACGGAGGTAGCTAGCAGAAAATATGTGCTTAAAAAAATAAAGGTTCCTGCAAAAGGGCAGCGTGGCATGGTTTGCTTGGTGCCGAGGAAGCTGTGTCTGCCTGCTCTGGTGCAGACAGGGAGAGCATGGGGATCCCAGGACAACTTCACCTCCCTGCAGCTCCCCCAGTGCTGCTTTGCCCACCCATTTATCCAGTACATGGGACTGAAACCCATTTGTAATTTCAAAAAAGGCCGTTGAACTGAAATAATCCCAGAATTTGCTCTATTATTGCTGCTTTTTTAGGCCTGGCTGCTCCCAGGCAGAGCAGGGTGATGGATCCTCAGCGGCAAAGCCAAATGGAGGCCTGGCTGCTGGGACAGCTGAGTGAGAGCAGCTTGCCTGGCTGTGAGGAAACGACAGGCTTAGGTTTCACCGGCTGTGGAGGGGGCAGAGCAGTTACCCATGGGGTCTGGACAGCTGAGAAATGCCCCGGTAACCTACGCGCGTATCTCCCGGAGTGGCGTCTCCCTAAATCTCAGAGCTTGTTAACTCACTTGCATTTTTATTTTGTAGCAAACTATTTAGTCTGAGCTTCAGAGGTGCAGCTTGCCCCTGCAGAATGCAGTGAAACTATGAGGGGGGAAAGGGAGAAGTAAATCCCACCTGTTTCCTGTTTTTATTTCCCCCACCCCCACCTTTCTGTATTTTTTTAGTGTTCCCTGGTTATTTGGGAGCTCCTGCAACTTGTCTAGAAATACCTCTGCTAGTTCAGTGGCATTTTGGAGCCCAGGAATTTAAGGAGGGCTTAGAAATTCCTAACACAACTTTCAACTGATTAAATGTAGGTGAAGGTAGCTCACTGCTTTTTTAACCAGCATTTCTGCTGTCCTTTGTGGTTCCCTTCCCTTCTCCTGACTGCTCCCTTGTCCCCCTCATGCCCAGGGGTTGTGATACCCAGCTTTTCTCCTGCCCTGTGTCCATGGATATTTGGTGCACATGTGTGGTGGTGGCAGTGAGGTCCAAACACTCCCTCATACAAATCTTATGAGCAGTTCCTGCAGACTTCTGTGTCTCTGCTGGGAGTACTGGGGACAAAATTCTGCTGTGGTGCACTGTAGGGAGAAATCCCTGACTGTAGGACTGGTCTGAAGACATCAGCTGGGAGATACTGGTTTCATCTGATTTCCCCCAGGGTTGCTAAGAGGGTGCCTTACTGCCCATCATGGCAGCAGAGCTCATTTCGGGAGAGGAATTTCCCAAACTCTTCATGTCTCAGTAAGAGGCAGCCAAAGCTCCCCGCTAGAAAGATTCCCTGAGAAAACAGTAAGGATGGAAAGCCACCCCATGAAAGCACGTATCACCTTCCCTGCACCAGTCAGCGCTACCTCCGCTGCCAGGGTTAGCGACGCAGCCAGAAAAATGTTTGCGAGATGCTGCCCTGCTACCTAGAAACCCGTATACATCTCCGATATGATCTGTATCTCTCCCCTTACAATACACCAATATATTTTAACTACAACCCGAAATGTTGCAAAAGAACCCTTTGAGTAAGTCTCTTTGGTGCAATACAGATACGTCAAGGCTGATTGTTATTGTACATGTCAGGGCTGTTGAAGTGCGGGATAAAGAAGGCCATTGTGCTCCCACGGAGGGGACAGCTCGGATGATTAATGACTGCTCCCTCAATTCTCCGAAGAAGAGATGGAAGTCGGATAAGGCCTCCGCTGGCGGTAGGGGCAGAGCACCAGAAGACATACCCGGAGCAAAAAAAAAAAAAGGACGGGGCTCCGCATGGAGAGGCAGGATCAATAGGCAGCAGCCTGCCAGAGTGCTCGCCGGCAAGGAGCGGGAGCAGGGAGGTGCTGCCTAACACTGGGGCTTGTGTTTGTTCCTCTCACCTCCTTTCCTAATCCAGGCTTTTTTCTCGCCGCTTTTCTACCTTGGAAAGTGACTCTTGGGAAGGCAGATGGTTGCCCATTGAGTAAGGCAAATGGCAAAAATCAGGGAAATTGCAAATTGATCTTTGCCGAACACACACAGTGACTTTGTTACCCACTTTTTGAGTCTCGGCGCAAATACCTCCCGGTCTAATTCTAAGGCGTGCCAAAGTAAATTACATTTAGTTTGCCTTAAATAAACAATGACTCTTCCAGGAAAGGTTTGTCTCTTCTGGGCACTTGCATCATTTATCATTGCTCCACTGTTTTGAGTTGGCTGCCCTTTTAGGGTGAGATGTCTCTTGGTTTTAGTGTGTGCACAACCATAGAGAGGACAAGGTCTTACCCCAAGAAAAATGTACTGAGAAGATGTCATTAAAGCTAATGAGAGTCCAGGCAGCTGCAGCTCATTAGAGAGTGCCTGGGGCCAATTGTAACTGAGACCTTTAAATATACATCATAGTCAAATAAACAACATCATATTCGATCTGCAAAGTCTCTATCAGTTCCTGCCCAGTCCTTATCGTTCAGCCTTACATTTTGCTGAGAAAATGTTCCCTGTTCAATAACAAACCCAGAAGCAAATGAGACCACCGCACTTAGAGAACGATGTGCTGAGAAATGGGGGTAGAGGAGGGGGGTCCCTTCTTCTGAAAGCTAAATTTGAAATTAATTGATTGCAAGGGTAGGAGACACTTGGGGCTCAAGCTCTCCATCCTGCCCATAGGACAACATGGAAAACAGATCGAAGGAGCTGCGAAGATGCTGAAGACCAGCACGTTTTAAACAGTGAGTGAGCAATTAGTTTTTCTCTAGTTCCTTTCTTTGGCTTCAGGACATGACTTTACCGTAAAAGAAAATGAGGGGTTTCTGACACTACTTTACATTTGTTGTCGTTACGAAGCATTTAGTGAGGAATTACAGATTTACAAGCACGGGGATTTCCTTCTCCATCAGCGGAGCCCCCAAAGGGGCTTCCCATCACTCCCCTTCCCCACGCGGGCAGGAGCCCCTGTGCTGCGCCATGGGCAGGCTGTGGGCTTCCTCCTGTCCTCACCCCACGTGTGATTATTAAGTTCTTATCGCAATAAGGAGTCACTGACACTGGGCTGCTTTCCAGGGAATGCTGCTCCCTTAATAGGCCATTATATCTCAGTAATAAGGGCTAAACTCTTCTGGGGGCATTTAGTCATAAATTAAGTAAAATAACACCACTGATCCCGTTTTTCTCCCAGCCCTCACTAAGGGGGGTGATGCTGTCCATGGATCGTCTCCAGTGCTGGCTTCTGGGGCTGGTGCAGGGGGTGCACAACACTGCCAGTGGGGTGCAACATCCCCTCTCGCTGTCAGGGCCATGTCTGGGTGCCCATAAACAGTGCAGATATTAAAACAAACTGGGGACAGTCTGTGGCTGGGTTCATTGACTCCCAGTCTAAAACCTGGCTCCCAAATGAGCCCTTGTTTGACAAAGGGCATCTCCAGTTCCTGTCGTGCAAGGGCCTGGGAACAGGGTGGCTCTTACCATGGGTATCTGCATGCCTTAGGGCATGGTGTCACAGGCAGGCTAATCCCCATGATGGAGCCAGGAAGGCAGCATGGACACCCACCTTGGCAGGAACTGCTGTGTTTGGGCTGCTGAATCCCATCCTCTGTGGCTACACCATAGAGTAAGTGCTGGCCTGTTTGGATCAGATTCAGAGACTCGTGTGATTTCTGGCTGTTGGCCACAGTTTGGCTGGAGAGGCTGCTGAAGCGAAGCAGCCCAAACTCTCAGAGCATCCCAGATAGGGCCACGTCCACCTTGTCGACCAGGAAGGGTCCCTGCCCCACGCCTCTCAAAGTCGTGTTTAGCAGAGCTACCCAGCCCAAAACTGTGCTAACAATTCCCCACTCCCTGACACCATTTTGTTCATGGCTGTGCATGTGGCCACACCATCCTGCAGGGACTTGCAGGAGCCAAGCTCAGGGTTGTCACTGCATGCCCGGGGCTGCCATACCCTCTGTGCTAGGGGGATTAAACCATGGGCCCATCTTTGCTCCACTGAGAGAGCTCTGGAGCCTGGCTTGGGGCAACCTCCCACTATGGGGCTTGCAGTGTAATCTCCTACCATGGCTTGCAAGGTAGTCTCATAGCATGGAGGCTTGTGAGGTGGCCTTCCACCATGGGAGCTTGCAAGGAGGACTGTGAGCTCTCACTTTCATCATCTTGATGATGGTGAAATGCAGGGCAGATTAGGGCACCAAGTGAGTGAGGGACGTGGATGGCAGCTCAAGAAAGGAGCATCTCCAGCACCAGCCTGGGTGGTGGAAGGATCATCATGGGGTGGAACTGGGGCAGAGCAGATGTATCCTGCCCAGAACAAGGAGGAGTTCCCTGCTTGTTGTTCCCACTGGATCTGGTTTGCACTGGGGTTCTCTGATCCCATAGAGACCTTGCCCAGTTGGAGACCCTGTTGCAGCCAGTTTCAAGTGTTGCAACAGGCTTCAGCAGAGCCGAGGGATGCAGGGCAGGACCCCCTCCTGATGTCTTACCCCATAGACAGTGGAGCTGCCAGCACTCTTGCAGCTGTGCAAAATGAGACGGGCACATCTCTGTCCCCCAGGAGTGGGGACACTGAGGGTGCTCCTGCTGGTGTCCTGTTGTGTCTCTAGCCCTCATTAGAGGCAGGTACAGCTGTGCTGACCTGAGAAAGCCCTGCAGACCCATGGCTGCTTTGAAACGGAAGTTGCAGCATTTTGGCTTCATCTGGCTTTAAAGCCAGTTTGGTGACAGCCATGCAAATCTTCCACAGAGACACTCCCTGCCCCCCCATCTCCCTCCTCACACCAGGTATATTGATTTAAATTGCACCTGTGCATTTCTTGGCACAGCCTGACCCGAAGCAAGCCAGGAGTAAATTCAGTTAGGAGACTTCTGGCACAAAGCTGCCCCAGCTGAGCTAAGCCAGCATGAAACAACAGGAGTTCAGCAGGTTCAGCTTTGTGTGCAACCCAAGGTTGGGCTGTAGCTTCAAGCCTGCCCCGAGATGGCAGGAGAGAACAGAAGGTCTTTGGGGTGAAGGGTTTTGCTGTGGGTAATTTATGTTGTCTTGGAGCAGCTTTTTGCTGATACTCCCAGCTCATTGGGAATGCTTTCGATTTTGCCTGGCTCTCCCCTACCTTCCCTGTTCTACCAGCATCCTGTAGCACCTAGGGATTCCCCCTTCTTCCCTCCCCACGCCCTAAAGCAGCCTAGAGAGATTGCACCCTGGGAACAATCCCACTGCTGACCTCTGCTTGGGCGATGGGGACCCGTGAGCAGGATGCTAATGCTCATACTTGAGGCTTCGTGCTCGATTCCCTTCTAATCCAAATTTTCAATTGCTCATAACTTATGTCATTTGGGCTGGAATTTTCCAGACGTGATCTCCCCTACAAAGGTGGCTCTTTCCTTTCCTTTTTTTTTTTTTTTTTTTTTTTACCCAAGTAAAGCATTCAGCCAAATGGTCTGGCTATGTCCATTTTCTTTATATATATATATATATATATGTATTTTTTTTAGTAAACACAGACTTTTCTCATTATATATTGAAGTTATAGTTATAGAGTCACCTTTCCTGCTGGGTGTCAGTGGGGAGCCGGCCTCTGGCCGACCGCCGGGGAGCTGGCGTGCAGAGGGGGATGCTGCCGTCCAATCCAGCTCAGTTTTCCCCAGCTCACCCAAACACTGACCCTCCCCAGATCCCTTTGGGTGCCCCAGGAAACCTGAATTACCACCGTTTGACGAAGGCATTTTGCCCAAGTGCAGAGCAATGCACGTTGGCGCTTCAGGGTTTGTTTTCCTCCAGCAAGCTGGAGGCAGATTGGGTGGGGGTCAGGCTGCTTTCAGCCAGAGCCTGGGGTAGGTTGAAGTTCAAAACCCCTCTTCCTTCCAGATTTCCCAAAGGCACTGATTTTCAGGCGGGGCTGGGAAATACACATCTGCAGGTCTTTTTGATGTATTTGCGCCGTTGCTCCCTGTCATCTCCCTGCTGTGAGGGACTGGGGGATGGTCCCACTGAAGGCAAACACCCCCGCTTGGCTCAGGATGGCCAGCAGTGGGGACAGGGAGCACGCACATCCAGCCCCGCGGCCGACAGTTTTGCAAGCTCCTCCCTTCCTTCTGGTAGCAAAGGAGTTAAAGCCGACGGGGTGAATCCCGGGGGGCTCTTGGGGGGCCACGGCTGTGCAGAGCAGGGCGGAAGCAGCTCCCCCCTCTCTGCTGCTGCTCGACATGATGTCACCTCCCCGCTCTCCCCACGGAAGCGTTAAGGGAGCCCGTGTGCTGACGGGGCGGTGGCGCCAGGCCCTGCAGGTGGGCAGCACCTGGCAGGGAGTGCCCACGGCCTGGGGCTGCCAGAGGACCTCAGCCCACAGCACAGCCCCCTCCAGGGCTACATGCCTCCTCCCATCTGCCAAAATGCCTTGGAGAAGCCAGGGGTGAGACAAGACGATCTGCTTCCCATCTCCCCTCTGACACCTGATGGGAATCAGGTGAGGGCCAGAGAAATCCCCATTACATTTTCCAGAGATGAATGGATCATCTGACAGTGCAAGAGTCACCCAGGACAAGATCCAGGTGAAGGAAACATTATTTATATGTTCTCTTTTTGGGTCAAGGATGACCACAGAGTATCCCTGCTGTCCCTCCTTTGTCCCCATCCCATCCTGCCGGTGGATGCAGGTCCAATTTGCACTCTCATGCCCAAAAAGCCCTTCTCCTCTGCAGAGAAGAAAGGCGTGCAAAGGAGGTTCCTATGTTTCTCCAATTAATGTAATTAAGAGAATTAAAGTTTTGGAGAGAGTGAGTTTTTCATTTTCTTTTTATTTGATTAGGGAAATTCCCACTGTGCACTCTGTGCAAATGAAACCCAGGCTCCTTTCCGTTGTTCGGCAGCCCCGGGAGGACACGTTACCTTTCAATCTCACACACTAATGTGTTTAGAGTTAAAATCCCCCCGCCCCAGGCGACCAAAGGAAGGATCCCAGAGCCTTGATTAAAGCACAGCTTCCTGAGCAAGGATGTGCACATGGAGCTGCTGGGTTCGTGGTGTGCCCTACACAGCTAGCCGAGCCTCCTCATGAACATCGGGAGATTCCAGTGCATCCTGGGGCTCCTGGTATTCTGATTTTTAGCCCAGAGTGGTACAGTAACACTCAGGGGAAGGCAGGGAAGCCCTGGGATTGGGTGGCTGGTCTCTCTTTGCTGGAGGTCTGTCCTGGCCAGCTTGCCCACGTGAACTCCAATGCCGTGGCCCTATCAGGTGATTTATCACATAATACTGAAAAGTAATTATTTTTGTCAGCCTGAATATTAAAAACTCTTCTCCACAAGACTGGGTTTAGCTATCAAGGTTACTGAAAAATAAAACATGAGGAAAAGTCTTTGTACAATCCTACCATGAGGCCTCGGGTACTTATACTATCCCACAAGCGCTCCAAAATTATGAGCCAGCTCCCCAAAATGAGATAGGCTTAAAAATCAATAAGAATAAAAAAATACATTATGGCTTTTAATTTTTCTTCGGCTTTCTGAGCGTTTTGGGCACACAGGGGACGTGTTAGACATTAATGAAAGCTGCTATTCTCATCTAAACACAATTTCAGGTAGTCGTAACTTTGAAAACCACGGGAGACATCACTGGGTTTGTGGCGGGTACAGACCTGGACAGGGAAGAGCAATCAAAAGATTGGGGCAAAATGGCTCCTTTAGCCCCACTGGGGTTTCTCACACTTTCTTGCAGTGGGAAGTGTGTCTACAAAAAGCCAAACCAGCTCTTTTTTTAGTTTTTTTCATCCCAGTAAAAATCTGCTGACCTGAAGTCTGGTTTTCTGGTTCCTCCCATTTAACATAATGAATTGGAGATAGAGCTCCAGGAGCGCCGTCTGGGGTGGGAGGAAACCACAGGCCGGCTCAGGAGGCAGCGCAGGGCTGTCGTGGCCGGGCTGACATGAGTACAGGTGGCCCAAGAGCGGGCTGGAGGTGAAGCTTGGTTTTCCCGGTGTTTGGCTCCTCTCCAGTAAAAACTTTAAAGATCCGCCGCAGAAGATGAACGGGGTTATCTGGATTTAGCAGGAGGCGTTAGCTTTCTTTTCGCCTCCAGTGGAGGAGTGGGAATGGCTCCCTGCGGTCGGGAGGAGAACTTGAAGCTTTAAAGCCCATCAGGTTTCTGGGCTCGCAGTGAGCTCTTCTGATTATATCATTTTTTTTGATTAGGTGAAATATTTTTCTCTGTTAATCCCTAATTCTTCCAGCTTTCCCAAGGGTCATCCAGAGGAGAGAAGCTGGAGGGAGGAGGAGGGGAAAGTTGGGCGATGCCATGTTGGGATAATGGCACAGGACAGGATTTGTGGATGCTTTTCCACTTCTCCTTTGGCCCTCACTCTATAAGTAACCACGAGGGCAGCGACTTGCTGGTGATGGTCCCATGGCTATCCCGGGCACGTGCTTGCAGAGCAGCAAAGCACCCAGAGCCAGCAGGCAGGGACCAGCTGCCCATTACAACAGCACTGGCACACCTCCTCTTTCGGAGGATAACGAGCTTTTTTGGCTCCAGCAGCAACGTGATTAAACGCCCCGAACTGCTTGTTGCAGGCTTCTGCCATCGCTGCTCGGAGCATCTGTGGAAGGGAAAACTTCCCAGCGTAACATCCACAGCCTCTTAAGTAAATAGTCTTTAATGTTGCACTAAAGGGTTGTAGTCTTAATACGTAAAATCTGTTTAGCTTTTTTAATTCTTGGATCGTGCTGTGGAAAGTCCTCCAGAACTTGCCTGTTGGCTTTTTTTCCCCCAGCCTTTGGTCTCGGAGGAGCCGTGGCCAGGAACGCCCTCCCGCAGAGCCGCGGGAGCTGGTGGGAGATGCCCTGAAGATGGCAGCAGGGCCATGGGCACCACACAGCCGGGGCTGTGACAACTCAGGGACAGCCGGCGGGTACCACAGCGCTCCGCTAAATGCTGTCTGAAGCAAATACTTTTCCTTTTAAGAAAAGAAAAGGAAAAAAAAAAAAAAAAAAAAAGAGAGAAAAAAAAAAAGGGTGGGGAGCTGAGAGCTGTTTTGTAACAAATGCCGGAGTGCTACCCACAGCTGGAACTTTCTGCTGCATCAGGGTGGAGCAAATCACACCCTTTCGCTGCAACCTGCCGGGATGCTGAGAGGCTTTGTCAGCTCCTCACATCTGGGTCTTCCACGCTGATCGGCAGCTGAGCCTTTTTAAAGGGGGCTGAAGGGTGGGATGGGTTTCCCCGACAGATCTGGTTCCTGGCAGCTTCTTGCAGAGGGAGTTATGTTAGGGTTTGATCCCTTTCTTGTGCTTGTAGCCCTTGGCAAGGTGGGCTCATCACTGGTCTGTGGCTGTTCGATGCATGTCACAGCACAAGTGTGAGCTGGAGCCGGTACCCACTTGGCTCCTGATGGGGCTGTGTGTGCTCTGGTGCCCTGACTGGGTGCTGTGGAAATATGCAATTAAAAGAAAAAGTGATCTTTCCCCAGAGATCTCCCGACCCCAAATTAGGGAGGCTGAAATGCTGTCAGTACATGACAGGCTGTGGCTGGGAGAGGCACAAACAAGCATGCAGGGAGAGCACTGGGGGGGAGGAGGAGGTCGGGGTGCTGCATCCGTGTTTTTGTTTAGACTAGGAGTGCTGCAGCTGAACTTGTCTCCTGCCTGGAGTGGGGAAGTCTGGGAGAAGCCAGCCCTGCTGGGGATGGGGATGTGTGAGGGGGAGTAGTAGCCCTGGAGAGGGAGGTGAGGAAGGGGGCTGGAGCAGGGCTGATGGATCTGGGCAGGAGGAGAGTGGCAGTGCCCATGGGGCAAATACCCAGCCTTGGCCATGGGGTTGCAGGGGGATAGAGAGTGTTAACCCACCACAGTGGAAAAGTGGATGTGGGGAGGTAGCAATGATGCAAGGAACATGACTGGTCCTAGCAAAGCACCAGACAGCAGGGTTGAAATCATCATCATCCTCCAGTGCTCTGACCTCCATCTCCACCTTGCAGCTGAGGCACTTTTTTCCCAGCAACACCCAGGTGCCGTGCAGGCAGAGCAGCCCTGCCTCCTGCCAGAGCTGGGCCAGGCAGAGAGCAACAGGCTGGCCCCAGAGATGGGGTCCACTTCTATGTGGAAGCAGTGGTCAGGAGATAAGGAGAATTTGAGCCCATAAACCTCAAGGTAAGGTCCCTGGGTGGTGTTAATGGCCCTATAGCTGCCTGATGGAGTGGAAGTTGGATGCAGGGCTGTAGGGGAAGGGGATGGGTCCTGGGACCTAAACATCCCTGTCTCAGAGGACAGCAGCTGTACAAAGAGAGCTCTGTGTGCTGGCAGGCAGGACAGAGCCTGCAGACAGACTGGGGGAGGAGGAGGCTGAGATCATGTAAACTCTGCAAAGGTAAGATATGTTGGACCAAGGCACAAAGCACGTGCCGGCAGGCAGCCAGTGATGGATCTGGATACACAGGCACAAGAGGCTCCCAAGGAGAAGGCAGTGAAGCAGCACACTCAGTGGGGGTGGGAGGTGGACTTGTGGCAGTGTTGTTATATGATGGAAGAGCATGGGGATGGGATGTGGGAATACATGTCTGCAAGTGCCACCATACCCAGCATTTGTGCAGATGTGCCTGTGGTTTGGCTCCAGCCCGGGATATGCAATATCTTTCCTAACTCTGCTATGCAGGAGAGGCTTGTGAGTTGCCACTGTGCCTCCTGAACTAGCAAAATGAGGGTATTTGAGTGTACAGGGGTCTGTGGTCCCCCCCTGTGGAGATGGGGCTCAGCCAACCAGCAATGCACCTGTCTGTCCTGCCAGCATCACCCACGTCCTTCCAGCGGCTGGCACAGTGCAGGCAGCACCATGCTCTTGCTCAGACAAGACCTTTCTGTGTGGGTACAGCTACGCTGGCATTCTTGGTGCCTGCCCGTGGTGTCAGCATCCCTGGGGCCACCGTGAGTCAGCACTGAGTCCCCTCTGCCTGGAACCCTGCCAGCCCCTGAGCAATGATTTCCAGTGCATGTAGCCAGGTTGTGTGTCAGGAGGATTAATGATAGAGGCTTCTTGGGCCTTTGAGATCTGGGTCTAATTTAAAACCAAAACAAAACGCAGAAATTTAGGATCAGGGGAGTTGCTGTCCTGGGGCAAGCCTGGGATGCAGCTCGTCGCATATCCAATCTTGCAGTAACATGTGCCAGGACCTTCAGAGAAGGTACAAGCAAACACCTGGTACACAGGAAAAACCCAGCCTCCCAGGGGTGCTTTCTTCTTTGTCTTTTGCTATTAGTCATTAGCTTATGCTCCGAAGCACATGGCCTTATCTTCCCTCCAGGCATCTTCCTTTTATCTACCTTGACTCATGGAGCTACAGAATCTTCTATTAGCCGCATAAATGTCAGATCTTCTTTAAAATCTTACAAAACTCTCTGCCTCGTCGTATCTTACGGCGATGAGTTCCACACATTAATCATGTGCTGGGATAAAAATGAGTTTCTTATCAGTTTTGGTCTTTGAATTTAGCCATCTGTCCCAGTAGAACTTTCACTGCTGCGTAAGGGATGGACACTCGTTTACATGGAGTGAGCTGGATGCCAAGATGAGCTCCAGTTTTGCCTGACTTTTTCCGGTAAAGGGCTTAAAGCTGGTGACTGGAAGAATTTGACAGCAAACCTCCCTCTGCAAAAAGTCTTCAGCAACTTTCTTACTGAGAAGAGGGGCTGGCAGTGGAGCAGCTCTGCATGCCAGAGGGATGGGAAGTTCAGGCTGAAGATGTCTCCCAAGGCAAAGGCTTGGGGTTGTGCCAGGTTGTGGGAGGTGGAGGTTTGGGAAAGGGCTGCAGGGCTTAGCCAAGGACCAAAGGAAATGTGGAACAGGGGAACGTTTGTCTTGATTTAATTTGACACTTAAACTGAAAGGGTGTGATTTGTAGCTGTGCGCATTTAAAAAGCTCCTCAAGATAGGGAAGTGGAGGCAATAGCAGGTTCGGGTGCCAGATCAGATAAGACCCTGTGGGTAATGCCTCTACCTTACTCATTTTTATTCAGCTTTATCTCCAGGCTCCTAAAAAACCCAATGGCTTGAAATTCTCCACTCCTGACTCTATTTCCAGTATCTCCTTTACAGTGAGGCACCTGAACCCAGTGTGACATGCACTGTTGTATTGCCTTAGACTTGCATAGTGCTCCCTGGCCCTGCCACCATGCACCCAAGGGCAATTTGGTGTCCTGGTCTCTGCTGAACACCAAGCTGTATGTTGTGATGGCTTTGAGCAGCTTGGACTGGGATACTCAATGGGATAGATCCCCAGAGCTGCTGAAACGGATCCTGGAGGCCCTTGCTCTGTGCTTAATCCTGGTTTGTGTGCTAGAAAGTCCATATGGATCTTGATGTGGGGACTGTTCCTTGCAGAAGGTGGGGGAACAGTGTTGGAAGGACCAATGAAAGTTTTGCTTACCAGGCTTCATTGCTTGTGCAGCAGAGAGCAGAGCAGCTGCCTCAGGTCTCACTGATCTGCAGGGGAGCATTTCGGGGAAGGAGAGAGGCAGGCACAGCCTGGGCATGTGGAGGCATCACCAAGGAATGTGCCCACACCCTCCACAGGGCACATCATGGGGTGCTGGCACAAGGGCCCTTTGCAGAGCCATTCCGTCAGCTGGCACCCAAGATGGGCCCTCTGCAGGTACTGGAGTAGCTGGTGGAGCACACAGAGGCTCACGAAAGCACTGGCCAGGATGAATGTGTTTGGCACTGACCCTAATCCTTTCCTGCCAATACACTGATTGGAATTGAATTTCCAATATGAGCAGTCGTGGGACTCTATCTGCAAGCTGGCGGTGAGAGCTATAGATTTTTATCATGTGTTTCACAGCTATTTCTTTCATTTGAAAAAATAATAGGAGTGACTGCTGAAAACACTTCAGCAGCCAAACTGTCTTGGTGGCGTTGGGCAGGGTGAGCTGGGTCTGGATGTGACCATGGGATGCTGAAGAGGGAGGCAGGCACCACGTCCCCTCCCCCGAGGGGAGCAGCAGCTGCCCAGGCTACAGCCCAGCACCAAGGTGGGACCAGCTCAAGCCTCACTAGGTTTGTGTGAGGTTTCTCAGCCACTCTGAGGTGGAGGTGATACTCCTGTTGGGTTTGCAGCTAAGAGCATTGCAGCCAAAAGGGGATTTTCCCCCTCGAAGTTTCAGCCTGTTGTTTCTCACTCAGCACAGATGAGGCCCTTCCTCCCGGCAACACCCTACCACCCAAGGGGCCTGGGTATCTGCCTCCCACCTTCTTCCCTGGGGGATGGCCCACCCCCAGGGAAACAACTGCTCCAAGGCTTTGCTCATCTCTGGCAGGTCTCGCTGACCTCAGCCATGTTTTTGCCGTTCATTTCCCCCCTGTGTTACACAGCCAGCATCACCCAAAATGAGGCATATTCACAGGCAGGACTCTGGCAGGATTGGGGAGGGTGCTGGAGGTGAGATACTCTTTTTACACCTTCCAAAATTACTTTTTAAAAATATTTTAATATTTTTTTTGTCACAGCGCAACACTCCTGCCTTGTGTTCAGCCTGCAATCCATTACATCCCCCAGCTCTTTTCTGCAGAGCAGCTGCCTTGCCAGCTTCTCCCTATATTTATTTAGGCTTCCTACCCCCACCCTGTATTTGCTCAGTTGAACCTTGAACTTGTCTTGGTGAACACCCTCCTGTTTTTCCTGGCTCTATATCTGATTTATGTAGATCATTTTGAGCTCTAATCCTGCCTGGCTGAGTTGCCTGAGCATTCCTGGCTATGGCAGGAGGCACAAGCTCTGCAGCAGGTGACAAGGGGTGATTTTTGGCCATGTATAGGTTAAGGACAGAGTCAGTTCCTCTTCCTTTGACCCTTTCCACCCTCATATCTTTAACAAGACTGGTCCACCTCGGGCAAATACCCAGGGAATGCTCTTGCTTGAGGATTAAAAAAAAAAAAAAAAAAAAAGGACAGGCAGCATTCCCAGGGGAAAGCAAACATCCTAGAGATGCTGGGAAAGTGGCACAGCACGACTCTGCCCTGGAAGAGCCTCCCCTCTGCCCCTGTTGTTATTGCTGCTCCCTTTTTTGACCTGAGCAGTTTGCAAATATTTTCAGTCCTGCAGGTTGTTTCCATTAAGAGGGAAAAATCAATGAGGCAGCCAAGAGTCTGTGGCTGAGCCTGCTCTCTGCTAAAAATGGACCAAATGCCTCTTTCCTGAGTGCAAGGGGGTGGGTTTGCCTTTTCCCAGCTCTGACCCCATTGCTTCCCGAAAGCTGCTCTGTGTTCCGGGCCTCCCTGCCTTAGAGCTGCTCTGGCTTCTCCTCCCTCACCCTTTGCCCAGCCCCGGCGCTCATCCTCAGCTGGGGCTCAGCAATTCCTGCTAATGGGAAAAGCATTCCTGTCATTTCATCAAGCCGCTTAATAATTTGCCAGAAATGCCTATTGATTTCTTGCACGCTTCTGTGCAGACAGAGGTAAATAAGAGCCATTCGTCATTGCATTATGTATCGGTAATTAAAAATTACTAGGTAACTTCAACCAAAAATTGAATAATTTGAAGTAAAATTAAATAATTCTAGGTAATCAGCACTAAATGAGACCATTATTTTACTTATCAGTGACTAAGAATTACCAGGCATTTTTCCTTGTTTGGATGCTCTCCCTCGCCCTCCGTGTCAGTAGAGCCTTTCTAATTTGTTTTAATTGTTAATTTTAATGAGTAGTGTTTTCTGATAACATTTCAGCATGTTTTGTTGTTTTTAGAGAGGGTTTTTATTGCATTGCACAAAGCCTGAAGCACCTCAATGTGGGAGCAATTTGGAAGCCAAATTATTATTATTTATTTAAATCAAACCCTCCAGCCTCTTTAACCGTTTGGCTGATTCTGTAATTGCTGTAGCAGTGTGATGGAAACGCTCATGAGGCTGGCAAGAAAGCGTCTGGGTACTCTTCTCAGCTCTGTGACCTCCTGCACAGCGTGTACCCAGCCACCAGTTCTGCTTTCTGGGAAGATCCTTTTGGATCCAGAGCTTTGCTGTTACCCCAGGTTTGCACAGCCCCTCCCATCAGTGTCCCCCCAGGGGGGCTCAGAGGCATCTGGAGGAGGACACACATAGGAACCTTCTGCTGAGGGGTCTTGTCCCGTCCACAGAAGAAGCAAGACTGAGGGTAGGCGACAAGACACAGTTTCAGCTTGTTTTTTATCTGGGTGTGGGATCAGGGCAGGATGTGGCTAGTGGTGAATTGCTTTTGGAAAGGGAGCTGCTTCTTTGAAGCCACTGAAGTTCCTAGGTCAAGGGCATCTTTGTTCCTTGAAGCTCTCCTGCTGTCCAGTTCCTGCCTTGACCAGTGGGGCTGTGTGGGGGCACCATCCACCTGGACCCCCTGAGATACTCCACGGCTCTGAGAGGCAGCCAGGACCTGTGTCAAATCAAAAAGCTCCATATGGCTCAAGGTGAGTTGTTACCCCAAAGTCCTCAGACCCTCATCTATACCCATCTTCCTCCAGCTGCTTCCCAAGGGATTCCCAATCCTTGTGTTTGTAAATTGGCAGGAGAGAGCAGGGTGGGACTGGGCCAGCGCTGCTGCATTCCTCTTGCCCTCAGATCTTGAGGAGATCTCAAGGCTGATTAGCCCATTAGCCCAATCCCCCCCTTGAGCCTCCCTTCCCTGCAGGGGAGGCCTGGACCTCCGTGTCAGCTCTGGTCTGCCTGGCAAGGGTTTGTCACCTCCCTGCTCTGTGGCACAACACATTAGTGCATTCAGCCAAGAAGGATGCTGGCTGTCTTTGCCGCTGCTGGGTCGCATTACAGTCCCCTGTCTATGGCAATTTGCAACGCGCCATCGCCCCAGGGGCACGGCAGGATCTTCTTTTTGCCGGTTGTTCCCTGAGAGCACACAGATGCCTTTCACCCAGGGGCCAAAGCTCAGGGATTCCCTGTAGGTATCTCACTCAACATGTGCCTGCTGCCCTGGAGGTGTTGGTGGGGCTGAGGTCTGGCTGCGAGTGGCACAAGGCCAGGCTGGAGAGCCTCTGCCAGGACACGGAGGTCCCTGCTCATGGGGGCTGTGGTCTGTGAGCCTCCTACCCTGGGCTGCTCTGTGTCTTTAATGACTATTAAAGGGGAAAATAATGTTGCCTCCTCCATGGAGGATGGAGTTTGGGAAACAACCTTATAATGTCCACTTGGCGAGCGCCAGCCCCCATCCTGTGATAGCTCCTGCGTTGGGCTGACCAAACAAGACAGCAGATGGAATAAGCAAATAATTTGGGGATTTTTTTGCTTTTTCTCTTCTTTTCTTTAATAAGGCCCTCTCCCCTTCCCTGAAGTCCTAGAAAATAGCTGGGTGGAAAGCCTTACCTAATGCTGATTTCAGGCCTGACTCTGTCCTTGGGGCCATGGTTGTTTCTTGGGGAGATCCTGGGGCTCAGGGAAGGAAATAGCCTGGGAAGATTGAGGATGGACTGAGAATGGGAGCCTGGGGACATCTACTGCAGCTGAGAAGCAGAGGAACCAAAGGAGAAAGGGTGGACTTATTCCTGCAAGCTCTGCTCCTCTCCCATGCACCTGAGATGCCCAGTCTTCCAAAATCTGAGCAAACCACTGTAATCTCCTCACTGGACTGGAACTGGCAGGGAGATATCTGGATAAACCTGATTCCAGGCTCTTGGGGGGCACTCAGGGACCCCCAAAGTCTCACGCCCACTTGCCCAGCTGTGGCCCAGTCCCTGACTCGGTGGCCAGCCCCTGCCCTCTGCTGATGAGACACGGAAATGCCAAATTCAGACCAAGCAGCCCCAAATCTAAGGGGTGCCCAGTGGAGGGAGGTACCAGGGGTCTGGACATGGCTTTTTGTTGAGGTCTGCCTGGAGAGCTGCTCCCCGCCTTGTACCTCTCACACCCAGGAACAGTTTTGTGGTACTTGGCATTCATTCCCCTATGCTTAATTTCATCCCATTTAGACCTAGTAAAAACTATTCCCTGCAAGCAATTTATTCAACAAATGTAGCTGGCACTTTCTGTTGCTGAGCTGTCCAGGAAGAGACCACAATTTTTAATGATTTTTTTCCATTCAGTGAATGCTCTTTAAGTCAGTATTTGAGCTCAGGGTTGCTCATGAATGGCAGTATAGTTAAAAAAAAAAAATATCCGGTGACCTATCTGAGCAGCAGTTTGCTATTCACACTGAGAGGCTGGGTACCTTATCGCACCAAGTATTGTTTCTTTCCCCTGAATAGGAGCCCTCATCTCCCTCAACTACCTCCACTCCTACCCAGAACAAAATTAATTTCATCCTGCAACAAATCTGGCTGCTTGATTAAATGAATCTGTTGCCGGCCCTGAAAGATATCTCAGTGAGCAAAATTTCATTTCTGGTTGAACACCCACCAAGCCGGCCACAGATACAAGAGGGTTGTACCCGGAGGAGCTCAGGGCTGTATTTACACTGCTAACCTGCCTCTGATCCCCTCACTTTGGCTCATAATGCCCTGGAAAGCAGCTCCTGGGGGTGTGCAAATACCCTGGACACCTAAGGTTCCACATCACTCTCCCCCACCCCAACACCTGCTCCTGGCTGGTGCCTAGTCAAGCTTGGCAGATTGAGCTCTTTTAATTTTTCCTTAAAAAATCAATCCCTCCAGCCCTTTTATCTGTTGTAGGGGAATATCACCCTCTACATTGATTTCTCTGCAATTTCTTGGTGTACTCTGAAGATCTGAGTGTGTTGCTGAACCCGGGGTTAGAGGTGTGATCCTGCTGGCATTGCATCCCCAACCCTATCCAGCTCTACCCTCTGTTATCCTCAGCCCAGGATGACACTGCCTGCTCCTGTCACTATCCCACGCACTTTCTCTGCCTTGTTTCCAAGCACTGAAGCCCTTTTTGTTCTGTCTATCATGACAAACATAGGGGAGTACTCACGGCCGCTGCCTGGAGAGGGTTTTGCCAAAACCGTCCCATTCTGGAGCATTTTATAGTAACTGTGTGATGAGGAAAAGATGGTGAGGGCTTACCATTCTAATTAGGATTGTTTCTGTCTTGCAAGAGGGATTGGCGGGTAGTATTTATGGATACGAGTAGGTTCAGAAAAATTCCTAGCACCATCTGTTTGAGAGAGAACAGGAAGAATTTCAATATGCTTTAGACCTTGAAGAGTAATGTTTGTATAACAGGCTCATAAAATCAATTTCTAATAGTTACAGGTACCCCCTCAGGAATTTAAATAGTCTGTTAACAAAATTATTCCATCTGCCAAGCAAATACATTAAATATGCACACTCCATACTACATATATGGCTGCGTGTGCCTTTCTCCTCCACAGCGTGCCCTTGTGTCGTCAGTGCTGCTTTCGCTCCTGGGTTACACTCAGTCTTTTCTGGTGGCACCACTTCAGAGGGGCAACACTGTATATTCCTGATTCAGTGGGAGCTCACTGACCTGCCTTTGGCCTGTCAGATGAATCACTGTTATGGTCACCTTGTTCCCCAGCAGCTGAGTGTGGGGGTCGCTCTGTCCTGGTCCCCTTCCTGTCTCCTGCTTGGCTGCCCATGGGCTGCCAAGGGGGAGAGAACTGGCTGCAGGGGTTAAAAGGGCTGTAAAGGACAGGGGGGCTGAATGTGCAAATTGAGAACATTCGAGGGGCAGGATCAGTCCCTTCACACTCTGTTTGCAGCCCTTTTAAGCTATTGTTACAGCCTGGATGTTGGGCCAGTTGGGCTTTGCTCTGCTTTCAGTCTCCTCAGTCCTCCATGGCACCTCACTTTTCCATTACCATTTTGGATCCATCAGTGCCCTGCTTGGTGCCAGGACTCCAATGCATCTTGCCTTGTATGTTTGGGAACAGGCTGACAACACAGGGCATATGCAGGCGAACTGCAAATATGTCATCCTGTTAACTAAACAGTTTGCGTTTAACGCTGCCTGTGGAGCCGTGCGACACCTCGCCTGTTCTGCAAAGGTTGTGTTCTCAGTGTTATCAGGAGTGATTTATGGTGAGACTTAGGTTGTGTGTCCAGAATATCGATGGAGGCGTTTGCTGCCTATTGTGTTTAATAGCTGTTGGGGTCCCTCTTTTTACCATTGTGTCATTTGCTGCCTGCCAGCCTGGGCAGGTCTGGGAGCGTGTCTCTGTTGGGGCAGAGTTATTGATTACGGCGTGTTTGGAGTAGTTGCTGGCTGGGTACTGGTGGTGGGTGCCTCTTTCAGATGGCTGCAACAGGCACAGCACTCGCTGGCCACTGTCCCCAAGTCCCCTTGCCCCCCTGGGGCAGCATCATTGCAGAGAAGGTGCCCAGGAGCGAAGTGCTCTGCCCTCCCTTCCCCACCTTGTATCAACCAGAACCGAAGTGAAACGTGAGCAACTCTTCGCTGGGGAGCAGAGCTGGAAGGCTAAAATCTGCATGGTTTTAATGGATTTACCCTTTCCACCCCTCAGGCAGATGAGGCACAGAAATCCCATGGTATTCACCAGTGGTCAGGATGGGGGGAAGAAGCGAAACCCCACATGTCTGAGGCGCACCAGGAGACTGGGATTTCCCTCTGATGATGATCTCTTTGTGCTAGGCGGTTTCTTCTTTTTAATTTAAAAGTCCACATTCCCACTTCCACATAGCTCGTTATCTCAGGGCGTGTGATGAGGTGTCCAGGGGTCTGTCCCGGCAGAGATGATGCAGAACACATTCGTGCAGGCGGTTGGATCTGACCCCCCTCTCCCTCAGGGAGCGGGTGGTTTTCATTTCAGCCTCTTCCATTAGAAGCTCTAAGGGGAGCTCCATCTATTAACTGAGAACTGCAGGCCTGTAAATTTTGGCAAGAAAAAGTCCTTGGAAGCAAGTAATCTGTATTTTCTCAGAGCTGTTTGTCCTCCCTCTTTGCATGTACAGCTTTTGCTGGTCGGGAGGCAGGTACTGCTCCTGACTCCTTCTCCACATGTGTAGATTGATGGTGTCTGCTCCAGAGCCCGCTCCCTCTTCCCTTTCTCTCCCTCTCAGTTTTGTTCCTTCTCTTTAGAGCTGTTTCTGCTTTGCTTGGGAGACTCCTTTAGCTGCCAAGTCCTGATGTGTATCTGTTCATTTCCTAGGGCAAACACATTGATCTGTGATTTCTGTTATGATACTGCAGATTTCTGTTCCCTTTATTCTTTTTTTTTTTTTTTTTAACTTTATCCTGCCATCCAGGAGGTGGTTTCTGTGCTATGGAGAAGCACAATGTTTCTAGAAAAATGTGTGTTTCCCTGCCTCAGAGCTGTGCCTAATTGTGTACAGAGCGAGCGTCCGTCCCTCTTAGTTCCAGTGTAATTCTTTGCGGTGTGTTCCTTTGTGATTGTGTTATTCCAGCAATAACAGCTACTCTCCTTCCAGATATTTATTCTTTTCATGAACATCAGCATACTGGCAAAGAGTTGGGCTTTTTTTTTTTTTTTTTTTTTCCATCTTAATGCTCTACTTCATAGCTCAAATCGGAGATTTATGCTTCAGGGATCTCAGAGAAGACTTTTCTCTTTTCTGCTGCCTCTTTCCAGAAGTGCCATCTTTCTACACTGGGATTTCGAGTTCTTGGACATGTGTTACTGCTGCCGGGGATGCTGCTCACTGCTTTTAGATTTGTATTTACTGCGGTGCTTTGCTCTTTAATTTTGTTGTTCTCTCTCTGGCACGGAGATGAAGTGATGCAAATAAAGGCTGGAGCGTTTGGTTTGGAGTCAAACCAAACTGGCCATTCTGAGTGGGGGCTGGGGGGAGTGGGAGGGCAATGGGCAGCATCTTTCCGTGCAGCCGCTGCAGCTCTGGGCATCCTGTGAGGGCTGTGATGGAGGGGCAACAGCCTGGACAGAGGTGGGTGAGCACTCAAGGCGTTCCCAACACCTGGCACAGCGAGGGCAGGAGGAGAAAGCGCAGGTAAGACAGGGATGCCTCCCAAATATACTGCTTACCTGTATTGCACCTCTCACTGTGCTGAGGATAATGCACTAGTTTTTCATCCTGGAAGACCTTATTTCTTATTATGAGTTAGTTTTACAGCACCCTGATGTGTGCTCAGCACTTTACAGTGCAGGAAAAAAGATGAGGTCCATGCGACAGATTTACCCGGTATTAAATCCTGACTGAGTTACAAAGGAAAGAAGCAGTGTGTGTGCCCTGGCCTTCGTCCTGTCCTGCTGCCACAGGAGCTTTGAGCAGCTTCTACCTTTTCTAGTGACATGAGGGGGGTTTTCTGCCCCATGGCAGCCTTGCTGCCTGCTGTGCTCAGCTTCTTGCCCAAGCCATTGCTTTTGGCAGGTGGGAGTCCCGTGAAAGCTGCAGCAAGGAGGGCATATGGCTCACAGCTCCCAGTGGGGATCAGCAAACAGTGCAGTGCCAGGACCATTTGACAGCCTGGCACAGTCCCCCTGAGCCACCTGCGAGTGGAGGGAAATGTTGGCATTCAGCGAGGGCTCATTCACCCAGGCTGGCATCTCAGCTGCAGGCTGTGCTGGAGCCAGGGGGACCTGGAAGCTGTGTCAGGGCGGGTTTTCCATGGGAAGCCATGCTGGAGGAGGGCAGGCTGCCCCAGAGCCATGCCCCATCCCAGGCGAGCTCCCTGTGACCTGCCAGAGGGTGCTTGGGTGCACCTCAGCCCAGCCATCTGGGTGTGAGACGTGCAGCCTGTCTCCCACAGCTCTGGGACCTACGGGCATGCTCACGCTCCACCACAGTCAAAATGGGGAGGCGATGGGCCCTCTGCCTCATCCCCACCCCGATGGGCCCTCTGCCTCATCCCCACCCCCCGGCGCTGCCATTGCCCTCCCCGACTGCGTGGGAACGGCTCCTGGGGCTGGAGCATGCCGAATTTCACTTTTTAAATGGGGCTTCTGGCACCCGGCCAGGCAGCGTTTCGTGTTGTCAAATATTTTGGCAAACCGCATCTCAGCTTTAGTCTGAAGCGTCTTTTGCTGGGGAAACGGCACCGAGCCGAGCAGCCAGCACGATCCCAGCGCAGAGGGGAACACCACACTGTTGGCCATATCCTGCATGGGAGCTGCTGGTGCTGGAGTACTGTGCCATCCTGGCTGGGGGCACTGGGGACTGCGCTCGGGCAGGGTGACTGTGGAGAGTGGTGAAAAGGGCAAAAAAAAAAAAGGTGTTTCAAGGTGACTGAAAGAGTTTGTGAAATCAGGCTGAGCGGGACAAATTGTATTGACAAGAATAAGAAAACCCTGAAAAGTGATTTTTCAAGTCCCTATTTTGGCTTTTTGTTCTGAAATTGCCCTGCATTAAGAAGAGAATAAAAAAAAAATAAAAATTCCAGCTTTAAGTAAACTAGAAATAAGGGGACTGTATTTTTTTTTTACCAGCTCATTGGAAAAATGAAACATATTTGTTCTGGGTCAGACCAAAATGAGCAAAGCAATCAGTTATCCACAGAGGCACGCTGCAGGCTGGTTTCCCTTCTGCTCACTCTCCTGGGCATCCTTGAAAGAATATCCAATACCTTTTTATGATGCTTGAAAGAAAATATCTCCGAGGAAATAAAAAAAAAAAAAAGCAAGGTGTGATCCCAAAAAGTCTGCTTTTGCAGCTTGGACAGACCCATCTTTCCCTCTCGCGGCCGCCGCTCCTTCCTCCTGCCCGTCACGTTGTGTGGTTTGAGCACACGTACTCACGTCCCCAGCACCATGATGGGTTTTGAAAGCCTGAGAAATCCTCCCAAAAGCCTGGTTTCCGGCCAAAAAAACCCGAGGTTATGCAAACATACGCAGAGCTTGCAAACAGGCTGTGTGTGTTGGATGGAGAGCAGCTTTACGAAGCAGGTGTGAGCTGATGCGGGAAGAGCTGCGCTGCCTGATGTCTGTGCTGAAAGCCAGTGTCAGCCCACAGACTGAAACCAGGGCTCTGGAATTAAAGAAAAAACAACCAAGGAATAAAAATCCACCCCTGCAACAGCATCCCAAGCAAAATCCCACCCGATCCCAGGCCAGTGGGCAGTGCCACCCATTTGGGTTAGGGCTGCAGGACCCCTTTTTGCTTGGGCACCACCCCACGGGACAGGCTGGGGGGTGAACTTCCCCAACTGAGCTTACCCACCTGCATCCCCCATCATGATGCTGTCATCCTGGTCCCTGCAGGTCTTGCTCGTACCTTTGTAGAGGTTTGAAGGTAGATGGCTTCTTGGCAAAGGCACCCCTGAAATCTTCTGAGCCAGTGAAACCTCCTAAAAAACAAGTTCCTGGCAGCTGCCAGGAAAAAGCTTGTTTGGGTTTAAAATGTGTTCAGAAGAGTCATTCTCTTATGAAAAACTGCGGCTGTCAAAGCCCCACAGTGGAGTTGCACTTATTACATATTAATGACTCCACATCAGCTGCGTTTGCTTTACAGTACCCAAATATTGGAAATATCAGTGTATGAGCATTCCTGAATGTGAATTGTCAGGCATGCAGATCTTGGTGTCTGGAAGCCCAGCAGAGCCCCAGCACTACCCACAGTAAATGCTCCCTGTGCCAGTGAATGCCATCGTGGAGCTGCACAGTCATAACCCTGTGAAAGCTGGGAAACCAGTGGTGTGGAAGATGTGAGCGTGTCTTGCTCCATCCCCGAGCTGTCGGCCGCACCGACCTCCCATTCGGATGCTTTTAGCAAACAGGGTGAAGTGGCTCGTGCCAGTGTGATAATGTGGAGGAAGGCACGTGGTGTGAAAAGCCTCAAGAGGGAAAAGGGACGGTGATGTTTGCAGTGTGGGATTTTTGACACCTGGTGTGGGAGGCTGACCAGAGCAGAGAGGTGCTTCCTGGCACGGAGAGGGTCTTTCAGAGTATTAAAGCTTTTTTCTGATTGCTCCCTGAAGGGGATTTTTTTGGGGGTTGAACCTTATCCCCTGGGCTGCCCAGCAGAGAGAGTTTGGGGTTGTCCTGTGCAGGGCCAGGAGTTGGACTTAATGATCCTTGTGGATCCCTTCCAACTCAAGATCACTTCACTTCTATTCTATTCTACTCTATTCTAGGGTCTAAGCTTCTCGGGATGAGAGGGCTGAGTGTCATCCTCCCCCTTCACCTCTCTCCTCCAGGGCAGGGAGGGATACTGCACAGGTTGGGTGAGTGCCAGGCAGAGCTGATCCTCCTGGGGCTGCTGCAGGAGAATTGGCAGAAATGGGTCCGGGGAAGCCGTGATTGGAACCCTGCTGCTGTTCATGCCATTCTCTAGGCTGATAAAGCAGACTGAAGCATCTCCTCTTGCTCCTTCCCTGGCCAGGTGCAGGCATTAGGAATTATCCCTTGAGATGCTTTCTGCAGCCTCTACTGTCCCCGCTGCCAGGCACCAGATCCTGATGGATTGCAGTCCCTGTGCATGGCAGGGCTGGCTTTCTCCCAGTCACCTTGCTGTAAGCAGGGCAGCAGCTTGGGCTTCCCTGGGTAGTTCATCAATAATGTGCTCTTTCTTCACTCATCTCTCCACAAGATCCTGGTGGGTAGGAATACACTTCCTGGCCTCCCTTCTCCTCTGCTCATTGGGGAAACTGAGGCATGGGGTGGTGGGGATACAAGCACAGATATTTCCACCAGCACAGGTGAGTCTGCAGCAGAGCTGGAACAAAACCCCAGAGGGTTCAGCGCTTCACCTTCTGCATCTGTGTAAATCCACCTTCTTCCACCACTCACTGTGCTCAGCCATTAGCATGATATTAGTTTGAAGGAAATGTTGACACTCCGTTGACTTTTTTGGTTTTTGTTTTTTTTTTTTTCAAAAGCATGTCATCTGGGAGTTATTAAAAGAGTTGCCTATATTTTACAAATATTTCCAGGAAGAAATTTGCCAGTGGGCTGTGGAAGAGGGAATGTGATGCTGACCAGCACAAGGCTGGCTGCCAGACTGTGCTCTCTACTCATCCATCAGACTGTCCCCAAAACCTCCCTTCCCCCAGTGACCGGGTAACAGCAATGAGCCGGGGTGCCAAAGCATATGTGTACCTTGCATCACCTTAGCCAAGGTGACCAAAGGCTGCTTCCCCCCCTCAGCCTGGAATGGGGGGACAGTGGCCACCTGCTGCAGTGCACATTCAGTTTGGGGCATTTGCATCATCCCCCACCTTCAGGGATGGTGGTGCCTAAACAAGGACTGCAAATCTGTCAGGCTTCTACCTGTGAGCTGCCTGTTCCTTGGAGACACAGGGAGCTGAGCCTTCCTGGGGGACGCCTGTGATCAGCACTGGGATGATGGTTGCTGAATCCAAGGAAAGGCTGGGGCTGGAGAGCTGCTTTCTGGGAGCTGCCAGTGAGAAGCAGGAGGAGAAGCTGTGCCTAGGGAAAGGGCTTGTTAAAAAGCTGTGGAGAGTCACAGACAAACCGAGGGGGTTCTCTGCAGGAGATCTCCAGGTAACACCGAAGGGAAGAGTAATGGCAGTTCTCAGTGCCACTGAGTGCCTTGCTCTCCCTGGCCATAACTCACACGGCCATGACTCAGTGTAAAGTGCCTCCTGCACCTGCCTGCCTCTATAACGGGTAAACAGCAATAGCTTGTGGTTAAAATATTGCCCTCAGATGATAATCTGTGGGACATGGTTTATACAGAACAGCTGCCCTGGGAGGGGGATAACCTCTCCATCCTTGGCAAGAAGTTCTGTACTTGTGGTGCCGGATCCCAGGTGTATGGGGAGGGATGCTGCCGGATATGGGGTTTTGCAGGCACCGTGCATGGCTCTGCACTCCACGAAGCAGGTAAAGCGCAGGGAAGGGTCTTCTACCACTCACAGTAAGAGCAGTTACTGTGCTTACAGATAGAAATGGTATCAGTGAAACCTCAGAAGACGTCCCACCCAGAAGAACAGCAACACCAAATCCACGCAACACCATTTTCCCAGGGCTGTTACCTCCCTCCAGGATGGTGGTTCCTTGGGGCTGGGTGACCAGGATAATACTGGGCAGGATTTCAGTCTGGCCCTTGAGGTTCAAAAGTGGTTTGGGGACAGACAAAAGTCTCCTGCAAGTGGGTGGCAGTGACGCAGGGCAGAGCGATGGTATTGCTGGTATGTCGAGCACCTTGTTTATTATACCTCAGACATGTCGCAACAGTGCTGGGTTGTGTAATGGTTTCCAGGAGATTTTCCTGCTTTCAGCTTTTGGGGCTTCCATTCCCAGGGCTTGGTTTCTGCCAGAGGTGGTATCTGGTAGAGAGAATGAGTTAAAATCAAACTCTTCTTAGGTGGGGTTTTGTGTTGATATACCAAGTGTGTGATGCAGAGAGGGAGGAGGACACTTCAACCTTTCTGATTTTTTTTTTTTTTTTTTTTTTTTTTTTTTTTTTTTTTTTTTTTTTTTTTTTGTGAGCACCTTCCTTCTTGGGAGCTTACAGACATAGGGTGAAAGCTGGGTGCAACTTCCAGTCTAGGTAGTCTGATGCTACTCCATTTCAAGAAAATTGTAGGTACTGACATCAGGAATTTCGCCCACAGGGAATTGTTTCTTCCTAGCACCAATAAGAGGTGGTATTTGACAAATGGCCTTGCCTTCTCACTGCAGAAGGCTGAGGATCCCGTGATCCAGCCCAAGAACTTCTATGGAATTTCTGTGGCACTCTTGCTGCCCCTGCCAAGTTCCATCCCTCCTCAGGCCGAACTTTGGCAAGTTCCTCCCTTTCCCTTTGCTTTGTGTAATTCTCTTCTCTCCTTTCCTGGGATTGGAAGAGTTTGCACATGCAATGTGAGTCACCTCGGCTGCTGCAAGGTGCAAAGGACAGAGAGAGCTCTGTTCTCCTGGCAGTTCCAGTTTGGGGCTTGGATAAATCCTCTGAGTTGTCAGTCAGCAAAGGCGAGCTCCTCGTTCAGCACGGGTGACCCAGGAGTTTCAGAAGCTTAAAATATTGCACAACTTGGAAGAATTATCACTGGGAAAATTACTGTAGCACCCGAGGGGAATTCAGCTCTCCACCACAAATGCGGAGGCATTCAAGCCTCTCCTTGAAGCGGCTGCAAGAATTTCTCGATTTGGCCATTTTTGTTTTCCAGAACCTCATTCGGCACATTGGCTGAAATCTTCCTGGCCTGGGTTGTGCCCCCAGCTCCGGGGGATTTTCTTATTTTTGAAAACTCTAGCTAAATGCTGGCACAATTATAAGGAATTGAGGGAAGCTCTTAAAATGGAAAATGTTGGGCAAGCCCAAATAGCTTTGGAGCATGTGGCATGGTAGGAGAACTTCCTTAATGGAGACCGGGCTACCTCGTGCTGCTGTCTGGTGTGCTCAGCTAGCACAGCACGGAAGGATGCTCCTGCCCCCACTCCAAATGAGCACATTGAATAGTAGGGTACAGCAACACCAAACCTGCTTCCCACTGCATTTCCCTGCAGAGAGGTGCTGGGCAGCAGTTAAGGGGGATCTATCCAGCTCACTGCCATGTCCAGGTTCCTTCCACATCTGGACTTCAGCCCTCAAAGGATGAGTTGCACCACGTAGTTAAGCCCACGGCAAGGTCCCCCTCTGTGCTTCCCTTGCAAAGAATGAAATAACCTGGAAGCTGTTGGTCTCTGGAAGCAATTTAGCATGGGACGTGGCTATTAATTTAAATAGATTACAGAAATTTGAACTAAGCTGCATATAAATCTTCTGACCAGTTCTTTGGGCTTTGGTCTCTGTTGTTTACACTTTTTTTTTCTATATTTTTTTTCAATTGTATTTTATTGATTCCTGAAGCTGTGATGTTTCAGTTGGAGCTCACTGCTTGGATGGCAGGCAGCTTCACTTTTCCACACATATTACCTTTCAGAGCTACTGTGAGTAGGACACAGATGTTGCTAGGTCTCAGGTAAAGCCATCAAAGGTGGACGTTCAATCAAGTTTGACATCATCTTCAACCTGAAGGCAAAGGGGTTGGTTTTGATTAGCAGCTCGCAGGGCTGAGCCTAACCCATATCAGAGCTGCTGCTGCTACTTTACCTGAATGGCAAAACCACAGATGGTAATTATAACCGTAAGTGCTTACAGATTTCCTAACAACAAAGATAATTTGTTTGCTCCATGCCTTGTTAGAAGGAGAATTTTGTTCTGGTGACTGGGTGGTTTGTGAATCAGTCGTTGCCCTTTCACCCCTTCATCCCCGGCTCGGCTGTTCCCCCCAGCTGTGGCCATTAGATGTTGATCCAACCAGAAGGGTCCTGCCGAGTCTGGTCTCTGCAGCGGCCACAGAGACGCCAGCCCAGTGCAAGGAGCCATCCTGGCTTTGCAGGGAGTGTGATGCTGTGCTGATGCCCATGGGATGCCCTGGGATGCTGGGCAGGGGAGGTCCTCCTTGCTAAAACCACCCTTTCCTCATCCTATGCTTGTGCACATAAATTCTGGGGCAACTGGGGTGAAAACTTGCTGCCAGGCTGCCCGAGTCACCGGACCATTGCTGCTGGTTCAAAGCAGGGTAAGGCTCAGTCGCATCCCCCATGCTCACCCCATCGCCCTGCTGTGGGGGATGACAGCCAGGCTTGCACTTCAGTTCTGGGAACCACTGCCAAAAATCATGGCTTTCCTCCCATCTGAAGGTGACCCAGCATCCGAAGTCTTGGGAGGAAAACGGGGGCGGGGGGGTTGGGGAGGGGGGACTTGTCACTATTGATCCCTGACAGCCGGAGGTCTCTCTGCACCCTGCAGCCGCTCTCTGGTGCTGGAGACGGGTTACCTGTAAATTAAACCAGCTGGTGACAGTGGCTCGCTGGCAGCCCTGGCCCGTGTCCACAGCCGTTCCTTGGGGCAGAAAGCCTATGGGCCGGCTTGGACCCCGGCTTGGCAGCGACTGAGGGCAGTGTCTCGCCTGTCGCGGGCAGGCAGATAACAGCTTTGATTTCTGGGTCTCACTTTAATTATAATGGAAGGACGCGGCTCGTTAAGTGCCCGCTTTGCTTTCCAGAGATCCCTCCCGGCTGCCAAGTGCGCTGGGCTAACAAAAGCATTCCTCTCCCTGCCGGGGCCGGCCGCAGCAGCCCGTATGGCGAGCAGACGGAGGGGATTAATGCACACAAGAACAGTCTGCCTGACTCCCGGTCCCCGAACACAACCTGAGACCTCTGATCGGCCTCTCTGGGAGGAAAAACTACCCTTGAAATGGAGACCTCCTCCAAAGAACACTCTTATGCCTTTACACCAGCTCATCTCTGCCTCTCTGCCCAGCGCGGGCAGAATACCTGCAGGGTCTTGCCCCAGAGTGTGTTTCTCCTCTCCCACAGCTTGAATCAGATGATTTTTTCCATGCCAATCGTACCTGGAGTTGTTCAAGATGGTGATATTGATCTTGTTCATATTTGTTGCCTTAATGAGTCACAAATTCTGTCTGCAAGCAGAGGTGGTTTGGAGGTGCCGGCTGGCTGCTGCTAACCTGCCCTTCTGGAAGGGTAGGAATTTCAGCAGATTTTGAGAACTGGTGTTTTCTTAGATTCCTAAAGGAAATTACACTAATTGCAACAACCCTCATGTCCCTGCAGCAAGCAGAAGTGATAGGATCTCCCCCAGATGTCTGCTCCTGGTCACTGTAACATTCCCACAGCCCATCTCCCACCCTGCAGCACTGAAGGACCTGTGGCAAGTGATCTGCCAGACCCAAACACTTACGGCTGCTTTGAGGCCAAATTGTTTCTGTGCTGGTTCATTTTTTGGCTGTGGATGGTTACCTGGGCCAAGCAGAAGTGTCAGTTCACCACATGGGCAGGGGACTCAGGCCGTTGGCTGCCGCTGCTCTGATCTTGGCTGTGGCCAAGATTTCCTTATTTTGAAATTATTTTAATATTCAGGCTACATGAATATCCACACACGGGCACAGTACACGGGGTCACAGCACAGTGCTAGTGTGGAATTAATATAAATGCTCTGTGGGGTATGTCTAAACAATGGTCCCATATTAATCAGTTTAATATTAATCAGCTTTCTCCTCCACTCAGACCTAACAAAGGCCCCCCTCCAGAGCAGGACGTGGTGCTGGTTTGGGGATGCAGGCTGTTTCCGAAGCAGGACAGTGTGCTTCTCGCTTCTCTCAGATGCTCTTCAATAGGCTTAATTTAAACATTAACTCCCAATTTGCCTCTGGGCTCAGGGCATGGAAAAAATTAGAGCAAAAGGAGAATTTTTCAAGAAGTTCTGAGTGAGTAAAGCAGGGTTATAATAGAAATAGTTTTTGACCTTAATTACGGCTTCTAATGGAAATAGTTGTGCAACCTCAGCAGTGGGGTTTGGTATATGCAGCAGATCTGAGCCAAGGATGGTGATGGGATGACAAGGAGGGCTCAGTGGCCTTGGCTGCTCATTCACAGGAGGTTCTCAGAGAGCCAGGCTGAGGCTGGCAAGGGAAATGTTCCTCATTTCTACCATCCACACAGCTCTGGCTCACTCCATCCGGACCTAAGGCTTCGCCCCATTTCTGCTTCAGACAGGAATGTAAGCGGCCTCAAGTCCCTCATCACTGCCGGTGGATTGTGCAGCTGGCATCCAGCACCTCTGGACAGAAGAGCAGTGAGAGCCTGTAATTCCCTGCTGGGATCAATACAGCAAGTCCCAGCACAAAGGCAGCACTTCTCCCCCTGCTCCACTCCCACCCAGGCAGGAGCAGGGGGAAGCAGGCTGACAGCCTGACTCTGTCTCCGCTCCTCTGGGGCAGCGATTCTCGGCTGTGAATGCCGACACAATAAATTCCAGCGCTGCCCTCCAGGGATAAATGATGCCAATGGGAGCTGCCGACCTGCAGAGGTACTTGTTTGAAGGATCCAGACCGCAAAATAATGACACAGCATTTCCTAGGGGTGAGAGCAGGAGGGGTTAATTACTGAAGAGGAAGCACATCACCTTTGGTGATGGGTCAAACCTCCTCGCTCTGGAAGCTCTGGAATTGTGCTGTTATTACCCCTGCTATAACGGGTCACTTGGCATAGCCCGGGAGCAATGATGTGTGTGGCTAACATGATTTAGGAACCTCTGTTTTGGGTGATAAACGGATGCTGGCCCTTTGAGGGGCCAGAGATTGCCTGGCTCACCTCTTCTGCCACAAAGGCAACCAAGATCTCAGGGCATGGGGCTGGCAAAAGGCTTGCTTGTGGATAGGGAAAGGAAGGTGGGATGAGTGGTTGATTAACATAGCTGCAGGGCTGGAGGACACCAGCCAAAACCACTGCTGTCAGCAGGGCAGACTGGGATGATGTGAGATCCAGAGGGACTTGAAAGAAGGTGTGACCTCCTCCTGTGCCTGCACACTGCCAGCAACAGTCATGGAAAACGATGGTGACATCTTGCAAGGGACTGCTGTCCTTCACATCTGTAGTGGTGTCAGGGTGGGTGGGGAATGGCAACCCCTCTTCCCTAGAGTGCTGTGCAGATCTTTGTGTCATACTGTCACCTTGCCAGACCTCAGTCAGCTTTAGGCTGTCCCCAAGGGGAGCAAAGTCATCTCCCAGAGATATCCATATGTCTCTTCTGGATATAAATGCAAGAAATGTGGATTGGTTTCCAGACTAAAAGGGATGTGGGGTGCAGCAAGCCCCATCCAGGCCTCTGTGGTGTTTTTGGAAACATGCTCATGGTGTGTGTCCTAATTTCTCACTGCCAGAAGTGATCTCAAAAGTGTGACCATGAGGAGGCATTGGGGCTGCAGGAGCTCTGTTTCACATCCCAGTCAGTGACCTGTGGTATCCCAAAGGCAGCTCCTGCCTTAACAAGAGCAAAGGGAGGATGCTTCCTTTCTGGGCAGGGCCCCATGACAAGATCTCTCCAAATGCTCAGAGGCTGGCAGCCACTGCCAAGGCACATGTCCTTGTGTTTTCAGCTCTCAGTTCCTGAAAACTTTGGGAAACCTGACCATTTTGGTTCTCCAAAGGGTGCTGGAAAACCCCAACCTCAGTGTGGAGGTTGAGTTGTTTGGAAAATTCAGGCTTTGTGCTAAAGATGCAAACATGTTAGTTCCCCTCCACTGCCCATGTCTCTGTGTAGGCTGCAGAAATAAAGCAAGTGTTTAACATGCAGGCATTTAACCCTTTCAGGATTCCAGTTTATTCATAGCATTAACTAACATAAAGAATTGTTCGGTGCGTTTTGACAGCTACTGTTTTAAAGTTCTTATCACTGTTATTTCTTCTTTTATCACGGTTTTTGTATTGTGTGGTGAAGATTCGCCTCTTTCCTTGCCTAGTTTATCTATAATTCAGGACGTTTTTACACTGAGGTTATAATTGACTTTTCCATGCTGCAGCAACTCAAACAATAACTATTAATATTCAGCAGTCTATAGTGATAAAGATTTCCATTTACTTTCTTTTACTTAACCGTGTGAATATACGACATCCTATCTCACACGGTTAATATTGAATTCATTCATATTTACTCTCCATTTTCTTGTATAACAATATTGAAAGAGTGAACACTGTGGTTTTGGGGACATCTAACTCCCACCCTCAGCTAGCCAGCCCTGCTCCCACAGAGGAGAGCTGATACCTGCAGATCCTAGGGATACTGTGATGCTGGCTGGCCATCACCCCTCTTTCTTGGAAAGGTCTTTCCAAGGCTGGGGAAGAAGGTGGAACAGAGTACAAAGCACGGTACCTCAGCCTTCCTTGGTGCAGGAACAAGACCCACATCCTGCCACTGATGAGGATGCTGCATTTGCAGCCAAGAAGCCGTTGTCTCAAAAACCCCAAGGGGTTTCAGATGGTGCTAGAGGGCTGCAAGCTGAAAGTGGGGAAACTGCCTTGGTACGGTGCCCCTCATGGTGTGGGGTAATGCTAGAGATGGATGAGTGTGCAGATTGATGGTGGAAGGAGCCAGGAGCCGTACTGGGGCTGGGAAGGCAGAATAGTTTGTTGTTTAAGGGGACTGTGCTGCAACATAGAGCCAGGAGCCCCGTGCCCTGACCTTACAGGACTGGTGAGGGAGTCTGAGGACACACCAGGTTGATCTCCTATCCTTTCTGCTGCTGTAAAATGCACGGCAGCAGATTCGGCTGGAAGGCTCTGAATGCTGGCACTGCAGCTGAGGCTCTGACCCACCACTGTCACCACCAGCAATTGCAAAAGCATCTTGGCTCTGCCTCGGGAGCTTTATTCTGCTGCACAGCCTCCTTCTGTGGTGCAGAGACATCCTATGGCTGGATACCTTTGGGATCAGTGCCAGGCCCAGGCTGGAGGAGCAGCCAGGGTGGGAACTGTTGGGAAACCCCAAACACACTCACCCTGATGCTGGGCAGCAGCAGATGAGCAGCCATCAGCAGAGAGGATGGAGTGGTGGGAGGGTGAGCTATCCCTCGCTGCTGGGGCTTGGGGATGGAGATGTGTGCATTTCCCTTCCCATTGCCCCATGAAGGCTGGATACTTTCCCCCCAGCTGTGTGGGGCACTGTGTGGGAACCCACCATAGGGGCTGGCACCACCCCTCTGCACAGGCTTCTCTCACATAACTGGTGCTGCCAGTGTGGGAAGCACTGTGCCAGAGGGATGCCACCTCCTCCATTCATGGCTTTAACGGAAGGTGGAGCAGGAACTGGCTGTAAAAGCCAGCAGCAGGCTAGGTATTAACTGCAGCTGTGTCGAGCTGTTGTGACTGAGCTCTTCCTTGTAATTATGAAAAATGTCCTGCACAGGGGAGAAGTGGCAGAGCTGCTCCCCCCTGCTTAGAGAGAATGACTTTCCCAGGCAGCTTTCCTCCAAAAAAGAGGGGCTCTTCATCCTCTCTGCCCCAGCCACCCACAGAGCAGGACTGTTCCCACTGGTGCCGTTGGTGAGCTGTTCCTGCGCTTCACGGCTAGTTAAGGGCTAGTGGGGTTAAACGGATAGTCCATTAATCTCGGCCCCACCGAGGTCAGAGCCGAGGGACACACATGTGGAGGGTGATTTATGGGCATCCTGGGCCCGTGCCCCCTTCTCGTGGCTGCTGCCAGATCTGCCCAGTGCAGTGGGCTCTTGCCAAGTCTGGCAGGAGGACCAGCAGCCCAGCGAGCTGTTCTGGCTGCAGCTGGTGCTGCTCCCACCCTGGATCAGCCTTGGGAATAACTTGCCTTGCAAAGAAGCCTCAGGAGCAAGACTCCCTGCACCGAAGCTCTCATCCCAGACACCTCCACTGCCCTCCCTGCCTCAGTTTCCCCATCATTCAAGGAGTCGCAGCCTCCCGAGCCTCACAGGACCCTATGCCCATTGTAGCCAGTGCAGTGCCCAGCCCGGTGCAAAGAAAGGCTCCGTGGCACCAAGGCAGCTGCCCCCAGCGTGCAGCAGGTGGGGTGGTCACAGCCTGCATTCCAAGGTCACAGCAGTCACGGGAAGCTGGGAGCTCTCCCCACAGCACGTGTGGAGATGGGATACCCTCTTTTTTTCATATTCCTCTTGGCCTCTGATCAGAAGTGTGCACTATCTGCCTGCTATTAGCCTGCCTGCTGCTCTCTGCCCTGGGAGCAATCACAGGGTGAATGAATAAACACAACAGCATTTAGTGAGACCTGAAAGGAGATGTGATGATAATTTCTTCCCTGCAAATTGTAGGAGCTCATGTTTTCAGCGTGCTGAAGGCAATTAGAGTGGAGCGGAGCTGGCAAGACGAGGGGCGACGCTGGAGAAGCTGCGACTATGGAGCCGTAATAACAATTTAGATTCTATTTAGATACAAGTGGCTACAAGTCGCGTCTCAATATTGAATCAATTGACACAGACAAATGATATAATATGGAGGCTTTTGCAGGAGTGGTAGGAGAGGAACCAGACTTTTAGAGGCACCCAGGTGGGATGGGCGTCCAAGACAGATCCAGAGCTTCTGGCAGCAGTGGAAGGGAGACGGAAAGGGGTGATCCTGCAGGGAACAAACGGCTTTTCTCACAGCTTTTGGCACTCTGGGCTGGCTTATGCTCAGAATCGATTGGGGAGGTATTTTTAGAGGCAGTCTGGTATTTGTTAACCTTCTTGTGCAGAGTGGAACTCGCTTCTCAAAAGCATGTGTGCGCGCACGCGTGCGAGAGGCAGGAGAGATCCCGCCAGAGATAAAACGTAAGTAGCCAGCCTCAGCCAAAGGCCGGGTGCAGCTGTATAAATATGAGGCAGCCTCCTTTGCCCCCACCTCCTTGCAGTCAGTGGGGCTGGTGACACTGGAGAATGCTTTGCTGTCATTAGTTAATTGAGCTGCTGATGTTAAGAAAAGGTTATGTATTTCTCCTGGTAGTTTTTCTTTGTAAAACTCTGACAGGGATCTCTTGCAATAGCAGCGGTAATGTCCCAGCTGGGGAGTCTGAGCAAATCTTCCCTATGGTGTGGATTTTTTTCTTTCCCCTCTTCTCCTTTCTTCCCTTCCAAATGAAGGTGGCTCTGCAGAGGAGCAGTGAACCCCAAGCCACCCTGTGCGCCCGCCTCCTGTAAGCGATACCCCGCACTGCCACCCCATGCAGGGTCTGCCCACCAGCCTGGGGACCACCAGCAGTGTGGGCCCTCAACCCCCTTACCTACTCCCGGGAACAGCACAGGAACCCATGCACAGTGTCTGGTGTCCCCTCACAGCCAGGCACAGAGCGCTCAAGAGGGGAAAGGGGAATGGATCCAGTCTCCAGTGCTGGAAGCACTACAGAAGCACTGTGGTTTGTTCCTATGGAATCTGAAGTGCTCCACCAAATAGTACCCATGTGCATCATGCTGCCAGGGGGGTCCCTGAGCATCCATGTCTTGGCTGATGCCATGAAACTCATTTCCCTGTAGGTGCTTTTAATGCACACCTCTTGAGACTCAATGCTGGGGCCCTGGGAGACAGTCTCCTTCCTCTGCCTTGTTCTGAGTTGTTCTGCTGGGAGGTTTTCCCAGATGGAGGTGGGCCTCACCTGGAATGGCTGTGAGCAGGCTGCTTTGAACGGGGTGGCTCCAGGAGGGAAGTGGGAGTGCGGGGGGCCTGGGAGTGGTGGTAGGTGGGGCTCAAGCAGTGTGGGTTTGCTGCTGCAACCTCCTGCAAGTTGCTCTGGGGAGAGCAGGAGGGGGCTGTTAGCTGTCTGTAGGTGTGATGGTGAGTTTGCTGGGAGCACAGTGAAGGTGAATCACACATTCATGTTTGATGGTCACTGGAACCCCCTGTGCCTGTGAAGCACCACCCAGGTGTTCGGCTCCTCCTGAGGAAAACTGGACTGTCTTTTGTGATGATTCACCTTCCAGTTGCCATCCCAGAGCAGCTCTCAGGTGTTCACGTCCACATGAAACAGCAGGCTGTCATTATCCACCCCCTCAAAGCCAGAGCACTGAGGCGGAGGAGCAGGCAGGGCAAGCTGCTGGCTGGGATGGCTGCACCCACGATGAGGGCAGCTCCAACCATGATGTGCTACGTGACCCCAGGGCCAGCTGCCATGGCCGTCCTCACCCCTCACAGCAGGACCATCCATCCCCATCCTACCAGGACTCACTGCTCCTCACAGAGGGGGTGCATTCTCCCAGGAGGGCCAGAAGGAGAATGGTTGGGCACGGCAAGCCAGTGTGGAAACCCTGAGCAAGCAAGGTTTTCACCTGCACTTCTGCCTTAGGGATTTTATGCCAGTGTAACACATTTTGCTACAGCTTTTGCTCACCATCTGTCTCCTGCTTCCTTTCTGTCTTCAGGTTTCCACCAAGTCTGCCAAAGCTTCAGTGCTTTGATTCCCCAAAACATCTCTGTCCAGGGCTCTCGGTTCCTGAACCAGGTGATGACTTGGCAACAGACCTGTGAGTGAGACAGCCCTGCACCTGCATAACAGCTGGCTGTGCCAACTGGCAACGAGCTCAACCCAGCCAGCATGACCTGTCCCTGTCCTCGCAGCCATCCTTTCCAAGAGGCTGTCATGGACCCTTGAAAAATGCTTGCCTTAAACCCAGTACTGAGGTGGAGGGAAACCTGTAAGAAGTGTCTGGGTGCAACATGGGGGTGATGCACTGCCACAGTCCCGTGCACTGGCCCTGGCATCGGGTCTCCACAGGATGAAATGTGACCCAGGCAGCTTCTGGGGTCAACGCTGCCTCTCCCCGCCAGGGTCAGAGCCCGGCCCAGCCGTGGCTGTGTCCATGGAGGAGGTCACTGACCCCAGCTTCCCAGCACTGCCTGCAGTGGAGAGGTCACTAAGGCGCCCTCCGCTAGCACAGCAGTCGCTGGCTGATCCTTAATTAATCCCAGGCAAAATTAATCAGTTGACATCCGACAGCTGAAGAGCGGATGGCGACCACTCTGGGGCTGTGTCTGCTCTGAGCAGCAGCACTGGACCCATCTGACTGCTCTGGCCCCAGTTTTGGGGGATGTAATCAAAGTCTCCTGAGGCTGTGTTTGATGATCTTCATTACCAATACGAAAATTTTTTCCCACTGCTGCAGAGCAAATCAGTCCTGGGACCACAGCAGCAGCTGCTGCAGTGACAGCACTGTGTTCCCCTCATCCCAGGGATGACCATGCCTTTCCACTTCCCACTGCCTCACTTCCTCCTCCTGGCCCAAGTCTTTAACCCTTCCCCCACAGGCTCTGCCGATTTGGATTGCTAATCACGGCCAGTACACGCTGGAATTAACGATCTGATTCAATCGACACCCATGAATCTGTAACTAGACTCCACTTTAGATTAATCAGTCATTAGGCCAAAATGCCAACACAGTGCCTGAAAACTATTTGTCTTTCCTGACGCTCTTTCTTGTTATTTGTCTCCTTTTAAATGACTCCAAAGGGCTCAGCTCTACCCCTTTTCCTCCTCAGGAGAGGGAGTAGTTTCCTTGCCATGAGCACCAGCCCCGAGTGTTGATCCTCTGCTGTACCTTACAAGCAGCCTCAGATACTCTGGCTCTGCTTCTCTGTAAATTAGCTAATTTGGCACATAAAAAGAAGAAAGACAATCCTGACTATAAATGCAATGACCAGGGTTTGTTTCAGGAGTGGGCACACACCTTGCTGGTGCAAATCCTGTTGGAGGGTGCCAAAGCTCCTGCTCCAGCCCTCACTTGTGTTTTGCAGTCTCCAGGTGTGGGGGGTGCTGCACAGCCACGGGGTCTGTGGGGTTCCTGCCCACAGAAATGATGGCAGTGCCAGCCCTGTGTCACACCTGCTGGCTGAGCTGGGATGTGGGGTGAACAGGGTGGATGCTGCATCAGAGGTAAGGGGGAGAGCAGTAGGGGTCCAGTTTTTGCGACCTCATTCCTGCAAAGGATATTCGAAAACAGTAACAAGATCAGAAACAGGCTGAGATACGTGGCAGAGCTGAGCTGCAAGACCTGCTTACCGTGAGAAATTTAAGGATCCCAATCAGTTGATCAAAGGAGAGGAGACCTGAGCTGCACCAGGGGAAGATATCTGATAGCAGAGGCTTCTCCAGCTTAGCAGGTAAAGCAGGATGCCGCAGCTGGAGGTTTCAAAGGAGAAGAAAAAAAAATGAATTCAGGCACAAATATTTATTTGGGAGAGTAATTAACCACTGCAGCCAGGGGATGCTGCGGGTCCTTCAGATATGGGGTCCGTAAATCTGTGGGTGTAGCTCAAATGCTGAGGGTTAATTTCCTCCACACACTAAAGGAACTGATGGGGAGTTTTCTCTGCCACGTGCAGTGCAGTGCTAATGCCTATGGCCTCTGCTGGCTCTGAGACATGAATAAAACAAAACCCGTTCCCAGCTCTTTCACGCACACCTCTTTGGAGATGGAGGGGGTAGGAGCAGGATTTGCAGTGTGTTTTTGTGGCTCAGCCTGATTGTATCCCTGTCCCAGCACTCTCCTCCCAGAGAACTGGGTAAATCTGATAAGGCAGCAGGGTTAGGCTTTATCCCACTCAAGTAATTTCTGAAACATGACATTTTTAGCCAGACCTGCACCTTTTCCTGGGGAGCTGCAAATGAACCTCACTTAGCTCATGGGGAATAACTGCTGATATGTAAAATGTTACCCAGAGCACTGGGGTGAGCTGGGAGGGTGCAGGGGTTGCAACAGGGAGAACGCCTGGCTGTGCCCAGCACCCTTGCAGAGCAACAGGAAAGCAGAGGGAAATGCACAGCCTGCTCTGGACCCCTGTCACCAGCTTAACTACCTGATGCTAAGCATGGCTTACCACTTCTCCTCCCCTGCTTTAGAGAGGGGAATATCTGGTCTGCAAGATCTAATCATCCTTCAGGAGCAGAGCTGCAGGCAGGGATGCAGGTGGGCTCTCTCTCACAGGGATGCTGTGGTGCTCCCCAGGTTATTCCTTGTTCGGCACCACCATGAGGTGTTGCCAGGATAAAGCCTTTACCCCAGAGTGCTGGAGGCTGAAGGTGACACAGCTGCCCTTGAGGGCTGCACTGTGCAGTGTGGCCATGGGTCTGAACCTCCTCTGGAGGCAGCAGACTTCCCATGGCCATCCATAATGATGTGGGGAGGGGAGATGGGGATGTTACAGGCATAAACATCCCCTCTGCAAGCCGCATCTCCCACTCCACACTGGTTCCACGGAACACCACATTCCATCACCCCTGGGAGCCAGCCTGGCTTCAGAGAGGTAACTGCCAGAGCTGCCCTGCACCCCTCAGTTAGGAAAACCCCCTCCTTGTGGCATCAGCCCCAGCTCCCAGCCTGCATTTCCAGCCCCAGCAGTGAAGGTTGGGAGCAGGAGATGCCCCATTGCGTTGGTCACCCTGGGGGCCAGCCCCTTCCCTCCGACTGCTCCGAGGGGGATAAGGGAACGAAAGGTGCCTGGAGCTTATTCAGTCTTCTCGCTGGAGGAGGGGAGTTTATTGGAAAACACCTGGAATCTATTAGGCCTGGAATATGGAGTCAAGGTTTTGCCGCCTGCAGGCAGCCCAAGTATAAATAGCGGCAAAGGGTTTGTTTTGACTACTTTAAATTGTGCAGGTTTCGTGCCCTGAGAATTGGGAGTTTGAAGCTGCTCCTAACGTAATAATCCACCCGCTTCCCCCTCCCACCCCAGTGGCCAGGAATCTGCACCTTGTTCTCTTCTCCTTCTCATTCCTCTCTTTGTTTGACTATTTTCCCTATTTCCCATCTGTTTATCACAAACCTCCCTCTTCCTGGAGCCTTCGTGAGTCTCCAAGGAGGGGAGAGTTGGAAATGTTTTTGCACGCAGGGAAGTGGAGGGTAAAGTTTGGAGCTGTACAATGAAAACCAGAGAGCTGGGGGAAGAAAAAAAGGAAACAAAACCAAGTGCCAAAACATTGGGACAGACCCCTCTGTGTGGTGGGGTGACCCTCTGGTGATGGGGGACAGGTTTCTTCCCTGGGGTAGTGATATGAGCATTGGCACTGCATCCTGCCTGGTAATAGAGCAGGGAGGTTTGGTGATCGCCCGTTGCGCCACCACAGCCAACATCCTCTCCCATTCCCAGGGCTGCCACAGCAGCAGTGATATTCCTGATAATGCCATAGTAATAGAGCCGTGTGAGGCTCCTAATGGAAATGCTACATCACTGCCAGCACGGAGTCCTCGGTCCCAGTGCTAATGATTATTGCTACTCCCTCATGCCGATGCCACCACGCTGATGTGTCTGGCAGTTCCAGGCAAAGACTGATGCAGCCTCCACTCCAAGGAGTTGCTGCTCCAAATTAGACCATATATCTGTGAGGAAAAGGAGGAAGGTAGCTCTGAGGGCTACAGGCTCATGGAGGACAGGCCGGCTGTCATCATCACTACTGCTTGTAGCAAAAAGGGCAAGCGTGGCCACTGAGGTTCCCCAACCTGCCCCAGCCTTCCCCTGACACAATGTCCCCTCATCAACACTGTGCTCCCTGTCTGAGGTCAGCCCACACATCCTGCCCCTGGCGTGGTGCCTGGCTGAATTGCTCTCAAAGTGTTTTGGCATCACCTGATGCAAACAGAGCAGCAGAAGAGGCAGCGCCCAAGGGCACTGGCACAGCGTCACCCATCCAGTGCAACAACCACACGAGTGGAGCCTCTGCTGAGCACCCCATGGTGGGACCTCTGAGACCCTGGGGCTGCCATGGGGCTGAACCACAGCCCCTGACCTCCGAGAAACACTGTGAGGGCCGGGAGCTGCAGCACACCATAGGTAGCAACTCTTCCCCTGGCTTCAGAGGTAGCCATCTGTGCTGTAGACCTAAAAGTCAAACCCTGCTGACAAGCCATCTGGGGTGTCCAAACGACTGCACACGGTGCAATTTATTTTCCTACTTTTCCTTTTAATCATTGGTTTATTTCATTCATCTGGTGAGAAAACAGCCTTGAAAACCAAGGGTTTACATCCAGGAAAGAGCTTACAGTGGCCGGGGTGACCAGGCTCATGGTGGACGCAGGTGTTGGCTTCTCAGCACTTTGTCACATGTGGCCAATGGCTGAAGTCACGCCTGGGGGCTTTGGGGTCCAGGAGCCCCAACTGGAATCCCAGTGTGGGGACTGGGGTCAGGATGCCTGGAGACAATAACTAAATGCTAATCCACAGGAATAACAGTGGCCATAAACCACCCAGAAGCATTGTGGTGCTGTGCACGCCTGCGCAGGGGGACAGGAAGCACCACCAGATAAAGTAACATTGCTATGGAGATGGAAATTGGGGACTGTCACTACCAAACATCCTGCCACCATCTCAGCTCAGGCTCACCAAGGGGTTTTCCCAGGCTCAGTTTACCCCTTGTACACATTTCTGCTCCTTGTGGCCTTTGTCCTAATCTAATTTAAGAAATAGAATTGGAAGAACTAGGTTGGATGGGAGTTGGGAGCTAGAAGATGCTCATGGCCCTGCTCAGTCTGTGAACATCCGTGCCCATCGCCAGGGACATGACTGTGCCCCGGGCACAGTGTGTCCTGCTGCTGGGGTTTTCCTACCTAGTTTTTGCCTGCAGCCATCCCAGGGGTTGGCCTTGAGGTATCGGCACAGGGCTTCAGTGGCAGACAAGGCTCAACAGCATCCTTCCCTGAGGCGCTGTGATCAAGGACAACGCTGTGTCTTTGTACCGGGAATGCCCGTGGAGCCCAGACAAACTCGAGCTACAGGCTATCCCTTCCACACTGCCAGAAGTCTGGCTTCACTCTTATAGCTTCCCAGGCTGGCACCACTCCCAGCATCCCAGCAGCACACACAGGCTCTCAAGGCATGAACCGAAGGTCCCAGTGCAGGACAGCACCTTCCCTGGCCTCTTTGCTCTGCCCAGTACCAGGCATCTCTCCACCACTCACCCCTGTACACCCCAGGGTGCCCTGGAGCAGTGGGCCTTTTTGCACAGGACAGCTCTACCAGCTGCCCCCTTGTCTCCAGAGCGGTCTCTGCCTCCCACACCCGGGTTTAGCATCGTGCAGCAGCGCCGCTGTGACCGGGCCACCATGGGGAGGGGGACACTCTTGTGGGCTGGGATCCTGCACCCACCGTGACTGCGCACATGCTCAATCTTGTCTCCTTTCTCATGGAATTAGCGTGACACAATTAAACCATCTCGTTAGACGGCATTATTTACTCCAAAGGAAGCGTGGGGCCGGCCGCGGGGAGCTGGCAGCTCGGCGTTTCGCACATCATTATGTTCCCCTCACAGCTTTGAAGTCGGAGAGCCGAAGCAGCTCTTATTCCCTTGGCGGGCTCCCGCGCGCCTGGGCGGAGGCGGTGGCAGGAGGGCCCTGGGGAAGGCGTGTGGCACCCGTGAGCTTCTTCTTATCCCAGGTCCTCACCCTGCAGAGCATCTCCTGAAGCTGTCACCGCATGGCTTGGCACCTCAGCAGGGCAGCTTATGACCACCAGTCGGGGATGCAGGGGATGGAGACATCTCCACCTACTCTTCCAACGTGCCCCTTTTCAAAGCACCTGGATAACCAGGTGCGTTGAAGGTGACATGCCACCACCCTGTGCAGTGGGTGAACCAGCCTCCAAAAGCCCTCATACCTCCCTGTGCTCCTTCCCTGGGAGCACTGGTGTGCTCTCCAGAGAGTCATGGGCTGGGATGGGTACATGGGCTGGAGATGAGGACTCCTTTGATGCCGTGGTTTATTTACAAATGACGTGCGATATCCTGTTCCTCTTGGTGCAGAGGGAATCAAGCAGTGGAGATTGTGGGTTTGCTCAGCCTGCCAGGCCTCCCCAGGCAGTGTTGGACCCAAACGCTCCTTCACCTTTCCTTCTTCTCAGGACTTAGTCCACCCCTTTTTCAATCTTCTTCTGCCCTTGCTTCTCCTCTTTTTCTTTTTTTCAGTGTGACTTACTGCTCTGTGCTGGCAGCATGAATCCTTTTATCCCTCTGTGCCCACGCAGCGGGGCTGGAGGAAGCTGCCTGGGCAGATGGGTCATCTCCAAGGTTAAGCAGCATCTCGGCGTTGCTCCCAGCCACGGTTTGCCTCTGTCCTTGCTCAAAGGTTGGAGGATCTGCCAGCGTGGCTGGCTCTGCCCTGGCTGCAGGGATTTCGACAATCTTTTCTTTTAATAGGACTAGGGGAAAAAAAACAAACCAAAACAAAAACAAAATGTTATTTTCACACCTCTTTAACCAGCCGGCTCATCCTTTCTGCGAGGCACTGGCTGCGGGTTGCCTTCCCCGCGGCATTCCTGCCTGGCGTGGGTCCCAGCCAAGGCTCCCGTGCACACGCAGTGACCGGGGGGGAGCTGCCAGCAGCAGGCGAGAGGGTCAGAGCATGGAGTCAGCACACTATGGGACCAGAGCGTGGCAGGGCAGGCACCTCCGCCCTGGGGTGCCCTGAGGGTCCCACGCCACCACAGGGACCCTCAGCAGGTTCCTTGAAGCAGCTCCAGCGCCGGTGGACCCTTGTGGATTTCCACCAGCCGCCGTGTCTCAGCCGCCGCTGCCAAATGTTTGGGGGAGAGGAGCCAAGTCAGGCAGTCGGGAGATAAATCTGAGCTCTCTCTGGCTGCACTGGGACTTTGCTCAGGATTAATTGGAGGCAGCGGTTCTCCTCCTGCTCCTCTCCCCCCACCACAGGGCCAGGGCAGTCGGGTTGGCAGCCCGGGCTGGCCCAGCTCCTTGCAGGAAGCTGCTGACATGTTTTCAGCATGAGGAAGGTGCGTGTGTGTTTGAGCTCAGGCACAATCACTTGTGGAGGTGGGAGGAGGCGAGGGATGTGCTAAACTATGAATGAGCACAGATCGGAGACGTTCCCTGCAGTCTTAACAGACTCTTTCCCTGAAATATTTAGAGGTACTTGCAAGATGTTGTTAGATCTGGCTGCTCATGGGATTGTTGGGGGTTTTTTTCTGAATAAAAGCCTGGCGTCCACCTGAAGTTAAAGCTAATCTAAACAATAGGGAAAAATAAACACCAGGATGTAAAAGAAGGACAACAGCCCCAGCAATAAAATGCCGGAGTGGAAAAGGGGAGTGGGAATTGCCAGCGGCTGGTTTATTAGCCACACCACACCAAAAACATCTGATGCAAGCTACAAGATGCAAAATACAGCCTCAGTGCAGCAGAATAAGGCACGGGGAGATGTCAGTGCTTGTCATCCCAGAGCACTGCAACCCTGCTCCTCGCAGCCTGAATTAATCATTCTGCCAGGAGCAGCCTTGCTTTGACCTCCGCCCTCTCCTCCGCCCTCCCCAGCAGCAGAGAACCTGGGAGTTAAACACAGTTTAAGGACGACGTCTTTGCAAATGCAGAGCTTGAATACACCCGGGCTAACTGCAACCACCCTGAGCCACTGTAACCCCCGCACTGGGAATGCCGACGGCTCCAGTGCCGAGGGTGCCAGTACGCATCAAGCAGCGGTCCCAGCCCATGGCCGCCCAGCATCCTTCTCCAGCATGTTATGGCGAGGATGTAATTTCTAAAATAACACGTTACTCTTGCTTAATTATCCCACTTTATAGAAGTCTCTTCCGGTGCCAAGCTCGAGTTATGAGATGCATTTCTGAGCCATTGTCTGGGTGCCAGGAAAGAAGAAAAAGAGAGAGTCAGAGTTATGATTGTTATTGGAGTATTTTATTTTGGTTTTTAGATGTCTGGATTTCTGTTATAAAATGTATGAACTGCAAAGGAACTGAAATCTTGATGCTCACAATATTAGTTTCTCATTTCTAGGCTGAAATACTTATGGCTCTTCTTAATTCTCTTGGAAATATTCTGTGTGTTTGCTTTTTTTCCCAGAAGTATTTATGTAGCTTCCTCTGGAAGCTCCATTTTTAGTTAATTAACTTTTTTGTCCAGAACTTCCTTAGCTCGGTTTCTTTATTAATAAACCTGGCATTTCCAGTTAAGACTGTAGGTGTGCCTCTGCTAAGTTCACTTGGGTTCTGCCACCTCAAACAGATTGCTTGAAGGGTTTTGGCTTTACTCTGAGCATCCCCAACCGAGTCACAGCTTCAAAGATGCTCGAGGAGCCACAGGAAGTGCAAGTGTTCCATGTCCAGTTTGATCAGAACTGGCACAGCCATGGGGGCAGCAGACAGGAGGAGCAGGTGCTGTTCTGACTGTTGTGGCTTTGACAGCACCAAAACCTGCTCAGATGGGAATCTGGGGCTAAAAGAATGCTGGGGACAGAGCTGGCACGCTGAAGTCAGTCCACATTCATCTCTGTGAATGCAGCATGAGGCAGGGGGTGGGAAAGGAGTGCCTGGAGAACCCAGCTTGTCTCAGGTCCTGCTCCTGGATCACATGGCTGAGTCAGCCAGGCTCTCTCCACCGTCTTTTCCAGCTCCTTTCTACATCCCTATTGGTGTCTAACACCTTCTCACTGTAATGTCAGCTGAAGATTTAATTAAGGTGCTGTTTGTTCCCTCTCCTAGATAATTAATTGAAGGTGTTAGATAAAACCAGGCCTAACACCAATCCTTGCTGGGTCTGAACAGCACCTTCCAGCTCAAGATATTATTGTTCCCTTTTGTTTCAGATCCTTCAGCTTGTTCTCAGCCTCTGTGAAAAGGCTTATATCCAAACCAATTTGAATTAATTTTTCAAGCAAGATACCACAAGACCGAGATACTATTAAAGGCTTTGCTAGAAATCAGGGTTCATTAAAACACACCCGGCTGCTGTTCCCTCCCATGCACATTCTGCCCTTCAATAAAAAGACAAAAGAAAAAACAGTTTTACCTGCCAGGGCTTTGGTGTTTAAGCCAAAGGACGTGCGTGGCTGAGAGGAAGCAGATCCTTCACATGCCACAGCAATGAGAAGGCTTTCAGCAGTGACCTTGTACGTCCTTGGCAGTGGTGAGCCTGGCACAGCCCAGACCTGGTCCTGGCAGTGGCAGTTCCCCCAGGGTGATGTCCAGTGACAGTGATGTGGTGATGCCAACGCTGACTTAGGCTGGACAACCCAGTCTCCATTCGTGCTGCCCCATTCCCATTACACCTCGCCATGGCTGGAGTCAAGGCTAGGACACAAATTTTGACACCTTTCAACTTTGTAGAGGAAGCTGCACAGGCTCCTCCAAGGTGACACGGACATTGCATGTGAGTACCAGCAGTTCCCCCAGTCGCAAAGGCCCTGGCATTTCTCCTCTCCTTTCACCAGCTGGTCTCATGGACCAGTACCATCCAAACCTGGCCAGATGCAGCAGCAATGCTGGGCTCTAGGAACATATCTGTGATGGCAGGCAGTGCTCTGCACGTGGCTGAGGGCTTTCTACTCAGATATGTGAGAAGAGCCCAGTGCAGTCACCCCTCTGAGCACTTCCCTCAGCTCAGCACTGTTCCCCTCCTCTCTCCCACAGTGGAAGGACCCTTAAAAATGATCAAAGGAGCCAGAAAGCTTTTGCAATTTCTCCTTTAATGGAATTTTAAAAAGCAAGAAGAATCCAACACTTGTTATTTAAAAAGAGGGCCCTATCAGTAACGGAGATTTTGTAATGAGTCGATTTGAGCGTGTTCTCATTTATTGCCCAGGTGCCTTTACCCTCATCTTAGTGTGAGATTTTTAATGCAATTAGTAGAAAGTGTTCAACAGCAAACGTGCTTGCAGCACAGGGCACCCTGGTTTGCCACGCTGCTGGCACCTTGCAGCCTGCATGGAAAGATGGATGTTGTCTGAAGGGGTTCTGTCCCTATTTCTTGCCTCTTTTCAGCAAGATTCTGTTCCCAGCAGCAGCACAGTCCTGGGCTGTGCTGCTCTGACAGCTACAAAGAGTGGCAGCACATGGGGCAGAGTGGGGCTAGGAGAGGGTACCTGGTGTGTCCTGATAACAGCACAGGAGCAGCTTGGAAGACCCGTGCCTGCAGTCTCTTTCGACTCCATCAGCCTGGCAGTGCTGATGGGAAGATGAGAAAAATCCCTATTTTCAGTGCTGGCGTATTCCAGCCATGCACCCAGCCTGCCTCTGCTGTCAGAGAAAATGCAAACTGCCCTCCCCGCTCCCTGAACCGCTGCTGGAAGGCACAGGGTATTCTCTCAGCCCGGCAATGTCGCCAGCACACTGCATTTAAATGGAGCCCTTTCTGTCTCCTTAACAAGAATGACACCGCTTTGCTTATTGCCTATTAACTTGTGAGGTGAACGCATCGGCTGGCAGAATCAGAAACATTTACCATGAAAAGGAAAAGCTGAAATCCCATTTTCTACCCACAGCTCAGTGGGAAACAGCCTGTCAGGGCCAGGCAGGGCTGCGAGTGGCTGCATTCCTCAGGCGCTCGCTCCACAATTGGCGCTTCCCAGTCACACTGGGGGATCCCCGGGAAGAAAAAACACCTCAAAGTGCCCGAGTTGAGGGATAAATGGATAAACTCCTCCATATTCTCCCAGTTTCTGTCCAGTTTCAGTGGAACCCCCACCCATGCACCCCCTCTTTTCTGAGGACAGTGGCACTATGCAGTCAAAGACAGAGAAGGTCACGCCACTGTCCAGGGACAGTGGCACAGGAGACCTCTGCTCCCTTCTCTCCTCTCCAATCACAGCCCGTTAGTTCTGGGGATTTGGGTTTCCATTAGTGCCTGTTTGGTGGCCTTTCTCCTTTACACTGGCATTTCCACGGCTGCTTAACTTCAGTGCATTTCATTAGCACAGAGGTTTCTGTCGATATTAGAAAGTCACTGTAATCATCAGGGGGATTTGCATGGCTGTTAGCCCAGGAGCTTCACTATTTGCAAGTATTTTCAGCACCATTTTTGCAGAAAAAGGTGCCTTTGACGTGCACCCTGTTGGTGGGGACTTCATACCCCCATATCCCACTCTGCACCGGGGTGCTGAACCTCCAGCAGAGCAAAGGCAGTGGTGAGGATGCCAGCCCCAGCCAGAAGCTGCACATGCTCACCAGGATGCCCATTCCTAATGGGATATCCTTGCCCTTAAGATGCCCATGCTCACTAGGACGGCTTCTGGAATGCCCACCAGGATGCCCTGACCAAACAGAATACCCATGCTCACCAGCTTGCCCATCCCCATTGGTGTGACCATGCCCATTGGGGTGCCCCTATCCACCAATACACCTGTAGACCCCCTGGCAATGGTATGTCCTCAGCAAGTGTTCCCTTCCTCGGAACACACAGCATGCTGCCAGGTCATCCTCCCTCTGATCCATCGCTGTCACCCATCCCCTTACTCCAGCACCATTTGTTCCTCATCCCTGCTGCCCTCGGATGGTGTTTTGTGAGCTGCAGGGAGAATAGGACAAATGCAGAGCAGTGGGGAGCCTGGCAGGACAGAGCAGTGGGACAGCACTTCCCACTTCCCCGCACACTTTGGGGCTGGCTAGCCTTTGGCGGACAGTGCAGTTCTGTTTTGCATCACTGCTTTGAAAAGCCCTTGGAGAGAGCAGTGATTTATGAGAGGTTTCTTGTACAAGGGGAAATAAACCTCTGACCAGACCCAACTGAAATCCACACTGCTTCATTTTCTGTGGAATCAGGATTTTACCCCTATCTGAGGATTTTACTTCTTTCCAAGAAAAACAGCCAGTGACTTTCTCATAAACAGCCATGCTCTCTCCCTTTTCAAAAGCTGGGCTGGCTGGGAAGGGCTCCCTTCCCTGCCGGCCTGCGTGTCCCGGTCCTCACTCCTCCACACCGGAGCCCTGCGGTTCACAAATCACCGCGTTTCCGACCAGTGACGAAGCGAGAACATCTGCTGGGAAAGTCAACAGTAATTAACTGGCTTTTAACTGGGAGATAGAGAAGTGGGAGAGAAGCACAGACCCCTTTAATGAGAATAAAAGGTGTTTAAGTTTAGAGGACTGCAGAGGCGTCCCGGTTACTTTGTAATGTGATAAGGGGCTGGGAATTTAAACCAGAAATGGAGGGGTTGAGAGGGTGTTTGCGGGTGCTCCGGCAAACTGTAGTGGAGCCTAGAAGGGAGATGGTGCCGCAGAGCTGTGGTTCCTGGAGCAAAGGGGTTCCAGGTGGGAGCAAGAACAGTTCACCCCGCCTTGCTCCCGTCAGTGTGCAGTCGGGGTGCTAAAGGTGGGGGGCTCGGGAGCTGCCAGCAGCCAGGTGATGCTGGAGAGGACCAGAGGTGCTAAAAGGCAGCGAGGGCAGGGCTGAGGGAGGGATGCTAGAGGTGGTGGATGCTAGCAGGGTCAGCATCTCCTGTGTGTGACAGATCCAGGTTGGCTTGTCCACGTGAGACCACGTTTGTTGGGACTATGTGGAATGAGTGGCTTAGCAGAAGCCCCTCAGTGATTTGGGGAACCGAGTTGTGGGTGAAAGAAGGGGAATATGCCTGGATTTTGGTTTGGCTGAGCTGGAGAAGAGACTCTGTGAGCTGCTAGAAGCAGAGACCTTGGCACACTGATAAAAATAGCACAGGGAGAGATGGAAGAGGAGGCAGCAAGGGGAAGGGAGGAGAAAGAGGTGATGCTGGAGGCAACAAGGTTTGGGGGTGGAGGTGGAAAAGCTTTAGGGACCTGCGAGTGAAAGGCACGAGCTGCATCCAGGGATTGTTCTGCTTGCCCTGCACAGGCTGTGGGTAAACCAGTGGTGGGAAAAGGGTGCTGAGAAAGCAGCAATTTTGGAGAAAAGGGGGGAGAGCTCCTTGTTGGAGAAAAAAAAAATACCAAAGGCAGCTGGTGGTGTATAATAACAATTATGATATGTAAGTGTTAGTGCAATACACCCTCTGCAAAGGGATGACACTGAAGCTGTGGGGGACAGGCTAGTGTAGGAAGAAACTCAGTTAATTAGTTAAGCAGAGCTGTTTAGGAAGTGTTTCCTCAGTTGCTTTTTTCACCCCTTTATTTCCATAACTACCAAATTGTTTGTTGCTCATCCTTAAGGTGAAATATGCCCTGAGCCTGCCAAGGGAGGCTGCTCTGTATGGAGCAAAAGGAAGACTACCAAAAAAACTCTGCTGTGCGTAGGACAGTTCGTCCTAAAGATTTTTAATTTCTTTGAAAAGCCTGATTTCCCCCCCCCCTCCCTTTTTTCTGATACACGTGCAAAACTGAGTCTGGGAAGTTCCATCTGTGTATTTAAATCATCTCACCATTACCCCACCTCACCTTCCTGCTGGGGTCTGTCCCAATGTGCCCCTTGAGCTGTCCCTGAGCAGGAGGGGTGTGTAGGGAGGGGTTTGAGCTCCTGGCACTCCCAAACAAGCCTCAGGCCCCCAGCACTGCCAGCTGACGTAGCCCTGCCAGGGAAGCAGAGGGAGAGCATTACCCAGCTTCGCACAGGGGAAATGATATAATTGGAGCTGTTTGGATTTAGAAATTAAAATAATTTGAGTTTGCTCGGAAAGGTTCATGCAACGTCAGCTTCCATCAGGCAGATGAGAAGCAGAGGTGCCCCAGGAGTGAGCACTCTGACAGCTCTCCCAAATAACACCCGTTCTGCTGGGACTCCCTCCTTTTAAATGCCCTGCCTTGTTTGAGGGGGTGGGTTGGGGGGATGGGAAGGGGTTTCCTCCCACACTGGGCAAATCTTTGTGCCTTTTCCTAGAGCAGAGGTGTCATCTCTCCTGGCTGCCCATTCAGCCCTGGCCATGGCACAAGAGGCAGCTAGCTCTCCAGCTCCCCCTGGACCCAAGGGAGCATTTTTCTCCTGGTCCTCAGAACAACCCTTTCTGTCCTAAAACCTCCAGGCAAGACAACAATCAGTGTCCTCCTTGCAAAATGCCTGGCTAAACCCTGCCATGCCACTGGTGATTTTGAGGGACCTTGATGATTTTCAGAGCTCTGAGAGTACAGGACAGATGCACAGACAAGTCCCACTTAATCTGCTACTTCCAGCCTCCCCCTGCTCCAAGGCTGTCTCCCAGCTTGTCCTCACCACCTACATTGAGGATACGTTTTCCCCTGAGGTCCCTGCATCATTTCAGTCTCATTGCTCACCCAGTTCCACCTGTGTTTCAAACCTTCCTGGCTCCTGTTGTGTTATTGCTGTTCGCAGCATGACCTAATTAGGCATCAGCTGCAAATGCAATTACTTTACCATTTATCTTCTTGATCATTAATGTTCATCCCGAGCAAGACCAAACCTAGTGCTGGTTCCTCCACCAGCCGCTGCACCATGTGGTCTCCCGAGCTGGCCTCACTTTGCAGCCAGTTAATTCCTCCAAGAAAAGTCTACTAGACACAAGGTGAAATGCTGTGTGTCCTGCCAGGCTTTATCCACAAGTCCCTGCCTCCAGAGAGGATGCAATGCCTGTAAAATACCAGTCAGCTTTGACCGTCGTGGTTGATCCTTAATAAATTCATCCTTGGCATTGCTTGTGGCTTTGCTCTCCTCTGGGAGCTTCAAATGCCTTTTCCTTAATCCCTGATTTTTGTGGCATTCCTCGCCTAGAAGATGAAACAAATTTCCTGGCTACTAATTGTCAGTCTCCTTTTCCAGTCTCCCTTTTTTTTTTTTCTTCTAAATTTTTCTTTGTGCTTATTTCCCTCCCTGACAGTTCCCGCCACTCCCCCGAGTCCTCCACTGATTTGTTACGCCAGCTCGGAATTTGGCTGACTGCAATTTTATTTTTGGTGGTGGTGGTGGTGGGTTTTGAAGTGGCGGAGGCTTGCTAAGTTCATTAGCGAATTCCCTTAATAATTCAGAACGCATGTTGTTCGCCCCAGCTGATTTGTGTATGTTGGGCTCGTCAAGCATTCCCTTACGTGCTTTTTATCAGTAAGTGTATTTACAAGGTCTTCATTACTTCCTAATTGACCATGCCTCTTCTCTTTAGTTATCGCCTTAAAGAGCAATTTAAAAAAGCAATTCTGCAACAGCCATTTTAAAGCTCTTCATTCCTTCCAGCCCCTTTCTCATTTATTATTATCCTTCTGTCTCGCTTGTGCTTCTTTTCCCCAATGCCTTTAAAAGCCCTCTGTATTCCCTTGAACATTTTATCAGTTCCATCTTATTCCACCAGTTTGCTGCCATCCCTGTGGCTTTACTCACCTCATGCCCCTGCTTTTCGTGCTTTTCCTCTCCTCACTGACCATGTTTATTCTGGAATTTCTCAGCCCCAACCCGCTGCAGGATGAGTTATTTAGCAGAGGGATTTCGTCCTCTCTTCATGAGCATTAGGGAATTGGGACTGGTGCCATCTCTTCTTGTGTCCTGTGCTCCCATTTTGCATCTCCTCCCAGTCCCCTTGGCCATGGGCTGATCCCGGCCCAAGGCGTGTGTTCCCTCCCGCCCCAGCAACTGCCACTCCTTCCCAGCTGTCCTCTTACATCTGTAATTCACTGCAGCAATGCCTCCCATCCACCAGCTCCAAGGTCACATGCTGTGCAAAGCCCAGCATTTTCATCTGTGGCTTTTGGGTTTGTCCAGCACTGTGCTCCCTAAACCTCCCTCATCCCCTTCCTCATCCCGTGCTGCCTCCACTGCCCATCCCTCATTTCCCTCTCCTCTTTCTGTATCATAATTTTTCAGCTGGGGGACTGGAACTAAACAAGGATTCCCTTGATTTATTCCTACATTCATAGATTTTAAGGCCAGGAGAAACTATTAGCTCACTTAGTCCGACCTCCTGCCTATTACAGGCCATTAAACCTCATTCGGTTATCCCTGTACCGAGCTCCATCATTTGTTTGGCTGAACTGTATCTCTTTGAAAAGGCCCCCAGCCTGGATGTGAAGACAGCTTTATATAACAGTATTTTCTATCCCCCCCTTTATATATTCTATAATGTTTTATTTGGGTTTTGAATGCTGCTGCATTATGCATAGACACATTTGGGGGAATATCTGCAGTGACGTTCAGGCATTTTCCTTTCCACCTCAGCTGTGTTCAAACCACTTACTGTGCACATGAATAGCCCAGGACATCCCCATGCTGTGCTCTGGGTAAGCAGCACTGTACCCTGCACTGAGACCCAGCTGTGCCAGAGCCCCCCTTGTGCCCCACACCATGTTCACTGCCCTCCATTAACCACCCCCCCAAGAGTTTTCAAGTTTTCATCACTTTAACTCTGACTTCCCAGCCCTGGTACAGAGGAAGGCTTGCCTGGTTCTGGCAGAGATCTCCAGGCACCCCATGGTTTAATGTTTTCTTTCTCTTTTCTCTTTGAAAACTGGTCTTTTTTTTTTTTTCCCCTGTGTTTTGTCTTCTGTGGCTTATGTTCCTTGACATGTTGGCTGGTTTTGATCTTTTTTCTCTTTCTGCATTACAAAATTGTCAGCTGTGTAACCTAGAAACAGGGCTGGCTGAATGATACGTTTGCAAATAATGTTTGTTAGAAGTTCATCTCTCTCTAGTTTGTGAATCACGCCCGCCCCAAACCTGGTTTCAGGGGATGTGCTTATAAGGAGGAGTAGGTGCCCTGCAGCATGCTGCCAGCCAACTGGGGAAACCAGGCTTTGCTTCCAGTTCCCACATCGATTTCCTCCAGGACTTGGTGTGAGTCTCATCATCATCCTCCTCCACAGCTCTCCTGCCTTTCCAAGCCAAACACAGATGTGTAGCATTCCCTTTTCCTTTGGGATTTAAGCAGGAGAGAACAGACTGGCAGGGCTGTTTGCATCCCACCTCTGGAGCCTGGAGGCCCAAATTCATATGGGCACCACTCCTCTGCGGGTCACTAATGCCCAGCTTTCCTGATCCCACTGCACTATCAGCCACTTACAGAATTACAGAATCACAGAATCAACTAGATTGGAAAAGAACTCTTTTTGTGGGAGAAGATGCTCCGTGTGTCTTCTCCTTTGGGTTTTACTTCCGTATCTCATCTTTTTCCTTGAATCCTTTTGCTAACAGCTTTGCCATTGCAAGGCTGGTTTGTGCTCTGAAACCTGTCCAGTGCTTACAGGCAGCTCCCATCCATCTCCTCCCTCTTCGCAGCAACATCTTGATGAAAAGCTCCTTTTAGACTTGGGCTGCAGCCCTCAATACAGCTGTTCCTCTTCCCTCCCCTCATCCACAGAGGCAGTGGTGGTATTCTTGCCCTCTCCTATAGACAGTTTCTTTCCTCTTGCAGCACACCACCATCATCAGCCTCTGCCTTGTGCTAGGTATGCAGTCCCTGGGGTTTGTGCCAAAGCCAGAGTACCTCCATGTCCATCCTCATTTAATTTAAACACCAAAAATCCTCCTGGCCACAGTGTTCATCCATCTCTTAAGCTGTCCGGCTCCTGCAGCCACCTCACAGCTCTGCCTGGCTGTGCAGTTAATACGTCCCTTGGCTGAGTGTCTGAGCTGGCTGGCTGTGTTTATTTTTCTTGCAGCTGGCTCTGGTTTTCCAAGCAGGCATCCACCTGCGCCCCACTGTCTGCTCCCTCCCAGTCTCTCTGGGCTCAAATCTCTCTGGTTAGGTCACCAGTTCCTAATTGCAAATAGCATTTCTACACCTTTCTTGGGATGTAATGGTGAGGACATGTTATGCATAACACACAGAGCACCTTGGCAGAGCTGCTGCCCATCCTTGACCCCACCTTTAGGAAACCTCTAACGTGCAAACCCCTGGGGTAGAGGAACATGGTTTATAAAGCTCTGTGCCCCCTTACATCTGCCCACCAAAGCTACCCTCCCTGCTGTGGGTAAGGGGCAGTAGGCCATTCACTCCCTCTGCCCATCCCCTGGGAATGGGGTGCAAATGGGGGTGTGTATCCCCCTCAAAACTCAAAAGTAGCTCTGCCCCTTCCACATCATCCCTGCTTGGCCCTGTGGGTAACGCTCGCATCTCAGTCGACACTTCATACTTCAAGTGCTCACCCTTCACTTGTTGGAGCCTGTTAATCTTGGCAATTAGCTCTTGCTCTGATGCAATTTTCGTGCATGCTGTCCCTCTCCCAAATCCCTCTAAGACCCCCTCGGAGCGTGTTCCTGCGCTGCTGCAGCTGCCTCCTTGGCTCCACACCAGCCTTCCCCAGCAGAGCCCAAGCTCCGCGGGGAAGTCAGGCATTTATTTAGGTGTTATGTGCACACAGACGCCTGCTCCCTGACATCGCGTTCTGCAAATCTGACAAGAGCAGTATGTCGCCCTTCTACCTCTGCCCTCCCATCCTGCTGGGAAGAAGGGAGAGCCGAATGTCTCCTTTCAGTCTGCGAAGCCCGAAGGCCTGATAAAGATTCAGGGTGAGCTATCTCTGGAATGAGGAGCAGGGAGAAATCCGAGCTGCATAATTAGGTACTTTGGGAACTGTATCAAAATGCAGCTGACTATAGATTTCCGTACGGTACGTGCTCTTCTGCATTGACTTCTGCTCCTTCTTCCACTAACGCACCAGGAGGTGGTGGGAAGCCCCTTGCCCAGGCCCCTGGAGATGGAGCTCAGCGTGATCCCATGAAAAAGCTGAGCAAGAAGTTGGAGGTGAAGGGCAGGTTGGATGCGGTTTGGAGCCTGGAGGAAGGAAACTTCATATGCTTGCTTCCCGGCATGCTCTGGGCTGTGACTCTGAACCCCCTCTGTAAATAACCGGGGTTCATGGAGGGATTGTCCAGTGCCACCATCAATGTCTATTCCTGGCAGGAATAGCCCACAGGACGTAGCTAATGGCTTAGGTTAAAATACGCAATTGCCTAAACTGGTAAAAAATTGCAATGTGTTTTCCCTCTCAAATCAAGACAAAGTTGAAATATCAAAAATGTTCACAGAATGGGAACAAAAAAGAGATTAAGAAATGTCAGACTTCACCACCGACATTTTTGATGGAAATACTTTGACATTTGCAAACTCAAATGTTTAGTTTGTCAAACCAGATGGAAATGTCACACCAAGACAAGTTGAAACATTAATCTGTCTGCTTGCGGGAGGCTGAGGTCTCCCATGGGACCCCCCTTCGCAGCTGCCCCCTGGGTCCCAGGAGCTGTCTGTGCCCTCTGGCAGAGCAGGGCTGGGATATATCCCTCTGGATTGAAAGCTCCAGTGTGGCTGGGCAGGCAATAACATCTGAAACATTAGTGGAGGAAGGCAGACCATGGGAATGGGAAGAGAAGGGCGAATTTGGTATTAGGATGCTAATCCAAGAGATACGAAACCACATCCCTATCACCTGCTTCACTAGAGATTTCATCATGGATTTGGGCAAGCCATTCCTGCTGTGCCGTGGTTTCCCCTCTGTAAACTGGAGTAATAACTCTTCCCTGCTTCAGCTGGAGGTTGCAGGCTTAAATCCATTACTGTTTTTGTGAAGTGCTTGGATATCAGTAATGGGGGTCCTGGAAGCACTGAAGAGAGCCGTGCTGGTGGTTTGGAGATGACATTACGTGATACACGTCGGAGGGCTGTGCAAACCCGGCAGCAGTAAATCCTCACGGTGGGAATAGTATTTGAAGTGCAGAAGTGAAACGTGAAGTGAAAGCATACAGTGTATCAGGGTCTCAGGAATTTGACCGGACTCACAGCTCAGGACTGGGTTTGTCTTGGAGAAGGGGGTTTGGGTGCCCTGGCCCCCATGATCCCACGGCCATCAGGGTGCTGGTTTGCCATAGCTGTGAGAGCTGGTGTAATCCTGGAGAGAACTGGGCTTTGCTCATCTCACCTGCCACTGTCTGATTACTTTACTTTTATTATTTTTTTTAACCTGCCCATTCACTGGTTGCTGAAAGAGTTTGAGGAGAAAAGGCAAAAAGATTGTGTTTGAATTAAGAAACACTTCTTGGAGAAGCAATTCACAGAAGAAGCTTTTACTGTATTTTGTTATTGTCTGGCAAAAAAAATTGCCTGTATTTTTTATCTGCTCTCACATTAATGTGCTGGGCTGAAGCCTGTAGGTGAAACATGACTCATTGTGCGGACGAACCTCTCATCTTCTCTTGCTTTGTGGATCAAAACTACAGGGTAAACCAGCAAAACTGTCGCCTCTCTCCTACACATAGACGCACCTCAGGCACCAATTTCTGTTAGTGATGCCTTCCTGCTGTTGAGTTTTCTTGCCTATAATTATCAAAACCTTTGAACTATTTAAGCCTCCAATTCCTCTTCTGGGCTGGTGACCCCCAGAGCCACCCTCACCTTGTGAAGGGGCAGCAGTGGCTGTGGCAGAGGCCGTGGGGTGAAGACAGGCAATGATGCTCTGTCCCCACTGCAGTGTGGGCTGTCTCGTGGTGGTTATTAATGCCTCTGCTTTGCTTACCCAAGTGCTTAGATGGTTCAATACATTTTCAGACATGTCCTTACACTATTGTTGGGAAAGATTCATTAGGACTTCGGCTGGAAATTATAGTGACAGAGCTGGGTAATTTATGGCTTTTCTTGAGGGTTGTGCAATTATTCAATAAGTGTCTTTCCTTCCCCTACCTCCCACCAGCCACTTGTTGGAAATAAATATTGAATTTATTTGCGGAAAAGTAACCATTGACAAAGCTGTGAGTGGATGGGAAAAACCCGGCAGGGCTCTCCGTGTGCCTTTGCTTGCTTTTGTCTGTGTGAACGAGTGCTCCCCCCCCTCCTAGCTGTGTGTGCATTGCCTCCTCGACACCACTTCCACCAGCTCTTCCCCATCTGCTCCTCACAAGGTCCCTGCTCACACCAGACTGCCCAGTGGTGTTCAGTTTGGTGTACTTACTGCTTTCTCCCTCCCCAGCCTGTGATGGCTCTTCGAAGCCAGTTCTGGGGCTGGAGTGTCTCTCAAAGCAAAGCTCCCACTGAAGCCTAGTGTCCCTCAAGTGTCAAAACCACGGTGCATTGTTGGGACCCTGCTGCTGGCATCTATCCCCCAGCCCATGGGGGCACCCCCTCTCAGTGACTGAAATGTCTCAACATCTGCATTTCTTTCAAAGACACTGTAGATGTTTATCACTTCCAACACCCACTGAGGGGACCTGTCAAGGCTGAAGAAGTCCAGCCCCAGCTCCACGGTTCCTCTGCACTGGTTTGGGCAGCACCAGGGGGAGAGGAGCGAAATGAGGTGCTGGGACCGTTCCCAGCTGAGCAAACAAGCTGCTCACCCAGTCCCAGGAGAGAGACAGCACTGGGGTCAGGCACCACATCGACCTCACCAGACCGGCTGATCCCGTTAAACCTGGGCTCCACATGGGACTTTCCATCTTCTCAGTCTGCTTCAGAGCAGCCATCCTCAGGGATGACTGATCCCTGGGGAGGGTGACAAGGTATTTCACCTTACCTTGCTGTCAGGAGGTTATTCAGCTGGATGAAAGCCTGACAGATCTCACTAGGCTATTCCTCTGGGAGATGAGGGTCCCTATGAGGGCAATCCCAACCCACAAAATCAGGCTCTTGCTTAGCACTTCCTGGCAGAGGAGATGTTTAGTCTCACCTGACAGACCTTCTCCATCTGCACTGATCCCTAACAATGGGCAGGGTTTCTCTGTGCCTGTGCAGCCCCTGGGCTCCTCCTGGGGAAAGCAGGGCTGCAAAGGGCCCCTACCCAAAGTGAAGCAACTGGGTCTGATCTGAGCATGACAACCCCGATGAGGGGGTGCCATCAATGGAGGTATTGGCACCAGAGCATTTCCCCTGTTATCTCTCCCGTTCCTCTGTGCTTTAACATTCTGTTTGAATTAGTGGGGCCTGTTCCTCGCAGCGTGCATGACTATGCATTTGTCTACTTTGGATTTCATCCGCCATTGACTGGCCCATCCATCAAGCTCTTTTCAGGCCTTTTGAAGTTCCCTGTAGTCTTCCCTTGTTCTGAACACTCTGTGCAATTTGGGTTCTCTGCCAGGTTTTTCTTATGACATTTTTCATTCTCCTTTTCCAGATCATTAAGGCATCTCTTTAACACCACTGCTATTGACACGAAAACTTGGGGAGCCTCCCCACGGGTACCATAGCCTTCTGGAAAGTAGCCCTCATTGATATAGACTGTTTAGCCTCTGTGCTTCCAACCATTAGAGTTACTTTTTCCATTTGCTTTGCAAGCATTTAATTCCCTTAATAGTGTCTCGTAAGGGACCCTTGTCAAAGAGCTTTGAAACCCCAAACACATTATGTCAAGTAGTTCTCCTTACTTTGCCCTCCTGATAATGGAAGAAAGCATCCTAGCAGATAGAGGCATGAACCTCTTTTCAGGAAGCCAGGACTGCTTGCCCCCTTCTTACTTAGTTAATTTACAGGTTTTTAAATTAAGCTTCTTATGAGCACCTTCATCTCTAACCACCAATTCCGTTCTCGCAGCCTTAAAGAGACATGTGTCTCTATGCCTGCCAGAGAGCAGGCTATTTCCCTTGCTGGCTCTTTTGTTAGCAGCCTGGTCACTTGGCGATTGAGAGCCATCAGAGCCTTTGGGTACTTCGCTTTCAACTTCAGAAGCTTTGTGCTGGCCAGACATATAATCTCTGCCCCTTTGGCATTACTCTTTGTAGAAATATTTCGTTGTTATCACCTGAAAATAATGGGCATCTCTGTACTGTCCCTGCTAGGCACAAGCTGGTCTAAAAGAAACCCTCCTTGGCTCTCCTACAACACCTGAGCCTGCCCTGGCTCTTCCCATCACACCCTGGCAATGCCGATGCCGGCAAGTCGAGTCATGCAGCACTGCCGAGGGAGGAGGATGGGATTGATAAGATCCCTGCTGAAGCTGGGCTGTCTTTGCATTACAGGTACAGGGTAGAAACCTGTTTCACCCGCCTCCGGTGATTCATGCCTCTCCACTCCCGTGAATCATCCCGGCTGTTGTGTAAGGCTTATGGTGCTCGTGCGGCAGGGATGTATTTTCTGTGGCTTTTATAAAGTTCTGCACAATTTATATGTGCTGCTTCTGCCTTAAAACATTTACTCTCTTTATTCAAGGCTTTAGGATTTATGCTCCCTTTACCTGGGACCCTGGGAACGGCACCACCGGTGGGATGATCCTTGGGCCAAGGTGCTATTTATTGTTATCAGAAACTATCCTGCCCTGCAGCGATTTCTGACCACAAGGAAGAGAAAACTGCTGTTTTTCTCTCCAACACCAATATCAATGAATCTTTAAACAGAAGGAATTATTTCCCCGAATGGCGCCCGTTGAAGACGTTTAACTCTAAGAATATGTGACAGCTCTTCAGATGAGGAAGCGAAATGGTTTTGGGGCTGTGGAGGGAATGCTGAGTGCCTTTGCTGGAAGCAGCCCCTCTGCTGGGAATTCCCACAGCTGCCAGGCAGGAAAACGAACCACGATTAGTAATGGGGTAAACCCCCTCCTGGCAGAGGCACCCTGTGCCCAGGCAGCCGGGGGAATTCCCTGGTGCAACTGCTCGCACTGGTTAGGGCTTGAGGGTTTTGCGTTTTTTAAACAGCGTGTGGCGACTTCTGCGTAAACTTCTCCAGACGGACCTTTTGTGCCAGATTACCTGTCTAGCTGGGCCCTTATCGCCATGTTTATCACCACCGCCTCTTGCTGTCAGCACTGTTTATAGGCAGGGGAACCGAAACCCTATGCTAAGAAATTTCCTCCTCCTCTTTTCTTTCAAATCTGCATCTGTTCCAGACTCCCTTTCATTAGAGACCACATGAAAGACAAAATAATCCCAGGCTATCAGGCACAGAAACCTTTGCAAGGTAAACTCCTCTCTGCTGGTAAATAAGGCACACCCTGACCAGGGCTCTGTGCTGGCACCCAGGGAGGTCCTGTCCAGCCCCTGTCATCTGCATCCCTGTTCCTGGGCACCCGTGAAGCCTCCAGTACCCACTGGGGTGTTCACAAAGCCACAGAGAAAATTCAGAGTGCAAAGTAATGTCAGAGACCAAGGATGTCTTCCCACACCTGCATCCCAGTTGGTGTGATGATGGTGCACAGCGAGTGCCCTGAGGGAGGGTTGGGCGGGGGGGATGCGCTGCATGCCTTTTTTACCTGTTGTAAAAATATTTGTAGAGTTGCAGCAGGCTGTAAAGAGCGATTCTGGGGAGGGAGGAGCAGGGCTGATACCGATTAGGCAGGAAATGGCTCAGTGTGGATGGCATCCATATGGGAGAGCTGATAGATTTGGCGTCTTGAAGGCATCCCTTGATGGATCCACTGATAACCTGGCAGCAAAACAGACCTGGGCTCTCTGATTCCCTGCCAGCAGCTGAGCTGCAGCCTGCTTGGTTGGCCTTCGTTAACACCTTTCTGCCATGAGAACTTGTTGCTTTTCCCCAGGGGACCAGTGGCCCCTTGGTACCCCGGGGCGCTCAGCTGGCCTGTCCTCATAATGCTGCCTGCAGGGGATGCTGCTCCAACTCCTTCCCTTTGAAGGCTCAGTGTGAAATCTGGTCAGAGTTTAGGGAAGCAGGAGGGCAGCTTGCAGAGCAGCCTGCATCCCTGGGATGAAAAAGCTTCATTTTGCAGCTCTGGAAAGAATCAGCGGGTTTCCAGGCTGGGCTTCTGCCTTGCATTGGAGACAGATGGAGAGTGCATAACACGGGGAAGGTGCCCGGCTGCTCCCACCATGCAGAGGGCTGGCTCACTCATGAGCACGGGTCCTGCTCCATGTCCTTTTCTGAGCGTTTCATGACCCACCTTTTGTGCACATCCATGATGTCCAAAGCCTGATTGGAGGTGGTGGAAAGTCAGGGGCCCAGATATGGCACTGATTTGCTTGGAGGGACTGGAAACCTAGCGAAGTCTCCCTGTGCCAAGAATAGCTGGTGCATCCTGTTCCATGGTGCCTTTCCTTCTCCAGAAGCTGGCAGAAAAAACAAGGGGGTTTTAGAGAAAAAGCAAGATATAGCAGGATGCTTACTGGAACTGAAACAAAATGGAGAAAATTATTATGTAGCAGAGGGCAGTGGTTCCTTGCAGAGATGAATTGGAGGAAACTTGGGAGGCAGAAGCCACCCTACGTACTGGCTGGTCCTTACTGTTGTTGAGAGTCTGCAGCCTCCATCACCAGTCCCTGCCTGGTTGATCAAATACAAAACATGAGGTGGTATGGCTTGGTAGGAAAGTTTTTTGCGTGGGCTTGATCTCCTCCAGCGTGGCTCACCAGGAAATACTTTTGGGAAAAAAAAATACCTCTCAGCCTAAGTTATGCTTCCCTCCATGTTTTCAAACATGCTCCTCCTGGAGTTCCCTATCCTCCATCCCTCAAGCACCCACGGGGTTCCCTGGTGTAATGTGACTGGGCTCTGCCTGTGCTGGTGATAAATTTGTGCTCGGTGAAAAACCAAGCTCTCGTGGCAGCAGGCAAGCTATGTAATGACTGCCCCTAAAGCTGCCTGGGGTTACCGCAAATTTGATGGTTAAAATAGATCCCCTGAAAGTGCCGGCAGCCCTCCCACTCACAGGCTGCATTAGCCACGGAGAGAGCTGTTTGCTCCCGCACCTGGGTCACGGCCTCCTCGGCTGCGAGTCAGGACGGTAATTTCGCTGTGGTTATTTCTACGATAACTTATTTCAGGTTTTTATGATGCTTACAAATTGGACAACATCTTAAAACATAATTCAGGCCTTAACTGGCTTTAAATGTGTGTGATTTTACAGGGATGTGTAAAATATTTTTAAGTGTTGGTAAATTCCAAGGACTGGAGTTGTGGGCAGATGGGGAGGGATGGAGGGTCTGGCCCAAAAATGTTTTTGGAGATGCAGACTGGGAACCAGCAATGGGAGTTGTTTATATGTTGTTACCATGAGGAGCTACATGGTTTCAGCAGGTTGTAGACTACAAAGCAAAATGTTTATGGGCAGTGAGTCTGCATCTCCTCCTTAAAATTGGTGAAATTTGTACAAATTAGCTGTGGAGTCGAGCACTTGATACTGATATGCAAGAGTTGCCATGGCAGGGAGATGGCTCCCAGGCACTGGACATAAAAGGGAGCAGATGAACTGGAGTGAAGGTGTGTTCCCTGGGAACATCAATCAACATGGCAGCAACCAGCCCTGTGAACTGCTTGGTGCCTTTGCACAATCCTCCACCAACTCCTTCCTGCTGGGAAGGTGGTTGCTCCTCTTTGGCTTCCCCATCAAAACAGCAGGCGTGGGTGGGAGGCAAACCTGACCCCGAGGATTTTGGGGTAGGGAATGGGTGTGCAGCAGTGGAATAGGGCTGTAGCCACCCCACCTCTTGCCTGGGGCAGGCACAGGATCTGGCAGAGCCATGGTGGCTCCCATCACTCACAAGAAACTGTGGCCACACGGGGGACCAACTTGCTGCCACGTGTGTTAGACAGCAGTCGAGTGAGGACAGCACCCCATAGGTGGTTTGCAGAGGTGGGTAGGGAGGTTCTGTTATGTACTACTCCCTTCCTTAATGAGCTGGCGGGAGGCACCACTCTGGCTGGGATTGGATTTGCCAATACTGACAAAACCAGGGCTGCTAACACAGCGCGTGGTCCTGGAGCAAAGGCAGCCGGACGGATCACTCCAGTGAGATTAAGCAGGGATTTGGTCCTTGTCCTTCACAAGCAAGAGAGTGCTTTGGGTAAGCAAACACGATTCTGCAGAGAGAAGCCGGAGCTGATGAGCAGGGGCTGCTCTGGGACTGATGCTGCTTCTGAGCAGGGAGGCAGGAGGACCATCCTAAGCAAACCAGCTGTTCCAGGTGAAGTCTTGGTGAGCAGAGCTTGGGGAGGTGGGAGCTGTGCAGATGGGGTACCAGCCTGTGTGCCCTTGGCTCCAGTGCCTGTGGTGGGAAAGGATCTCTGTGGTTGTTTGTAGTTGCAGAAATAACACTGTTGTCTTGCTCTTTCCTTTTGTAAGGGTGTGGGGATTTCACTGAAATGCAATCCCAGGAAAGGCCTGGGATTTTGGCTGTTGTTGCAGGCGCATAAGGAAGATGTTATTGCCAAGTGCTCCCCTCTGTCCCAGGCAAGAGGTGTTGCGGAGGTGGCTGAAGGCTGCAGGAAGGCAGAGGGAGACAGGGAAACCTCTGGGCAAGGCAGGGTGGCAGCAGAGAAATTGGGGGAGCTCTTTGGCATGTGGTCTGCCATCAGAGCAGCACCCATGGCCAGGCTGGCCTGGCCTGCCAACATCTCCTTCTGCCGGGCTCAGATGACGGCAGCTGCCAGTCTCATCACCAAAGCCCACATGAGCTTTCCTGCCTGCATCTCTTCCAAAAAAAGCAACTTCCAGCCCACGGGAGAAAACTGAGCGTAAAGGCAGAGACTCTGTGATGATACATCGTCTCACCAACACCTACCCACGTCTGCAGAAGGAGGGACCCGCCTGGGCAGCCCTGGACCCCAGCTGAAAGGGAAGGGACAGTTGTGGCTGTCTATTGACACTGGGAACTTTCATAACCCCATCAGTGGAGCAGGAAAGAGTGTCTGATTGACATTGCTCCAGAGCAGATTGCTCCAGGAGATGGCTGCCGATGTCCAGGAGACACCCGAAGAAAGCTTTGACTGTGGCTCCCCGGGGTCAGGCAGAGCTGAGGGGTCCCTTCCTCCATGCACAGCCCGTGCCCATAAAATGCACTGAGCTCCTGCAAGGCTACCCTAGGATCAGTGAGGGGTTGGGGACCAGTGAGGCTCATCTGGGTTCTGACCATGTGCTGCCAGCAAGCACAGAGTGACCCAAACACAGCAGCTGTGCATCAGGCAAATATGCTGGAGGGAGCCTTGTGACGGACTGTGAATTTGAGAGACTTTTCTCCACCCCTGAGCTCCCCGTGGGTCAGGTTTGCATGCAGACGGGAGCATCTCGGGGAGGTAACAAGGTGCTGACAAGAAACAGTTTGTCTTTCTGGATAGTGTTTCACGGCTCCCTGTGGGACCGCCCCATCTCCATGGGGACGTGGTAGCACCGAGGCAGGGGAGCACCCCACGGGGGCGAGGGGTGGTCCCACTCACAGGAAAGGGTGCGGGAGATGCTGGCTGTTGGTATGAATTCAGCCCGGCTCCGCCATAAGGAAGTGATTGAAGCTTTCACGATCTGTTTAACCAGTGACATATGTTTCCTGCAGGCGCGGCGGCGTGCTGCATGCCAGCGGATGAGATACGGCCGTGTGTCCCTGCCTGGCTCTGCCAGCACGGGGTAGGGCTGGCCCCATCCCCACGGCCGCGTTTGATACGGCTGCGGGCCGTCGCTCCCTGTGTGGGAAGGGGAAATTGCTCACACGGCAAAGGGAAATAAACATGAGGAGACCAGCCCTGACAAAAAAAGCGAGTGTTTCTCTGGTTGGAGGCCCCGCTGCGGGCGAGAGCCACATAATGTACAGTGGGGCTGGGGATGAAGGAGGGGAAGCTGGAGCTGCAGTGATGTCTGCGAACTCCCTCTCGCTTACGGGGGGTCCCTCCCTCCAGGTCTCATCTCAGCTTTCAGCACTGAGACATCAGAGGGACCAGCGCCAGGGTAGCCGTGCGTTGTGTCTAATTGCCCAAACCATAGAGCCCGGGTGAGGTGCTCCACCAAATTCAGAAGCAGCCAAAGTGGGCTGAGTGCTTTCCCTGGGGAGGGGACTCTCCCCTGGAATTTGCTGTGGCTGAGCACTCAGACACTGGTATCCAGGCTCAGGCTTCCATGGTCCCAGCTCCATCCTCATCCATATCCCCTTAGCTCTTTCTGTCCCATTCCTCTGCATAGGGGAAGTAATTCACAAGGTAAAAGACTGACCAGGAGTGTGCCAGCTCATGGGGTGATGGGGATGCCATGGACTAGGTAGTCTGCGGATGACTGAGACATCAGACAGCTGTGAAACCCTGAACAAGAGAAATCAGACATTATTCAGGAGATGGAAGCAGGGAAGGGGGTGATGGTCCCTAGGTCTGAGAAGAGTGTTGTGATCGGCCGCAAGTGGCTGAGCCTTTCGGAGCCTTTGCCAGTAATTGAGGCCATGTAGGGGGCTGAGGTGGGGAAAAGAGAGAGGGTAAAGTGTTGGGAGAAACCCATGTCCAAGTTTGCTGAGGGCTGCCAGGAAGGATGCAGGCCCTGCTGGGGGGCAAGATCCCTGGTAGCCAGTGAGGCTGACTCCCACCGGGATCCCTGTGCAGCCTCGAGCCCATCCAGGATGAGCCCAAAGATGGGTTTGTGGCAGAGATCGTAAACTTGGTGTGAGAGTGAGGGAGTGAAGGGCTGAAGAAACTTTATGGTTGAGCTGAAAGACCCAGGAGCTTCTTTGTCATTCCTCAGGACCAGCATCTCCTGTGGCACCAGTAGCCTGCTGACTATACTGACAGGAAAGGGAGAGCCGGGAGCAGAGCTTCCCATCCCTTACTAGGGATTTTGGCTTTAAAACATAGCCTTCTTCCTTAGCTCAAGGGCAGAGAGACCTATAGCCTCCCTTCACTGCAGGCCAGCACCAGCTCCCCAGTTCTCCCATTAGATCCCATGTCCTTTGGCAAAAAGGAACCAGGCAAGCCAGAGGTCCTATTCTCACCTTCAGAGCACCACCCAGCAGCAGTGGTCCATCCTCACCATGTGCCTCTCCAACAGGGAAGAGTGATTTTATGAAAGAATTTGTGTCTTTCTGAAGTTTTCTTAGAGAGTGCTTTTCTCCCCTCATTGTTCCGTGTTCGGTGCATTTATCTGCAGGAATAAAGATGCTTCTTGGAGTAGTTTGGAAAACCTCCTTCCCCGAGGCTTGCCTGGGTTCAGGAGCCTTCAGTTTGCACCTGTTAGTGCTAGTGCAGGATGCCGAGTGGCACCTTGCTCCAGGCAGATGGGCTGATGTGATGAGACAATTCAAGCCCACGCACGTGCTGGAGGAAACTGTTTTGTCTGTCCAGGATCGGCATCACCCTCGTGAAGTTTCACTGATGCAGTTGGCAGCAGACAGAGCTCTCCCCCAGCCACAGCCAGGGCTTTCTCTGCAGGTTTTCAGACATCCTGGCCCTGTGTTCGTTAGCAGGTAGCCAAGGATTGCAGTGACTCAGTGCAGCAGTTTGCTCCAGCTCTGGATTACCTTCACGCACTACAAATCAGCGCCGAGTTTCTCCATGGTTTTGGCACTGGGCAGGTGCCTGGAGCACGTTGTGGGGAGGAAAGGGCTGGGGGAGGTGGAGCAGGTGAACTTTGCTCTTCAAGCTCTGGAAAAAAGCTCCTACTCCTGGTCGATAGCCTCTGTGGGGAGAGGTGGTGTGCTTTGCCCTGCTGCCACTGCAGCAGTGAGCTCTGCAGTGCTGTGTCTCTGCTCAAGCACGTGGAAGGTCCTGGTGTGGGGGTGCTTTTCCCAAAAGCTGCTCCCTGGCAGGCACTGAGGCAGCCCACACTGAGCAGCGGTTGATCATTCTCCATGTCACTGCTAGAGATGCCTAAATAATTCATTAATGGTTTGAGGAAACAAAAACATTGTGTAACAAGTAATTGCTTGCCAAAGATGTTGTGCATGGCTGGAGCAGACCATGGGCAGCCGCAGCAGTGTGGTGTTAGTGGGGCAGCACAGGGCAGGCTCTCCTCTGACTTTTATTCTTTTTTTTTTTTTTTTCCATATGAACTTTCCTGCCTCTGTCTCTGCACAAATGTAAAGGCTTTCTGTTTCCCAGGAAACTGAGGTGAGGTGGTTGGACCTGAGTGTAGGCTGGCAGCAGGGGATGTGGGGAGCAGGCAGGGGCTCATGGGACCACCCTAGTCCTTTTTGGCCTGGTTCTTTGCATTGCACGTGGGAGAGAAGGAGTCATGGGGACAGCAGCAGTTCCTTCCCCCCAAAACCCCATCTCCAGAGATGGGACTGGTGGCACCATGCCAGGCAGAACCCTCCCCAGCCAGCTGGTCATGCACTGGTGACAAAGGGCTCTAGGCAACCCTTCTCAGACCCAGCGTGGGCAGAGGAAGGGCTCAGGAGCCTCATGCCGATAGCGGTGACAAGGAACTCCTGTTTCTCCAAAGGCGTCTGGGAAATGTCCCCGACTGTGTGTCTGTCCCTGGCATATCGCAGTGCCAGAGGCAGCAGGCTGAAAGCAGGGATCCAGCTCCCTGTGGGCACCCCGGAGTAAGGGGCAGGAAGTCCCCACACTTCCCTGAACTGCTCTGGGCAAGCATCACCCCAGCACTGGGCTTTGGAAGTGGTGGGAAGTTCATGCCCCAGCATTAAGCTGTGACTCGTGTGGGCTCCTGGAGGAAGCCTGTGCTGCATCCCCTGCAGCTCCTGCTTGTCACTCTGGTAAATTTCCATTTTAACGTGAAAACAGCTGGTTTCACGGTACCTCTGTGTTATTTACACAGTCATGCATGCAATCCTTGCTGAAAACCGTGTTGTGCACTACAGCAGCACCCTGTTGTCTCACAGGTACTAAGTGAGTGGGTGGGGAAGTGATGCCAGCCCCAGGGTCAGGCCACCAGCGCTCCTTGCGCCTTGCCCGTGGCCACCCTGGCAGCTCATGGTGAAACTGGGGTAATTCAAGGGGGGCAAACCCATCTCAGATTGCTTCAGGTCCAGCACAAGGGCAGGATGAACCTGTCTCCATCCCTGTGAACTGAACCCTCCAAGCCGTCACCAAGCCCTGAGGACGGGATTCTTGATGCACTTCAAGGGACAGAGACAACAACTGTTGGCCATGCTCAATGGTGCTTTGTTCTTGGCCCAGGAAGCAATGAAAATCCTCCCGCTTTGAAGCCTGAGGAGGCCTTTTTATTATATCCAGGGCTCCTGGAAAAGGAAACTGCAAGTGCTTTCCCATAACGTGATAAAAAGCTCTCCTGGCTGAGACCACGGCAACTTCTTACACTTGAGAGCGGTGAGTCAGTGCACCATGAGGCTGCGCTCAGTGCTTGCCCAGCCACTGGAAATCACTGGTTCTTGGCATGTATGTAACTGGGATTTGGAAGAGCCTTGGTGTGAGCCCTGTTGACCATGCACTTCACCACAGACACCTGGCACCTGTGGTGCAATGGCCATAAATCAGTCCAGAGGGGGTTGAGCAGAGCCCTTGGCCCCCCATGCCGGCTGGGGAACTTGGGGAGGTGCAGGTCATGCAGCAGAAGAGTCCATGAGTAACCCATGTCTGCACCTGAGAAAAGGCAGCTGTGGGCAAGCGCTGTAGTGCATGGTGGGATCTCCCTTGCTGATGCTCCTGGGTGAGGAGGCTGCCAGGGTGCCCGTGGCTTAAGGGAGAGCCCTGGGTTTGCTCCCCATCCTTTTGCACAAGCCTGGGGCACGGTGTGTCCTCCCAGGCACAGCCCCCAGCCTGGCTGGGTAACTCCTAAGTGGTAAAGCTGGCCTAATTAGTCTGCATAATCTTCCCCCATAAATCACTCCTCCCCATCCCCTGCAGACTATCGGCAGCATCTGAAGTCATTAGTTAATTTAAACCTGGGAGTTCACACGTTGGCTTATCGCAGGAGCCATCTCCCTTCCCCGCTAAGCGCTTGCTCGGTGCATCCCCGGCTGCTAGATCCGATCTGCGCCCGCTTTGAAGCCGTGATGGGCTGCCAGCGGGCGAGGTGCTGCCTGCTTCCCTGCCTGCTTCCCTGCCTACTGGCAGGTGGGAGGGGAGATGGAGATCCTGCTTCTCCCCTTCCCCACGCTCCCCGTTTTTGAACTTCTCCTCTGACTCATCCATTTGATTTTATGTTTTTCCCCTTTGTTTTACAAATAGCAGTTTGCCCGAGTGCTGGAAGGAGAAGGCAGCTCCTATGCTGCTGCAGCTTTCCCAGCTGTCACGGGAGATCACAGAATCACAGAATCATCTGTGTTGGAAAAGATCACCTGTAAAGATCATCGAGTCAGGTGAGCAGGGTTCTGGGGAGGGAAGCCAGTGGGCACCCAGTCTTCCCTTGCACCTGGCAGGGATGTGGGGATTCTGGGATTACTGGGATTCTGGGTGGCCATGGGGAAGTGCAGATATGGCCAGGGATCCCACTAATGGCTTGTATTGCCCATTGGTTGTGCTGTCACTTTTTCACTCTCTTCCTTCCCGGGTCTCCAGCACGGTGTGAGTGGGATGTCCCCCACTGCAAGGGATCAGGGCTTCCTAAAGTGAGCTGTGTTGGCTGGAGAGCAATCCCTATGGCCTGGGCACACACCTGTCCTTGCTGCTGTGTGGGCAGCTGGAGGTGAGCCTGGTGATCTCAGCAGGGCCAGTGCAGCAACACAAAAGCTCAGACCCCAATGCAAGACAGGAAGGGGGAGAGGGGGTGTTTGGCAGCAGGAGTGGGAGAGCTGGGCTGGGGAGACCTGACAGGAGCCTGCAGCAGCAGGGTCTAGTGGCTCCCAGTTGTTTTTCCGTGGGACGCTGGGAGGGGGGAGTCAGGCCGGTTGTCCCGCACTGCACTGCTCCTGTGGGCAGGCAGCACCCAGGCTGGGGGACGCCCAGCTGAAAGCCCCTGCACAGGCAGAGCCCTGCCCACAGAGCAGCTCGGGGCAGCCCCCTCCCACAGCAGCACCCCTGAGGCATCCCTGTGGCAGGGCAGCAGCCCGTGCCCACAGCCCCCACTGGGGCTCTGGCTGCTGCATGGGCGGGCACCTCGAGCTTGGGGTGCAGGCGATGCCGTACGCTTGGAGGGTACGTGTCCTCCCAGTGCACCCTCTGCACCCCTGGGCTCTGCTCCTGCTGCTCCCAGGAGGGTGAGGGACAGCTGCTCACCCTGGGACCTGTCAAGCCAGACTGCTTCCAAGGATGCATCAGAGCATCAAAAGCACAGCTCAAAAGCACCAGCACAGACAGCTTTTTAGGGACACATTTTTGGCCTGAGCATCCCAATCCAGCCCCTCTAAAGCATCCTGGTGGTGCTCCTGCTCCCTGGCTGGCTTTGTGACTGTCCTCATTCCTCCCTTTCCTGTTCCAAGGGAGAGCTGCAGTTGTGTTTGGTTTTGTAGTCCAAGCTTTGGATTTATTGCTTCCAGGTCTTCATGTGTTTGTTCATGAAATGAAAGACGGCTGGTGAGCCTGCTTTCCACTCCTCTGGTCTGCCTCCTGCATCGTGTAGAGGGTCTTTTGGCCTTGGGGTGATGCCTCCCTTCATGTCTCATAGGCACCCAAACACTGCATGAGTAGAGGACACATCCATGTGGGGTGGTGTCCTGGTCAGATATTAAACCTGTGTCCTGGGTGACAAGGAGGGTGTGGGGGAAGGCGCTGGTACAACCCTGTCCAGTCCCCAGGCACTATGGACCATGCTGAGGTACAGCACGAGGTGGAGAGGGGGCCCTGTCTGGGCGTGCTTGAGTTGTCCCCTGTCCCCAGGCTGCTGCCCCCCTTCTGCTGTGGCCGGAAGACATGAGCTCCCGATTAAAGGATATTTCAACCAGACGGAGGAGCTGCAGCGGCCGGGGGAACGCACAGCAGGAGGGGACCGGGACAGGACACGTGAGAGACCAGAGGAGAAGCCAATTTGCGCTGGAATGTAAATACGGCAGCAGCACACTGCTCCACGGGGCGCGTCACCCCTTTCCTGGCTCTGGAAACTGTGTGAGAACCTCCTGCAACAGCTCAGCTCGTGTCTGTGCTGTGGCAGAACCTGAGTCTCACCTGGGCACTGTGCAGAGGTGAGCAGGAGGAGGGTCAGGGGCTGTTGCATCAGTCCAGTGCCACTGCTGCAGTTCCTGCTTTCTGCAGTGAGGTACCATGGGTCACGTATTCACTGGCAGAGGGATGGAGCCTCAGCCCCCCCTAATAATCCTAAGAATCAATAGCGGTGTCTCTAGCCCCCATGGATGTGCACAACAACAGCTCCGAGTTAAGAGGGGAACTTCTCAGCAGGATTAACTCTGAAACCTAGTGACAACACTTTAAGTATCTGTGCTATCTGTGTCCCCGCTGCTCATTCTAGCAGCTAGTTCCTACTAATGAGCTTTACTCAACAGCACTAGATTTGTCTGTAACAGCAAACTCCAGGGATCAAAAAAATAAGATTTAAGATGCAAATATTCTGTGATATATCCAGATTTAAATGTGGGGGATTTTGGGGTTTTTTTGGTGTGTTTTTTTTTTTTGTTTGTTTGTTTGTGGGTTTTTTGTTTTGTTTTTTTTTCTTCCTTAGTCCAGGGGTAAGTTTTAAAGGAAGAGAGGAGAGATCCTCCAGAATATAAGATAAAGAAACTTTTTTAAAGGAAAAGACCAAGTAATATAAAATCACAGTTTTATTTTTTTTTATCTTAAAACAACTGAATTTGGGAAAGTTCCCTTCTGCTCGCCCAGGGCAGTGTGAGCACAGATGTCCCAGCCCCGAGGAAGGGGTTAGGTTTGCCCACTCCTCTCTGGTTTGTAGAGCATCACTGGGGAATTTGTGGGTACATGGGTGTGTGCTGGGACTGGAGGCACAGGCTGAACCCCAGCCAGCCACCTCAGTACCCAGGGCAGAGGGAGCTCAGTGGACAGGTCCATTGCAGGTGACAAAGAGCCTTAAATAAGTTCCTAAAATGTTCAGCCCAGGCTGGCAGTAGATTCCTCTCCTGCCCCGAGGCTGGACCCCAGTGCAAGGACCTGAGCTCAGACGCAGATGCTGGAAGAATTCACACCCCTAGACAGGTTGGTTTTCAGTTTTCTTTAATCTTCCACATGCTTTTTTTTTTTCTTTTTCATTTTGAGGCAGGAGTACTAACTGCTAAAGATGCATATGGAATTTGAATATGAATGATAAGAACAGCTGTGTATATCTATTATGAATGAACATAAACAGAAATGTATAAACTGAGATTTTGGGGCTTTTGGAAGAATTAGTGCCTTTGTTCCTGGATTTTTTTCGTATCAAAGTTTGAACCAAAGCCCATTAGCCTGGACTTTCCCGCAGCCGACCAAGCCAGGAGCTTCATTTTGCCCTGGCTCTGAGCCATGCTGAATTCTCCTCAACAGCTCAGTGAGCCCTAATCCTAACAAATTTACCCAGAGAAGTGGGTCTCTTATTACACAGCCTAATTTGAATGCTTTCCAAGGTTAATTTCGGCTCCCTCTCCCTCTCCAAACACGCCTGCCCCTCCGGAGCCAGCTCCCCCCTTCCCTCAGTCCCCCCCCGAGCTGCCCGTTAGCGCCAGCCCGGGGGGAGCAGCCCCCTTCACCACCACGATGGTTTTTAAACGAGAAAATAATGTGATGTGTGTCCCTGGGTCCAGACTCTGCCTGGAGGGCTTCTTAATGCCGAGAGACTTCCTCTGCAAATTAATTGCAACTTTCGTTGGGCAAAAATAGCCCTGGAAGCCCCTTCCCCACAGGCCCTTCCACATGTGATATTACTCAGTTCATAATCTGATTCCTGCGACTCTGTTCCTTCCTTCCCCTCCCCATCGTGCCGGTGACTGCCCGTGAGGGTCCTGGCAGGATGACCCACTGGCAAAGCAGCCGCGCTGGGGTGGGGGGAGCACCGGTGCCGCCTGGCCGAGCCAGCCCTGGCTCTTGCTTTGCAGCAGACTGTGCAAGAAAACCTCAGCGTGGGGAAACCGAAACCCGGCCCAGTGCAGGGAGCAGCTGTCAGATCCATTAGGCAAGGAATAGGGAAGGAACCAGCCATGCCTGGTGGACGGCGATCACGGGAGAGGGGCGGTGGAGGGGCTGCAGGGTGGTAGGGGCTCACAGTGGGGTTTAAAAGGGGCAGGACAAAGGGGCAATGGTTTCAGACTGCAAGAGGGTCAATTTAAATTAGATATAAGGAACAAGTCTTTTAACAATAAGGATGGTGAAACATTGGCACAAGTTGCCCAGAGAGGTGGTGAATGCCCAAATCCTGGAAGGTCAATCCTGGTCAAGGTCAGCCTGTACTGGCTGAAGATGCCCCTGCTCATGGCATGGGAACTGAACTAGATGGCCTTTAAAGGTCCCCTCCAACCCAAACCATGCTATGATTTTAGAGAAAGGGAGAGTTGGGTGGGAAAAGTGTACAGAGGAGCCAGCAGCCCACTTCACCCACTGGCCCAGATGGATGTGGTCCCAGGGATACTTCTGCTGGATTTGAGTTGCAAGAAGCAGAGACTTTATCCAGCAACTATGCCTGGGGGTTTGTGCTGGATCACTGCAGGTGTGGAATGGCAACCTTGCAGCCCTGGGACAGGGTTTTTCCGCATGCCCTCAGGCAGGGAGGTCCCTTGTGCATGGTACACTGTGCCCTGCCTATGTCCCAGCTGCCATGGCAGCTGATATTCAACCTGCTTGCTCTCCTCTCATCACGTTTTTCTTCTTTGTTTTCAGTTATTGCTTTTATATTTGCTCACGCTGAGCATCCCAGGTAGTGCAGTATCCCAGCGCCCTGTCAGGTGATGGGGCAGGGAAGGGGTTGGGTATGTGCCCTGTGCCATGCCAGGGTGGCTGAGCTGAGCTGGAGTGCCAGCAGGACAGAAGCACTGGGAACAGCAGTGAGAGCAGTGCTGGGCTGTTCCAGTCAGTGATTCCATGAAGATGTCCTCTTCGAAGTGTGTCCACAGGCCACGTCTGCTGCTGCCACATCCCGCTGCCAGGGAACCTCCCGTGCCTGCTCCCTGTCCCTCCAAAGCCTCACTGCCCAGCGGTCACCTCGCCAAGTGGATGCCTGTGTTTGATGATTTTGCTCCAGGCGTAAGAGCTGCACATATCAAAGCTGAGCCACATCTGATCTCCTGGCTGTGTTCCTGCCTGCTCCCAGCCTGGGAGTCCCGCCTGCAGGGTGTTCACAGTGGTTCCCCAGCACTGGGTACTGTGGTGGGTTAGAGGTACCAGTTTCAGGTCAGGGAGAACCCTGGGGCCGGACTCTGGGGTGTGGGTTGGAAGGGCCGGCACAGCCGGGGCCCCATCTGCCAGGAGAATGCTGATCATTGCTGTAAGGTCAACCTTAAATAATGAGAATAATAAAAATAAGGCAGCCTGGAGGGAAGGAGAGAGCAAACTGAATCCTAATAAGGTTGCATGGACACATAGCATGATCATTTCATGCAATTCATTTTAAAAAGGAATAAAAAAAAAAAAAAAAAAGAGTTTAGAATGAAGGATGTGGGACACAGGCCAGGTCACAATCCCACAAGGACACAGAGCTGGCCTGTGCCCCTATCCCCACTGAGATCCCACATCCATGAGCTACTCCTGCCCTGTTGTGCTGAGGAAGGTCCAGGGCAAGCCCTGGCTGCAGAGGAGCCGGGAAATGGGCCCAGAGGATGGAAGGAGGTGCTGCTTGGTGCAGCATGGGGACTGGCATCTTGTCAGCAGCTTTACTGCAACCAAGTGTGGTGCCTGGTGTGAAGGGGCAGAACATTTGCTTTTAGGGATGGCCAAAATTTACTGAGTTGTGGTGGCAAACACTGAAAGAGGAAGTTTTAGAAGGGAAATAAAACATTAATGCTTCAAGGCTGAAGGCAATCCTCAGTGTAAAGGCAGGAAAGTAATTAGTGCTGTAGATGGGGAAATAACCAGCATTAAATGGAAGCAGGGAGAGCACAGGTTGAAGGGGCTATGAGGAGGAGGATGGGCAGGGGCTCTCCAGGAGGTGGCTGGGAATGAGCCTGGAGTCCCCCAGGACCCCTCCAGCACACCGAGCCCCAGCAGTACCGTGTTGCAGGGGGGACTGAGCCTGCAAGACCCCATCCCTCTTCCTCCTCCTCGCCTCAGCTCCCGCTGGCCACGGGCCAGGTGAAACGCTCCTCTGAGCACGGCAGGGACTGGTCCAACCCCGCACAGCTCCAATTATCCCCGGCTGGAGACTTTCCAGGAATCCCATCCCCTCTCTCTCCGCCGACCCTGCCTCTCCCAGCCTCCCCCCCTCAAAGCAATTTGACTTTTATAGTAATAACTTCTGAACCCTGGATTGGGGCCGTGCCAAGGAAAGCAGCAGAAAACAATGTGATGGGCCTCGGCAGGCGCGGAAACTCCAGTGACTGAGACCAGCCCTAAAATAACTTTTGAGCGATTGTTATTTATTCTGGGAGAAAGTTCGTTCATTCACAATTTGGAGGGGAGATAAATGAGGGCGGGCTGGGGCTGCCCGCCCTGCGCAGTGACAGCATGCCGTGGCTGTGGATGAAGGGCGCCTACAGCACCAGGCACAGACAGATCCCTGCCATCCTCCTGCACGTGTCCTGCTGGAAAACTTTTTATAAAGGTATTCGGATTCAACTGAGAGCCGTGGATTCAGGTAGAGGAGTCCAGCTTGATGCTGGGGGTCTGCATGTGCCACCAGGCTCAGGGGGCTGCACGTTTTGTGTGCCTGAGTCCACACACACCTTTTGGCTTCCTCAGCTGTGTTGTTTGACGTGGTGGCTGTGCCCCATGTTGCTGGCTTGCACACTTGCCCCTGGGCTTTACACACTTGAGACATCGTTATCCAGTGGGCACCAGGTGGTGCAGGCAAACTCCACGCGGGAACAGACGGCATCCTGCTGCAAGTCCCAGTGAGCATCAGCGTGTGCACGGCAGCTCTCAGCCTACATTGGCTGGGTAAGCAGCAAGTTGTGCAATCCCAGTAATTCTGCAGCTCTGAGCTGCCATGATTTCCCTGCCATTCATAGGGGCTGAGCCAGAGTTCTTGGGGGAGCCTTGAGCAGCCTGGGCAACCATGGGCACTTCTGAATCAGGGACACTCTCTGGAGGAGGCAGCCAGCCAGCCAGCCCTCGGCACTGCCGTGCGTCTGCTCGTGCGAGTGTGTTTTATGGTGCCTGTCACCAAGGTCTGGGCACTGGTCGGGATTTGGAGTGCAGCGATGACTCTGCCAGACAGAGCTCAGGCTGCCTATGTGACCCTTGGAGTGGATGTCTGGGCCCCCTGGACAGGTTTGGAGAGCAAATTCTGGGGAAACACGGTCTTTGGCTGCTGGGTGACAAGAGTGACAGAGACCTTGCAGTGTGGCTCTTCCACCAGGTGGGTGGGTCAGGAACAGACAGTGACCTACCTGACTAGGGATGAGGGCCTTACCAGCTTCGTGTGCAGATCATCTCCAGGAAGGATATACTTCCTGCTACGAGCACCTCAAGTACAAGGCTTGATCCAGCTCCACTGTGGTACAGTGCTGCAGTAGCATTGACATTATCACCCAGCCTGCACATCAGATCTTGGAGGGTGCACTGTTCTGGAGTGGGAAAACCCTGCCACATCCTTTCCCTCCAAGGGGACAGCAGTGCTTGCCTGGGCCACCCCCTTCCTCTTTCTGCCTGCAGTCTGGGGTACCTTCCTGAGTGTCACCAAATGTTTTTGCTTCAGGATTTTTGTCTCTGACATGTGGACACAGTAGAGCTGGGGGCCTGGAGCTGCAAAAGGCGATGACTCGGTCCTGCCCTTTGCTGAGCGAGGAGAGCACCAGTTTATGTTTAGCAACACAGTCAGCCTGGTACTGTATAAACTGTCGCTCAGTCGCCCTTGCGTGGGGGGAGCAGGGTTAGTGCAGGGTCAGACACAGGGCAGGAGCAGCCCTTGGCAGCGCCGGCCGGCACGCACAGCTTCCTTCATGGCACAGTGCCCGCGACGGTGAGACTGGCCCTGCTGGGCCACATCCCTCATCCTGCCAGGCAGGAAAGCCTTCGGCCTTGTGCTCCTCCTCGCCTCTCTGCATCCCCTGCCCTCTGCCCCGCCACCACTGTGGGCAGCCCTATCCTTGCCAGCTGACGTCCATCCTCCGCTCTTCGGGCTGTCTGATCAGCTCATGATCTTGGCAGGCAGCTTGGAATCCTACCAGCCGTTATTACAATGATTATTTGTGTTTTCCCAGCTCAAAAGGGCTTTCCTCTCACCTCACTCTCAGCTGGCCTCGAGCCAGGTGGGACTGAGGACAGGGTGAGGAGAGGGGAGCATCCTGCACTGTCAGAGCAACGGTCTGCAGTGGGATGCAGGAGATAGGGCAGAGGGAAGGACAGATCTTGTCCCTCCTCCTGTATGTTCAGATTGGAAATCAACACCCTCTTGGTTAATTCATTAGCTTTGATTAGCAACTCTGAAGTTTGGACTGGTTAATGGGCTCTCTCTCGCTGGTAAATCTCCAAGAGGAGTTCAGCAAGGTTATCTGCATTAGGAATGGCAAGGGAAGGGTGGAGATGAGTGCAGTTGAATTAGGAAGCTGTTAAATGAAGAAGCCAAACTGAGCCAGGACTGGGATGATGCAAAATGTGCCCACAGCTAAAACACAGGGTAGAGCATTATTAGAACACAGGGCAGAGCACCTCACCATGGTTGTACTCATCTGGGTCAGGGCTGGGGGCTGGGACAGCAAATCCCCATGGATACCAGCCCAGTCTGGGGTTTGGGGTCGTGTTTGCTGGCTTCATGCCTTACAGATCCCTTCACTAACACCTTTGTCTCCCTATGTGGGCTGTATCTTGCTCCAAATGGGGGTTCCTCTGCAGCCTGGATTTCATTATTTATTAAATTAGCTCAGCAGTAACCTATTTGTGATGATGATGTGAGATATCAACCTTCAGTGTTTTCATTAAAATATGCGTGTATATATTTGTTTTCTGCAGTTATGAATGTAATTCCACAATCCACTGAGGAGCTGGTAATTTTCTGGCTGAGGTGGGAAGTTGCTGACATCTTGTGATACATGACAAGATTGATTGTATTTGCTTACCCTTTAACCTAATAAAGAAAAATAATGTTCCTTAGTTTCACTAATTCTCTATAAACTTGGGCATTACTTTAAATCAGCTTGAAGTGCAGGCACTGAACCGTATCATCACTGGGGCTGGAGTCCCATTCTCCAAGTCCTCTCTAGCTCCCAGCTGAGGGGAACCATCATGGGAGCATTATCCCCAAGAGCACTCTGAACCTCTGGGTCTGAGGGGACAGTGGTGGTCATGGTGGGGAGGTGGCCTCGGCCCCCATGCATCCTGCTCGCTGGGAAAGCATTAACTAATTTGCTGCTAATCATGTTATCACCAACACATCTGAGCAGCTGCTGGGGCAGCACAGGCCAAAGCAAACACAGCCCAGAGCCCTGAGGACACAGAACATGTCAGAGGCAGCTGCGCCTACTCTCGGGTTTCCAGGTCCTATATCTCCCACCAAATCTCCCACCATAGCGGTCCAGTTGGCCCCTGGAAAGAAGGAGGCTCTGCAGGACAAAGCCAGCCAGCACTGCGGTGGGGAGGAGAGATGCTGTGGCAGGGAGGGAGGGAGCTGCCTTGGCCAAAATCTGGGTTGGTGTTTCGACACCAGTGCCTGGGTGACCTTGGGCGTGTTGCACAGTGGGCACCGTGCCTGGCAAAACATCTACCTTCATTCATTGAGAGACCAGATGTAAGAGGTGAAGGAGTGGGCTGGGTGGCAGGGTGCATGTGGCAGGGGATCTGCCATCCCAACACCCCATCTCCTCCATCCTCTCTGCCCGAGGACAGCCCTCTCCAGGGGAAAGGAATTATTAGGCAGGGTAAGCAATGCCACTACATCACAGTACCCTAGTTACTCACCCATACTCTGGGGAATCATTGTGCCCAGTTTGTTCTTACTCAGTGCCTGAGCCCTGCGTGTGGCTTGGCTCCTTTGACCTTCTCCAGAGTACAGCGCAGAGCAAACAGGGTGCACATGTGTCCTCAGGTCAACAGCATCGGGGTATTGCCCCAGGGTGATGGACCCATGGCGGAGTGACCCTGACTTGGGTGTGTGAGGGTGAAGGGGCTGGAGCCTGGGGAAGGGTTTTGCCTGCTTGGCAGCAGAGCTGGCAGGGGGTTGCTCACCTGCCCAGCACAATGCTATGCCAGCCATCTGCCTACCGGACGGGAATTACCTTTGCCTTTGCCACTGTGCTTAAAAATAACCTGCTATCTTGTCAAGGTTATAAAGAGAGAGAACAAATTGCTTTCTGAGTTGATTAAACTGCTCAGCGTGGCTGCACACGCGGCGCTCACCGTACGGCTGGGACGAGACGGAGTCTGGGGCGTTAATTTGCACTCGGTAGTTCCTGTGCTAATAAGGGCTTGATGAGCTGCCTCCTCATACCCTCATCACCGGCCCCTCCGAGAAACGCTTGGCTGGGCCCTCAGGCAGCTGGGGCACTTTGTCTTTTCAAAATGCCTTTTTTTGTTGCCTTTCCGTTGCTTTTGAGCAGTGCCATGTCCGGAGCTGCCCTGGAGCCGCTGGACCAAATCTCCGTAGAATTTTAGCAGGTCCCTGCTTCATCCCGGGGCAGCCAAGGGAATACAGGCAGAAGCACACTCCAAAACAAAGCTGCAAGGAGAAAAACCCACCCGTGGCCACAAATTGCTGCCAGACATTACTCCATGCCGGTGCAACAGCCGCCCTCGCCGCCGCACCGCTTAGAATCACCCCACGATGCTGCCGCCGCAATGGGGTCTCCGTGCTTAAAAGAGGTTTCCAAATATAACCAGCCCCTCGCCTCCCCCCACCCTCCCCCTCCAACTTTCTGGGAAAATCCCTTTCTGCCTAAAATTATCCAGATGTGCTTTACAGCTCGAGGGGAGTTTGTGGGAAAAATACGAGGTTCACTGGATGAGATGTTTCCTGAAGAGTTGGGCTGGGAGCTGGTTCCACTTTGGAGCAGACCCGCGCCACTCACGCGCCACTGCTGCCAAAGCTTGGCTTGGTTAGTTAAGCCAGACTGGGTCTATCTCTTAATGAGAACTGGGGAATGAAGGCACTTTTTCTTTTTTTAACCTTTTTTTATTTCATACTGTGCACTGGGGAAAGGTGGAAAAAGATTTACTAACCAGATTGGTGCTTCCTAGCACTCTGGCTCTTGATGCTGTACGTGTCTGTCGTGTTTTATATGGTTTATCAGCTTTCTGGGCTCCCACTGATACCCCACACCCCAAAGGGCATCCCAAGGAGCTGGCGTCAGGAACCCATATAGGGACCAATTTTGAGGCCAAACTGTGCCAAGCAATTCAGGGGCTGCCTCCAACAACTGATGAATGGATTTTGGGTGAAGATGAAGCAGCAGCGGGTACAGACCTCGGGATAGGGGCTTCACATAAATTGTAGCAATTTGCTGGCTCTGCCACTCTAAATCCTAATTATACCAAGTGCAGCATCTGACATTAATTTGTTACAGAGTGTGTGTATAGAGCACTAGACATTTTGGGGACGGATTTAAGAGCAGCCTTCAGATCTTTGCCCTTGCAATCCACTGCCAGTCAAAAATGACTACATTTGGCCGCCTGGTTACCTGCCTACATCAGAGAAACAGTTATTTTGAAGTCTAAAGTGTTATTATTTGTATCTACAGTCATCCTACAGATGCAAAATTCAAGGCTGCATTCAGGCATCGTTGGGGGGAAAACAAAAAAAGAAAAATAAATATTGGTCCTCTTTGCTCCTAGCTGCCCTTTTCAGTCTCTGAGCTGTAAAATAAGATTGACAGTGACTTCTAGACACCAGCAGCAAAGCACAGCCTGGGTCATGAGCCTGAGGAGCACTCTGGAGGGGAGGATGCCTGGGAACCAGGCTGAGAAGTAGCTGGTGTGGACTGAGCCGTGCGATGTCAGGTTTTTAACCAGCCTGCTGGAGCTCTTTGAGGATATTACTGCTTTGCTAGATAAGAGAAATTCAAGGGATGTGCTATACTTAGAGTTTCAAAACACACTTGGCATCAGTGCAGATCAAAGCCGAATGGTGCAGGCAGCATCCCGGAATAGAAGGTGAAAGAGGAAAAAGATTTGGAATTTACTGGGAGGAAAAAAAATACACTGAAACCAATAGCACGAGGCTGCCGAGCTAAAAATAGCAAAGAAGGTATTAGCAGCAGCTCTGCACGCAGACTGACACTCGGCTCTGCTCCCCTGTTTGGGGAGAAACCTCCCACCCAAGTGGGAAGATGCTCAAGGAAAGCACACCAGTCCTGGGAGCATCCACTGCCCCAGCCCAGCTCCCTGCTGAAACCAGTGGGGACCAGTAGGGTTTGGGCAACCCCCAGCAGGGTGTGCTCTGTGTCTGACTGCCCTCTCGGGAAGTCCATCCTGTCCCTGCCATGTCAGGTTATCCATATCCCACCAGCAGCTGTTACCAATCCCATAAACTGGAACAGTGTTGCTTTGTCAGCTCACATGCCTGTGGCCAGCCACAGCCAGGGGCTTTTACACAATCCCGCTCTCCCCTGGGATGAAGCGCTGCAGGGCTGGGGCATGTGTGCCCTCCCCACACCAGCACCCCACTCCCCCAATGGCACCACCTCGGTTAGGAGAGCTGAGATGCCACATGCCAACTGCTTCCTCAGCCCTTCCTTTTCCTCACTGCCGCTTAGTGCTCATGGCACTGGTGACAAATCTGTCCCTTGTCACCTGGGCTGACCAGGGGAGCCTAGGGTGACACCACCCTGTGTGGTACCCCTGGTCAGGGCTGTGCCTTAGGACAAGCTTTCCCTACAATGTCCAGCCAGCAAGGAAGAAGCACATTCTCCAAACATGCTCTTGGAGTGTCACAGTTGTATCACAAACCTGTTGCAGAGCCAGGAATGCTGGGGAAAACCCTGTGAAGCATCAGTTGCTGGGTGACAGAGTTCAGCTGGGAGAGACCACAGCCAGGGAAAGCCCCATGGAGGGACACGTGAGTGATAGAGAGGAGAGGGTTCCTATAAATAGCTCACATGGCTCCAGGTGTGCAATATGGTGTTCCCTGTGAAGCAGCAAGATTTGGGCTCAGAATGAAGGAGGGACTTGCCTCCTATCTGTCCGTCCCCGTCTCCTCCTTTCGAGTTCAAAGGTGAAAGTCATCCTGCCCTCCCTGAGAGGGGAGGGACGAGTATTTCTGAAAGACCTTAAGCCATGGGCCCCCTCCTCTAGGTTAATACAATCAAGCTAATTGCAGCCCTGTGAGGTGCGGGGGGAAGGCAAGCAGTTCCTGCCACACAGGACACCCTAACTTCTGCTGGTGCCACATCCCCCGTGGATCCTGATAGCTCCTGCGGTGGCTGGGAAAGGACTTGATCCTGTACCCTGCAGCACAGGGCTGGATCCAAGGGTGACAGTGTGTACTATTCCTGAGAACAGGCATCCTACATTCTGGGGTACCACTGAGCCAGTCCCCATCCCAAGGGTGACAGCTCACCCTGCCACATGCCTGACACTGGAGGCTGAGGGGTGGGTGCTGGAATGCGTGCTGGGAGACAGCCATCCCGGCCCCACCACGCGCCGCCGGGTTTCCTCTCAGCCGTGCCAGGCTCCTGCCAGCTGAGCTTGAGGTGCGGCATTAACACTGGTATCTCTGTTAATATTGCCATAAAGCAATAAAGGTAACTTGATTGCGGAAAGGCAGGGAGACCAGCGGGTTTGGAGCCATTCCACAGCACTGCTATTAGAAAGCTCGAAATGAGAGTTATTAAATTACTGCCAGGTACTGCAGGTTTTTCCTAACAGGGAGACTTCAGCTTGGCTCGGAAACTTAAGCTCTGGCTTGTTCAGGTTAATTAAAATAGAGCTGGACATCTTCCAGGGCCTTGCCTCTCATGCCTGACAGCCGCCCCTCCCCTCCAAGGCCCAAGGAGACTGTGCCATAGGCACCCATGAGCATCACCCCACTGTGGGATGCTGAGGGGGCATTTGGCATCAGCACTGGGCAGGGTTGGCAGGCCAGGTAATACAGGCTTGATGTCCCGCAGGATGGTGACAGTAGTGTAACTTGCAGTCCCCTGGTGCCTTTGCATCAGTGTCCTGGGATGCTGTCTCAGGACACACATGTGCTGGGGCTGGGATCTCCACCCTTTCCCCCAGATAAGAGCCTCAGGAACACAATGTGGGCAGCATCCAGAGGCATTTGTGATGCTCTGCCTTTGCCCACTGGCCCTGGTGCCTAAATTCCTGTTCCCTTCGAAAGGAAACTAGAGGCGAGAACGGTACAGTGAGAGAGTAGCTAGTGGGGGAGGCAGAGGGCAAGCAGGCAAACAATGTCCTCACTGTCCCTCTTCCCAATCTTCTTATTGCATTGCTCTTGGCATCTGACACATTCTCACTGCTGCACAACTGGCACTCAGGGATTCATGTGGCCTCTCATCAAAGAGAGCAGGAAACACTGTGAACAGGGAAGAAAGGGTGATTTGGGCTGGGTTTGGAGAGGATTGCCTTCTCTGACCAGGAGCAATTTTCCTTTCACCTGTGCTTAGGCATCCCTGCTGGTGCTTTGATTCCTGCCTCAGCCTCTGCAGGTATTTTCCTGCTCCCTCACCAGGTGATGGAAAGTTTTCGGCAGTCCCCTCTCCTTGCCCCGGAGCGGATCACCTGCAGAGTGGCCTTTGTGGGGCTGGGGGCTGCAGGCAGGTGGCTGAGCTGCCTGGCCCCTCTGGCTGGGAACGACAGGCAGAGGCTGGCTGAGGGCTCAGGGCTGCTCTGACCCTCCCTCCTCCTGCCTGTCTTTGAGTCCCTGGCTGCCAGGGAGAGAGAGGGTTTACCCAGCAGTTCAGGCCATAAGAGCTCCCAGTTGTCTTCTCCTGGCTTGGCTCACTCTTGCTCTGCCTGACCTCCAAGCAGCAGAGGACTAAGCCTGTGGCACACCCGAGTAGGGCTGAGCTGGGTCTCCCCTGGTTTGCCCTGCTGTCCCTGGGGAAATGAAAAGCAGCTGGGGATGTGGAGTGCCAGGAAGTGCTCCCCATGGAGCATCTCAGGGAGAGGGGTATAGGGTGACCTCTGGTCGGGCTGCGATGGTGGGGAAGAATATTGTCTTCATCTCCTCTCCAAAAACAGCTTTCAGAGAGCAAGGCAGACTCCCAAATCTGCAACTCCTCCCTCCCCCCCAAACTTCCAGGTGGCAGAGGAGTGCCTGAATTTGGGACCAGCACTGTGGAAGGGCTGGGGCCGGTTGCCCCGCCTCTGAGCACCCCCAGGTCCCCGGCAAGACGATGGGTGCAGAGGGGCGGGAGGCTGGTGAGGCGAGCTGCTGTAGCGGATTGCTGGCCGCCGGCAGCACCCTCCCCTGTCCTGCCCTGGCCAGGCTGGCTGAGGTGCGGGTGAATGCTGCTCACAGCTCCGTTAGTGACTCAACCCCCCGAAACGCTTTTTGGACTCATTTTCCCAGAGAGAGTTTAATGGGGTTTGTCGTGCCAAAACCCCAAGCTATGCCTCACTTTCATCCCCTAATGCAAGCCATATATCAAGAGACACTAACGGAGCAGGGAGGGTTTCTGACAAGGGGATCCTGGGAACAATCAGCCAATACCGCCCCCCTCCCATCCTGCGCCCCCCTGTTTTGTGCATTCCTCGTAATGTAAATAGAGAGGAGAGCGCTCGCAGCCCTCCTCGGACCCGAGGAGCCCGTCTGGGGACGGCGCCAGCAGCTCTGCCGTCAGTCTGCTCTCGGGGGCTTTGGCCGGTACCGTTTGAAGTGTCTCAAGTATCAGCGTCAGCGTTGTGTCCCTGTGGAGAGCGTCCCCGCGGCCAGCAGTGCCCCCGCACATCCCTGTTGCATGCACTCAGGGTTTGGGAGATGGGGGACTCCAGCTCAGCTTGAATTGTCCCATTTCCACCCCTGAAAAACCAGCTCTCTTGCCAAAATACCCTTCCTCCTAGCAAGCCATGAGATGAGGATGTAGGGTGGAGCCCTGGCACCAACAGCATCCTGAGAGGCCCTGGGGGTCCTGAGCCCCATTGGGTACCAGCTGCTGGGTCTGCTTCCTTCCACGGGTGCCCTGGGGTACCTCCATCCCCTGGCTCTCATGCAGGGAGAGATGCAGCTTCCTTGCCTCAGTGATGGCTGCCACAGCCACCCAGGGCTCTTGCACCCAGGGCAGCAGTGGGTCCTGGGGTGCACATGGTGGTTTGGCACTGAGCACCAGGGATGGCCTGGAGGGTGGAACAGTGGGTGGGTGCTCTTTCATGGTGCTTTGTGAGGCATGGGGAAACCCATAAGACTAGCTTTACTTAATTTAAACACCCATGTGTTTGCTTGCTGTGCATGTTAGCAATGTGGGATTCATCTCTCCTGGAGGATACTGGCTGTGTATGGAACTGTGTCCCCTTGGAGGGGACCAGCAGGCCAGCCTAGGCATGCAGTTTTGTTCCCGTGAGCTTCACTCACCATCCCAGTAGAAACCCAAACCCTCTCCAGGCAAGGCTGGGGAGCCCAAACTGGGCACACCTCATCCTTCTAAGGGAAAAAAAAATTCAAGCCAAAAAACCTCCCCTGGGAGAGTTTCCAAAACAAATCCCCAGCCTTGGCTCATTGTACAAAAGCAGAAAAGCTCCTGGAGGTTTTCCTTCAGCTTGTCTGGATGAGAATCCCCAGCAGCATTGGAGCCAGAGCAAGGGACACTGGAGCCAAGGTGCCACCAGTGCCCGTCCCTGACGCAGAGGCCATGGCAGGGGGGAGCAGACACAGCTGAGAGCATCTGGGAGTGGAGGAGGAGGTGCCAGCACAGGGGACGCCAGGGAGGCTTGTGTGCCAGGAGCAGCGTGGGCACTGGCTGTGATGTCCACACAGAAGTCCCAGGCCAGCAGGAGAAATCCCTGAGCTGAGCAGCTTGGGACGGCCTGTGGAGCTGAGGGCCTGGGTACGTGCAGGCAGCCCCTGGGACCATGTGTGCCTGGGAGAAGCTCCAAGGAGAGAAGGAGCTGGGATGATGTCAAGCGAGTAGGTTCAGGATGAGGAGGAGAGATCCCAGTGGGGATGGGGACCTCTTGGGGCCACCTTCCCAGTCCCCAGCCCACCAGGAAATGGGGACAGAGACTCAGTAGAATGGAGCCGCTCCCCTGCATCGCCCACATGTCCCCCATGCAAGGCTGCAAGGAGGTCCCCCCAAAGCAGGGAAGGGGAGTGATACTTGTGAGGTTAGCTCCCTCCTGATTCTGTTGAGTGTCAGTAATTCAACCAAGGCTGGGGAGAGGAGGAGGAGGAGGGCAACTGCAGTGTCCCCCCACAGCAATCACATGGGAAACACAGGAAAGCTTTCTCCTGGCTGCAGCTGAAGCATTCACAGGGCAGGAATGGCACCATACCAACTCGCAGCTGAAACAAGGCCATTCTGAAGAAGTGCCACCTAAACTCCATGCCAGTGAGAGGTGTCCCCAGATGGACACACTGACCCTGCTAAAGTCTTCTCCAGGGACCAGACACTGGATGTGTGTGGCACCGCTCTGGCTGCCACAGCCTTGCCTCTCCCACAGACCTCCAGGGAACCCTGCGATGGGGCCTGTGATGCTGGGTGGCCCTGAGGGACCCCAGGGAGTGCACGGGGGGAGGGTACATGCGAGGGGTTTATTTGCTGGGACCAACCCTCGGCGGCCCTGGGGTTTATGAGGCAGCCGATGGGGCTGCTTCCTTGCGAGCTGCAGCAATAAAGCTTGCTGGGGGGTCAGAGGTGATACCGACTGCTCTTAAGTGGCCAAAACTGGTGGTCTGTGATGGAAACTGAACTTCTTGAGCCATAATCAGAACCAGCGGGGTTAAATTCCAAAGGCTAAATACCGAGGACTTAGCCTAAACATCTCTCCCATCCTGCTCAGTCTGTCCCAAACAGGATCCTGCAGTGTGTGGTTGTTTGGGCAAGGTCAGGCTGCCAGCATGTGAGGTGCATGTGCCACATCTCCCCACTGCCTTGGGTTAGACATCACTAGGGCTGCCAAATTTCCTCCATCTCGGTGCGCTGTTGCACTGGGTAAACACTTCTGCAGTGCTTGGGAAATTCAGAGCGACCTGCAAAATGGATGCAGAGTTAAGCATTTACTGGTTTCAGGGCTCTCCAAAGCACCAGGGTGAGGCTGATGCTAGAAACCTGAGCCCTGTAATTGTATTTTTCTGCCCGAGTGATATCTGAAGGTCTGGTTGGTTTGTTTGCCTGTTTGTTTGTAGCACAGCTATCAAAGGAGGTCTCGGCAGTGATACACACCGCTTCTAAAAAAGGACCTGCCCTGGAGCCAGCACGAGCCCTTCTCCAGGTCGAGCCACTACACGTCCCCATAAGCATAACCCGTCCTACCAGTGGCGGCTCCAGAGCCATACCAGCATTCCCACAGGAGTGGGGGATCGCCCACTATGCCTGAAAACAGGTTCTAACATCACTGAGCACTTCCAGGAGAACCCTGAGAAGGGCTCTCTGCAGGGGCCAAGCAGTGGGTGTGAAAGGTTGTGGCTAAAATGTGGCTGTGGAGAGGCAGGGGAGTGGGGAAGTTGACAGGAGCAGGGCTGAGCATATTCACCATTGTATTTCCTCCGTTGTGGAAAGCTGACAGAGACACACCCCTCCCCCCAGAAAAAGACACTAAAGAAATGCAAACATGACCATGCATCCCCAGGTCCACGTGCCAGCCATAGCACAATCCTCAGAAGAAACCTGTCTGGACCTTTCATGGGCTGATTTCTCTGCTGGCCAACCCGATGGGGAGGAGGGAAAGCCCCCGGCAGCATGCACTGCACAAAGCCACCCCCATCCCAGCTCGTATCCAGGTATCCAGGCACCTCCACATCACCAGGTCGTGGTTTCTACCTCCAGGCTGTGAGAACAGTCACTACTCCCTGTGGCAGGAGGTTAGTGGAGGGCCAGGCAGGCTGCTGAGCGTTAGCATCAGTGTGGTTTATTACGCTCATTAATGATGTGGAGAAGGCAGCGTGTTAGCAAAAACGTGACATATTTAGGTTAGTTAAGGCTGAAGGACTTCACTGCTGTGGGAAAGGATTGCACGAAGATATATGACATTCACCATGGGCCCGTGCGAGATGATGCATCTTGGATAGACTAATCAAGATAATTCACATATATTGTCCTAAATTAATTACAGCCACTAAGTACAAGCCCAACATGTCAATGCAGACAGCTCAATTAACAGCCCTTATTCAATATATGCTGATGGTCAAAAGAGCAAAGAAAAGATTACAATGGGCAGAGACCAAGGAGCAAAGCACTGGAAATATTGCAGTACCACTGCTTAAATCAACACGGCCAGCACGTGGGGGAGCGGAGGGCAAGGGTGATGGGCACAGGGCAGCATGGCAAGAGGCTAAAAGGGGACAATGAGGGACCTTCTTCAGCCCTCTCTTCCTGATAACCTCTTAAGAACAGAATAGATGAAGTATATAGAGTAGATTTTTAAATAGCAAGGGAGAAGGGGGAGGGAAAACAGAGCAATTAAAAAACAAGTGTTGTTTGGGTGGAGCAGGAACAGTGGTTCCCGTTCGTGCAGAGCAGTGACCCCAGGGCTCAGTGCCTGTGTGCTGTCCAGGGTGTGACTGTCCAAGGAGAAAAGGTGGAAAGAGGAGAAAGGTGTGCCCAGCTCTGTGTACAGTGGGTGAGACCAGGAGTGGATGCTGCGTCCTGGCTCAAGGAAAGATGTGGAAAGGGTGGAGAGGGCTCAGGAATATGGGAAACTGCTTTTTGAGTGGGAGGCTGAGGCAGGTCCTTGCCTATTTAGTCTATCCCAGCCGAGGTTAGGATGAGACTCCACTGCAGTCAGCACGTGCCTCCATAGGGAAGGGATTTCTTTCAGTCGAAAATACATAACCAAACCCAGAGGCTGGGGCTGGAGCACCATGACAGGAACTCACCAGGGGCCAGGAGAGCCCTCTGTCCCCCACTTCACACAGCTGAGAGGCTCCCTGCAACCTTGCTTCAGCTAGGATCTCTTTCCCCAGGTTCTCAACCTGGGGAAGCCTGACACCAGGTGCCCTGTGCCCCAGGGCAAAAGGTTTCATGCCTGAGCTCAGCAGTGGCTGCAGGATATCTTTGGGCTGATTTCCCTCCTGTGAGACTCTGGCCAGCATCATGCAATCTCTTTTCATTCCTATTTCATGAGATGTGAATAATTAATGAGAAACACAATGCAGGGAGGATAAGATGAATATATATGTATACATATACTCACACACACTCATATATAGCGCTAGGAGTAAGTGAGGCTCAAATGTATAGGGAATATTGCAGTACAGAGACCATGAAAATGTGGGGCAAAGAGCAGGGCACAAGGGAGAGTCCTAAAAGTCAGATGGAGGGATTTTAAGGGGTGTAAAGGATGAGATACAGGTGTTGTCTCCTATGGCAGTAGGGACCCCCAAGCCTCACAACTGGCCTGGGAGCTCACCACAGGCAGAGGCATCTCCCCCAGTTCCTTCCCCAGAGATATGCAGGGATGCACAATGCCAAAGGGAGGGAAGTCCCAAGGGTTACTCCTGCATTGCCCCAGGGAAGGGGTGAAATCCTGGTGGTCACCTGTGCTGCAGTGGGTGGTGAAGCCCAAGGAGGGATGATAAGCAGCATCTCTGGGTGCCGGTGTTTTGCATCCTTGACTGAGGCACCCTCCGCAGCCTCTCAGCAGCTGTCCAAGCCCATGCAGCCATTGCTGTGTCTGGTGTCTGTGTGCAGTTGAGCTTCTGGCCATCCACAGCCATTGAACAGGCAACTGAACTGCATATGTGAAACCCAGAGATTCTCCCTTCAACTGCATGGCAAATCCTGCATGCATCTGGTTCCCAGCCTCTGACCAGGCCTGATGAGTATTAATTGGTAGTCATTAATTAGCTTTCCAGCAGGCTTTCACTCTGTGGACTTGCAAGCCCTACAGAGCCCATTGTAATCTGCTGATGCAAGAAGAGACCTGATGTTCCCCTGCCCCATAATGACTGCAGGAGCCTGCCAAGAAGAGGGGAGAATCCCCCAGCATCACCCCAGCCTGGGGGACAGGAACAGGGATGGGGACAGGGAAAGGGAAGGCTGCTGCTGCCTTCCTGCAGCCCTCCACTCTCTGGGGTCAGGCACCAGTCATGGAAAACCATCTGCCTTCCTTGGAGCTGCCCTGAGCCAACCTGGAGCAGTCCTGCAGTGCAGCCCTTAGGCTGTTTTTCCAGCTCGGAGCTGAGCCGTGACCCGTGGCCAGATGGAGGTAGGACGAGGGCAGACACAAGGGACAGGGAGAACTCAGAAGGTGGCTGAGGGTGTAGCTATAGGTGATGGCTCCTGAACTCAGGCATCAGCATAGTCACACCTTCACTTGCTCAGGACATGAGGTGCTTTTGGGAGGTCCCCATAGTCCTGGCTCATGTTGCATGAAATGAATTTGTAGGGCTTCTGCACCCCAGCCAGAGTTGGCTCCCATGACCCATCCTGACCCAAGGGATGGACTTGGCCCCTTGTAACAGGAGGATCCGTGCTGGTGGGCTGTGTGGGGTCCCCACATGGGAATAGCAGGAATGCATGGCCACATACTCACTGTCGCCTTCAGCCCAGCCAGGCCCTGTGTCCTGCTGGAACTTTGAGCCATGTGCATGGGGGCTCGATAGCCCCCTGGACTGCACATTCCCCAGGCAAAGCACGCAGGGCTGTGCCTCAGCCCCAGCCACGACCTGCCTTCGTTGTGGGACACAGATCACATCTGATCTTCCTGACAGCCTGACAGTGGGGTGTGTTCCTCCTCATCCCTGCCCTGGATTTCCAGCTTTTAAATTTGCTTTGCCCAAAAAAATTCCCTATTATAAATAGTCCCCCAGGAGTTCTTCTCTGCATGGTGTCCTGCAGGGTGCCTGTCACCTTTTCCACCAGCTCATGCTCCCACTGCAGCAGGGGTCAGGTGCTAGGTTGGCATCACCAGCAGGACAAGGTTTGTCATCCCTTGGGTTCGCCCCAGCCTGGCTGTACCTGCACCCACCGGGGTCGGGGACAGGCAGGGGCACCCGACAGTCCGGCCCATCCTGCCTTTCATCCACAGTCAATGGCTCCCATTTCCCCAGTCTAATTTATCACCTCACTTTTTATAAATGGGTCATTTCCCATCTCCATCCCAAGAGACAATTGTGATGGGCCTTGGCACTGCGCCATGAGCTCCTTTCAACTTCATAGCAAGTTCATCAAAGGCCCGAGACACCGTTTCCCCAAACAGTAAAAGTGTCAGGGAAAGAGGCGTGTTAGGAAGCCTCAGTGACAGCCAAGTGCTTAATTAGTGGTAATGCAGAGTTTACGACCCCCCTCACCTCCTCCCCCGGCCCCTTGTTTCTGGGAAGGGTGTGAAGGGTTAGACAGGTCTCTCTGCTGCTCTGTGACCCGTGATGTCCTCCAGCAACTTGGCGCTGTCAGAGGGGATGGGGACATCCCAGCCTGGCCACTGGGACTGAGAGGAAGATGAGGAGCAAGTTCCCCATGTGGCACTTACTCAAGAGCATTCCCATCCCCCAGGTCCCACTTGTACCACAACCACCCCCAGCACCCATGGGTGCCCTGGCATCCACAGGCACCCTATTCTCCCTGGCTGCTGGGTGACTGGGGAGGATGAGGGAAAGGCCCAGTGTGGGTTCAGCAGTGGAAATGCTGCTTCCCACCCGGCCTTCTCACCCCAACCACAATCTTCTGATTCCTGAAATGCCTTGAAGCCCCATGGGACCCAGTGAGAGGACACCAGGCTGGTGCAGGGGGCTGGGTATCACTGTCACGGCCCTCTCATTCCTATGTTCTCTGTGCTAATCCTCTCTCTTTCACTCTCAAAATTACCTTCCTGCTTCTCTCTGGGCTGTTTTTAATGTATCCTTTTGGCAACAGAGCAGCCAGAGCTGAGCATGGTGACTTTGGTGTTCAAAGGCCAAGCTTAAGTATTAACAGAGCTGATGGCATTACAGTGTTGGCACTCAGTCTCTCTCAGATTCCCTAATAAAGCCTAACATCAATCAGGATTTTTAGCCATGATGCTGCATTTAGCAGGATCTTCTCTCTGCCTCCCACAGCCACCAGACCCATCCTCTCACCCCTGGCCTCACTGGGAATGAAATTTTCCACCGGAAGTCGCCAAATACAGATAAGGATCAGAAAGAAAATCAAGAGATTTGATGATGTGATGCTTCATCTGCTCTGTGCAGGAGTACCCAAGGTTCCCAGGGGAGTGGATCACTGTGGGGAGCACTGCCGCCACTGTGAAGCTGGAGGTACAGGATGAGAGCACAGAGGCCTCCTCAGTCACTTGGTCAGCAAAGTCCCACATCCTGCACTAGCATGAAGCTGCTCCCAGACAGGGCAGCACCTCTGTGCCTTGTTTTCCTGCCTGTGAAGGTGCCACGTTACGCTCTGAGGACATGCACATGGCCAATGGAGATGAATGGGCAAGGCGATGGGCTGTACCGCAACTCTGCTTGCTCTCCAGGTTCTTCATCCCCCCGGGGCTGGAGCAGAGCCGAGGTGATATAAAGCAGATACAAAGCTGATTTTCGTTAGGGAGGAGCACAAGGTTTCACTGTGGGGCCCCGCTCGGACTCAGCAGGGCTGTGACACCAGCAGCTCTGCCCGCTCCCCAGGCACGTGCCCCGCACTGGGTGATGGATGGCATCTCCATGCCACCATCCCAGTGTGCACAGGCAGAGCTGGCCCAGATCCACCCTGGGATGGGATGAGAGCCATGATGGACCATATCCTGACGTGCAGGACTGTGCCACCCCTTGCAAGGAACATCTCTGCCTGGATGAGCCCGCAGAGGGACCTGGCAGCTCCCTGGCACATCCCACCTGGCTGCAGTTCCCTGCTTCACCTCCCTGGCCTCGAGTTCCTGAATACTGAGCTCTCCCCCCGCCACCCTCCTCGGCATGGCTGGGGCCTTTCAGCTACAACCAGGAAACTATAAAACTTTACAGAGTGCGGCTGGAGAGAAACAGGAATTGCTACAGTGACTGCCAGAAGGGCCAGCGTTAGATTCACAAGATTTTCCAGGGCTTGGACTCGCCAGGAAGGGATTTATCCACCTAGGAGGAGCTGTAAAAACTAAAATTAAATTCTTCATCTTGGAAAGGGAGGGGGGAGAGAATGAAAAAAACTGCTTGACCTCCCCCCGAAAGCTCTGCTGGAGGCCAGGAACCTGGGTGGACGTGAAGCACCCCTGGCTGCACCTGCCAAACTCTGGCTGAGGGGGTCTTGCACCCTGGGGGTCCCAGCCCCAAACTCTGCAAATACGTCCTAGAGGCTATGCTCAGCATCCCGACAGCCTGACCAGCCTTCAGAGCATCATCTGGGGGTCTGTGTGGGTGCCAAGGGGGAGGGTTGAAGTCAATGTCCTCTCCCTGGTCCCTGTCCCTAATTCCCCATCGGTCTATGCCATGTGCTGCCCTACCTGCTGCAGGTGAGGATGGTGCTGGGCATGGTATAGGGGCAGGTTGGGACTTCATCAAGGAGTGAGCAGGGATCTTCCTGCTGGCATCCCAGCAGCTTGTTGGGGATGTTTTCCATGGTGTTTTAACATGGTGTTAGTAAGCATGTTACAAAATTAAAAAACATAATGCCCTGTGAACTACAGAGATGTGCCACAGAATCCTGAGTAGCCATTGCAGGGGACAAAGCAGTACCTGGTTGGGTCAGGAGTGGCTGCTTTCTGATGGGATGCAGCTGATTTGGGGACCCCACATGGCCTTCACCTCTGGGCCAGCTGAAGTTTGGCAACCTCCCCTGATATGCACTGAGGCCAAGAGGTCTAGGTCTGCCCACTTGCCAAACGACAGCGGATCCCCTTTTGTGCTGGGGCCACCAGCTCTCAGCCTGGGGGCATTCTGGAACTCAGCACAGTCCCAGGTGCACTTCTCTGCCTATCAGCTTTTCCTGCCTTCTCCTCCGTGCTGGTGTGGAGTGGGCAGGTCCTTCCTCACCACCCTCCTCCTCCCCATCCCACCAGGCTCACACAGAAGTGGTGGGCAGGGGCACACCGGGGTCACCAAACCACAGGCCTGCTGAACCGGCCCTGGCACCCAGAGGCTGCTGGAGCAACGCATCCTGCATTCCTCTACACCTCCTCACTGGGTTTTCCCCAGTATAATGGTGAACACTAATGCTTTCAGGAAAAGCCCACACTGCTGCTGGCTTTGGGGCCATTTCCCGAGTGAGGGGAGCCAGGATACCCAGTACGGCATCCCGGTCGGTGAACGGTGGAGCAAGCTGTGCCGTGACAGGCTCTTTTTAGGAATATAGCACTCATGAGGTGATAAATCTTATGTTGCTGACCTCTTTACATCAGGCTGAATCCTCAGAGCCTCACTGCTGAGCGGCATGAGAAAGCATCCCACCACAGCCAGGGAGAAGTCAAGCTGCTCCTCCAGACATGTGGAGGCAAAGATCAAACAAGGCTCACTTGGAAATCTCAGCAGAATTGTGCCAGAGGACACAAAGGATGTCCGGGTCATGCCAAAGCTGCAGCTCTGCTGTCGCTGGCTCCTGGAGTGAGCCAGGCTTTGCTGGAGCCCCAGCAGGTCCATCTGCCTGGCCAGCAGAGTGGAGCATGGCATGCCAGCAATTTGTTTTCTACTCAACCTTTCAGGGTGGAAAGCCAAGGGAAACAAACCTGCAGATGTGAAGTTTACGTGCAAAATCCTGTAGGCTGAGTGCCCAGCTGCTGGCAGTGACGTGGCACTGATGTCCTGCCCCACCGGGACACCCAGGTGCTGCTTTGCAGATGGGATTTGAGGCAATTTTCCTTTTATTTCAATTTTTTTTGCCTGTAATAGATTTTACACTGAATGCATGGAAGCACTGCTGGGAGAGTATGTATCAGGGAATGTTCTTTTGTTGCTTATTCTGGTTTTCTTTCTATTTTCCCCTTGTCACTGCCAGTGCAGGCTCTTAAAATAACTGGCTACTTTAAACCATGCTCCTTTGTTCCCTGGCTGAGCACCGCTGGATGCCAGCTGGAGAGGGATGGAGGTGAAGTGTCAGGGCCCTGCGGAGAGTTTTAAAGGAGTTTTGTGGTGATGAGGACAGTGTGTTACACTCTGAGTCCTCTGAGCTGCCCTCTCCCCCACTGCCGCCAGGGCCCTGTGTTGTGGGCTTTCCCCGGGAAGCACTGAGTTTGCAAGTTCTCAGTTGGCCCCCACTCTGCCACCACGTAAACCTTATCTAGGCACCAAGTGTGCAGCCGTGGGTCTGCACACCAGCTTTGCAGCCTGCAGGTGGATCCTCTGCAGTGTCACATCCACTGCGGGGTCCCCCAGTCCCTCCAGCTGCAGACCCCTGCCTTCAGGGCTGCCCCTTTCCCACCCTTGCTTTGCAGCAAATTGTTTAAACCATGAAAGCTCTTGAGTGCTGGAGGGAAGAGGTGGGATGGAGGCCACACAACTCCCTTGACCCCAGTTAGTGTGGGAAAGGGCTACAGCAGAACTGGTTAGGAACTGGCAACCGGCCCCAGGGGAAGCAATAGCTAAGCCTGGGCTTATCCCTCCCGAGCCAAGCGCCAGGGCAGCGGATGCAAATCCCGGGCAGGCCAGGAATTGCCTGGCACTTCTCCCAGGGTGTTTGCACTTTCATTCTCAGGCACCCTAGGAATGTGGTGTGACGGGGAGAGGGGATCCCTGCAGCCGGGGGGAAACTGGGGTGGGAGTGCGGCTGGCCAGGGTGCTGCCAGCAGGCTGGGCTCCACCACCTGCAGGCACCGGGGCTGGGCTGGAGCCCGGCTTGGAATTGCTACGTCGAAGGCTTGTGCCATGCCCAGGCACATCCCCACTTTGTTTATTCCTTCAGCTTATTATTTTATTTGACTATTTATTCCTGGCTGCCTTTTTCTCACGGTGGCTGTGTTTATTTAGCACGCCGAGCCTGGAGCCCGCTGGGCTCGCTCTGCTGCCGAGCACAGCCATAACCCCGGCACAGCAAGTGCCATGATGGCAACCCCGTGCTGAGGTTTCTCCCGAGTGCCTGGTGGAGTGTTTGCAATGGGTGCAATGATGTTTCAAGGGGACAGTGGGCAGGGAATAACAGAGTGGTCACGCGTGCTTGGCGCTGTTGATGTTGCCAGCACACAGCCACACCAAAGGGCTTTAGCACCTGTGTGTCTGCCCAGCAATCCAACCCTACAGGCCCACGGCAGTTACACCAAGCAGAGAAACTCTGGGCTGGAAAGAGGCAGGTTTGCAAAGTGTGAGGGTGGCCCATGGAGTGATGCCATCCCCATGCCATCAGTGATGGACCCTGTCCCCACCAGCCTCCCAAGGTCCCACGTGGTCCCGGAGCCCAAACCCAGCATGATGTGGAGATGCCAGCAAGCTATCAGCCCTCCTCCCAGACCTGGCTCATCCCTCCATTCCCAGGCCCTACACGGCGTCTCCCCTGGTGGCAGCCCCTGAGGACCCAAATCACTGGGTCCTCTCAATGCTGAGGATGCTGCTGCTGCTGGGGGCCGGGGAGCCATGGCAACCCTGCAAGGATGGGGGTTGCCATGGCAATGAGAGGCGCAACATCCGGAGCTGGCTTTGGGCAAGGGATGCTTCAGATGGGATGGGAAGTAGGACCCCCCCAAGACGGGGGGATGCCAAAGTCTGGGCTCAGAGTCCAAGAAAGCCACCCTGCTCTGAGGGTTGCCCCTGGCCCACAGCACCTGGAGGGGGTGGGCAGATGGGATTTGGTGGGGTCCAGGCTCTACGCTTGGCCCTGCTGTAGCCCCACTCTGCCCACTACCACTGTCACCTGCAGCTCCAAGAGGACCTGGTGCTGGTTCCTGTATGCTCAGTCCAGGAGAGCAACCATCTCTGCAGGACATGCAGGGTCAGGTGAGACCTCTTAGATATTTGCAGCCAGGAGGGTCTACCAATCATCTCTGAATATGAGCATGAATCCCAAATATCTTGTCATCCCACTTGGGGGTCACTAAGCCCCATTTAGGAATGTCTCTATGGGGTCAGGCTGTGGCACGAGGCAGGTTTCAGTTCCTAAATCTTTGGAGATTATCTGCTTCCCACGAGTAAAGTGGGCACCCATGACCCCAGCTCAGGGCCAAGCATGCAAAGGGTTTCTGCACTGGCATTTCAGCTGCAGCCCCTAAAATGTCTGTAATGGGGCCAGGCTGCTAATTGCCTGGACAGCAAAGTTTCCGAGAGAGGAGGGGACTGGGTGAGGACCCCCCCATGCAGCATCACCAACTGACATCCCTGCCTTGGCCCCCCCAGCCCCTTGGCCACCCCCCTCAGTGCGTCCCCATCCTGCCGTGCCCCATCCTGCCGCAGGGCTGGGAGGCTGCAAGGGGAAGGGGGCGATGGGAGGAGGAAATGGACCTCCCAGCTGGGAAGCACGCGGGCGAGTGACATTTGCCAGACACTGATGCTGCTTTTGATAAAGAGCAGGGGGCAGTTTGCTGCCCACAGGCACCCGTGTTTCCCACACCTCCCAGCATCTGGGGCCAAACATCGTCCCCCAGCCCTGGAGCCTTTGCCTCCCGCAGAGCCGAAAGCATGCGAGGCTGGATACCTCTTTTCCCTTTTGGCCACAGTGGGCTGCAGAGCAGGGGGAAAAAGGCATTTTTATTTATTTTTGGTGCTACGTTTGTCAGCATCTGATTACAAAGGGCTGATGCAGAAGTGGACAGTGTCACCTGGACAGCATCAGCATGGTTGCAACACACACCCCAGGGCAGATGGACAGGGCCGGCTCTCCAAACACATAAGCCTCATCAGATTTTCCCAAGGGCACATCCCCAGTGCAGGAATCAGCCCAGGACCCAGGATGACAGCCACCCTTCCTCCTCATGCTGCCTCCCAGGGCTCCAGCACCTAGCAGGCCCTTTCCCCTTGCAGAAATGGTTTCCCCTTGCTGAGCTCTGTTGCAAGTGCGCGCCAGCAAACGAGGCTGGCAGCTGCTTTCAGCCACTTCCAGCGATTCCACCCTGGAGCTTGTGGCCGGGCTTTAGATCTGCTAAGCCTGCTTCAAACTTTGCACTGGGAGAAGTGATTTGTCTGCAAATGTTATGTGGTTAAAATAAATGCAGAGAATTTTAATCCTGGGAATTTGGAAAGTAGGAGATTTAAAATAACAAAACCCTTTCATATGGCACTTAATCCGAAATTAGCTGGGTTTTAAGTTTTACGGCAGTAGCTGATCATTCCTCGGCCACCTCCTGCTCGGCGTGGGAAGGGGGGCTCCCCAGATCCCCAGAGCAGGGAGCAGTGGGGGCTGCAGGATGAGCTCTCCCGACTGCCCCGTGCCGTTCTGTGCCAGGGTGGTGCCGGAGCAGTGACGGCAGTCGTTTTTTTGTTGACGTGGAATGGATCTCCCACAGCTACTTAAGGTTTTAATTGCCCTGTGATTAAAGTTTTCATTACTAAGCAATTAGCACCTGAAATTTTAAGTGCTGAAGTGTTTAACTGCATCCTGAAGCTGCCAGAGGTGAGGGGTGGTGGATATGGGTGGGATGGGAGAGGGTTTTGAAGTGGGGACCAGGAGCAGCAGGAGGTGGCTGCATCTCTTGGGCCCTGCCGGGCTGGCATGGGTGCTGCCAGCCATCCCAATCCGCTGGCAGCATCAAGCGCCTGGCAGCGCAGGGAGGAGCTCCCGGAGGGGCGAGAGCCCAGGGAGCCTGGGAAGGAGACAGGCTGGAGCCGGCTCTGGTCTGGCGGGAAACACACCAGCTGGGCAAGTTGGCACCCGACGGCGCTCCCAGCCCTGGGAACAGGGCACCCTGGGGCTCCCTTTGGACCAGGGAAGGCATAAGGGACCCCCCAGCAGCCACATGGCTGCCTCAAGTACCCGCTGAGATGTTGCCCTTCGGAGTGCTGCCCTTCGGACAGGGGACTTAATGATGTCACTTGATGCCATGATGGCCCCACTGCAGTGGTACCCAGCTCAGAAACAGGGGAAACCCCCCCATCCAGCTTCCCATATCCCCAGCACGGTTTCCTTTCAGGTGAGCAGACAACGGAGGCCTCTTGCAGGGTTTTTTCCCCCATTCACTCAATTCCACCCTTCATACACATCCCCATTCCTACCTTGTGGTGATGCGCTCCTGGGACTGGCTGCCTGGTGAGGAATGTACTCCTTTCTGTTTGTTTTTAGATTCTTGCTGGGTAATTTCATTTGATGCCCCTTAGATCTTCTGAGAAAATAGGAATAATTGTTCCCTAATCACCTTTCCTTATGAAATTGCAGCTGAGGTTGCCGCATGCAAAGGAGGTGAGGGGCGGTGTCTGGGTGCAGCGGGCGGGGTGTCTGGGTGCACCCGTGTGCCAGGGCCATGGTCTGACACACACTGTGCACGTGCCTGTGCAATGTGGAGTGCGATGTGGATCCATCACTGGAGCACATCGGGGCTGCTTTTGGAAATGGGGACTGAAAATCAGGCTTGCTTCAGTGGGATTGGGTCTCTAGGTAGGAAATTTCTTACAGAGAGAGGGCTTGGCTGGGAGGTTTGTCCATTGAACCTCCATGGCTATTGCTGCTTTTCGAGGTTTTTCTTTCATTCTGCTGCTCCCTATCTGCATGGGAATACCTCCCAGAGACACTGTGGGCTCCACAGCTTTGCCATGCAGGCTGTAGGCTGTTGTAAGGCAAAACATCTTTAACTCAGGTCAGTGCTGCAGACAAGCTCCCCTGCCTACCCCACAGTGCTGCATTTCAGCTCTCAGCCCATCCCTGCCCATGCCGTGCCAATGGGGTTCTCATTACAGGCCTTTTCAGCTCCATCCATCACCCCAAAGTGCCAGGGAGGTGTGGGCGGAGGGGACTGAGACTGGGTGTCTGTGCAGGGACATTGTGTGGCTGGGAGATGTCCATATGTTTATACAAACATGTGTGTCCCCCAGCCGCGCCATCACCCGGTCCCCTGGGGGCCACAGCAGCACCGTCCTCAGTACTGAGTCCTTGCCCAAGCAGGCGGGTTGACATTACAGAGCCAGCCCCTGCCAGAAAATACCACGCAGTTACCACAGTTATTTCCTATTGTGCAGGCGTCGGAGCCCTGCCAGCACTGCTCCCCAGGCTGCCCACCAGCTGCAACACACAGGCAGCGACCGGGGCTCCCTGGCCATCGACCTGCCCCAAAATCCTCAGCCTCCAGTCAAGACCACGGCATTGCACTCACCGGCACCAGCGGAGCCTGAGGCCCCAGGGAGAGGTCGGCTGGCAGCACCAGCCCGGTGGGAGTGAGCAGGGGCTCATTAATTACAGCACGTGGAGAGAGACTCAATTGTATGGAGCATCCTCCCCCAGCCCGCGCCCCCCCGCTGCCTGCTCCAGTTTCTCATCCTATTCTGAAATAAATTCCTTTTGGGCTGAAATTTGCCAGGCATGGCTTGGCTCCAAGGGGAATTCTTGGAGAAAGTTTAAGTAAAATTGGTTCAGCCATTTTTGAGTTATTCAAGTGTGAATAAGCAATTTCCCCATGTGCTCCGTTCAGAAATTTTGTGCTTGGGTAACTCAGACCTCTGGAATTGCAGAATAAACGAGGTTTCTGCATCTCGCTAAGCCAGCAGGCTCTGGCTGCCGGAATTGGTACGGTGTCTCCAGCAGGGAGGATTTCCCAGGAGTGATTTCATAGGGAGACAGCAAATTTTCCCACCCTGAGTCTGGCCCTTGGTTAAGATTCTCAACATCTCCATCAGCCTCCAGCCCTCTCCTTCCCCACTGATGCAGCATCGTACCCCAGTGCATGGTGTTAACGGTGCCAACTTTGTCACTCGCTTCTCCGCTGCTCATCTCCTTGAGTGACAGCGTGTCCAAACCAACAGCTTCTGCTTGTTGGCTGAAACTTTAGTGTTTTCCACCAATGTAATCCCCTTACTGCTGCTTTGCTCCCCAACCACTTCCTTTCACCTGGAGAGTGCAATGCCCCACTTGCTGCATCTCCTGTCCCTCGCAGAGATTTATCACAGTCATATGTCATATGTCCTGTCTTAAATTAGCACACTGGCTCTCTTGGGCATGGTTTTTCCTTTCAGAAACTTTGCTTAGTGGTGCTGGGGCACTGTGGCAGTCCTTGGGGCACAGAATTCTGCCAAGACTCCCTGCAGCTCCCAGAGGATGCCAGAATTTCTGCAGAAGGAGTTGATCGTCTCCAAATTTTCAGTAGCCCAGGCAGAGCTCAGGCTGATGCCAGTCTCTCTGGCTGCAGATTGGAAATCTGAACCCCTTCAAGACAAGGAAGGAAAATGCCCATCCACAGCCTCGGTTTGTGCAGCAGAAGGCAGAGGTGATATGGACACGCTCTGCATCTGTTTGCTTAGAGGAGAGGTCAACCACAGCCAGGTCTGATAACCTCCTGAATTCCAGCTCCTGCCAGCAGCTGAGGGGAGTGTGGCTGGGAGCGTGGGCCTGTGGATGCCTCGCTGCGCTGGTGCAGGACTGAGTCTGGGTCTGCACAGCTACAGAATTTCTGGGCCAGGTTTCTGGGGCGAAAGCACTGAGGAAGGTGCTGCTGGCAGATGGCAGGTGGCTGCGGCGGGGGCAGCGCAGATGGCTGTGTAGAGGACAGGAGGCTGCCTGGGGTGATTCAACCAGTCGTGCACCCCACTGCCCTGGGACCTGCTGGAGTTCCAGCCACTCCTGGGGACCAGGGGCATCAACATGCACCAACATCAAGGACCTAGGGGATTTTGCTAAGCTCAAGCACAGGTATCCAAGGAGGAGGAGATGCAGCACAGAGGGCCAGGACAGGTTGCATCCTATGTCCCACACCTGGCATGGCAGGTATGTGTCTGTCCTGAAGAATGTGGCAGTGCGAGCTCCAATCACAGGGACAGTATGTGTGTGTACACCATCCGAAGGGAGCAGGGATCCAAAACCTTTCCATGTCAATCTTGGGACAAAAGGGGAAGAAGACTGAAGCACCCACAGGCTAGGAAGCTGTGGCTGCATGCACAGTCGCCAGCACCTTCTCCCGCAAAAAATGTGATGGTGAAGGCACTCTGGGGGTAGGGGAGTGGATCCTGGAGAGGTCTGTATAGTGTCACCCTGGCCACGATCCCAGCACTCATCCATGTACCTGTGGTGGAAATCATGATACGGTGGGAATGGAATGGCGTGAGGAGGCATGTAATAGGATGCAATAGGATGGGATGGGTGAGGTACGATGGGATGCATGGAATGGATTAGGGGGTGATGGGTTGAGACAGGATGGCCCAGGGTGGGATACATGAGAGGATGGCATGAGACTGTATAGGATAGGATGGCAATGGGTGGCACAGGTAAATCAGGCTGCCAGTAGTGTGGCACAGAAGGGGCCCGTCAACACACAGTACCAGGCTCACGCCGGGCCGGGGGTGTGCGGGGCGGGCCGGGGGAGCGGCGCCTTTAAGAGCCCAGTTCCGCGGGCGGCCGCTGGGTGGGGCGCGCTCCCCGCCCTGCGCCTCGCGCGCCGGGGGCGGGGCCAGCGGGGGTGCTCCGGGCAGGGCCCGCCCCGTCCAATTCATCTTTCCGCAGAGGCCCCGCCCCCCCGCCCGGCACCGCCCAATCGGAGCCCCGCTCTCCGTCGCCAGGGGCGCCGGGTTGCCAGGGGCGTGGTGATTGGCGGGAGGGCCCCGCCCCCCACGGCTCAGCGGCGGCGGCGGCGGCGGCGGCGCCAGAGCGCGATCGTGGCGCGGCGGCGAGAGGAGCCGCGCGTGGCGCCGAGCTCGGGACTGCCCGGCGGGGCCGCCCGCACCGCCCCCGCTATGGCCGCGGCCCGCCCGGGGGCCCCCCCGCCACCGCCGCCGCTGCTCCCCCTCCTGCTGCTCCTGCTGCTCCCCGGCGGCCGCCGCGCTCTGGAGGGTGAGTACCGGGCGGGCGTCTCCGCCCGCCGTGCCGGGGCCCGGGCCACCGCGTACGAGCGCACGCACCCTCCGGGGTGTCCCCGGCCCGCCGACTCGTCGTGGCTCTGCTCGTCGTGGCGCCGCGGACGGCCGGTTGTCCCCGCGGGGATCTCGCCGCAGCCCCGCTCCCCGCGCTCCGCCGCCCTCAGTGGGTTTCAGAGTCAACGCCCCGTGGAACCGAGCCCGGAGCGGCTCCGCAGACGGCGGCTGCTGGCAGGGAGCGGCGCCTCGTTGGATACTCGGTTCACGTTTCGAGGCTTTTCGCCACGACCGAGAGGGCTGGAAAATTAATATTTTTTCTCAGTGGAAGCTCGCGGCATGCCAGAACTGGTGGGGCCGCGGAAGGAGTGTCCGTGTGCCGTGTCCGGCTCCATCCCTTCCCCGGCAGGGCTCGCCGCGCCCGCCGCCTTAACCCCCGCGGCTCCAGCGTGGGACCGCCGGGGCGAGTGGCCACGCGTGCCGCATCCACCCCCGAACGGGTCTGCGCTCCGCGGCTCGCCCACCCCTGAGCTCCGGCGGAGTTTGGAATAGAGCGGGGACTATTTTTCCCCCCTTCGAAGGGTGAACCCCGGTGCGCGGGGTGTCAAAGCACCCCTAGGTTTGAGCGAGGAGAGCGGCTTTTGGCCCCACTGAGGGACCGGGGATCCCCGGGCGGGCGAGGCGGGTCGCACCGGAGGGGAGGAAGAGAAGGGGGCCCGAACGGGTTTTTGTTCTCGGCAAGAAGTGTGCGGGGCTCCGGCCAGGAGTGCCAGGGGCGGCGGCGTTCCGGTGTCCGGTAACCGAACCCACTGCCGGAGGGAGGGAGGGAAGGGAAAGGAGAAGCCCCGGCTGGAGCGGAGCTGTGGGTTCCCCCCCGGCTGGAGCGGAGCTGTGGGTTCCCCCCCGCCCGGGCGGAGGGCGGCGGGGGCTGCTCGGAGGCGGTGTCGTGCTCGGGCTCGCGCTGCCGTGGCCCCACGTTGCGGGGTTCCGGCCGCGGCCCCGGGGGTGGCCGTGGGCAGGAGCCCCCTCCCGCTGTGGTGGATGGAGGGACATCGTTCCTCTGGCTTTGGGCTTTCTAGAAAGTTTCGGGGCTGCTTCTTGCCCGAGTTCCTTTACATTCTCCCTCCGTTCGATTTTTTTTTTTTTAATCCTTTAAAAGGGAAAAAAATTTTAAAACCCTTTTCCTTTGTACGCCGTAGGAATCAGAGCTGGTGGGCCTGCCGGGTCTGTGAGCTCCCGGCTAAGCGGGAGCCCCGCAGCAGGAGGGGAAGGGATAAGCCACCGGCACCCAGCCCTCTCGGGATGGAGGCTCCCGAGCACCCACCCGGGGATCCCTGCCTGCTGGAGAGGTGCCGGAGGATGAAGTTGCAGGCAGAGAGCCCAGCGGGGCCCCACGCTTGCGGGCAGCGCCTCGCAACCTGCTTCCCATCAGCGGTTTGGGAATTGGGGAAGGATAGCCAATGTGGGGGCTGGCAACACCAGCAAGCATCACCTGGGCATCGTCCCACATGTCCCCAGGGAGGCAGGGAGCCCCTGCACCGACCGGGGATGGAGCAATGGGAAGAGTCAGATGGAGAGAAAATAAACAGCCCCTGCTGAGGAGTCACTAGTTTTTTTTCAGCTTCTCAAACGTGTGGAAGGGTCAGGGGCCGAACACGCCATCCAAGAGGTCAGGGCCCAGCTGTGTGCCAACCTGGTGGGACTGCTTCAGGGCTGGCTGGCAGCCACCCAGCATTTTTGGGGCTGGCCCCAAATCCCCTGGGATCCTCTTTTCTTTCTCTTTTCTTTTTTTTATTTTTTTTCTCCTTTGCTCTTTTTTGAGCTGGAGGGAAAGTTTCAGCTGACACGGAGAGGCTTCTGCCTTGCCCAGCTTTGGGAAGCCTCTGCTCACATCAGGGTCAGAGAGCTCCCGCGCTTCTGCTGCGTTGGGCATTTCTGTCCGCGCTCAACGCTGCTTCCTGATGGGGACCGGCGCGTTCCAGCGGTTACTGTAAATCTCGCGTGCACATTTCTTCGGATATTTTAGTGCTGATCATAAATCTGGCATGGCCATAAATCTGCACACACGTCCTGCAGACAACAGCAGCAAGCAGTCCCCAGACCCGGCCACTTTACCGTCCCCTCTGAGGGGCAACAGGCTGGGCTTGCGGCTGGTGCTGGGCTGAAAGGGCAGGGGGCTTTGGGGCTGCATGGCACTCCTCATTCCCAGGGGGATGGCGGGGAGTTGAGTTTCTTTACAAGGCCCCACGGGGGTGGAGGGGAAAAGCCGCGCTCGGCAGCAGCTCAGTGAGGGCTTTGTGCTGCCGAGGAGAAAATGGTTTCTCTCCAGATCCTGTAAGTGCGCTGGGTCTGTTTGAAGTCACAATGTGTTTTTCTTCTCCGGTTCAGCAGTCCCCAGGCCGGCTGCAGAAGGAATGCTCTATCCAGGGGCAACAGCGGATCCTTTCTCCAGTGCAGGGGTTTGAGCTGAGGAGTTTGTCCCAGCAGGGCTGGGAGCAGAGGCCCTGTGGGGAGCGAACACAGTGGAACAGCATGGGGAACGTGCTGCGTTCCAGGCCCTTGCCGACCATCCAAGAGTAAAACCCTCAGGCTTTAAAATACCCTGTCCCAAGGGAGTGTGGACAGCCACAGGCTGGATCTGCCTGTCACCCTGGGGGTACAGGTGGGCTGGGACAGGGACCTGCTCTCCTAAGGAGCTGCTCTTCGAGGCAGCTTCTGCCCTGAGCAGCCTCTCTGGATGCAGGACTCTGTTTAAACTTGGGGTTTCCCACGTGCTTCCCCATGAATCCCTGTGCAGAAGCGCTGCGTTGCTGCACGTAGTCCCAAGCCTACTCAGGCTCTAGTGAAATAGCCAAAGCTCCCAGTGCAGGAGGATGTCTAGGGGGGATTTTCTTCATCTGGGTTCTGCCCAGTGGCAGCTCCCAGACCCCAGCTGGGTGTTACACAGCCTGACCACACTCCTTTCTGCATTAGCAAACCCCTACTTAATTGACCCCTGTGCTGGAACTGCCAGGTATTTTCTTGGCAGGGAGATTTGCTTTCCGTTTAATTACTTTTCACAGAAATGGCATGTTTCTCAGCGGGGCGATGGGGCTAGTTGGCCCTGCTGTTTTATTGATGCTTGGGGTAGGGCTGTGAGGGAAAGTGGGTCGTGGGGCTCCACAACACTCGCTGGATTCGTTAAATCTCCCGTTCCTCACTAAAAACTGCACTCGAGGAAGCCTGCCTGTCCGTGTTCCCAAGGAGGGGAGGAGAAGGGCTTTCCTTTGTGTCAGGCGGAGCATGCGGAGAGCTGGGGAGAGGGAAAACTTGCAGCACCGGGATCCGTTTGCAGCCCCACATTTCTCCCTTAATGTACAGCAAGGTTGCGGCTGTGGGGACATTCCTGCCTGGCCCTTGCGATTGGGAATAGCGGCCTCTGGTTTTTAAGGAATGAACCGAAACTCCTTGTTTTGTTGTGATGACTTACTGCAAGAGATATTTGGGGAAACCAGTTGGTTGCATTTTCTTTCCGTGAGCCGTTTGCTGCTGCCGCTGGAGCAGGGGAGCTTGGTGTTTAATTAAAACAGCCCCAGCAATCTGAATCACAGACTTGCATGTTTTTAAAATTGTAGCTGTTCCTGTTGTGCTGAGTCAAACTGGTTTGTCAGGATTAAGCGTCTCCGCCTGGGAGCTGTGCTGGGGGAAGGGTGCTGGGGCGGCCCCGGGGTCGGGATCCCCGTTCCCAGCTGGTGCAGACCAGCGGGTGGGTGTCAGCCTCCCCCACAAGGAGAACCCTGGGAAACGGGGACTATTCTCAAGGGCTGTGGTGGAGCGACCGCAAACTTCTCTGTGGTTGAAGCCATAATGAGTTGGTGTTGTTTCTAGGCCCAGTGTATTCCCGTGAAGTGTTTGGGGGATGGTGGGGATGGGGGTGTCCCTCCGTGGCCAGGAAGCTCCTTGCAGAGCCGGGTACAGCCCCATGCCCCAGGGGATGGGCTGCCATCTTGAAGGCCAGGCAGCCTGTTGCAGTGACACTCCCACCCGACTGGGACCGTCCCATTCAAATGCGTGTTTTGGTTTTTTTGTTGCATTTTTGTTGTTGTTGTTGCTCCAAACCCAGCCCTGTGCTCAGACTGGGCGGTGCTGGCGGCGGGGCATGGGCCATTCCCTCACAGAGCTGAAGTCCGTGTGGGAGCCATTTTGTAGGGCGGGTGGGCGTCCCGCCTGCAGAGGGACAGGCTTGGCACTGTTGGTGAAGCCTCATCCTCCCGTACTTGGGCACTGGTATCACCCTCCCTCGGCACAGCCACGGAGGAGTTCTGGGGCTGAGCTTGGGAGTGGGCAGCATCCCCACTGCTGCAATTGCAGCTGTTCCCCCAGTACCACTTTTCCCCGAGGGGCTGCATCCCTCCCCTGGTGACTGCTTTTTCCTCAGCGCAGCCCAGCCCTCCAGCCCATGCTCCCTGAGGCGGGAGGGAGCGAGCCCAGTGCTGGCTTCGCATGGCCGCCCCGCTGAAGAGGAACGGGAGCCATCTTGGGAAGAGGCTGGAGGACGGCGGCAGGGCCGACCACCAGCCCCGTGGCCGCTCTCCATGCGCGTGCCAGCGTGTGCTGGCTGTGGGTCCCTGGCTGGGGCGGGGGGGATTTTGCTGTAGGGGGTCTCTTAATTTTATTTTTGCCCATCACTAAGCCCCGCTGCACTGCAGGGCCTGGTGTTTCTCATGCATGTGGCAGGAGCTGTTGACAAACACCTGTTTCCCAGCCCCCCTCCCCAGGAATGCCCCGGGGGCCCCACAGGGGCTGCAGTGCTGAAGGGGTGGGCAGCAGGGATGTCCCCTCCCAGGGGAGCCCTCCCCCAGGACTCTTTTCCCCAGCAGCAGCTGCGAGGGGATTTGAGCCTCCCTGTTCCTCTGTGAGGTGTGGCCATCGCACAGGGCTGCCGAAACCCGTCCCTATCCTGGGGAAGGGACACCGTTGTCCCGGTGTTCCCTCACCCAGTTCTGCTTGTCTCTTGGGTGCTCAGTGCCTGCCCAGCGAGGGCTGGGGCGCAGGGGAGACCCCGCCGGGAGGGGGGGCACACACACGCGGCATGCTATCCAAGGCCTTTTTTTATTAATGAGAAAAATGTGCAGGGCTTGAACGATCGCCAGGAACAGATTTATTCTAGTTCCCCAGAAATTAAACTGAAATGAAGGAGCGAGTCAGCCCGGCCCGGCACCCCCTCCTGACTCTGTGCTTGTTTTAACTCTGGAAGAATCTGACTTTGGGGGTGGGGGAGGCGGAGAGGGGGGGGGGGCAATATTTGGGTTTAAGCAGTTCCAGATGGGCTTGGTGCTCTCAGAGAGCTGAGGAAGCGAGCAAAGAGCAGTGCGGAGATTTGGGTAACTGCCCCAGGCAGTAGAGAGGAGGGAGATCTTGGCAGAAACTCCTGCTCTGCGCTGCCGGGATGGGATGGAGCTTGGCAGCCGAGCCACCCGTCTGTGGGGCGAGTCTTTGGATGTGCACCGAGTAACCTTTTTTGGGGAAGAGGTGGGGCTTTTTTTCTTTTAAATATCATTACTCTTTCTCTGTGCACTTTCCAAAAGTACAACCTGGAAAAAAATGGAGCTAGAGGGGAAGAGGGGCCTTTTGGATCTCAGCCTGCCGCAAACAGTTGCCCTGCGGAGACAGGTCTGCAGCACCGACCGCCTTTTCTTCCTTCCCCCAGGGACTCTGGGACTCTACATCCACCTGCACCAGCCCAGCTCACCTTGATGGCCCTGTGGGGACACCTGCCCCATGAAACCATGGCCACAGGGCAGTGGGGTCACAGAAGAACGTCCCCATCATAGCATGTCCTGGAAACGAGCGTGGTTTTGCAAGCCCATTTCCTGCCTATGTCCTAGTAAATGGCATTCTCGGCTCAAACAGGTCTGGCATCTCCTGATCAGATGAGTTATTTCTGTGGCAGTGGAGGACAGAGGCATGACCATTCTTGCTGGGGATGGCAGCCTATAAATCTGTCCTACCTGCTGGCCATAGAGCTCCTGCCTGCCTGGCATGGCTGGTCACGTGTTCCCCATGGCAGGGAGCTGCAGTGGGAAGCCCCTTCCCTGGGGCCAGGCAGGGACATTCCTGTCCCAAGTGGGCAGCAATCATTTTAAGACCAGCAGTGTGTCTGGCATCAGGCTGTCAGGCAGCAGAGATGAGATGCTGTCTGTGGGGTCTGTCCATTCCCCTTGCCCACAACCTGCCACAGGAAAAGCATCTTTTCCTCCTGGGCAAGCCAAAGCAGCAAGTACCAGGGTGCATCCACCACGTGGGCAGGGATGGCAGCTCTTCCTTGGCCAAGCTGACCCTCGTATAGCACACTGAGCTCTGACATCCGAAATCCCTGTGGTATTAATAGAACAGTAATTGCAGTGCAGGGCTGGACTCAAGCAGCTGGCTCCCGTCCTCTCCCAGCGTCGGTATGGCCTTTCTGCAGGACCGGGACCTGGCAGGGTTTGGGCAGCAGGCTGCACGTGTCTTTGGCACGCAACTGGAAGGCGGGAGCTTGCTGTCCTGCAAAAGTTCCAGGCTCTGAATGCAGCGCTTTGGAGGGGGTGCATGCAATGTGATGCTGGTGAGTGCTGGAGCAGGCATGGCCTTGCTTGTAAAATGGCAGAAATCTGTCCTCCCTGCCTCCATCCGGTGTGTGACCAAGAAGAAAGGAGCACCCATCCCTCCCCGCATCCCAGGCGCTGCCACTTGATCTGCCTTTTGCAGAGCTGGCACCTGTCCTCCCTCACATGCTTCAGTCTGTCTCATGGCCATCAGGAAACAGCTCCTGGCAAGGAGCACGCGGCCGGAAAACCCTCTTCAGTCGGTTAGCGGCTAGTGGGTCAGTGACAAGGCAGGGCTGGATGAAGGGAGCGCTCCTGTCCCTCTCCGTCCCACATGCCAGGCAGCTCCCACTCATCTGGAAGCTGGATCTGGTCCATGCAGAAGGTGAAGGGCTTTGGGGTCGGGTGGGGGGACTGTGAGGAACATGCAGGAGGCCATTGGCTCAGAGCCACGGGACTGTCTCCTGGCATAAAGTTAATACTCCAGTGCAGGTGTGGGATTGGGAAATAGAGGATGCATTCTTGGAGCATCCTTGGAATGGTAGTCTTGGGCCCTGCTGTGAGCTTACCGTGGTGTTGGCAGGGCTGGAACTGGCAGTGGTGCATGGTGCCGGGACTGGCAGTGCTGCCCACCCTTGGCTGGGCTCTCCAGACAGGGGCTGCCTGCCTTTGCGTGTGCATGCGCGGTGTGTGTGCAGAGGGGCCTTAATCTCAGTTGGGGCCTCTGGGCCCTGCCATAATGCAGAAATAATGAGTCTATTATTAAGTGCCCACAGTACTTCTTCACTCTGGTGGCTCGCCTCCAGCAGCAGGCAGAACCTGCCCCGCTTGAAGTGGATGTGTCATCATTTGCCTCAGCAAATCCGATCCCCTTTGATGATGGGCCAAACGCCCTTGGCATGAAGGGCCACAGCTGTGATACAGGCCTTTTTTTTTTTCTTTTCCCCTCTTCTCTTCCCTTTGTTCCCAGTTCATTGACAATTCTCTGGCTTGCCCCAGACCTGGGGCAAGTGAACATTGGTGGAACTGGGCGGTCAGAGCCCCTGTGTCCCCCTGGGAGGGATGAGGTGGGCGGTCGGCTCCCACGGCAGCCTCGCGTCTTCCCCCTCGGCACTGGGGAGCAGCAGGCGCCCTACTCGGCATAAGGACAGGTTCCCAGCGTGGGCGGTGATAGGGAGTGCTCCAGCCCTTCCCTTGGGCTGAACCGCACTGCCTGGCCTGCCTGGCCTGACAGCCAGGGAGGGCAAGGGTGGGACCAGCACAGCCCCTGGCCTTTCATTGGATGCTCAGGTGGGCAGGCATGCAGAGGGTCCCCGGGAGAGATGGGATTCCTGGGGGAGGACGAGGGCATGTGGGCTGTGCAGCATGCTTGCAGTGCTGCCAGCCCCGTCCCTGCAGAGGGAGCTGGCAGACAGTGCCTGCCGGAACCTTCCCCACACTCTCAAACCCCACACTTGGCACCTCCACCATGGGTACCCTCTGCCCACCCTGGGTGCTGCCAAGTCCACTGATGTCCTGCCTGCTGCCTCCCTTCCTGGCTTCAGTTTCTTTCCCTGCTCTCCTGGCTCTCAGCTACATCAGCAAGAGCCTCCCCTCCCCGCAGTGCCGCTCCAGCACAAGGGGCTGCCAAGTGCCGAAACCTCCCAGCACGCCACCTCCTGTGCACACGACGGCTCCAAAGCTGCTGTGCTCCATCCACGGAGCATGGTGGGCTGAGCGGGATGGGAGAGCTTCCTCAATGCAGGCAGCGTGTGGAGTCGCCTAGCCTTGGAACAGGGACATCCCCTGCCTGGGAGGACGGATACAGGGTTTAGCTGGGATCAGAGAGGGAAGAACCCTCCTGGAGGAGGAGGAGGAGGGATCCGCGTGAGCTGCATGCTTCAAGAAAACATGTTGCGGGGTCTCCCAGACCTGACGCGCTCTCAGGGCGCTCGGTGTGGCTCAGCTTTTGTGTATGGGAAACGCTCGTCAGCGGGAAAAGTGCAACCTCAGGTTCTCTCCCACAGGCAGCTCTTTGTTCCCAGATAAAGGACCTTACACCAAAGGCCCTTTGTGCCGCTGCTCAGAACAGTGCCGGGATTAATTGTACCGATAGGTGCTTGAATGGGGAGCATGCAAGGCCACTCGCTCCTGCCGTAATTATCTTCAAAACCAAGAAGGAAATTAAAATATATGGGGAGATGCCCCTTTCGATGGCTTTTTGACTAGCAGGCAGTCACCAAGATTTAAAGTACATCCCTAAACAAACTGCTTTTTCTTACAGAGGAGAAAAGCGTGGCAGCAAGGTGGAGAGGCATCCAGCACCACTGTGAGCAGCCACCATGGTGGGGCACGTCCTGGGGCAAATGGCCCAGCCATCAATGGTGTATGCAGGAGCTCAGCATGGGGCAAGTGGACCATATGGCCAGTCCAAGCCACTCGCCCCACACCGAGCTCCTGCAGACATGGTGCTGCGGTGTACATGGCTCCCAGAAAACATGGGCACGTTGTAGAACAGGTTCCTCTGTTTGCAGCAAAGCTGCGTGGGCGTCTTTAGTAACTTCCCTCGTTTACCTTCTTTCAGGATGCTCTGGACTTGTGCGAGCTGCCTTCTCCTCACTGGGGCAAGGAGCTAGTATGCTATGTTGCCAGCACATCCTGACAAAAGCCATCAGTCCCTGTATTCAAAGGAGAGAGCATTCAAATTGGAGCCTATTGGTGGAGACGACTGAGTCTTCCCCAGTGGCTTCATCTTGAAAGAATTTTGATATTTCTCCCCCCTCTTTCCTGGCTCAGCCATTGCTGCCGTGCACGTCTGCCGCTCAACAGCGCGAGACGGGCTCTCTGGGCCTCTTAAGGGGGGAGTTCAAACGTTTTCGCTGGCCTCAGACCATGCACGCCGCATTCCTGAGCCTCTGCACCAGGAGAAAGAGGTCCCTGGCTCCAGATGGGTCCTTGCCAGGGCTTCAAACACCTAGTGAACTGCTGGGGACTCTGTGGAGGCAATGGGAGGGCTGCTGGGGGGCTACTCCTTGTGTTTGCAGTTCAGGGTATGCCTAGGAGGAGACTTGCAGGGCAGGGAAGAGACAACCAGAGTGATGCTCAAAGGCCTGACCAAGGAGTAAGGCTCTTTCCCTGTCCCCAGATCCCACTCTGCCACGGAACTTTTGCTTTTATATGGGGTTGACCATGACCAGCTGCATTCGCTGAGCATAGCGAGGCTCCTGCTCCATCCCTTGCTTATGCCCAGCTGAAGGTAAGGAGAGGACAACTCCCAGAGCTGCAGACAGTGATAAAGCAAGCCTTAGGGTGACTTCCCCAAGCTGGCGAAATTGGGAGCCAATTTCCCGTTGACTAATGGGACCAGGCTCTCTCTGTGGCGTGCGGGATTGAAGTGGCTTTGAGTCACTGTTCAGCCAGCCCTGACACTGTTCACGTCCCTCCGAAGCACCTGCAAACCTGAACTGCGCCGGGAAATCACCAGTGACACCTCTCAGCCCACCTCTGGCACCCCATGCCAGAGGGAGAGAGCAGCTGTCTGCTCCTGAGCCAATGAAGCCCAGTGCTTGGGCTCCCCACCCTGGGCACTAGCACATGCCCTTTTGTGGGCTGTTAGCAGTTGGAGTACCCCGGTGTTTGTGTGAGGGAGGACACAGGTTCGGTGCCAGGCCGCTGTGAGATCTCTGCAGCAGCTTTACAGGCAGAGAGCAGTTTCTGTGGCTCAGCCCAGCATGTGCCACCAGCCCTGAGACCATGCAGCACAGCAGCCCATGGGGCTATCCGCCCACAACCTTCACTGTGGCAGGCTGTGAGGATCTGGGAAGCTCCACTGACCCCACCTGGGTCAATCCTGTGGCTGCAGGAAACCCACTCTGCCCTCTGCGCTCAGTTTGTTTCCTTTAGCTGAGTTGCTCAGTGATTTTATTTTTATTATTTCCTCTTCCCACTCTCTCCGTGTGGTTTACGTGGCTCTCGCACCAACAGCCAGCTTGGCTCTGTCAGTTTTTTCTCTCCTCTGCTGGTCAGATGGCAGATGCTGCCAAATTAGGATGCAGGCAGCAAGCCTCCTGTCCAAGCCCAGGTTCTGCTCAGAACTGAAACTTGCAGGGAAGGATGCTGCTGGAGGGGACAGCTGCCATGGCAAGGGCTTCCTACATGGAGCCTACTGGAGTACAGGAGGCTTCCCATACACCCTGGACAGGTTTGGGAAGCAAACTCCCCCCGTGATCTGGTCAGTCCAAGTTGTGCCATGGCTTGCCACGGGATCCTTGTGTCGCCGGGCTTGCGGGCACACCCTGCACCCAGATTCCCATCTCCTCAGCCTGACTCACTGCTGCAGCCGCTCATCCATCAGCAGCCCCAGCCCTGAGCACGCAGGGCATCCCTTCCCTGCTCCTCCCATAGAAACACCCACCAGCTGCCCATGCCGGCAGTGGGGCCTGCTCTGGCTGGACCCGCACAGGGTATCCCCATCAGGACTTGGCAGTGCAGCGCTGTCGGCGCCAAGCACACGCTTGGCTCTGCTTGCCGCCAGCACGGCGTGTCTGAGCCCTCACAGCACTGCTGTGCCCTTATTAGGGCAGCCAGCACGGGGTCTGTCCCTCGGAGAGCCGTGGGCAGCTCCACTCTGGAACCTGCTCCCCCATGTTCTGGTGCTGCCCGCCTGCCCTGGTAGCCACCCCATGCAGGGTTCTGGGGAGTGCAGCAGCATCCCTGGGAGTCTTGTGGCCACGCAGAGCTGCACTTGGGCTCCTAGCAGTCTTCAGTCACTGATGGTGTGGGAAATGGGAAGGGACAGGGACGGTGGGTTGCTGTGTTCCTTGGGCAGGTAGTGCCATGGGACCAAGCAGAGGCTGCCTCATGGGTGTCCAGCACCATCCTGTGCCCCAGCCCTCCTGCTTTACCCACTTGGCAGAGGGCTCCTTCTTTCTCCCGCTTTGTTTCTGCCAGATGCTTCTAGTTTGTGTTTTTGAAGAATGGTAAATAACCACTGCCCAGTAACCACCTCTGTGTTTGCGAATCAGAGCTGGTGTCTTGTTGTACAGACTGCCTCCCTTCCCCTCTCTCAATGGGGAGTTGGCACCATGAGGGTTTTCCTTCCTCTGTCCCCCATGCCATGTCCACTGCTAGTGCCACCAGCCCACGATGGGACTGTGTTTGTGTTTGCTCCCGTCAAGCAGCCTGGGCAAGAAGCAGGCTCACTGGCCTGGCTGGGAACCTGGCAAACCGCAAGGCAGGTCAGAGAGCCCACGTGTCCCTAAATGTGCTTGTTTATCTGTGCCGCAGTGGCACCCACAGCCCGTGCTCCTGGCCTGTCTGTGGGTGCTGGCGCAGGAGCTGCTGGCGGGTCTCCCCGGGGTGGGACGCGGGAGGAAGGTGTTTACCTCCAGCCGGGCTTCATCCGAAACCCTGCGACGCGTGAATATTTCCTTCCTCCTCCACACTTCCTCCCTGGCCGGGTCAGCCTGTGGTTTTCCTGGGGTGGAGGGAAAGAAGTTGAAACTGCCTCTTGCTCTGGGGCTGAGCCATGGTGCCGGCACAGCTGAGCTGCCCCGGCATGTCCTGTGCCCCAGCCAGCCAGAGTGAGCGGATCCTAGCCCACTGCTGGTTCTAGGGGCTGGAGAGCCACGGCTCCCTTCCCCTCGTTTGGGGGTTTCGTGGGCTGAGGGATGGATGGTTGGATGGATGGGTGGATGGATGGATGGATGGATGGATGGATGGACGGATGGATGGACAGCCCCTGGGGAGCTGCATGGGCTTTGGGATGGGGCCATGCCTGCAGCTGGGGAGCAAGATGCCCTCATCAAGGAGGCATTTTGGCACTGGTCCAGAGTCCTGCTTGGGACAGGCACCAAAGCCCCTCTGAGCACATCAGGATTTCGAGGCATTTGCACCGTTTTTGCACCAAACCACCCCTAGGCAGAAAAGGGTCCAGAAGACCCACAATCCAGACACCTACAGGTGCCTGCTCCCCTCCAAACGGCCTAGAGGCCATTCCTGGAGCAGGGGTCACAGGGCCAGCAGCCCGCAGAGGGGCCATTGGCCCCACAGCCTGTTGCCGTTCTCTCTTCCTTGCGTTTGGCTCCTGGTTTTTGCGGCAGTGCTCGTGCGGAGCCACGCGGCTCTGCCCGGGATTAGCGACAGCTGCCTGCAATTGCAGCTCTTCCCAGACAAGCGTCCCGCTCCCCCAAGGCTGGGGCTGGGGCTGTTTGGGGAATGCTGCCGGGGTGGTTTGTCTTGTAGTCTGCTCCAGGAATGTTGGCCAGACGGTCAAATTCTTCTCCCCTCTTGTAAAATGAGTGATGTGGGGCGTCTCTGGGAGAGCAGCCTGCCAGTCCCTCCTCCTCTGGATAAACCTGCCTGGCCCGCACCGCCCTGTCATGGGAACGGGCCCTTTCAACCCCAGCCACAGTAAATACGCACCCTGCCAAAGCAAAGGGGGAGGGAGCAGACGGGGGCGCCTGGTTTCCCTCCTCTGGCACCCCCTGTGCTGGCCGGGGGGCACAACTGGCTGTGCTGGTGGCTAGGGGTGGCAGCCTGTCCCCATTCCCCCCTCGCCACCTGGCCATCTCCTTGTCCTGCTACTTGCCTGCTCTGGCACAGCTCTTTGGGGACGCCTCGCTCTTCCTGTACTCCTGATGGTAGAAGAGAAATCTGGAGTCTGTCTGCTCTGCTCCCGCTCCTCCCACCATGTCTCACCCCCCAAGTTGCTGTTTTCCACAGAAATGTCAGGCTCAGCTCTCCTCTCCCCCACTCCTCCTGTTTTTTTCCCGCTAATCTTGGCCTTCATCTCCAATTACTTCTTTCTCTCCTTCCTTTCTCTCCAGAGACCCTGATGGACACGAAGTGGGTGACCTCTGAGTTGGCATGGACAACTCATCCGGAGACAGGGGTAAGTTTGGAGCCAGCCCTGGTCCTGACCTCCAAAGGGCGCAGCTGGCCCTGGCCCCACGGGAATCAGGATTGCTCACCAGTGCATTTGTGGAGCTGCATCTTTGTCCTTCCCTCCCATGCTTATCCTTGCCTCATGAAACCGTCTCCTCCTGACTCTTTGTCAGCGGAGCGGGAGTGCTGTGGGCCATGGCCTGGGTTGCTCTTAGTCACCTTGATGACCAGGAGGGTTGTGACAGGTAGAGGTGCAGCTGCTGCCCTTCCCTGTTGACTGTTGCCTCTTCCCCCCCCACCCTCAGCCACATTCACGATGTGTCCATGGCACTGATGTTCCGAGCTAGGGATCTAACCCTTCCCCTCTCACTCACAGTGGGAAGAAGTCAGCGGTTACGATGAGGCCATGAACCCTATCCGCACGTACCAGGTCTGCAACGTACGGGAGGCCAACCAGAACAATTGGCTTCGCACCAAGTTCATCCAGCGCCAGGATGTCCAGCGTGTCTATGTGGAGCTGAAGTTCACTGTGCGGGACTGCAACAGCATCCCCAACATCCCTGGCTCCTGCAAAGAGACCTTCAACCTCTTCTATTATGAGTCAGATACGGATTCTGCCTCTGCAAACAGCCCTTTCTGGATGGAGAACCCCTATATCAAAGTGGATACAATTGCCCCAGACGAGAGCTTCTCCAAGCTGGAGTCTGGCCGCGTGAACACCAAGGTGCGCAGCTTTGGCCCCCTCTCCAAGAATGGCTTTTACCTCGCCTTCCAGGACCTAGGAGCCTGCATGTCCCTCATCTCCGTCCGGGCTTTCTACAAGAAGTGCTCCAACACCATTGCTGGCTTTGCTATCTTCCCGGAGACTTTAACGGGGGCCGAGCCCACTTCTCTGGTCATCGCGCCAGGCACCTGCATCCCCAACGCGGTGGAGGTGTCTGTGCCCCTAAAGCTGTACTGCAATGGCGACGGCGAGTGGATGGTACCTGTGGGAGCGTGTACGTGTGCCGCTGGCTATGAGCCGGCCATGAAGGATACCCAGTGCCAAGGTACGCGCGTGGCGGAGCGATCACGGCTTTTGTCCCCACAGACGCGTTGACGCGGTGGAGGTGGTTTTGTGTTGAGCTTGGTTTGGTTTTGGAGGCTTTTCCCTGAGGAGGGAGCAGGGTGGTTTCTCAGAGGACTGGCCTGCAGTTTGACTTGGAAACCTTAAAGCCTTTGTGGTCTGGACCGGTGCGGTGTCTGCTGTGACACACCGGTTTGCAACCACCAGTGCTACCCCTCTGCAGGATGCATCTCCTTGCATCTCCAGGCATGGTCCTCATCAGGGATCCAGCGCATCTAAGCTCCTGAGCATTACCAAAACCTTTCTCTCACCACTGCTGCCATATCCAGCATCTCCCCTCTCTCCCTCCTGCAGTGCTCTTGGCTGGGGCGATTGTTCCTGGCAAGTGTGATTTCACACTGCTTGTGCAGAGGCACTCAGAAACCCTGGTGGCTGCACTGTGGGAGAAGCCATGTGGATGAATGCTCCCCCTGACAGTACTGAAAGCTAGCAGCAGGGAGGGTGGGGAGCAGCAAGAAGGCAGGGGGTCTGAAGCCCCCTGTTCCTGCTCAGAAGAGAGGGAAACACATCCTGCACATGGAGATGCTGGCGATGGAGAGCTACCATAGCAGTAGGATAGCCCTGTGTGGGTCCTGCAGCTGCCATGTTCTCCCACGGTAACTTTGGTGTTGCAGTTTAACCCCAGTTTGGGTGTGCTGATAAGGAAAAATCTGCCTGGGTGGATCTTACTTCCCTTGGGGTGATTTTTTCCTTGGGAGCTTCCTCTGGCAGGCAGGACCCTGCCCTGGGGTGGCTGGGGTTTAGGGCAGAAAGGTCGCTGTTCCCCTTGGCTGGAGGCATTGAGCAGGGAGGGGGATGCTGGCTGGGCCCCCGGCACTGGATGCCTCGTGCTCACCGATGACGGGATTCTTGGCGCCGGCCCTTTGCTCTTGGCAGGGGCCACGCAATGTGGGACGGCCCGTGATGTGGGGCTCGGGCCAGGCTGGCCTCTCCGTTGGCTTTGGGAGTGGTGTAGCTGTCGGCTGTGCTGCTGTGGCTGGTTGGGGAGAGCTCATTCTCCAAAGGGCTGCGGCTCTGCCGGGTGTCCAGAGCCTCTAGCGCCATCAGTGCCAGCACAGCCCTGACTTCAGTGTCCCAGTCCCCACGTCACTCTGGAGAGCAGCTGATCTAGCTCCTCCTGGGTCAGATGGACACCGGTGCCAGGCATCCATCCACACTTAAAACTCTTCAGTGGGATCCACGATCCTGGGGAGCTGGTTTCCTTCTTGCTTAGACTGGGAGATCTTAAGACCGTACAGGGTGTTGGCTCTTTCCCAGCAGGGAGTGGGGTTTGGGCACAAGGTGACACCGTTTCCAGGCAGCATCTGGGCTCTGTCTAGCCAGGGTGTCCCAAGGCAGGACTGAGGGCTCCTCAGGTTGGGCTCAGGGCATCACTGGAGCCTGGGGTGAGGTCTCATCTCCACATCCCCCCAGCTGGTGGTGGCTTTCTCGGCAACTTTGATTTTCCCCCCAAGCCCCAGCTTCTTCTGCAGCAGGCAGGGAAGCCATGCTGAGCCACGGGCACGTCTCCATCCGGCAGCCTGCCTTCTTGCTGGGCAGAAGCGGCGGTGTCCTCACGTTTCTCTGGGAAAGTTGCACTGCGCTTGTAGGATCAGATTTTCCGCCATATGATCGTGTGTTTTAAGTGGAAACAGCTGAAGAAGGGCTGGGAGAAGCTGGAGCTGCAGCTCCCTTTTCTGCTCTTGGCTGGATGTTCCCTTACCCCATTTCGACAGTCCAGCACCACCGAGAAGGCTCCCAGCCCCCACATCACGGGGAGAGGTGTGGATGCAGCCCCACAGAGTTGGGGTTTCATCACTCCCGTCCCGGGGAGCCCTCTGAGGCTTCACCGCACGGGCGAGCAGCACTCCAGAGTGCCAGATGGCATTTTAATAAATAACAATACCCTGTTACTGCTTAGATGGGATAAGCCCTGTTGTAAATCTCCCCCTTTCCCCAGACTTTCAGTGGCCTTTGAAGATCTCCTCCTCCTCCTCTTTATCTTCATCCGGAGCCAAGATTAGGCCTTGCATTCAGACCTGTTACAATGCAGCTTGTATCCCGGTCCCTCGGGAGCAGAGGGCTCATCCTGCCCGGCTGAAGACAGTTTCTTTGGCATGCTTTGTAAGGCGATACGCCAGGCTGGTACCTGGTGCTCTAGTCCTGAGTTGCCACAGCATTGATTTGGCATCTCATTCTCAGCCTCATTATCTTTATTTAATTAGCACACGGTCCTTCTGGGGGTTGTGCCACTTCCCACACACTCCCTGCCACACAGAGCTGCAGAGGCAGCTCTTGCAGGATGAAGAGGAGCTGCTGGCCAGGGAGGGGGACAAAGGGCCCCATATTCCTCCATAGACAGGGACACACTGCATTTGCACGTAGTCCCTGGGGTTCAGCCTTTCCCCTGATCCCATCTCTTCTCCTTTTGATTAGTAAACACCCAAACTATTCAGAGGATTTGGTGTCAAGGGGCTCCCCAGAAGTGCTCCTGGGCATGTGCTCCTGAGCCAAATTCATTGGGGTTTGCACCCCTCATGCTGTTGGCTTCATGCAAAGAAAGAAAGGTTTGGAGTCTGGCTGGCTGTCACGCCAGGGTGAGCAGTGAGCCCCCTCCTTGCTTGGCCCCATGTCCATGGGGGGCCTGGAGGAGGGCCACAGTGCCCCCAGAGCCTATGCCCCACTCGGGAGACTGAAGCTGTGTGGTGCAGTCTGTGGACACCCAAACCATAAGAGCACCTGAGGTGACAGTGTTCAGCCTGACACCACGCTCTCCTGAGACCCATTTCTCAGCCTTTTTGGTGTCCCTTTCCTCATGGCACCAGCCACTGAACATTTGGGCACAGTCAGTAGGTGAGTGCAGGTCAGGCTGTGGCCAAAACCAGAATTTTTGCAAAAATAAATTTCCCTTGCAATCAGTGACTAATGGAAACATCACCCTGAATTAAAGAAAAAAAAATTGCCAAGCAAGCACTGCACTTGCCAACTGTTTGCATCTTTGCATTGCAACATGGGCTTGCTGCATGAAACCCAGGAAGTGAAACTGCCTGGGATTAATTGCCAGGGCTCCCAGATCAAAGGCAGCAGCAGGGAAGGCAGGGAGAGCTGCCGGTTTATAGCCAGGCAGCTCCACAATGGGTTACTTGTAACACGTTCGAGGAAATCTGCCCCTGCTGTCCTGCCTGTGACCCACTGTGGCTTGAGAGGCAGCTTTGCTTATTGAATTTTTTTTTCTTTTCTTTAAAAAAAAAAAGAAAAAAAATGTTTTCTCGCCTGTTCTTTGGATGCCACTTCAAACCCCTGAGGGCTCTTTCCCTTCCCTTCCTTCAGATTTGCTCCATCCACTTTTGGACTGCTCTGGTGTGAAATATTTTCACCCAAAGTGTGATTTTTTTATTTTTTTTTAAATAACTGCCTTTTAAGAGAGACTTAAAAACAGAGTTACCGCCTCAGCTGTAGCCAGGCTGTTGCTTCCACAATTCTGCTCCATCTGCAGCCTCTTACAACAGTGGGAAGGGAGTGAGCCATGCGGGTTCATAAAGCACAGATCGTCCCAAGCAATCCCGGCTGCTGCCTCTAAAGAAATTACAGGGCTGTTGGGCAAAGGGATATGATCAGTTTAATTTATCTAGGCTGAAGCAAGGCATTCTGCTTCATCCTACAGGGAGAGAAATAGCTGGAAGGATGCTGGAATAGTGTAGTGTGAATGGGAAAGCAGTCGAGACATGAGACATGGTAGTTTGGGGCTAGTGTTTCCTAATGTGTCACATCTATCCCTGCCTTTCCCAAGGGAGGGAACCCCAAAGTTTTGGGGATGCACTCAGGGTTCGTTGCTGCTTGCCTGCATCCCGTGCAATAATGGAGGCTGCCTGTGGGATGAGTCACTGCTCTCTGCTGCTGCCAGGAAGGTTTTATTTCGGTATTTTTTTCAGCTCCCTTCCTTGGATTTTATTCACCAATGGGGGGATTGTATTTGGGAATAGTGCCCTCCTCTTCCCCCAGCCCTGTGCTGCAGCTCTGTGAGGCAGGATCAGGGCCTGGAGGTGGGTAACTGATGAAAATCCTGGAGGGGCTGCCAGAAGCCGGGGTTGCCATGCCAGCTGTGCAATGCTCCATAGAGGGTGCAGAGGTAGCTTTGCAGCAGGGCTTTGTTACTGTCCTCCTCCCTCCCACACCCCACACAAATCCCCTCTGAGGCCAATCCCCGCTGTCAGGCCAGCCTGCCTCTCCCTCCCGTCAAACCAGCAGCTCCTCTTCAGACCGGGGAGCTCCGCTTCGGTTCCCTGACCTGTTATCCTGTGGCTGTCAGTGACTGTCATGTTCTCCCCAGAGGTGACCGCAGCACAGCACCAGGAGATGTGATCTGTGTGCAGAGGTTCAGAGTTGTTATTTTATTTGAGGACACTTCAGCAGGAAAAATGCTTATGCAAAGCTCTCAGAAGGGAGAGGGGAGCCTGGCTTCCCAGCTCCGGCTGGATGGAGTCACGTTCCCACTCCAGAGCTCCCAGGCTCGTTCCATGGCATGCCGGCCAAGACAGTGGTTGTTGTACAGGCAGTTTCTTGCAGAGAAGAGATGACACAGCGGCTTATCCACCGGGGACCTGGGATCAGCTTTCAGCTCGGTTACAGCCTTCAAATGTGGCGGCTGAGAGCTGTCATGCTGCCACCGAGGTCTTTATGCTCTGATTTATTAAGCAGAGTTGGAAACTTAAACACTGGAGTGCATCTGAGCCTCAGTCCCTCTCCTGCTCTTCCCCTGCTTAACAGGGCTAGGACATAGCTCACCCCCCTCCTGCCGGGATAGCATGAGGATGTGAAGAAATGACCTTCACCCCTTGTGCCTGCACTGGGCACTCCTGTGGGGTGGAAGGCACCTGCCAAGGGCAGCTCTGCCTATCCCTTCCTCCCATGTCCAGGAGGTCTCTGTCCCTTCCATGCCTGTAACCCCCTGGGCACCAGCTGGCCCTGTGTGTGCAAGAGGCCAAGTGCTCTTATCCCTCCTGCGTCCTTTGCAGAGTACCTGGCTGTCCCCAGCTGCCCATGCCATGCTTGGGCTGTCAGCTTCACATAAGCTCTGGTTGCTCTGACTTCACTCTTCCCCCTAACAAGCCTGTTATTTCAGGGGGTTTTGTCCCTGATGGATCTGGGCTCTTCTCCATAACCAAAGCATGTTTGGCAGCTTTCTGAGCCCAGAGCATTCCTGTCCAAGAGGTTTCAGTCATCTCTCATTCCTCAACAATCTGGTTCCTTATGTGTGAATCTGCATCCACCCAGTTTGAACCGCCCGGGACTCCAGTGGGGTGGGTCTGCCTGTGCCGAGGCTGCTCTGCGACCTCTCGTCTTCTGCTGTCCACGTAAAGACACATTTTGTGGTGTCCAGGGTGTCCCAGGCTGGGGAGGTGGGAGCCCTGGACCTGCTGGCCTCCCATTGCTCACCAAGAAGCAGGTCTGCACACTCCTTTGCCCTCCAGCCTGCACAGTCGAGACGGGCTAAGCTTTCATTTCCAAAGGGAAGGCCCAGAGGCTGGGTGAACTCAGGTCAAGGAACTGGAGTGAGTCGAGCCATGTGGTCGGTCCTGTTTTGACCAAAGAAGTCTCCTTGCCGGAAGGCTCACACCCTGGAAGCAGGAAGCAGCTCCTGCCACCCATGCAGGCAATGGGGCTGGAGAGCACACAGTCCCCTCCATGGCAGCGGGGTGCCACCCCCTGTGAGGGGCTGCTCTCACATACCCCTGCCCAGCAGCACCGTGCTGGAGTGGGGCTTCTCCCCTGGGGCTGCTGCCTCGTGGTTGTCTGGTCAAACCAGGGGCCCAGGATGGCACCCCAAACCTGCGTGCGGGTCCCTGCGGGGCCAGCTCAGCAGCATGTGACTCAGCAGCGCTCCACGCCCCGTGTGGGGCTGCAGCCAGCCAGAAAACTTCCACAGAGGGTGTCAGGAGATGCCTCATAGCAGGAAACTTCCGCTTGCCACAGCCTGGTGAAGCACCAGGAAATCTCCTCCTGTTTTCATGGTGATGTGTGACAGGGAGGGAGGTCGGACAGGGCTGCCTGGTTACGTGCCCTTGGAGCTTCCCCAGCCTGGCAGAGCGAGGAGGATGTGCCCTCCTTGGGGCCATTGGTGCTGATGCTGCCCCAGCTGTGGCAAACAGGGTTATGCCAAAGCAGAGCTGGCGCCAGCAGGTCTCCCATCTCATCCGGCTGCAAACACAGAGCACAGAATCCGCTTCCTTGGGCAGCACTGTGATAAATTGGGCTATTTTGAGGTGTTGGTCGGGTTCCCGAGGCCACTCTGCTCAAGTGCTGTTAATCCTTTCACGTGCCCCTCATTACAAATAAACACCCTGTGGTGCCAATCGGGCCATATCCCAGGACTTATGGCTCCTTGAAGGACCCTGATCGGAAGTGGAGGAGGGAGGTGGCAGTGATGCTGAAGCAGCTCTTTAGCCAAGGACCTGCAGGAATGTTTTCATCTCGCTCAGCGCTCCACTTGAGCCGACCTTGGGAGGTGCCACCGCCCCGGGACTGAGAAGTGGCTGAAGAGCCCAAGGCGGAAGGTTTGGGGCTGAGTGGCTGATTTTGGATGGTGGAGGCCTCTCACAGGGGCTGCTGCAGGCAGGGCTGAGAAATCCTTTCTTTTTGAGCCTTAATTCCGGCTCAAATTCCGGAGAATGGATGAGTGACCCTATGGAGGGTGCTCAGTCTGGAAATCGGCTGGGGAAGGGAGCTTGGCAAAGTCCTTGGGAAGAGCAGTGAAGAAACAAAACTGATGATGTGTTCTTCTGAATGGACCTGCCCTGCCCCTGGTACTGCTGGTGGTGACCAGCTCTTCCCACCTCTGATTACCCTGGGCCTGCTGCTGCAGCGCAGCATTTCCTGGGCAGAGCTGTGCCTGGGCTGGCTGCTGCTCCTGCCCTTTGGCAGCCCACTCTTGCCGACTCTGCACAGCCAGAGGCACTGCATCCCTGGGCACGGCTGACAGTGATGGAAAGGCTTGTAAGTAGCCTTCAAGCCACTGAAGGAAGGTTTGGTAGGGCAGCAAGGAAGGGTCTGCCCAGCCTTGGTAGGGGCAGTGGATGCTTTCTGGGTTCACTTTATAACTCAGGTCTGTTTTTCCTTCCTCCAGCATGTGGCCCGGGAACCTTCAAGTCTAAGCAGGGGGAAGGTCCCTGCTCTCCCTGCCCTCCCAACAGCCGGACGACATCTGGAGCAGCAATGGTCTGCACTTGTCGAAATGGCTTTTTCCGGGCAGACACAGACCCCGCAGACAGCGCCTGCACCAGTAAGTCCTGCCCTGGCCGAGGAGGGGAGATGAGGGGAGCTGTGGACGTGGCGAAGGTCCACATCTGGGGTGGATGAGTGTGTTGGGCCCACACCAGGCATGAGCTGGGCATGGGGACATGCCATCCCTGACCCCTCCATTCTCCCTGCAGGTGTCCCCTCGGCCCCCCGCAATGTCATCTCCAATGTGAACGAGACGTCACTGGTGCTGGAGTGGAGTGAGCCACAGGACACAGGCGGGCGGGATGACCTGCTCTACAACGTCATCTGCAAGAAGTGCAGCGTGGAGCGGCGCCTGTGCACCCGCTGCGACGACAACGTGGAGTTCGTGCCGCGCCAGCTCGGCCTCACCGAGCGACGCATCTACATCAGCAATCTGATGGCCCACACCCAGTACACCTTCGAGATCCAGGCTGTGAATGGCATCTCCAGCAAGAGTCCGTACCCTCCCCATTTTGCCTCTGTCAACATCACCACCAACCAGGCAGGTCAGTGGAGCTGCAAGGGAGCAGGGACTGGATCTCCGCTGCAGAGCGGAGCAGAGATTTCCTGCTGACAGCCTGGGAGGCTGCAGTCCTTTGTGGTGCCGCATAACTGGCTCTCTGCGTCTGCATCTAATCCCCTGAGTGAACTGTCCTCTCTGTTTAACGCATGTCCCCTGAGGAGATGAGATCAGAACACATGCAAGTGGAGAAGGGTAGGGTTGGCAGATGCTCCAGAGAGCTCTGGAACTCCTGGACCTACCCCAGAGATACTGTGCCTGATGCAAAGGGAGGAGGAAGGAAATGAGATTTCTCCCCTGTGGGCCTGGGAAGGCTCAGCACCAGCCCAAACCTTTGCAGCCAGCGAAGTGCTCTGCTGTTCCCTCCTTCCTCGTGCTCTGGCCCTGCTCCAGCGTGCTGGTAATCTCCAGCCACCGCACTCTGATCTGATTTCATGGGTCTTGGTGGGGTGGAGCACGGAGCTCCTGGCGAGTGGAGGAGGGGAGGGAGCCCCAGTTTGGGCTGGTAGGGCCCTTCCCCAGACCAGTAGGCATGGGGTGAAGCCTGCTATTTCTGAGGCTCCCCTTGGTGTTGAGATCACACCTCCTTACAGAAACTTGGGGGAAGCCAGTCTATTCCATGCCTTTCCACCAAGATCATCCAAGCAGGTCCTACACTGACGTGGGATGGTGGAGGGGGGAGGCTGACACCGGTGGCTCATTCTTCCCTGCTCTCTTTCCTAGCCCCATCTGCCGTGCCGACAATGCACCTGCACAGCAGCACTGGGAACAGCATGACCCTGTCATGGACTCCCCCAGAGAGACCCAACGGCATCATTCTTGACTATGAGATCAAGTACTCAGAGAAGGTAAAGCAGGAGCAGCCTTTTCCCTCCTCCAGCCCTTCTTAGTTGGCCATCAGCTCCATGGCAAAGGGGGCCACTGCAGAGGTGGTGCCTGGGGAATGTGGGAGCCAGCAAACAGGATAGCTTTACAGAGGTGACACCCACATGTCTCCCCTACAGCAAGGCCAGAGTGATGGCATCGCCAACACAGTCACCAGCCAGAAGAACTCGGTGCGGCTGGACGGGCTGAAGGCGAATGCTCGGTACATGGTGCAGGTCCGGGCACGCACTGTGGCTGGATATGGCCGCTACAGCCTGCCCACAGAGTTTCAGACGACTGCAGAGGGTGGTAGGTACCAGGACTGGGCTGCCTCCATCCCCCAGCGCTCCTATGCATGCTCCTATGCATGCTTCTTCCCCAGCTTGACTTTGATTCCTGCCTCTCCATCCATCCAGGCTCCACCAGCAAGACTTTCCAGGAACTGCCTCTGATCGTAGGTTCGGCCACAGCAGGGTTGGTGTTCGTCATCGTTGTGGTGGTGATCGCTATCGTCTGCTTCAGGTACTGGCTTTGCAGGGAAGGGTGGGTTCAGAGCTGGATTTGGGGGTTGCTGTTGTGTGCCGCAGAGCTTTCCCTCTGACTTATGAGCAGAGCTCTGGCAGCTCCAGTCTGAGAGCAAAGGACTGGACCTGCCGTGTGGGGATCCCAGACCTTGGGTTCTGTGGAAGGACTGTGCCTGTCTCCTTCCCCAGCACAAGCTGTGCTCTGCCATCTCCTCAGCACAACTAGGCCATCTCCTCCCATAGCACCTCGGGTGGAGGGATGGCTCTGCACACAGACTGCCAGAGGGAAGGCTCTCTGGCATAGAATGTCTATGCTGGGATTTGGAAGCTGGCAGTGAATGTCTTTGCCCCATCAGGAAAGGGATGGTTACTGAACACCTCCTCTCGTCTCCTTTGGGCAGGAAGCAACGCAACAACACCGACCCTGAGTACACGGAGAAGCTGCAGCAATATGGTGAGTGTGAGAGCCCAGCAAATGGGCTCTGCCTGCTCTCTCCCAATTCCTGCCCTGTGCACAGGCAAAGGGATGGCCTTTGCTAATGAGGGAGGGGAGGGCTGAAAGCCAGCCAAGTAACTTGGCATCTTTCACCTGTGCTGTGTCCCTCCTGGTCATGACTCCTGCCCTTGCAGTTACCCCTGGGACGAAGGTGTACATTGATCCCTTCACCTACGAGGACCCCAATGAAGCTGTTCGGGAATTCGCCAAGGAGATTGACATCTCCTGTGTGAAAATTGAGGAGGTCATAGGAGCAGGCAAGTCCTGGGGCTGGGCACGGCAGCTGCTGAGACTGCCACCTCCCACCCTGTCCTGTGGCTCACTGTGCTGCCCTCCTCTCTCCTTCCCCACCACAGGAGAGTTCGGTGAGGTTTGTCGTGGGCGCCTGAAGCTGCCCGGCCGCCGCGAGATCTTCGTGGCCATCAAGACGCTGAAGGTGGGCTACACCGAGCGGCAGCGGCGGGACTTCCTGAGCGAGGCCAGCATCATGGGACAGTTTGACCACCCCAACATCATCCACCTGGAGGGTGTGGTGACCAAGAGCCGCCCCGTCATGATCATCACGGAATTCATGGAGAACTGCGCACTCGACTCCTTCCTCCGGGTGAGCATCCATGCCCTCCTGCCCTGGGCTGGGGGCTGCTGCTCATGGGGGACGGCAGCTCCAAGCCTTCCCCATCCCTCTATATTGTTGTGCTGGAGTCCCTGGGGCTACGCTCTGCACAGCCATCATGGGGTGGGAGAAGAGAGGTGGCTCTAGGGAGGAAGGAGATGATGGTGGCACATTGGGATCCTTCCTCAATCTGTTTGGGGTGTTGCAAACCCCTCTGATCTCTCCCTTGGCAGCTGAATGATGGGCAGTTCACGGTCATCCAGCTGGTGGGAATGATGCGAGGCATCGCTGCTGGCATGAAGTACCTTTCAGAGATGAATTACGTGCACCGGGATCTGGCTGCCCGCAACATCCTGGTCAACAGCAACTTGGTCTGCAAAGTGTCTGACTTCGGGCTCTCTCGCTTTCTGGAGGATGACCCGGCCGACCCCACCTACACCAGCTCCCTGGTATGGGACACTCGTGAGGGATCCACTGGTCTGGGGGTGGGGGGAGACACCTCAGGTATGTGCTAAATCAGGGAGCTGTGTATCTCTGCAGGGGGGCAAGATCCCAATCAGATGGACGGCTCCTGAGGCCATTGCCTACCGCAAATTCACTTCAGCCAGCGACGTGTGGAGCTACGGGATCGTCATGTGGGAAGTGATGTCCTACGGGGAGCGACCTTACTGGGACATGTCCAACCAGGACGTAAGTGCTCCCTGGGGAGCGGGGAACTGGGGGATGTAGGCTGCCTGTGGGAGCCCAGGTGGCTCACAGCCCGCTTGTCTCTCCGCAGGTGATCAATGCAGTGGAGCAGGATTACCGCCTGCCACCCCCCATGGACTGCCCCACTGCACTGCACCAGCTGATGCTGGACTGCTGGGTGCGGGACCGCAACCTGCGGCCCAAGTTTGCACAGATTGTCAACACGCTGGACAAGCTCATCCGCAACGCTGCCAGCCTGAAAGTCATCGCCAGCGTCCAGTCTGGGTCAGTGGCATCCCTGTTTCCAGCCAGGGCTTCCCCCAAGCCCACGGAGTGCTGGAGTGGTTGGAAATAGACTGTGGGAGGACAGGGATAAGAAATATCCCCTGCTTCCAGTTACACCTCTCTGTCCCTTGCTGCCTGTGACCTGTGGCTCTCTCACCCTTTAGCATCTCTCAGCCGCTCCTGGACCGCACCGTCCCGGATTACACCACCTTCACCACCGTGGGAGACTGGCTGGATGCCATCAAAATGGGACGGTACAAGGAGAACTTTGTCAATGCTGGGTTTGCCTCCTTTGACCTGGTGGCACAGATGACTGCAGAGTAAGTCCCTGCTTGCAGAGGATAGAGGAGGCTGGGGCTGGGGCTGCTGCATGATGTCCCTTGTCACTTGCTTCTCTGACAGCTACCTCCTCCCACCTGGGCATGCAGTGGGCTGAGTTAAGGCTGGGATTTAGCATCCAGTCCCAAGGGAGTTCAGTTCTGGGATTCACCAGTCCCCTGGTGTTAGAGGAGCACCAGAGCTTGGCAGAGGGCTGTAATGCAGACGGATAGGTGCCTTGCCTTGCAGCTGCATGGGGCAGGGCCACGTGCTGATGTTGCTGTTTGTAGGGGGCTGAGTCTTCACCTTGTCTTTGCAGGGACCTGCTGAGAATAGGAGTGACGCTAGCAGGGCACCAGAAGAAGATATTGAGCAGCATTCAGGACATGAGGCTGCAGATGAATCAGACGCTCCCAGTGCAGGTTTGACCACAGGGGACTCTGCATTGGAACGGACCGAGGGAACCTGCCAACCAGGTTCAGTTTGCGGTGCAGCCCAGCTTCCCGTGTTCCCCTCCACATGGCGCTCCTCTGCCTCGGACGGTCGCCTGGGACGGGATGGGACTGGACACCCTTCCATGGATCGAAGGCACTCATGCCGAGAGGGAGCCCAGCTTTTCGTCCCGTGTCCTGGAGCGGCGAGGCAGCAACACATCTTCATATTGAAGATGGATTATGGGACAGAGATGGCACATCCCGCTTCCCGCCCTGTCTCGGTGCTCATCAGTTTGAAGAGTTGTTCTGCTTCTTGGATTTCTTTTCACCCCGTTTTCCTCCCAGTCCTCACTTCCCTCACCTCCCCAAGGCCACAGACTGTTGACCCGTCCGCTGAGTCCATCAGACACGTCCAAAGCCTTCCCTAACTCTGGTCCTCAAATGGAAGCAGCCGGGAGAGGCCAAGCCGGCGACAGGGCTGGGGCCACCAGCCCCAGACAATCACTCCTCTCCTCCAGCCCTGGCGAGCCCTCCACCCGAGGGTCTGCACTGGAACGTGTCCGAAGGGAAGGCTTCACTCCCTTTCTTGGCTTTGCACGCCAGAACCCGAACCCGATTTACTATGCAGGGAGTTAGGCAAAAAAAAATGAAAAAAGGAAAAAAAAAGATATATTAAAAAAAAAAGAAAAGAGGGAGCAGAAAGGGGAGGGAGGGAGACCAGGTGCCCGGCTCCACATCTCTTACCCTCTTGGTTCTCTTGGCCGGCTCTGGACTGCAGAGCGAGGCCGTCAGCACGTTTGCACAGGGACCCTCCGCCCCCGGACCGACGGCAGCCGCGCTCCCCCCGAGGGGCCGGAGAGCGGGGCTGGGGCGGGGACTGCGCCGGGGGCCGCAGCTCCCCCAGCCTCCTCTTTTATGCAGAAGGAGCAGGTGCCGCCGGCGCGGCTGCCCACTCCTGACACACGCTGTGATTGCTGCCAAAAGACTCACTCACCTTTCCCTGAGGATTCACTGCAGCCCGGTTCCTCCGAGCCGAGGGAGAGACTCCCAGCGTGCCTGAGTGTGCGTGAGTGTGTGCATGCGTGCGTGGGTGTGTGCTGGCCGCAGGACTGTGGGAGGCAATGGGCAGAATAAAGGCAATAAGAATTTTACCCGAGTTTCCTTTGCTCGATCGCGCTCTCATTGGATGGGCCTGGCTGCCTGCAGCTTTGCTGCCCACCAGGGCCATCCTCATCCTCCTCCTCCTGGCCGACCCCAAGCTGCCTCTATGCCCTTTTCTGCTCCCCTCTTCTCTTGCTGTCATGTTTTCAGGTTGTCCCATGGGGACCAGGCAGTGCTGCTGTACCCACCCTGTGGTGCTGGGAGACCTGGCACACTCCGGGGGGGTGCCTAGGGTGGAGATTGTGAGTCCCAGAGCAGAGCCAGTCGGGAAACTCCGTCTAATGTACTAGAGGTGCTCAGCAACTTTTTCCCCCATCCTCTCAAGTCAGGCTGAAACTGTGGGAATCAAAAACTGAATGTGAAAGGCAGGTGGAGAGCAGGCATGCACACTGCCCATCCCTGTGCCAGAGGGTCCCCACAGCCCTGGGGCTTCTCCCCAGGTCGCTGCTCCTCCTCTGCTCCCCCTGGGCAGAGTCTGGCCCCCAGCAGGAGTGTTGCAACAGCCCCCGGGCATCCCTCAATCACTGGCCTCCTCCTCCCTGTGAAATGGCGGCTGCTGAGCCAGGTGGGAACGCACCAAGGTGAACCAACTGGCTGCAGGCAGCAAGGTAACCCCCTGGGAGAGCAGAGCCAGGGATCCCTGTGCTCTCAGTCCAGGGGGGATTGCTCCCTAGTAGCCAAGTGGGATCGCCAGACGCTCATCCTGGGTTTCTCACGTCCCTCTTGGCTGCAGTACACCTTGCTGGCTGGCTTATGGGGTGCTTTGCTGGCAGTGCAGAGAGGCAAGCAGTTGCTCCCCAAAATGAGGAGGTGCATCCCTATGCTCCCCAGTGCTTTTCCCTGCTCCCCTCCTTCCCAGGCTGACAGCAGGTGTTGTTTTTCCCCTTTCCTTGGAACTGGCCTGCCCTTGGGTTTCTCATTAACCCCGTCCTTCTCCACAGAGAACAGTAAACAAGTCCGGGAGGGCAGCTGGCAGCAGGTCCTGCACCAGGCAACGGTCTCCCTGCATCCCACCATCTATTCTTTGCAGGATGTATCTGGAACGTTGGCTGCCGAGGACACTGCAGCCCCATTTTGCAGGGGTTTCCCACCCTGGCTTGCTCCCAACCCTGGCTGCTCCCCAGCCGTGCCACAGTGGGACCCCAAACAGCAGCACTGGGCAGACCTCACCCCTCTCCCAGATCAGGCCAAGGAACCCCGGCACTGGGAGACTTTAAGAGCAAGTGGCTAAAGAGGTGTCAGAGCCTATTTGGGGCTTGCTAATTCCCCATAGCTCCTCACCTGGAAGCACTGTGGGGCACAGGGTCTGTCCCTTTCCTCCCTTTGCCCCTCCAGCCACTGCTGCTGCAAGGTTTGGGGTCCCACTAGCCCCAGTGCACTTCAAATATCCCCACCTCAACCCTCCCTCCTGGCCTGGCTTTGCTTTGGGGAGGGGCCCTCCTCATTTTAAACAACAAGCCCCTTCTCCCAGCCTTCTCCATGCACACTCTACTCCCATGGGGCAGGATGCAGCATTCCTGCAGCCAACCTGGGATCTCCCCACAGCCTCAGGAGTGCACCCAAGGGTGCACCCAGCAGTTCTCCATGTGCTGTACCTGCCACCTCCCTTTCCATACAGATCCACACTAGGGGAAAGCTGTGTTCCATGGTGAAAGAAAAGCAACAACAGAAAACAGCAGCCAGGGAAATCAATGCGAGCGTGCGTTTGTAAAAATATTTTTTAACGGAAAGACTTTTTTTCAATTAAATTATTTAAGGAATTTTATGGAGGTCTGTGGTGCCTGTGTGGTTCTTTGGGGGCTCTGGGTGCCAGGGAGCACTGCACTGAGGGGGTGAGGGTGTGTTTGGGCACTGTGTGTAAAAGTGAGCCCATGGCATTGAGCAGGAGGCACTTGGCCCAACAAGCCCAACCCGAGTGCCCCCCAAGGATGCTCCCTGCCTCCTCCCAGAACAACCGGTGGGTGAGAACTTTTTGAAGGGTTGAGGGGATCAGGGGATGCTCCCAGAGCCCTCACCCCTCGGGTCCCTCTGCAGGAACATCCTGGGGCCACAGGGATGGGAACAGTGTGGAGTGGCCCTTGGGGAGCATGGTGGCCAGGCTGGGCTGGGGGAAAGGCAAGCCCTGCCTGCGCCCTGCCTGCACTCTGCCTGCACCCTGGGCTTCCCCTCTCCCAGCCCATGCAAAAGAGTCTTTTGTGCTGCTGGGTTTTTTTCCCCCCTTTTAATTCCTAACCAGGAGATTAAGGGAAGACAAAGGCTACGATTGTTCCCGCTTCACAGAGAGCTGGAAAGTTCGGGGAGGGGGAACCGTCCCTTTCCAGACAGACCCATAAGGAGGGGGACGTGCACCCCAGGTGGAGGGGCCGAGATGGGGGGGACACCCTGGGAGCGGCAGGGGGGGGTCCTAGGGGCACAGGTGGGGTGAAGGCACACTGGGTGCTAAGGGGGGACCCTGCTGGGGTGGGCCGGGGGCTCCGGGCTCCAGCAGGAGGGTGGGAGGCTCTCTGCAGTGGAGGAGGAGGAGGAAGGCTGAGGATGAGGGGTTGGCCGGCTCAGCGGCTGCTTGGCGTTTTCCCTGCTAACTCTTGGCTGACACCTCAACGACTTGGCAGGGAGAGGATCCCGCAGCCCCGTCAGCCGCCTGGGGCCGGCACAGCTGGAAGGGATCACGGCTCTGCACGGCTTGGCACTGTGCGTCCATGACCCCACAGGCCAGCACGAGGCACGGGGCAGCGAGGGCTTGGTCTTCTTCCACAGTCTCCACCACGTCTCGTCCCCACTGCCACGCTGTGCCTATGGGAATTGCCAGTGCAGCCTCGGAGGGGTGTCACATCCTGCACGTGCTCAGCCAAGGACGGCCCGGACGCCGGCCAGGCGGGTCGTTGCCTCGTGGCCGGAGCCAGGGACACACCACGGCCCGGGAAGGGGCTGTCCCTACAGCACGAGGGACAGGACCCGGCGCATTTTCCCATGCTCACAAAGAGCAGCGAGACACCCACGAACACCCCAGCTCTGCTCCTTCTGTTTCCCGTTAAGATTATTTATTGGTAAATTTTAAGACCACTTACAGACTCTGTTCACGTGCCAGGACCCTACACGGCTTTTTCCCAGGGCTTTTTTTTTTATTATTATTTAAAAAAAAAAAAAAGTAATTGTTTTAATCATTTTCTTTCCATTCCTTCCTTCCAGTCTCCTTTGGTTGCTAGCAGGGGATTTGCACATGGTGCAACGTCCGTCCTCTGCTGCTGACGCAGCTCCTCCTCCCTGCCCACTGCTGCCAGGGCTGCATCCTCACCCCCTCATCAGGTCTGAGTGTCCTCACAGGGGAACCAAGGGGGACAAGACCTCCAGGAGCTCCCAGTCAGCCTGGGATGCTCTGGAAAAGGGGATCTGAGGGCCGGGGGGCTGCCTTGGGGAGCAGGAGGCAGCTCTCTCCCAGATGCCTGGGAGCTGACATCGTCTTTGGCAGAGCAGCCAGAGAGCAAATGCACCCACATCAATCACACTGCGCCCGTCTGCTCTATTCACAGAGCAGAATCTGACCCAGTGATGGACCACGAGGCAAAAAGCAGATTTAGGTTATCAAAGAAGACCAGAGAAATGCCTCAACCCAGTGTGGTCTGGGAAAGGCTGGATCTGCAGGGGAAAGTCAGATGGAAAGCAATCGTGGCCCTGCTGTTAGGGCTGAGGCTGCCACCAAGGGCTGCCCCAGCAGGAAACGTTGACTCCTTTGGGAATGAGAGGACCAAAGTTCTGCCGCATGGGGAGGAGCAATAGGTAGAGATGCACTAATCCCTGCCAGTTTGTCTTGCCTGGGTTTCTCTGACCATTGCCCCTGCCCATCCCCATAGTATCACGGATATTGCTGCCCTCACCCTGTGGAGCAGCATCACCCAGGACACTGCCCACCCAGCCCCTCCTGCTACCCAAATCTGACATCTCCCTTCGCCCTGCCCTGCTCTCCAGCCACCCCCTACCCCCCACCCCCCCTCACACCCCCTCCCGCCACAGCCACAACCCAACTGCTGCTGAGCCCCCTTGATGCTCCTCTTCCCACTTTGATCTCCCTCGGAGCCGGGGCCAGTATCGCCGCCGGGGCCGGGGGCCGCCCCGGGTGTCAGACTGGTTCAGCCACACATTTCTGGCTAATGAGAAATTTCCTCTCCCCGGCTCTCGGCCAGGTTTTTTTTAGCTCTGGTATCGCTACCCCACCTCTGCCTCCTCCACGGCGGACTGAGTCACGCAGGGCCCCCGGCCACCTCCCAGCACGCTGGCTTTGCCACCAGAGCGGTGCTTTCCGGGCCCTGGCAGCGCCCCCTCCACACGCCTTCCCCTGGGGATGGCATGACCGGGAGCCTGGCAAAACCAAAACTCCAATGACCCATCCTGTTGCAATAGCCAGACGCTCCGGAGTGCTGTCGTGAACCTGGGGACTGCCTCGAAGCCGGGCTGGATGGGCTGACCCCGGGGAGGGGGAAGGCGCAGCAGTGGGGGGGGATACGGGTACCGCACCCTGCTGTGTCCCAGCATCCCAGATGCCCTGGTCCGTGCTCGGGGGAACCGCAGCTTCGGGCAGCTGGGGAAGTTCAAAGGGAAGGGGAAAAGAATCAGACCCGCTCTGTGCGAGGGTTTGGGCTCGGATCTCCGCTCCCTGTGCCACAGCCTGAAATCATTTCGTGCCGTTAATGGGTTTCCTCGCTCTGAACTCGCTAATGAGCCTGCATGGGAAGCAGCAAGGAGTAAGGGCCCCCAAACTGGGGCAGTGGAGGGGGAGAGGGGCTCCCAGCAGAGCATACTGGAGGGAGAGGCAGCTGTCACCCAGCCTAACTATTCCCATGGGATCCTGCCTGCCCTTGGGGCTCCTCATCCAGCCCCACTGACCCCCAGCACAAACCCTGTCATCCCAGCAGCCCCATGCTGGTGCCTGAGGAAAAGGGTGCCTCATATGAGCACCTCTCAGAGTGGCTCAACCTCTGCCATCTCCCTGGTGTAGTTTCCCCCATCCTTCTGTCCCCACTGTCATCCAGGCAGAGAGCCAGGACTGCGCCCCCGGAAGATAAAGCTGAAACCATGACCCATCCCTGGGGCAGTGAGTCAGGCTGTGCCAGGTGGTTTGTGCTGGAAAGCACCTTCCAGCACCATCCCCATTCCTGTCCCTGTTCCTGTCCCTGTGCCAGACCCCATCCCACAATGTCATGGCACAGAAGGACACCACAGGAGGCACTGATGAGGAGGAGGGAGGCAAAAAGCTCCATGGAGGTGGTGGATGTTTCCATCCACAGCCAAGCCTTGCAGGAAGGAAAGCAGGAGGATAAGCCAAGCCTGGAGAAAGAGCACTAGAGCATGAATGCTGAGGTGTGTGAGCCAGCGTCATCAGCCCTGTGCAAACAAACATGCAGGACCACACAGGGATGGGGGAGAGCCAGGCAGAGGGATGGGAGGGGTCTGTCCCATGACACCGTCAGCTCTGGGACTCATGGGGTCAAGGACCTGGGTGATGGAGCCGCAGCACAGAACATCTGGGGGCTGGTATGGGGCAGAGGCTGCCCCTGAGAGTGTGACAGTAGCTATGCTGTGGTCCCAGCCATTGTCGCCTTGAGCCCAGGTGGCAGGCAGGGGACAGGTTGGGTGCACTAGCACCGGGAATGGGGGCTCCTGTTCACACGCTCCCAGCGGGTGGGCGGTGGGTGATGGACGAGGCATGTCCCAGCCTCAGCGCCGAGATAATCCCGTCCCTGCCGGCCCGCGGTCGGCATTTATCTCACGCCAGGGCTGACGTCACCCTCTAAGACCCCAGCCAAGGAGGCCTCACTGCTCTTCCTGGCTTTTCCCAGGGACCAGGGGCTTTGGGCCCCTCGCCTAGGGCTGTGAGCAGGTGAATTTATGACCACAGCCATGCTCCAGCATTCAGGGGACAGGAGAGGCAACAAGACCTTTATGGCTTTAATACACCTTTCTGACAGTGAAGTTTAAATGGCCTCGTAAACCCCCCTGTCGCCCACCCCCAGCAGAAGGCAGCAGTTTATTAGGGCTGTAATTCTTCTCCTGGCATTCCATCAGTGTCCTTTTAATCTGCACTCGGGTTTTTTTATTTCTGCTTAATACCAGCAGCTGTAAATGCTGTTAGGGATCGCCTTGTGCAGGGACCCTCTGGAGGGAAAGTGGGCACTGGGGCACTGTTGTGATGGAGTAGGTGGAGCTGGTGGCTGGGACAGCCCGCTCCCAATTGAGGGGTCCGAGTAGTGAAGAAGAACCAAATTTTGCTGCTCCAAGCACATCCCTCCTCTGCAAAGCGGGCCTAGGCAGGATGTATCCGTGATGCAAGGAAAGCCTTCCCAGGGAACCTTGGGATTTCAGCAGCAGAGCGGTCCGGGAGCTAATCCTTTGTGCCAGGCTTTCCATTTTCATCTCATTAACTCCCGCTCTCTGTGCCGCTGCCCTCTCAGTTTTTCTGGTGGGGAGATAAGTCTCGGTGCTCAGTGCGGTGAATCCTCCGCGCTTGCTCGCCCAGCGCTCCCGGTCGCGCTGACGCTGCCAGGCAGCTTCCATCCAATTACAGCGGGGTGAAGCTCATTTTAATTGCATAGAGCAACTGGGATTACGCAGACTTTATCTCCTAATTCCCTCTTTATCTCTTAACTTCACACTCGCTGCCTGCGTTGAAGGCAGGACAGCTTGTGCCAGGGTTTGAAATTCCTGAAGTAGCCTTTCCCCCTGCACTATCCCCTTGCCCAGATGAGGTTGGCCACAAAATGCCCCTAAATGCTGGTGCTGAGGAGCCCTCTGTGTCCTGTGGAACCAGGATGACCTGCTCATCACAGCCTCCAGATATCTCCACAGCACTGGGGGTGTCAAGCCCAGCCTCCAGAGGATGGCACCCACTACACCAGCTGCTTTGGGAGGAGGGCTTGTCCTCAAGCTGGTGTCCCCAGCAGAGGTTACATGTCACCTGGAGACGGAAACTCTGGGAGCAGCTGGGATGGGCACACTGTGGGTAAAGGGCTTTTCCTCTTAACAACCCATAATAGTAGGTGTCTAGCACAACTGCTGAGACTGCTGCAGGGCTCAGGGAGTCCCTGCGGGGGGAGAGACAAGGTGCTTGCCACAAAAAATGCACTCTGAGGACAGCAAGCATCTCAGACAGCTCCTTGGGGAATCTTGAAGACCCTTTATCTGCCCTGTGCACTCAGCTGGGATGAATGCTGCTGCAAGGCTCTGGGGGCTTGTCAGTGGAGCCAAAAGGTGTTTTTTTAATCTCTCCAGGTATGAATAGCGCCCCTGTTTCCCCTTATAAAAGGCAGACCCACTGTTCCTGCAGCAGAAGCAAGCAGAACCAAGATACTCTGCCCTTCCCCCCTTTTTTTATTCATCCCCAAGACACCCCTGGGTACCCCCAAGCCACCCTGGCTTGGGCATCCAGCAACACCCACTTCTTCGTGCAGACATGTCCACCCCGACCTCGAAAAAGCTCTTGAGATAACGAGATAGCCAGAGGCTGCCCCGGACAGGGGCACTTGGCAGGACTGGCCCTGATAACAAGCCAGCAGCTGGTCCCCTCTCCATGTGATATTTCCCTGTTAGTTTGATGTCCCTTGGCTTCATGAAGAGCCAGGTGCCAGGCTCACCCTTGCTACCGGTGGGTAAATTGAGGCAGCAGGGCAGGGGTCAGGTGCCCAGCTTAGCAAGCTCTGCATCAGCACTGCTGGGTGTTAATTAGATGCCATTAGCACACACTAATTACTGTAATTCCAATGACCCACAATTCTGGAGCGTGAGAGCTGTTCCTCACCCTCTGCCATTGTCGTGCATAGCTCTGCCCATGCCATGGCTGGTGGCAGCAGGAAGGAGATCTACTGGGCAGCCACTGATGCCAGTGCCACCCCACCAGCATGGGACTCACTCCTGCATGGTGGCATGCTCCTGCCCCTGCTCCCCAGGCACTGCCAACGCAAGCCAGACCCAGCCAGACCCAGCAGATCAGGCATTTCGGGTGCTGGCAGAGCCTCACTAAACCTGTCAGCTTTGGCTGCAGGAGTGCCCCAAAGGACCATCTCCTTGGCGTCCTGTTGGCTGCCCCTCCCATCGTGGATGAGGAGCTGAGCACACTGAGGGGGCCATGGGCTCTGGCGCGGGGGCTGTGGCAGCGAAAGGGTGACTCTTAATCCGGCAGCAGCTGCGGGGCCCAGGCTTGCTTGTTCAAGGGATATGGCAGCTCGGTCAACAATCCCTGGCCCGTTTCGGGGGGGATTAGCAGCCCCCCGGGGAGGGAAGGGGCCCACATGAATATTGGGCTGGTGGGAACACAGCCCAGTGGAAACAAAGCCAGACAGGGAGGCAGCGGGGAGCAGGCACCCACCATCCCAGTGTGTCCCCAAAGTGGAGGACAGGGGCTTGGGGATGGTCCCTGTCCCCATCCTGCTCTCACACCCCACAGTGCTGACAGGAGGGAGCTCTGGTTATCATCCCACACCACCCCAGTGCGATAACCCCGGCCAACCCCCAGTCACCCCCCTGACCCCCCATCCGTCCTCATGTCCCACTATCCCAGGCCCCAGAGGGAGGTGACATGGGAAGTACCCAAACGCTGACACCTGAGAGCTCCTGGGAAATGAGGGTAAGCATGTAAATCAGGCCTCCTTTGCCAGGAGTCGGCCAGCTGGGGAAAATCCAGGCTGGAGGAGGCTGTAGGGTATAAGGTCAACCAACCAAGAGAAGAGCTGGGCTGTCTAGGGACCCCCAAGGACAATGGGAGCCTCCCACACACATAAGGGCAGTCCAGCCCCTGCCACACCAAAAAACCTGTGGAGTCATGCTAGGAGGCTCCAGTTCCTGTCCAAGAAGTAGGTAGGACCCATGAGAGAGGAGAACAGTTTGCCTTGATGACATCAGACCCCATGTTTCCCACATGCTTGGCACCCTTCCGCTCCCTCTGCATCCTGCTGTGCCCCATGCTGGGTCCTGCTGTGGGAACCCTTTGCCCAGTGTTTGGGGTTCCTAGTGTGCAAGTTCTGGGGGAGTAGCCCTGCAGCTCTCAGTGTTTGCTGAGCCGAGCCCTAGGACCTTGTTTGCCCTGGGTTTATCTTCCCAGGGAGCAGAAACCCTCTCCAGGGCAGCTTCCCTGGCAGCTGAGAGGGTCACTAGGGTGAGTGCAGGTCTCTTGGGGCCACAAAGGCAGGTGAGACTGGGGTGAACACCCAGGGAGAGGTCCCCAGTGTTGGTGGCACTTGGGGAATGAGCCCCTACCCCCGGGGACATGTGCTGGGTGCCTGTATGGGTGCATGTACCCATGTATCTGGGTGCTCCCCTGGGGCCCCCTCACCCCGTTGCCCACGGGTGCTGAGTAGAGGCCACTTTTCTGCTCCGTTAGCCACGGCTGTGCCGGCACATAATGACATGGTAATTGTGAGCGGCAGCCCGGCCACACGCACTGCCCAGCTCGCTGGCTGGCCCTCCCACACCCAGGGTAGCTGCTGCCCAGGGGGTCCCACCGTTTGCCCTCTTCACCCACCCATGGGACCCCCGTGTCTGGTTCCATGCTGGATCTGTCCCCGTGGCAATGTGGGGGGGAAGACCCTTGGCAGGCTGCGGTCACCTCCTCGCCTGGGAGCTGGGAAACTTGTTCTTCCCTGTGGTGTTTACACGGGTAAGAGGGGTCCTCTGCCGCTGCACATCGCATTTTCTGCTTGGTCACTTCCATCTGTGTCCCCGCATAATGATTTTTTCTGCTACATTAATTTAACACACTGCGGCGAGCCGAGGCGCTGGGACCCCGGGCTGCTTAATTGTGTCAAAGGAAAGGCTCCTGCTCCTGCTTTCATCGGCGGTCGGGGCTGCTGCGGGGTGGGTGTCCCCGCGGGGGGGTGGGAAGGCGTCTCGGGGTGGCCGTGGGGGCTGCAGGGAGGCGGTGGTGGAAGGGTGTGGGGTATCAGAGGGGTTGGCATGAGCCCCCCCATCCCGGGGCAGGCAGTGGGGCCTGACTCGGGCTGTCTTTTGGGGGCTGTGAAGTGAGGGTGGGAGGTCCTGGGAACCCAAAACTTCCCTTCCAAAGAACCTGGCACCATGGGGTACCTCACCTCATCCCTATGGATGCTGCAGCAGGATGGTGGCGGGCACAACCTGATGCCCAGTGCTCTGCCTGGGGCTGGTAGCCCCCCACCCTGGGCCGGTGGGAGCCAGAGGGTTAAGTGCTGTTTGTGTTGGCTGAATGAGGCGGGAGCCGAACAAGCTCCCACAAATGGAGGTGAAGCGCTGCCCAGACGGGATATGACAGCCCGATTTCAGGGCTGTCAGCCCCGGCGTGGTGGGCATTGAGCGGGGACATTCCTCCACGACGCTCCTCGCTCCCCTGGCTCCCGCACCGGGGAAGCCGACAAGGGCAATGGGCAGCCCCTGCCTGCCTCACCCCGCCATCTGGGGTGCCAGGGGGCATTCATGGGGCGCTGCGGGGGTCGAGGAGCCCCCTGCCAGAGAGGGATGCTGGGAGCCCCCCTCGCCCTCCCTGCTGGCGGCCTCGCCATAAGTGGCCTTTGGTATTTGCAAACATTGTGGCGAGGGGCTGGGAAGGTCTCGGCCCACCCCAGCAGGCGCCTTTGTGCTGTGCGAACCCCCGGGGGCTCATTTCCATCCCGCCCGGGCTTTCGCCCCCGCTCCTTTCAGCACCGACGGGCCTCGCTTCCCGCTCCACCAGCGTCCCGGAGCCTGCAGCAGAGTGCCAAGCACACAGCTGTGCCCCAGCCCCGCACTGTGCCCATCAGGGGGGTTCATGCCCCCACCCCGCTGTGTCGAGCTGTTGTGTGTGCCACTGCCCCACGCAATAGTCAGTGAGCTGCTCTGTCCTGGCCCAGCCGAGGGTCCCCGTGTCTGTGCACAACTTGCTCAGGTGCGTGTGCCCACTTGTGAACAGGCTGCCCTGCTCACCGGTGTGTGTGTGCTTCCCTCACACACAGCTGCGTGGATGTACACCCATCCCCCCATGGCCAGTTCCAGCTATGTGTACCCACTCTGCCCTTTTTGCACCCCCACACACACTGTCTGCCCTCAGGGTCCCCCAAATCCCCCCCCTCCTTATCCTGAGCAGTGGGCCCAGGGCTCTGGCGGCACATTCAGTCCCTGTGGCACAGGGATACCAGGAGCAGCTCTGGGCTTGACACAGCTTCCAGTACTCTCCCTGTACACCCCGTTGTGGGGTCACCCCATCGCCTCCAATGCATTTTGGGGGCCCAGCACAGCCACATCCCCCACCAGGCTGCAGGGACCCAGCCCAGTGCAGCTGGCTCTCCAGCAGCGCCCGTTGGCTGGAACTGGTGTTTTATGGCCCTGCTCAACACCTGCAGATCAATGCCAATCCGCATTTTATTTGTTTTGGGAGTTATAAAGGTGAATTGACCCAGCTGCGCCTCTGCAACTGCTCTCCCCTGCTGCCAGGTGCAGGATGGAGGGGATGGGCAGGGGACAGGGGATCCCAGGACAGGATGCCCATCCCTTGCCGTGCCGGGAAGCGCTCAAGGGAGATGGGGTTGCTCTTTTCTCGCGCTTTTTGTGGCTGGAAAATCTCCTTGGGGGCCCCCGGCAGTGACCTCTTCCTGGGCGCAGCGCTAAGCCCTTTGTAATGGGATTTTGTGGCAGAACCGGCAAATTAGGGGCGAAGTGAATGTGTTAAGCTGCTGGTTTCTTTCTGGTGGGTTCCCCCTCCCCAGCCCACGCCAGCCAGAGCTCAAACAAAGGCGACGAACTCTGCTTTTATCTCCGGTTCTTAGAAGTCAGAGATGTGCTTCCCACTCCAAAACGGACAGGCTGGAACAGAGATGGGAATAGGGATGGGCAGAGCTCGGGACTATGGCAAAACAGCGTGGGAGGAACATGCCACAAGCAAGTTGTGCCAACACATTGGCTGTGGGGGCAAACTTGGGTGGGGGGCTCACCTCTGTCTCAGGGAGATGTGGTCCCTGTGGCATGAGACCCCTCAGCATGCAAGCCAGGGAACAGCATTAGGAGGGCAGCTAGAATGGGATAATGTCTGGGTCTGTCCTGGTGTGGGAAGTCTCCAGGCAATGCTGGGGTGATGCAGTGGGAGGACCCACCTCTGCTTCAGAGTTAATATTGTTTAAGTGCAAACGCTTCATTAACACTGACAAACACAAGCCATAAATACTCATTAATACCCCACATCACTGATGAGTTTGGGAGCCAGTGTGCCCTCTCCCATCCCATGTTCCCCAACCATCTGGGGTCTCTTTGCCACCCCTGGAGAGGGCAGGGAGTTGTGGATGCCCCTTGCAGGAGAAGAGTGCACAGCCCCCAGCTTAGGGCATCTCCCCCAGGCAAAGCCATCATCCCAGGCACAGCCATCCCCCCCACAGCAGGTCCCCTTTCAGGGGTGCCCCACTATTCTTTCAATTTAAGGTGAGGGCTGATCCCTTAGAACCTTCCCCACTGCCCTGGGCAGCTCTTTGCACCCTCAGGCAGGAGAGAAGCACCCTGGGGCTGGGCGGGGAACATGCTGCTTTGGCACCCCAAAAACCCCCCAAACACAGGCAGGGGACAGTGTGCTGCCCCTAGGGCCCACGTAAGGACCTGATTTATTGCTGTCTCCTGAATGATGCCATTAAGAGTGCGGCCAGAGCAGGGAGCACAGCTGCCGGAGCAGATCAGCGCCTGATTAATGTTGGGCAACTTGTTATATTGTCAGATAATTATCCCCAAACTGTATGACTTTTCTGCTAAGTGGCAGCACTTAATTGCGTTTTTAATTACACTGCCATCACCACAGCCCCTCCGCGCAGGAGGCAGGAATGCCAGGAGCCGGGCAGGAGAAGGGTAGGGGGCCCAGGACCCCTTGCAGAGGGCATGGCAGGGGCATCCCACTCCCACAGACCCTTCCTGGTGTGGGGCACACAGCTGTGGCATCCCCAAGCCATGAGTGCTGCAGGCAGCGATGTTTTGGTGTGACCCTTCTTGGTGCTTCCCAAGGCAGGAGGCACATGGGATGCAGAAAAAAGGGGGGTGAGGCAGAGTGCCCTCCTTGCCCTCCATGGGCTTTGAGGGCTCACCATCCCCTGCGGCCCTCCCTCATCCCCATCCGGCTGGGGGCAGCCCGAGGTCTGGCTTCCCCTCACAGGCAGGGACGGGTCAGGGGTCAATGCATTTAAAATTCCTCCTCGATCTCAAACTCCGGAGAGTGGCCGGGGGGCAGCGGCTGCGTGGGGAGCGCCCGCCGGCACCCCAGGCAGGCAGCACACGTGCAGGCAGCAGAGAACGGCTGTGCCTGTACGTGTGAGTTCATGTGTATTTGTGTGTGTGCACGTATGGGGGGTGTATGTGCACGGGGACCACTCGTGTGTGTGTTTGCATGTGTGGGTCTGGGTGTGTGCCTGCATGTGTAGAGTGCCCATGTGCACACACTCACACATCTCCTGATGTGCACATCTGCATGTGTTTGTGTACATGCACAGGTGTTTGGGTGCACGTGTGTGCAAACATGGGGGTGCGTGCATACATGTGAGCCTGTCTGTGTGTCTGAATGTGTGGAGGAGGAGGTGTTTGTGTCCATGTGTGGGATGTCAGCGCCATGTGTAGCTGTACGTGTATATTTTGGTGTCTGTGCGTGCAAAGGTGTGCGTGTGGGTGCACACCTGGCTGTGGGGATGCCACTGAGCCCCTGCCCAACTGGCAACTGGGGTGGCCGCAGTGAGTCCTTGCTCTGTCCCCCACCCCAGCCAGTGCTGGACCTCCCAGGGAGCTTCCCCAGATGACCCTGTGGGGGCGGCGGGGACAGGACCCCCAGGGCTTCAGGTGCAGAAGGCACCTGCAGGTTGCAGCATCCCCTCTCAGCCACCCATCCCTCCCTGGGACAGTGATGCTCCCAGTGCTGCAAGGGAGGCAGCCTGGAATCCCCGGCACTGCCAGAGTGCCAAACCCCCACAGGGCTCCACTGTGCTCCCTAGGGTCATGAGGCAGCCCCCTGGGGCTGTTCTGGCTGGACAGCCCCCACACTGCATCCCTCCCCACCAGCCGGACGCTGGGCAGCGCCGGGAGGAAATCCAGGCGTTATCAGGCAGCCGGCTGCAGCCCTTGCTGTGGCCTCTGGCCCAAAATTTCCTGGCATGACCATCACAACAGTGTTATCCCGGGCTGGGCCTTTCCCACCAAGGTGGGGCCCAGCCAGCAGGAGACACCACTTCCCCTCGACACGGTGGGGTGAGGGGATGTGGTAGATCAGGCCCCCTAGATCTCCATCATAGCAGTGGAGAGGAAAAAAGAGTTTGATGCAGAAGGAGACAGTCCTGAGCCCCCCCGTGGTGCTCAGCTTGCCCCCTACTCGCACAGGGTACACAGACTGGGGCAAGCATCAGGGCTGGGAAGGGAATAAGCCTCCTGAAACACATCCTGACCCCCAAGAGCCCCCTCAAAAGCCCCTCTTATCTTCATGGCAGCCGGATGGAGTCTCACTAGAGAGAGGCTGAAATTTCCAGGAAAAAATGTAAATAAAGGTCCCTGTCCCGCCTGTCCCCTTATCTCAGGAATCCGGAGCGCGCCGGGCCCTTCTCCCAGCCGTATTTCATCCCAGCCATCACTGCTGGCAGCGAACCAAAGCGTCAGTGGTGGGGATGGAGGGAGGCTGTGCCTCAGAGCCCACCAGGACCCCAGGACCATGGGAGCCACAATATGCCGGGTTAGGGTCACCTTCCAACCCCACAGTGCCAGCTGGGTTTAGGATGGTCAGGTGGGCTTGGTACTTCAGATGTCATCACATGCCATGCAGACATGGTGATTCCAGGATGGGGACACTTTTGGGTCCCTGTTGCCCACTTGATGTCCCCAAGCAGTGGGATGGAGGCTTGGCCACTTCCCCTCCCTGCTCAGAGATCAGCTGCTAATGATGTCTCCTGACCTGCTCGAAAAGAACGTAAATTATTCAGCTTCTCATCAGGGCAATTAAATTAGCTCGTCATTGTGGGCCATGAATATTTCAGGGGGGCAAGGGCTGGGGAGCTGGGGGGGTCAGGGCTGGCTGAGCCCCATCCCTTGGCCAGGAGGTGAACGAGTGTCCGTTCTCAGCCTGCAGGGGCCAGAGAGAGCAGGTAGAAGGGGTTGGGGGTCTCTAAGCAAGGGGCTTGGAAACTGGTGCCCAGATGTCTGGATCCCATGCCCAGCCCTGCCGTTGCTCTGTCTGTCTGGGTTACTTTCCTCAGCTGCTGACAGAGGCCAGGTGCCGGCAGCCCCCTCCTGCCCCAATCCTGGACCACCTTCTGCATTCCACATTGCCCCCCTTTTTCGGGGGGACAGCTGAGGGTTGGTGTCACTGCAAGGGGCTGCCTCTACCCTAGAGATCCCAAATTCCCTGTGCCCACCCCTTGCCCCAGGCTCTGCCAACCCCTGCCCGCCGCCCTCCCCGGAGCCTGAGGGTTCTCCGTCAGGATTTCTCTTTCCTTTCTTCCTCGCACTGAACAATTAATAATTTATCCCATAATAAAAGAGGAAACAGTTAATGAGATGAAAACAAGCCAGAAACATCTGCTGGGGCTGCTTTCATCGCCTCCCAGGGCCGCCTGCGCAGGAAGCGGAGGCGGGAGGGGGACGGGGGCGCCGGGGGGGCCGCAGCAGCAGGAGGCTGTCCCCCACACCCAGCCTTCCTCACCACAGCCCCCTCCTCCTCGGGGACCCCCAGGCCAGGCACTTTCTCCCCACTGCACCACCAAAATCTGGCTGAGACTTGCCAGGCTCAGGTCGTGAATAGCACTGGGGGTCCTGCCGTGAGGATGTCACCCCACGATGGGTAGTGAAGCCTGTTGGTCTGGTGTTGCCCAACGTCCCCAGAGTTGTGCCTAGGCTGCTGGAGGGGGTGTCCCCCATCTTCTCTGTCCCCAGACTCCACACCCAGATGTTGTTCATTACTGCTGATCCAATCTCCAGTAAGCAGAGCTGCCCCCAGGACCCGATACTATCGGGGTGGCAACAAAAGCCCAAACCTTCCTGGGGTGCCAAGAGGGACATGTGGGGATGGGACAGGGCACCCTGCCAGCAAAAAACACTGCAGGACTGACCCCAGGACTCTGTGCTCTGCTGAGATTTATAGGGTCCTAGGAGGAAGCTTGTTTTGGGACCACTTATTTCAGAACTATGGCCTCATGGCATGTGAGGAGAGGTGCAAGGGAATCCCCATGGCCAGGATGCAGTGGGGATGCTGGTGGGGATGGGGGGTGCTGGGGAAAGAGGAGGCAGGGAAAGGGGCACAGAGGAAAAGGGACGGCCAAGAAAAGGAAAGGCAGCAATGCCTGGAGGCTGCTGATGTGCAGCCAGGAGCTGGGCTGGAGAGAATAGTCTGTCCCAACCAGTCCCACCAGCAGCTTGATCATGGGAGGGGACTGTGAGGACCCCATGGAGGAACCCTGGGCTTGGGTGATGCAGGGATGGGGGTGGGGTGGGGCTTTGGGCAGGGGGCAGCAGGGTTTGGGCAGGATGTTCCAGCCCTCCTCTGCTTCCAATTTAGCTGATCCTTGCCCCAATCCCTGCAACTCCCTAATCTATTTGTCTTCCAAAGCCGTTAAGTTAATTCCGAGCCCAGCAAAATCCCACGGCTTTCATCCCAGCTCACCCTCCAGCTTGGTGGGTTTGGCAGGGGCACAGTGGGCAGCTGCCAGTGTCCAGCACGGAGCCTCTTGCCGTCATGAAGGAGCAGGAACCCGCTCCTGCAGACTCCCAGTCCAGGCTCCAGCAGTCCCTGGGTCCCTCTCAGGGCCTGGTGCTGCTAAGGGCCGTCGTGGGGACAGGCGAGAGTGATGACAGCTGGGGAGATGGTCTGTCCCTCTGCCAGCCTGGACAGGCACCCGGCCCCGTTCTGAGAGGTGCTGCGGAAAAACTGACATCAGCATCAGCTCAGAGGAATTTGGCCATCCTGGCCCATCCCAGCTGACAGGGACAGGGGCCTCTTACACGCATCATAGCAGACTGGAGCAGGGCAAAGTGGGGGGAGGGCTATAAGTCCCTTTCCTTGCTATAGCTCTTCCCAGGGCCAGGAGCAGCCAGAGGGTCTGGGAGCATCCCCAGGGTACAGTCGCTGACTCTGCTCCCCTTAGAAACATGTCCCTCCAGGCTCTGAGTGCAGAGAACAGCCATCTCGTGACACTGGTGACACCCCCTGTGCCAGCCGGGGACAATGGTTGGGATTGATTTCTCCAGAAACCCATTTTTTCCACCCAGGACCTCTGTGAGAAGAAAGAAGATTCTAAATCCTTTCCAAGATCCCTAGGGGCTGTGGCCCTGTCACCCCTCGGTCTCCTCTGTCCCCCACCCCACAGGACGTCTGGCAGTCCCTGGGGTGGCTGGTGGCAGGTGGTGATGAGGAAGCTGCCGAGACATGGTGACACCCCCCAGCTGCCCCCATGCCGAAGACCCCGACATCCTGCTCCCCTCCCCCAGTCACGGTCCATCATCTCCTCGTTCTCAGCCCGGGTAATTGGTGGCCTGGTGACAGACGGGTTCATTAACAGCTTAATTTCGGCTTCATCTCTTCCTTCCTGACCCCCAGCCCAGGTGGGGACCAGCCCAGCAGGGTGCAGGGATGGGCACCCGGAGGCCACATTGCTGCACCCCATGGGGGCACCCGCGGAGCTGATGGGAGATCACATGAGTGCACACACATGTGCAACATGCAGGGGCTGTCAGCACTGCCCTGGGCAGCCCACACGGCCCTAATTCCCTGACATCGAGGTGTATGGGGGACCCCCATTTCTGGGCATGGGGACGGTGCCACCCTGCCCCATACCCCACTGGGATGGGCAGGGATGCCACGGTGGCAGGTGCCCGCAGGTGCCGGCGGTTGCCCACCTTCCCAGCCTCACCCTGCCCTTGTTTGCGTCAGTAACGGTGGCGGCGCTTCGGCTCCTTTGTGCCGGCAGATAACAGGGATCGCTGCTTCCTCTGAAGCACCGGCCGCCAGCCCGGGCACCGCGGCCGTCCCGCACCCAAAACTGGGCAGACAATACGGGGATATGAGCAAGGAGTGAAGGCAGGGGCACAGTCAGCAGTGCAGGCAGGGATGGTGGCAGGTACAGGCAGGGTTCCAATCAGTAAGTATGAGCACAGGGTGCGGGCAGGGGTGCAGGCACGTTTTCCACCCCCACTGCTCCTCTGCTTTGTCTTTGGGTCCATATTGCAGCCCAGGAGCCCGTCACCAGCACCCTGTCACCAGGGCAGTGCCCAAACCCCTGTCCTTGTCACCCACCCCAGCAAAGGCAGCTGGCAGCAGCCCACAATGCTGATGTGGGCCCCCCAAAGGCCGCCCCACCGGATGGAGGCCTGGCCGCCTTTCAAAGGCGCTTGTGTTGTATAATTTATCTGCAGAAGATAACAGACCAGCGACTAATGAGGGAGGGGGGCTGTACCCCCTCTCCGGGGAGCCTGACACCATGGGCACTGGGGCTGCCAGGATCCATCACACTGAGGGCATGGGCAACTCCCTGGCCGAGGCAGGACAAGGGGACTCTCCAGTGAGTCCCATTTTGTGCTGGGATCTTTTGGGGGTGCCCCAAGGTAGGGGCAGAGATGGTCCCACTCTGCACCTTGCTTTGGAGGTGCTGCCTGCCTTGAGCAGAGACCCCAGGGGCTACTGCATGACCAAGGGGAGCTGGGTTCAGTATGTGGGGGTCTCTTCAGCCCAGAGACTCATGCACAGCCCAGCATGGGGGAAGGGCAGCAGGCATGATGAGGGCAGGAGGTAGGGAAGGGCTGGTCCCAGAGGCAGAAGGATGGCACTTCCAAAGCAGGGCGCTGGATCTAAGGAGGGTTTGTTTAATCCCAGATAAGGAGGCAACGCCAGGCACCTGGCTGGCAAACTTGGCACTCCCTGGGCAACGGCACCGAAAACAGTGCCGACCCCCCTGGATCTCACCAGCGCCTGCACCAGGACCGTCTGTTTGCCCCTGGCAGCACGGGGCTGGCATTAGCTGGGCACATGAGTCCCTCTGGCCACCCACAATCCTGTGACACAGCACGGCATGGCATGGCACATGGCATGGGGTCAGCAAGGCAGCAGGCATGCGGCAGAGCCAGGGCAGATGGGGATGGAGTGCGAGGGAAAAGCAGGGTGCCCCATCCTCTGCCAGCCCTGGCCAGATTTACACCAGGGCCAGCCCTGCCCTGGCCAATCCTGCCCCACAGGCTGCCCAGGCATGGGGCCAAGGAGGGGTCTTGGCACCACGGCCCTGCCACACAGCCAGCACCCGGGAGGTTCAGGGTGTGCCAGGCTCCTGCTGCTACTCCGATCCTGTGGCATCTGGGGGGCACCTGGAAACTGCCCCCTCGCCCCCTTCCCCAGCTGGCCCTGCAGGTGGCTGTGTGCCCATCACCCCCATGTGGGGCCGTGCCCACCCGTGCCCAGGGTTGGGGCTCAGCTGTGCCACGAGGGCAGGGAGGCAAACGGCAGTGCCAGCTGGCGGGGTCAGTGGGTAGCAGCACCCCTGGGGGGCTGCCTCGCCGGCTGGTGAGCACAGTCCCAGCTGCCTGCTGGCCTGCACCAAGTGTGCCAGGTCTCAGCAGGGGCAGGCAGGGACAGCCAGGTGGGATTAGCCCTTTGTGTCACTCTGCAGTGGCCCTGAGAGCATCCAAGCAGGGAGCACAGCTGTGCCAGAGCCCCCCCCAGCCTGAATCACACCAGGGTACCCTCGAACACAGTGAAGGCTGGCACATGGACTCCTCCCAGAAAAACAGCCCCGGACCCCACACCACTCCGCCCCCGCCGGCCCCCGTCTGGTTGGTCACATCCCTCCAGGATGGCCCCCTGGGGATGCTGGAGGGGGCACTGGTCAGACTGGTGAGCCTGGCTGTGGTAGGACTCCCCGGCTCGGCACACCCTGGGGGTGCTCTGCCACATTCGGTGTGTTGCTGCCACCCCCTGGCAACCTGCAGAGCCTCAGGTGCCCCCCGCAGCCCCCCACCCAGGGGTGCCCAGGCCCCCCACAGCCCAACCCTGGACCCCAGACAGGCAGTCAGGGGGTCCCCGGAGTGCAGAAGGGCACAGGGACACCGGGGTGGGGGGGTTCACACCCCACGCTTTGCACCAGGTGAGGTGCCTGCCCTGCCCATGGCCTCACATCCTGGCAGGGAGGTTTGTACCACCACCCCCCCTCACCCGAGTTGGGTGGGTAGAGTGGGGAGGGGGCTGGGGGGCTTGGGAGGGATCACCGTCCAGGCGATGATTAGAAGGAGCCGAGGTTACGTCCCAGCGCATTAGAGACTGTCCCTGCTGAGTGCCACCGCCGCGGGGTGACCCTGCCGTGAACCGCCCGCATCCCCCCAGCAGGCCACCAGCCCCCTCCCAGCAGCACCCCCGTCAAGCCGGTGTCCCTGCTGTGTCCCCGCACTGCCCCGTTCCGCTGCATTTGAGTGGATGCGCTGACACCGTGTCACGGAGGGGACACGCCGTGGGGAGGCCACACCTGTGTGGGTCTGGGCACCACAGGCATCCTGTGACAGGCATCCCGCTGCAGGTGCAGGGTCACCTAGGCTCTGGATACCACCACGGACCACCTGGAGATGTCTGGCTCGCAGGGACAGCGTGGGCTATGCCCCACCTCGCTGCAGGCATCAGTGCCACACACAGGGACCGACCTGTGTCCCATAGATGTCCCCACGCACGGCCTCGTGGACCCCGGAGAGCTGCTGGCATGTGCCGCACACACGGAGCCGTGCCACCCGCCCGCCCCACGAGCCCCTGTGACACGTCTGGGCACCCGCCGCCCAAAGGAGGAGAAGGGTCCCCGCTGCCACGTCTTGCCTGAGCCAGGGAAAAATCTGTTCAGGCAGGCTGGCGGTGGCATTCGGGGAACGGGGAGGGAAAAGGGCTGAACTCCTGAACCCGCGCCGGCGGCTCCGACCAGATGCCAGGCATGGAACACCCCGTGGTGCCCGACGTGTGAGCAGCCCCCGGCCGTGCCAGACCCCCCTGCTCCCCTCACGGTTCATCGGCAGGACACGGGTGACGGTGCCACACGTCTGCCCCCCCCCCCCCCAACCCCCCTCCCCACCGCTGGAGTGGAAGGGCGAAGGAGCTGGTAGGAGCTGCAAGCTCTGGGGTCATTGCTGGCTGAGCTCGCGCAGCTCATCACACCGATGCCTGGCTGCGGCCGGGGAACGCAGGTGAAGCTCCTCTGTGCCACAAGGGTGGAACGCGGGCTGCAAGACCCCTGCGGGACAGCCCAGACCCTCCGCGGGGCTAGCTCGGACCCCCCCGAGGGGCAGCCCAGATGCCCCACCACCCGGTACACCTCAGACCCCCGCGAGACAGCTTGGACTCACCCAGGGACATCTCAGACCCCATCGGGGACCCCCCGGGCCCCCCCGCGCACCCCGGAATGGCCGCAAGGGGGCGCTGCTGGGGGGACTCTCCGTGCTCGGGGGCGGGGCCGAGGCGCGCGGCTCCATCCGCGGCATCGCAGCGCCCCCTGCCGGCCCCGCGGGGGCGGGCGGGCGGGCACTAGGACCGTGGGGCTCCCCCGGACTAGGGCGGGCACTAGGACCGCGGGGCTCCCCCCGCCGCCGCCGCGGTGCTGGCAGGGAGGTCGCCCCGCCCACCCTGAAGCTGCTTCCGCCCGGCGCTGGAAGGGAGGGCGCGTCATCGGCTCGCGCCGGGCGGGAGCGGGAGCGGGGCAGGGATCGGGGCACGGGGCCGCCGCCATGGCCGGGATCCTCTTCGAGGACATCTTCGACGTGAAGGACATCGACCCCGAGGGCAAGAAGTTCGACCGTGGTGAGTAGGCCCTGCGCCCTCCTCCGGCCTCTCCCGGTCCCCGCTCTGCTCCTCCCACGGCGGCCCCTGCGCTTGTTGCCTCCCCCCGGAGCGTCCCGCTGCCCCGGGGCATCCCCAGCCCCGCTGCTGTGCCCCTCCCGTCCCCGCGGCCCCCGGAACCCTCCTTTCTCCGCCCCACCGTGTTCCTCTGCTTGCACACCCTCGTCAGTTCCCAGGCTCCGGCATCCATCCCCGCATCCACCCCCAAACAGCTCGGGTGCCCGACAGGGGTTGGGAGGGGGCCCTGTTCCCACTCAGCCCCCGGGGATGTTCTCTGTCCTGGTCCCTGACTCTGCTGCTCTCCCCAGTGTCTCGCCTGCACTGCGAGAGTGAGTCCTTCAAGATGGATCTCATCCTGGACGTGAACATCCAGATTTACCCCGTGGACCTTGGTAAGCCATCAGGCTGGTAGCCCAGAGAGGGTCAACTGGTGTCAGCTTTGGTGGGGGAGGCCGGAGAGGCACTCCGAGGATGGAGCCTAAATTTGCTGTGAACGAGAAATGAGTTGTCCCAGACTTCCATGGGCCCCTGTGCTGTCCCAGGTCACGGGAGTTTCTGGGCACTCTCAGTGTGCTGGAGCTGAGCTGGGTTCTGGTTCACCACCCTGTGTGTGTTTAGACTCACCAATGTCCCATTCCACAGAGACTCTGTCTGGGGAAACTGTCTCACCTGCTGATGGCCAAGCTTTAAGGGAGACCTGAAATGAACTCGTGCAGCTAAATACACTAAATGGGTCAAAAAGACAATTTGCCCTCAGTGAGGCACAGAAGAGCTGGAACTGGTGCTGCAGGGGTCACGCTGCTGCCCAGGGTCCAGCCAAGCTCTCTGGGACTCTCCCTGTGAATATCTGGCTGTGTCCCATAAAAACTGGAAGTGGTGTCCTGGTGGCTCCGATCTCCCCCATTATGTGGGGGAACACAGAATTCAGTGTGACCTTTCACTCATTCCCCACAGTCCTGGTGGAGGACTGGCAGCAGGGGCAGGGCTTTTCTGTCACAAGTAAAACACCTGCCGGGGTGGCTATCTACCACCACCCTGAGTTCTGGCTGTGCTCCTGCCTTCTCACCTCTCCTCTGCCCTCTTCCCAGGGGACAAATTCCGCCTGGTCATCGCCAGCACATTGTATGAGGATGGCACCCTGGATGACGGCGAGTACAACCCCACGGACGACCGGCCGTCCAGGTACAAGGCCCAGCTGGGACCCATGTCAGCGTCGAGGGGGAAAGGGGAAGTGCTGGGATTGAGGGGACATCAGGAGAGATTTCTTCACAGAAGGGGTGATTAAACATTAGAATGGGCTGCCCAGGGAGGTGATGAAGTCGCCATCCCTGAAGGTGTTTGGGGAAAGACTGGGCATGGCACTGAGTGCCACAGTCTAACTGACATGGTGGTGATCGGTCAGTGTTGATCTTAAAGGACTATTCCAACCTGATTGATTCTGTGACTGTGAGAAACCTTCTCCCAGGAGACACTGAGCTGGGGGGTCTGCCTAGGTTTGATCCCTTGGTGACCTCACACTGTGCTGTTGCAGGGCAGACCAGTTTGAGTACGTGATGTACGGCAAGGTGTACCGGATTGAAGGGGACGAGACCTCCACAGAGGCGGCCACGCGCCTGTGAGTGCCCCAGGGTGGTGTGGGGGGCACTGGGATCTCCTCTTGGGTCTCACATGGGATTCCCTGCTCTCATTGCTCCTCTCCTCCCATCCCAGCTCTGCCTACGTGTCCTACGGGGGCCTGCTTATGCGGCTGCAGGGAGACGCAAATAACCTGCACGGGTTTGAGGTGGACTCTCGTGTTTACCTGCTGATGAAGAAGTTGGCCTTCTAGCACACCTCCATGGCTACCCCACAGACATCCTGCTGGCGAGCAAACAGGAACCCTGAGACCCCAAATTCTGTCACAGGATCCATGCTGCCTGGCCTCCCTGGAGCTGGGGAGCAGGGAGCAGTCCCTCACTTCATCCCAGCCTCTTCTGACTCCTGCTGGGATCTGCAGTTCTGTTTGCAAGGAGAGATGCCTGACGTCCAAGTGGAGATGATGCCATGTGTTCCAGTCCTGCTTGATGGCATCTCCTCACCTCCACCTTCCTATGCTCAACAGTAGGCTCAGCCCTGGCTCTAGCCAGGGGCAGCCGGACTGGGACAGCTGCCTGCCTGCCTCAGGGCTGGGGACAATTCCCTCAGGAGCCAACCCAAGGCAGGCTGACTTGGTTTTGATTAAACTGGGATGTTTTCTACTCCTGGCTCTGCTTGCTGAGAGATGAGGCTGGCAGGGAGTGGATGCGCCTGTGCAGGGCACAAAGGGGGACCCTGCCACTTCCCAAAGGATGGGGAGTCCACACCTGCCCTGGACTCTTCTCCAGCCACCACCACTCTGGGCACGGACTGTGCTAGGGCTGGGAGGGGCAGGTGGGTGCCGGGGTGAGGAGTGACAGCTCAGGCCCTGTGCAGGGCTGGGCCGGGGGTCCGTGCAGTGCTGGTGGCTGCCACGGGAGGGAGCAGGCGCTGGGCAGAGCTGGGAGCGTGTCCCAGAGGGGCTGCTCCTGCCCCGGGCCCGGCGGGAAGGACACACACAGCCTTTTAGAAAAATAGCTCTTTAATCAAAAAGCATTCACAGTAGAGGTGCCTGCCCAGGTGGGAGCAGGGCCCGTGCCCACCCACGTGGGTGTTACTATTTTCCTTTGTGGGCTGCATGGTCTCCGAAGACTTGAGGAGCAGGAGCCAACCCTTTCCTTGTGGGCATCTTCCTGGGCACCCAGAGCACAGCTCAGTGTCCGGCAGGATTGCTCCAAAGTCACATTGAGGTGAACCCTGTGTGCAGCTTCACCGGGCCCCACACGGAGGGTCTCTGCTGGCCCCCTGTCCTTGCTTGCACAAGACCTTGGCCAGGTCATGGAAGAAGAAGCGCAGCTTGCCCTGCACCAGCTGCCGGTAGGTAAGGAAGATGCTGGTGATGTGGGTCTGTTCCATGGAGCGTGAGGAGCAGCTTGGCTCCCAGTGTCCTGCCTGAGGGGCGAGAGTGGGATAGAGGGGTGAAAAACACCGTTGTGCCCCACCCAGCCCAGCCAGCACCTGTGCCATGGTGGTCTGGCCCATGTGGGGAGGTTTTACCTCCCAGCTGAAGGACTGCAGGAGCAGGAAGAAGGAGTTGGCGTGTCGGTAAAGCTGGTTCAGCTGCCTGGCCCCGCACTCCTCGCTCACCTGGCCCAAGGCCCCTGTGGCAGCACCCACCAGCAGGGACAGGTCACACAGGATCTCCCGCCGCTTGGTCTCGTTCTGAAGGAGCAAATAATGAATGGCCTGAGCCATTCCTGTGCCCACCCTAGGTCTGGATGGGGTCTTCTACCCTCCCCATGCCACCAGATATGCCCACAGGCATCTTGCTTGGCATTTCTGGTGCTTGTGCCAATCCAAGGTGCCTTCTCCAGTCCCATGGGCATGCCAGTGCCAGCACCCTCCTCCCAGCCCCTCTCACCGATTTGGATTTCCACTGTTGGAGGCTGAACTCCACCAAAGGCAGCACCGCAGGGCAGCTGAGCACAGGCAGGGCCTGGCACTGGCCCTAATGGGGAGAGGAGATGTTGAGGAGCTGTGCGTGTTCCTTGGGTTTTGGGGGGGACTGTATCCTCACCACTCTCTTCTCCATGTCTTTGGCCTCCAGGATATACTTCTGGATGAGCCTGTTGTCACAGACCAGCCGTTGTGGGCTGGCATGGTCTTCCTTCACGTGCAGGAGGAAGGATGTGAGGAGGAGCAGTCCTGTGGAAGATGGGGATACCTTGGGCACTGTGCCACCCTCCCTGGGCAGCACCAGCCCAGGGCCATGCCTGCAATGGCAAGCCCTCCCCCCATCCCAGTGGCAGCCTCAATGACCCTATGATGGGGGTGCAGGGTCTGGGAGCTGAGGAGGGCCTGGTACTGCCCTCCAGTCAGTCAGCACAGGGTGCCCAGTGCTCACTGAGGAGAGCCGGGGATTCTATGCCAGTGGCGAGTGCCAAGGGGCCCCACAGCCATGTCTGTGCCAGGTTTTTCGGACCTGCTCCAGGCAAAGGAGTAGAGCTCCACTCCCTGTCCAGGCCAGGGCCAGCCCTCCGGATCTGTGCCAAGAGCAGCTCCGCGTGTCACATGTGCTTCGGGAATCCCGGCCTGCAGTGTCCCACAGGGAACATCTGGTCCTTGCTGCTGCCCTGGCTGAGTGCTCTCCTGCTAGCACCGCCTCCCCCAGTGCTGCTGGCACGCCGCTGTGCCCAGGGACTTCCCATCCTGGCAACAGGCATCTCTTCTCCACAGGCCCTCCATACCTCCTCCTGCCTCGCTGCCTGCCCTGGCATGCACCTGTCCCCAAAAGGCCTTGGCACAGCCTATTTGCCTAGGATGGGTAGGAGGGATGCTTGGCTGCCCTTGCATGCTGGCAGTGGCCAGGTCCAACCAGTCCAAAGCCACCCCTGTGGTTTGGTGCCCACCTGTGGGGCTCATCACGGGGGGCACGCTCTGTCTCTGGGGCCACAGCCTCCACTGTCCCTTCCTGCGCACTCCCGTCCCCCGTTCCAGCCGCGCACTCACTGTTCAGCTCCATGCTCAGCTGGGGGCTTCGGCCCTGCATCTTCCGCCCTGGGGCCAGCGGCTGCTCCCCGGCTCCCGTCCCCCTTCCATGGAGGGCAGTGTTGGCGCGGGCTCCCCGCGAGCCGCCCAGCCGGGACGGAGGGACGGAGGCCGGGAGCGGCCCCGGGACAGCGCGGCTCTGCGGCTCCGGCCCGGCCGCCCAGCCGAGGCAGCACGATTTCCTGTTGTGTCGCCGCTGACCTTCGAGCAAAATCACATCAGGGGCCCCGGGCCCGGGGGACGGCTTCCTGCCTCCCGCCGCTTCCTCCCTTGGCTCCGGGCTAGGGAAAGGCGTCCCTGGGCGCCCTCGGCCGCCGCTCACCTGCCACCCGTCCTGAGCACTCGGCAGCCGGCGCCTCGGTGGTCAGTGCCTCTGCCGTGCCTGTCCACGGGGTGGGGGTGTCCCTGGTACCTGCAGAAGGGATGGCGTCAGTGACCTTGCACTGGACAGCCCCGGGAGCATCAGCTCCCGGCTGTGGCAGACAGGTATGAAAGCCACTGAAGATCCTCTCACAGAGGTGAACTCTGTCCCTGGTGACCCTCTTGCAGAGGTAGACTTCATCCCTGGAGACCTCTTCCCAAAGTTAGACCCCATCCCTGGTAACCCTCACTCAGAGCTGTGGTCTGATCCCTGCATCCATCACCCAGAGGCAACATGGGGAGCTTGAAATCCCTAGGGTGGCTGTGATGCACAGACTCCTCTAAGCTGGGGAGGGTGACGGAGCACAAGGATGTGGCTGGCATATGGTGCCAGGGCTGTTTCACTGGGGGTATCGATTGGGAGTGCGGTGGGTGGGAGAAGCACCGAGGCATGTTCAGCACCAGGCCCTGGCATGGCCATGACATCCCCCAGCAAAGCCAGCCCCCACCAGGCACTCTGGGTGGAGGCGCAGAGCCTCATACCCCTGTGTACATGTGTGTCCATAATGGCACACGGTACACACCCCCCACGTGCACCCTCAGACCCACGTGTGCTCATGCGCACTCCCCTGGCACGCGTCAGGCCGCACGCCCAGATAACCCCCCGCCCCAGCAGCCTCCCACACACTTCCCTTTGGGGGACACCCCGCTCCCAGCCCACATCCTCTTGCTCACAGTCTCCCCACAGCCCGTGCACTTCCTTCTCACACCCCGGCTCTCGCACACGCTCGCACGTTCCCACCCCGTTCCTGCTGCCGGCGATTCCCGGCAGTGCCTGGCCGGGTGACAACAGTCAGAGTAAACACCCAGCGCTGCTCCGCCTGCCCCAAGCCCTGCTCAGCCCACAACAGCCCACCTTGCGGGGTACCCGGATGGGGGGTCCAGTGGGTGCCACAGCTCCAGGGATGAGACTGGCAGCCCAGCCCGCCTGGGCACAGCTGGCAGCAATAGGACCTGTGAGCACCGGGGTCAAACACCTCCAGGCTCCCCCCGCACGGCCGTGGCCCATCTGCGGACGTGACAAGCTGCAAACACCAGTCAGCACCCTCAACCCCTCTGCCAGCGCTGGTCCCAATCCCACCACCAGCCCCATGTCAGTCCCTGCCATGCTCCCCTCTATGCCCATGTCCCCATCCCTCCCTGGTAAAGCCATCGGCAATGCCAGGTGCCCTGCATTCCCTCTTCATTAGGCAAACAAACCCATCAGGGGAAACTGAAAGTCTAATGGGGCCCCACGGGCAACGAGGCACCCTAAGGTGCCCATAATAGTCCCTTCACTCCAAAATGCTCCTTTTCAGACATGCCAGAAGCTATCGGGCAGTGTCAGCCTGTGCCCGTAGGCAGCCTGGTATTCCTCTGCTGGAAAGGGCTATGCCAGTATTTGCTGCCCGTGCCAGAGGGGCAGAAGAGGATGTGGGAGGGGAAGCCCCAGCTGCGGGCCCCAGCCCGATTCCAGGGATGCTGTGTGCTGTAGAGGGAGGGGGTGCGGGGGCAGTGAGGCACAGGGACCCCCAGAAGGATGAGGGGGCTCCGTCCAGGCAGCCAGGGCTCTGGCAGGGGACAGAAAGCCAGGCGGGGGCCGAGGGACTGCACAGCTGGCCGGATCCGGGTGCCAAGTTTCCCACCTCTCCTTACAGGGTGCAAAGTGCCGGGAATCCCGCTGCAGGGGCAGCCGTTCGCACCCACTTTGCCAAGGTGCTGAAGACAGCAGGAGGTGCCAGGAGTCAAGGGAGGGGGGGGAAGAGGGGGAAGACGCCGGGATAGGGGGGAGACTGCGGATCGGTGGCACAGCTGCTGTCCCCACGGGCCACCCAGATGTGCTCAATGGGTACCCCCAGGATGTCAGTGCAAGGCCGGGGTAGCATGGGAAGCAAACCTGGCCTTCCAGCGGCAGGGAGGGGAGTCCCAGCCCCCTTTGAAGCCCCCATAAAAGGGTCTGGCATAAAGGGAAGAGAAAGTCAAAGGAACAAAGAGAGCGGCTAATCCCGGCGTGAGCAAACAGCCCCGTTTGCTCAGGGCACAGCTGGCCCCGGGGCCAGGGAAAGGAGCACAGCGGGACTCTGGGGGTGCCAGGCAGCGGGGGAATCTCTACCCGGACTGCCCCTCACCGGGCACGGGCAGTCCCCTAGCGCAGAGTCCCTCCTGGATCCTCCAGGCTTTTTTTCTATATTTGCAAATTTCCAATAAACATCCGTGGGCAAATCCTCCTCGAACTGCTCCCATACAGCTGTCCCAGGAGAGCACCGTGACGCTGCTGGGCAAAGGGACTTGCAAAGGGCACCTTGGTCAGGGTGCTGCAGCTTGGGGATGAAGGCTGGCACAGTTTTTCCCACCTTTCCCAATTGCCGGCAGTCCCCTTGCTGCCCAGCACAAAGCCCAGGGTGCTTCCCAGAGGATGCCCATGGGCAAACCCTCCAGCTACTGCTTTGGGCAAGGGCAGCTTGTGCCAGTAGCTCTGCTGGCACCTGGGGTGATTCCACTGTGCCCCTTCTCCCATCTTGCTCCTCATCTGAACTCCTCACTCCAAAGTGGGGCACAGGATACACCGGGAGGGCACCTCATCCCTCTCTCTCCATCTCATGGAGTGGTGAAGGGGTTAATGCCAGGCCGCCGAGCCGCAGGTGGGCGCAAGAATGAAATTCCTTCTCGCTGTCCTGCGAAGTCTGGGCACAAATATTTGCCTGCATGTCCGGTGGGGAGGGGGGAGACCACCATCGCTTCTGGGAGCTTGCTAATCCCCATGCCAAACAAGGCCCCCCCATGCCCTGAATGTCCCCCACCTTCCTCCTGCTGGGGTCACTCCACAAAGCCTTTGAGGAGGGGACATTTAGGGCCAGGGAGACACCAGCACCTTTGGGTGCTCCTATGAGCAGGGAGCTCTGTGGTGTTGATGGTGCACTGAGACTGGGTGGATTTTCAAGGGCACTGCCAGGGTCTGCTTGGTATGGCAGACGAGACTCTTTTGGGGTCTCCATTCTGCTCCCTGAGCCGTGGCCACCACACCAGGATGGGGTGAAGGCAAGAGCCCCAGCCATTCCCACGATGCCAGCAACACACCCTCTATAATAAACTTCATGTGTTCACAGGCAGAAAACATCCACTTTCCCCCATCCAGCACTCCTCTAACTGCACCCCCCTTCTATACCTGCCACCCCCAAAACCCCCTCAATCCCCAGACCCCCCCTTAGCTTTCGTCTGGGACGGCCCAGCCCTGCAAATTGCCTACCAGTTGTGCAAATATTGCCGGAACAGCTGTAATCCCTGTGTCTAACGTGAATTATGAGATATTTCCACCCATTACGACAGCCCCCCCAGCCCCGCCGCGTGTGTGTGAGGCCGGGGGGATTAGACACGGCACAAGCCGCACTCAGCACAAAGCTCTGGGGAGGCTGACGGCTCTCCATGCCCCGCGACAAGGCGGGTCAGTCGAGGGGGGCTCTTTTTGGAGAGAAAGGGGTGATCCACACGCCTTCCCATCTCCAGGCTCATGCCTGGAGCGGGGGTGGGGTGCCCAGGAGGCAGTAGGAAGCTGCGGGAAGAGGGGGCCGGAGCATGCAGTTTCGCCATGACCCCATCCCTGGGGAGCAGAGGCTCCTTCCTGCCGCCCCAAACCCAGCTCATGTTCAAAGCCGCGAGCAGGCAGCGGCTAATGAGGGCAGACAATAGGAACTGCGTGGGGCAGAGCATGGGTGAGGGCCTGCTGCGATGTCCCCATGCCAGGCATGGCACAGCCCTAGCACCACGACCCTCTGGAATCCTTCATGGGACCCTCACCACTGGGCAGGGCACGTGCCCACAAAGCCCTGGCAGCACTGCAGGCTGTTCCGGGGGGCACCTGTGGGGCATCCCACCCATGCTGTGCTGAGATGGGATGATACCTCATGGGACCACCACCTTCCCAGTGGGTGCAAGTCAGTGCCTGGTCTGAGTAGAGGTGGCAGAGGGGTGCGGGTGCCAGGTGGGGCAGTTGGGGCTCACCGTGGCCAGCTGTCTCCATCCTGGTGCAGCTCCAGCTGCCCTCAGCCGGCAGCCCCGCTGGGGATGTGCTGACGCCAGGCCCAGCTCCGGAGCCTCAGAGCTGCCTTTGTGCAGGGTGCTGCTGCTCACACACATGTGCGGGCGCCGGGAAGCAGCTGGCAAGACCGGGACCCTTTCCCAGCGCCGCCCTCAGCAGGCACCACCCCTCCCCAAGAGTACAGGGACCCCCCAGGTTCTGCTAAGCAACCTCTGCCCCTTGATGAGGGGTGTTATTTCCAGGGGCAGATCAGGCTGTGGATGATGGAAATCCAGGCATGGCTGGGGCATCCATTTCCTCCCTGCTCACATGCCCCCACTACAGTGGCCATGCCCCCTCCCTGGGCAGGGATGCCCAGCACCCACCTACCCTGCCAGGCCCCATGCCAGTGTACTGATCTGGTCCCAGTCTGGAAGTGCCAGGATACGTCTGCAGACACTCTCTCCCTCATGCTGCCACATTCTGCCTCGGATTCCCCCATGTGGAAAGCTGCAGTCAGGAGGGTTTCCCATCACTCCTTCCTTTCCCTAGGAAGAGGGAGGGAGCTTCCCCCATTGCTTCCCCGTGTCCTGCAGACGAGCCAGGAGACTGTGACGAGCTCTGGGTGCACAGAGCCAGCACCGGATTCCTGGCACCGGCGGGACAGCTGGGAGCCATCACCCGCCTCCTCCCTGCTCAGCTCTGCTCACGTTCCACCATCCCCAGGGCCGCTGCCGTGCTGCAGTGGGCACTGTGAAGCAACGCTGGCACAGCCACACAGACCCCAACCCTCCCCTGCCCTCCACGTCACTGGATCCCAAGCCAGCGAGGATACCGGGAGAGACGAGAGGGGACAGGTCAGTGACACTGCTGAAGACAGCAGGGCGGGAACAGGGACAAGGGATGCCATGCTGCCAGGCATGGTTCATGCTTGCAGAAGGTGCTTGCAAGCAGCAGGGTGTCAGGCACAGCCATCCCCGGGGGGATACCTGGGGGGATGCCTGGGGTCCTGGCAGTGTCACAGCCCTGGCTATGCTGACGAGCTGCCCTGCCTGGGGAAGCCCAGCTGCTCCTCATTGCCTTCTGCCAGCTCCTGCCAAGGGCCAGGTCCCCAGCACGGCCAAGCCCCCGTGCCCCACTGCCCTCCCTGGGAGAGGTGCCCACTGCATGGGGACATGTGCCAAACTGGGACACAGAACGGGATGGGGCAGACATGGGTGAGCTGGGGATGGCCAATCCCATGTGAGCTGCCACGGGGGGCACAGGGAGTTGGGCTGCAGCCCCCCCAGCCACTCAGTGGGCTGTGGGGAGGCCCAGGAGGAGCTTTCTGGGGAGGCAGGGGCCTGTTGTGCTCCAGCTGTGCTGTGTTTCCCTAGCTACACCGCGCAGCTGGCTGGGTGTTTGTACCGACCGGAGTTGATTTTGGCAGCCCTGCTCTTCCCCCTCCTCCCCTCCCCACCCGTCTTCCCCACACCGGGTGCCCGCCTGCCACGCACCCACCACCCTCAGCCCCTCCCTGCCTCCCCTCGGCAGGGGTGGCAACAGGGACATGGGTGACACATGCTGGCCCCACTCCTCACCTGCTCCCCCTGCCTGAAATTCATGCCTCAGTTTACCCAGCTGGATGATGCTCTCCACAGGTTTTTACATGGTGTCTACTCACTGCCAACCACTGCCACCCTGGCCAACCCAGGCACATGTGGGTGAAGAGTGGGGCTGGTGCTGGGTGCTGCTCTCACAGCCCCCTCCCCACCACAGCTGCCCCCTCCAACCCTGAGCAAGGGAACCCAGGCATCCCGGCTCCTGTGCCCCCACAGCCACTGTCACTGGTGAGCAGGAGCCCAGGGTCTCACTCTGGAGGCTTCCTCTGCCCAAGGTGGGCAGCGGCTGGAGGAATTTAGGAATGTCAAGGGCACAAGTTGCAAGCTGTGGGGGGTGTATGACTTTGCAAAGTGCAGTGTGGATTGGAGGGTGGGGGTTGGCTAATTTGGGAGTCCATGCTCAGGAGTGTGGAGTGGATGGAGGATTCATAGTCCCATAGACGGGCTGGATGCAGGGGAGAGGTCTATCCCACATGGGGTCCGTGTTCTGAATGGGACTGTGGACAGACAATGCCCTGCAGTACCCCACGTCCTGGGCTGCCAAATGGCCTGGGAGCAGTCGGAGTGGATGAAGGAGTCCCCAGGATGTTTCATGCCCAAGACAGGGGGGCAGTGAGCCCTGGAAGGGCTCATGACTGAGGGTGGACTATGTGTATGGGGAGACCCCAGGATGCTTTTTCCCAGTAGGGGTCCCATGCCAAAGACAGTATATGGATTGTGGAGAGGGGCATTTGAATGGGTGTGCCCTGCAAATGCCTTATTCCCAAGGTGGCTTATGTGGATGAGGGACCCCCTGGGGGGCTCATGGCCTTGGAGAGGGGCATGTGAATGGGGGTATACTGAGGATGCCCAGTGCTCAGAAACACCCCCAGGTGTGTGGGAAGGAGTCTGGATGGTGGTGGTGGTGTCTCCACAGTGTCCTGTGTCCCAGTGGGTGTTGTGTGAATTGGGAGAGGGGGATCCCCAAGATGCCCAGCCCCTGAAGGTGCCCAGTGCCCTGAGGGAGGCTTATATCATAAAATCATATAGACATGATTGGGTTGGAAAGGACCTTAATGATCACCTAGTTCCAAGTCCCATCGCTCAGGTTCCCCATGCCTTGTGGCTGGCATGGGAGTGGGGATGTTCTACACTCGGGGATACCCCACGCCCAGGGCAGGGAGGGGACAATGAAATGGAGGGGATTCCCTGCCCGGGGGGGCAGCCACATGCCCCGGGGTGCCGCAGGACAGGACAGGACAGGACGGCCCGTGCCCGGCAGGAGCGGCGGGGCCGGGGCCCGGGGGGGGTGTCGGAGCGCGGCGGGGGGCGCATCCCCCCCGGCCGGCCGCTGCCTGCGCCTCATCAGCGGGGCCTTTGTTTGCACAGGGCTCGCAGCTCCCGCTTGCCCATGCCGCCGCCTATAAAGCGGAGCCGGAGCCGGCAGCCGGGCAGAGGCGGCGGCAGCGCCCGGCAGCGCCCGGCCCCCATTCCCCGCCGCCGCCCCCGGTCCCGGTCCGCCCGCCCCGGTCGGCCGGCACCATGCGCGCCGCCGCGCTGTTGCTGCTCGCCCTGCTCCCGTTCCGGCCCCTGCCTGGCCGCGCCGCCCGCCCCAAGCTCGCCCTGCCCATCCGGCCCGACACGGACCCGCTGCCCCCCGGCGGGGCGGCAGGTAGGAGCCCCCTACCCTACACCCCTCCTCTTCCCCCGCTCCGCGCTCCCCTCGTCCTGCACCAGCCCCTGCCGCGCCCCACTTCGCCCATCCCGCGTCGGGCACCTCCTCCCTGCCACCCGCACTCCCGTCCATGCACCGCATGTCTGCACCCCCCCTCCTCTGGCATCCCGCCCCGGGCCCCGCGGCTGGCCGGGACCGGCACTGGGACCGGCACCGAGAGCGCAGCGGGCGGCGGGGCGGTGCCGGCCGCTCCGGGGGTGCGGCAGGGGGGTGTCCGCGGCCCGGAGGTGACCGGGGACTGCTGTGGGTGGTGGTGGTGTCTCCGCAGGCTGCGCCTTCGGGGGGCACTTCTATGCCCTGGAGGAGACGTGGCACCCGGACCTGGGGGAGCCTTTCGGGGTGATGCGCTGCGTTATCTGCCACTGCGAGCCGGTGAGTGGCCCCGCAACCCCCTTTGCCCGGCAGACCCCCAGGACCCGACCCTACTGGGGACGGGGCTGGCAGGGAAAGAGTTCGACCCCTCGTTCAATACAGCCCTTTCTTTCCTTCTCCTTCCCATGGAAGAGAGAAGCGCGATCCTTCCAGCCAGCCGGACACCTGGATGTCCTCCCCCGCTGCAGCGGGGAGGAGAGGGGGGTTTAAAGGATCAGGCTTCATTCTTTCTCTCCCTCCTCGGGGATGGCCCCCGGCCTCCTCCCTCCCTCCGAGCAGCCCCCCGAGGCCGGGACTGGCGGGGCCACGCACAGCTGGTCAGGGGGCTGGGGGCCGTGGGGAGGGGGGCCCGGTTTTGGCTGCCTTACAGGCAGCTGGGGGCTGTGCAAGGTGTCCGGGGGCTCCAGATGGGAAAAGCCAGGCTGTGCTGCGAGTGCATGGCCTAGCACACCTTGGCATGGCCTGGCACACCTTGGCATGGCTCTCACAGGCTCTTCTTGGCCCCCCCTCAGCAGAGGAACCGCCGGGGGAAGCCAGTGGGGAAAGTGAACTGCAAGAACATGAAGCAGGACTGCCCTGTGCCTGCTTGTCCCCGGGCCACGCTGCTGCCTGGGCATTGCTGCCACACCTGCCCCAAAGGTGAGGACAGCAGGTGCCTTCCTGCAGGGAATCCCCCAGCACCCACAGCATTTCCCGTGGGCCTGGGAAAGGGGGCACTGCACACACCTCTGAAAAGAGTTGATTGATTTCTTATGAAAGTCACCAGTGCCTACAATATGTCGGGCATGGGGGAGCTCTGTAGGGCACTGTCATCCCTGAACCACCCTGAAAGGGGTGCAGGGAGGGCGCACAGGGCTAAATGTCCATGTGTCTGTGGACAGCATGCCCCTGCACCCCCATTCAGAGACCCACAGTAATTCACAGGGCACTTCTCAGTCTAGCTCAGGAGAGGAGATTTATTATTGTCCCCCTCCCCGAGCTCTTGGGCACAGGTAGCCTGGTGTGATGGTCTCCCCTTGTGTCCACCCCATGCCAACCTTGCTAGGCCCCACAGAGAAAAACCTTGCACCCCACTTCGACACATTTGAGTACTTCCAGGACAAGGAGGATGACCTGGACAAGCCCTACAACGACCGCTCCTACCTCAGCTCCGAGGGGCTGGCCCGTGACGATGCCCGCACAGGTGAGCCACCCGTCCACCTGGGCAGCAGCGGGGGGGGAGGCACCGCACCCCTCTGTGCTCTCAGTCACCATCAGCATCCCTCCCCAGAGTTTGTGGCCTTGCTGACGAGCAGCCTGGGGCCGTGGCACCCTACATCCAGTGCAGTGGCCAAGGCTCGCTTCACCCTGCTGCGCTCATCCCTGCTCTTCTCCATCAGCTACGAGCGGTGAGTCCTTCTCCCCATCCCCTGCCCAGGCTAGCACAGCAGGCAGCTCTTGGCTCTCAGCAGGGGATGCTACAGTGTTTGTGCCTCAGTTTCCCTTCTGACATCCCCTATTGTGGTGCCACAGCCTTGCATTGACAGGGTGAGAAATTTGGGGAGGCAGCAGTGTGCTGGGGCTCCAGCCTGGGTCAGTGGCTGGGATTTCGGCACACCCACGGCGCCGGCTCGACCTCACCCATTTGCCTCCAGGTCTGGAGTGGGAACAAATGGGAACGGCTCCAGGGCTCCTGTGGGTGCAGCTGGCAGAAATGCTGTGCCACCCTGCAGGCTCTGCCGGTGGGCACCACCAGGGCGCTGCTGCCAGGTTCCCCTATTTTTGCCATGCCCTTCCCGGATGCCTGCCAGCGGCAGAGCCTCTCCTCTCCCTCCCTCCTCCTGCTCCAGTTTCTTCTGTTATTCCTCGCTTCCAGGCCCCTTTGCATAGTAAAGTGGTGACTAATTTCCAGCTCTGACCGGGGGAGCCAAGCAGTGCCGAAAATGCTCCTTATTTACAGCCTGAGCACTCAGCTCCCAGCAGGTCTGGTCCTGCTGCCTTTCCCAGCGAGGACCCCCATTCTGTTCTGTGCCAGTTAGGCTCTGCTCTGGGTTAGGGGAGCCCAGAGGACCTCTGCCAAGCTGGCATCTGACAGGACAGCGGTGTTGGGCTAGTCCTGGCATCGGTGGGCAGAGCGTGGCACTTGGCACCCCAGGGGAACGCCATCCTTCTCCTGCCCACCCCAAATCCCTGGGTGAACCTCATGTGCCCTCCCCAAAACACCCCTATGCCTAATGCTGAGTAAGGGTGGTGCCAGTGGAGGAAGGGGGCCAGGCAAGTGGTCTTTGCTCACCCTCTGGTGCCTGCAGGCTGGGGCGGCCAAGCCGGGTGCGTTTCAGTGACCCTGAGGGCAACGTGCTGTTTGAGCACCCCGTACAGAAGAGTGCTGCCCCCGAGGATGGCATGGTGAGAGGGGCTGGGAGGGCAGGGCGGCATGGTGCCCCTTCCACTCCCTGCCCGGGTGTGTGGTGCCCCCCAGCCCCTGCCCAGCCCTTTCATCTGTCACCCACAGCTCTGTGGGATGTGGAGGACAGTGTCCAAAGCCAATGTCCAGCTGCTGCGGGGGGAGCAGCTCCGTGTGTCCCTCATCACCCGGGCACAGCCCTCCGGAGAGGTCCATGGGCACATCCTCAAGCACCGGGCACTCTTCGCAGGTAAGTCCAGCTCCTGCATGCCCACCCAGTGGGTGCCCCCAGAATGCCCCTCATGCCCCCTTTCTCTGCACAGAGACGTTTGGTGCCATCCTGACCTCGTCGGACCCCTTGCACCTGGGTGCTGGGGGCATGGCCATGCTGACACTGAGCGACACTGAGAGCAACCTGCACTTCATCCTCATGGCCCGGGGGCTGCTGGAGCCTGGCGCTGGGGGTGAGGGCGGGTAGGGACACCCTGTGGGGCCTGGCACTGTCCAGAGGGGGCTGCATAGGCTGGAGGGGTGCATGGCATATCTATGGCTCAGGATGCATGGGTCAGCATCTATGGGGCCAGGATGGGTGTCTGGACTAGGTGTAGGGCTCAGGGTGGGTATAGGGGCTGATACAGGAGGGAATGTAAAGTGTGAATAGGGGTTGCTGTGTGATTTGGGGTGTGTGGTGTGCACCTATGGGGGAGTGTGAGGCCAGGGGATGCTGGAGCACCTATGGAGTGTGGGGTCACTATACAAGAAGGATGGGTTTGGGATGTGGGTGTGCAAGGATTTGGGGAGTGCTGGAGGGAGTGGTGAGGGTTCAGGCATACAGGGCAGGCAGCTGTCAAGAAAGGGGGGAAAGGGTGCAGGGGTTTGGGGGTGGTAGGCACAGAGGGGTGGTCTGACAATGGTTGCAGACCACTAGTCCAGTGAGTCCATTTCCCTCTTCCCTGTCCAGAATCCTCCTCAGTCCCACTCAGGGTCCGCATACTGCACCAAGGCCAGATGCTGCGGGAGATCCAGGCCAACATCACCAGGGAGGTAAAACCATCTGTTCCCCTGCATGCCCTGACAGCCACAGTGCCCAGGGCACCAGGGCTGATCCACAGCACTGTACCCCCCTCGGCAGGACCCCGACTTTGCAGAGGTGCTGAGTGATCTGTCTGCCCACGAGCTGCAGTGGCTGGTGCAGGGGCAGCTCCGCATCGTGGCCGAGACGGAGGGCCGGCACTCTCGTCAGCTGGCAGGCACCATCACCACCCGCCGCAGCTGTGACAGTGAGCACGGGGCAGGCGCCCTGGGGTGCAGGGGGGTGGCCATGCCCACCCCGCTGTCAACCTTACCCACCTCTGTGCTTCTCTCCCCGGGGTGAAGCCATCCAAAGCGTTCTGTGCGGAGCAGACGCCCTGATGCCTACCAAGACCGGAGCTGTGGGCTCAGCCAAGCTGGCACTGCATGAGAATGGCACTCTGGAGTACCAGGTAAGGGGTGAGCACTCATCTCCCTCACAAGGGTCCCAGGGGCACCCACCACCCTGGCACTGCCCCTTGACACCCTGCCTTCAGGTGCGGGTGGTAGGCACTGCCAGTGAGGTGGTGAGCATCACACTGGAGACCAAACCCCGGCGGAAGAGCAAGAGGAACATCCTGTTTGACATGACACCCAGCTACAAGGATGGGCTGGTGAGCACTGAGTGACACCAGGCGGGTGGCTCAGGAGCTTTGGGTGAGTGGCCATCCCAACCTCTGTTGTCTCCCACTGGTGGCAGGCCTGGGGTGCCTGGCAGAGCCCAAGTGCCCGTGATGCCCATATGCTTCTGCAAAACGAGCTTTTCCTCAACGTGGCCACCAAGGACTGGGCGGAGGGTGAGCTGCGGGGCCAAGTCATCTCCTTGCCCTACAGTGGGCTGCTCGCCCGCTACACAGGTATCCAGGGACACAGGGGGTGGTAATGGGGGGCAGTGGGGCAGCCCTCTCATACACCACTCCCACCCCCATGGCCCCTGTCTGCACACAGAGATGCCCGTGGCGTTGGCAGGGCAGCTGGTGTCCCCCCCAGTGAGCAGTGGCGCTGGGGGGCATGCCTGGCTCTCGCTGGATGAGCACTGCCACCTGCACTACGAGATCTCGGTGGCAGGGTTGGGACGCCCAAGCGACGGCACTGTCAGTGCCCACCTCCACGGGGTTGCCGAGCTGGGCGAGATGGGTGCCCGTCCCCACCAGCACAAGCGCCTGCTCAAGGGTTTCTACAGCACAGAGGTGAGGTGGGCACCTGGTCGGGGCATCCCATGGCAGGAGCTGGGCCGGATCTCACCATCCTTACCTCCTCTTGCCCTGACAGGCTCAGGGAGTGGTGAAGGACCTGGATGCCGATCTGCTGCAACACCTGGCCCAGGGCACCGCTTTCCTGCAAGTCAGCACCAAAGCACACCCCCATGGGGAGATGCGGGGACGGGTAGGTCCTTATCGGGGCAGGGCATCCCTTCCCATCCCCGCTGCTGCCTGGGGTCCCCAGCTGGGTGGCACTGCCTGGAGCAGGGTGGAAAGGCACAGGATGGGGGAAATGATGTTGCGTGGCCCCAGCATTACAACATGATGTGTTCTGTGGTTGTGGGTACTTCCTTCACCAGCCTTGACCATGGAGGGTAACAAAGTAACCTCCTGCCCCCTTCCAGGTGCACATCCCCAATCAGTGCCATGCAGGAGGGACCCGCCTGACTCCAGAGGAGGCCCTGGGCGAGGCCCAGCTCTCGGAGGGCACTAAAACCAGGGACCTGGAGCAGCTGAAGAAGGACCCCAACTCCTGCTTCTTTGAGGGTCAACACCGGGCACATGGCACCCGCTGGGCACCCGACTATGACAAAAAGTGCTCCATTTGCAGCTGCCAGGTACAAGCCAGGGGGATGCGTTTTAGGGGCAGCACTTATCAGTAATGCCCCTGTAATGAACCTCATCTCTGCTGTCCCCAGAAGCGCACAGTGATCTGCGACCCCATCTTGTGCCAGCCTCTCAACTGTACCCACCAGGTACACCCTGAAGAGCTGTGCTGCCCCATCTGTGAAGGTACCTGGGGCATAGAGGGGTTTCCATGCTGAGGGATTCCCTCTGAGAACAAGGTCTCTCTCTGAGACTTTGCTGCTGGCACTGTGTGCACCCACTCATGGCCTTCCTCTTCCTTGTAGAGAAGAAGAGAGAGCAGGAAGAGCTGAAGCTGGAACGAGCACGGGACAGTAGTGAGGGTGAGTCCTAGTGGGCACGGGCTGAGAGGGAAGCTCTGCTCCTCTCAGCCTCCCCAACGCCCCCACAAGGGTTGTGCCTTCCTCTTCTTCCTCTCTCTTTCTCTCCCAGGCTGCTACTTTGACGGGGACAAAACATGGCGAGGCTCTGGCACTCGCTGGCACCCTGTTGTTCCCCCCTTTGGCCTTATCAAATGTGCCATTTGTACCTGCAAGGTGAGTGCGGGTTCCGGACTTGCCCCCCAAACTGGTCTGGCACCTACAGCTGCTCTCGGTTACTGGGCAGGGACTCAAACCATGGAGTGGGGTGCCACCAGCCACCCCGTGCCTCCCATGAGCCCCATGCACTCCCTGCAGGGCACCACGGGTGAAGTGCACTGTGAAAAGGTGCAGTGCCCGCGGCTCACTTGTGCCAACCCTGTGCGTGTCAGCCCTTCTGACTGCTGCAAGCAGTGCCCAGGTACTCGCACCCCTCCCCTACCTTCCATTCTCCCTTCATAGCCCCTGCATGTCCCCACTGGCAATGCCACGGGGTGCCCTGCCACAGGTAGGCAGCCTCCCACTGCCTTTTCCTGCAGCCCCAGAGAAGAGTGTTCCCGAGCTGGCTGACTCCATGCAGGCAGATGGGCCGCGGGCGTGCCGCTTTGGGCGCCGCTGGTACCTCAACAATGAAAGCTGGCATCCCTCCGTGCCCCCTTTTGGGGAAATGAAGTGTATCCTGTGCTGGTGTGTGGTGAGTGTGCTCGTCTGGGGCAGCAATAGGGGAAGGTGCCATTGTGCCAGTCCCCAGGGCTTTGAGGACGGGTGGAAGGGCAGCACCCTGGGCACCCACTGCACCCTGAGGAGCTGCTGCCCCCCAGCTGTGGTGCTCAGCCCCTTTTTATGTCCTTCAGTCAGGGGAGACACACTGCCAGCGCCAGGAGTGTCCCCCATCTGCCTGCGCCAGCCCTGCCACAAGGGACAACCCCTGCTGTGCCAAGTGCCGTGGTGAGTGCTGCTGCTCACACGTAGGCGCCGCTCCACAGTCTGCTCCCCTGTACCTCCCAGGACCCTTGGTGCTGAGCTAGGGCTGGCACAACGACCCCACATGCCCTCCTGGAACATCCTGTGCCCATTCCTCAGCCTCGCTTTCCTCCCCACAGCCCTGGACACCCCTTCGGATGCACAGGAGAAGGTCCTCGATGACAAGGTGGAGGCATGGAGCCACTGAGCAGTGACTGCTGCCCGGAGTAGGGCAAGCACACAGCGAGGCTGGGTGGCAGGGGGAAGTCCCCACCGCCTATTGCCCCTGCCCGCCCAGCGTGGGGGGCACAGAGGAGCACAGCGGGGTGCACACGGCCAGGCCCCCAGACTAGGCACCCCATCTCAGCATGACTGCAATGCCAGGACTGCCCTACCCGCTCATGCCAGTGGGCATAGGCTGGGCTCAGAGAAGCTGGGGCACCTGCTGCCCTCCCCCTCCAAGCCCCACTGGCCAGCGGGCCTCGTGCCCACGTTGTACATAGTGTAAAATCCTTCTGGCCCCCGTTTGCTGCACCCACCCTGTCTCGGCTGGGCTTCTCATGTAATTTATGGTGTCTGTGGACAGGGGTCAAGATGTATTTATTAAAACCAGAGATATTGCCCATCTGGCTCCTGTCTCTTCCTAGCAGCAGTGGGCCCATGCTGAGCTCCAGTGGGGTTTGCAGGCCCTGGCATAGCTGGGGTTAGGGGTGTGTATTTGGGGGGGGTACAGGGCATGGGAGTCAATGCCAGGCTGGGGACACACCTCATGAGCTGTGGGGTGGCACTGGAGAGGACCAGAGCGGTGTCCAGTGCCCACAGCTGGAGCCACGATGCCAGCCATGCCTCTCTTCATGGCGGAGGCTGCGGGCACAGTCCTTGGCAATGGTGCCCACTGGCACAGGGACAGCTGGACTCTCTCTCCCCCACCTCCATGATGGCACAAAGAGTACAGCCCACCCATGGAGGCACTGTCCTACAGCACCACAACCAGCCAGGTGCCTGGGTCTGGGCAAAGACACCCATGGCAGTGCAGAGCAGACCACTGCAAGTGCTCTGGGGCAGCAGTCACTACTCCAGTCACTCCACTACATCTGCTCTGGACTAAGGCCTCATGGGGCCCATGGGAGAGACCCAGTGCTGCCACCTGCCCTTCCATCCCCCATGTAGGGGACTGGGGTATCTCTGGGAACACCCATGCTGTGTTGGATGGATGCACTAGAATGACCAGGATGTTACAAAAGCTATACTGGGCAATGCTGGAACAGTGCCAGGGCCGTCGGGAAAGTAACACTGGGCTGTACTGGGAAAGCGGCAAGGCATACTGGTACAACAACAGTGCTGTAGTGGGACAGTGTTAGCCTGTACTGGGCCTGCACCAGAGGTGACACTGGACCAGGCAGGAGCAGAGATAGGGCAATAGAAGAATGGTACCAGGGGAAAATGGACTGGGACAGAGCCCTGTGTGCTGGGCTGGGTGTCCTGCCCTCTGCACATCCACAGCCACACAGGTGTCTGTGCCAGCAGGGTGGCATCACCTGTGGTGGCCTTGCAGTGTGCTGGTGGCCCATAGTTGGGCATGCTGGTAGCAGTGGGCAGAGCATGTGTCCTGGCACACAGCTTCCCCTCCGGATGAGCTTCCCTGCTGCCACAGGGCATTGCCAGGAGCTGACGAGCAAGGAGGGAGCTCCGTGCCTGGGGATACAATGAGCGGGCAGCCCATTTTGTCACCTCCCTGCCTCAAACCGGTTCGTGTCCGGCAATGAACCCTCCCAGGCTGGCACAGGGCATATCCCAGCCCCCAGCCCAGCCATCGTCACCCACCCTTGGGGGTGCCGACGTCAAACCAGAGGGTGGCACCTGGACAGTGGGAACTAGCCTGTTCCTGATCCCACAGCACCAGTCCAGGGGTGCCACAGCTCCGTCTTTCCCTGCACCCAGTTCTTGCCACAAAGGTGCCATACGGTGTCCCAGAGAGGAGGATAAGCTTGGCCCTGCCAGCTGCCCCAGCTGCTCCTGAGCCTGCGGCAGTGGTGAGACGGAGGTCCCAGCAGCCAGCCTGCCATGCCGGAGTGCCTTGCCCAAGGATTGCCATTGCCAAGCTCTACCCGTGTGCCCCTCTGGAGAGGACTGAGCCGCTGCTGCCCAGCAGATTTGGCAAGGAAGAGCGGAGCCCACTTCCCTCCCTGGGGGCTGACAGCCCAGGGACGCTAAGCAGCACCACGGTAAGGACAAGCTCCCTGCCAGCTTTGGGTGGTGAGTCCCCACAGACCTCAGGCACTCTGCCCCCCCAAATCTGTCCCCCAGCCAGGCATGAACATAAGCCTGGCGGTGACTGTTTGTGGAGCCCCAGCATGGTCCTCTCACATCCCATTGGGGAGAACCCACAGGGGACCAGTGCCCAGCCCCATACCAGCCCCTTGTACCCGTGGGAAGAGGGAGCAACGTGTCCCAGGGGGAAGGTGGACCCGTTTTCGTCCCACACCAGCTTTTACCCTCACCTGCACCCACTGGCCGCCCACGGGTGCAATCCTGGACAGAGCCCATGCGTGGAAGGGGCCCCACCGCAGGACTGAGTTCCCGGCTGGGCATCCCCGGACCCAGCCCGGGCGCTGCCGGTGCCGGTACCGGGCGCCGCCGGTGCCGGGCTCTGCCGGCGGAGGCGGAGCGCGGACGATCCCTCCCCCGGGCAGTGCCCCGGGCCCGCCCCGTACGGTCCGGGAGGAGCCGCGGCCGCCGCGGGCACCGGCAGCGGCACCGGCACCGGGACGGCGCGGAGCGGAGGGGCAGCAGCGGCGGCACCATGGCCTCAGAGAGCGAGGCACAGCGGGCGCTGCAGTATGAGCAGACTTTGGTGAGTACCGGGGGCAGCGGGGGGCAGCGGGCACCCCTGTGGCGCGGGGCGCGACGGGGCACCTGGGATATTTGGGAGTATAGGGGTGCTGCGCTGCTAGGGCGGCAGAGCTCCGCGGTGCCCTGTTTGGGGTGCTGTCTCCAGTTTGGGGTGTCACCCGCAGTCTCCCCAGCGGTGGAGGAACCCAACTGATCCCCGACCCCCAGGGCAGGACTTTTGCACGCACCTCACCAACCCCCGCCAAAACCCCTCATCACCGGGGAGGGATGCCCACCCTGTGGGGGCTCCCAGAGGCACCGCCCGGGCACCCCTCACCCCTCTGCACTGCATGTCCCCGGCCCTCTGCCCCCAAGATAACGTATCTCCTCTGCCTGCAACCTTAGCCCCATGTTTACAACTTCTTTTCCTCCGGGGCCTCCCCACTGGCACCAGGATGCCCTGCTGTCCTGAGGTGCCCTCTTTCCCCACTGTGCCCCCAGGCCCTCCACTGCCCACAGACATCACAGGCAAAGGTACTTTTCTCTGGCCTCTGCTTGGGATGGTGCCCAAGGCAGACGGTACTTTGCCCTGGCAAAAGCATACGGAGAAGCAGCAACAGGAAGGTGGACAGGGAAGCAGATTGAGTGGCCACAGAGTTCCCATGCCCACAGCTGCCCAAGTGGGCTGAGAGCCTGAGCCAGTTGCTGTGAGCAGGGCTCGCCCTGCTGAGCCTTGCTCACCTGGCATGGGAACACGAGGCAGTGTCAGGGCACTGCTGCGCTGTGCACCCTCTGCATTGCCTTTCCAAGCACCCCAACCCCTTGTCTGGTGGTGCCTTTCAGTGCCCAACCCAAGCTGCCGTTCCCCACTGCTGTCAGGTGGCTGTGGGACACCAGGCCACAGTGGGAGACCCAGCTGTGCCAGCATCTCCACAACCTTATTGGCTTTGCGGTCCTTCCCGGCAGGGCTGGGCCAGGGAGCAGTCGGGGGAAGGAGCAAGGGGTGAGCTGTGGGAGTGCCTCTGCCCACCGCCAGCCCTGGACTGCCCCCCTTGGCGCCCTGGTCACGGTGGGTGAGCAGAGAGGCCAGCCCAGCAGGGAACCACGGGGCGGAGGAGCCTGCGGGCAGCGCGTGAGGGGAGAGGCACGCTGGGCTGGCATCAGGACAGTCATGCACGGCACCAGCAGACTTTGCCCTTCTTTTCTTCAGGCAGGGTAGCACCCGTGCCCAGAGTGCCCCAGAGTGCCCATCCCCACTGCCTCTGGGCTCAGTGAGGTTCATGAAACTGCCTGGGGCACGTGGGTGAGGCTGGGTGTGGGCTCCTGCCCCATAGCCTCACACCTGGATTTTGGGAGCTGCCCGGGCACATGTTGAGCAGGAGGGGTGCCCAGCCCTGCCCAGTGCATCTGTGCCACAACTAGCTTCTGCCAGCACCTGCCAGGAGGGTCAGAATCCAGCTGGAGCCTGGCATGGGCTGGTCTGAGCCAGACAGCCCTGGGGACAGCTCTTGCTGCCCGTGCCCACAGCCAAGCCATTACAGCCAGGCTGCAGAGTTGTGCACAGCTGTGCCCAAAGAGCCCCATCCCCATCCCATGTCCTTATCCCCACCAGATTTCATCAGCCCTGGTCTGCTATGGCCATGGCCCCTGGGGCTCCAGCCCTAAAGGTCTCCCCAGGCCATGGCATCCCTCCTTGGGATACCCACACTGGGCAGGTGCCTGTGGGAACCCCTGGCATATCAAGGGTGCTGGAGTGCACGTCGGCCCCAGTGCCCCCCACATGCCAGACTGGAAGCAAAGGGCCCCTGGGGTGGGGGGATTAAGCTTGACAAACTGCCCTTGTTCCTTGTGGAGCTACTCAGGGCGATTAGAGCTCAGCTAAGACGGGCAGCGTGACACACACTCCCCAGCCTCTGCCTGCCCACTGCCAGCCCAGAGGAGCCCCCCACCCCCCTCACCTTTAAATACGTCCCCCTACAGGAAATTTGGGTGAGAAGGTTGGCTGGCATCAGCCATGTGGAGGTGGGCACTGCTGCCAGGCAAGCTCAGTGCTGTGGGACAGGATGGCACGGGGACATGGCAGCACCAGAAGCCAGTGCCTGCCCCAGGCACAGCATCACCCAGGCACAGTGGGCACCACAGGCTGGCAGTTCCCAGGGAGCTGTGGCACAGCCAGTGCCCAGAGCACAGGAGCCCAGGACTGACATAGCGCCCTTGGCCCGTGCTCGTGTCCCCGAGTGCCCCCCGCCAGCCCCCCCTGTGCCCGCTCCCTGCCCGCCCGGCACTGTGATTGTTCAGCTGCTTCACGGCGGAGGCCGGAGTCCCGGGGCTGTTTGTGTTTCAAAAGGCCTTTGTGGAAAAATAACCCGAGCAGAGGAGGAGGAGGAGGAAGAAGGAGAGCCCACCAAGGGCCTCCCTGGCCATGCCAGGGCTGTGGGCACAGCAGCGGTGGCTGCTCAGCTCTAGACACTCCTGGGGGTCCCATGTCCTGCCTGTGGGGCATGGCACATGGCAGAGGGGTGGCAGAGGGTGGCAGGCTGCAACAGGGTGGCACAGCCCCTTTGTTTGCATCCCTGTTGTAGCAAGTGGGGTTGGCTGCAAACTGGAGCAGAGGGGGAAGCAAATCCCACCGCCCTCAACCAGGCTGGACTGGGCATCCCACCGCATGCCCCAACACCTGGGGGGCAGCATAGCAGCCCCTGGCACAGTCCCAGGAGGTGGGCACAGAGCCAGTTTGGGGGCACTAGGCCTGGGGGTGCTCCCATCTCGTCTGGGGCTGGCTGTGGGTCAGCAGTGGGGCTGGAGAAGGCGGGGGCTTGGCAGGGGGACAGCACTCCTGGGGTGCTGGCCCATTTCATCTTCCAGAGCAAACAAGCTTCACTCAAGGGGAGCCTTTGAAAGCAAGACCCCGTGCAGGGCCAGAGTCCTCCTATGGCAGTCAGTGCTGGATTTGGCCCCTCGAGGTGGCCGTGCTTTCCCCCCAGCACTTTTCCACAGGGCAAGGAGCCACTGAGCCCATGCTGAGCAGGAGTTTGGGGGAAAATCCATGCCAGGAGAGGGTCAGCAATGGAAATGAATGTACCCTCCTCTCCCCACTGATATCCCTACCCTCCCTCCCACTGCTGAGCACAACCCAGGTATTAGACAGCAGAGAATCCGCCTGGCGCCACTCTGGCTGCTTTCTGCTCCCTACCCAAGGGACCTGGGCAGGAGCAATGCCCCGTGAGAAGTGCATCTTCGCGATGTCCCCACAGGGAGCTGGCACGTGCCAGCAGGCCAAGAGGCTGTAAACGGGACCCAGGCATCCGGGGCGGGCACTGCCACCATCAGCCGGGGCTGGGCTGCCCACGTGCCAAACACAGTGCCCACCCGTGGTGTTGCCCCTCTGCCGGGCGCCGGCACGGGCCGTGCCGGGAAGGAGGGCGGCTGCGTCCTGGCTGGGCAGCCACGCGCTGCGCTGGCACAGCACGGCGGGTGGGCACGCCATCAGCATGGGGCTCACGTTGTCCCGACGTGGGAGCCTGGCAGGGCCCCCGCAGCCCTGAAGCCTCCCTTTGTGCTGGGCCAACCTCTGGCGCTTGGCATTCAGGTCGTGCCGGGGGGAGTGAGGCGGAAACCAAGCAACCGAGTCCTTGGCAGTGCCCGCCAGTGCGGGACAAATGCCCCTGGCTCAGTGGGGAGGATGGGCACAAAAAGCTCCTGGCCTGCACAGGGGGCACTGCCAGGGCCACCCCCCCTGCCAGGACCAGGCCACGTGCCACAGCCTGGCAGGACGCACCCGAGGAGCGGGGACGGTGACCCCTATGTGGGCACAGAGCCACTCGGACCCCCTTTCTCCCTAAATTCACTCCTCACAGCCCAGGGACTGCCCTGCTGCTGTGCCTCCCTCTTTCCTGGAACCGGGCATACGCCCTCTCTCCCACTGTCCTCCTGCCACCCTGCTGCCAGCTGAGGCCAGCCAGCTCACGTCACATGTGACCTGCTGAGGCTGTCTCCAGGGGGGTATCTCAGCCCTCTCTTAGCAATGTTGGGGTGTGGTGCCTGCAGGGCGCCAGCACAACCCCAGTATCAGCCCTCAGAGAGTCTCCTGGCCAAGCTGGCCGTGCTCCCATCACTGGAGGCCCTTCTCCACCCTTCATCAGCCCAGCTTGGTGCCTGGGGCACCTGGGCAGGGCTGGGCACTGGTACCAACGTTTCAGCTGCTTGCTTTGGGCACATGGGGAAAACACTTGCCATCGATCCACACACACCTTATCTGCCTGACTCCTTCCCACGCCCCACCGGGCAGCCGGGCACTCCCACGGGCACCGCCACCCTTTTGCCTGGGGGTGCCATGGCTGCCTGTTTCCTCACCTGGCAACTCCAGTGCTGGGAGGCCATGCCAGTGTGCCTGCCGCTCCCTTGACTCAGTTTCCCCACTTGGGTGCAGGAGCTGGGGTACCAGCCCCCCATGACACCCCTGTCTACTCCTTCTCTCCCAGATGTATGGACGTTACACTCAGGACTTGGGCACGTTTGCCAAGGATGAGGCAGCCCGGCTGCGGCTGCAGGAGGGGGACACCCCCCGGCCCCGCCGCCCCTCCGAGCTGCTGGAGTACACCCAGGGCCGCTGTGCCCCTTGTCGTGGTAAGGGTCACTGGGATAAGGCACACAGCAGGTGGACACAGGTGGGCACAGCCCCACAGTAGCGCAGTCTGGACACAGCTGCCCACCCCTCCACGGTGGTGGCGGGTAAAGTTTCTCTGGCTGTCATGGGACACCGGCGCCGAGGACAATGCCACCTGCCCGCCGGGCAGTGGGGACACAATGGCCTAAAATAGCCAGGCACGCTGCAGGGACTGGGGGCCCCCAGCCCCTCTGCCTGGGGCCGTGCCAGGGGGGCCGTGCTGGAGGGAGGTGCATGCCCAGTGGAGCCGTGAGTGGTTGTGCGCAGCCAGCTGGCTGTGATAGCCGGGCACAGGGGTGCTCCTGCACCAGACAGCACCAGCGGCGCTGGGTCGGTGCTGCTGGCTGTGAGCATTTCTGTCACTGCCAGCCTGGCCCCACCACCCTGGTGTGCCCACCCCTGAGGCACCCGGCCCTGAGCCTGCCTTTGTGTCCGCAGTCTGTGCCTTGCAGTGCCAGCGGTTCCTCATCTCCAAGGTGGGCGAGGACTGGGTCTTCCTCATCCTGCTGGGGCTGGTCATGGCACTGGTCAGCTGGGCCATGGACTTTGCCATTGCCACCTGCCTCCAAGGTAAGCGGGCACCAGTGGGCTCCTGGGGCCGTGGCAGGGCAGGGGGTGGCCATGCCGTGGGGCCATGCTATGCCCTGTGCCACCCATGACCCACCTGGCCGGTTGTTCCCACAGCTCAGAAGTGGATGTACGGGGGCCTGGACACCAATGTGCTGCTGCAGTACATGGCCTGGGTCACCTACCCTACCGTGCTCATCACCTTCTCAGCCGGCTTCACCCAGATCCTCGCCCCCCAGGCCGTGGGTAAGGCACTGGGGCTGCCTGCACCCTAACAGGGTGTCCACTCCCTGGGGCTGTGCACTGGGAGCTGACTGGAAGTCCTCCTGGGGGTCCTGGGGGTCTTTCTAGGGCTATGGGCTGGTCTTCAGAGGGTCTCCTTGGGGGCTATGATTTGGTTGTCATACTAAGCTATGGAGTTGGGGTCTTTCAAGGCATATAAGGTCATCTTCAGAGAGTCTCCTGTGAGTTAAGGGATAGGTTTCCTCCTGGGTTATGAGGCAAACAATCTTGGATGTCTTCCTAGGGCCAAGATCTGATCTTCAGGGTGTATCCTGGAGGCTATGAGGCTGGGGTCCGCATAGAGCTATAGACTGAACTGTCCCTACACTGTAATGGGGCTGCTCCTGCCAAATGTACTGTGGAGAGAGGTGTCTCTGGGGTGTCCCTGTGGCAGTGGGGTGTGACAGATCATCAAGGATTACCCCTCAAAAATGTGGAACAGGGTCTCCCCAGTGTCCCCTCCTTTATGGCTGTGGGTCAAGGCTGTCTCCATGGTGCCAGGCTCAGGCATCCCCGAGATGAAGACTATCCTGCGGGGCGTCGTGCTGAAGGAGTACCTCACCCTCAAGACCTTTGTGGCCAAGGTGATCGGGCTGACATGTGCCCTGGGCAGTGGCATGCCCCTGGGCAAGGAGGTGAGGGCAGTGCCTGGGGCAGGGTGGGCAGGGGGCCAGGAGAGGGGGGAGGGCACTGTCCTCATTCCCTCTCTTGTCCTCACAGGGTCCCTTCGTCCACATCGCCAGCATGTGCGCAGCCCTGCTCAGCCGCTTCCTCTCCCTCTTTGGGGGCTTCTACGAGGTGAGCAAGGCAGGCTACCCCAGGAGAGCTTAACCTGTGCCCCCTAGGAGGTTTGGCAGTGCAAGAGGTGCGTGGGCAGTGCCCACTCACCCCTGTCTCTCCTGCAGAATGAGGCAAGGAACATCGAAATGCTGGCAGCTGCCTGCGCCGTCGGTGTCGGCTGCTGTTTCGCCGCCCCCATTGGAGGTAGGGTCACCCTGGTCCCCCCACACTCCCCTCACCTCCCACATGGGCACCAGGGTCCACTTGGCGAGGCAAGGAGGACCCCCAGGACAGCTGGCGTGGGAGAGGGCAGTGCTGTGCAGCAGGGAGGAGGATGGGAGGAGCGAGCACCATCCTCCCAGAGGTGTAACATCTGCTCTTGTCCTCTCCCCTACTGCCCTGCACTCCAGGGAGCTCCCCACTCCAGCCCTGCTGAGCCCTGTTCGTAGGTTTGTGATGTGTCTAACTCTTTCCTTGCCCTTTGCCTGCTGCACTGCCCCATCTGTCTGTCTGTCCATCTGTGTGCACCCCACCCAGTGTCACCCTTCATGTCGCTGCCCACACCCCTGTACTACCCTCTCGCTCATGCAGACTGACACTGTGCCATGTCCAGCTGGGACTGGCCATGTGCTTTGCCAGGGAAGCTCTTGAACTGCCCCATAGTGTGTCTGTGGGGCCAGCCAGACCGCCACGGGCTGTGCACAAGCATGGGCTCGGGGTGGGAAGCATGCCAGGCACTGGGGGCCTGTCTGGGTTTCGCCACCTCCCTTGTACACTTCCCCCCAATGCCAGGCGTCCTCTTCAGCATTGAGGTCACCTCCACCTTCTTCGCCGTCCGCAACTACTGGCGTGGCTTCTTCGCCGCCACGTTCAGTGCCTTCATTTTCCGTGTACTTGCCGTCTGGAACAAGGATGAAGGTACCTTTGGCAGGGTGGGGGCACAGGGGTCCCTTGCCCAGCCCTGCTGATCCCCACCATCCCCCAGAGACAATCACGGCACTGTTCAAAACCCGCTTCCGCCTCGACTTCCCCTTCGACCTGCAGGAGCTGCCTGCCTTCGCTGTCATCGGGTGAGTGGGGCCATCCCAGCGCTCATCCTATGGCCCTGGGGGTGGCAGTGGCAGTGCTGGTGGTGCTGGTGGTGGCAGCAGGACACGTGGGCGCTCACCCCTTGGCTCTGCCCAGGATTGCCAGCGGCTTCGGGGGCGCGCTCTTCGTCTACCTCAACCGCAAGATCGTGCAGTTCATGCGCCGTCAGAAGACCATCAACCGCTTCCTCATGAAGAAGTAGGTGACCAGTGGTCCCCAGCAGTGGGGTGGTGCAGCTGAGGCTGCACCAAAGTCACTCCCTGCCCTGTGCCACCCTGCCAGGCGCCTGCTCTTCCCTGCTCTGGTGACACTGATCATCTCCACACTGACCTTCCCACCCGGCTTCGGACAGTTCATGGCTGGCAAGGTACCCAATGTGGGATGACACACTGGTCCCCACTCCAGGGCCACCAGCAGCCCTAGCTGACCCCTGCCCATCACCAGCTCACCCAGAAGGACACCCTGGTGACACTCTTTGACAACCAGACGTGGGCCAAGCAGGGGCTCAGTGATGAGTTCGAATATTTGGGCATCCTGGAGGCCTGGCACCATCCCCGCTCCAACGTCTTCGTCACCCTTGTCGTTTTCATCCTCATGAAGGTGGGTGCCTCCTACCCCAGTCAGCCCCAAGGTAACACCAGGAATTTATGGAGAACTCCTGGATGCCACCAGGGAGGTGCTGGGTGGTTGCCAGCAAGGTGGCACCGGAAGGCACTGGGTGACTGCTCCCAGAGGCCACCAAGGTGTTGGCTGGGTGCTGTTGACACACCATCAAAGACACCTTGGCTGGGAGCCACTGAGGTGCCACCAGGGAGGTGCTAGCTGGTTGCTCCAAGGTGCCACCAGGGAGGAGCTGGCAGGGTGCCCCTGGGAGGAGCCCGTGCCCATGGCAGGGTGTGGTGCCCACGTGCTGCTCCACAGCAGCCAGCTGCAGGTCACGGCAGGGACAGGAGGCAGGGCTGGGTCAGGGAGGACAACTAATGGCTATCTGCATCCCCCCCACAGTTCTGGATGTCAGCCCTGGCCACCACCATCCCAGTGCCCTGTGGAGCCTTCATGCCTGTCTTCGTCATTGGTGAGACCCTGTACCCTGTGTGGGCATGGCAGGAGGAGGGAGCCACTGCCAGCCCATACTGGGCACCTCAAGAGTCCTCAGGTGTTTCCTCCCCTGGCATTGCCAGGCAGAGAAGAGGACATGAGGCTGGGTCAAGTGCCAGGAGAGCCCTGTGCCTTATCCCAGCCCTTCTCTGTGAGCAGGGGCAGCCTTTGGGCGCCTGGTGGGGGAGAGCATGGCAGCCTGGTTCCCTGATGGCATCCACACGGACAGCAACACCTACCGCATCGTGCCAGGGGGCTACGCTGTGGTGGGTAAGCACCGGCCTGGAATGGGGAGACCATGGTGGGCATCACCTGGAGGTGCTCCGAAGGAGCCGGTGGGTTCCCCAGGGCTGAGGTGCTGACCCCAGGAACTGAGAGTGACACCACCACTGGGGATGTCCCTGGGAGGTCCCAAGGGCTCCAGGTGTGGTGGATGCCCTAGAGGGGGGAAAGCAGGGTGGGGACCCAGCCTGGTGAGCAACACCTGACAGCCACTCCTGTGTCTCCCGGGGGTGGCGGCAGGAGCGGCCGCACTGTCGGGTGCTGTCACCCACACGGTGTCCACAGCCGTCATCGTCTTCGAGCTGACAGGCCAGATCTCGCACATCCTGCCCGTCATGATCGCTGTCATCCTGGCCAACGCCGTGGCCCAGAGCCTGCAGCCCTCCCTCTACGACAGCATCATCCGCATCAAGAAGCTGCCCTACCTCCCTGAGCTGGGCTGGGGCCACCATGAGTGAGTGTGTGTCCCATGTCCCATCCCCACTCCCCTCACCAAGCACAAGGGGAGGGGGTAGCATCACTCTGAGACCACCATTACCCTCCGTGGGCAGGAAATACAACGTGCGGGTGGAGGACATCATGGTGCGGGACATCCGCTACGTCACCCTCAACTGCAAGTACCGGGACCTGCAGCAGGTCCTGCACAGCACCAAGATGAAGAACCTGCCACTAGTGGAGTCAGCTGGTGAGACACAGACAGGGGCTCTGTCGGTGCCTACCCCAGCCGTGGTGCATGCTGGGATGGTGGGTGGGTGGCAAAGGGGACATCACTGAGTCAGTGCTGCCCCTTGCTTCCTCTGACAGAGTCCATGATCCTGCTGGGCTCCATCGAGCGGGCACAGGTGGGGGCCCTGCTCAGCAACCAGCTCAGCCCCCAGCGCCGTGTTCTGACCTTGCGGCAGAAGGTGCTGTCCGAGGATGGGCACCGGCTCTCCGATTCCAGCATCCGCTTCCAGGTGAGGAGCACAGCCGCCACGGCAGATGCCTGGGCAGGGTACCTCCCACTGCTGTCTCCCCACCACCCTCTTCCCTTTCCAGATCAGCACAGAAGCCTCCTCAGGCACCCCTGCCCGCCCTGCCCTCCGCAAGCCCCTGAAGCCAGCGCTGAAGCGAGTGCCCAGCAGCCCTGCTGACAGCCCCCCTGGTGAGTCTGCATGCAGCACACCCCAGCCCCGCCGTGTCCCCCCACTGACACCCCCTCCCCCCCCACAGCTGGTGCCACCGACCACACTGGAATCGCCCTCAAAAGCCTCTTCTGTGCCAACTCCGCTGCAGAGCCCACTGAGGTGAGAGCCTGGCCCTGCTCAGCCCTGCCCATCCCTGCCTGGCCCTGCCTGGCCCTCCTCAGCCCTTACCAGCCCTGCCTGGCCTTGCCCAGCCCTGCCCAGCCTTTCCTGGCCCTGCCCATCCCTGCCTGGCCCTGCCCAGCCCTGCCCATCCCTGCCTGGCCCTGCCTGGCACTCCTCAGCCCTTACCAGCCCTGCCTGGCCCTGCCCAGCCCTGCCCTGGCCCTGCCCAGCCCTGCCCAGCCTTTCCTGGCCCTGCCCAGCCCTCCCTGGCCCTGCCCAGCCCTGCCCAGACTTTCCCAGCCCTATTCTTGTATCATCCCTTTCCAATCCTGCACAACCCTGCCTGTCCCTTCCCATTCCTTTCCATCATTCCCCATCCCCACCCATCCCTTCCTAGCCCCTTCCATCTCTGCCTATCCCGCCTCTCCCCACCCATCCCTGCCTGTCACATCCCTTCCCTGCCAATGCCTGCTCATCCCTTCTAATCCCATCTCTCCCCATCCCATCCCATCCCATCCCATCCCATCCCATCCCATCCCATCCCATCCCATCCTTGACCATCTCTCCCCATCATAGCCCATCCTATTCCATCCCATCCCATCCCAACTCATTGCACCCCACTCCATCCCACCTCATCCCATCCCACCCTACTCCATGCCCTGTCCTAACTCCATCGTCTCTCCTGCGGTGCCAGGCCCAGGGCACAGCCTATCACAAGGCCAAACGCGTCCGCATTTCCATTGTGGTAAGCTGCAGCCAATCACAGCCTGGGGACAGCTCCTCTCAGCCAATCGGAGCCTACCATGGGTTCTCTGAACCAATCAGGGTCCAATCATATCAGGCCTGTGTCTGTGCAGCCAATTCCACACAGTTACGATTCTGTTCAGCCAATCAGGGTGTGCGAACTCCCAGTCCTAAACCTTCCTGGCCAGTTAGGACATGGAGCCTCTCAGCCAGTCATGGCCATGGGATCTGCCCCACTTTTCTCAACCAATCATGGCACCCCTTGCATTTTCTCCACCAATCAATCACAAGCTTGGCTTGTCCAACCTTGGCCAATCAGGGTGTGACCTATGTCCTGTCAACCAATCATATTACCTGACCTGCTCTGCCCACAACCTGCCCATGTGCTGCCTGTGCCCTGCCTGCATGTGCTGCCTGTGTCCTGCCCATACCCTGCCTGCAGCCAGTTTGTGGGCGCGCTGCCTGCTGCCCTCTGGCTCCAACGTGCCTCTCTTGCAGGAGGAGATGATCCTGGGTGACAAGATGACCCCGGCAGAGGTGAGGGGGTGGGCAGGGGCAGGTAGGACCCCACCTGCCCACAGGGACCCCAGAGTTCCCAACGGGGTGCCAAGGTGTGAGGTGGGCAGGGGGGTGAGGGGTGGATGACACAGATTTCTCCGTAACACTGGGTGTAGGGAGGATTGGGAGGGCCCTTGCTGGCACTTAGCGGGAGGCCATGTCCCTAAGCCTGCCCAATGGCACAAACTCCCCAGATCCTGGAGTGGGAAGAGCAGCAGCTGGACCAGTTGGTGGACTTCAGCAGCGCCAAGATCGACCCCGCACCGTTCCAGCTGGTGGAGCACACCTCACTGCACAAGGTGGGCCCACACCCCACCCCAGATCCCCACCCGCACCCCCCCCAGACCATCAACTCAGCCCCTCCTCCTCCTGCAGACCCACACCATCTTCTCGCTGCTGGGCCTGGATCACGCGTTTGTCACCAGCATCGGGCGCCTGGTGGGCATGGTGTCCCTCAAGGAGGTGAGCAGGGGGGTGGCAGACTTGGAAGGGCATGGAGCAGCACCTGGACCTGTTTGCTCACGGTTTTGGGGTGCCCACAGTTGCGCAAGGCCATTGAGGGCTCACTGACGGCCAAGGGGGTGAAGGTGCGCCCGCCGCTCGCCAGCTTCCGCGACAGCACCGCCAGCGCCAGCGATGCCGACACCACGGCCCTGCGGCAGCTCTGGGACCGCCACCAGCACCACCCCATGCCCCGAGAGGCCAGTCCTGGGGGCGATGACGATGATGACACTCCCAAGGGCCAGTGAGTCCCTTGAGGTCCCACCTATGTCCCCAGAAGCCGCAGGGGCCCCTGGCAGGTGCCAGGGAATGCCTGCCTTGTGCCCACTCATGCCAGGCTCAGCACAGGAGTGAGCACCCTCAATCTAGTGCCGCTGCCCCCTCCCTGTGCTGGGGATAGGCTGGGTGCCCCCCAGCCTGCCCCTGCTCCCCAACTATCTGCCAGCTCTTGGGGCTTCCCACTTTGCTACCTCTGCACTCCCCCAAGTCCCTGGTGACCCCCAGAAGGGCCACTGCCCTTACCCCCCCTCCATGGGCACCACGGTGTCCCTGCTTGGGGTGGCCCTGGGGGGCAGAGGGGCATCAGGTCGGGGTGCCCACATCAGGTCGGGTGGGCACTGTCCCCTGTTCTCAGAACCTCCTAGCTGGGAACAGGGGGGTCCTGCCTGGGACCTCTCTGCTGGGCACCCCTCCCCCTGTAAATACAGAGATTTTTATATTAATTTAATAAAAGGACTTTATAAACACAACCGGAGCACTGAAGGGCTGGGGGCGGGGAGGGGCACAGCCAGTGAGCACCAGCTGAGCCTCGCCACAGCGCCGGGGTTGGCATCACTTGGGGCAAGGAGCCTTCCGTCGCCCAGTGCCGCTCACAGCGTGGCCTCGCTGCGGTACAGCATCGGAGGGGGCTGGCAGGGGTGGGTACCGGCGCGGCGCCGGGCGCTGATGACCAGCGTGCCGGCTTCGGTGAGGGTGCAGCTCACCGACAGCGGGTCCGTGTCCTCCGGCAGCTGGCACTTGTGGGTGAAGGTATCGCAGACAGTGCCATCCTCAGCCACCTGCGGGGATGCAGCACCGGTGCAGTGGACTACAGTGCGGCGTGGTGGTACACGGTGGTCCCCAATTAAACCTACTAATTGGGCAACTCCTATTCACTCTGGCTCCAGCAGGGAGCTCAAAAGGGCAGTTCCCAGTGACTCAGGGACAATTCACAATTACCCCATTGCCAGCAGGGAGCAGGTACCACTTGCCCAAGTCTTGTGAGGTGATTTCTAACTGCTCCAGTGTCAGCAGTGACTGTTCCCAATTGCCCACCTCCAGCAGACAATGCAACAGAGCAGGAGTTCCCAGTTGCCCCATTCTCAGTGAGGACAGTTCCCAGTTACCCCAGTACAGGAGAGGTGCAGTAGAGCAGGAGCTACCTGTTGTCCCATCGCTAGGGTACCGCTCCCATTTACCCCAGTGCCAGTAGGGGCCATTCCCCACTTACCACCCTATCCCCCCAACCGCAGGAGAGGGGTGTCATGGGGCAGGACCCCCACTGTGCCATGGCCAAGGGGGGATGCTGCCCCCTCGGGGTGCCTCACCTTTTCTGCCTGGATGGAGACATGGCAGTTGGAAGTGGTCACCACAATGTCAGGGGGCTCAAACTGGCTGACGTCGGCCACCACTTGATAGGTGTCACCCTGGGCACGCACCCAGGTGCCCAGGCTGCAGGGGTACATGGCGCCTGGGGACTCTGCGGGCATTGCAGGGCTAATGGGCACGGGAGCACAGTGCCCAGGGATTGGGGGCTGTGGGAGAGTCTGGTGACACTGGGAGAGGGAGGGTTGGGGGCAGCAGGCAGCAGTGGGAGTTTGGGGGCATTGAAGGTGCTGAGGTGGTTCCAGGGAACTGGGTGTCCCGGGGTAGGGGGGTACTGGGTGGTCTGGTGTGGTGGTCTGGGGGTCGAATAAGGAAATGGGGGGCCTGGATGAGGGTAGTGGTAGGGTCTGGGGGCACTGGACAACCTGCAGACAGCAGGAAAATAGCACAAGCTGAAAACACTGGGGATGACCAGGAAAGTCTGGAGGCAGCGGGCTGGGGGGGAAGGAGGGCACTGGAGTTACTGGGGCTGTACAAGAAAGGAGGGGTGTTAGCTAACAGGGAACATCAAAGGGTCTGGGGCACAGGGGAGCTGAGGACATAAGGGCAGCCGAGATGGTTGGGGTGGACTGGAAAAGGCTATGAGGGGTTCTGGGGACACTGGGAGGCTCAGAAGTGTCTGGGGAGAGGGTAGCAGGGATCATAGTGGTCCTGGGGACAGCTGGGACACTGGAGGTACTGGGGACTTCCAGGGAGAGCATAAAAGCACCTGGGGGGGGATGAGGCTGGAGAACAGTCCAGAGAGCCACGGGACACCTGGGTGGAATTCAGGGATTCCCTTCCAGCCTCCCCAGCCCGTGCAGGGGGGACAGTCCCACGCTGTGCCCAGGTACAGGGCAGCTGGATAACCCTTGGAGGGGACCCTCCCCAGGGTAGCAGGGCCCCCCACTCCCCATCCCCAGTACCTGGATACCCAAACACCTCATGTGCTCGTGCCCCAAAGGGTCCATTCCGCCGGTCGCCCTCGAAGCGAGATTCGCCATGGCCCTGCCCATAGGCACTGATGAGCTCGGCACGGTACGCCGAGGCTGAGCTGAGCGATGCCATGGCGCCTGCTGCCCGCGTCCCCCAGAGCCCTGCCGTGGGGAGGGTCCAGCCGCGCGCCAGACACCACTGCCAGATGCCCATAATTAGGCACCCTCTCCCTAGGAATGTGAGATAAGGAACAATGCCTGATGCCTCCGTCACCCTGTGGGGCCGCGGAGGGGGATACATCGCTGCCACCACTGGCCTGCCACCCCTCTGGCCCCGCGGGGAGGAGGTGCTCCCCACCTGTAAGAAGAGGCTCCCGGCGCAGCGCTCGCACAATTGACTTTATTCAAGACCTGGCAGGATAGAGGAGGGGGTGCCACGGTGTGAACACCCCACAGGTACCGCCGCAGCGGGGTGGGGGGCTCAGGCAGCCCCACAGATATGCACATGCGTGCACATGCCCATGCGCTCCCAGGTGTGCACATGCACACACACACAGAGCAAAGCCCCTCACCCATCTGCAGGCACCCCAGACCCCTGTCCCATCCTATCCCTGTACCCTGGGGAGCATCTGCTGCCCCCAGGAGGGAGTGGCAGTGGGTGGCAGGGAGCCCACTGGTGTGGCATCAGGCCTGCCAGCCCCTGCAGCCCCTCGCAGTCTGGCGATGAAGGGGAGGGGTTGGGGGGCAGCCCCACCGTGGGCACCCCAAGGCAGGGAGGGAGAACAGGGGCTGTGCCCAGCAAAGGCTTGTGGGGGTGCTGGGGGTGCATGGGAGCAGGGGCGCAGCAGGTGCTTGGGGCACCCTGGGATGAGAGGCCAGGGGACCACGGCTGGGCTGGGTAAGGAGCAGCATGCAGGGGGAGAGCGACCCCACAAGAACACGTGCCATGCGGGAAGGGGCGTGCAAGCGTTGGCAAAAACTGGCATTCCTCCCCCATACCACGTGCCTGGAACCCCTGGCATGGGCTTGGGGGGGCCCCCGAGGTGGGGGTGCCACCCCCAGCCAGGACAGGGGGGGCTGGTTGCCCTTCATGTAGGCACTTGGTTCCCTGCTAGTGGTGAGTGGCCTGGGCACAGGGACATCGGTCCCACTGCCTACCCCCTCTCTCCACCTGGCATTGCCTCACGGTAGACTTGGGGAGCCCTGGCTGGGCTGAGCCCCTTGCTGAAGGGCTGGCTTGGGGCTGCTGTCCTGGTGATCCAAAGCCACCAGCCTGAGGGCCCATGCCCACCTGGTCCTGCAGTCTTCCTGTGCCAGCCCCATGCACGTACAAAAGTATAGAAAGTCCCAGCACCACGGCACATCCACAGCCCCCTGGCACACCCAGCACCCCCACGGTATCTCTCTGGCAGCCCCATGTACCGAGGCAGCAGTTCACAGTTTAAAACTCGGTCCGGTAAAAGCTGGCCAGGGAGAGAGGAGAAAAGCCCCTCCCACCCCAAATGCCCACCACCACCCTGGATCAGGGTGGTGGGGGCACCACGGGATGCTCAGAGAGTTTCAGCCATGCCAATGGCGGGGTGGGGAAGGGGGTCTGTGCCCAAAAGGGGAGCCCAGGGTGGTTTGGGGGAGAACATGCGAACAGCCAGCCCCACTTATTTAGTCTTGTTAGTTTTGGGGAGCACATCTGGGCATCAGGGTGGGGGACGGACCCCCCGAGCCCTTCTCTGTGCCTCTTCCCTGCTCTCATGCAAAAATCCAGGAGGGCAACGATGTGGCCAAGCAGGGCCAGGGCACAGTGGGGGCACACTGGCTGGGGGGGCTGCAGTGGTCCCCCAAGCCCCTCCGGCACCTGCATAGCGAGGGGGAGCAGCAGCAGGGCCCGTCCCTCGCTCAGCATGGGGTCTGGCCAGAGGGCTTTGGCAGGGGGCCTGGACCCCCACCACGAGAGGCAGGGCACCCTGGGGGGCATCAGGGTTCTTCGGCCTCCTCCTCCTCCAGCGATGCCACCCCAGAGGAGGCGACATCAGAGACTTTCCGGCGCAGAGGGAAGTCCTTGCTCAGCACCACCTCATCCTCTGTGGGCGAGAGGCAGGCTTCGGCGTAGGACACAGAGTAGAGGGAGTCCTGGCACCGGAGCCGTGCCAGGCCCCGCAAGGCACTTTGGCTGGCTGGGGGTGGCAGCTTGGGCAGCAGCAGGTCCTCACCCCCCAGGGAGCCCAGCAGTTTGGCAGTGAGTTCAGAGGGGGACACCATCTCCAGGCTGCAGAGGCTGGAGCAGAGAGTCTCAGGGGAGAGGGTGTGCGAGGAGTCACTCTCGGGCTCGCAGGAGCTGTGCCGCACGCCCAGCTGGCACAGGTGGCCCTGCAGCAGGTCTCGCAGCAGGGCACTGGCGGGCATCGTGCCAGGCAGCTCTGTGGGGAACCAGGACACTGGGTCAGTCCAGAGCTGAGGGCACCACGGATGTCAGCTGCCCCCTCCCCTGTGCCCAGCAGGTTGGGAGCAGCCCCATGACCCCTTTGCCCACAAATTGCTGCATGCACTGGTAACCACCAAAGGAAAAGCAAAACACGCTCTGGCACCAGGGAGGGTGTCATGTTGAAGGGCTTCCCCATCCCTGGCACAGGCACTGTTTGCCAGGGTGCCAGGCAGGGGCAATGCCCTGTGTAGCGATGGCCAGGCTGGGGAATGTGCCAGGCAGCTCCTTCAACCCTCAGTGGTGGGACACCCACACTGGAAGCAGGGCAACTTGCCTGCTCCCCATGGCACTTACCGGTGGCCTGGGAGCTCTCTGTGGAGGGCAAGAAGTCCTCGTCATAGGACTCGTCATTGGAGTCGTCCCCATCCACCGAGGACCAGGCTCGCAGCTTGGCCTCAGCAATGGCAAACTGCTCCGCCACACCTGGCACAGGACAGGCACGGGTCAAATGCATGCAGGGAGGTGCCCCCAAAACCCCCCTGCCCCAGCACCTCTATGCCCCCAATGCCATGGATGGGTGGATGGATGAATGGATGGATGGATGGATGGGAACAACCCGTCCCACCACCCCTGCCCTCGGCCACAGCAGGGACCATGCCCACCAGCCGTTCCCCACGGTGCCCACCAGCAGCAAATCGCGCCTCCTGCTCGCCCTCGCTCAGGTGGCAGTAGGAGCTGAAGGCGCTCTCCAGGGCAGCAGGTGATTCCACTGGCTTACACCAGCCCTTCCACTCGATGAGGTGGGCCACGCGGCCCTGCGCCATGGCTGTCGGCTTCGTCACGTGCTCCTTCACCACCTGTGAGATGCCTACGGGATGCGTCCCCGTGTCAGCATCCCCTGGGCATCCCCAAGTATCCCCCTCAGAGCTCACTGCCCTGGGACCCAGAACTCCCCGCCTCCAGCCCTTCAGACCTAGCAACCCCATACCCTTCTCTTGGGCACCAGGGACCCCTTGAGCCACCCAAACTCCACAGGGTTGACCTCCATGCCCTCCCCAGGAGGCCCAGACCACTCATCTCAGGGGAGCCCCTTGCCCGGATGTGCCCCTGTGTGAACAGTTACCGTGCAGCGAGGAGCGGGCCAGGGCAGCGATCTCCTGGATGGTCAGCGCGCGCCGCGACTTGGGCAGCATCTCGACAGTGTCCTCAACATTGACCTGCCAGAGTGGGCAGCGGTGTCAGAGACCCTGGCACCACTCCCCTTCTGTGAGCCCTGTGCTCCAGGAGGGGGCTCAACCCCACTTGGTGCCCATCCCGAGGCACCTGGGGTGTCTGTGCACACACGTTACAGGCGTACACGTGCGCAGAGGGGTGGCCACAGTCCCTACACACAGGGCGATGGATATACTCACCTGGGTGCACTCTCCCACACCGTACATCCATGCTCTGACACTGTGTGCACATGCACTGTGCACACTCACACCTGCACTCTTATATGGGCACACACAGATGCGCTCGGTGCACACACACCTGCACGTGTCTGCTCAGGTAAACACATGCACACACACATAGAGACACACAAATGTGAGTGAGATGGGGGCACATCCTCGCTGTGCACACGTGTGAACTCACTGTACACGCACACGCACCTGCACACTTGTGCGCCCACACATGTGTGTGCCCTGTGTTACTCGGTGCCACTGACTCCCCAGCTCGTGCACACGCATGTGCAAGGCCAGTGCAAACGGATTCCCCAGCACCCACTCCCTGGCAGCACACACACCACACCGGGACATCCCGCTGCGTGTCCCCATTGCTATCTCAGCCATGCCAGGCCCTGAGCCCACGGCCATGGGGGAAGCGATGTGGGATTTGGAGGCGCGCAACAAATTGCATTGCCATGGCAACAAGGCACCGTGGACTGATTTCTCCCAGGATACAGCCCGGCTCATGGCTGACGTCAGAGCAGCCCCGAGCCGCTGCGAGATGGCAGGGCCATGGCCAGGACGGGTGCCCCGCCGTGGGGTACCAGTACACAGATACCCCAGCCGGGCATGCCTGGGCTCAGTGGTACCTGGAGGAAGTCCTGGCTGTCGAAGGAGGCCTGGCGCACCAGCCGGGGCAGCGGGCGGGCAGCACTCAGAGGTGACAGTGCCTTCACCTCCTTCCACTCCACACACAGCGTCGTGTCCACGGCCACTGCAGGAAGAGCCGGGGCCAATCTCAGCACCTCTGTTCCCCCAGCAGCTCCCCCAACCTCCTACCCTGCAGTAGCAGCTTCTTGACCAGTCTGAGACCAGACACAACTCGTTGCTGCAGCACCAGTGACTCACACCTGGGCAACTCTTCCGCCTGTGTCGGCGGTAACGCAGGGCCCCAACCTGGCACTGGAGACCAGGCGCCCGTCCGAGCTTGGCAGCTGCTTCAGCAGGGATGGGGCAGCTGGATCAGGCTTGGGGGCACGGACAGGGCCAGGCGCTGGGTGTGTGGAGGGAGACAGCCTGCGGGGGGCTGGTGCTCCTCCACTGTCTCCAAAATCCCCCTCTCCAATTCCCCACCTCTGGGGCAGGAAGGAAAGAAGCAAGAAGGAATGGGAGCAATAGACATGCCTATCCTTCACTCCAATAGCATGACCTCCTGGCACTGGCACCCCAGCTGGATGAGTGCCCACACCCTCGGGCACTGACTCTCAAGCACTTGGCCGGGGAGGGGATCTCCTGTCACTGCAGCCCCCTGAACATGCCAGTCCCAAAGGGGCTGGGGTGTCCCTGAAGAGCCTAATTTCCACTGCACCGAGGTGGGCCTGGCTGACGTAAACCACCCATGAAGCAGGATACGGAGGGACCAAGTAATGTTCCCTCCCACTGGCATCTGAGGGTAGACCATGGCTCCTGAAGAAACTGCTGATAGGATCGCCCCCATTCCCAGCTGTGGGCAGGGGCACCCTGTGGTGACGTTCCAACATCAACACCTCTACCCCCTTAGCAACAACACCCCCAGAGCGCCTCTGGCATGTCTGCAACACCCTTAACACTGTCCTAGCCCCCACCAACCCAGCTCCTAGAACACCCTCAGATCACACCCACAACCCCCATCACCTCCATCCCTCCTGCAACACCCCCAAGACATCTGCAGCACCCCCTTTGCACCCCACACATTGCAGCACGCCTCTGCCAGCCCCCATAGCCCATCCAATAGCCTCCCAAACACCTCTATCTCTCTCATAGCACCCCTGTAATCTCCCAGGACTCTGATCAGCACCCTAATCCCCCAAGCCCCCTTGCACCCCCACAAGTACCCCCAGAGCTGCAGCCCAGCCTCTCTAATTCCCCAAACCCCTACACATCCTCGTGTCCCTGTATCTACCTTGGCCACCCAGCTGCCCCAGAGCAGTACCCTGAGCTCCCAAACCCCCACCCATCTATAGCCCACACCACCCTATATGTACGGAAGTCCCTCAGAGCCCTCAGGTTCTCTGTACCCTCACCATACTTAGATACCCCAATTCTCTGTGTATTCCCCCCACCTCCATAACTCTCCATATCCCACAGCCCCCAAACCTCATACACCACCACTCCATCCCTTAGACCCCCCTCAGCTCCCCTATAGCAGCCCCGTGCTCTCCACCTTCCCGTATCCCCCAGCCCTGGTAGTCCCGACACCCTCACTGCAGCCCCTCCGCCGTCCCCAGCAGCCCCCGCACGCTCCCCCTTCCCATCCCCAAAACACCCTCCATACTCTAGGAACCCCCAAACCCCTCAAGCCCCCGGTCCCATCCCGGTTCCCGCTCACCCACCGATGGTGGTTTTGGAGCCGATGCAGCCCATGCTCCCGGGGGGGCCCCGGTGCGGGCACTACCGCCGGCTCCGCGCCGCCCGCATCGCCCCCCGGCCGCATGGGCGGCCCCGGGCAGCGCCCGCGCCCCGCCGGAGCCGCGGTCGGGCCGGGCCGGGTCGCGGTACCGGAGCCCCGAGCGATGCCGGAGCCCCGAGCGATGTCTGCGCCGGGCCGGGGAGCAGCACGTCCAGAGACGTCACTGCTGGGGGAGGAAGAGGAGGGAGAGGGGGAGGCGGGAGGAAGAGGAGGAGGAAGAGGAGGAGGATGGGAGAGGAGGAGGATGCGCGGGAGGAAGGCTGAAAAAGAGGAGGCGGAGGGGGCTGAAGGATGAGGGAGAGGAAGGAAGGGGAGATCGGGGGAGAGGGAGGCCGGGAGGAAGAGGAGGAAGGGGAGATGAGGAGAGAGAGGGGAGAAGGGGGGATGAAGGCAGCCGGGGAGGATGAAGGAAGAGGGGGGCTGAAGGAAGAGGAAGAGGGGGATGGAGGAAGAGGAGGGGGGCGCGGCGAGGAGGAGGAGGATGGACTAAGGAAAAGGAGGGGGCTGAGCAGGAGGAGAGGAAGGCCGGGCACCGAGGAGAGCGCTGTGCCAGCACCGCGGACAGCGCTGCCCCGCCTGGCCCAGGGCCCCCGTGCACCCCCCGAGGGGCACAAGGGGCTGGGACCCTGCAGCAACAGGGGGACCCCTCAGCCCCAGGCCTGCTCACGGAATGGCCGGTGTGGCCCTGCCTGCCCCTACCCTCCCCCGAGGGGCCGTTCATGCTGGAGAGAGCACAGACCATGGCAGGGGGTCCCGGGTCGGGAACAGGTGGGTGCAGACTTTCAGACATCACATCTGATGGCATCACAGAGACGTCCCCTGCAGGATATCCAGGCCCGTACTGAGGGCCAGGCTGAGGGGTTAACCTGCAGCTAAAGATGTGTTCATTCTGAAACCTCCTGATGGCAATTAATGCTGCGGTACCTTTTGCCTGGCACAGGAGGGCATTGCCAGGGTGCCGCCCTCCCTTTGGCAAGCAGGTTACCCAAAACCGCTCGAAGGGCCTCCCTGTTACTCACTCACTCCCAGTCAGGGGGAGCTCCTGGCCAGTCCCGGGCCCCAGGCCTTTCCCTGCCAACTGCTTCCCAGCATTAGTGCTGCGAGGGCTGCAGCTCAGACAGATCAGCCTCTAATCTGGGGAACAGCCTCCAGTTAATTATTCTGTACCCTCTGGGCCATGGCCAGGGTGACTCAGCAAGAGGCCGCCCAAGGCAGCAAAGACCAGCCTCCATCCCTGAGGGGGACCAGCCTCTGTCCCCAGCAGGGACACCCCACAGGGCACCCCCAGCAGGGCCCAGCTTTGCCCCATCTCCAACTGCAAGACAAGGCAGGAAGGAGCCGAGAGAAAAATGCCCTCCCACACGGGAAGGTGTAGAGGGAACCTGGCACATATCTCCCATCTCCTACCCTGAGAAGACCACACAGGTTCTGCCACTTGTGCCTGTGGGAAAAAGGACACTTGGGGACAATCAGGGCTCTCTGCTCCACAGCCAAGCTTCTGGCAGGGCTGCCTGCTCCACCACGGGACACCCTGTGCCAGGCAGAGCCAGCGAGGGGAGTCCAGGGGGCCTGGCTGCAGGCACATCCAAGCCCCTTGTCACCTTCCCAGGCCTGGAATGGGAGGTACCTACCCTGGGGTGATGGGGGAGGCTGCCCATGCTTGAGGCTGGCACCCCACACCAGCCCAGGCACAAGTGACATGGGACGGGGAGGGGGGAATGAGGGGGGCGGCAACAGCGGCACACTGGGCATTATTTAGCAATGTTCTTTTATTTCCAGTTTTAAGGTGAAAAGATGCCTTTAAATCTTCAATTAAATACTCCATAAAGAAAAAAAAAAAAAAAAAAGGCAAAAAAAAATTATTTACAAATTCACGTGACCAGTAATTGAATCCTTGTTTTAATAATTACACATGCGGCTCATCACATCCGGCGCTCTATAAATACAGGGGACGCGGATGAGGGGGCCGCCCTGTCACTTGCCCAATTGTGGCCTTAAACGTTTGGGAGGAGGATGGGAGCTTTTGGGATGTTGGAGGGGACTCAGCCTGGCCCAGAGAGAAGGGGCTGCCCCCCTCTCCCCCCCTGCCCAGTCCCCGGCACCCTCCCCAGGTGTCAGAGCAGGAGCTGGGGGGGAAGATGATTTATATTTAAAATTTAAAAACCATAGAGGGGGAGGTCCAGGCAGTGATGGAGGAATAGAGAGAGGACAGGGGAGGGGGAGAAATCACACTCCTGTCCCCAAACCAAATTTAATAAGTTCATATATATATAATCTCTCTATATTTCAGCAAGAAGGGGGGAGGAGAAAGAGGAGGAGGGAGAGGAGGGGAGAGATGTGTCCCCATCCCATCCCCCCTCTCCATGACATGAGTCCAGGGGTGCTCTGCCCCACTCCCAGAGACCCAGCGCACCTGTGCTGGGAGGGGGGCAAGGAGGGTCCCCAAGGGGACCCATGGCAGCTACTGCCTCGGTCAGCATCCGTTTATTATCATCATGACAAACTAGTACAGGCCTCACAAACAGAACCAGGACAGAGGAAGGAGGGAGAGAAGAACTGAAAGAGAGAAGGGGGCTGCAGGGGGCACAGCAGGTCCCTCGGCCCTGGCATCAGCAAGTCCATGGGTGGGAGGGGATGGAGTCACTCCCCGGGGTGCCCCGCTCTCTCTCCCCTTTTTCTCCTCCTCCTCCTTACAAGCTGCTCAGTTGTTGTCCGACTCGTCCTCGGCCTCACGGAGCCAGGTGAAAAAGGCTGTCACCGATTTGAGAGCTACCCCTTTGCCCTGCTGCTCTGCTGGGTCCTTGCTGGACTCCCACTTGTAGAAAGCCTCCTCCTTGATGACATCCTCATCGTAGAGGGCATCAAAGAACATCCGCAGCAGGTCTAGGGGGGACAAAGGGGGATCTCTGCCATTCTCCAGCCACCAGCCAGCCAGCCTGCTGGTGTGGGGACACACCTGCCACCCCCCTCCTCAGCCCACCCGCACCCCACACTCACTGGGAGGCTGGTCCAACTTCACCACCAAGGCTTGCAGGGCGTAGAGCGCCTGGAGCTCCTTCTGTTCATCCCGCAGGTACTTCTGCAGCAGCTTGGCTTGGTTGCGGATGACCATGGTGTCCACGCGGTACGGGTTCTCGACTGCGGGAGATGGGGCATGAGAGGGGTGCAGTGGGAGCAGGGGAACCCCCCCACTCCTGCCTCACCCCGGTACTCACAGACAATGGCCGAGTGGCACACAGACGTCATCAGGGCCCTGATAAATGTGTTGGACGAGACCTGCTGCTCGCTCAGGTTGGCCTAGAAGGGGGAGGGTAGAGGACTGTGAGCTGGAGAGAGCTGGGAGGGAGCCCCCAGACACACCAGCACTGCACCCACATCCGCACCTCAATCCAGTCGTGTATTCTTTGGTTGTTCGGGTTCTCCTTCAGCAGTTTGTCCATTTGCTTGCACAGCTCCTCTGAGGTCAGCTCCTTGCGGCTCGGCGTGTCCGAGCTGTCCCCCATTGTGTACTCCAATTTCTAGGGAAGCAGGCAGAGAGCTGTTAAAGGCAGCACAGGGGAGCACCACACTCCCAGCAGGGTCCTTCAGGGTCTCTTGACGGCCCCACCTCTGTCCCTCACCACCACCAAGCTCCCACCTGCTCTGTGACAAATTTGTTGACATCCTGGTCCTCAGGCAGGAATTCCTTCCAGCTCAGTCCCCCATCCCGCCACAGCTTGCCTGCTGTCTTCTGGCTCTGTGGGACAGTCAGTCAGCATCAGCACACCATGCCCTCCCATCTCCAGGGAAAAAGATACTGCAGCTTGGCCACACCACCCCCAATGACCTAGACACTGCAAGGGATGACACACATCATCCCCTCTGGTGGCAGGGGGGCTCAATCCCCACAACAGCCACCTGGCCCCCAGGCAGGCTGCCAGTCCCCAAGGCAGCAACCAGAAGTCACATGAGCCCCATGAACTTACCATGCCCTTGCACAACAAGCCCAGCACCTCAACGAGCAGTGTGGTGGCCTTCCCGATGGGTACCAGGGGCTTTGTGATTTCCCTGTGGGGCACAAGAAACCTGGTTGAGCTACCTGTCACAAGGGGCCCTGCCATGCCAGCCCCGCTGAGGAACACAGCCCTCACCTGAACAACTCCTCCATAGGGATGCCTTCCTCTTGCAGGATGGGGGTGATGAGCTCAGCCAGGTACAGCCAAATGTGCGGGATGTCAATCTCCATGTCCTCTGCAATCTCCAAGATCTCCCGCAGCCTGCAGAGCAGAGGGAGCTGTTGGGATCCAGCAGTCCCATGCCCTCAGCTAGGAGGGACCTCAGGAGTTCTCAGTGCTGTGCCCTGCTCGAGGCAGGGCCAAATTCAAAGCCAGGCAAATACTAGCCTGGGACCAGGCTGCCATGGTCCCTCACCCTTTGTAGTACTGCTCCTTGGAGAGCGTGCCTGCCTTCACCAGCTGGCAGAGCAAGGCCCCCATGTGCTCACGGGAGATGGTGCTCCTCTCCAGTGTCGACTCAATGCCATTCTGCACGAAGATGTAGAGCGAGGAGGGGCTGCCCAGCTCCTGCACGCACTGCAGGGCCTCCTGCAGGGAAAAGGGGGGTCAGTACTGCCCCACAGCCAGCTCTGACTCCCCTCTTCTGCATCCAGGCACCACCAGCACCCTGCCCACACCATGTAGGGACGCATATTGCATGTTAGGGGGACCAGATGGTGCTGTGCTTGGCCACCCCATCCTCTCACCTTCATGTCATTAATGTGCAGGTATTCCTCTATGATCGCCTTGGACTTTTTCTCCAGCTCCTCTTCTGACAGCGCAGGCTTGGCGGATGTTGCAGGAGGTGTTGGCTCTTGCTTAACTGCAAGGAGAGAGCAAGGATTAGCTACCTCCTGGGACAGGCAGAGCCACAGGCCACAGCCAGATCCTGGGATACTGCTGCTCCCCAGCTCACTGGTCTCTCGGCTTCGGTCCCGTTCCTCCGTCATGCTGGCAGCCTTGCGCACAGCCTCGGGGCCGCCCTGCTTCTCCCGTTCTCGGCTTCTGTCCTCCGTCTCTTTGCTGAAGCTCCTCTTGGTGAGGGCAGACCTGTTCCTGTCTGACCGCTCTCCCCGGTCAGGACGCTCCAGACGGTCGCCGCCCTTCTCCGAACGTGACTCCCGGTCCCCTCTGTCCCCAGCCTTCTCTGACCTGTCACGGCTGGAGCTGCTCCTGAGTGGGAGAAAGATGCACACAGTGTGAAGAGCCTGCCACCACCCTCCCTGACCCAGTACTGTAGAGCTCTTCGAGTAAGGCTGTCCCACTTCAGTCCCAACCTCTTTTAGCACTTGATCATTTCTTGAGGGAAAACACTTTTCCCTTTCTCCCGTTCCAACTCATGCCCTTCACCTTTCACTCTGTCCATTGCCATGGCTGAGCATTGCCTGGCCTCATCCTGCCCACACCTTCCTCCTGCTGCAAACTGTGGAGAAAACCCTGTTTTCCTCTTCTCCTGAACAAACCCAAACTCCAGCTCTCCTTGGGGACATCATGCACCAGCCTCATAGGATTCCCTCAAGTCCATCCATGTTCATCTGGTTCCAGGACTCCCAGGCCAGACCCAGCACCCAGATGTGGTCTCCCAAGTGCCAAACCATAGGGAGGAAACCCAGCACAGGATCAACCTTCCTTGCCACAAGGACTCACCACTGATTCCAAGCCCCCTCAAAGTCCCATCTTGCCACAGGGGATTATTCCAGTCAAAACCATAACTTGCCTACATACTGACGCCAGCTCAATTTCAGGGTTCTTCCCCACATGACTACCCACCAAGGCAGGGCTGGCCCCTCACCTCTGCACCACACGGCGGGACTCCAGGCTTTCAGCAGGCGTCGACTGCTGGAGCGCTGAGAAGCGGTTCAAGGTGCTTGTGGCTGGTCGCCCTGAATCAGATGCTGGGCGTGAAAAGAGGGAAATCTCAGAGTTCAGCACCTCCTTGATACAGGAACTGCCGGGGGAAGGATCCCCTCTCCCACCTCATCCCATAGCACCCAGCCAGTCCCACGCTGTCTACCTGAATCTGCGGGCTTTGCGCCAGACCCTCCGCTGCTGCCTTTGCCCCAGCTCAGCCGCCCACCTGGCGCAAAGAGCTGGTTGCTGGAGTCAATGGATCCAGGCTGCAGGTGGAGAGAGAGAGTCAGCCCTGAACCCCACATCCAGGCAGCATCCAGGCCAGGCAGCTGCCTCGCCTGCCATACCACAGCCCCCACCTCACCTTGGTGATCTTTGTTAGCCGGCTGGTGTCGATGGGCCGGTTGCCCTTGCTGATGGGCACCGTGTTCCAGCCATCGTCTGCGACCAAGCTACTGCGCCCTGGGCACAAGGGGAACAGCTGTAAGGTGCAGCCCTGCCTCCAGCAGTGCCTAGTGAAAAAGCAACCCACCCCTGGCAGCCTCAGGTGCCCCCAAGCCCGGGCACTCACCACCGGAGGATGGCCCAGGGGGTCCTCTCCTCTTGTCCTTTGACATGAGCTGCTGCACTTTGATGTGTTCCCGATGCTCCTCCATCTCTGCTTCTTTGTGGATCTGATCGATGGTTTTGGGGCCCTGGTCTCCTCGCCGAGGCACCCAGCTATTCTGCAGATGGCAGGGAAGAAGGGAAGAGGGCACTGAGCTGGCTGGTGAATGGAGGCAGTGAAATCCCCCCTTCCCATCCTCAAAATCTCAGGCTGGTTCCTGTCTCAGCCATCACCATTCTCCATGTGCTGTGGCAGCTTTTGGCACAAAAGGGCTCAGTTTCTGGAGCCCCCCTGCATTAAACAGCCGCCAATTACTGTGTGCCCACTACCACTACCATGATAACCAAGGGCTGGGGCTAGCATGGTGTCTCTGGGGCTGGCCACAACTTACATACCCATCTCTCCCCTCCCAGGGACACACCGACTGCTGACACCCAGAGGAGGCAGACCAGCAGCTCCAGGGGAGCTGGGGACAGAGGACAGTCCCCAGGCAACAGCATTCCATGCACCTTACCCGTCTGAGGTCAATCACATCCTGCAGCATGAAACGGATTCGGGATGATGTCTTTTTCTCTTTGATGATCTTCTCCATCTGATTGAAGTACTGGTCCATCCTGGGCTATAGAGGAACAGAGCCAGGGTCACATCCCTCCCAAAGGCAAGGAAAAGGCAAGGCAAGGCAGGGCAGGGCAGGGACTACCTTGGCTTTTTCAAAGTCCAAGTCCTTGCCAATGGTTGTAAGCAGGCGGCAAAGGCACTCTAGAGACTCCTCATCGTGGTTTTTGAGTAGCTTCACTACGCAGTCGTGCATGATGGCCTCCGTCAACATCTTCAGTTTGAAGAGCTCTCCAATGAACTTGATGTTGCCCAGGGATCGTCGTCGGGCCTTGTCCCGCGCCTCCTCCAGCTCATCCTTCATGCGTGCCTTCTCCTCAGGCTGCAGGAAAAGCACAGCAGGACAGTTCAGTGCCCAGAGCCACCCCAAGGACACCCACCCCAGCCCTCAGCTGCAGCCTCCCACCCCAACTCACAGCACTGGCATCGTCCATCTCTTTCTGCCGCTTCTCAAAGATCTCATCATCGTCCTTGTCCTTCTCAAACTCCTTCTGGCAGCGGTTGAGCAGCAGCTTGCGGAAGTTCACAGTCACTGTGGGCTTGTCTGTTGTGGGCACTTTAAGCTGCAGGGAGAAGTAAGACCCAGACAAGGAGCATGAGCTGTGTCTCCCCCAAAAGTTGACTAGCTAAGTTGGTACTGCTAAAACCAGGGAAAAGCCACCCTACAACTCTGTGATGCCCTGCTAAGTCTCTGAACTTGGTACTCCATCCACACATCCCTTTTCCCACACCACACAGAAGGATCTGTACACTACTGAGCTTAGCTGAGGCTTAGAAACCTCAACAAACTTCTGCCTGCTCAGCAGGAGACTCCCCCAGCTTCTGCTCACCCCCATAAGGCAACGGCACATATTAGCATAGGCAACAGAGAAGTTTGGCTCCGAGATGGCCTTCTCGAAGACGAGGTCGATGACACCCTTGAGCCGCTCCTCCGTGTCGATGGACAACTCCATCACCTGCTTCATCAGCTGCTGGAACATCTGGGGTGTCAGCTTGTTGAGGATGCTGCGGACACGGCGGAGCAGTTCCTGCAAGGACAAAAGGATCAGCAAGAGCCAGGCACGTTCCTTCCCTGCCCTCTCACTGCCCACCCACCCCAGCTCCCACCTGCGTCTTGATGTTCTCAGGATCCTCCTCCTCGGAAGCACGTTTGCTGCTGGGTTTCCAGGCCTTTTCAGCCTTGTTCAGCTTGACATCCTCATTGAGAGACACAGTAGCAATGATTTTGCGGGGTTCCTTCCTCTGGCTCTGCTGGGAGCGGCGAGGACCCAACCCTGAAGGCTGACACAGGGAGAAGAAACTCAGCTCTTTTCTCTGGGACCAGCTGGGCCAGCTCCCAGTGAGTCCCCATTCCGCCTGCTCAGATCCTCAACTCCATCACGGACATCAGTGGCCCAGACACAGCGGCTCGAAAGCTTGATCATCATGGAGAGGCGGAGCAGGACAGCACGACTGAAGTGACGAGATACTCACCAGGCCCCGGTTGCCCATGACAGGCCGGCCAAGGTTGGCGAAGGAGGGGGTGAAGTCAGGGCTGCAGTTCATGCCACTGAGGCGGATGGGATCGAGTGCCCGTAGTGGGGTCTTGTTGGCCTGCGAAGGTACACACGGCTGAGGATGCCCGGGGGCAGAGGAGCGGGATGGATCCATCCCCCAGCCTCAGCGCCGGGACAAGGAACTGGAAAGAAGGCCCCAGAGGTGCCCCCACCCACAGAACCCAGGCTCAGGTGCCTGCAACAGGACCCTGAGCACAGCACATAAGTCCCTGCCATGCCTTGACACGGCTCAAAGAGGAGCCAGACCCCCACCTGTCCACCACCCACATTTCCCCAATTTCCAGGGCCGCACCGACCTTGTCCAGCACCACATCCGTGATTTGGGGCAGCCCCTCAGGTTTCTGCATGCTGGCAAAGATGAACTGGAAGCCCAGCAGAAACTCTCGGTCATATCGCTTCTTCTCCTCCGGGTTCAGTGGCTTCCATTGCTCTGCAGTGGGGGAACAAAAGGGAGACCCTGATGTGGTCTGTCCCATATCCTCCTCCACCCTGAGTTGTGGCAGGTCCAGGCCCACACAGGGACCAGCGAGGTGGGATACAGACAACCACAGAGCTGCTCCAGCCTGGTACACCCACGAACATGGCACTGCTTGCTTAGAAAGTCTGATGCTACTAGATCCCTGCCTCCTTCCAGAACCCTCGTGCTGGGGCCTCCGTCCTCCACCCCATGCCAAGCTTGAGGAGAAGACGGGAGGAAAATGGGAGGTTTAGAACATGCCACCCCCACCCTCCCCACCACCGGATCCAGAGGTGGTGGCTGCCAGCAGAGGCCTGTGCCAAGCCACAGCTCACCTTCCTTGTAGCCATACTTCTGGCCGGCAGCCTTGCCCTTCTCCGGGGCCAGCTTGTCCTCCTTCTCCTCCCACGTCTCCTCCGACTCTTCCTGTGGACGGGCAGGAGCCGCGTCCTCTGCTTCACTGGCAGGGGTGGACGTGGGGGGCTTGTTCTCTGCCTCCGAGGCACTGTCACCAGTCTGAGACTGTATTGGGAGGGAGAGGAACAGGGACAGCAGTCATCTCATGAGCCTGGTCCTGCCCTCTCCACCCCACTCCTCGGTGTCCACCCTGCCTCAGATCCTCATTACCATCACAGAGCATCAGTGGCCCAGACACGATGGCACAAAGCAGAGTTCATCACAGGAGGAGATGGGACACAGGGTGATTCCTGGACACCGCTGGGACACTCACCTCTTTAAAGGCATCCAGCAGATCACCTACTGCCTCCTTCTTGTTCAGCTCCTTCATCCTTCGCTTCTTCTTTGGCACCGACGTGGCGACTGGGAGGAGAGATGGGGAAGTGAAAGACAGGAACCCCCCCAGTCCCCCAGGTACCCTGACACCAGTTACTGGGTCACCAGCAAGGCCCCAGTAACACCAGGTGAGCTTCATGATGGGGTCACAGGGTCCCATGATGGTCCTGCCGCCCCAGCACAGCCCCTATCCCCAAATATAGTGCACCACCTGGGTATCTGCAGCCCTGCAAATCCTACACACATCCCACCAAGGCAGCCCACTCCCTAAGCATGCATCCCAGAATATAGCTGTACAGACGCATCTCACACCTCTCCCCACCCAGCTGCTGCATCCTGATTCACTATGTCCTTCTTCAAAGCCTCCCATCCACATCCTTTCCCTAGTGCAGTGCTCCCTGTCCTCCTCAGGGACCCCTGCAGACACCCACACCCCACCACAGAGCAGCTCTTACGTGGACCCTCCCATACACACCACCTCTGTCCCCTCTACACTCCCTTCCCTGGCACCACAGTACACCAGCCCATACAGATGTGTTGCCCAGAAGCACATCTGCTCTCAGGTTGCCCTCCTATAGTCCTTGCTGTATCCCAGCACAGGGCACTCCATATAAACACATCCTGTGCACCCATCTTTCCCATCACCCCTCTGAAACCCCAATATTCCTGTGCAGGGTGCTTAAAAAAAAAAAAGAGAGAAATATCTTCACTCCAGCACATCTTCAGAGCATTCCATTTTCCCTAGGCCCTCCTCTGCACTCCACTTGCATAACCCTACACAGGGTACCCCACATCTTCCCTGCCAATCCTCGACCTCCCTGTGTCTTCAAATGGCTGAGGACAGTCCTCAGATACAACCCTGATACACCAAACCTGCACCCCTGCATAAGTCATCACATAAAACACACTTCCATTTCCCATGGCACCCTGCACACTCTCTTACACCATATTCCTCCACATGGATGCACTTCCTATCCCACCATCCACAGGCACTCTATCTCTGTCAGCATCCTATAGCCCCACGTCCTGTGTCCCCAACCCTCTCTTTGACACTCTCCACATTTCCCATGCCTAGCACCACACCCATGTGATGCCCCCCATGACTCAACACCACACTGGGGCACCCTGCAACCTCGCACATCCCAGCCCAGCATTCTCAACCTCGAGCAGTCGCCTCCGAGGTCTGCGAAGGGGCAGGGGCCGGACTTGAGCTTCGCTCCTGGGCCTCACCAGGGCCTTCACTCTCTTCCTCCTCCTCCTCTGCCTGGGGGGAGGCAGGCGTGCTGGGCTGGGCCGGCTCCTCAGGTTCCGAGATGGGACTGACATCCGACTCAGGCTGCTCCTCACTCGGCTCCACTTTGCCAGTGCCCTCCACCCCATTGGGCAGGGGCAGCTCTTCGGGCTGGGTGACAGGGGAGTCCAGGGTAGGCGCGGGCACCGGCTCAGAGACTGGCACCGGCTGGCACACAGGTGCCTCAGGGACCGGCTCGGGCACCTCCTCCAAGACCCCATTGGCCTCAGCAGTGGGCTCAGGGCAGGGCTCTTCCCGGGGCGGTGGGGGGCTGGGGGAGGCAGGTTTGGCGGGTGCTTCGGGGGCCTGTGGTACAATGGGCGGTGGTGACGGCGTGGCCGGCACCGTGGGCACGGCTGGCATGGGGTGAACAACAGCCACCGGCGGCACCTCAGGGGGCACAGGCTCCTGCGGGGTGGGCTCTGGGAGGGGAATAGCAACCTCCTCTTCCTCCTCCTCCTCCTCCTCCTCTGGCACAGCCACCGTGTCCATGTTGGGCGCAGGCATGAGGGGCAGCTCTGCAGGCCCTGGCACTGTAGTGATGGCGTTAAACGTCTTTTGCGGGTCAGGTGGCGCCTCGCCCTGCTCCGCTTTTGTGTCCGTGTCCACGGGAGGCTCCATTGGCATCAGTGTCACAGGCGAGAGCACCACGGGCTCCACCTCGGGGATGAGGGGAGGGGGAGGCGAGGGGGAGGCCGACTTGCTGGGCTCCAGGGAGACGGGCTTGTTCACCACCAGCGCGGGCTTCGGGCGGTCATCTGCAAGGTGAGTGGCATTAATGGGGGGCTCTGATCCTCTGTCCACCCCACATTCCTCCCCAGATCCCTCTATCTACAGGAGTAGGGACAGATGAGCCAAGCCACATCACAAATGGGTGATGGGAACAACAGGTGTCCTCCAGTGCCCAGGTGGCTGCTGAGGTGAGTACATACCCCCCATAAACCCTCCTGGACCCAAAATGGGGACAGAGGTCTCCAGGTATATATGGAAAGCATTTGACCACATAAGCCCCAGAAGAACCAAGGAACAGCAGGGCTGGCGTGTCACACTCCACAGTGCCAACTCCGGGGAGCCTGGCAGCAGCCATGCCAGCTGGCACACCCAGCTCTGGCACAGGCACTTACCAGGCCGGACAATAACTGCTACATGGGGGGTCTCTCCGTTGGCCTGGGGCTCTAAACCGCTTCCAGCCTGGGGGGGCAAAGAAGGAGTTGAATAGGCTGCATGCACTTCCTGCTGCCCCAGTTGGGGAGTTGGAGGGTCCCCTTACCTGTGGAGGGGTGGGGGTGGATGAGGTCCTTGCTCCAGACATAATTTCTTCAGTAATGTCTTTGCCACCTTGGTTGGGATCTCGTATCCGGATCTGTCCAAGGGTCAGGGTAGAGAGGGGAAGCTGTTGGCAGCACTCAAGCCACCCCCTTTCCCTGAGCCCAGCACTCCCTTATCCAAAGGGAGAGGAGAGGTTCATTCAGTGCAGTGCCTGCCCCAGCCACACACAGCTTGGGGACCAGTGGGTGCCACATCCCCTCACCACAGGGCACAGTGTCCCACAGACACAGGCCTGTCCCACTGCCTTGCAAGCCATCACACCAGGCAGTTGGGGCCAGCACCCTGTCCCCAGGCCAGTGTCCATCTCCAGATGTCAGGGGATCCCAAGGTATCACTGGCACAGGGACTGCAGGGACCTCCTTCCACTTCAGGGACAACACAGGAGACCAGCCTCAGCACACAGAAATCACAGCGAGTTCCATGCCACCCAGGCACAGCCCATAAGCACGCAGTCTCACTGGCCCCGTGCCTGCCGTGGGTGCAGCCCGAGCTACAGGGCACCCTGTGTCAGTGTGAGTGGGGGGGACATGTGGGTCTGGCCAGGGCTACAGTGGGCGGCACAGTGCAGGCAGGCGTCCTGTTCTCCCCACCTTGTAAACATGACCTGCTCACAGTACACCAAGTGCAGAGCTCAACGCCTTTCTGATGAGGAAATGCCAGCACTCCCCTTCCCAGCAGCACCCCCTGCCCCCCGGCGTGGGGCCATGCCAGCAGCCACCCGGCTCCCCGCTATAAATAGGCCCCATGCGAGGCCTCCAAGTGCCGGCATCTCCGGGAGCAGACAGCAGTTGGCAGCCGCGGCACCCCCGCCCTCCCGGGAGCCATGACTCAGCACAACGCTGCCCGACGGGACGGCCAAGGTCGCCAGCACCCACCGTGCGCCCCAGTTCCCTCGCTAAGCCCCCCAGCCTTCGCAGGCACAGCCCTGTGCTGGCCCCCTTCCCTGACGTGCCGCACTGCATCCCATACCACACACCAACGGCACATGGGCTGGCACAGTACCCCTCCTGCACACAATCCCCCCCCCGTGCCTGGAGGCAGATGGCTTCTTACCGTCTTGCGCTCTCGTTTTGGGGGGATCGGTTGCTGCTGGCTCACAAGGACCTGGGCAGTGGGGACCCCCGCCGAAAACTGCTGCACGCCCTGCGCTGGGTAATACGCACCTGCTGGAGGAGAGGAGAGAGTGTCAGACCAGCCAACCCAGATCCTCCAAGCCCGTCCTGGGGCCTCCCTGATCTCCCGAACACAGGGGTCTGTCAGGAGCCTGGGGAGCTCTTGCCGCTCTGCAGCGAACCCCCATCGCATCCGGCCTGGATCATCCCAACCTGCCTGACAGGCCTGACCAAATTCCTTCCCTGTGAAGCAGAGAGCGTCCCTGCGCCGCCCCCACGCCCAGCCAGGCCCCGCGGGCGCCCGCCATGCCCACCGGCTCCTCGCCACCAAGAGCCCTGCCTGGACACTCGGCCATGACAGGTACGGGCGTCCTGGCTCCACAGGCGGCCTCCTTGCTGCCGGCACCCTTATCTCCCCACAGCCAGCACCAGCCTGAGGGCGGCACCAGGCAGCTCCATCCACACCCTCCATTCACACCCAGGCCGAGGGGGCTCAGGTTCCCGTACAGCTGGAGCCCCTGGCAAGCCCAGCCCAGACAAGGGAGCTGTGCTGGGGGCCAGAGGCAGAGCTGGACCCCATCCAGGGCTGGCACAGCCCCGGAGAACCACTCCACTCCTGCCAGGGCATCCGTGAGCATCACCTCAGAGCAGTGCCACAAGGATACAGGTGTGGTGGGATAGGCACAGCTGGGTCCTGGTTCCCTTCGGCTAAGGTGCCTTCCCCACTGCACTGGCCCTGGAAATCACCCATGGTGCCCTGGTGACTGCCTTATCCCTGCCTGACTCAGGGACCCTCCCTCTGCTCAGGGGGGACATAGGGGCACTGGATGGGCCTGACACACTGGGATTGGCCAGGTACAGGGAGAAGCTGCCCAGCCCTGGGAACCAGACAAGGGACAGGAGGGACAACCTGACTCTTCCATCAAGGGGCACACCTTGCCAAGTCACCCACCCAGTCCTGTGGGCAAGGGGCAAGATGCTGCCAGCTCCCCTGGGAAGAGGCACAGCAGCCCCAAAGCAGAGGCAGGGAGGCAAATCCATCCTGAAACCTCAGATACCCAGGGCTGTGCACAAAGGTGCAGCCGTGCCCTGGCCCAAGCATGGGAGCCAACCATTGCCAGGGGCCACCTCCCTCCTCAGAGGCACTGGCTGGGCCCTGGGACAAGAGGGAGGGAGGCTGGGCACGTACCTGGCTCAGTAGAAGCCCATCTCTGCCCCGGTTATGCTTTCCTGCCGTGCCGGGGCCAGGCCAGAGGCCTCGGCTCACATTTCTGTGTCTGCCAGGCCTCCCAGGACCGACCAAGCCTAAATATAGTCACGGCCCGGGTGACCACATGCGAGCGGGGGGAAGAAGGAGGGGCTGCTCACACTGCACTCCCCAGCACCGGGAGAGGGCAGGCATGGAGCACCCGGGCTCAGATTCTGGGGAGCGGGAGCTGAGGGTGGTCAGCAAGCACTGAACTGCTCACCACCTTGACAGCAAGCAAAGGGGAGCAGGGGATAAAGTCTGCCCCAGCCCTCCACCAGGAGAGTTAAACATTAATCAGCCCGGATTTGGAAAAGGGCGGGGGTGAATGGACTGGTGAGACACGATGTGCTGCTGCTAGACAAGCAATACTCCCTCCCCCCCAAAACAGCCTGCAATGGAGTCTGGCCAAAAAGTTGGCCACAGTGAGCTGGTAAAAGTACAGGGTCTGTGTTCGGCTCCCAAGCTCAGGGGGATGAAAAGAGGCCAGAGGCAGGGGAGCAAAAAAAGGGGGATGTGCTGGGACTGGAAGAGCACCAGGGAGTGGAGCAACCCCTCTGTCTGTACCGTAAGTCCCGAACTCTGTGGGGCTGGCTCCAGGGTAAAAACTAGGGGCGCCAGGTTGGACCGGGTACTGTTGGGTCGGGACAACATACGTGGAGCGACCCTGCAATGGGAAACAAAAAGAAAAGTCAGTTGCGTCCCCTGAAGGGCACAGACATACCCCAAAACCACTGACATAAACCCACACCTGCTTGTGAACTAGATGGGCACCAGGGCAGGGAGCAGGACACAAGCAAAGTGCACACCAAGTGCCTCGGGGGAGCTGCTGGGGAGGGGACCAGTGCTGCCTGCTGCCTCTCTACAGAGTCAGCAGCACCCTTCTCAAATCAGTGGGTGCTCAGACAGCCTGGGGGACCACTTGCACCCTCCCAAAACAGACCTGGGCTTCAACCCCAGGCAACACTTCCCAACACTTCCCACTGGTGCCCATCCCAGCCCCCTCCCACAGAGCCCAGAGCATGGCCCTCACCTGTCCGGGAATGTAATAGGCTCCTTGGGAAGGTGTGTAGGATATCTGGGAGGGTATCATCATCACCTGGGAAGCAGCCGGATACACATGGGCAGGAGGACCGGGCCTAGCCGTCGTGTTGCTCTGCACACGGGACGCACTGGCGGGAGGCTGCGCCCTGTTCTGGTAGAAATGCTTGGGGAGAGATGGGGTGCAGCGTCAGCAGGAGTGCCAGCACCTCCATCCGGCACCGCCACACACAGAGGGGAGACACCACCCCCCCACCCCACCGAGATGCAGCCCCCCCCTCTGCATGCCCCAAAGTCACCCCCCAACCCAGCACGATCCTGCCCCCACGCACCTGAGGGGCTGTCTGGGCCCACCCGACCCAGTTCATGCCCGGCACAGCCCCGGCCCGGCCCACCGGGGGCCGGCAGCTCCAGCGCCGGGCCGGTCACGGCCACACGCAGCTCGGCGGCAGCGGGTCCCGGCGTGCTCCGCACCGGTTCCCAACACTCGCTAAGGATGCTGGGACCTGTAGTCCCGCCGTGCCGGAGCCGGACAGCATGTGGAGCTGGCTATTCCCAACCCGGCCAATGCCATTCATCCTGACCCAGCCTGTTTGCCAGGCAGGACCATCCCCGGGGGCAGCAGCTCCAGCCCAGCGATGAATGGGTTAGGAAGGGTCCGCGAACGCACCCCCCGGGGGCAAGGAGAAAACATTACCTGAAGAGACCTGAATCCTCCCTGTTAGCAAGCGCACGCATACAGCGGGAAAAGGGGAAAGAGAGAGACAGGAGTTACCGGCACTGGGACCAGGCTAGCAAAGGAGAGGACAGGAGGCCAAGGAGCCCTTTGCCCACATCCCAAATCCACTGAGGTCCCCTGTAGGGACCTCCCAAGGGGCAGGGAAGGGTCTGAGGGGCTCCCAGACAGCACAGACAAGGATGTTACCAGATCCGGCCCCAGCAGCTCCTCCACACAAGAGGGCTGATGGAGGTCCAGAGCCTTGCATGGCACTGCAGGGCCCTGGGAGACCAAGCAAAGTGGGGAGGAAGAGTAAGATGAAGGGCACAGACAGAAGCAACAGCCTGGGCTAGAGTTAGCACAGGCACAGCCACATGCTGCAGGCTTCATGCAAAGAGGGAACTGGAAAGACACTGCAGAGAAACCAACCCAAAATTGAACAGGTGTCCCCCACTTTCCCCAGACAAGCCTGTTCCCCAGCTCTGGGGTCCTCACATGCTCCCCAGCCCCTTCAGGCCCACGATGGGCGTTTCTGTGCAGTGTCAGGGCAGGGTGTTCAGCATGCAGGGCAAGGGAAGCGGGTTAGTACCTGCTGGTGAATAGCCCGAGGCCCTGCTGGAAACTGAGAGAGGAGGAGAGGGAGGTTTGGGGCAGGGGAGGAAGGAGAGAAGAGCCGTCACTCGGTGAGCACCTCTGTTGGAGGAGACTGCCCACCCACCCCAGGGCCAGGAAATCCTCAGGCAGCAGTTGTGATTTGGATCGCGGGCGCACTCCCCCTTCGCAAGCGCACGCCAGCCCTGAGGGGCACCACAGAGCTCCTGGGCTCTGTAGCAGTGAGCACTACTCGGCCAGGAGGCAGAAAGCTGCTGGATACCCCTTGTCACCCCCTCCAACAGGGAGTAAAACCCTTACCTGGCGCGGCTGAGAAGGCGTATTCATTTGTGAGGTCGGTGCCGGGTTAAAAACCACAGGTGCCGTCTGACCAGGTGGGAACGTCGGCTGGAAGAAGGAAGGGAGGAAAGAAGATGGCACCATTGTCACGGAACCAACTGGTAAGGCAAAGCTGGATCCCCCATCCTCAAAAAGGGACAGTTACCTGCGGCAGTCCGGGAGAAGGGGCAGGGTGTGGGGCTGTTGGGGCTCCTCCTGTGGGCTGTGGAGCTTTGTTCATTTCATGGGGTTGTGCATAAGGATCCCCTCGCTATCTGCAGGGACAGGGACAGTGGGCATAAGCCAGAGGTGGCAGCACCCCTGGTATCTGCCCCCTGTCCAGGTAAGACCCGAGAACTGCACATCTCCAGCCCTACCAGCATGAAAACAGGCACCAGCCATGCCCCACAAATAGCATCCTGCCAAGGCATAGACTCCCAGCCACACCTTCCTACCCCACTGGGCCACAGGGAGGAAGGGGAGAGCACTGCCCCATCACTGAGCCCAGGCAGGTTCTCACAGCCCGCAGAGCAGAGCCCCCCATCATGCCCCAAACCCAGCCATGCCTACTAGCAGGACTGACCCACCCCAGGTGACACCACTAAGCCCAGCAGGGCCCCCCACACAAGTGGGCACCAGTGCCCCGGTGGATCTGGCACCAGCACCCAGGCCACCACCAACTCCAGGGGGGTGGGTGGGCCGGCGGCACCCCGGCGTCAGCTGTGCCCAGCTCCACCCCGGCTGACCTACTAAATGCTTCCCCTGGCCGGCCAAACCTGTTCCTGCTGGTGGCGCCGGGTCCCCAGCATACACCGCAAACGCCTACAAGGGAGGGCAGGGAGCAGCTCCCGCGTCCCCTCCACACCACTGACACTCCTGGCCGCTGCCATGCCCGGGGGAGCCCACAGCCCCCTGCCACCCAAGTGGCCCGGACACCCTCCCGGCTGTCCCAGGAAGGACTTGGCAGCCAGAGCCGCCCTCCCCGCCCCAGTGCAAAGGCCGCTGGGGCAGGAAGGAGAGATAGTACCCTCCATCCTGCACCCTGCCGGGGGTCCCGTGCACACCACGGCACTCGGTGAGCCTGCTGCCGGCCGGGCACCCGAGGGAGCAGCCGTGGTGCCTCCTGTAACCTGACGCCTGGACGCGTCAGCACTGCCGGCCCCCAGCCCCGTTGCGGGCATTGCCAGGCACGTCCCACCAACACCAGGACACGGGACACCCAGACCCCCAAAGTCTGTTCTTATGGGGGTGCCACCCCATCACAGGAACCTACAGTGGAGATAGGCCCTGCCAGGGTTTCAGGAGGTGGCAAGGGCTGGGTTTCACCCCCTGGTGTTCCCCCCAGCCCCTTTCTCACTGAGAACCCAAAGGCGCCTGGCACAGGCAGCCCATCCCTGAGACAGCTTAGCTTGGCCTTGAGACCACTCATCCAAAAGAGAGGGGACAGAATATCCCACAGAGGACAAGGACACCCAGAGACGGCCAGACCTGGTCTCTCCAGCCCCCCACAACCCAGAGCGAGCAGGATACTCACCCCCCCGCGGGAAAAACCTGGGCCGGCTGAGCGGGCCTGCAGAGACCGTTCATCCGACTGACTGGGAGAGAGGAGGGAGGGGAGAGAGACAGAGACAGAGATCAGCCCGGGCCCCGTGGGGGAAGCCCGGCCCCGCAATGCCCTGGCCCCAACCAGCCCGGCGGTGCCGGGGGAGAAGAATCCCGTCCCGGGGGTACAACGGGGGTTTGTAACAGGAGGAGCCGCCGCCGCCTCCCCCGCGCCGGGAGCGGCCGGGCTGCGGCCTGCGCTGGGCCTGCCGGCGGGGCGGGGGGTCCCTGCCCGAGAGGGGGGCCCGGGGCGGCCCGGCCCGGCCCGAGCAGGGGGCTGGGAACGGCGCTGCGGGGGCGCAAAGGGACACACAAGGCGGGGATCGCCGGCGGCGGGGCCAGGACAGGCCGCAGCGGCGGCCCGGGAGCGGCCAGCCCCGCCAGGCCCGAGCGCGGCCTCGCCCGCAGGCCGAGGCGGCGGCCGAACCGCAGGCTCCGTCCCGGGGCGGCGGCACCGCCGTCGCGGCGGCGGGAGGGCGAGGCGCGGGGCCCGGTGCGGCATCCGGCGATCCCGCTCCCCCCCGCGGCGGCGGCGGCGGCGGCCTCTGCCAAGGACACGTGTCACTGCCGGCCGCGGCCTCGCGGGCACCGGCGGCGGCACGGGCGGGCGCGGCGGGGCGGGGGCGGCAGGGCTCGCACCACATGCGGCGGCGGCGGCAGCGCCGGGCCTAGGCGGGCGCGGCGCCGGGAGCACGTGTGCGGCGGCGGCGGGGCGCACCGGCCGGCACGTGGGCGCGGAGCGGCGCCGCCGCCGCCGGACGACCGGGACGGCAGGACCACCGGGACAAGCGGCGCCGGGCGGAACAACGGAGCGGAGCGCGGGGCAGGGCGTGGGAGAGGAGGGGGGTGTCGGCGGGGCGGCACCCACGTGGTGGCGGCGCGGCGGGGCCCGGCGGCGCGAGGCCCGGGAGGGGAGGGAGGGGGGGATGGGGGGGCCCGGCGCGCGCGGCCCCGGTACCGGCGCCCCCCCCCATCGCGCGCGCGCCCCCCCCCCCCGCGGGGCGCGCGCCCGCCCCGCCCCCGCCCGTTACCTTCAGTCTCCTTCAGCGCGCGCGGCCCGACGCAGCCGCAGCGCAGCGCAGCACGACCATTTCCGGAGCCGCGCCGCGCGCAGGGGGCGGGGCCGCGGGGTCGCGCGCCCGCCGCCGCCGCGGGGGAGGGGCGCGCGGGGGCGGGGCCGCCACGCCCGGAGGAGCGCCCGGCCCCGCCCCCGCCTGGTCACGTGGAGGGGCGGGGGCGGTCCCGCGCGCCCCATAGGAGGGAAGGGTCTGTTTAGGCCACGCCCATTATTGTAGGTCACGCCCCCGCCCGCCCCGTGCGGCGTCACGTGGGGAGCGGCTGATATCGGCAGCCCCGGGACCCGCACCCACCCGGGACCTACAGCCACCCGGGATCCGGCCTCACCCAGACCTCCCCCCAGCCAGAATTGCCACTGCCCCGGCCTGCGGCCTGCACTCACCGTGCTCCATTAACCCTAAGCCGAACCCTGCCCTGACAACATCCGCGCCCGCACTCACCTTCATCGGCACCTTCCCCGCCCAGGACCCGCATCCATTGGCATCTGATCTTATGCAGGACTTGCACCCATCCGGCACCCACCCCACTCCCACACCCAGGAGCTGCACCTACCCAGGACCCACCCAGCTCCTCAGACCCACGGGTGATATGGCCCTCCACCCTCCTCTCCACAAGACATGGCACCTAACCTGTACCCTGCACCCATCCCACTCCCCTTTGGACTCAACACCAAACACCCATCCCAACCTCCATCCAGCACCCCACAGCCACCAGCCTGGGTCAGTCAATTTTGGAAACAGGATAGGGTTTTCCTATTTTCTAAAAATACTTCCCTTGTGGCCTTCATCCCACCCCGAGACCGATTTTAACCCGTGCCAGCTCTGGAGCAGCACAAAATGATGGCAGAACCTAGTGCATCTGGAAGGACAGCTGAAAGCTGGGAGTTGCCAGCCAAGACACCCCAGGAAGGCAGTCCTGGCAAGGGACAGGCAGCACTGGGCTGAGAGGAGTTGCACACTGTCAGCATACGTGGCTGTGCCAGGCACACATGCAGGGGCAGACAGGTGCTGAAGATCAAGAGCACCCAGGGCACCCCACAACTCTGTGTTCATACTCTGCTTCTCGGGGTCTGCACTGTGCCTGGCCCCCATAGGCAGCAGGCATGGCAAAGGGATGAGAGCCCAGCTCTCACTCCAAGCACAAGGATGGCAGCATTAGTCTCCGCATAGTTTATTTCCTTGACTCTTAGTAACAAAAAAAAAAAACCAAACTATTTTTTTCCCTCCTCTCCCAAACCACCTACCCACCCCCCCAGCCCCCCTTTGGCTCAAACGTCGTAGTTGGGGTTCTTGCGTAGGATGACAAATCCCTCCAGGATGGGCGTCACGGGCACATGCTCCTCCGTGGCCAGCTCTGCCCGCTCCCCATGTGCCAGCAGTACTGGTGTTGTGTGAGTCTGGAAGCCAGTGATGGTTTTGGGTTTGCCTGCCTGGCCGACCACATCTACAGCCTGTGAGAGAAGAGCAAGGTCAGTGCTGGGAACACCCAGGGACATCGAGCACCCCATCCCCAGCTCTGGCTGCCCCTTACCTGTCCAACTCGAACCGACACGGGCAGAGGTCGCAGCTCCTCATCAAAGGTGACCAGCATGCGGGGCTGCATGGCAGCAACGAGGCCATAGAGAACATAGTGGGATTTGCCCAGGATAACTGGAGGAGAGGCAGAAGTAAAGGGGCTGAGCACTGCCCATCCTGCAGGGCAGTGGGGGCTGGGGGGATAGAGACCACGGTACTCACTGTTGCGCACATCCAGGAAGGATACGAGGACAGTCAACAGCCCAGCCACGGCCACCTGGCTCATGAGCTGGCGATCACTGTGGTACGGGCACAGGGTGAGCGTCCCCTTGCCCAGGTGGGTCAGGCCCTGGTGTGGCAGCAAAAGCAAATGAGAGAGTGGTGGCGTAATGCCTGGGACACCCAGCCCTGCTCCCAGAAGGGTGACACCCCTAGGACTCAATTCCCCTCCCCCACCAAGGGCAGGGATTCCAACCTTCCCCCCACGAGCAGTGAGCGCAGGATCATCACCTGGGCCAACCGCACCATGAAGAGGTTGTTGGGGTCCTTGGCGTGGTACTGGGCCAGCTGCCGCAGCATCGCTGCCAGACGGGCGTTGTTGGTACCTGGGGACAAGAAAGTTAGGCAGAGTAGAGTACATGGCTCAGGTCTCCCACTTTCCCCCCAGACAAGCCCCAAACCAGGCTGTCCCCAGTCTTACCACTGCCCACCATGCCCATGGCAAAGATGGAGTTGTAAGAGACCTCAGGGTCAGCGTCGTGGGAGAACTTGCTGAGGGTGTCAAGGATGTTGAGCCGGGGGTTGGAGACTGATATAAGTGCCAGGGCCAAGGGCACAGCACGGCGGAGGGTGGGCTCCCCGTACCGCAGCTGCAGGGAAAGGCGGTGGGTATTAGACCCAGATCACCAAGTGCAGTAAGGTCTACTGAGATGTGAGGCAATACCCACTTTTTACCCTCAGGTCCCTTCCCAGCTCTGTTCTGTCCCCTCGGGGTCACTCACCAGGTGGCCGAACGTGCGCAGGGCCATCTCCGCACCGATTTCCTCGCCCATGGCAATGAGCGCGATCCCCAACACCGCTACACCCTGCAGGGACATGGGCACTGAGCACCAGAGAGCACCCAACCCAACACCCAAGTTCTCACATCCCCTGTGCCCACCCAAGCCCAGGGGAACATGGAGAGCAGGGGATGCTGCTGGGGGCTGTTTTCCTTCAGCTATGACCCCACAAGGGCCTTCAGGACCCTTCCAAAGCCACTCTTGCTCCAGAGACACAGGTCCAATCCCATATTTCCCCACCTGGTGAGCCCCCATGTCAGCTGAGCTCTCTTTCTTCTCCTTCTCTTTCTTGTCCTTTTTGTCCTTATCCTCCTCTTTCTCCTTGGAGTCAAAGTGCTCACTGCAGATGTGCAGGAGCTGTTGCACCTTCAGAACATTCCCTGAGCCTGGGAAGAGAGCAGAGGACCAGGATCAACAGGCCCTGGACCTGCTCTTGCCTCCTTCCACCTCGACCAGCCCAACTCACCCGCATAGGCACAGATATCCACCAGCGTGTTGGCAAAGCTGCGGAATGGCTCCGACACCACCTCCAGCGCTGCCAAGATAGCCTCGATCGCCTCTCCCTTCCCTGCCAAGGAAGGTGTGGTGGTTAGGGGACAATGGTGGAGGGATGCTCCCACCCTGTTCCCCCAACCCATGAGCCACTGGCACTGTCCAGCCTTACCCAAGTGGTTCAAGCCCAGGCCAAGTGGCAGCCACCGGGCGTACGTGTCCTTCAGCTCCGGCTCTGTTTTCTCCATGATGGTCTGAAGGATGGTTGACGTGACATCCCCGTTGCAGGAGCCCACTGATATCATCCCACAGGCCAGGGCGGTCACACCAGCCACCTGGTAAAGGAGAGAAGGAGACATGTCATACACGGGGACAGCACAGAGTGAGCTGGGTACTGGGTACCCTTGGTCCCCACTTCCTGCAAAAATCTGGGCTACTGGGAGACCTGATGGTTTCGTACCCTCTGACATCTGCTGCAATCCCATCATGGCAGCAGCTCAGATGGGGAAAATGGGGTCATGCTCCGGCACAGCATAGCACTGAGCAGAGATGTGTAGCCTTGCTCTGGGAGCAAAAACCAGCTGCAGGGCAGACTCTACATTCCCAGGAGCTGCTGGGGACTGGATGTGGAATCATGAACTGCAGGCAAACCCTGCCTCACTCCCTACCTCCATGCTGGACTTGGAGTCTCCCATCACAGGTAGCAGCAAAGTCAGGACGTCCTCGCGGTTGGAGCCTGCGTACGCTAGCCCCAGCCTGCAGAGAATCCAGAGGGGTGTCAGTGGGGAACTGCACCACCCTGCACAGCACAGGGAGGCTGAGGCCAGGCCCTTACCCAAAAATGGCTCCAATCCTCATGGTGTTGCTGTTGTGGAGGACATAGTCAGACAGGAGGGCCAGGGCAGGGTCACACTCATTCTTCACCCCTGAGTTGACGATGCCACAGGCCAGGAGGGCTCCGGACTGCAAGGCAGAAGCACTGTCATGCACCAGTCACCAACACACAAAGCTCCCTCCCAGTCAGTGACTGATGTCACCCCACACATCACACCCACTCCCCACGATGGGCAAGTTGATACTAAGTGGGCAACACTGCTCTGGATCCAGCTAATCAGTCCAAAACTCATATCCCTGTGACAGGCAGAAACAAGGTGTCTCAGGCAGCCCCTGGGAGCTCATCTTGCTGTGAGCTGCTCAAAAGCCTGGGACACAGGGTATCTGACCCTTCTCTGTGTAGGAGCTCAGCCAGACAGCGGACCAAAGCTACGACCAGCCAGCCACACACCCAGCTCACAGCAGGACTGCCCCACACAGAGCCAGAGTCAGAGTCACTGACCTTGATGTAATCCTCCGAGGAGTACAGGTACTTGTCGATCTGCGTGAGCCCCCCATCCACATCCCACAGCAGGATTGTGCCCAGCGAGGCTGCAGCACTCAGCATCCCTGCGGTTCCAGAGGAGAAGGGCCCACATCAGCCCTGAATTGATGTGCCCTGCCTGGGGCTTGTGGTGGTCAGGGGCATGGGCTAGCCATGTCTGACAAGCCCCCATTCAGCAGGCTCCCAAAAGTGACCCCAAGCACAGGGGCATCTCCAAGCCCCTGCCCAGACAGATCCCTCACCGTGGTCCTTGTTCTTGTACAACCATTTATTGCCATCATCTGTCAGCAGCTTGTCCTGTCCAAAGGCAGCATTCACAAAGCCATTCACAAAGGAGGAGGCCAAATTCATCCGGGCTGAGTCCACTTGGGAACCACTCCCCCCGAACCCTGGGGAACAACATCAGGGTAAGCCAGACAGCAAGAAAAGCCCTCCACCCTGCAGCCATCCTGCACCACAGGGGGACGAGACTAGTCCCACCACCAGCAGGAAAGAAAAGCCCAAATCCACAGGTCAGAGACCACAGGCAGGCCATCTGCCCACCTCGGGATACACAACTGACTGCACTGGCATGGAGTTGCCTTGCAGCCCTAGGAACTCCCCACAGGCAGGGATGAGAAAGGCCACAAAACAAGCCCTTACGGTTATTTTCCAGGTGGGTTTTGTAAATATCATCCGGCACTTTGGGCTCCATGATGTCCAGCTGCAGAGACAAGGGAGAAGGGGGTTATCTCCTGGCCAGCACACCCTACATTGGCAACCTCTCCAGATATCTGGCCAAGCTCATAGGGATGAAGGATTTCTTCTCAGTCTTGCCACAGAGCCCAGAAGCCAGGGCAGTCACAGCTGGAGGCAACCCAGGGTGCTTTTCCCAGCTGGGGCACTCACCTCTCTGGCTAAGGCCAGGAAGTTGCTGTTAAGCTGGACATTGGACATGATCTCTGTCAGGTCTTCATACTCCTCCACATCCTCATTCAGCTCCAGAAAGACACCATGGCGGCCCAACATAAAGGCCATTTGCTTCTGGACAACTCTGTGCAAAGGGGAGAGGTTTCCCGAGTGCCCAGACCCCAACAAACCCCAGCACAAACATAGGTTCACCAAAGGGTGAGCCAATCTGCCCTGCCTAGAGGCACGCTGAGACAACCCACTCCTGCCCATCCTGACTTCAGGGACAAGAGTCTCCATCCAAAGTTGACAGACACCAGACACCCTCAGTGGTGGCAGGATCCAACCCAGCTCTGCCCAGATGGGAAGCTGTGCCCTACCACAATGAGTGAAAGCCCCAGGGGGCAGAGGAACAGGACAGGGAACATCTCCACTTACACATCTTTGCAGGAGGTGAAGATGTCCTCCACCAGCTCCACATCATTGAGCATCAGAGCCAGGCGCAGGGCTTCAGGGTAGCGGTTGAACTTGCGGAAGATGCCCAGAGCACAGCGCAGGAGAGCTGAGTTCTCGGGCTCTGGGACATAGCTTACACAGCTTTGAGAAAGAGACAGGCATGAGGGTGAGGACCACACTGGGCAACCTCGGCCCCACATGGACCAGGCCCCCTCCAGCACCTCATCCTGCCGAGCCCCCTCACCTGGTCAGGTAGAGGCACACTTTGGAGTAGGCATTGTCGTCGATGTATTTCTCCAGCATGTCCATCTGTTCAATCTCCATGAGGAGGTCACAGGCCTCGTGCTCTGCATTGTGGGCCATGTTGTAGGGGACAATCTCCTTGACCAGGGTGAGGAGCGTGTCCCTCTGAGTCTTGTCAGCTTCATCGATCTCCTGCCACTCCTTGGCCACCTCTCCTGCCAAGTGCCTGCAGGGACAAAGGGACATCACCACCATAGAAAACAGTTCCACTGAGCCATGAGGATGGGGAGCAGCTGCTGCCAGTTAGCCAGGGTGTGTGCTGTTTATAGGGACTCCACATTCTGCAGAGCTTACAGGGGACAAGCCCAGAGCAAGAATGAATTCAAGAGCAGAGATTTCAGAGGTCATGGCAGCAAGATCTCTGCAGCTAGCAAATCACTGTGGATAGAGCATGAAGTGACAAGTGTGCAGGTGTGACAAGGGCAGCTGAACACATGCCCAGCAAGTCAGGACACATCCCAAACAGGCCAAAGCCGAAGCCCTCCAGGAAGTGCCCCCAAGCCCTTGTCCTTCCCCAAGCCCTGGTCCCACTCAGGCTTACCTGACGTATTCATGCCCCCAAGATGCCAGCTCCTCTTGGGAGCCCACCAGGCGGTACTTCAGGCACTCACGCTCCCCACTCATGGTCATGGCCAGGACAGAAATGATGTCAGCTGCAAAGCGCTGCGGGAAGAGTGCAGAGCTCCAGACACAGGCCAGGCACACAGAATCAAGGGCAGCCAGGGATACAAGACCCTCCCTGTTCCCACAAGCCATCATGGGTGGCAAAGGTACTGTCCTGGCAAGTTACAATCCCCTGGAGCAAGTCACAGAGGCTGCTTTTAGACCACAGGGTCGGGAGAGCTCTGCAATCGCCTGCCCCAGCACTGTCCCCCCAGTCACACGGATGGTGGGGCCAAAAGCCTTTACCTTGTTCTCTCCTGGAGCCATGTTCTCATAGATCTCCTTCAGCTTGCCATAGTGGGGCCGTAGGAACTTGAGGGGTTTGGGAACAGAGGTCATAGAGGTGGTGGAGGAGCGGATCTGCCTCCGTAGCTCCTCCAGGGCTGGCCGGTAGAGTGATGTGTCTTTTTCCTGCAGAAGGAAGCTGCCTGTCATGGCCCTGGGAGCTGCTTCCTGAGCCACCACCACACCAGCCCTCCCCAAACACAGCCACAGCTCTAAGAAGAACAACCCCCTGCCCTGAGCTGCCTCCTAAGCCCATAAGACAGGGAGGGAGGGCACAGCAGGGCAGAAAGCCAGCCACACACCAGGGACACAGAGGCCTGTTGGGTACAGGTCAAACTGGCAGTAAGGCTGCAGGCAGACTGCAGCAGACAAGGAGGGCGCATGCTCAAGGTCAAACCCCCCTATCTCCACTGCACAAGGAACAACCATAATGGAGGGACAGATGAACTCAAGTCCTGACCAGGACAGCTTGCTGAGGGGCACAGCACAGACTTACCCCCAGACGCTCCACCAGCATCTCCAGCTCATCCTGCAGCTGCTTGTCCTCCTCAGACTGCCAAATGCACAGGAGAAAGCAGAGTTAAGGGTGTCCAGCACCAATGCTCTCAGTGTGACGGGGCAGTGTCACCCCAAGCCGCAGGGGGACCAGGACACAGTGGCACATTCCCTGCCCAGGGCACCATCCTGCCCCAGTGCTGCCAGGGTGGAGCAACACTCAAGTTACTCGGAATACCCTCCCAAAGAAACCACCCGTTCCCAGGAAGTGAAATGTGCCTCCCTCATTACACTGTGCTCTATGAAAACACACCCAGACGGGCAGGTCAAGGCACAGCCCCTCGGGAGGATACCTTCACCCACAGCCTGCGCCCCCCAGCCCGTGGGCATCCCCAAAGCCAAGGTCACCCCCGTGCTGGGCAAAGTGGGAGCCCCTCCGTAGTGCCCACTGTCACATGCACACCGTGGTTACATCACAGCCCCCCTCATCCCGCTCCATCGAGACCCCCGAGCCCCCCGCCCAGCACCGGGAGCCCCCAACTGCGTCACGCGGGCACCCCACGACGTCACGGCGCCCAGCTGGGGGGAGTCCTCGGGGGGATGCCGGCTGCCCCCGTGACGTGGATGCCGTCCCGTTCCCGGAGGGATGCCGGCCGCCCCCGTGACGCGGGATGACGTCCCACCCCCGCCGGTGACGCGGGCCCGACCGAGCCGTGACTCAGCTGCGACTCGCGACGCGGCGGCGCTCACCAGCTCCTGCTCCTTCTCGGGCCCGGCCGGCGGGTCCCGGCGGTCCCGACCCCAGGGAGGCGTGGGCTTCTCGTCGCCGCCCGCCCCGGGGCCGCCCTGCACCCGGCTCTGGCCGCCGCCGCCGCCGGCATCCATGTTCACCCCGCCGCGCCTCCGCCGCACCGCGCCTGCGCAGCGCCGTGACCTCACTGCCGCGCGCCCGGGGCGGGGCAGGGGGCGGGGCCGGGTGGCCCCACGTGCGGGAGTACCGGGAGCGACAGCGACAGTGACACCGACAGGGGCACCGATAGTGACAGTGCCACCGATAGGGACACCGATAGGGACACCGATAGGGACACCGGTACTCCAACACCACCACTGGTACCAACTGCGACACTGACGTTGACATCGACATCGACACCAGCACTGAAACACTGGTACCAACACTGACACCAGCACCGACGCTGGTACTGACAGCAGCGCTGGTACTGACAGCAGCACTGACACTGCCATCAGCACCAACACTGACACCGACACCAGCACCGGCACTGACACCGGCAGCGGCAGCAGCACTGGCACTGCCAGGGAGCGCGGGCAGCCAGGGACCCAGGGCCCTGCCGCTCTGGCACGGGGCATGCCATCACCCGAGCCAGGCAGATGAAGTGGCACTGACCGGGGCTGGCAGGCTTGGTGGGGACCCGCGTGCCAGAGACATCTGTGTCACCTCCTGCTCACGTCCTGGCTCCAGTTCGTGCAGGTGGCACTGCCTCACCCAGCCCCACCTGGGGAACACTCTCACCCCTCCGGGCAGCACCCAGGGAGCACCAGGGCTGTGCTCCTTGAGGAATTGCCTGGCAGTACCACAGGCACCGAGCAGGTGACCTGCAGCGACGCCCTGTCCCAGGCAGGTGGTCACACAGGACTGGAAAGGTGTCAAGGCAGGGTGTGACGTCGTGCACAGCCATGGCCTTCCCACAGCACCACAGCTGTGCACCGCTGGGTGCGTGTGCTGTGGCCCGAGAGTGACATCGGGGTGCCATCCTTTAGGTACCCTGCACGGGGTGTCAGCGTGCGTGTGTGAATCCACTCGTGTGGGTGCTGGTGCACTGGGGCGTGTGCCCGGATACCGGAGCAGGGGGTGCTGTCGCGGCTCTGCACCGTTCCCACCCGCTGCCGCTGCTGGAGCCAGCAGCCGGTGCTGTGCGGCACTGCTGTGCCTCCCCGGGTGCTGAAGCCCAGCGCCGGTGTCTGTGTGCCGGTGCCCGCTGCGGTGTGAGCCTGGGTTGTGCTGCCCGTGCCGGTGCGGGTGCCGATCCGAGTGCCGGTGTCAGTGGCGGAGGCTGCAGGTGCCCGTGCGGCTCTCTCGGGGTGCAGGTGCGGTGCCGGTGCAGATACTGGTGCGGGTACCGGCGAGGAGCTCATCTTGTGCGCACAGCAGTGACCTTGGCGGCGGGGCCGGGCCGGGCGGACCGGAGCGGTGCGACCGGGCTGGGCACCGGTGCCCCCGCTCCAGCCCCTCCCGGGCCGCCGGCGCTCGTCGCCCCCGCCCGGTGCCTGCGGTCCGCGCGCCGCTGGTCCCGGACCCCGCGGCTCCATCCCTCCGGCGCCACTCCATCCCTGCCCGGCCCCGACCCATCCCGGAGGTGCCGGTGCCGGTCCTGGCGGCAGCGCGGCGCCCGGTGCGGGCCATGGCGGCGGCGGAGGCAGGCGGCGCTGCGGCGGCGGCGGGGGCCCGGCGCGGCCCGGGCGGAGAGCGGAGCTAGGCAGGAGGCGGCCCGGGATGGCCAGGATGAACGTGGCCCTCCAGGAGCTCGGACACGCCGTGAGTGCCATGGGCAGCGGAGTGGCAGGGCGGAGGGCAACGGGCAGGGAGGGGGGCAAGAGGAGAGGAGAATGGGGGGACCCGCGAGGGGCGCGGCGAGGGGGACAGGAGGGGGCCCGGGCACAGGAGAGCCCAGAGGCTAGAGGGCTCAAGGAGCTGGAAGCGCTGGGGGAGCTTCGGGAACCTGTAGGAGGGAGGGATGGGGGATTATATGGCAGTGAGAGCCAGGGGGAGGCAGGGACTGCATGGGGACGGAGCTAAGGGAATTAAGTGGCTAGAGGGTCCCCTGTCCTCCATGGCTGGGGAGGAAGGCCCCCAGACTCCTGGCTGGGGTTGAACATAGGCAACCAGGGTGGTTTGGACATGGCCCCACAGACCCTGCTCCACCAAGGCATGAAGCCCACCTGGGGTACAGTGATGCTGTTCATAGGGTGACCCACAAGAGAGCACCCCTGGAGGGGCAGGAAGCCCTGTCCCTGCGCATCTCAGCCCCATAGAGGGGATAGGAGGAGATCCAGGACTAGATCCTGCTCCTGCTTTAAGAATGCTGGAGAGGGGATGCCGGCTGTTGTCCAGGATGAGGACCACCCAGGAGAGTTAAGGAACGTACCAGGGGGAGGTGGGGCAGTAGAGGGGGCCTGGCTGGCCAAGCTCCTACAGGATGCTGAACAATCCCTCCTAATGCCAGTATCTCCCAGGAACCCCCCCAGTGGGGGGTTCCTGCCAACTGTCAATCCCATCGCCCCACAGCAGCAGCCTTGGCAGTGCCCCCTCCCCATCCCAGCAGTGTGGCAGTGAGTAGAGCTAGGCATGAGGCACTCACTCTGTTTCACCCTCTGCCCATCATCTGTCTCACTCTGGCCCGTTCCTGGCCCCCAGCACCAGCCCCCGCAGGCAGCCCCGGGCGTTCACTTCATTCTGCAGCACAGGCTGGAGGGTGATCCAAAAGCCACCCAGGCGTTAACTCCGAAGCCTAAGGATAGCTCACGACCAGCAGCATTGCTGAGTCTGTTCCACCAAAACCCCCAGCATTTTCTTCTAGCTCATCCCCCCCTCCAACGCTGCTGGCTCATTTCCACCAGCTCCCTCTTGGCTGAGTCCTCAGCAGCCCTCGCAGCTGGGTCCGTGCAAGGTGCCCTGCAAGGCCAGGGGTAAGGGGAACAGTGCCCTGATGGCTGGTACCCTTGTAGCGCCCCTTCTCCCCTCCACACTCTGTCCTGCGCCGTGGTCACCCCCAGGGCGGGGATGGGGCAGGGGGTGCCTCCAGATGTTTCAGATCAGTGCACATCTGCATGGAAAGTTCCAGGCAGGGGAGGAGGGGTGAGGCAGCAGCACTAGGCAACAGTTGCTTGGTGACGGGGACCACGTCTCCGTGGCAATGTGGCACCTGTCAGCAGGGCTGATGCCACACAGCTGCTATGGCTATGCAGAGGGATGCTCCAGTGGCAGCTCCCAAGCTCTCCCTATGTTCTCCAGACCACCCGGGGCTGGGGACAACCTCTGGGGGAGACTCAGGAGCACCAAGGGGCGTCAGGGGCTGCCTCACCCCTCTTTGTATCCACTGAGCAGACACTGCCCCGCTCTCCATAAGAGCTCGAGGGTGTTGCAGGGTGGGTGACAGCCCCCCATGCCCTTGACCCAACCTGCTCCCTCCCTTAGCAGATGCCCAACTACAAGCGTGCCACGCTGCAGGATGAGGAGGGGCCAGAGCCAGCAGGGGATGGCAGCACCTCTCCAGACAGCGTAGAGGTGAGGTCTACCTCAGCTCCTCCATCCTTCCCCTCTCCATCCTCCCTGCCCTCCCCTCTCACCCTCAGTCCGAGCCTGCCTGCAGCCAGGTGGGCAGTGGGAGAAGGGCTGGGAGCTAAGCCAGACCTGGCTGTCCCCAGGGATGTGCTGGGAGGCAGCCAAAATGCAGTACAGAGTGTGCCTGGACAATTGTCCTTCCTTGTGGCTGGGGGGGGAGCTACCAGCACCCACTGCTATCTTGCCTGGGCTGGTGGGGAGGGATGCCCTGGTCCCCACCTTCTCATGCAGCCACACCAGGCACCGGAGAGCGGCAGGGAAGGGAAGGGGGAGCGGTGATGTCCGGTCCCCCCGTGGTGCGATGGCAGGTCCTGCTCCTGCCCAGGTGGGGTTTCGGAAGGGGCCGGGGACCCTGCTGAGCCGCCTGGCCTCGCGCAGCCAGCTGGAGCTGGTGCTCTGCGCCGTCGCCGTCTCCCTGGCCCTGCTGCTCGGCGTCGCTGTCGTGACCCTGGCCATTCAGTACCAGAGAGGTAGGGCGAGTTGGCAGTGGTGTCCCCACACCCGGGAGGACATGGGAGGATGAGGAGCGATGGGTCAAGCCTGGGGCACCTGTTCTGGGTGCTCTGCTTATCTCAGGGCACAGGCAGGGCTTGTGCCTTGGTTTCCCCCAGTCCAATTGCCCAGCCCCAGGCATGCCTTCCCTGCCAGATCCCTCTCACAGCACGTGCCTGACCGCTGCCTGCGTCCGGGTGGCTAGCAAGATCCTGGAGGCCCTGGATACAGAGACAGACCCATGCCAGGACTTCTACCAGTACTCATGTGGGGGCTGGATCAAGAGGAACCCACTGCCCAATGGGCGCTCCAAATGGAGCACCTTCAACAGCATCTGGGACCAGAACCAGGCCATCATGAAGCATCTCCTAGGTGGGCACCACGGGGTCACAGACACCGAGGGGGTGACCACTGTGTCCCTGGGGCTGACCCACAGCCTCCCACAGAGAATGCCACCTTCAACTCCAGCAGCGAGGCAGAGCGGAAGACACAGCGGTACTACCTGTCCTGCCTCAAGGAACAGAGGATAGAGGAGCTGGGATCCCAGCCCCTCATGGAGCTCATTGACAAGGTGGGCATCTACCCACATGTGAGCTGAGCTGTCAGGGCTCAGCCCAGCACGTCTCCTGCTCAGCTCTTCATGTAACTGGGGAGGGAGCAGCCCTCGGGGATGGACCCCATCCCTCCTTGAGGTGCCAGGTCTGTCTGCCAGCAGATCGGGGGTTGGAACATCACTGGCTCCTGGAACCAAACCAGCTTCATGGAGGTACTCAAGAGCGTGTCAGGCACGTACCGTGCGACCCCTTTCTTCACAGTGTACGTGGGTGCAGACTCCAAGAGCTCCAACAGCAACGTCATCCAGGTTGGCACCTTGGCACTGAGGGGTGGCAGGCGCCAGGTGGCACTGGGCTGTCTGTGCTACTCCTCTCTCCCCCCAGGTGGACCAGTCAGGCCTTTTCCTCCCATCCCGAGATTACTATCTGAACAAGACCGCCAACGAGAGGGTGAGGCTGGGTGTTGGGCATGCTGCTGGCAGCAATCAGGGGAAATCCATGGCAATGGGGTGCGAGCAGCTCTGGGATGCACCTGCTACCTGCATCCTGCCCCTTGGATGCTCACCCCAGGGAGGTGGAAGGAGGTGCAGCCAGCACTAAGTGAGGGCTTGGGGTCGCGCAGGTTCTGGCAGCATACCTGGACTACATGGTGGAGCTGGGCACGCTGCTGGGGGGCACCCCAGAGCCCACCCGCCTCCAGATGCAGCAGGTGCTGGACTTCGAAACCCAGCTGGCCAACATCACCGTGCCCCAGGCTGAGAGGAGGGACGATGAGAAGATCTACCACAAGATGAGCATTGCTGAGCTGCAGGTGGGCACAGCCCAGTGAAGTCTGGGGAAACCCTCCAGGGACATATGGGAAGTTGTCCACTGGGACACCAAGGGGTCCACGCCTACTGCTCTTCGCCCTCCAGGACACCCTGGGCAGCCCCATCAATTCTGGGACATGTGCTGGGTGCTGGAGTGAGATGCTTATCTACCCAGTTGTTAGGATTTGGGAGGAGCTGCCACCTTGCACAGTGGGATCCAGGGGTCCCCTCCTCGTCCTGCAGCATTAAGAGCAGCCGGAAGGGCGCTTGGTGGCAGTGAGATCTGGTGTGGTGAGGGACCTTGGGACCTTCCCAGGGAGCACAGCCCCCTGCCCCAGGGGATCCCCCTCGTGGTGCCACATCCTCATGTCCCCTCCAGGTGCTGGCCCCTGCCATTGACTGGCTGGATTACCTGTCCTATTCCCTGGCCCCACTGGAGCTGGCAGACACGGAGCCCGTGGTGGTGTATGGGGACACCTACCTCCAGCAGGTCTCTGACCTCATCAATGACACTGACAGGAGGTGAGGTTCCTGTGTGCCCTCAGCTGTGCCCCCCCATGGCAGGGGCACATTTTGGGCTTGTCAGTGGCTTGGAGTCTGGCACATCCCCGGGGATTGTGGTGAGTTGTGGCATCTCTCTGCTCCTTCAGCATCCTGAACAACTACCTGATCTGGAACCTGGTGCAGAAGACGGCCTCCAGCCTGGATCAGCGCTTTGAGACAGCCCAGGAGAGGCTGCTGGAGACACTCTATGGCACCAGAAAGGTAACAGTGGGTCCTGGGACCAGCCCCCTCTGCTCCTGGCCTGGAAGCAGCCAGGACCTCCTCTGCCCTTGGGATGCCCTTGGGATACTAAGCCCTGTTTGCTGCAGAGGGAAGCCAGGGATCATCTTTTGGGATAGGGGTTTAGCTGCTGAGCATCTCCCCTCTGGTGAGGAGGTGGAGCCAGGCTGGGAGGGGAGCAGGGGAGTGGGCTGGGCATCTCACAGATTCTCATCTCGCTCCCACAGTCCTGCACACCCCGCTGGCAAACCTGCATCTCCAACACGGATGACACACTGGGCTTTGCCCTGGGCTCCCTCTTCGTCAAAGCCACCTTTGACCGGGACAGCAAGGCCATTGTGAGGACACTTTTGCCCCCACCCCCTCCCCATATCCACTCACGGGAATCCCATTTCAACCCCAATCCCAGGGCTGGAAGGTGGGGAGCTGGGAATCAGGACTCCCAGCCCTTGGGAGGTTGTGTCCTGTCTACCCTCTCCCCACCGAGGGGCTAGTGGTGGTAGGGGGCTTCATTCCTTCCCCTCCCCAGGCTGAGGAGATGATTAGCGAGATCCGTGCAGCCTTTGAGGTGTCTCTGGACCAGCTGGACTGGATGGATGAGAAGACCAGGCAGGCTGCAAAGGAGAAGGTGATCCCAGGGAGGGAAGTGGGTGTGAGACCTCATGTCCTCCCAGTAAGCCCCCCCATCTCACTGTCGGGGCCTCTCCCCACACAGGCAGATGCCATCTATGACATGATTGGCTTCCCTGACTTCATCCTGGACAACAAGGAGCTGGACGATGTCTACGATGGGGTAGGGGACTGGTCCCCGAGCACACTAAACCCTGGGGGGCCCCCTGGTGGGGCAATGTCACTATTTGGGCAATGCATTTGGGACACTTTGCACAGCCACCCAGGTACTGAGTGCATCCTGGCCAGGGTGTGGGGAACCACCTCGGTGGACCCCCTCTCATCCCTCTTCTTCCTCACCAGTACGAGGTCTCTGAAGACTCCTTCTTCCAGAACATGCTCAACTTCTACAACTTCTCTGCCAAAGTGATGGCTGACCAGCTCCGGAAACCCCCCAACCGTGACCAGTAAGGGGGAGGGCCTGGGGGGGACAGAGGATGTGACATTGAGGTGCCTGAGTGGCAGTGGCTCACTGGGGAGGAGGTCCCCCCATGGGGTAGCACAGCACTAGGTGTCTAGTGGTCACCTGTGGTGACTGTAGCTTGCCTCCAGGACATGGTCCCTTGGTAACAGGATGGAGGTAAAAGTGCCAGCCCCGGGGGCAGGGTGGCACAGGGGAACCATGGTGGGTGATGGCACAGGAGGGTGCTGGGGCTGCATGAGAGGTGACACAGCCTTTCCCTGTCCCCTGTCATACCTCTCCGCCCCAGATGGAGCATGACACCGCAGACTGTCAACGCCTACTACCTGCCCACCAAGAACGGGATCGTCTTTCCCGCTGGCATCCTGCAAGCCCCCTTCTATGCCCGCAACCACCCCAAGTGAGCCTGGCATGTGGGACACCTCCTGGGTGGGGGGGAGGTATGGGCTAGATCAGGGCCAGTATGCCACAGAACCACCACAGTAACAGAGCAAAGCCGTGGGGGCTTGAGCATCCTGCAAGGTTTTACATCCTGCAGCCAAGACAGCCTGCAAAGTCCCCTTAGAGTCACCAGTGTCCCCAACAGGACTCATTCCCAGCTGGGTCCCAGCTGGAGCAGAGTCTGGTCAGGTACCCAGGCTGTGGAGGGGGTGTCCAGGCAGAGGCAGACTGCAACACCAGCACCCCAACACCCCATACTTACCTGGATCCTTCCCATGGCCCCACAGAGCCCTCAATTTTGGTGGCATCGGCGTGGTGATGGGGCATGAACTGACCCACGCGTTCGACGACCAAGGTGAGAGCCCTGACCCCTGCGACCTTCCTGCCCTCCCCAGCCCCACACCCGCCCCTGCCCACGGTGTGGGCAAGGGGTGCCCTGGGTGCACAGGGGTCCCGCTTTGCCATCCATTGCATCATGCGTGCTCGTGCCCCCCCGGCCGCCCCCCCTTCTATCGTCCTGTCTCCCCAGGTGGCACCTGCCGACACCTCCCCCCGGCTTCTCTGTGCAGCTTTCGCTCCATCCGCTTGGTGAGGACACGGTGTCTGCAGCCCCAGCCCCCTCCTCACCCTCCTCCCCGCGGGGCAAGGGGCGGGTCCCTCTCGCATCCGCTCTGCTTTGTGCCTTCACCACAGCCCCGGAGCAGACATGGGGGTCAACGGGGGAATGTAGGATCACAGATCTGGGTTGAGATAGTGGGAATGCACCGGGGGATGGCTGGGGACCCAAGTGCACAGCTGCGTCCCAGACAGAGCCTGCCCAGAGCAGGGACTACGGAACACCATCCCCCCATGGCATGAACCCAAGGTGCCAGGTCCCCCGGCATCCCCTGGTGCTCTCCCACCGCACCCCATTCTGCTTCGGGACCCCCTGCAGAAGGGAAGCTGCAGGGGGACAGAGTCCCCTGGTCCCACCCCCCCACACGGCTCGGTCCCGCAGGACGAGAGTACGACAAGGAGGGAAACCTGCGGCCATGGTGGCAGAACTCCTCCCTGGAGGCCTTCAAGAACCGGACGGCGTGCATGACCGAGCAGTACGGCCGCTACACCGTCCACAGCGAGAAGGTCAACGGGCGGCAGACGCTGGGAGAGAACATCGCTGACAACGGCGGGCTCAAGGCAGCCTACAACGTGAGTGCTGCCGCCCGGACGGGACACGGACCGCCCCCCATCCCCCGTCTGTCCCTCCCCGGGGCTTCAAGCCAGCTCTCCCGCAGGCATACAAGTCCTGGCTACAGAAGAATGGAGAGGAGAAGCGTCTGCCAGCCCTGGGGCTCACCAACCATCAGCTTTTTTTCGTGGGCTTTGCGCAGGTAGGGCTGAGTGGGGTGATGGGTTTCCTGTCCCTCCCTGGCTGCTCAGAACCACTCCACAGCCCCTCATCCTGCCCCGGAGAGTCTGTCCCCATCCCTGAGGCTGCTCCCGCTCCGCCAGGTGTGGTGCTCCGTCCGGACACCCGAGAGCTCCCATGAAGGGCTAGTGACCGACCCCCACAGCCCCGACAAGTACCGTGTCATCGGCACCCTCAGCAACTCCCGGGACTTTGTCGAACATTTCGGCTGCCCCCTGGGCTCCCCCATGAACCCCGGCAAGCACTGTGAGGTGTGGTAGGGAGGGGGGGGGAGTCCTGTGGACAGAAGGGACAATGCTGTGCTGTGCCCCCGCCCCCAGCCCTCGCTGGCTGCCAGAGCTGGCCACGGGCAGGGAGCGGAGGTCACGCTCTGTCGCGGTCCCTCTCCTGTGCACACACCGCACACTCCACCTCTGCCTCCTCCCCGGCACACGCGGCCCCACACCAGGCACCCACCGCAGCCCCACCCACAGCCTGGGGCTGGACACGGCCGGCAGAGAGGCTGTAGCACCCCCAAAATGCAGCTCTGCCCCCAACCTTGATGCGCTTGTGTTGGGCACAGCTCAGCGTCTCCTGCACCGCATCCCCCCCCTCAGGTGGGCAGGTCAGAGGGGGCCCAGGGAAAGCACTAGAGCCAAAATACCCCCGCTCCCGCCCCGCAGCCTGCCAGAGATGGAGGCTGGGGGCCACCCGGCTCCGCACTTCCCTTGTCCCCTCCCATCCAGCTTGGCTTCCCCATCCACTTCTGCTGGGACCAGCGGGCGGCAGCGGGGACTCTGGTGCCTTCAGCTGTGGGTGGCTGTGGCCGAGTTTATTTAACGAATAAAAGCAATTTCCACTTACTCCAGCAGCTCGGGGACCTTGGCGGTGTCGGGGCTGGGACAGAGGTGGGATCTGGAGCTGGGGGGAAGGCGAGGGGATGACTCAAAGTCTGGGGGGACGCGTGAGAGCTGAGACATCCCGAGGGAAGGGAAACGGAGATGGGATGTCTGGATGGACGGAGGGAGGGGAGCAAAGGTGTGGGGAAGAACGGCAGAGGTGGGGGGAGTGAGTCAGAAACACGGGGGTCTCCGGTAAAGCCCAGCTGGGGGGTCCTGCTGCCCTCAGCGCGGGTGAATCCAGCTTGCCCCGGGGCCGAGCCGCCCCCGAGTTCCCTCCTGGAGCCCGTCCTGGCCGGTCCTTCCCCGCACAGCCCGTCCACACCTCCGCACCGGGTCCCGCAGACCCGTCGGTACCGGGACCCCGCGGGGGCCGCTACCAAGGTCTGCCGGGAGTTGTGGTCCTGCCCGAGGTGGCGCAAGACATGACGGGAGCTGTAGTTCGGCGCGAGGGACGCTGGGAGTGATAGTTCGGGTGAGGCTCGCCCCGCCGCCGTGCCGCGGGGGCCGGACTACATTTCCCATCAGGCAGCGCGGCGGGGGCCAGGGTCCAGGCCTGGGCGCCTCAGGGGTACGGGGGCAGCGGGGCCGGGGCGGTGGCGGGGCCGGGGCGGGCCGTGACGTGACGGAGCGGGGTCGCCGGGCCTGGTGGACGGGCTTGGGTGGTACCCTGGGCCAGGCCCCGGGCTGGGACACGGGTGCTGGGCCTCGCCCCGATCCCGTGTGCAGTACACGGTGGGCACTGGGCCCTGGCTGGGCCGGGGCCGCGCGGTCGGGCCGGGTATCGGACACCTGTGGGTGCTGGAGCTGAACTGCCCCTGCCGGGGCTGTGGGTGGGTCTGGCCCTGGGGTGGAATTCTGAGGACAGGGGCAGTGGGTTGTCCCTGCCCTGGGGACAGAGGGGCAGGCATATCCCTGCCCAGGAAAAAAGGGCATTGGGACATCCCGAAAGGGGCAGTGGGATGGCCCTGCTCCTGGAGGCAGGACTGCAGGGAGGTCCTTGCCTTGGGCACAGGGCCTGTGGAACATCCCTGCTCCTGGGTGACATGGCCCTGTCCCCCAGCCAACACACTCACCTTGCAGGCGTTGCTGCCCAAGCCATGGACATCCCCATCACGCCAGGGGAGCTGCTCTGTCTGGGCTCCAGCCTTGCCTTCTCCGGCCTCTTCTACTACATGTACAGGAAGAAAGCCAAAGTTGTGGCACGCATACAGGTAGCCCTATCCCTCAGATGCTCTCTCCTGACCGCTCTCCCTTCCCCACTGCCCTACACCCTTTGATTGGGGTGCACTCACTGATGGCTGCAGCCTGCTGCATTCTCTGCCAACATCACTACACTCAGGACTGAGCAGGTCACGTCCTGCCAGAGATCCGTGCTTGGCCCACCCTCTGCCTGCCCCTGCCCATGCTCACACTCAGTCCCTGCTCTTCCAGGAGGCCCCAAAGCTCCAGGTCGATGACAATTTGCCAGCCCTGGTGTCTGCGACTGAGGGGAGGTGCCTTCCCTATGTTGCCCTGGAAGGTAAGAACCCCCTGTGGCCCCGCACCAGGGACAAGGGCAGGGCTCTCCTTTGTCTGTGACACATCCCTTGTCCTTAGGCATAGTGCTGCCAGCCCAGGCTGCACTGACCAGCCACTACCATGAGGGGCTGCAGGGCGTGATCCAGAAACTGCTGCTGAAGGAGCATCGGCTGATCTGGAACAGCTTGGCCCGGAGCTGGTGAGCGATTGGAAGAGACTGCAGGGGTGGGCTTGCACCAGACAGTCCTGACTCTGGGGCTGCTTAGAGGCAGAAAATAACTTGGTTGAAGACTTTAGTTCCTATGCTTGGCTCAGTCCTAGGAGTTCCTTCATATTGTGGCCAGCAGGACCGGGACAGTGATAATCCACCTGTAGTCAGCACTGATGAGGCCACACCTTGAGTCTTCTGTCCAGTTCTGGGTCCCTAAATTCAGGAAGGGCATTGAAGTGCTGGTATGAGTCCAGAGAAGGGCAATAGAGCTGCTGAAGAGTCTGGGCCACAGCTCTGATGAGGAGCAGCTGAGGGAGGCGGGGTGTTTAGCCTGGAGAAAAAAAGCTCTGATGTGACATTATTGCTCTCTACAACTCCCTGAAGGGAGGTTGTAGCCATATAGGGGTCAGCCTCTTCTCCCAGGCAACTAGTAGCAGGATGAGAGAAAATAGCCACAAGCTGCACCAGGGAAGGTTTGGGTTAGACATTAGGAAGAATTTCTTCACAGAAAGGGTGATTACACATTGGAGTAGGCTGCCCAGAAAGCAGGAGCAGGGGGCTTCACCACCAAGGAGGTGGTGGAGTCACCATCCCTGGAGGGGATGAAAGAAAAACTGTATGTGGTGCTTAGTGCCATGGTCTAGTTGACAAGATGGTGTTCAGTCACAGATTGAACGTAGTGATCTCAGAGGCCTTTTACAACCTTATTGATTCTGTGGTTCTGTTGTCCACATCCCAACCCTCTCTGCTTGCAGGAGTGAGAGCGAGCGGGTGCTCTCAGAGCAGATCTACACCGTGCCCTTCCTGCTGGCCTCGCCAGGCCCCGAGGCAGTGACGCAGGTGAGCGTGGACAGCCCGCTCCAGGCCGTCTGCCTGCCGCTGGAGATGGTGTATGAGCGCTTCCAGCAGCCCACCCACGGCTTCCGCGACCTGCTGGGCCAGTACCTGATCGGGGAGAAGCCCAAGGGCATCCTGGAGACAGAGGAGCTGCTACGGGTGGGGGCCGGGCTGACGGGTATCGGGGAGCTGTCCCTGCACCCCGACGGCTCCCTGCACCTGCAGCCGCCGGCCTGGGGGGGCGAGTTTTTCCTGTGCCTTGGGGACTGGCAGACAGTGCTGTCGGAGCTGGAGTCGACCAGCGGGCTCTGGAAGGGAGCAGCGATGCTGTGTGCTGCGGCGGGGCTGGCCGTGCTCCTGCACGCCCTGTGCCGCGCCTACCGCCGCTCCCGCCCCAAGCGGCAGGAGGAGGACAAGGAGCTAGATGGGGAGGAGGCCGGGGACGGGGCGCCCGAGGACTCCTGCGTGATCTGCCTGGCACGGCCCCGCGAGTGTGTCCTCTTGGGCTGCGGCCACATCTGCTGCTGCTTCCGCTGCTTCCAGGCCTTGCCCACCCGCCTCTGCCCCATCTGCAGGGGACCCATTGACCGTGTGGTGCCCCTCTATCAGGCCTGAGAGCACCTGGGAGTGCGAACCAAGCCAAGCCTGGAGCCTGCAGAAATCTCAGCTGTCCCCTCGTGTGCAGCTGTGTGATTCCTATTGGGAGGGAGGGGTCCTGGTGTGCCCCATAATCTGCTTTTGGGAGGGTGGGGCAGGGGGAGTTACAGCTTCCTCATTCTCCCTTTGCCAGAGGGACCCCCCTACTAAACATGAAGGCTTGGGGAAAATCTACACAACACCTGTCCTGAGGAGCTGAGACCCCAGCCCCGTGCTGGGGCATTCCTTTGGCTCCCAGCTGTTGGACCTGTGCCCCTTTTCCAGCTGTGACCCCCTCAAAGCCATGCAGAATTTCTCCCTTGTGTTTTTTTTTTCCAGCATGTGGTTTTATTGGAAGGATGATGAAGGCAAGACCAGGCTGGTGGGACACAGCAGGCACAATGGGATGGCAGAGACCCAAACCCCCCTGAACCATTGCAGTGGCACACCTTGATGCCACTGTTGTCCTACCACCCCAATCCATGTGCCTACAGCCACAGCCCAGGCCATGCTGGGGACGCCCAAGGGCTGGCAGCGTTGAGCCTCTTTGCCAGCTGTTCTACCACCAGGAAGTGGGGGCTATGCCCCTCTGCAGTGTCTCCACTCTCCTTCTGAGTGGGAGAACAGCACTGGGGTGCCCAGAGCCTGCCTTCATGTCTTGCCCCACTGTACCCAGCTGTCCTGCCCACCTCTCGGACAGCACAGGGTGCAGGAACAGCTTGCAGTGGTATGTGGAGTGATAAAGCCAAGGAGCCAAGCTTGGCCTCTCCTCTTCCTTTGCGCCTCTAAGTCAGGGCACTGGGTGGGCACTGGGGGGTTCACTGAGAGCCAAAGCTCTCCCCTTGTCTGGGTGGGCACCACTGCCTCCCTCCCCACCCAGGGAGCTGGCCCAGGTGCACAGAGGAGCCCAGGTGCACCTCCTCAGGATGCAGCCCTGAATGGGGGTGGCAGGACACACAGGACTGTTGCCAAGGTGATTGCAATCCTCAGGTCTCCATGGCAACCGATCCCCTGGACCGCTCCCCATCACTGCCTGGCTGCAGTTGCCCAGGCAACCTATGGGCTCTCCTGGCTTCTGCGGTTTTGGGGCACCCAGGGTTTGGGGGTGGGGGGCAGTGCTGGCCAGCCACTATCAGCCAGGCAGCAGTGTTGGGATTGGAGGGTAATGATGTACCACCTCCCCCGGGCAGTGCCCCACATTGCTGCTGGGCTGGGGGCTTGCTTGGGGCAAAGGTGCCCCTGTGGATTTGTCCCCAGGGCTCACAGCCAGGCACAAAGCCCCAGAGTACCCAGTGAAGCCTCCAGGGACCCACATGCATTTTTGGGGTGGGCTGGTGTGTGGAAATTCTCTTCCTCCGCCTCCCAGCCCCCATTTTATCAGCCCAGCCTCTTCCCTGGGCTGCGGAGTGAGCAGTGGGGCCCAGGTCCCCCCCCCCTGCACTGGGCATCCCCCCCGCAGCAGGAGGGATTTCGGGAAGGAGATAAATACCAGATGGGAGAGGGCTGGGCTGCCAGGAACACACTCCCCGCGTGCCAAGAGCTGCCGGCGCGAGTGGGCGCGTGGGCCGGGGAGGGCGGGGGGTGCCCCTGCTCCCAGAGACTGCTCGCCTCGTTCCTCAGGACCCAGCAGCCAGCTGGGGATGGGACAGGTAGAGAGGGGCCTGCGCCCCCCGCTTCCCTCTTCCCCCAGAGGTGCCCGGGGCAGGGAGCACATCCCCTGTGCTGGCAGCACACAGGGAGGTTGCCTCCCCCCGTGCTTGGGCACAGCCCTACTCTTTTCCCCTGGGGTCTCCACCACCCGCAGGAGGCCACCAGCCCGGCAGTGGCCCAGCTGCAGACCCTGCTGTCAGCCCTGCCTGGCACGGCTCTGGGCGGCAGTATGACTCACCCGATCAGCTCACAGTCAGCCAGAGCCTCGCCGTGCCAAAGCCCCGGCACAGGGGCTGCCCAGACGCGCTGCAGTGCCCACACCCCCAGACAAACCCGCTGTGTGCCCCCAGGGGCAGGTTGGAGCAGGACAGCAGGAAACGCACAGGGCCTGGGCTAAGGGCTGCCCAGCCTCCCTCCCCAGCGCACAGGCCACATGAAGGACTCAGGCATCCTGACAGCTGCCCTCCCCCAGGATCCCCCTGGGTGCCAGCCCGTGCCCGCGGCCTCCACCCGCCGCCCCACCCCCAGAGCTGCCAGCCTGCTCCGCCTGCCTCCCTGTCTGTTGTCATGGTGACCAGAGATGTGGTGACAGGCGAGGATGGAGCCTCACACCCCAGCAAGGCTGTTTGCTCAGCAGGGTCGGCTGCCCCCACCCTCCTGCTCTCCCCCATCACCCTCAGGTCTGGGCAGGGGACTCTCCATGAAACCCCTGCCCCATGCAGCGTGCTGAGAGTGCTCCATCTGCTCAGATGTTGAGATCACAGCTGTGCCCCAGGCAGCTCATGTGAAGGATGGGAGCAGTGCCATCCTCCTGCCCTGAAACAATTGGACTCCACTCAGGGCACCCTCTTCCCAGCTCCGAGCTGTGCACCAAGACAGACAAACTCATCTCACTAGTGACCACCTCTTTTTCCTCCCTGGGAAGGGCACTGTCTCTCTAGGAAAGGCTTTTTGGCCTCATCTTCCCACATCAGCAGCTGCAGGGACAGCAGAAGATGAAGAACATGCCACCCTTGCCCACTTGCCCCGGGCTCACCTGTGGGGCCGCTGTCAAGCAGGATACCTGTCCCCCATCACCTCCTCACCATGGTGACAAAGGGTCACCATAACCACCGTCCCACATGGCCGGCCATCCATCCCCATTGCCTGTACCCAGCCCCGGTGTGTGTCTCTGCTCCCCCAAAAGACCCAAACCATGGCAAAGGCAGCACACAATGCAGCATTCCCACCTGGGCCTTGCCTACTGAGACCCAGTGGCAACAGCCAGGGATGGGCAAATCCCCAGCCTTACCAATGACCTCACGCCAGGATGGGGGCTCAGGGAGAGCAGCAGTGCCAGCAGCAGGCACCTGGATAGGGCCCCCAAGCTGCAGCTGCCACCACTGTGGAGCAGAAGTGCCATTTCACGTTTCTTGGCAGGGCTCGAAGCAGCACAGATGGAGGTACCCGCGCCAGCCTCCTGGCATGGTTTGGCAGCCCCCGGCCCTGTGGCACCCGCCCTGGGTGACAGCACTGACTGCTTCCCAGACCTGCAGCTAAGGAAGCCTCACATCCTACCTCCTCCAAGCCCCCTGACATCCAGTAACTGCCTGCCAGGCCACTGACTCCATCCCTGCCAGGCCTTGGGGACCACCAGGTGCTACCATCCAATCCAACACCAGCTGCCCAGGGGTCTCTGCAGAACCTGGGCATGACATGTCCCACCACAAGCCACTTGCACTCACACAGGGTGATTTTTCCACTGTAGAACCACTTTAGGTACCAGTGACTGCAGGAAAACCCCTCACCTCCATCACAGCACCTGGAGTAGGCACCCTGATGCCCACCAAGGGCACAGGGCTCAGGGGAAGCATCCAGATGTGGGGCTGGGGCCTGGCAGCCACCAGTGAGCATCATCCAAGTGCAGGCAATGCAGCACAACGTCCTCTTCCAGACCCACTGCAGCCAGGATCTGGCCCCATGCTCCCTGCCCAGCCCCATATCCACCCTGGGTGGCATGGCTGGCCCCCAGCCCTTGCATGACCCTCAAGGTGTCCCAGTTCAGGGGCTACTGCCCAGGTTTAAGGAACCAGGGCAGGAAGAACCACCTGCTTCCCACTCCCACAGCTCCTTCCCCCTGCTGGAGTTGGCTTTGTGTTGGACAAAAGGCTGCAAAGGAAGCGAGAAAGGAGATTAAGTGCCTGCTAAAAGACGGATAATGAAGGTGGGATGAGAGCCAGGAGAAGGAGGGTGCTCTGTCAGGTTCACCAGGGGGAATGCTATCTGCAGTGGCAGGAGATGAGGGGGGTCCCTCATGCATCCCACTGTCCACCCACCCACATTCAGGTCCCTGGTACCTTCCCCCTCTGCCCAGGGATGTGTGACACAGCACTGCCCTGTCCCACCGACAGCCCAGCTGTGCTGGCACAAATCCAGCCCTCCTCCTGCCTGGGATGAGCAGAGGGTCCTTCCCACACCCCAAATTCCAGGCAGCCCCGCAGAGCATCCCCCATCCCGTAGCCAAGCCAAGCAGCTCCCCTGAGTGCGAGGCACTGTAACAGATACAGGTGTGGGATAAGCAGGGCCATTCCCAGGGTGACCCCTTTCCAGCCTCTCCCCAGCAGCCTGCCAGGCTGGAAACCCTCCTGGAGTGCTGCACCGGTGCCACTCACATCCCACACAGCCCATCTGCTCCTCTTCTCGCTCACCCCCGGCCCCGCGCGTGCCACGGCCTGCCGGTCCCTGCCCACGGGCAGTGGCACGTGGGCTCAGCGATGGGAAAAGCAGGCCACATCTCAGCGTGGGCCTCTTGCCTATTTTCCCAGGCACTTTTCACAGGGAGCAGAAGCCTTCACATTAAAAAGTTCAACCTGGTTCCCCAGCAAAGGCAGGAATAAAGGCATTTCTTTGCCAGGAGACTGAGCACCACTGCCCCGACCTGGCTCTGGTAGGGGACAGCAGGGACCAACATTCTGCAGAGCCAGACACAAAGGTAAAAGCATGGCAGAGCCTTCCCAAAATAGAAGTACCTGCCTACTGTCATGGACCATTCCAGTTGATGCCCTTCTGCAGCACCTTTCAAAAGGATCTCAGGCCATGGGGATGCTGGCACGGAGAGATGAACCATAGGCCAATCTGTAAAACCCCCCTCACCCCTCATGACATTCTCATAGGGCTGCTCTGGGGCTGGCAGGTGCCATTTCCATACAGGACTCTGGCTTAGCTGCAACCCAGGACCCCCACATGAGCAGCAGGGCCCAGATGTGATGGAGCAACAGGAACAGTGCTGTTCTAAGGCAGGGTGGTCCTCTCCAACCATCCACAGCAGCTGCTGTTGTTATCGTCCCCTGATCCAGGGGTCAGGGTTGTACCCAGGGCTCAGGAAAGGTACAACAGTCTCAGCCTGAGCTTAAATAGCACCCCAGCCCCAGGTGACCTGAATGGGGGGGATCAGCTGAGGCTGATCAGGACCACTGATGCCAATTAGTAAAATCACTGCCCGGTGAAAAATGCAGAAGGATAGCGCCAGGGTGGGCCTGGGACAGAGGTGTGTAGAGTGGATGTGAATGGGGCTCTGCTGAGATAATGGGGTCACTCCTTGCTTACCCATAGCAGGTGCCCACAGGGGATGGCCCTTCCCCTTGTTCACAGGGAAGTGCCAAACTCTGTAACAAGAGGTGTCCTGGGGCACAGTCCCCACATGGCCACACTCACAGGTACCTGCAGAATCACACGTGTGCCCCTGCATTCCTGCAAAGACATGCAGTGGGAAGATGTGTACAAACACGTGCACATGCATGTGCAGAGACCCACACGTGGGGGGTTAAGGGGACTGGTAGGAGTTGGGGCAGGACTGGTGTGGCTCCAAAGGGGGATCCCAACACAGGGAGCCTGCAGGAGACGGTGCCTGGATGGATGTAGGCCAAAAGACACAAGTGGGCTGGGGATAGCCTGGCTGGGGAGACCAAGGGTGGGAGCTGGCCTTGGATTCTGAGGAGCTGAGCCTTCTGGGCTGCAGGGAGCTGGTGGGCTGGAGAAGGGTGTTGGGGGATCTTTTCGGCATCATCTCTATGCGCCAGCTGTGTCTGGTGGTCCTCAGCTGTCTGACCCGGGGGTACCCGGCTGTGCCAAGGGCTCTCCTCTCCACTGGAGCACCCCGTGGTTGAGGGCATGCCCAAGTCGGGCCGACCGCCTCAGCCAGGCTGTGCCGGGGGTACCACCCTGCGCTGGGGCCGGGGCAGGGACTGGTAAGGCGGGGTGGGAGGGTCCCCATCCCAACCGGGCGGGCACCGGGCACCGATCGAGGGGGTCCCTCGACTCTGTCCTGGTCGGGCCGGGCCGGGCCGCGGCGCTCCGGAGCCGCCCCCCGCCGGGGGGGTCCCCGCTCCCCCCGGATGCATGACTTCATCCTTCCGCCCGGGTTTCCTCCCCGCCGCTGCCGCCGCCGCCGCAGACCGGCTCCCGGCTCGGCGCGGCGCGGCTCGGCCCGCTCGGCCCCGCCATGTCGCAGGTGCTTCCTTACGGCGAGGACAAGGTGGGCCGCTACGGCGCCGAGCCCGAGGCGGGAGAGCTGCCCTTCAGCTGCCGCCTGCAGGACACCAACGCCTTCTTCGCGGGCAACCAGGGCAAGCGGCCCCCCAAGCTGGGACAGATCGGCCGCGCCAAGAGAGGTACCACCCGACCCCCACCTTTGCCCTCCCGACCCCCGCCTCAGCCCCACGACATCCCCAGGACCCCTGGATCTGCCCTGTAGCATCCTCGGCTTTGTCCCGGGATCCCCGAATTTGCCCTGCAGCATCCCTGGCATCTCCGGCGCTGCCTCCTGCCTCCCCGGCGCTCCCCCACGGCATCCCCGAGCCCCTCGGATCTGTCCTTTCATCCCTGGTGCTGACTCCTGCATCCCCGGCGCTGCCCTATGGCATCCCCGGGACCCCTGCATCTGCTCTGCAGCATCCCCGGCACCTCCGGCACTGCCTCCTGCAACCCCGACGCTTCCCCACGGCATCCCCGGATCTGTCCTTGCATCCCCGGCTCTGCCCTGCAGCATCCCTGGCTCTGCCCCGGCACACCCAGCGCTGCTCCCCGGCATCCCCGGCACTGGCCCTTGCATCCCCAGCTCTGCCCCACAGCATCCCCAGGATCCGCGATTCTGCCCTTGTATCCCAAGCGTTCCCGGCACTGGGCAGTGCATCCCTGGCCACCCCCCGACATCTCCCCACAACATCCCCAGGACCCCCGATTCTGCCCTGGTTCTTCCCCACGGCATCCCCGGTCTCTGCCCTGCAACATCCCCAGCACTTCCCCACGGCATTCCTGCGAGTCCCAGCTCTGCCTTGCATCCCCAGCACTGTCACCTGCCACCCCTGGCACTGCCCCACAGCATCCCCAACACTGCTTCCCCAGTATTCCCGGCACTGCCCTCTGCATCCCCAGAATCTCCGTCTCTGCCCTACATCAACTCCAGCACTGCCCCCCAGCAATCCTGAGAGCCCCCAGCTCTGCGACTGACAGCCGGCACTGCCACAAAACCACAGGCCCCCCACTCCCTGCTCCAAACACCAGCACTGTTTCCCCCCAGTGCTGTCCCACAAACTACCCCCGTCTCGGGACTCCCCCCGGGATTACCCTGCAGCATCCCTGGGGCTGCCCCTGGGACTGTCCCCAAGCATCCCTGGGGCTGCCCCCCCCAGTGCCCCCGGGACCCCCCCGAACTTCTCAGTACCCCTGGGACTGCCCCCTCTCATTCCCTATAAACAAGCCCCCGCTCTCCTCCCCATCATCACCAGGAACAGCCTCCCTAGCCACCTAAACCTCTCTCCCTCCACATTTCTGCCTGCCTGCCGCAGAGACCCCATCAAAAGCCTCCAGCAATGCTGATCAACAAACACCCACCTCCACACTCCCCTGCTTTACTGTCCCCCCAGGACTCCATGAGCCCGTGTCCTGCCCTCCCCACTTTACTGCCTGCTGCAGAGACCCCCATCAGCATCTCCCTTGCTTCCACCAGGATCCAAATAAATGCCCCCCCACCCCGTGCACCCTGATCTGTCACTGTCGATCCTCTCTGATGCTTTGTGGACCCTCAAGAATGGCTCCCACTTTTCCTGCAGCCCCCGATCCTGCCTGCTTGGGGGACCTCCATAGGCAAACACCCCTTCTTGAGCTGCAGGGACAAGGGGAGTGGGGGAAGAGCCCCCCTCCGCCCCAGCACAAATACACCCCAGCCCCGCAGAAGGGAGAGCCACTGCCTGCTCCACTGCCCCCCTTTGCGGTGGTGGAGGTTGGGTCTAGCAGTCCCCTCCAGGGACGGGGTGGGGGGGGTGTGGGGGAGGGAGGGAATGGTTCTCCCTTCGTGGTGTTTGGGGGTCTGGATGCTCTCCCAGTGATGCTGGTGACAGGTGGGGGGTGTCTGGTCAATCTCCCCCCAGGGTGGTGATGAGGGGTTACAGACCGGTAGTGATGTTGGGGTGGGGGGGGGGTCTGTCCTCCATCCCCCAGGGTGATGGTGATGGGAGGCACTTGCCGAGCCCGTTGTGTTGGATCGGGTGTGTGTGTGTAGACCCCTGATGGTGATGCTGATGGGGGTCTGTCCGGCCTCCCACCGGTGATGTTGATGGTCTGGAGGGGGCTGCCCAGTGGGTGATGCTGAGAGGGGGCTCTCTGGAAGGTGGCGATGACAGGGGGGCTGTTCAGCCTTCCATGGTGTTGCTGATGGTGGGGGTCCGTGCAGCCCGCCGTGCTGATGGGGGACTGTCCGGCTCCCTCACCTGTGATGCCGGTGGTGGGGGTGGGTGTCCTGTGCAGCGGGCGATGCTGACGGGGGTCTGGCTGCCACCCCCGCCGAGCAGGCGGTGCTCCCCCCTCTGGGTCATTACCCATTCCAGTCCTGTTGCTCTCATCAGCGCCTGCCGCAGAGAGGAGGGGGGGGTCCTTCCTGGTCTATTCCTGCCCCCCCACTTCCCTAACCACCCATCCGGAGGCAGCCGGCTGGCTGCAGGGAGGGATGCTGCCCCTAACCAAGCTGGGCGGGGGAAGGGTGATTCCCCCCTCCTTGACCCTCATTGCACCCACCTGAACCCCCTTTGCCCCGCTCCCCAGCATCTGGGGGGGCACACTTGGAACCCGAGCGGGGTAAGAGCCGGGGGGGTGGGGGGACAGCGACTGACGCGTCCCCTCGCCCACGCGCCCCCCGCCTGTCCCCGCAGTGGTGATCGAGGATGACCGGATAGACGAGGTGCTCAAGGGCATGACGGAGAAGTCGCCGCCGGGGGTGTAAGCCGGGACCCGCCGCCAGGACCCGCCGGCCGAGCCCCGCTCCAGCCCGCCGCCCCGCATGCTGGCTGGACCGCCGACGAGGAGGGGGAGGCCATGCCCGCTGCCCCCCTCCCGGCCCGGGGGGGGGCCCTGCAGCCACCACCACCCCCCCCCCCCGAGCCATGCACTTTACCCCTCCGCCTCCCCCCGGGGCTGGGACAACCCGCCGAGCCTCCCACCCTGGGCGAGGACCCCCCTCTCCGGGGAAGGGGTCCAGCCCCCTGCTCCGCGGCGCGTCCCCCCCATCCTCCTTGGCGGAGGGTCCCCGAATCCCGGGGCGACCCGGCCCCACGAGCACTGGGGGAGCGCTGCTGTCCAGAGACATTTTTTGCTCCATCGTTTTTTGCATGAGCTTGGTGGCCCGGGCGGCCGGCCCGGGGGCCGAAGGTCAGCCCCACCACTCCGGCACGCTTCTTTTTAAACAGAAACTCCTCATATTTGTATTTTTATATCCGAATCTTTGTTAAAAACGATCTGCTGACGTTGAGATGTTGAAGTAACCGCATCAGGAAAACAAACAAAACCAAACAAAACAAACAACAACAACAAATAAAGGTTCATATTTTTTTCCATAAGAAAAAAAAAGACAAAAAAAGAAGAAAAAACCGAAGGGAAGAAATAGATGGGGGGCCAGAGTGATGGAGGGAGCACGAGGAAAGCCAAAGGAGCAGGGAGGAGAGCAGGGACCCCTGGCCTGACCCCCTGCCAGCAGCAGGAGCACCGGAGGGGTTGGCAGCACCACCAGCCGCTGCAGTCCCCTCCAGGCAGCACCGGGGCAGAGCCCACCGGAGACAGCTGCAGGTGCTGGGGGTCCCAGCACTGCCCCTCGCTTGAGGGTGGTGGGGCCGGGAGGGAAGTGGGGAGGGCAGGGACTGTCCTGAGTCGTTGTTTTTAATTTTGTACTTTAATTTAATTTTATTTTTTAAGAAGCTTCTCGGGGGGTTCTGATGTGCATGAGAAACTCATCATCTTTTTCAATAACCTACGAGTGGCATTTATGGAGACAACGACGCAAAAAAAAAAAAAAAAAAAAACCACAACAAAAAAACCCAAATAAAAAAACTGAGGAAAAAAAAACACAAAAAAAAGAAAAAAAGAAAAAAAAAAGATACTTGTGTCATGATGTTCTATGAATGATCCATTGTAAATTTAAATGCCATTTTTCACTGTACTGGTGAACAAAATGCGATGAATAAAATACATTCATGTACCCAGGTGAGGCCGGCAGCTTCCTGCTCCTTTTTGTCCCTCTGTGTTGCCAGCTGTTTTTCGGGGTGCCTGCAGCATGGGTGGGGGTGGTGAGGAGTTGACCCCAGAGCCTTTCACTGGTTCCTGGTGCGGGGGGAACCACCAGCTGAGGCACTTACGCCTTTGTGCAGAAACAGCGGCCCAGCAGCTCGTGCCTCTGTGGTCTGTCACCGCTGCCCCACCGAGGAGGGCTCCCCTGTGCCCCCTTCAGGGAGCATTGGTGCCCAGAGAACCCCTGGTGACAACCCTGGTAGCACCCATATACCTGCCACGCTGGCACCCACGCGCAGCCAGCCCTGCCAGCACACGGTGGCACGCCTGTCACACGCCTGTCACTGCGCTGCTGGCCCCAAGGCACGGGCAGATGTGGGCCAGGCGTGTGCAGCACACTGGAGTTGTCACCATAGCCAAATAGTGAGGATGGAAGGGGTACAGGGGCAGATGTGCCGCCCTGCGTGCCCCGTGGTGCTCCCTGCCCTATGCTGGCAGATCCTATCCTAGACCCCCCCCACCTGGCTGGGGGTGACAAGGACACAGTGTCCTTGCACACCCCCAGAGCCAAGGAGGCTGGGGCAGGAGTCCTGATGCTCGATGGGGTGGGGGTGTTAAGCAGGGGGCACCTCCCTGTACCCAGTGCCAGCATCCCCATTCTGCCCTCAGCCCAGCTGCCTGTGCCGAGGGGAAGGGATGGGAGGGCAGGGAGCCACTCCCCGCAAGATGGATGGGTGGAATTAAACCCGATTTGGTTTCATTACCGGCCGCAAAGCCCGGAGTCCTGGCTGCTCTCCAGCCAGGCGAGGAAAGGCCAGGGAGGGAGCACAGCATCACCGGAGCATCCCGCTGCCCCCCGGGAGGAGGCCAAGTATCCCCCCATTACTCACATCACTGGGCAGCTTTCGGGGGAGGATACACTGGTTCCCCATCCCCCACCCGTGAAGATGGAGCAGCTTAAGGCTTTGTTGGGTGTGGGGAGGTCGGGGAAGCCCCCCAGGGTCACAGCTGGATGGCAAGGAGGTAGTCCTCCTCGTCGTCTGGGGGGGCGGAGGGCGGTGGTGGGGCAGGGGGCGGAGGGGGCTGGTGCAGGCGGCGTCCCAAGGCCACATCACGGGGGTCCAGGGGCTGCCCCTTGCGCATGATGTAGAGGAAGTAGTGGAAGGCGCCGGCGTCCCCGTCCCCGCAGGTGGTGTGGCGCAGGGACCAGCCAAAGGCCTCCTGGGCATAGTGGGGCTTGCGGAAGTGGGGCTGGGCGAAGGTGATGGAGAGGAAGCAGCCCCCAGGGCGCAGCACCCGGCTCACCTGTGGTGGAAGAACCCCCAGGATGGGGTGTGGGGACACAGTGAGGTTCGCCCCTTTGGCTCCAATTCCAATTCCAATTCCAGGGACTTCCAGCACCATCTGCTAAAGATCTCCCCCTCAAACTCTCCCATTGCACCCCCAAATCCGCTGTCTTAACCTTGACCGTCCAAGAGACACATCCCCAGTTCTGACCTTCCCCCAGATCACCCACAGCCCCGTGGCAATAAGGAACGGGGTCCCCATGCCCCAAAATTCTTCACCCCTACCCACAGAAGACAGCATGGAAAGCCAACCCTGTCACGGGTAAAAGCTTTACCCTCCTGGGCACAGGGGCCCCTCAGCACAGCATGGGATGCCCATCCCACCCACCCCTTTCTGAAGCACCCAGTACCACCCCCCGCCAATACCCAGAATCTGAGGGGGGAGGGCAAGGGGTGTTTGATGGGAAAGGATTCAACCCTTTTAATCACCATTTTCTCCCTGCTGGAATTAAGCCCCGCTAACAGGATGGAAAAGAACATCAATTTTCTTGCTTGGCTTTATCCAATGTCAAAAGGCTTTTACGGCCAGCGCCCGCATGCTCTGCATGCAAAGGCACTGCCCGAGGCGGGCGGGTGGCCAGGTCCCCCCCCGGCCACCATGCCCCAGGCAGGGACACCCCCAGACCCCCCCGGCAAGGGCAGAGAGTCACCGCTGCAGGGGAGAGGGCTGGGGGCCAAGAGGGGGGTTTCCCAAGCTCTGTTTTAATCCTGCTGGGAAGCTCCACAGCTCAGCACTGGCTGGGGCCAGGGACAGAGGGGACAGGCAGCCTGTGTGTCCTCCCCTGCTGCAGCAGTGGATTTTGTACTAAACCTTAGTGGTTTTGGCCAGGAAAAGGGGAAGGCAGGTCCCTGCATCCCTCCCTGGGCACCCAGCTCAGCATCCCTCCTGGGAAGTGCCTGAAAATCTGCCCTGGGAAGACCCCAGAGCTTTCCAACCAATGGGCGGGGGAGGGGGGTCCCCGGGGCTGGGGGTAGGCAGGGATCTCCGGCTGGAGGCGAGCAAGGCATCCCGCATGTCCGCATCCCATCCCTCGTTAATAGAGCAATAACTGCCGTTGCTTAGAGACAGGAACAGGAAACCTTTCCATCCACCAGCCAGAGCCTGGGAGGGGGAATGGGGGCTGCGGGGGCTGCTCCCCGCTCCGGTGCCCGCCACACTTGCTGCCCCCGGATTGCCGGGATGGGGTGTCCCTGGGGAGTCCCCACAGGCAGGGTGGATTTTCAGGTCCTTACACCCCCTCCCCAGGGAGAGCAAGAGCAAGACAGAAGCTGTGAACCCCCCACAAGAAACGGGATGGGGGCGGGAAGGGAGATGCCACGGCCAGACCCCTTTGAAGGGACCCCCAAAGCAGCGAGCCAGTGGGAACACCCAGCGAATCCCCCTGGGGATGAGGACAGCAGGGACTGGCCGCGGGTGGAGGCTTGTACCCAGCGATGCTGGGGGAGGGCAGGGATTGAGCAGGGGATTAAAAAGGGAAAAAAAAAAAAGGGAAAATTAAATCCCTGCCGTTTGGCAAAATGACAAGGACAGGCAGCAGAGCTGGCACGGAGTGCAGGGCATGGATGGTGAGCACAGCCCTGCTGCCCTGCTGGGAGTCCCACTCCCTCCCAGGCTCAGTGAGGCAAGAAAGGATGAGGGGGTGTCAACAGCCATGAGCACTCTCCCAGCACCCTGTGTCTGCACCCCAGGGGGCCAGGCAGGCACAGCAATTCATTATCCTGCCGGTTCTTCCCACAGGGTGGGGGAGGTTGTCAGGACCTGCACCCCAGTGCCGGGGCAGGTTCAATCCGGTCCCTGTCTCCACCGCTGCCAATTAACGGGGCCCCGAGGCATCGCCCGTCCCCGTGGCAACGCCATGGCCCTGTCGATGCTGACGGGAGTTGCCATGGCAACCCCAGACCAGATGATGGGGACCCCAGCTAAGGAGATCGAAGCTGAGGCGGGGTGAGAGCTCGTCACAGCCCCACGATTGTCACCTTGCCCTGGGCAGGCAGGGCCACCTCGGCTTGTCCCCCCAGGTCCCCTGCTGCCACCCACGCTTGGCTGGAGCTCATTTTTCCTGCCAACTCTTCATACTTAAGGTGCAAATAAAGACAGGGGTTATCCACTCCTGCAACAGGATCCAGGGACACAACCTGCCCCATCCATCTCCCTGCAGAGGAGGTGCTGGGGGATGAGAGTGGGGGTCTCCCAACCCCCAGGGGTGCTGGGAGGCCCCCAGGTGTCCCCCTGCAGCATAGCTGAGGGGGCTGCACCAGTTGGCAGAGCAGAACCACTGGCTGGGGCACCCACAGGGACACAGGGCTGCGAGAAGGCACTCTGCACTTTCCCCCACCCCAAAGAGGGGTGAGGGACCACCCTCTGGCCCCCTGCTCAGCTCCCCCCACTCCGTACCTCCTCCAGCACCCGGCGCATCGAGGCAGCTGCCTGGGGCGAGACATTCCAGGGGTCGGTTTCCTCCACCATGAGCACGTCGAGGGTGCCCTTCTCCAGCACCACATCGAAGGAGGCATCCGGGAAGGCGAGGGCGCGGATGTCCATGACGGCCCAGCGCAGGCCGGGGCAGCAGCGGGCGCAGCGGGCGCGCATGGCGGCGATGCAGGCGGGGGAGAAGTCGATGCTGGTGACGTCGGTGTAGCCCAGCTTGTGCAGGTCGTGGCTTAGGGCACTGTTGCCACAGCCTGTGGGGGGCACAGCTCACCATGGGGATGGGGATGCCCGTGGAGGGGGGCTGGCACCCCAACTCTATCCCTCTGGACCCAGGGAAGGGCAGGGGTGGGCTGGGGCTGCTGGAGAGGGGCAGGTCATTACTTTGATGCCAATTAGTGAGTGTTGGGATATTTATTAATTACCCCCGTCCTGTAAGATGGGTGCTTTGGGCTCCTGTCCCGGGGCAGCCTTGCACACCGGATCCCCACACCTTGGGGTGGGATGGATGGAGAGGCTGGAGGCAGAGAGGGGGCAGGGGGCGCTCCCGGTCCTCCCTCCAGCAGTGCTGTGGGGCAGGAGTCAGCCACTCTAAGAAGCTGCTGAGAAATTGCAGTAGGAAAGTAGGGGAACGTGCATTTTCGGAGGGGGGATTTAACCTGGATGGACGGACAGAGGGATGGAGGAACTGCTGTCTCAGGGAACAGCACCCTGTCCAGCAGGACACTGTGAGAGGCCCCCTCCCATGCCCTACTCTCAGAGACGCTCCGCCGAGGCTCGACCACTCCTCGGGGTGACAGGGGGGATTCCGGGGGGGCGCGGATTTGGGAGCTATTAAGCGCAGCTGGCAGAGGCTGATCCGCTAACAGGATCGGTGATTACACCCGCCTAATCCCGCCGGCCCGGCGGCGGATCAGCCTGCAGGTGGGATTACGGGGCGGTTATACCCGCCCTGCCGCCCGCCCGCCCGCACCCCCGGCCGCGGCCGGGCCGGGAGCAGCTCCCGCTGCCGGCTCGGTGCCGTGCCGCACCGCCCCCTGGCGGCCAGCGCATCCACCGGCGGGAACCCGCGCTCCGCCCGCCCTCCACCGGGCACGCCGGGCACGGGGCACGTACCGAGCACAAGGATACGGTCACCGGGGCGCAGCTCGGGCTCCAGCTGCGGGAGGAACCGCGAGAGGCCCCCCAGCCACTCGCGGGTCTCGGAGCCCTCCCGCCGGTACAGCGCGTCCCAGAAGCGGCGCCGGCCGTACCGGGGGGCGGGGGGGGGCGCGCGCCGCCGCTCCATGCGCGGGAGCGGGGCGGGAGCACCGGGAGCCACGTGCGGCTTCCGGCCCGCGCCGAGTGCGCCGCGCTGAGCGCTCCGGGCGGAAACGCGGGGCGGCAATGGCGGCGGGGCGGGGGGCGGCGGCGCTGCGGCGGGCATGGCGGGAGCGGCGGGAGGCGCTGCTGGAGCCCCGCTACACCCCGCTGGTGGCCGCCTGCCTGTGCCTGGCCGAGGGCGGCGTCAACCTCTGGGTCATCCGCAGGGTGCCGTGTGAGTGCCGCGGCCCGGGCCGGCGCGGCGCTGGCCCCGCGGGGGGCGACGGGGCCGGTCCGGGACAGTGCGGGGCGGTGCGGGGGCAATGACAGTGACAGTGACAGCTCGGCCCCGGGGGGGCGGCGAGGAGGGGCTGGCCCTGGGGCGGGGATCTCGCTGGCGGGGGGACAGGGCCGCTCCGGCCCTGGCGGGGGACAAGCATCCCCCTGGCAGGGGGGCGGGCTGGGGGTCCTGGGTGGGAGGGGGGGGCGTGCAGAGGTGGATTGGGGGGTTCTGGACGGGGATGGGGTGGCCAAAGGGGTGAGAAGGGGGCCTTGGATGGGGCCAGGGGTTTTGGAAGGGACGGGAGGGATGCAGGGGTGGGCTGGGGGTCCTGGATGAGCCCAGCAACGCACTCAGGGGTGGGCTGGGGGGCTCTGGGTAGGACGGCGGGGGGATGCAGGGTTGGGCTGGGGGTCCAGCAACACACACAGGAGTCAGCTTGGGGCCCTGGATGGGGCTGGGGCCAGGGGAGCAGAGCCTGGGCTGGCAGCATGGCAGGGAGGCACAGGGCCAGGTTGGCGGGTCTGGAGGTGGATAAACCCCACACACCCCACAGTGCTCCCTGCCCCCCCCTTGCCCCACCTGACCCCCTCTCCGTTTCCACAGACACTGAGATTGACTGGAAGGCCTACATGCAGGAGGTGGAGGGTTTTGCCAACGGGACCCTGGACTACACCCAGCTGAAGGGTGACACGGGGCCGCTGGTGTGAGTGACGAACACCCAGCTCCCCGGGACCGGCGGCTCCCAGAGGGGCCGCAGGGCCCGGCCCCTCACTCCCATCTCCCCACAGTTACCCCGCCGGCTTCGTTTACATCTTCCTCGGGCTTTACCATGCCACGGGCCGTGGCTCCGACATCCGCCTGGCGCAGTATCTCTTCGCTGCCCTCTACCTGCTCAACCTCCTCCTTGTCTTCCGCATCTACTGCCGAACCCACAAGGTACCCTGGGGCCAGGGCCCGTGCCGGCCATCTCAGGGCCTGCCCTGCACTGCCGAGTCCTCACTCCGGCAACGCGGGCAGGGGTCTCAGGTTTGGAGGGGCTCAGAGGCAGCAGGGGCTCAGTGACAGGCTGCTGACCCTTGTGTGTCTCTGCCTCCTGCAAGGTCCCCCCGTACGTTTTCTTCTTCATGTGCTGTGCCTCGTACCGCATCCACTCCATCTTTGTGCTGCGGCTCTTCAACGACCCCGTGGCCATGGCCATCCTCTTCCTCGCCATCAACCTCTTCCTGGAGGAGCGCTGGTCCTGGGGTTGCCTCCTCTTCAGGTAAGGGGCTGGGGGCCTGAGCCAGCTGGGCGCTGAGGATGAGGCTGTGCTGGGCTCAGGGGCTGCCCGGGCTCCTTTGTGGGGTCCAAAGTGGTAACGCAGCTTCCCACTCAGCCTGGCTGTGTCCGTGAAGATGAACATTCTGCTCTTCGCACCTGGACTCCTCTTCCTCCTCCTGCGGCGCTTCGGTCTCCTGGGCTGTATCCCCAAGCTCTGCATCTGTGCCCTGCTCCAGGTGGGTCCCTGCTTGCAGTGGCTACAGGAGCAAGGAATAGTGGACTGCCTGGCTGTGTCACAGCATCCTGCCGGGCTGGAGAGCCACGGGTGGGTACAGTGGCACCAGCAGCTGTGCTGGCCCCATGCAACAGGCTGGAGGTTGATAAATAATCTAATTCACGGGGCTTTCATCTTTGGATGAGTGTCCCTGTCACCCCTCATTGCGCTGAGGAGGTGACAGGGTGACAGAGGTGGCGTGCGGCTGCTGCTATGGTGCTGGTATGTCCCTGGCAGGTGGTTCTAGGGCTGCCCTTCCTCCTGGTAAACCCTATAGGGTACCTGACCCGCTCCTTCGACCTGGGCCGCCAGTTCCAGTTCAAATGGACAGTGAACTGGCGCTTCCTTCCAGAAGAGGTTTTCCAGAATCGAGCTTTCCATGCTGCACTGCTCCTGGCTCACCTGGCTGGCCTGGGGCTCTTCGCACTGCGCCGCTGGCACAGGTGAGACCTGGGGTTCCCCTTGGGTGCTGGTCCCTGCCAGACACCATAGCGCAGGATACAGATCCATGACTCGCCTTCCCCCCCAGTGCTCAACTCCTGGAGCTGCAGATGGGAGTGGGGGGGTGTTACTGTTTTGTTTTGGGGAGTATGCTGCCCAAACATCTTGGCTCACAGGGGAGGGTTGGGGTGGAAGAGACTTTCAGCAGCTGAGACTGATGTTTGTGCTTCTCCCTCAGTTCCAAAGACAGCATCCTGACTTTGCTGAAGGATCCTGCCAAAAGGAAACCCCCATCCCCTCCCTTGACGGTCAACGATATCCTTTGGCAGGGTGGGGAGCAAGGGCAGGGAGAAGGCAGGGAGGACCTTGGTCAGGCTCCAGGTCCTGCAGTGATGCCAGGATCAGCCTGTCCTGGGGGAAGGAGCTGTGCTGGATAGCTGGGCAGCTGTTGTGGGATCACACCTCCAGCCTCTGATGTTTGCCCCCTTAATGCCAGTGCACAGATTGTCTTCATCCTCTTCTCCTCCAACTTCCTGGGTGTCTGTTGCAGCCGCTCCCTGCACTACCAGTTTTACGTCTGGTATTTCCACACACTGCCCTACTTACTCTGGTGCACCTCAACCAGCAAGCTTGCCCACATGCCCAAGTATGTGCTGCCAGGGAGGGGGAGCACCCGGCTGCTGGGGGTCTGGGAGCAAGGGGGGCTCGTGTGTGTCTCCCATGCAGACTCCAGCTTTATCCCCCACAGGGTGCTGCTCCTTGGTGTGATCGAACTCTGCTGGAACACCTACCCCTCCACAGTCTGCAGCTCCCTCTCCCTCCACATCTGCCATGGACTCATCCTGCTCCAGCTCTGGTACGGAACGGCCCCCACGCTGGTGTCACACACCCCCACACCGAGCAGGAAACGCACAGCCACGTCCAAGAAAGCTCAGTGAGAGTGTGGAAGGCCAGACAGTGGGAACTGGCCTCTGGGACTGCCATTTCTGCCTGCTCTTTCCCCACCTGGCTCTCAGGCTGCCCACAGACATCCCAGGAGAGCCATAAGCCCTGGAACTGTGCAAAGGGGGGTGGTGTGGGGACCCCCAAAAGGCAGGACTTCTGCAATAAAGGGGGCTTTTATGTGCCCTTCCCCAACGTCCTTGTGCTATGATGGTGTCAGAACAGCTGTCCTTGGACCCGGCTCACCTGGGGGAAGGCAGAACAGCTGCTGGCGCCACAGGCACTCCCCTCCTAGCACAGGGCAGGCGAGCAGCCTCTGGTGTGGGGTTAAAACAGAGGATCTGCAAAACAGCTTTGCCTCAAGGTTTGAATTGCCTTGATGGAGCCCAGGGATCCCTCCAGGACAACTTTTCCTGTTTCCCTGTCTACTCCCTTCCACGGTAGATGACTGGGAAGGTGGTGATCCCCTCCCAGGATTCTAGTGAGCCCTAGTGTGGCCTGAATGGAGCCGACGGCTTGCTGCCCATAAGAGAGACGCCAGTGCAGATGGCTCGGAGCCAGGTGTCTTTATTGGCCCCGCGGGTGGCTGTCAGACGTTGTTGGGGTTGTAGCACAGCATGTTCAGCTTGATGTTCTCATCCCAGTGACGCAGCAGCAGGAACAAGTGCCTGGCTGCCCCTTTGAGGCAGCCCACGTCCACCCCCTCGGGCAGCTGCTGCGCCTGCAGCCACGCATCTGCCTTGGCCGCCACCAGCTCCCACTCCTCAAAGAATCCAGCACAGCGATGTTCCAGCCACGCCAAGGCCACTGCTGTGGCCCAGCTGGCACTCTCCAGGTCCTCTGGTGCCATGTCCTGACAGCTCACACCAGCCTCGGAGGGGGCAGCTGAGTGGGGGCAGGTGTCGGACTCAGAGCCGTGCCCGCTGTCCGCCTGCGCCCATACGGCTGCGCTGGGCACCTCGGAGCAAGTGCTCCGGGATGGGGGCGAGCTGGGCTGCGGGTCTGTGGTGGGCTCCTCGCCCTCCTCGCCAATGGACCCTGCCTTGGGGGGGCTGCTCCTGGCCCCTGGGGACACAGGGCTGAGGCTGGCACGGTGGGAGGCGTAGGGGGAGGCCCGGCGCAGGCGGTCCAGAGGGATCTGCACCACTTCGGAGAAGCTCTCGGTGAGTTGGAATGGCCCCGTGGCTTGTTGCAGCTGCACCTGCAAAGGGGAGGCAGGGCTGCAGGAGTGTCCCTGGGGCACAGGGACAATCTAGTGGCCCCCAAAATGCCAGCCAAGATCCTCAGAGGCATTCAAGGATGCAGCAGGGCTGAGCAGGCACCTACCAGGATTGCATCTTCTGCTGTTGGTGCTGCTGAGCATGACCTTGGGCAGCTTGGCTGGCACCCAGCAGGGAAGGTCCCCCTGGTGGGATGGGGATAGGAACTGGGATGGGCTCCTTACCAGTGGGAGGTAGTCATGGACTGCATGGTTGCTGGAGCTCTCGCTTTCCGGGCTGAGGCACTGTGGGCGCAGCGCCAGGCTGGGACCCCTGCGCCTGCTCAGGCTAAACCTGTGGGGCAACAGGCAAGGTAACAGGGTGGGGGAAAGTTCCCAAAGGGACCCCAGCCTGCTGCAGGGAAGGGGCTGGAGCCCCAAATCCCCCACTTATGCTGCAGGAGCTGGCAGAGGACATTGGACCAGCAACACCCAAAAAGTGGTATTGTTCCCCTCTCCCCACAACATGCCATTTTTTGGTCGCTTACATCCCCCCATCCCACAGCGTCACCTGGAGCCAGCGATGCTCTCTGTGGATTTCTGGGAGCCCATGGAGGTGGTGGAGGGGCTGGATGGAGGCCCTGCAAGGGGGAAGAGCTGAGCACAGCGGGAACATGATGCACACAGAGGTGCGTCCCACTCCCCGCCACCTGGGACGGCGGCTCAGCCTGTGTGCCCAGGGAAGGGAGGGCACAGTGGATGCTCCAGCTCTCAATTGCCAGCAGCAGGGTGTCAGAGTGCCCCCTGTGTCTCCCCCTCATCCAGCCCTTGGTCCCCTCCCGCCTGGACACACCGTTTGAGCAGTTCTGCTTTTCCCAGCCGTAGGTGGGGGAGGAGATGCTGGCTGGAGTCCTGGGGGTCTCGTCTTGCTCTGCAAAAGAGCAAAGTCCTGAAGGGCCCTGGGCTCCAGGAAGCCTCATCACTGACAGCTGCTGCCTCTTTCCAGGCATCCACAACACTGCAGGCAGGACCAGTCCCATGCAACCACCAGCTGAGGCTCCCCAGGGACCCCTGTGCCGGTCCCTCGGAAGCATAAGCTGAATAAAGGCCTGAGTTGGTACCTGCAGTGCCAGGGGCCTCATCCTGCTCTTCTGCATGCTGCTGCTGGCCCTGCCCGGCTGAGGAGCTGCGGTGGTGCCAGTTCCCTGCCGCAGCAGCTCGTGTCCGTCTGGCTGAGCCAGCTGCAAGGGATGATGCCACCTCAGCCCTCTGTCCCTTCACTGCCCCCTCCCCATCCTACCAGACCCTTGTCCATACCTGTGCTCCACACCTCGGGGGCTGCAGGCAGGGCTGCCTGTGTGGCACCATCCACAGGCACCAGGCGGGTGTAGAGGGAAGGCACATTGCAGGCTTTGCTCGTTTGCACGGCTTTCAGGCGAAACCGGCGGGCAAAACCTGGTGAGAGCAAGGTGTTTAGGGAGAGGGAAATGCCACGGCTGCACTGAGGGGGGACACGCACTGGCACCCACCCTGCTCCAGCTCAGCTTCCCGCTGTGCCGCGCTCTCATTGTCCCGGATGACGGAGCGCGCTGCCAGGCGGTGCAGTGGCTTGTCCCAGGCCTTGGCCCTCCGGCGTGGTGGGTCCTCCCTGCCCAGCCCCTCTTGGGGCTGCAGCAGTGACTCCAGTGAGGCTGTCACTTCCCAGGACACAGGCTTGCCAGCTCGCAGTGCATGGATCACCACCTGGCAGCGCAGGGGCAGGCTGGCATCACCCAGGCTGGGCTGCCTCGGCTCAGGTGCTGGTGAGGTGCTGAAGAGGTAGGAGGGCTCCAGCAGCATGTCCCAGTCCAGGGGTGTGGGTGAGAGGAGGTTATCTGGGCAATGGCAAGGTTTGGGATCAGTGAGGCAGGGGCACCTGACTCTCTCCCCACTGCCCTGGTCCCCAGAGGCAGCACACACTTGACTCCACTGTGTTGGGCTGCATTTGCTGTGCTTGGGGTCCAAGCTCATCCAGCTGCCCCTCCAGGGACTGGTTCCTCTTCTGCGACACCTTCTCCAGGGCCCGGCAGAGCCGGTGGGTGTCCAGCTCTCCGTGTGGTGTGGAAAAGCTGCGTCCAGCCAGGGCAGCACGTGCCAGCACCTTCTTCTGTCGTGCCAGCTCCTCTGAGCTCAGGGCCACCGTCACCTGTGGTGGGGACAAGGTTGTTGTCAAGCCCGGCAAAGGCGTTGGCACAGAGCCCAGATTGCACCGAGCCATGATGTGGCATCTGCACCCCTCTGGTCGCTGGCTGGAGCCACTGGCTGTTGCCAGCCCCACCACTCTGCAGGCTGGCACCAGCAGCCTCCCAGGATGCTCGCCTCGCTCCATACACGTGGGAAGCACCCAGACAGGAGTTTGCAAACATCCCTGGGGACTGACTCAGGCTGATGCTGGAGTTGCCAGGGATTTGTGTGTGTGCAGGAAGCGGGGTTAGCCAGGATGATCAGGCTGGATGATGCTACAGTGAGATGCAGTCCCCAGAGCAGAGTGATGTCCCCACACTGAGATGCTTCCCCTAAAAGCCACGTCAGGGCAGCGGCACCCAAGCCACCTCTCGCTCAGGCAGCAGGGAGCCTGGGAGGATCATTTACACTGCAAAGAAATCACTTACGCTTGACATTTCGACAGCAAAGGTCACCAGCTGTGCTGCTGTGCAATGAGAGCGGGTTACCTAACCCATGCCATGGGAAGGAGCATGTCCTGGGGCTGGGGGACAGCTGGCCTCATCCGGCCTCCGGGCCATCGTCACCAGGGCAGCTGCCTCTCCCCATCCCAGTGACCCAGCTGGGTTTTAAGCCCAGGTATGAAGCAGCAGGGATGTGGCCCATCGCTAATGAAGCATCTGGCAGCATTAGCTGAGAGCTGAAGGAGCCCGGCAGGAGCTCAGCCAGACGGCCCCTCCTCTCAGATTTGTTACCTGATGCCGGCCCAGCTATTTTCACTTGGTTTCTGCAGCATCAAGGAGGCACTGAGCAGGCTCAGTGGTCTGTTAGACACCCAGCTGACGGCTGGCCAGGGACACTGGGGGACCAGCAGCTTGGTCCCCAGCTGTCCCACTCCAGCAGTGAAAACCACCCAAAGAACCTCCTCATGGCACCCATGGCTGATCCTTGCTTAAAATCAGGACTACAGTACACCAGTTCCCAGCCCAGCAGCCATATGCCTGGGCACAGCAGAACAGCAAGACCCCAGCTAAGTCAGGAACAACCCCAAGCCCCTGGACTCCACTGGCATCCTTACCTTAGTGCCAGCTGGGGCGGAGGGCAGTGGGGCAGATTTGGTGGAGGATTCACAGAGGGACAGACTCTTCTGGCCCTGCTGGGAGGTGACATCGGCACCAGGGGCCAAGGAGCCTCCCTCAGGGGCTACATCCCGAGAGCCAGTGGACTCGCTGCTGGTGGAGCTGCGGGAGAGCAGCCCCCGGCTGTGGTCAGTGCTGACAGAACAGTGTGTCAAGACATACTGCTCCTGGATGTAGGAGGGCTGGTAAATCTTCTTCCAGATGTCTCCCCCCGATATGGGATCCATACCTGCCCAATGAACAGACAACCTGTCAGCCCATTGCTCCTATACCTGCTCCCCACCCTGACCCTGGGCCCCACTCACTCCGCTCTGACACCTCCGTACTCCCAGCGAAAAGCTCCAGGGAGACATCCCCAGATCCTGGGTTGCTCCGACGTGGCTGGTGGCTCTCCCCAGGACTGGGCACCTCCTCCTGGGAGGGAAAGGCTGAGCCCCGGGAACATCGGTGAGCCCCTTCCCGGCCCTAAGGGAAAGAGGGCACCACCATCAGCCCCCTGGTCTGGGGAGAAGCCAGCAGTGCTGGGAGCGTGCCATCCTCCGTGCACCAGGGTGGTGCCAGTCATACCGGGGGGTGCCTGCTGCCAAAGCGGGCGATGCTGTAGAGGACGCAGTAGCTGATGAGGCAGTCGCCGGGGTAGAGGGCCGGGAGCTCGGTGGGGGAGAGCAGAGCCTCCATGCTGTCGGGGACGTACCAGTCGATGGTGATGTCGCTGACGGCCGGCTCGATTGCCTTCTTCAGGGACTTGATCAGCTAGGGTGGGGAGAGGACACGGTGTCAGACACGGCAGTGCCCCCAGAGCCCCCAGTTGCCCCTGCCTGGGCATTACCTTGGGCTGCAGCCTCTCGTCTGGGCTCAGGAACTCAGCACGGCCCCGGCTCACCCTGGCCATGCCCTTCAGCAGCCGCCGGCAAGCCCGTGGGCCCATGCCAAAGCTGAAGCACCTGCAAGAGAGATGGGTAATGGAAAGCCATGGCCGGGCTGGTGCCAGGGTCTGGCAAGCCCAGTGGTGAGCTCAGCAGCAGGGCTGGAATGTCTGGTAGCCGGAGTGCTGCCCTGGCTGCAGGCTGAGCTCTGCCACCCCAGGGAGAGCTGAGACAGTGGGTTGAGGGATGTGATGGGTGAAGGACAGCCTTGGGGCTGGTGGAGGTGAGACTTTGGGCTGCACAAGGTGAAATAGGTGGGAACAGCACAGGGGATATGGAGAACACCGTGACCTGCCGCAGTGCCGGTGCCATACCTGACGGTGCTGGCCTGCCTGCGCACCAGCCGGAGGATCCTGCCTGCATTGCCCACAGCTGTGCCAGTGAAGAGGAAGAGCTGGCGGGGGTATCCGTGGTGGAGGGGCTGTGCCAACGCCCAGCCCAGGGCTGCCAGCAGGTTGGTGTTGCCGGGGTCTGCCCGCAGCCCACCAAGGTACTCACAGGCACGGCGCAGGGTCTCCTGTCAGCACAGAGAGCCAGCCTCGCAGCAGCCCCACAGCTCAACAGCCCCAGCCCCAGGGAGCTGGGGCAGGGACAGAGAGGGGCTGGTGGGGGGCTTTGCCCGCAGCACTCACGTTGCTGCAGAGGCGACTGGACGGGAAGAGCGGCTTGACATCGGCACCAAAGCTGGCAATGTTGAGCAGAGTCCCTGATGGGAGGCTCTTCAGGGCCACCAGCAAAGCCTCCTGGGGTGACATTGGGGACCAGGGAGTGTTGCTAAGGACCAGCCACCCAGGGAGCATCCCTGGACCTGTCACTGTGCCTCACCTTGACCTTTTCAAGGTCTGGGCTGCTTGTGGAGCTGCTGTGGTCGATGAGGAAGAGGATCTCACGGGTGACACTCTGCAGGTCCCCAGGGATGCCCTCCACCGCTGGGCAGAAGTTCAGCATCAGCACGGGGTTGGGGAAGATGTCTTTGTGGAAACGCCTCTGCACAAAAGCCACCTGCAAGCCAGGCAGGTCAGGAGCTTTCTCACACCACCTGGACCATGTCAGGGTCTTCCTCACCCACGTGCCAGCACCTCTCCCCCTTCGTCCTCCCTGGTGGGCCAGCAATGTCACCTGTCTCTCGCCACTGCTGTCCTTCCTGGCAATCCGCACATAATCCCGGCGGCTCCGGATGTGTGCCTCGTACTCAGGGTACGTCATGGTGCCATCTTCAATCACCAGGTGGGGTTGGTGGGGCTCTGAGGGGCACAGGAGAGTTTGGAGCCAGCCTGTGCCACAAGGGGCTGGGCAATACTCAGGATGGTTTTGGGGTGAGGCCCCAAACCCTCCAAGAGCACCGTCCCCTCTCACCACAAGGGTAGAGGATGATCTCCAGGTCGCTGTCGTAGCGGTGGGGCTCAGCCAGGGTGACGCAGGTGGTGGTGGCGGAACTGGCCCAGGGGTCTGCATCAGCTCTCAGGGCATGGGATGGGCTCTCTAGCCCTGTAGAGAATGCAGCAGGGCAGCCCCTCACATACCCCCCTTTCAACCCCCCACCCGCCACACTCCACAGCAATGCCTACTCCCTGCCAGATCTAATGGGATTAACTGGGCCAGCAGCCAGGAGCACATCCCCTTCATCACCTCCTCACCCATCCTCTCCCCTGTCCATCATGTCTCCTTGGGTCACAGGAGGCTGTTGACCTAAAGCTTCTCAAACACACAGGCAGGGCGACTTTGAGGGGTCCCTGCCCCAAGGGTGGGATGGGGAAAGGGCTTCTTCCCCTGTAGGGAGTGCAAGAGGGTGCCCAGGGACAGGGGCTCACATCCTCCTAGAAGTATGGAAGAACCAGGGGACACGACACCACCATCAACTGATACCACCCAAGCCGCCCTCGCTACCTGCCAGCAAGCAGGGGCCCTTCACCAGCAGCTCAAAGGTAAACTCATAAGGAAAAGGGTTGCAGGGTCGTCCCCGAAAGACATCCATGCGCTCCACAGGTGCCATGGTGGGTGTCTGGCTCCGGGCACCTGGCCCCCCGAAACAGCTGGTGGGGCTGCAAGGGGAGAGCAGGTGATGGCTCCTGCCCTCTCTCCCCCCTTGCCCAGCATTTGCATCCCCCCCCCAGGATGGTGGAGACTGAGGAAGCCATGAAAATCACCATAGGGCCAACCTGTCGTCACACAAGCTTGCCGGCTCGCTCTCGGGGTCGGAGGGGACACGGGGTGTGAGGACGGGGGGCAGGAGGAGGCGCAGGGCCCCGTCCGGCAGCGTGGGCAGCTCCTGTGCTGTGCTCAGGGTGACAGCCAGGCTCTCCAACGGGCACAGCGTGCCCGTGACGATGATGAAGGTGGAGCGCTCTGCATCTTCATCCAGGACAATGTGGCCTGGGCAGGGGAGGGATGGGAGCAGGGTCAGCAAGGTGTATGGGGTTATGGAGGAGGGCATTAATGGCCCTGACTGCTCTCAAAGATAGCAGCAGAGAAGAGACATGTGGGCCATGTAAAAGGTGGGCAGAGCCCTGGGAGAGGTGGAGGGAGCAGAAAGGAGGTGCTGAGATTTCCAGCCCCAGACACCCCCCAGAAGATGCTGGGTTGGCCTGGCAGGGGCTCTCAGCCCCTTATATCCCCCTACACTTCACCCCTGCCCATTCTGAGCCTCCCGGCCAGGAACAGCCAACAGCACCACCCAAACCACAGCACTTACCACTGGCACAGCGGCACGGCCGGCCGGGGCTGGGGCTGCACTGGAGGCAGCAGTCCTGTGCCCGGTGCCGGTTCTGGACCTGGAATGTCACCCGCCGGCTGCCCACTGCTGCCTCGAAGCCAGCCACCACCTCCGACTCCTCCAGGGGGTAGATGAAGATGCCTGCAGGCAGGAGAGAGCCCCGAGGCAGATCCCAGCATGGCCGAATCTGTGGCACTCAAATAGCCCCTGGCAGCCCTGCTGAGAACCTCTGTGACTCGCAAGGTGATTTAAATGCATGAGAACTCAAGGCACCATGCAGGAAGGACCCAGAGCCTCACTAACCCAGAGGGAGGATGAAATTCCCCTTTCTCGGTGATGGGAATGTTTTTACTCAGTCTCACTCTCCTCCTGTCCACAGTGGGTGGCAGTGCCCCCACCTCTGCTGGCCTCCACCTTTGCTCCCCAAACCGAGCAAGATTTGGGGGTTGGGACAGAGGTGGGCTGGAGACAAGATGCTCTTCAGTCCAGAGGCTTTTAGAAGGCTGTGCAGGCAGCCTGGGTCTCTGCCAGCCCTGATAGCCCCCTCTTACCTTCCACAGGCTCCTCGTGGGGGTTGGTGTACTTGAGGTGAGCAGTGATGCTCAAGGAGTATCCATTGGCACAAGCCTTCACCGTGGAGCTCTTCAGGGGTAGAGCCTCCCAGGAGGAGAGGGCATAGAGGCCTGGCATGGTCTGTCAGCGTGCAGCTGTGAGCAGAGGGGAGGCAGGGACAGGGTGCTGAGGGACAGGGTCTGCTGCAAGGGGCTTCTGCATGCAAGCCATTTCCATCTGCCCAGTATGCAAGGGGGAGCAGGTCTCCAGCCCTCCCCCATCCCGAGATGCTTCTCTTCAGCATCCACTAAACACATACACCTGGTCCCAGGTCTCTGCCTAGACTAGAGCCACAGAAGCCCACAGAGAGGGCAACAAAACTCTTGTGGGCAGTGGTTACATGCAAGCCCCAAGCCCTGGCAGACAAGTAGGGACTCCTGGATAATGGCCAGCCACACCCAGCCCATCTCTCAACCACCCCAGAGCAGCTCCAGAGCCTCCCCAGGCCATCTCTTGCAGTGGCTGGGAGAGGAACGTCTGCTGCTCCCATCTCCATTCACCCCCAGAGGTTACCAGGGCAATTTGTTTAAAAAAAAAGCCAACAAAAAAAACCCAACCAAAACCAGAAGGGCGAGAAGCCCATAATGTAACTAGGACAAAGACACGAGCAGTGTTTGCTGGGGGTTTAATAATTAACAACAAGGTCAGCGCTGCACTGAAGAACAGCACAGTGGGGAAGGCACTGCAGGGTGGAGCCTGGCAAGTGGACGATCCTCGCCTCTGGGAGAGTAATGCTTTGACCAGAAAATGATGTGTCTGGTGTCCCACCTTTTGGGAGGAAGAGAGGCAACTGGGGATGCCTTCCAGCCAGGGCACAACCCAGTCCACACCTTTCTTCCCCTTGGGGAAAATACCCAGGAGCAGCATCCCAAATAATTGCCTGGGGACAATGCAACTTCCACTATCAGCCCACCCTATGCCATCAAATATCTGTGTAAAATATTTGTGTCAGCCTTAACGCTGGCTGTGTGGATGTGTGGATGGTGTGCACAGAGTCTGTTCCAGACATGGGTCCGACCTCTGCTCTGTATCCCCTGCCTGCCCCAAGCACCTGTGACCCAAGAGCAGCAAGGGCTCCCCCCCAACACCATGTGCTGGTGCTCCAACGTGCAACATGCCTGGGGCAAGGACAAGGCCAGGTACGAGGAAGCCATCTGGTGCCCCCACTCCAGCGGCCTTCATCCTGGTACAGCTCATAAGAGCATTGGTAATGGGAGGCTTGGGGTGCCCTCGGCACGCGGTCACAGAGTGCCTCTCACAGAGCACCCTTGAAAGTGGAGCGGGGATACATCCTTGGAGGCAGCGCCAGGACCAAGCCCACAGCCAGCACAAGGCAGGGAGACTCACAGAAGTGGCAGAAGTGCATTAGCAACATGGCTGCATCCCAGAAAAATCAGTCCATTATGCTGGAGGAGAGACATTTACCTGCTCAACAGGCACTGCAGGGTTATGCTGGCAGGTCCTGGCCACCCACCCACTCCCCACCATCGCCAATCCTTCAACCTGTGTGCAGGATGCTGCACACACTACTGAGCCCCCCACAAAGTGCTCTCCCAGAACACAAGGTTGCACAGGGTCCCTGCACAGCCTGCTGTTCCCCCACGCTGGCTGTGCCACAACTGGGAACATCATCAGCTTGTTCCTGCCCTGACCACAGCACCCAAATGGGCCCTGGAGACCAGGACTCCCCTGACCCAGCCACACTGAGCCATTAAAGATGTATTTCACCCCAAAGCTCTTCCATTTGTTCCCAAGGCACCCAGTTAGATGCTCAGCAACCTGCCTGCTATTTGCTGTGCCACCCATCAGCCAGGTCACTGCCAGCTTGTTTACAGGGACTTACTGGAGAAGGTGTCCTGGCTGCTTTTTATCACTTCTCTTTACATTTACCCTCACAGAGTAAACAGGGCCCATCTGGCCCTGCCACGCTTTGTGCTGGCTGCTCTAAGCCCTGTGCTAATGAATAAAACCAGACCCAATGGTCCTCACCCCAATCTCTTCATCTTCTTTCCCCGGGGCCACAAATTGTCCTCAGGTGCCAGCGTGGCATCACCAACAGGTCCCCAGCCCTCCTCCCTTCCCTAGCATGATTTCTAGTGCCTTCACAGCCTCTTCTTCTTCCTCCCTTCCCATCTACTTCCCACATGAGCTGGTTTAACCAGCAGCATTCCTGGTACAGAGGGGCCACAGGAGGCAGTGGGCAGCTCTCTGTGATGGCAGCTAAGTGTCATCTTTGAAGGCAAGAAGGTAACTCTTCCTTAGGTAAGAATAACTCAGGGTTTCTCTTCTTGCCAATGGGCAGGCTGAGTTTTCCAGTGAGGCTGCTGCAGGGAGGCAGGCGCCTGAGTCCAGCTGACCCTCCTTAGCTGTCTGATGAGTTGTCAGAGTTTCACCTGCTGCAGCAACAGCCACCCGTGACAGAGTTCAGGGTGGTCCCAGACAAGGAAGGGGCCAGTGCCAGCACAGGTAAACCAAGCGGAAATTTCCACTGGTGACAGATACACAGGCAGGTACAAGAGGAAGGATGGAAGGAGAGGGATGGAAGGACAGGAGACCAACCCTCTGCAACAATGCCTGGACTGAGAAGGTGTTGCTGCCCCTCCTGCTTGCTCACATTACCCCTGCTTCCCTCACCTCTCCTCTCTATGGGACATCCTACAGGGCACAAAAACATAAGAGCAGGATCCATCCCAGCTCCTGGAGCATGCAGAAAGTTATAGAGGCAGGAGGTGATGGCGCTGCTGCCCTGTGTCCATGGCACATGCCACTTTGTAGAGACCAAAGACGATTGAAGGGGAAAGGGATTCCCAGTTGGGGCATAGGGTTGTCCCCAGCCTGAGTCTCCAGCCTGTGGTACTGTCTGCTTTGTCTGCTGGGAAGTGGAAATAGAGAGCAGAGTCTGCTGCACACACGCATGCAAGCACGCACACACGCCCTGGCTCCGACACCACCTCCAGGACCACCACCTCCAGGACCTGTGCTCTTGCCTCTCCAGAGCCACTAAAACCCCTGGAAAAACCCAGCCCCATGCCAGGAAACAGTAGTTACTTGCCCTCAACACATCCTAACACAGGCACCCCCCACCCCAAAAATGTCCAAGTCCCATGGATTTCCCCTGACATGGGCACATCCCAGTGGGGCAGCCCCACAGAAGGGTCCCAATGCTCCTTCACCAGGAGATAGCTGTGGCATGGGCCAGGGACTGGTTGCAGATACCCTGGAGCATGTTCCCAGCAGTTACTGGAGCCAGCCCTGCCCAGTCCCTGTCAGATGGTGATTTCAGCACTTTCGTGGCTCTGCTACCTCATCTTCCACCTCTCACCCCTTGCGCGAGCCGGGGCTGCACTGGCAGTGGGTGTGCGACCGTGGGACACCAAGGAATTGCAGGACACCTGCAGGGTCCCAGGCCACCGTAGTCCCAGATTTCCCCCCGCCCTGGCCCTTACCTGGAGGAGGAGGAGAAGGAGGAGGATGACACAGGGGCTGCAGGCTTGGCTCAGAACCCACTGGGTCCCTGCCCTTGTGCAGAGCCCTCTTCCCTGGGGATGGGTTTTGCTGCCCCTCTGGCTGGATGGCTGCGGTACCCGGGGGATGAGCGGTCCTTCCCCGCCTCTCCCTGCTGCAGGCTCCCTCTCTGGCACTGGCTCCTTCACCGCCCTCGCTCCATCCCTCACTCCCTGTGCCAGCAGCTGAGCTGCTCCAAGCCCAGCCTCATTAAAGAGACACACTCCCTGGTACGGCCGCCCGGGGGGGAGGAGGAGGGATGCTCTCACGGGGAATGCTGGGGGTCTTAGGGGACAGCCAACACCCCCAGAGAGTGACAGGAACCAGGAGAGTTGCTCTGCACCCACAGAATATCACATTCAAGGAAAACTTGGGCACTGGTGAGACCCCAGGTGATGCTGCAGCACCCAAAACCACAGAGTCTGGCTAAGTGGGACATGTAACTAATCCCTGTGCCCCCCTCCCATCCTCCCTCTAAACAAAGCACAGGGCAAAACAGTCCCCATCAGCCACCTGAAGTCTCCGGTACAAATGCCATGGGCCACAATTGTCACAATCAGCTCTGTTAGGAAAGGTCTCAGCCACCCTGGAACCACCACAAAACAGCCAGATGCTGCACATCCACCCCAAACCCAGATGCCCTGGGGTCCCACTGGGCTGTATGCATGTACTGCAGTGAAATCTCAGCCCTGAGGAGCAGGAGAGAGGGGGAATTCAGGGACAGCCCAGCTTTTGGGTGACAACATCCCCCCCCTCCCTGGGGAGGTGCAGACAGTCAGGAAGTCCCAGTGAAGTCAGGACATGTATGCTGGCAGGGAGATCTTACAGCCTGAGATGCACTGGGAATCCCTCAGCCACCACTGACAGACCTGTGTTCCCAAGCGGGACCAGAGAAATCCACCTGATTTGGGACTAATCCCTGCCCTGCCTCTCCCAGGCAGCTCCCTGTGCTATAGATAGGACTGTGCTGCTGCAGCTCTTTTTATAGAGCACACAGAGAGGAGTCCCCCACCCCACCCCCAAGCACTGCAGAACCCACCATTGCAGCCATGACAAACCTGGAGCCAGTCCAGGCACAAACTGGGGCAGAAAGCTCCAGCAGCACCACGAGGGGAGCAGTCCCTAGTCCTCGGTGGGTATTTTTGTATCTCACCTCTAAGTTGACCCATATGTCACTACAGCTTCAGCTTCTTGAGATGGGTTTCACAGGTGATGGCAGGAACAACAGAGGGAAATCTTGGTGGGAGGCATCCTTTGTTGCACGAGACACTCTCCCCCTTCTTGACCCCTTACCCTGAGCTTCAATCAACAATTATCTGGCCAAGAGGCACTCTCTGCTTCCCTAGGGTCCTTGCAAGAGCACTCTGAGCCATTCTCTCTCCCATGCGAGATGCCCTACGGCGTGCTGCTTCCCCTCTCTGTGCTGCAAAGGGAGAGAGGAGAGTTGAAGTGTGCAGCTGCTCCCCTTCCCTCTCATTTAGAAGAGAAGGATGCTAACCCATGTATTATCCCTCCCGTGACAGCTGCCAGCTCTGGGAGCTGCTGGAGGCCCCGCACGCACCACAGCACATCCTCACAGCCTGCGGCGTGCACGAGACTCCCGCTCCCATCGTCACGGCAAGTGCTGAGCTGCTCCAGACCCACAAAAAACCCTGCAAGCTTTGATTTTTCTCTGAGATATCATTTCTAGGCCAAGCTGAGGCGAAGAGAAGTGTCCAAATGCGAGTGCTGGGTCAGTGCCACCAGCCAGGGTGGTGGAGCTTGGCCAGCCCACAGCATCAGACATTGGTCTCGGTGTGACAGCAGGTGAATAACAACAGCATGCACAGCACTGGGGACACAGCTGAATCTCCCCCATCCCACTGGTGACCACAGCAGCCCCAGGGAGACATAGACAGGCTCCACCCCACTCTGTACAGTGTTCCCAGCAGTGTCAGGCATCAGGCGTGTGTGTCCCTGCTCTGCACTGTCACAGCTTCCCTACAGTAGCTCATCACAGCCACAAATAGATCTGGAGAGCTCGGTGTTGCCTTTCGGCAGAGTGCTGAGCTAAGGCATGTGTTAAACCCTGTAAACACAGGCCCAGCTTAGTCCAATGGCTCCATTGAGCATCCTCACACCCCAGTGACCCCACACAGCCCAGTGATCCCACACAGACCTCACCAGCAGCCACAGCACAGCCCAAGGGACCAGTCAGGGCCTGGGTATTTATCCCCAAATACCCTATACCTTGAACTGAATTATCACGCAGAGACAGGGCTGGCTGGAGGGGCACAAACCACAGAGCTCTTACAGATGCTCTCAGGTCCTGAGTCACTGATAGGTGTCACTGTGAATTTAGTGTGGGTTTAGTTATTCAGGAAATAACCCAAAACCCAAGGAGATGCCAGCTGGTGTCAGGCTGGCAGTGACTGTGCTCGACACAGCTGCAGCTTCTCAGACCCAACTTATAGCTGCAAAGGGAGAATGTTGGCCTGCAGGGAGAGGGACAGGGGTGTCCTGCTTGGCTGCTCCCTAATCATTAAGAATTAAACAAGATCTTGAGGATGGGTAGCACAGGGGAGGAAGGGAATGCTAGTGATACTTCTGGTCAAAATCGGGTGAACCTTGGCTTAACCTGTGTAATATTGGTCTGCCCAGATGCAGGGAGTTACAGAGGGGCTGGAGGGGAAAAAAAGAAACAACACATCAGCAGAGAGAGAGAGGCTGGTGGAGACATCAGGGATCCTTGGGGAGAGGGGCTGGGAATGCTGCCAGCACTTCTGCCTGCCCAAACTAAACTGAAGTCTTCGCAGGATGCTGGCGCAGGTGGATGGGGCTGGAAGCCCCTGTGGGGCTGGCTCTGACCCAGATCCAGGACACGCATTGGTGTCTGCTGAGCTTCCTTTCCGCAGCCGGAAATAGCGGGGGCTCACGGCTTCGTGGGGGGCACGTGGAGGGTCGCGCAGCAGCCACCCCGCCAGGGATCACTCTGTGACGCCATGCTCGCTGCCGAAAACGAAACTCTCCGGATTTGAGGAAAGCGACACCCCGGATTTGAGGAAAGAGAAACTCCCCGTGCCGCTGAAGCCCTGCCTCTCTGCTTCCTCCACAGCGGCCGAACCCTCCGCGGGGCTCCGAGCAGAGCTGTGCTGTCCCTGCGCGGTGACCCTCCTCACACGGCAGCACAGCCGGGCAGCGGGTGTCCGACGGTGGGTACTGCTGCCCCAGCTTCTCGCTGCCATCCTTCCCCCGAGGGTCTGCTCGTAGTGGGACGTGGAGTTTCAGATCAGCTTGGGCCATCGGGGCTCAGCGGGGTCCCATCAGGTCAGCCTGTCCCTCCGCAGTGGAGCCCGAGAGGCTCGGACCGCTCCCCACGGGCGTGGATGGGATACACGGGGGGCAGGCTCGGTTTCCCCCTGGCCACGAGTGGGGGCTGTGGGGGCTTGTTCCTAGCCCGGAGTAAAATGTTGTTTGAGGAGCCCGGGGGCGGTGGGGGATGATGCGGGGGAAGGCAGGGGGGTGTCGGGCCGGGAGCAGAGCGGGCAGGTCCGGGCATATCCCGCGGCGGGGATGGCCGTGCGACTGCTTCCCTCTAGCGGGCGCCGGGGGCTCGGCTCAGCACCGCACCCCCCTCCCGCACACCTCGGGCCGCCCTCGCAGCACGTGGTGCGAGCGGGACGCGCTTCCGGAGCGGCGGCGGAGCGGTGAGAGGCGGCATTGGGTGGGAAGGCTGGGGGAGCTCCGTGCCCCGGTCTCGGAGCGCGCGTGGGGTCCCCGGGACGGAGCCAGGCAGGCCCCCCGCGTGTGTCCGGCATCCCCGCTGGCCGAGCGGATGGGCCCGCGGGGATCCCGCCCGGTACCCGGGCAGCCGCGGCGCCCGCGAGCACCGCTGCCGCATCCCCACGGAGGTGGCCCTGGGGGGTCCCGCTGTTCCCCCTCCCTGTCCTTGGGGTGGCCCGGGCTGGGATGCGGGGAAGGAGGCTGAGAACAAGCAGCCCAGCGGGGCCAGGCACCATTCCACAGTGGCACATCGGAGAAGGGGGTGAGTACAGCAGCTCTGGCAGGGACACAGCGCCCTGGGGCAGGCGCAGGGAGGGGCAAGGAAAAGGAAATGAGTGTTCTGGGGACTTGCATTAAACTTTATTCCATGCCCACAGCATAAGACTCTCTGACTCATAGCAATGGGAAGACCCAGGAAGGAGTCCGCTGGCACATCATCCCCTCGGGCGGCCACAACTGCCTCCAAAACTGCCCCTGCCGCGCCACCACCTTCTGCTTCGGCCACCCGGGCCAAGACCACGGCTGCAGGCAGCCGATCCCAAAGTGCTCCAGCTGCCAAGGCTACTACCCCCAGTCAGGGGCAGGGAAGAAAGGCAGATTCTGTTCAGACAAGACCCACAGCATCCTGTAGAGCCCGAGGAGATGCGGGGGACCAGAGCAGAGCACCTACCAGGAGTTCCTCTACAACCCAGAAGAAGCTGTCTGATGCCAAAGCAGCCGCTGGTCCGGCCAGACCTGCCCCGTGTCCGCAGAAGAAGCAGCCTGGGGCTGACCCAAGCAAAGCCTTGAGCCGGTTCCTGCCCCCTGTGGAGAGCCAGGACATCCCACAGGTGGAAAAGGAGACACGGGGCCAGTGGAGCAACCCCAAGTGGTACGAGTGGCGGGAGAACCGCATCACGGCCTCCGTGGCCTCCAGAATTGCCAACAGCAAGTTTGCCAATGGCAAGACAGATGAGGTGCCCCAGTCCTACCTGAAAGCTGTGGTAAACCCTGGCCCTGGGGTGCAGACCCCGGCCATGTCCTGGGGAATTCGCAATGAGAAGGCGGCCGTGCAGGCCTACGAGCAGAAGTCGAGGGCGGTGGGCAAGCCAGTGAAGGTGGAGGACTGTGGCCTCTTCATTCACCCAGACAAGAAGTGGCTTGCTGCCAGCCCAGATGGAGTCATCAAGGAGGAGACTACAGGGAAGGACCTGGGGCTGCTGGAGGTTAAGTGTCCCTACAAGCACAGAAACAGGACGGTGCGCGAGGCCTGCAAGGACAAGGACTTCTGCCTGGAGGTGGATGGGGACTCCTACGCTCTGAAGAAGAATCATCCCTACTTCACCCAGGTCCAATGCCAGTTGGCGGCAGCCGGCTTCCAGCAGGCTGACTTTGTGGTGCACACCAACAAGGAGACGGCTGTAGTCCCCGTGCAGTTTGACGCTGAGTTCTGGAGGAAGACGGAGCCCAAGCTGGAGAAGTTTTACTCGGAGGCAGTGGTTCCCCACCTGGAGCAGAAGGCAGGTGGCTCTGTCTGGGCCAAGGAGGAGTAGACCCCCACCTACCTACCTCACCTAGATGCTTGCTTGGCTGCATAAACCCAGCTTTTACCCCTAGCATAGAAATTGCATCCTTGTTAGCTGCTGTTCCTGGACCATTCATAGCCTCAGGACTGAAATGTTGTACCAGCAGGACCCTGCTCGGTAGGGGTTCCCTCAAACAGTGCCTTCTTTCTGCCCCGGGCAGATCAGTGCTTGTCCCCCAGAGCCATCTTGCCCTGTCTCCCTCACTGCATCCCCCATTTAACCTAACAGCACACCTGATGGACACTGACACACCTCTGGATCTTCAGGGAAAGCCAGTGATGTGTCTGAATTTTAATTAGCCTGAAATAGACTTATTTTGTGGAGAAAACTGGAACCATTAGCACCTCAATTGCTGTCAGGACTAAATCGTAACTGCACTCCAGAGTGGAGACTGAGGCAAGGTTTGTCAGTGCCCGAGAGCAAAACTCATCCAAACAGTGATGTGCCTTGAGCGTCAGAGCAACAGCATGTGGACACCTTCCCTCCCTGAGCCATCAGACCTGCTGCTTCTGTGGAATAACCCATGACGTTCCCCATGAGATGGCTGCAGCCTCTGGACCAAGGTTGCCATTGAAGAAGGTTATCCCCCAAGCCATGCACCTTCTGAGGACCTTTCTGTGGAGCCATCCCTGTGAACCTATGCAGCAGTGTGGGGAAGGGGTTATCACTCTACTAAATAAAAGATGCACTGGTCTGGTCATTCTTTGTAATTTTTGCAGCTTGGAATTTCCCTGGAGGGGTAGTGGGGCTGAGTGGGAGCCCCACATCAGGTCCCCTCCCAGCCACAGCAGAAGGGAAGAAGGGGAGCACTCGAGTGCTGGAGGGACATGAGAACCAAGGTCAACAAACTATGCCAAGGCCACCAGTGTTATGGCAAAAGTATTTATTATATACATAAGACTCCAGTCACACTCCACAGGGCAAGGACCAGAATTTGCTATAATACAAAGTAACTATAATACAAAGTAACTATAATACAAAGTAACTATAATACAAAGAAACTATAAAAACATAAAGCACTTTTGGGGCCCAGGCTTTCCACAGGAGGAGAGAGGCACAGGGACTAGCCTGGGGGCTGCTGTGTGACAGGGGGCTGTCCCACACCCTCCTCCCAGCTGTGGTCCCACAGTAACCAGATGTGCAAGTAGGAAAGAACCCAGTTAAGAATTATAGTCATGGGGACTGGCAGGTGGGGGCTGAGCTCAGTGTCACCAGGACAGGAGTGGGGTCTGCATCCCCAGGGAAAGTGCAGAAGGCACATGGGCAGGGCTCTTTGGAGGGGCTGTGAGGAGGAGGTGGGATCCAACAGATAGTGCATGTGGGGCCCCAGGAGATCACAAACACTAACACACCACCCACAGGGATTGTGGCTGGACCACCCTCCTCTCCCCCACACACCTCTGGGATAACCGAACTCCGTGGCCGATGTGATCCTCAGAGAGGACATGCGTGGCAGCTTTCAGGAGTCAGAAGTGTGAGGGGGACAGTCCGGCCCTATGTCCCAGCCCCTCCCCTGCCAGCGCATTGATTGTCTTCAGGTTAAAAAGGGGCCCCCAGCCTTCCTGCTCTGCAGGAGCTTCAGTCAACGAGGCGCTTGCGGGGCACTGTCCGAGCTCGGTTTGAGCGGCGAATCTCCTGCTTGGCATCCCGGCATCGCTGGCAGATGAAAATGTCAGGCACGTTGGATTTGCGGATCTTGGCACAAGAGAGATGGATCCAGGTAGCGCATTCATTACATTCGATCATGGGCCTCCCTGCAAAGGGCTTCATGCAGAAGCAAGTGATCAGATCCCAGGCATCGTCGTCTGGTCAGGGAGAGAGACACTGGTCAGAAACCACACTACCATCTGCAGGTCTGGCTGCGGCCAGACTAGCCAGCTCCTCTAGTGTTAAATGGGACAGCCCACCACTCACCTTCTGCTTTGGTGCTGGGAACTTCTGCAAATTCGACTGCTAAAGTTGCAAAAGGGGGGAAAAAAAGAGAAAAAAAAGGAAGACCAGATGAGCAAGGCAACCCTACACCCCATTTCAGACCCACTTCAGGTCTGCACCACCCACTCTGCATAATAGAGCTGCCAAAGGGCAGATCACCTCCCTGCCCTCTGCTTTTCAGCCCCCCCCCTCCCTCCCTCCCGTCCTAAAGGTACTCCCCTTGCTGGGAGAGGCTTTGGCCATTGACAAGCCCTCCCTGTGGCCAGCATGAGTGGCTCCAGCTGAGGGAGGGACAATGTTTGGCACTGGCTGCAGCACAACAGGACCCTCTGCACTCCCTCTGACACTCACCACTGAGCTGGGAGGTCCCTCTGCTTGTGTCTTCTCCTTTGCTTTGGTCCAAGGTATTACAGGAACTGGGGCTTTTCCTCCCTCCAGGGAAGGGGTCGTGCTCCTTTAGATGAGGATCCTCTCCTGCTGGCTTCTCGGTCCCTTGTGCTCCGTATACCCAACTTTTCTCCTCCTTCATCGGCTCCTCCAGAAGGGAGATGGGCTGAGGGTCCCCAGACAAGTTGGGGGAAGGCTCCAATAGCTCCTCTTTCACAGGAGACAGCTGTCCTGCCAGTGCAGCCAGCTGTTTCACCCCATCCTGCTCTGCCCCAAAGTCCTTCCAAGTACTCAATGGCACCCTCTTCTTCACCTCCTGCTCCAGAATGCGCTTCTTTGCTGGTGGTTTCTTCCGTTTGATTTGCTGGGGCCGGACGTTGTAGAAGCCAGTGGAAAAGACAGGGCTGCTCATAAGCAGGCCATTGTCCACAACTCCCCTGGCCACAGCATTCCTGCTCTTCCTATTGTCCATTGGGATGTGGCAGTCAGAAGAGTGAGATGAGGTCGAACTATCACTGTCCTGAGTGCTCCCTGTGCTATTTTGGGGACTCATGCTGCCTCCGTGGGTCCAGGGCACATACTGCAAGAGGGGAAGATGCAGGGTTAGGATGGGGGACTGCCGCACAGACATAGAGGGTAAAGAGGGGGAGACTGGGGCTAGAGGATGACTCTCCAGACATGTCTATCCAAACTTCAAGGCCAGGTTGGATGGGTCCCTAGGAAACGTGATTTAGTGGGTGGGACCCCTGCCCATGGTGAGAGGTTGGAACTAGATGATCTCTACAGTCCCTTCCAACCCAAACCATTCTATGATTCTTTATGATTAGGAGCTGGGTCTCCACATGGCACGGAATCCGGGGGAACCAGTATCTTTGTAGAGGAGCACTCTGCAAGCCCACTTACCTCTTCAGGGTAGGGGATGTAGCCTGCATAAGCCAGAACAAAGGTGCAGAACTGGTTGAAATCCTCCACAGTTCTCCGTCGTTTCTGAAGTGGCTGCAACAAACACCACAAGTGGATTAAACTCCCGGGATATCCCAACCTGAGCTGATACCACGGCCGGCGCCAGCAGCAGCCATGGAGTGCCCGGCAGTTTTACAAGCATAGAATATCGAGGTTACTCAAGTATCCATCTTTCCCGTAACCCATCCTCACATCATCTGCCGAGGCAGACGCAGCCCTTCCCTTTAAACCCAGATCGCGAAGGGGGGCGGGGGGGAGCGGGGGGATGGACACACACGACGACACCGTGACGACATGCCGGGACACCCAGAGCCCGGCAGCCGCCGGCGGAGCCTGACTCAGAGCCTCGGGGCCCCGGTGCCAGGTTGTCCACCACCCGCGGGCGGTGACTCCAGCCCGGGGGACTCTCCCGGGGCAGAGGCCGGTGCTCTCGGGGCTCGGTCCCGCGGGGGGAGCGGCGGGAGGGGCGGGCGCCGGCGACAGCACCGGCGCCCCCCGGGACAACCGCGCACCCCGGAGGCCCCGGGGGGACCCGGGACGGGTCCGCGGCGCTCGCCCCGCAGCGGCGGCCGGCGATGGGAGGGGGTGTCGAGGGCGGCCCCCCCGCGCCGCCCGTCCCCGCGCCGGGCACCTGATGGCTCCCAAGATGGCGCCGCGCTGCCGGTCCTGCCCCGGCCGACCGGCCCAGGGGGGGACCCCGCCCCCCGCAGGGACCCCCTGAGCCCGCGGCACCCGCGCCGACACGGGACCCCCTCACCCCCGCTCCCCTTCACACACACACACACACAAGCGCGCACCCCGGCACCCCCGCAGCCCCCAGCACACCCGGCCACACCGCCGCCCATCCACAAGGATCCCGAGTGCCGCCGCCGCGCTCCCCCCCCGGGGCACCATCCCCTGCCCGTGCCCACAGCCGCCCCCCGAGGGCTCCTCTCCCACGCACAGCCCCCGCAGGTACACACGGAGCCGCTCCCCATACCCGCCCCCCCCCACCGCGCACACACAGGCGCTCACACACACGGAGCCCCCCCACCCCCCTGCTCTTCCAACCAAGCCTCCCCCTCCGGCAAAACCCCCCCGCACAGATCCCTCCCCCACGAGGCCCTACTCAACACACGACCACGACCTCCCCCAGCATACAGGGAGGGACACCCCCCCGTACTCACACGGCCACACAGAGGGGACCCCCCCGTACACACACACAGAGGGCACCCCCCGCCCTCCGTACACACACACCGAGAGACCCCCCTACCCCCCCCCGTACACACACACAGAGCCACACAGAGGGACCCTCCGGCGCACACACACAGAGGGGAACACCCTCCCCTTCCGTACACACACCGAGGGACCCCCCCCCCCTCCCCGCAAACACACATGCGGACCCCCGCCCCGTACACACACACAGGGTACCCCCCCGCACACACACAGAGCCACACTAGCCCAACCCCCCCCCCCCCCGCACACACACAGCCACACTAGCCGCCCCCCCCCCCGCACACACACTCACAGACGACCCCCCCACTCCTGAGGGCACTCCCGCGCCCCGGGAGTGGCGGGGCTCGGCGGCCCCGCAGCCCCGATCCCCAGCATGCGGCCGACTCCTCCCGGCACGATCCGCTCCCCGCCGCCCCGCTCACCTCCTCGGGCGCCGGGGACGCGGGGCTGGGCACGGGGCTGCTCCCCGCCGAGCACGGCCCGCCGCGGAGGCAGGGCTCCGCTGGCTGCCCGCCGGCGCTCATGCCGGTGCCGGTAGCAGCGCCGGTGCCGGTAGCAGTCCCGGTGCGGCGCGGTGCGGTGCGGTGCCCGCCGCCGGTGGGAGCGAGGCTCGAGCGCCGCCCCGGCCGCAGGGGCGGGACCACCTGGTGGCGGGGAAGGCGGGGGCGGGGCCTCGCCCCGACCGTCCCGGTGCGGGGGGGTGCCGGTGAGTGTCCGACCCTCCCGGTACCGAACACCGGAGCGCAGCCGGGCTGGACGCGCCCGGACTCGCCGCCAACGGCAACGCCGCGGCACCGCCCCCCGGCCGCGCGGGGTCGCGGCTCATGGAATGTTGGGGCTCGGGGGGAACACCGCGCTCGAACGGTCCCCGCGCGCCCCCGGGGGCGGGGCGGCACCCACCACGCCGGGAGTGCACTCCGTCCAACCCGGCCCGGAACAACTCCAGGATGGGGCATCCACAGCTGTTCGGGGAAACCTGTGCCACTGCTTCACCACGCTCCTAGGGAAGTCTTCCTAATGTCCAATCTGAATGTCCCCTTTTGCAATTTAAAGCCATTTCCCCTTGTCCTATGACTATGTGCCTGTATAAAAAGTCCCTCTCTATCTTTTCTAAATATTTCTACAGCAAAATCCAGTCCAGAAATCGCGTTTTCCCGTTCCTGGATGAGGATGGGCACCCCATGAGCAGGGACATAGGTAAGGCAGAGATGTTTAACACTTTCAATTCAGTCTTCAACGCCAGTGATGGGCTTTGGGGGTCCCTGAGCTGGAGGATCATAACTGTGAGAATGATAAACTCCCCAGACTCATGCTGGATCTGCTTCTCCAGCCAGATCCCTTTACAGGGATGGCCTGTGGGGCCTTACTGGATTCATCCAAGAGCACTCAAAGAGCTGGTGGATGCCATCATGAGACCTCTCTTAGTAATTTTTCAACTGCCCTGGGAATCTGGAAAGGTCCCAGTTGACTGGAAATTGGCAGATGCTGTCCCAGTTTCAAGAGAGGTAACAGGGATGATCCTAGTCACTACAGGCCTGTTATTCACATTTCACTGCCTGGTAAAATTATGGAGATTATTCTGAGAGTTATTGAAAATATACCTGAAGAACAATGCAGGCATGGGTCCCAGCCAGCACAGGTTCATGAGGACTATGAAAGTCCTGCTTGAGAAACTAATTTCCTTTTAGGACAAGGTGACCCATGTAGTTGATCAAAGGACGCCTTGACACAAAAAGATGTAACTTATTTGGATTTCAGTAAAGCTTTAGATACTGTTACTCCAAGGGTCCTTCTGGACAAAATACCCAGCACACAGCTGGATAAACACCTCATGCAATGGGTGAGCAACTGTCTAAAAGATCAGGTGCAAAGGGTAATAGTGAATGGGGTGACATCAGACTGGCAACCTGTCGCTAGTGGGGTTCTGCAGGACTCAATTTTTTAAGGCAAATGATCTTCAACATCTTCATAAACAACATGGATGCAGGGCTTGGAGGTACACAGTTTGCCAAGGACACCTCCTGTATCTGAAGCAAGGCAGCCTAGTCAGCCGGCTCCCCCCAGGCTGGCAGCCTGTAGCAGACCCTGACCACAGGGTGTCTCTGGCTGGTCCAGTCCTTGATTTTTACCCATGGACTCTCAACCTGTTCACAGCTGTTACTCAGAGGCAGCTCTTCACAATCTGTCCCTTCCTTAACACAGAGCCCAACACCCCTGCCCCTCCTCCCCAGCCTCTTCTGAAAGCTTGTAGCCCTCCATTGCAGTGTTCATTTTATGATGCATCCCACCATGTTTCTGTGATAGCAATTAGGTCACAGTTTTCTAATTGCACTACCGTTTCCAACTCCTCTTGCTTGTTACCCATGCTGTGTGCATTGGGGTAGAGACAATTGAGGGAGGCTATCAGCCTCTCCACCCCTTGGGAGAAGCCCTCCCTCATAATTGTTTTTCAATGATTTATAGGTATTACCTGGTTGCTTCCCAAAGTGTTAGTGTTTCCTGGTTCCTCTTGGACACTCAGAAGTACCTCCCCTTACCCTGCTAAATCTAGTTTAAACTCTGTCCCCTCCTCTTGCCCACTTCATACAGCCCTCAAACCACAACTGGATGCTGGGCCCTCCAGAGCTGACACTGGACCCCAACCTTGCCCCTCAAGGTGGCCTGTGGCACCCCAATGACCAGTGGGACACTCTAACAGCTCCACACAACTCACTGCAGGTAGTGGCCTCCCCTGTAGCACAGAGCTGACATTTAATTTGGAAAGAATCACCTGGAAAGCATCTCCCTGAGCAACCTTGCCCTTGGAGCAGGCAGGACAACCTCTCTCCCCCCCCAACCTCTGCCAAACGAAGCCCCACAGCCCCCCAAGGAAAGGAGAGCACTGCACCCACTGCGTTCTGGGTTTATTTACACCACAACCTCTGTGTGGGTGGGCAGGAGGGATGCTGGACACCCACCCCCCCGGGCTGGTTCAAAGGCAAGGCAGGCGAGGCGGTACTGGCAGCAGCACAGGGAAAGGAACAGGGAGCAGGGCCTGGGGGAACCAGGCTCTGGCTCCCTCGGCACTACAGACACAAGCGAGCCCCAGCGTCAGGGGACTGGGGAAGAGGCAGGGGTCACTTTTAGCAGCAAAGGCCTCATTTCCCTCCAAGGCAGCAGGGAGGACAGTGGCATGTGATGGAGCCGGACTAGTGTTCAGGCAGTTAAACAAAAAAACAAAGAAAGAAAAAGGCAGAGGGTGAAGCAAAGAAAGACAGAGAACAGCTCCTTTCCTGCCCTCCAGAGCACGGAGTTAAACCAGGGGTCGGGATGCGACACTGCCTTCCCTCCTCTCGGCAGAGCAGCAGCTCCAGGCACAGCCTTCCCAGTGTGCCCAGGGCTGGGCACAGCCCCGGCCAGTGGCAGAGCCCCCGGCGTGACCTGCCCCTGTCCATGCACAGCACCAGGCTCCTGCTCCCAACACTGTCCCTCCGCCCGGCCCCAGGAGGGGAGAGCAGTTCAGGTGGCAGTTTGATGGCATGGCTGACAGTCCATGTGGGCAGCAGCGTCCTCGGCGCTCTGCCAGGCACAGTAGGGATGGATGCCGAGGTGGCCGAGCTTTGCCCTCCAGCCCCCGGCGCAGTCCGGCTCCCGCCTCCCTTATAGGAAACCTTCCTTCCGAAACTGCTCCTTCAGGATGTCTCTGTACTGGTCAAAGCCACCCTCAATGCGGGTCACGGTGGCGTTCTCACACACCCACAGCTCCTGGCACACCAGGCGGATGAAGCGTTCATCGTGGGACACCAGGATTATACCACCCTGCCAACACACAAGGGAGAAAAACGGGAACTTAGTGGAGCACAACCCAGGGCTCAGGCCTGGTGGCATGGAGATCCTGAGCCCCTGTCCAGCCTGTGCCCAGCACTTCAGGTTTCCACCCGCTTCAGGGAAAACCGAACAGTATTTCACTGGCAGGGACCTCATTCCAGCCTTTTCTTCCTTCAGGGGGACAGACAGATCACATACAGAGGAGACATGTGCAGCAGGAACATATTCAGTCTCCACTCTCAGAAGGTAAGTGCAAGGTTTCTTACTGGCTCTCCAGGTCTCCGACAACTTCAAGGATGAAGAATCCATGCAAAGTCAGTAACAGTGAAAAGGTGTCTGGTTAAGGCCCCGAGCAACCTCAGCTAAGCTTTTCTTTCACAGGAAAACTGCTCCAACCTGAGCAACAACCACTGATATCCAGGGTGATCACAGCGGTATCCAGAGCCTGAGTCTTGGGAGATCAGCCATAAAACGTGCCTAAGAAAGAAGTGAGCAGCCCCAAGGCAGGGCTGAGAGCTGCACACAGCACGTGCGTGAGAAGTCACAGAGTGTAGGTGGCTGGTCAGGATGGGGGACAAGGTGCTCTCTGGGCTGCTGTTGCCTCTCTCAGCCAAAGACAACAAGTAAAACCAAGCACCAGGACGGACAGCTAAGGCAAAAATGTGACTGATTTCCCAAATTTTGTCCTAGACTTGAAGTCACCACTGGTATTGACCATCCACTTCTCAATGAGATATAAAGTACCTTGAGCTGGAGGCTGCAGGAAATGTTAGAAAAAGAGATCTTACTGGGATAACCTTACCCGGAATTTATTCAGTGCCTTTGCCAGTGCCTCGATGGTCTCCATGTCCAGGTGATTTGTCGGCTCATCCAGAATGTAGAAGTTTGGACTGGAAGAGAAGGCAGCTCTGAGGATGCACTGGAACAGGCCTGGGCTGGGTCCACACCCCAACTGCTGCTTTAACCACTTAGAGCCACAGCCACTGGCATGAGCCTGGCCCCAGAATTGGTGTTGCCCCACTCCAGGGACACATCTCATCCCCGAGCCCAAAGCAGTGGGAGAAAACTACCTGCCTCCTTCCACACCATCCCCCCAACCCCCCAGGGTGACATCCTCCCTCCCCATAAAACCCCCCAAGAACAAGGCTTCCGTGGGGTAGCAGAAAGACCCTGGATGCCTGCCTTCCTCCCAGTGAAGAAGACTGCAGGAATGAAGCCATGCAATAATTAACAGTATTTGGGAGAAAATTACCAGGGCATCGTCATCTGGGCAAAGGCCACACGACTCTTCTGCCCCCCGGACAGGCTGGCCACAGGACGGAGGGCCAGCTCCCCCGAGATGCCGTAGCTCCCCAGCTGATGCCGGTATTCCTCCTCTGTCTTCCCTGCAGGATCATGTCACAACACAGCTATGGCACACCTGGCATGACACAGAGCCCTCGGCACTGAGCTCACGCAGCTGGGCAGCCTGTGCCAGGCCAGCACGACAGGAGGAATTCAGCAGCACTTCCAGGCAATTCCCTCCCAAGCAGGGGGTTTGCAGGCATCTCTAAAACTCACCTGGGAACTTTCTTGCCAGTAGCTCTACAGCACTGATGTTCAAGTCCAGTTGATCCACATGGTGCTGGCTGAAATAACCGATCTTTAGGTTTCTGCAGAATGAGAAGAATTGGGAGCTGGTACCAGGCCCTGCAACCATGGCACTTGCAGCTGCAGCTACCAAAGAGGGGTCACGTGTGGGTGTGCTGGACCCAACCCCATTGCTCAGACAGCCATCACTCCAAAACACAGCCCAGGAGCTCTCCAGCTGCACCATCCCTCCCAGTCCCCCCGCCCTTCCTCCCAGGTACCTGTGAGCATGTCTGATCCCTCTGACCGGTGCCAGCTCCCCCATTAAGATCTTTAGCATGGTTGACTTGCCAGCTCCGTTTTCCCCAACCTAGAGAAGCAGCAGCAGCATCAGAGAATGTGAAACCCATGAAGGTACTTTGGAGAGGGAATTTCATCTCTCATGGATGATGAGGGGGAGCAGGATGGGAGAATAACCAGTGACTCCTGCTAGCAGGAAGCTGCATTTCTATCACAGATGAGCAGTGTGGGCAGCAGAGTTAGGAGATATTCCCCCCTCACTCTTGAAACCTAAGGATTTCCTGGTCCCAGCCTCAGCTGCAAGCACAGAGCATCTCTGCTGCCCCATCCAATGTAGCCCCCACTAGATGCTGTTGTCAGCTGACAGGGAAATACAGGGAAGATGGACCAAGTCTCTCTTCAGAGACACCCAGTGAAAGGATGAAGGACAATGGGCACAAATCAAAAATTCTAACTGGTATTAGGAAAAATGTTCCAATGTTCCTCAAAATAAGGATGAACAAATGCTGTGATGGGATCCAGAAGAATGGGAGAAACAGTCCTCCCCAGAGACACCCAGAATTCAACTGGACAAGGACCTGAGCAACCTGACCTAATATCAAAGTTGTCCCTGCTTTGAACAGGGACCTCGCAAGGTCCCTCGCAGCTGCCATTATTCTGCAATCCCACATACCACACAGATACGGGACTCCAGGTCAGCAGAGACGGAGAGGGAACGGAAGATGTAGTGACTTGGCTCGTAATAGAAGTCTACTTCATCTAGCTGCAGGATTGGGGGGGAGAACTTCTCAAAGCCATCGGGGAACCTGGGAAGGCAGGAAGAGGTGAGAGATGGCCAGAACCTCCCAGACCCTGTTCCTAGCCCTCCTGGGACAACCTCTGCAACCCCCCAGGTGGCAAGGAGGGCTCCCTACCATGCAGGGCCTCTGGGAAGGATGGCCACGAGAAGGAGACAAAGACCTGCAGCCTTGTCCCCAGGAGGGAACCCAGCCTGAAAGCAGGGGCCTCTCTGGGCTCCCTGTCAGAGTAAAGCTGGACCACACAAAGGGATTGTTGTCCCAGCTGGACAGGACCAAGAAGAAGCTCATGTCACAAGCACCCTCCAAGTAAGGGCTCAGGTGACACTTACTTCATGATCACCTCAGATTCCTTGTCCACAGGTTTCAGCTCTGGTCTGCAAAAACAGGAGACACATAACCAAGGTGCCTTGAAGGAGGGTCTGCTCTCACACCAGAAGCCCAGGTAGTCTTCAGCTCTGTGATACCTCACTGTAGCCAAAGCCTCCATACCAGAGACAAGCGCCCAAAGCCCAAACCACAACTCTATCTGCCAAGCACCCTGGGAACCTCCATTTCTTCCCACAAGCATCACCCCTCCCCAACCTCCAGAGAGGATCAGGACAGGCACTCACAGCTTCTCCAATAGCTTGAGCTTGCTCTGGACTTGGGATGCCCGGTTGGCGTTGTAGCGAAAGCGGTCAATGAAAACCTGCAAGAGGGAAAAGCATCAGAGAACTCCAAGTCCCCTTCAGCACCAGCCACCTTGCTCTGCTGCCAAAGCTCCTGCAGCAATACAAGCACGGGTCTAAATGCAGAGAGAAAGACACAAGGCTGGATGAAGAATGCCCCGGCTCTGCTGGATTCTCCCAGTACCTGGATGTGCTCACGGTACTGCTGCTGGGCTTCATACTCTCGCTGCTGGTTCTTCAGCCGCTCCTCCTTGATCTTCATGAAGTTCTCAAAGTCCCCACGGTACGTGTCCAGTCGCTGCGAGTGCAGGTGGATGATGTCCGTGGCCACTGCGTTCAGGAAGTTCCTGTCGTGGGACACCACGAGGATGGTCGACTGCCAAGTCTGGAGGAGACAGAGAGAGGGAGGCCTGAGCACCATCAACCAGAGTGCAGGGGCTGGTCCCACCACCCAGCCAGATGAGACACCAGCCTGAAGGACGTCTCCATTCCTCCCTCTTGCTTTGTATCAAGGCCTCCCATCACCCCCTACCTGCAGGTAGGTCTCCAGCCACAAAATAGCCCGCACGTCCAGCATGTTCGTGGGCTCTGAGGGAAGGGAAAGAGGCACTGAGGTCAGGAGAGATGGGGATGGCTGGATTACGCTTTTTTCCCCAGAAGAAAGGTTAGTGAACAGCACTGGGGAGAAAGAGAGGCTGAATGGGGACCTTCCCTCCAGCTCAGGGGACTCGTGTAGGGTGTGATGGGGTGTGGGCACCGTGGGCTGAGGCTCAGGCAGGGATGCTGCCCCCACTCCATACTGGTACCCAGACCCTGGTGTCCCACAGCAGCATCTCACCCAGATCTCCCACCCAAGCTGGGGACTGCCCCCAGCATGGACTGGAAGCTAGGGCACATCTCAGGGACCAGTGAGGGAAAGGGAACAACACTTGGGGCAAGATGACACACACACCACCTAGTTGGGGCACGGATAGGGCTCTGCTGAGTGCAGTGAGAGTGGCTGCCCAAGCAGACTTCCCCGTGCCAGCAGAGCACTGACTGCGCTGCCAGGCAAGCCCGTCACATGGGGCTATTTTGGGCAGGCAGCTAAAGGCCATGGCATGTTCCCAACCCCAACAAGGGCACAGGCAGGCCCTGCAGCGGTGTCAGAGGGGACTTGCAGTATCAACTTACCATCCAGCAGAAGGAGATCTGGCCTAGGGAAAAGAAGACATGGGTATCAGAAGTAGAAAGAGCACAGGACCAGTGCAGTGTCTCACCACAAACAGAGCTGTGATGCCTCCAATGCCCCTCCCAACATGAGAGCCTGAGTTGAGAGGACCCCCAGGCAGCACCCCTGCACCTCGCAGCATGGACAGCAAGGAGGCTTAACCCCATAGCATGAAGGCCTGGACACCAACCTGGCAAACAGGGCTCTGGCTAAGGCCAGTCTCATTCTCCAGCCTCCAGAAAACTCTCTGAGAAGAGAAGAGAATGCAGAGGGGTTACTGTTCAGTGCAGAACCACTGTGTTTGCCTGTCTGTCAGCCTTTCCCAAGGCTCTTTTGGCTCTGCTGTCATCCAGAGGCAGCTTGTCCCTGCAGGTATCTCGGGCACAGCACAAGATCTGCGGTCCAGCAGGAGGGTGGTTTGGCAACCCCCAGGGCAGGAGACCACACTGGATGGGCAGGGATAGACCCATGTTCTCCTTTACAGCCACAGCAGTGCCTGAGAGCTCACTTGGAACACCTCCCCAGACCCATTTCTGTCTCCATACCCAGAGTTTGGCAACTCACTTGGTTGTCTGTTGTTGCATCTTTGCATTAAAGCCCAGCCCAGCAAGAATGACAGACGCCCTGAGGAAAAGGGGAGACAATTGGAATCCAGGTACAGCATCCAACAGCAGTGCACAGTCTGAGGTCCCACCCACCAAGGGAACTCTGCTGCACAGCTTAAAGCCATTCTGGTGCAGGAAAACTTCCTTGCACATCCAAGAGCAGCACTTCACTGGGAAATGTAGCCCAGTGGGGCACAGCATCCACACAACATCCCAGGAGATCTGCAAGGATTTTTCAGCTCTTTGGCCAGGAAGAGAGTCTCACTACAACCAACATCCCAAAAACATTCCCCAGATACCAGGAACCTAGGGACGTCCAAGAGGAGCAGCAGCAACAATGCAAGTCATTTGGGAAAAAAAAGTCCCTCTGGCTTCAGAGGGAAGCTCAACTACTCCTAACCCAGCAGAGCTGTGGCACAGAAGAGACAAGAAGAGGCAGCAGGGAGAGCCTCATTCCCACACTCTGGGTCCCAGGGCCACAGTATCACCCTTCCACATCCCAAACCACTATTCAACTCTGGTTATGCCAACAGACAGTGATGCCCATGGGGCTGTCTTACCTCGCTGGAGCCTTGTCTGCCTCAATCTCCTCCAGCTTTGCGTAGATTTCTGATAGTCTGGCACCTTCCGTCCCTTCTCCCCTGGAGCACAACAAAGAGGAGCGTGTGGGACTCACCAGGTTAGGGTTTGAGTGCTGGGGGAGGCTGATTTTCCCAGGCAGGACTAGGCGGGCAAGATGCAGCCCAGCTCTGCCCAAGCCTTTCATTGGAAGGGAGAGACCTTAGAAAGAGACGTTGTGGTGAAGAGGCCACAGAAGGGCTGTAAGTCCAGCAGTGACACCTCACCTGCCAGCATTGATTTTGGCCGTCAGGTCCCTCTCCTCCTGCAGGAGGCTCTCGCGAGTGGTGTCGCACTCCAGCACGCTCTGCAGCGCTGGCGTCTCATCCCCTGCCACCTCCTGCTCCACGTGCAGGATGCTGATGTGGGAGGGGATGCGCAGGCTCTGGCTGGCGATCATCTTCAGCAGCGTGGTCTTCCCCAGCCCGTTCCTGCCCACCAGCCCGTAGCGCCGTCCGAAGGCCAGGTTCAGGTCTGCTCCCGTCAGCAGGACACTAAAGCGAGAGAACAGGCAGGTCTGGGGTCAGACTGACCCACAGAGAGGAGATAACCAGAGCCACCTGCCCTGGTGGGGGCATTTCAGGCTGCGCTGAAGCCAAGCAACCATCACAGGCTTCTCCTGCCCAAAGCTGAAGGGGACAGTGTCCACCTTGCTTCCTGATCTTTCTCACACCCTCTGTAATTTGTCAACTGCTCTCCAATCCAGTCTTGATCCCCCACGGTCCAAAATCCCAGTCAGGATCTGTCCCACCTCCCCACCCGCACTCACCGCTCACCGAAGGACACATCGAAGTTCTCGATACGCACATCATACGACTTGTTCTTGCCTGATGATTCCATGCGAGTCTCCTTCTTGCTGGAAGCTTGGCTGGCAGATGCCTCCTCAAGGACTCTGCAGGCCAGCAGAAGAAAGAGAGGGGGCTCAACAGGAAAGCTTTGGTACAGCCAACTCCCAGCCCTGCTCAGCAGAACAGGATGGGGATGTTGGAGGCACCCTCCATACTCACAGAGGGCCAGATGACTTCAGGGAATCCCGCTCCAGCCTCTTGTCCTGCTTGGCTTTCAGCCTGGCTTCTGCCTTCTCCAGTTTCTTGGCATTCACCATCTGGGACACAGAACAGAGAGTTTGAAGAAGAGAGAGCATCTTCAGCAAAAGCCCCAGAAGTCCAGCTCTGGGAGAAAAGAGATCAATCAACCTCTTAAGCCTGGAAGAAAGGGAGGGAGGTAGGACAGGAAAACTGGGACAGATTCAAGCATATTTTCAGGAGGCTAATCAGGACAGAAAACCACCTCAGGAATGAAGTCCTAAATCAACTGCTCATACACAAGTTCTGCCTCAGCAAGGCAGAGAGTTTGGCTGAACCTATCATACATCCAGTTTCTGCAGTTCCAGGGACCTGGATCAGCCAAGTCATTCCAGAAGCAACCTGCTATCCCAGTGCCTCGTCTGGACACCCTGCACCCACCCTCAAAAAGCACCATGAGGTGTTTCCCTTCCCAACATGTTAAACTTTTGCCAGTTTAGAACAAACTCAGCTTGTGCAGTGGATCACAGACAAAAAGCATTTAATTGACCTGAAGGCAAGAAGGTGCCAAGTGTTTTAACCTGGCCTCTGGTCTTGGCCAGGCTCTCAGCCCACTGCAGCTTATTCCTGAATCAAGTCAAATATTTGTGGCTGACCAAGAACACTCCTAGATATTTCTAGGCAACTCTGCAGCTACCAAAGCACGTTATAGACCTGCATGCCAGACTGAAGCATGTCTTGTTACTGGAGCTACTGGACCCCACACTTACAGGACAGATTGAGTCACTCTGTAAACTATATCCAGCTCCCTGAATTTCCCAGTAAGACATGTCCTCCAAAACTTGAGAGGCCTCCCAAGGCCTTCTCTGAATCATCTCCAATTTTTCTGAAGATTATTTTTTGAGTTGCAGACACAAGAGCCAGAAAGTGAACCCAGCAGCAACACTCTGGTGCCAAAACCAGCCACAGCTGCCAGCTTTTACTCAAGACTCCCGTTCAGACATGTGGGGATCATGTTAGGTCTCAGTCTCCAAGCAAGGGATTCTCATCCTCAACACGTTAACCCGTGGAAAGGAGGGCTCTGTGAGGGACCAGCCTGGTAGAGAGATTGCCCGCTCTGTACAGCTCCCTGCTTTGCAGATGCACAACTGCACCTCACTGACACTCAAACTCTGGCACAGCCAAAACAGATGGCAAGCCAGGTTTTTCCTGAGAAGCTGCACATTCCACTGATAGAGATGTCCCAGTTTCTTTCAGGTGTAGCTGCTTCCAAACCTCTCTACTCCTGATCTTATTTCTCAAAACACAACAACCTACAGCTGTTTCTAAAGCTGGGCTTACAACCTCCCCTGCAGCAGCTCTCCGTTAATTCCCCACCTGTAACATCCCCACATTCTGCCCCTAGTCAGGACTTTATTTCTCACTGAATATTCAAGATGTCATCCCAGAATATCGTATTTTCTCAATCAAAAGCCTTGCTGTTGGAAGGAAAAGTCCTTGTGAAAGTCAAAGAAGCTGCACCCTGAGCACCACCGCTGCATCAACCGTGCTTTGAACCTCATTAAGAAATTACAGCAAAATAGATCTTGTCAAATTGATAAGCTCCTGTTGTTAATAACACCTGTTGAGCCCCTTCACCAGACTAAGGTCAAGAGATTCCCAAAGTACAGTGAGCCTGACAAGGAGAAGCAGTATCCCGTGCAGCTGTGCCCCTAACCAGGACCAGCCTGTTCCCACCGCTCTCCAAGGGAGAGGTGACCAGGACAGGGCACCTGCAGCCCCACCTCTCAGATGCTGCCATGAGGGCACAGCCTCCACTTACCGAGGTCTGGCCTCTCTTGAGCAGCAGCCCCGGCAGCAGGTCCGCACTGGTGTCACCTGCAAGGAGATGTTGGGGTTGGTGAACTCATGCATCAGGGAGGCTCCACAAAGCACTGACTCAATGGCAGCCCAAGCCCAGGCACGACTGATCCCTCTCCCAGCAGGAACAGGGGAGCAAAGGTCATCTCCACTCCTTCACCTCAGCTTACCCCACAGGCACTGCTGCCCGCAGCTCAGCCCAGGATGGGAGAGGGGTGCACATGTGAGTGGTGCCCGAGCTTCACTCCCCAAGGTCAGGTGTGCACACCCGAAGCCCCGAACCCCTCTGAGCCCCGGCATCCTGACGGCAGGGCGGGAGTCACTCACCATATCCATCGGTGATCTGGGAGAGCTGGATGGGGGCGTCCAGCAGCACCTGGCTGCAGCGCTGGGCTTGGCCCTCATCCCTAGGGAGAGGAGGAGGAGGGTGAGTGGGGGGAGCGGGCCGAGGGGGTGTGCGGGGGGCCGGGCGCCCTTACAGCTGCAGGGTGTTGAAGAGGCGCTGGCAGATCTCCCGGATGGCGCCGTCGTCCTTGGTGTCCTGCGACACCTCCCGCAGCAGCTCGCCCACCGCCTCCTCCAGCTCCTCCACCGACTCGAAGTCCGCCCCGCCGCCGTGCAGGATCCCTGCGGGCACACGGCGCCGGCGCTGTCGCGACAGGTGGCACCCGCCCGCTCCCCCCTTCCCAGTCCCTCCCCGGCCGCCCGTCGCGACGCGGGCGCTGTCGCCACAGCGCGGAGGTGTCGCGACACGCGGCGGGCAGGCGGGCGGCGCTCACCCGTCACGTAGGCGAAGAGCTCCCCGTCCAGGTCGGGGAACTCGGAGCGGAGGATGTCGGCGCAGGTCGCCATGGCGGGGCGGGCCCGGCCCGCGGAGCCGCCGCCGCTCGCACCGGAAGGGACAGCCCGCGCTGCCGGGAAGGAGGCGGGCGGCCGCCATGGCGCAAGGGCCGACGGGAGATGTAGTCCGGACCTGCCGCGCATGCGGCGGCCGGGCGGTCCCGCCGCCATGTGCAGGGACAGGGGCACCGGGAGCGACGGGAGCGGCCAGCACGGGCCGGGAAAGAGGGTGGGGAGCAGCGGAGGGGCTCGTCAAGGGAAAGAGGCGTGGGGAAGCTCTTTTGTTTGGAGTTTTGTTGTTGTTGTTTGGGGTTTTTTTGGTGTTTTTTGTTTTGTTTGGGGTTTTTTTGGGGGGAGGGGAGCGTGTTTGGTATTTTTTGGGGGTTTTGTGTGTGTGTGTTTTGTTTTTTTCTGGTCCTTCCCCCCCCCGCCCCCACCTCTTTTAAAATCAGAATTTCTCCTCTCAAACCACGGTCATGACACGGAGGATTGGCGTTTGGATTTGATTTTCTCTTCAGGCCCAAGGAATGAGCACTTGGATACCCTCATCTGCTCACAGGCTGAAAGCCGAGGGGCTCAGCCAAGGGCCGGGTACAGCTGGTACCCTCAGCTACTGGGCACAGCACCTGCCTTGGCCCTCACCACAAAAAACAAGTTAAAAGGGAAAACTGCTTCAAGTTTGTTCATAAGGAAAGGCCAGCGAGGTTCATTTAAGCCTGGCTTAGAGGGGGCTGGATACACCTCACCAAGAGTTCAGTTCATCCCAGCCCCAGGGAAAGCGCAGAACACCATCCTTTCCCCAGGGAACTGCAGCACTAGCACACAGCTGAAAACAAAACATCACTTGTCCTTTTCAACCCCCCGGCAGCCCCGGGCTGGGAAAGCAGCGCAAGCAAGCCCCGAGACACTGTGGCACAGCCCAGGGAACTGCCCAGGCTCTTGCAGCAGCAGTCGCAAACAGCAGCCTTCTCCATTCTACATACTTTTATTAGATTCAGAGCTGGACAAATCACAAAGTGTACAAAATGGAGACCACACTACCAGAAGCAGGATTGTGGGTAGCAGCAGCATTCCTATGGCCCAGAAGCGTTTGGTAGAAGTGTGGAGAGGGCAGGCTGGGGCAAGGGGCTCTTTCTGCCAACTGCATTTGAGATTCCCCGAGGACAGACCCTGTTCACATCCTGACAGAGCTCAGCTGACCCGTGATCCCTGGGACAGCGGGGCCACATCTCCAATTTGTTTGGAAAGGACAGACTGGCTCAAGCCAGCAGTGGGTGGGGGTAAATGCTCCAAGGACCTGAAATGCTGTGCCACCCACATAACACACCAGCAAGAGCCTAAACCCTCATCCTTTTTGGTCACAAACCTTCCATGGCAGGACTCTATACTGACGACTTTGCAAGAAATAAGGTGGTGGTGGTGAGATCTGGTGAGCCCACCATCTCCTGTGGTGGGGGCCCGACAAACTCACCACCCCAGGCATCTCAGACTGGCCAGCAACATCTACCACAACAGCAATAGCTAGTACAGAAGCCAGGGTAACTTCAACTCAGATTTGTCCAGTCTATGTTTAGGTCTATTCTACGAGTACATATGCACAAGAACTTCAAAAATACTAGGATATGATGCAAGTAGTGAGACACCAACAGAAGAGGAGTTTAATGGTGGACGTTCCCTAGAAAGATCACAAGAGGATGGGAGTTAGACTAGCCCTTGCCCGCCCTGGGATGGGCAGCAGGAGGCTGCTGCACCCCTGCACACGACTGGGTTCTGAACTTCATCTGCAGCGTGGGTGGTAACTGAGCACAGGCAGGCGAGTCCGCTCCCGGGGTGAGCCACAGGGTCTTTCAATCTGCATCGAGGGGCCAGGCAGACGTTTCTCTGAATGTAGCTGAAGACCAAGGAGAGGCAGAGCATGGCTTGGAGAAGAGGGAGCCCGCCAGCCTGCTGGGGCTAGCATCTGGTCTCGTAGATCCCGCTCCTGCCGATGTACCTCACCCATTTTATCACATCATGGTCACTGTAGTTCAGCTTTGGCTCAAAGACTTTCAGGTAGCGCACCTTCAGCCCAGAGGGTGCAAACGGGACCTATTGAGAGAGGGAAAGGCAACAGAGAGCATTGGAACAGGGGTAAGATGCTCTCCGTGCACGAATGCCAGAGGACCCCTGGGCTATGCATCTAGAAATGGACACCAAGAGCCACTGTTCCCTTCCCTACTCCCTGCATGCACAGTGTCAGACTGCAGTAGCTGTAAGGGCAGTTTTCTTCCATTAGCTTTGCCACCTGGCTGACCTCATGCTAGGAACAGTCACCTGTCAGCTTGGGATAGTGAACACTCAAACCTGTGTAACTCCCAAAAGGGACTAAGCTTCTCTGAGGTTAGGTGTACCCTGGAAGGCAGGCTGGACTCACCTCAAAGTTCATGGAGATAGGAGGCCGAGCCCACTTCTTCTTGTCATTGGTGGGCAGCAGTTCAATCTCCGCACTGATCTGGGATTCCTTCATTCCAGCCATTCGTTTTATCCTATCAGAGAAAGCCCAGAAGTGAGAAGGTGCCTGAGCTCATTGAGCTCATTGTCCCCTTTGCTACACGTGCTCAAGGCAGATAGGAGCACTAAAGAGACTCTGCCCCTCCAAGCCCTGCCCAACCCCAACAAGCTCACTTACTTCCAGACGATGGCATTCTCACTGGCCTTGTACTTCGCCTTCCCTTTCATACAGATGACTTGCACTCCACTGGTATTGAGGGGTGTTGGGATCCGGACCTGGAAAGCAGAGTCTGATGAGCAGGGGCAAGGAGGCTGCAGCCTGGGCATTCTGTGCAGTCTCACACTGTCTGTCCTGGACTCTTTGGCCTTCTCTCTCCTGTCTTAGGGCCCAGAGAGCATCACCTATCAACAGCACTCTAGGCTAGCCCTCCAGTTTCTTGCTTTGAAGTAAAGGTTCAAACACACTTTCATAATCCACAACAGACAGTAAGGACAGACAGGGCAGAGCCCTCCAGGCTGCAGGAAACTTGGTTAATGTTGGGCAGATGAGTTCAGGAAGGATGCCAGACTAGCCATGGCATTGCATCAGGCTCTGGACAGCCCAGCCTTGCAGCAGTGAGCCTTTCCCAGATGGAGACTAAGCTGCAAAGCCATCCTTAGCCTGTCTTACACAGCTCACAGCCTGCTGCCTGTCTGACATACCATCGGATCATGCAGGCAGAAGAACATGAAATTTTCAGAGTGGCTGAAAGATTAAGTGAGCAGTTGCTGCAGGGAATGAGGCCCCTGCCAAGGTGGCTGTGCAAATGAAAACAGCTTCCACCTTCCTACTCAGTGGCAGTTTCCTTCCACAGCACAGCAGCATCACATATCTGGTGGGACACTCAGTTCACTCTTTTAGCCCTGTACAACCTTGAAGACTCATTTGTGAAGACTCCACTGCAGGGGACATAAACTAATGGCATGATTGCCAAGCACAAGAGATGACAGGTTCTTATTCTCTTACCTCTATCTTCTGAGCCAGCAAGGAAGGTTTGAAATTTGATTTGATCACCACCTTCACTTCCAGCTTGGTCCGACCCACCTCCCGCACCAGTGGGATCACACGGAAGGGAAGGATAATGTCCTTAGTGGTTCGGTATCTGCAGGGATGGAAGCTACAGTGAACTCTGAGGAGAAGTTAATACCCTTATGGTCTCAAATTGTATCACCTTCATAAAGAGAGAGTCTCTGCACACATCAAACAGCTTAGAAACGTAAGCCAAAAAAAAAACCAGAAAGGGAACTGTCCCAGAAAGAAGCAGCAGTAGGATCTATGCTGCCATAGGGCAGCAATATTTTCTTGAGTCTCAAGTTTTAAATCTGGTTCCTATCAACAGCCCTGTTCAAAGACACCAGTTTTAAATACTAAAAAAACCAGAGGAAACACAGAAGGTAAGAAAACCCACACCCAAAACTATGATTGTGGCAAAGAGAACTACACAGCTGAGCTTCGCCCACATTTGTAACAGATGGATTTGTAGGACACCCTACAATCAGATTCCACTCTGAAAAGAAGGCGCTAAGTGTGTATTTTTTAAGTGCTCAAGGGCTGCAAGTCTGGCTGGGAGCAGCAACACTACCGTAGCAGGAAGCAGATGCCAACACCAGCCTGTTCACCCCCCTACCACAGTACCTCATGAGCTCAAATTCTCCATCTGGTGGAATGAAGCTTATGCTCCTCTCGGAATCAAACTTGCTGAGCCTCACACACTGGTGGAAAGTGCAGTCATCAATGGCAATTGACTGTTTGCCGCTAAAAACACAAGACACAAGTTAAACAAGTGCAAATTGCAGCCCTGGTATCTTTGTGCAGTCACAGTCTGTCCAGGCAGAAACTACTCTACAGAGCATGTTGCCATCACAGGTGTCCAGGAAATGGGGAGGCAGGGAGAGATGTAGGGGACAGCAGCCTCTTGGCTCAGACTTTCCTTGTTTCACCACCATAAAAACCATATTTCAGGAAGCTTGTTGGAAAGAATTCTCTCCCTCCTCTCCCCAAAGAGGAGAGAGCTTACAGGAGCACCCTTTTGTCACAGCCAGCAACACAATGCTTGGGTCTGCCTGTCAGCAGCACTCAGTACTGCAAAGACAACTCTGCCAGCCCAAGTCTTCCCACAGCACAGTTCAAAAAGAGAGAAAACACTTTCCTGTCCACAAAGCTATCCCACTGCCACACAGCCAGGAAATGCCAGGTTTGGGGTCTCCCTGTTCAGAACTCTCTTAACAGTTGTTCATTTCCACACTGCCAGGACGTGGTTTGATTCTGAACTGAACTGCCAAGGTCAGAATATTCTGACATACAAGTCTGTATCTCTCCTAAAATCTACACAGATGCCACCTGTCCATCTTAGGCACACCAGCCTAATCTGCCAGCACTGAACTTGGGCTGGGTACCAGTCTCTGAAAATACAGGTCCTGAGGCCAACCAAAACCCCTTGGCTGCCGAGAGGGACCACAAGATGTGAAGGCAGGAGCAACAGAAGAGGCAGCAGTGTAGAGAAGGTGCAGCAGTGTAGCAGTGTGATACCTAGGCTGCCTCAACTGCTGGAAGCAACAGGACAACCATGCAAGTGTGCTGAGACAGTGTGAGCACTACAGGCAGATTCAGCTGTCCTAGGAATCACCATTACCAACTCAAAGGGGAAGCAGATTGACCCCAGGCTGGCTAGTTACACAGCCCAGTGGTGTGATTTGTGCTTCACAAGTGGCAGTCTTTCCTAATCTGTTGCCCAGATGACAGCCAATGTTAGCCAACTAGTTCCTGTTTCTCCGGAAAACTACTGGGAAAGCCCTGCTGCCTAGCACTGCTCCAAGCCTCAGGCAGCCTTGCCATATGCTAGATGCCAAAAACCAACTGGCAGCAGCTGTCCCATTTGACCACCTTGTAACTAAACACTTCTGGAGAGTAATATCTCCAAGCTCTTAACCACCAGATAATCACAGCTAGGGAGAACCACCTAGAATGAGTCCCTGTTCAACTTGCTTCTGTAACTCAAAAAAATAGTGCATTAACAGGCAAAGGCACCTGGCACTGCAGCTTTGGGACAGTGTTACTGACTCTTCAGAGACCTGTGCAGTTGACATTTTCACTAGACTAAATCCCCATGGGGCTCATCAGCCACCTCAGGCTCATCCATTTTACTAGCTCAATTCAGGTACAGGAAAGATGGCTTAAAGGTGACAGTGAAGTGATAGCTCTTGGCTTGGTTCTGAGAGAAAAGGCAAATAGCAGCTCAGCTCCGTTTACAGGAACCATCATGGAAAGTGTCTGAGATCCAAGTTACATGCACAAGTCACACGAAGCAAGAGACAGGGGGAGAGCAGAATGCACACACAGCTGAAGCAGATTATCTACCTTCCCAATTCACTGGGGGTCAGCAAAAAACAAAACAAACAACCAAGAGAAATATAGATGAGTTGCAAATTGTTAGCGAGAAAAAAGTGGCAGTCCTTTTGCTTTTATCTCTTCATCCCAAGCAGGAAGGCTGGAAAAGGCCTAAAAGCTGTTTTCAGCTTCAGTGTGGGTATTGGCTGAGGTGCAGGTGGGAGAGAGGGAAGCTGAGCTCTTGGAAAGAATGTGCCTCCAACCCACACAGCCACTGACCACCTGTAATCCACAGGAGGGCTTACCCACTGTTGTTCTACTTTGTGGGAACAGTCCAGGTAGAGCAGGCTAAGGTCAGAGGAGTTACTTCACTTTCCCTTGGGAGCACTGCTACTGCTCTTATGATTCAGAGCCTCTGCGCTGACTAGAACAGCTAGAGATAAAGATTTTGGGAAAATCCATCTTGAGGAAGTGTTTCCAGCTGGAAGAACTCTACACTTAAGACTATGTTTGAAAATACTTAGAGCTGTAGAGAAGCTCTGTATTGAGGCCCTCAGGCTGGTAGTCTGCATGACAACTGATCTACCCAAAGTTTTCACTAACATTTGAAGGGAGGAAACAAATGAGCTTTTTGTCTGTCGGATCAGAAAAGCTATTAAGGACTGCCCTTTCATAAGAATCCCTGGTGGCAAATGGCCACCAGGGCCAACACCTCTTTCTTACCTTTTCCCCGTTTCATCCGCAGTCCCTTTGCCCTGTTTTTCAATGACAATCTTGTCATTCATGCCAAACTTGCACTCTGGCATTCCACTCAGATAACTCTTCATCACCACTCTGCCAGAAACATGAGCACTCAAAACCTGACCTGGTTAGAAAAGATCACAGTTTAGAACACTTAAAAGAGTCCCCACTTACAAACCCTGAGGTGGAGAAGGATGCCAGCTCAACACCTCCTACTTACCCTGCGGGGACATCAAGAGATTCACACTCTCCAGCACATCAAGAAAGAGTTCATTGCGACGGTATTTGATCCCTTCACGTCTCCATCCAATCTGTCCAGTCACCTGGCTGGTGATCTGGGACTGCTCTTCCTTAGTCTGAAGGGAAGAAATGACATCTTAGACCTCTAAATAAATTCAAATACTAAGAAACCTTGCTCTAAATCAAAGAGCAAACACTTGCCATGTATTACACATAAATGCTTTTGTCACTTAGATACAGGTGCTGTCACACCTCACATTTGGTCATTCTCTCCTAAGTACATCAAATTCTATGCCTAACCAAAAATTGGCCATAACAACAGTAGCAAAGTTTCTTCTGTTTTGTTACCTAGTCCGTTAGGCTACATCAAGGTGCAGGGAGGCATGAGCTCCACCAGTGGCACTCAAATCACGTCTCAGACTGTCACATCAATCCATGTTAAGCACAGAGGCAGCTTAACATGGATTGGTGTGGCAGTTCACACTCTTAGAAACATGAAACCCCAGGGCCACAAGAGAGATAATCCCCAAGGCCTGTTTCTTAATGACTGCAGTCATTAGGGTTACATACCAACACTAACCTAGCATGCATCAAACAGCACCCAGGCTCTAAGTCTCCAAAAAGCACCAAGGGCTGTGTTGAGAGACAGAGAGAGGTTTCCTACCTGATGCTACAGGCGGGGTCCAGTCACACGCAGAAAGTCAAGAAGTAGATGTATAATAGCAAGTGCAGTGTAGACAGGGTTAACAGGCAAGCAGGTCAGTAGCAAGAGAAGGGAGGAAGGGAGAAAGAAGCAGATTAGGCTTAAGGCTACCTGAGGACAGGAACAAAGCAGGTCAGCTCTTTGTTAATTAGGTAGCTAATTAGCACAAACAAGATGAGGGGTTTTGGCCTTTAGCTCCCTGCAGGAAACCCAGCACCCCAAGCAGCGAAATGGCTTTTCAGACTTGGCCCATACAAATACATGGTGGCGCAGAGGGAGTGACAGGCCAAATACCACTCCCACCAATGTTCCTACACAGAGCAGACTCATGGTGGCATTCCTAAAGCAAGCCCTGGATACTTACCATGACATAGATGCCCAGACTATGGGAAGTAGCAGGCACCTTAAGTCTGGGTCATATGCTGGTTAATTCTGCCCTTCCACCACAACAACTGCACAACACACAACCGGCTTTGCCCACTGCAGCCTTGCACTGGGCCCACAGGGGGGCACTGCATGATCTCAGCTTCACACCAGCAGTGCCTTGGCTTCTCACACGCTCTTGCCACAGACATGGTCACTCCCTGAGCAAGCAGAGCCATTATCATATGATCTACCAGAGTTTTACACTCCCCTGGGAACTGCCTAGGTAAGTGCTCAATGCAGTACACAAAGTACCTCCCTTGCCTGTCCCACAAAAAAACTCCATCTCTTTAATTTGCCTTGTTAAAAGCTTTGTTCAGGCTTAAGAGGAACAGTAGATTTAATACCCAGTGCTTTGGCTTCCAAAGGGACACCGATCATACGTGACTCTCTCATCTCCTGCAACAGCACCAGTACCGTGACCCTCTACCGGCCACTCTGCAAAGTCACTGGATGGAGATCACCCAGCAGCATGAGCATTCCCTACGGGAGGCACTGATGACACCTGGGACTGAACCTTCTCAGGAGCTGGTGCTTCCCAGAGCTGGACAAATAAGTCAGCTAAAATGGCCGAAGAACACCCACCTTGTGCTCAGTTGCCAGCCTGTTGACCAGGTTAAAGATAGCACTACCAGCAGGTTTTCTGGGCTCTTGCAGCTGGTGGCAGCCCTCTGCTCATTTTAAAAAGTAACATTAGCATTTTAGCACTAGGTATATCTAAGGTTTGGTCAACTCCTAGTTGTTTCCTCAACTAACACTCCCAGAAAGCACTCAGAGAGAAAGAAAATTACAGTGTACATCTAAGGTAATGAAGTCTGGACAGATGCAGATAGGATCTGAAGAGTGAGAACAGAACACAGAGCACAGCTCCACCTCGAGCTGTAAGAGCAGGTTTATCCTCTGCTGAAGGAAGATACCTGAGCCAATGCCTTCTTCACTTCTGGTTCACAACACCAACACAGCCTGCAGTCCTGCCATTTGACTAGTGGGCTACTTCATGTGCAGGGACTAGAAGTGAAACCATCTGCACACCAGCAACTTTTAAAACCCGTGTGGCACATCTCTCCACTCCCAGAGCACAGGGCCATTTCCTTGGCAAGCAGTGCAGCAGCAGTATCAAACGCACTTTCAAAGAAAATAAAGCAGGTCTTGTACTCCAAGATCACCTGCCCTAGAAAGACCACTGTAGCCATACAAGGTGGGCATGCAGAGCACAGCAGTTCAGGATGCCTCAAATCTTTCACTGAGAACAAAGTAAAAAAGTTGGGTTTGTCAAGTCTGCCATAACTGGATTTTGGTCCTTAAATTCCATAGGACGCAAGCCTAAGGAAGCACCATCAAGAACTAAGCAGAGACAGGGAACACAGATGGCAAGCCACCCAGTCCCAGATTTTGGTCCAAGATAGCTGTGTGATGCTGGCTCTAAGTCCATGAGGAGTTGAAAGTTTGACATATCAGAGAGCACATAAGGAAACAAGGCAAGTAGTGTTTCCACTGCTGTCTTTGCCATAATGTGCCTGCAATGGATTACTTCTGCTTTTTGAACTGGGCTGAACAAAATTCCAACACTGAGCAGAAGAACTGCTTACTTATGTACAGCTGAAATCCAAACTCCTCTTTGTAAGGAATCAAGGATGATGCTGTGGCCGTGGTTTGCACACAAGCAGCACAAGAGTTCGTTAAAACAGACAAAAGCAAAAAAAGAGTGAGGGAAGGAAATGAGGGTGGTGGTTAGTTTTGAGTTTTCCTAGGAACGGGAGCTGACTCAGCCATCTTCAGTGCTGACTGCCCAAGTTGTCAGACTGCACAAGGCCAGACAGATTTACAGTAGGGCTCGTGATGGGGATTCAGACCGGATGCACTCACATCTGGCCCTCTTGCAAAATAGTTTGCTGTTCTAGCAGGAAATAGGTTGCTCAGGGGCAGCTTCTCTCTCATCTCCTCTTGCAATGCAGCTAGTCTTGCTACTAGATTAAAAGTTTAGGAAGGAGTTCTCAGTAAGTCAGTGCTGATGAACTGAATTGAATCAGAGCTTCCAGAGACTGACCTCTGCTTATCCAAAACAAAAACACTCACCACACAGGCTCTTGTTTAGCACTTTGCCTCTGTTTGTACCTGGGGCTGAAGCTTTACTCTGCCAGACTGCTTCAGCACAGACTCCCAGCTTTTTTTCCTGACTCACTGCTACCCAGGGGAGAGGACTGAGTTCTAGGCTACGTCCTCATTATTGACTTCCACGGTTCTGTTAGATGGACAAGAAGAACAATATTCCTTGGACAAGAAGAACAATATTCCTTGGACAAGAAGAACAATATTCCTTGGACAAGAAGAACAATATTCCTTGGGGACACAAGAAACAGACTGTAAGTGTCCTTCGGATTCAGAGGTTGAGCATGAGCTTCCAAGACAGGAAGTCTAGTTTTGAAGGCTGCAGCATGGAATAGGTTTAGAACTAGTTTAAACACTTTCCCAAAACCAGTCACAGCAAAGTGTCTTTTTCCCAGGGTGCCCTTTATCTTCTGCCTCCATGTAAACTTTGTTGCAAAGGTTAATACTATGCTAAATGCATAGCAGAGATTCTCATCTCCAAAATGAAAAAGCTCAGGCCTTACCGATGCTGATCTGCAAGGATGTTACAAGCAGCGACAGAACAACATCAACTTCCTGACTGACAGCAAGATTCACAAGGCTGAAGAATACTTCATTACAAGGCAGGCACGAAAGCCTGACAGCTCAAAGCACTTTAGGCTGGTGGAGAACAGACCTGCTCAGTGAGGTTCACATACAAAAGAGCTGTTTCTGGCTCAGCAGGTAGATTTGTTTATCCTCTGTCAGGAGCTGACACAGAGCAGAGCCTGAAGCCAGTAATAATTTACATGGGACAAGGGACTGGCATTATCCTAGGTCTGGGCCCTTCCTCCTTCATCTTATCATGTGCCAGGGAACATGAGGTCACACAGAGCAGGAACACCTAAAACAAGGTGCCACTGAGCTACACCTCTACCACAGTGTTCTCAATCTACTCAGGCACCTTCCTTCAGTACAGGTCAAATACTTAGATGGTAACTAAGACCATACTCCTGAACAGGCTTACAGGAAAATAACCAGCAGAGCAGCGCCGTACCCAAGTTCCCCTGATTACCTGACTCTTGATGCCTTGCTGAGTGATGAAAGTCTTCAGGGCACCTGTTTCAGAGTTCTGAGGATAGCCAAAGTCCAGGATTTCTACAGAAGGGTAAAAAAGAAGGTTAGTTCAGAGCTGCAAGGTATAAACACACAACTGTGCTAACCATTCCTGTAAGAGGAGAGCCAACTACTGCACAGGCACTGCTTACACACTGAATTTCTCAGTAAGTCGCTATAGCATTTCTTATTAAGAAAAAAGAAACATTCTTGCTACACTGAGTTCCTAGTGAAATAAGTTGGAGAGAAGGGGTGATGGAAAACTGTCCAACTGATGAATTTGCTGGTTTTTAAAAACAACTGCACTTCAGGACTAAATATCAACTAGTCTACCCATGTGCACAGGGCACACTGAGGAGTTTTTCCAAAAACATCTAAAGGACAATAAGGAGCGTTAATCCAACAGCAGAGAAATCTATCTTTATAGCATTTTTTTAGACAACCCTCAAGAGACCTAGAGAAGAGAGGTACTAACATGATACTGAGTAACACCACACTAGGAGGTTTGATCTCACTGTTGCCCATAAGGAGACAGCAGTGACTGATCAAAGCAGAGAAACAGAAGTCTCTTGGTCTGCCTTGAGAGAACAGAGAGAGCATGACTGTGACCCCTGGTGAAGAATCCCAGGACACACAGATGTGGTGCTTCGTCTGGAAAACGAATTGAAACTTAACTAATACAAAGTGCTCATGTTATGCGAAACGGGGACAGCTCAAGGACACCTCCACAGGCAAGCTGATATCACAAGCAGCTGAAGGGACACTGTATCATTAATCTGTGGTGTGATTTGGAGCTGTATCACTGGGGGAGGTAGGGCTGGGACAGAGCAGGTTGGGTTTGATTGATTTCCTCCCATTCAGGAGTGAGCCCAAAAGGCAACTCACTAGGGGCAACCAATTACAGCTTGGGGTGACTGCTACCATACAGTGCTAGAGCCACCTGGGCACTAGCTGGTCTTGGAGGTGCTACTGACAGTCCTCTTTATATACCTCAGTGTAAGGACAGGCCAACATCTACACAGGACCCCCTCAGTGGCTGAGCTCCAGTACCAGCTGCCTCAGTTACACAAGTGCACAGCTCCCAGCACTTCAAGAAAGTCAGCCACAATCAGCACAAGGGTACGAGCTTGAGGTGCCATCCACACTCGCAGTATAGGTGGCATTAGAAAGCAGAACATGTAATTTTGAACTCCACCACACATTAAAAATACTTCAAGGATTATTACTACATCAAACTAAACTAAGGATTTTAGAATGACCAAGTGTCATGTCCTGCAGCAGATAAGGAAAACATCTCACCATCCAGCAGCTCATAGATCAGCACAAAGTTGTTCTTTATGTTCTCCTCACTGATCTTCCCAAAGTAGGCAGTCATCACGTCACACATCTTGTAAAGGAACTCGAACACCATGGCAGCGTTGACATTCTGCTTGGTGACAGCAGCCAGCCAGATGTTGGAGCGCTTGACATGGAAGAAACTTGTGCGGGCGATGTTGGTGACCGGCGAGCGCACCTGCTGCCGTGCGTGGATGACATTGACGCGGAAGGCGTCGACAGCATTCCGCCTACGAGACCACCACCAGAGGTAAGTCAGCACCCTGAGCATCAGCCCCAGCTGGCTGCACAGTTCTGCTTATGCGAGTACAGTCAGACACTAAACTACACACACCAAGCTCACCTAGAAAGGGTGCCTGGGGATGTCTCTAAGAGGGACAAGACAAGGCTCTGAGCAGAGTTAGACACCAAATTGTGAACAAACTAAAGGAGAGTGAGTCTTACTGGTCTCTAGGGAGCTTTGGACTACAGTGTAACTGTAGTCAGGAGTCAGATGGCAAAGGAACATTTCCTTCAGTTAATTTTGACAGCACTCCAAATTGATTGCCATAGCTGGGAACAAACACATTAGCAGCTGATGGCTCCAACAGTTAAGTTTTGACCAAACACCTAGTTACTGTCTATGCTGCATGCCCAGGCCTTCACACTCTTGCCCCAAAGCAAGCTGCAGTCTTTCAAAACACGTGTCAATGGCAGTTTCTTCCAGGCATACCAAAGAGGAAAAAACAGAAAATCCTGCCCAAGTCACCCAACAGATCTCAGTGCCCAGGTACACCCCAAAAGGGAGCTTTAGTTCTCAGATCCATCTCACCTCCACACCCCACACACCCCGGAGAGCAGACTCAAAGCAGCAGCAGGATTAGGAACAACGCCACCTTTCCAGTTAGACATCACCTCAAGCCTGCTCGGCTTCAGAACAGGTTTCTTGCACTGGGACTTAGGGTCCCCACAGTGCAACAGCACTGTGCCAGCAGCACTGCATGGTCCAGGGCCATTTATAGTCAAGGGTTTTGCCCAGTGCTGAAAAGGCACTGTGCAAGCTGCTGCCATCTTCGATCCAAACTGTCTGTGCACTAGCAACAGGGGAAAAAACACTCCTGGCTAAACAGGGATTCTAACGGCATTCTGGATGCCAGCTCTTCACACTACAGTTTCCTTATACAATAACTACAAATCAGGATAAACTTCCCAAATTAAGTTAAAGTCCACCAATCCTGAGAACACAGGAAGGAAGCCCAAGTGTTTTATACGACAAGACCAAGACTTAAAGCAACAGTCTACACACCAAGCCAAGACTCATCTAGTCATGCTTTATTACTCACTCTCAGACACTGTAGAACAGGGGGTCTGACTGCAGCATCAAGGCCATGGTACTGATTATGCAGAACCATGTTTGAGAACAGACAGTAATATCATCCTTGCAAGCAAGGATACAGGCATACAAATGCTTGTAAGCACTCAGAGTTGTCAACAATCCAACAGACAGTTCCAAGTTTGAAAACAAAGGATATTCAAAGGAACATATGCTATCACAGCAGGTGTTTGCTCCTTGAAGGTCTGGGGACATATGCAGAAGTTTCATCAGTAAACACACTCCCCATAAGCAAAATTCTGTCTTTCAAATACTTCTCAGATTTTATTGCTTCAGAAGGTTTGCAAGTTTGAGTTAAATTAATATTTCATTTCTACTCAAGTTTTTCCATAAGAAAGTAATTTATTCTAATATAAAATAACGATATCTAAAAGCCCCAATCCTCCCCTCTGGTAAGCCTTGTAAGGAAAGGCTGGCTTGTTCTGGAGCATTAGCCCTCCCAGCCTCAAGTTCTAACCCACTAGATGAAGAACCAGAACCAGTAACCAGACTGGTGCACACTAGAGGAGAAGCCTCAAGTCAGGGAGGCTTTTCTAGCACACCAGGTGCCCACTGTGCAGTGCCAGTGGTGGTCTCTTACCTATTGCTACAGCAGCCAATGAGATGGGATGGACAGAAATGGCGCCAGCGGAGAAAGGAGGAGTGACAGCAACAAGAGAAAGGGTTAGAAACACACACACAAGGCACAATGAATCCAAAGAGATAAGAAGAGACCAAACAGCACCCCCTCCCCCTGCTCCTGGGCACAAAAGGCCAAGGTGGTATTGGATGGACAGTAACAAGCTACGGCAGCAATGAAGCCCTCGCAAGGTACAACGCTGACATGCCGTGGCCAGGCTGCCAGTGTGGACAGACTTGTTTGGCTGAATTTTAGGGCTAACTGGGCATTTAGTCCAGATGAGCTGCACCTGTATCACATCAGTGATACCCAGTCTGCTCTGCTAATACAGGTAGTAGGCCTTGGAGAGGAAAAACCCCAAAGCCTCAGACAGAGGCATCACCTGGGGACTGCAGAGTATCAGGTATCTTCTTCCCAGTCTGCCTCAGAACAGGGCTACATGTCTGGGTGGGAATTTCTGTGACAGTACTTCTCATTTGAAGCTGTTTGGGTTGATGCTTTCTGGTTTGGTCCAGCCAACAGGAAATACAGCAAGTTTGATAGAGCTGGAGCACATCTGGAGAGATAGGGCACATCCTGCAGATTCAGACACTGCTCTATCCAGCTTGCACTTTTTCCTTAAGAATCAAGAGCCACGAAGTCGACGTGATGTATTAGAAGCTCAGAAACCAAAGTCTAACACATTTAAAGTGCATGCAGTTTATCACGTAAGCTGCTTAGTTCCAAATAGCTTAATTTTTATTACATAGCTGCATTCTTAAATGCAGGTAGGTTCCCCAACGACTAAGTCACTGAAGAACAAGGCACTTGAAAATCACAGTAGAGCCCTCCATGGTACCCTGAATTAAATGCATGGTGTTTTGCCTCTTTTTTTAATAAAGCTGCTTATACATGCAGCCAGCTGCTACATGGACAGACGCGCTACATGCAACAAAGCCATTCTAAGTTGCAAGCAAAGAAAGTTCAAGTATTGTGGTACTTCTGCCTTTAACGAAGTCAGAAGAAGGATTTCCTCATTGTTTTTCACTTTGCTCATTACATCTGAGTAAGTATGTACTTCTTTTAGGCCCTTAAACAGCGCAAGGGGAGGTGTTCTCATAACCACAGATGACCTTTAATATCTCTCAACTCAGAGGCTGAGGCTTCAGAATGCCAAAGGCAATGGCCAAGACCAAGGAGTCTTAAGAGTCAATCACTCACAAAGACAGGGAGCAGTTATGCTCATTTCCTATTCAACCTACCTCCCCACAAGCTGGGTGGGCTCAGTCCTCAGTACTTTACTGCTTAGGAACTAATACCTGTATAGTATTCTAGAAGTCTACTACTTGGTTGTTTGGTTAAAAACAGTAATCCTACAGAGTACAAGCTACAGTATCATAGCTATTCCCTACCTCCCATTGAAGATTAGGATACTAAAAGCTTTTAAGTAGACCTGGCATTGATGCTAATGTTCAGGCTAGGAAATGGCAAGATTTTTGCTTACTTGATTACACCACAAGATGAGACATAGCCATTTAACAACACTTTGTTCTGTAAGGCTACACACTTAAAAAAATTCTGAACGGTTTGAAGGCCTGTTGAGAAGGAATCCAAAACCTTGGGGAGCAAGCTTGGTTAACAGTCAGCACCAGTTCCACCTAAGTCACAAGACTGACACTTTCAAAGGAACTGAACAGATGATTTCACCAACTCCTCAAGTCCTAGAGAAAACACTGGAATACTTCTGGCACCCTCTGCCAAGTGAAAAAGGACAGGATCAGGAAGGAAATCACATTTTCTAGTTTTGTCTGGCTGGCCAGCAGGAAGTACTTCATCACGTACTGAACATAAGGCATTCACTTTGCAAGAGAAATGAGCCAAGATAAAAAGCAACAGAAGACCACATAAAAAACAACTTCTTTGCTCCCCAGTTTACATCTCCAGAGCCAGAATGCCATTTAAATTAAAAGGCCTTCTTGAATAAATACCAGTTTGAGGACAATCTTGTTAAATGTTTCAAGTCTGCAAACCACAAAAAAAATATTTTTGCCAGAAACTACAATAAAAGTGTCCCTAGCCCTCACTCGAAACATTCTCAAGATTTATCTATAATCCAGACTGGCTCGGCTCAGTCACTGTGATACCGGCTTTACAAAGTCAGACCTGTCACGTGAGCTGCTCTGAAGAGCTTCAGTTAACAAGTACTGAAGACTGAAATGAGTTTGCATAGTAGAGAAGAGGCAAAACTTCATAGCCACTGGCTTTCTGCTTGAGAAATACAATGTTTCCTTTGCTCAGCTACGTATGGAAGTCCTGGAATAACACAGTCAACCTTAGAACAGCTACTTTGCCTTAGCTGACCTAGAACAAGCCAAGAGACTTAAATGCTCATTAGGTGAAGCCTCATTACAGACACTGTGTTGATTACTCCTCCCTCAATGAAACAGTACAAGCCTTGGCTAGCTACTTAGTTCTACCTCAACTTTTAACCTCCACTAGACAATCCATAACCAGAAGGGACATACTCTTCAGACCAGACCAATCTGAAGGCAGACTGACTTGACAATTTTTGTAATTTATGGCAATGAGTTATTTCACAGCACATCCTACCACTAGTCACTGTGAAGACCTGATACAAACTATTTTTTCCTAAACTGGCCTCAAGGATCTCTCTCCTTGGACTTTGAACTAACATCTACCACTGCTCTGCTTCCGTTCGTTGTCTTAACTCATTAACTTAATTACTAACTTCCAGTTAATGCCTGCCTGACTGAAATGAATGCCTAATGAAAAACCAAGAGGAAGAGGACTGTTGTGCAAGAAACCCTTAGACTTAAGGTTTTCAGCCCAAGCAGCACCATCACTTGATACTGGGTTCCTTATAGCACTATCCACTGCCTACAAGACCCCACATTTTTAGTAAGATCCCTTTTGGGAACTAGCAGCCTAAGGACTGCACAGATCCTCTCTAAGCAAGCATCATAACACTTGTGTGAAGTGCAACAAGACACCTACAATCTACTGAAGGTTTTCAGTGCTTCCCACAATTTTAATTACCCAATAAATGTCAGCTTTTCACATAGCAGGCTGCCATACAAAGCTGGGGGACAGAATGCCAGTCTCAGGAGTACAACCATGGTTACTACGAGACTACTTGCAGATAAAACTTTCCAAGACCATGTTCTCCTGCCTGCCTGTTACTTAATGTTAGACTTCAGTGCCTGAAACTAATTCAGAGCCCTGGCTACAGTGTGTGGCAGACAGTTCCCACATTACTGGTCCTGTAAAGTTTTAATGATTACAGTGAAGTAGACTCCCACAGTGGCAGTCCATGTTACTGAAGCATTTGGAATAATGGCCAGATCGCTACCGTCCAAAAGGAAGTCCCAGGTTTGGCTGCAGGTCATCCTTTACTGTAGGTGACCAGTGCTAAACTTTTTTTTTTTTCTGAACTAAGCCTAGAGCAGCAAGTTGAGTTGCAGTCTTACATGCATGCACAGCTAATGCAGAACAAAGCAGCTCTGGGTTGTTTACTGCATCAAAATGAGACAGAAATGCAAAGACCAGGGATGCAACAGGAAGCACTTACCCAATGTCATCCCGATAGACTCGAGAGATTAAAACCTCTCCTTTGTGATTATAGATGAATAAGCCTCCGATCATGATGGAACTTCAGTCTTCACTTCCCATGGTGCTTAATACCTGGTGCAAGAGAGGACATATATCAATAGGCTGCACAGCAACAATTTGTAGCCGGGACTGAAGCTTAAAATTGGCACTGAAATAGATGCAGGTTTACTTCTCATTACAAAAATCAGCATGGATAGATTAAGTCTCAAGTATTAGTATCCATGGCATACCCCCTGAATGTGAGAAAAAACATAGGCCTGGAACTACAAGCAAATCAAAGACCCTTTATCTCTCCAAAGACTGAGGTATAAATCAGAGGTAATTCATAGTCTTTTTGAACACAGTTCACACAACTGTTTGAGACATCACCAAGCCTATCACCATATGGCAGGGGGCTCTTAGCAGCAAGTACACCTCTGTTTATCACCATTTTGACACAGTTTTTACACATCAATTTAAGAGCTTTTGCTAATCCCTAGCAGCCATACCAAGACACAGTTCAGAATCCAAACTGAGAGCAATTTGCTGTGAGGTACCACTGGAATGGGAGATCTCAACCATGACCCACTTGAATCAGGGGATAGTGCCTCAGAAGTTACCCTCTTAAACTGCTAATCTTCTCTTTCTTCAAAGGAAGACTGTTTTGGAGAGAGCTACAAAGCTGGTAGACATTATTGATGCAGAAGACCTTTAAAAATATACAGCTACTTCACCAGATCCCATCCCTGGAGTCATATGCCCTCCTATTCACGTAGGTCCAAGTCGTAATACCCACAGCAGCAACTGCTTGGTTGGCTTAGTCCCGAGAAGAGCACTCCAACTGTGACAGGGCAGGCCTTGGGATGAGCACGCACGTACTTCTCAGCTTTGGCACTGCAGAGCATTAGATAACAACCATCTCCACACTGCTGTTTGGGTGGGTTAGCCTACACCCACTTGTCTGGGCTTGGCGGAAAGGATAGGGAGAGGCCAGCCTAGAGACAGATGCTAACAGTGAACCGATGCGTGTCTGTTCAGGAACACTTCAGTAACAATGAAGTTAAAGTGACCCAACCTTGTATATCTCAAAGTTCAGGAAAAAAAGAGAATACAAAAAAAATTACACACATCAGAGGGACAAAATGACTTCTGGATTATCAAGAGTAACATATCCTTTAGATGTTAGAATCCATAAATTGAAGTAGCTGCCCATATGAAGGTACTGCAGATGTGAGTTCTGTGCTAAAGCAAGGTTTACAGTGCAGCCACTACTTTTAATTTTAGAAAGAAAAAAAAACCACCCTTCTAATTTCTTAAACCTTTACGCCAATATTTTTAGCTATACCTAGTGAGTCCTCACAGAAGAACATGACTCATACTTCTCTGCTATGGGTCTTCAGCTTCCAGATGGCTGCTTCTGCTCATTAAAAGGAAAAAAAAGAACCAAAAAGTCACTTGTTAAGTTGAAGTAGTGAGAAAGAGAGCAACAGTTTCCCCAAATCTCAGTCATGAACTTTCTGGCTTTTACTCCCACATTCTGCTGGTCAAGTGTCTCTGGCTATTAACAGGCTGCCTTCTGCCACTTGTCAGTGGCTTCACATGGCACTGTCATCAACATTTTTTGATGTCTGAGACTCCATCTAGCACAGAAGACTTTTTCAAATATGTTTTTCTTTCATTCTCATAACTAACATTTTATAACTTCAGAATTTACTTCCAGGATAAGTCTCTGTAACCATACCTATTAGGACAGAGGCATAACACAGTCCGAGACTGCCATGTAGTTACACAGCAGGAAAAGCCTACTGTGGCTGTTCACTGTCCCACACAGGTGGACCAAGGCTACACAGTGTAGTGACAGCAAGGGCAGCATCCACACACCAGGAGACAATCCCGCTGGTTAACAGAACAAAACCACTGTCTCAGATTTAACAAACTCACAACTACTTACACACACAGCCCTAACAGGCACGAGGAAGCCACTGAGAGATAACCTGCATGGCTGGAACCCAAAATATGGAGAATTGAATACAGTTGCCCAACAAGTCTGACAGATGCTGAAGCTGTAGCTCAGCAAACATCTGAAAGGTCATTCACACAGGCCAAATGATGAAAAAAATGAGCAATTACAACAATGAAAATAACTTGTTGCCCACTGTAGGAAATTCTTTCCTATTGACTAGTTTTTTCATTCCAGATAAGAAACAAGGATGTGTTTTCAGACTGCTATAGTGCTGGCCTCCACATTCAGATATGGACTATTACAACCAAACGGGAGGAAGAGTTCCCGTGTCCCCTTTAAGACTTGCGCTGTATAGAATAGCTTCCTGGAAGGTTATGCAACTGGTCAAAGCTGGATCATAAGAATCCTACAAACCCTTTCCAGAAGAATCCTAGAAAGCACATCTTAGTCTTAAAAATAAAAAATAATCTCCCTCTTGGGTTTTAATGCTGCTTAAGTTATTTGTTTCACTATTTTTAGCATAAAGGAAACGTCTGCTTTGATGAGCAACAGGATCAGACATGCAGGCATATACTAGACAAAGCCTCCTGCCAGCACAACAAGCCAATCACTTTCTGAAAAAGCCTTGAATTTTTGCTATATTACTGTAATACATGTAGAAGACTGCTGATCAAGCTAAGCACTGGAAATTAAAAGTCTCCTCTTAGGAAGATCTACAAACTTTAAATATTGACTGAGATAATGAGGCTTTGCTTTCTCATGTTAGATTAGAACATATTCTGTAATAGCTTCATTAAAGTTACAGGCAGAAATCAGCATTTTTAATTGCATCACAGTACTAGGCAGCAGAGCCAACTGCTTCCTCATCTTTTATGTTAGTAAAAACATGTTAGATGGAGAGCAGATACAGCATGATTCAAGGGCTTTCAGTCTTAAAAAAATTCTTCATCAATGCAGTGAAATTCTCTGCTTCTTCCTCATACAAAATACACTGGGAGCTGAGTTCAAGCCTCAAACTTTCTATGCACGGTTAGTTCCTGGCTCCAGCTTCACTGGCACATTTAAGAGCTGCATTGGTTCACACTGCAGTGTCACCAAGAAAAGGACAGTCAGGTAACAGAACAGGTCAAGAAAACACTCCCCAGGAGATCCCCCTTTTCTATTTTAGAAGTCTCAATGGATGTCTTAAATATTTGCCCAGTTTCCCCTCATCAGCAGCATGCCAGAGTGAAAACAAACAAACCAACAAACCACACTACAGTTTTTATAATCACTGTACAAAACATCCTCCTTTTTGTTTTAAGCCTGCTTTTTCTTCCTTACCCCTGCTTTGTTTAATGGCCTCCAGTTCAAGTGAAGGAAAAAGCAATTAAGAACTAGCCCCCATACTCTAAACTCCAGGCCACTCAGGATTTTGCAAATCTTCTCCACTGCCTCCATCACCCTTTACCCAGAACGAGATGTTCCCACCTTATTCAGTTTGCTCTTCACAGGGAAATTGCTTTATGCTCTTGTCCTTCTTAGGGTCTATCCCTGGAAGTGTACACTTGCTTCTGGAAGTGTACACAAAACTGCACAAGTTTTTCAAGATCTAAGCAAAGCATGATAAAGACAGTGTGATAACCACACATACCCTGCTTTGATCTTTTTTTAGTGGTTCTTGATTTTTGAATTACACTTTCAAACCACCACTCAGCAAGAAGCTAACTACTTCATCACTTATCCTTACTCCAAGATCACACTGAATCCAGTCATCAAGCTGATTAACTACATTACAAGTACTGCTAGAATTGCCTTTGCTCCTTCATCCACCCATTTTATAGTCCCATCTGCACCTCTTTGATCTACTTTGCCCTTACTACTTTGAATACCCTCATATCTACACACATACCCCCACCATGATTACTGACTAGGAGTGCTCTTATTGCAAACCCTTGTTTGGTACAAAACAGAAGTACACAGAGATCTGCCACCAACCAGCAGATGGGTGTTAGCAGTTCTACACTGGCAATGCAACACAAAACCAAACTTGCTCAAAGTAAGAAGGGAGTGGCTCTGTGCTATGTCAGCCACTGCTTAACATGAGGTGATACTTTTTCTTACTACAGATTTAGCCACAAGATCAGGACCATTCTGCCAGTTTGTTTTATAATGGCAGCCTACCAGTATAAATATGCCCGAGACACACACACTAGCATTATTTCCATGTAGCAGCAGCCTGTCTCCATACTAGTTACAATCCTCCTCAAGCCTGAAAGAACCCACAATTCTACAGCTCTACCCTGAATTCACATTTAAGTGCAACTTACCAACTTGATTTGTGTCAGACAGTTGGTAAAGTGCTTCCAAGTACCAGCAAAGTCACATGAGCTAAAAGTGGTGAATACAAGGAAACAGTTTTAGATGACTGACCCAACTGTACCAGCTATCAGTCGGGTCTCTGCAGTAGCTGAAGGACACACACAGTGTAAACTCTTGCTGCACTCCCATCTAATGGCATCAGGGACCAAGAAGGTCTCAACTGCACGAGATATTTAACACATTTATAAGCAGAGCTCCCTTGCTCCTCCTTGACTTCTGCAGTTCAGCATCTTGAAGAGCTCCAAGCATCACAAGCATAGACAGCACAGTGGCATCAACACAGCTTACAGCACTTACTGCTTTCTGTCAACCTTCACCAAGTTTGCCCATGATGGGAGTTCAGGGAATACGGACAACATTCCAGTCTTTGCTCAAGCCTTGCATTATATCCCTGTGAGACACAACATCAGAGTGACTGCACTCCATCTCCACTACAGAATACTTCCATCAGCTCATGGAAGCATGTCCACACAGCTGGAAACTCAAGAGGTGGAATGACAAGACCAGAGATCTATGAACAGAGAAGAAAGCTATACAAAGGGCTGCATGCAAAAGAAAGTTGCTTAAAGCTTAGCAAGAAGAATGGCTCTTTAAGATGACAATGGCTCTCCTTGAAGTGGCTGCAGTGAAAATAAACTTGCTTTGTTTTGATCCTCCTTTGTGCTTCAGTACAAGTTTCACAGATACTCCTTTCAACTATTTCAAGGTTACACTGCAACTAGAATGAGGATTTTTGTGGTACAGTTCAGACATGGTATGATCTTCTACACATTTTAAAACAATTAGTAGTTTTCTTTACAGATCAGCTTTGGAAGTGAAAGATCCTAGTGCTTGCAGTGGTTAAGAACTGCGAGGAACAGGGTTCAAATTATATTGAGACTGACATTCAGTGACTCATGGCTGCTGGAATCAGAAGGCCCCAGAATAAGAAATCCACCACAGGAGATGGTTCATCTACTCACTGTGCATTAGCAACATGACTCAGAAAGCATTGCTCAATCAGCTTTCAGTGACTCATTCTGCTCCTCTCCACAGTCAGCCTTTTCTAGGGAGATTGCCCTACACTGCTTCTGAGCCTCCTCAGCCTAATATCTCACTGCCAGACACAGCTTAAGAGCAAAGCCCACCACTTCTTCAACTGTTTATCACCAAGTGCCTGGAAACCAGGATGACTCTAGCTGAAGCCTTTGGGTTAATGATCCATCAACTGCATTTTCAGAGCTTTGCAGCTCCACTCCTTCTGTTTCACCAGCTTGAACATATGGCGACCCTCTCCACACTGGTAGCTACAGCCCTGTTTTCTAGTTCCAGTATGGATGGATTTCTTCTAGTTAATGTATAGAGATGATCCACATGTATGTTTAATTCACACCAGTTGGTGACTAATCACCTCAATTTAGGAAAAAACAGCCCTCTCCCAATACACTCTGCATTCTTCAAGGAGCTACCGGGGTAGAAATGACATCTAACGTCTGAATGCAGCTCCTACAAACACCTAAGGCCAGTATGCTTCCTACCCTCTGCCAAGTGCTCACATTCCCACATACTTCTATTTCAACCCATAAATAGAAAAGGATCATGAAGAGCATCACAGATAGGCCACATACTTTTACATAACTTATAAACCCGCTAGGAGTTAAGATGACATGGAAATGACTTTCCAGAACACCTTTCCACTCCAGTGAAGACGAGAGCATTAAAATACACCTTTAGAGCAACTGTGGCACAGTTACAGCATTAAGACAGCCAGCTACAAAAAGAGAACGTGCATAGAACCAAGCATCCGGAATGCAGATTTGAATGCATTTCAGCAGTTACATAACAGAAAAGCAGCAGGATTAGCTGGACCTACAGTGACTGACATGGTAACAGGCCCTTTCTCAAGAATCAAGCATTACCTGTCTCAAACCATGTCACATCGCTCTCACTGTGCAGGGGATGTGCATCACGGAGAGTCCCTCTCGAACCATCACAGCACGACCGATGAAATCCCAGAATTTAGTGTGCAGCAGGTGAGCTGCAGACCAAGGGAGCCCATAAAGCACAGTATCTGAAAACCTGATTTTGTCCACTGATTCCATCAGAGATGGAAAATGCTGTGTTTTTTAGGTCTGACCTAAAAACAGGTGGTCCTCCAAAAGCCAGACTTTGCATCTTCAGGGCTACACTGTGCCATCCACTTGGAATGTGTGGGTGCAGTCAGGAGCAAAGGGTCAGGCAGCAGAATCCTGTTGCTGGACTGTCAGTAGCTTCACTTATGCTGGGATGCAACAAGTGGCTGAACTGGGAGCTATCTAGTGAGATGATGCACTAAACCTGCACTAGTAGGTCAAGATTCAGCTGATTCCTCCTGCAGCATGTAAGAGCCCAGCCTTCCTCTTCCATTTCATCGATTCTGACTTAGAATAGCTGTAGAAAAATGAACAACACGCAGCACAGAGCTTTCTTAGACTAAACAAGGCACACATAAGGAATCAACCAACCAGCACAGTTTGCTCTCTCTGCAGCAACTCTTCCAGGAACCACAGCACATGGTATCAATCCTACAGTTTCTGTCCAGTGCATTAGTCTCCCATGGTGTTCCTACTTGAGAAGCCATAGCATCACACCAGTAACAAGACACCACTGTAGTACCAGTAATCCATTCATTAGAGTATGAAAGACAAAACTAAATTCTAGCCCAAGTCCCAGATACAGATATTCAAACAAGTTGTATTCTCGAAATACATTTGTCCCATAACCTGAGATCTTTCAGATGACATCACGTAGACAATTAATCCTTCCCTGCACCAGCAGGGACAGGGGTAGCTTCAACTTGTATCACATGCTTTGGAACACAGTTCTCTGCCTTTTGTAACTGTATTTGCACAAATGAAAACAAACAAACAAAGCTGCTCTGCTTTGTTTGCAAACAAATCTGCTCGAATTCATTGCTGAGGAAAAACAGTGAATTTTTAGTCAGTTTTCTGCAGTGGTAAGATGAACATGGCTGCAGTAACTGCAGCTGCAGGTCCACGGCAAGAGATACTTAGTTGTTCTAGCTCTACAAGAATGAGGTACTGTGTGGAGGAAACGTCATTATCAATGTAATGTGCCTACAGACTAATGGTACCAGAGTCACCATAACTTTGGGGTGCATATTGGCACTTCTGCCTCAGGAAAGCACAGTTGTTTGCATCCTTCCACACCAGTTTCCCTAAGCCCAATGTAAGCAGAATCTGTGGAATTCCTGAGCCAGGTCTGGCTGCTCTCATGGCATCTGATCAGCAAATCCTCTGTGTCCTCTCTTCAGAGGTGCAGTGGTGACATGGCAGCTCAAGAATAACTGCTCAGGAGAGGTGTCACTGCAGAGACAGGAGTTCTTATGCTGCTGATGTAAGAATGTAACTACAGGTTCACACTACGACACCAAGAGCCCCAGGATTTGATGAGCACCAGTAGCATCCCGATGGTGCAGAGTGCATTTGTCCTTTCATTTTAGGAGGCAACTTTGGGATCACCCTGTCTTTTCCAAAGCCAGCTGTGCAGGTGCTATTCTCACCACAGAGAGACCTCTCTAGGAAAGAGTCTGGCACTACAGGTGGGGAAAATAAGCATGAGACATGGTCTGCCAGTTACCTTCAACCAGCCACTGCCAGAGCGGGCCACTGAGGCTGGATGAGCAGGGCTGAGGGGACTCCTGCTCACCTGCAGAGCTATTTTGGTCACAGCCCCACGGTGATACAGGCCACGAGCTTCACTGAATCCCCCGTGCCATCAAGTACAGGGTACAAATAAACACAAGATGACCAGAAGTGCCCAAGACCCAGCTACCTGGACTTTGTCACTCCCACTAAGGGGCTGGAAGTTTCCCACAGCACAGACATGACTTACTCTGAATGAAAAAAGGAATGCTGATTTCCTGTAATCTACAGAGCACATCCAGGAAACAGCAATCACAAGTCAGAGAATAAGCTGGTGTAAAGCAACCAACCAACCCCTTTAGTAGTCTATTAAAAGACAGTTTGGGTTCTGACTTAACAGCAAGTAAGACTTCTGTGCATTAATGAGCTTATCTAACTAAGCAGTTCAAGGTACATTAGCTGCTCGAGTTCTCTTCCAGGAAGAAACCAAGAGAGGTATTGAAGCTCTTGAGGGCAAATCACCAACTGCAACTATTTCTGCATTCCAGAAATCAGTATGATCTTGGACAAGTGACAACAGTTGAAGCAGGAGGGGGATTAGTCAGGCTGCTTTGGCAAACTGGACTTGTTGGGAAAACCCATCCTTTCAGGCTAGTGCTAGCCAATATCAACCCAAAAGGCTTAAGGCTCATAATGATGCCATCACCCCATCAGCTAATCCAAGCACCTAAGCTTTGCTTAGAGGGCTGCATTAGTCACTTTCCCAGAGGCCACGGGCTATACTTCATTTCAAACAAGAGTAGTTGCAATCACTTCATCCTGGAAAAGACAGCCTGCATAATTTACTTAAGGGGCATACCCTGAGCTAAAGAGCTCCTGAGATAAACCCATCAGTTTCAGAGAAACTGTCCCTATTTTAAACCCAATCCCATAAATCCCCATAGCCAGTGGGCAGGGAGAGAAGCACGTTCTCTTACCAGGCTCTCCTCCTACAGCCTCCTTCTGTGTGCTGTACTGCACACAGCCAGTCTGAAGAGTAACAGGAGATAAATACTGACATGAGGAAACACGAGAAGCTCCCTTACTCTGGTAAAACATCACAGGAACAGCATTTAACACACCTCTCCACCTTGTTTTGAGCCCAACCTTATCTGAACGGCCCCAATGCCTTCTATTTCTACCAGTTCTAAAGTCAGTCTGAAGCAAATTCTGCTTGCTTTTCAACCCTGAGCTGGAAACCTGAACAGTAACTTGCTTTCTATTCGTCTTCTGACAGAAGAGGATAGAGCCACAGAGTGCAGTTTGAGTTAGAGCTTGTACTCTGCAGACCACTAATGGTCTAGGTGACCTGACATGCCAGCATTTCTCTCTCTACTGTTACTGGAGAGCAGATAACTGCATTTCACATTCTGTGCCTCTGCCTGCAAGCTTTTAGCTGAGCTGCCAACCTCCCACCAAGATCAAAATAATACATGACTTGCCAGTAACTTTTGACTCCATAGGTCACTCACTAAAGGAGAGAAGCTGACTCTGCCTTTCAGACCAATTATATTTTGGCACCAGAGGCTGCACTTCCCTCCATCCTCCAGTTAACCCTAAGAACAGCCTTTAAATACTCTAATGGTCTTCAGCAGTTTAAGCTTAAAAAACCAGTGCAAGACATTGTGCTGCAAAAGACAGTCTACTACTTCGTGATGCAGGGATGAGACAAGAAAAGTTTAATTAAGGGTCACAGGAAATTTCTTTACAAAGCCCATTTTGTTTAGTGATTGTTCCTGCTCCACCAAAAAAACCACAAAAAACCAAAACCAAAAAAACAACAAAACCAACAGAGATAGCATCAAGCTAGAGTGCATTTCCAGTCCTCTTTGTTTGAAAGAACTCAAGATGTAACTCTGCACAGCCTCAAGACTCAACTCTCCAAGGACCAGCACTGTGCTCTCTCATTCAGGAGGAGGAAGAGCCAGCCATGATACCCTTCAAAGGCATCTCCAGTCCTCTCCCTGGAACATGGCCACTCTGCAGCCCAAAGAACACCAGGTATCTTTGTCACTAGATGTCAGTAAGATGGCATTTCCTACAGAAAAGGAGTGATGCCTCCCTTCTGACAGGAAAAATATGGAAGTAGACAGATTGGCAGCATCTCTTCAAATTTGAGATTGTCCCTCCAAGCAAAACTCACAGGAACACACACAGCTTTTACTGTAGGAAAAAAAGAGTAGCTACAGCTCTGACAGCATTCGAGCAAACATTGCCCAACCAGACACCACATGAGCCCATATACAGTTAGAAGCCTGCAATACCTAGACTTCTGAGCCACAGAAGCCATCCAGACTCACCTATCTGGGAAAGTTCCAGGCTCAGATTTTGGCAGCCTGAGGCTAAAACTTGATAGCAGCTTTGTCATACTAAAGCAAGCAGAAAACAGATCATGCACTCACACAGCTTATGGAGAGAAGACTAGATCAAAAGCCAGTCATTTCCCAGTGGGGAGAGAGGTCAACTGCACTGGGCAATAAACACGGGCTGTGCTTCCTGCAGCTTTCCCGAATCCAAAATCCCAGCCCAGGGAAGAATGGAAGGGGAAACCCATCTAGGAGAGCTGCTGGATAGGAGCCTGCTTTAAGCCTCAGAACAAGCAGTTCAGCATCAGCGGCGCTGCGTTCTGCCTCAGCAGGTTTTCCAGGGAGGAAGCAAAAGGTGCAAGCCATGACCCAGCTAATTCACGTTTGGATCAGCAGTACGGGCAAATAATTTTCGGTGAAGTTCCGGCCAGATCTGACTGAAAAAAACCTTTGCTCAGGCTGACCTGACGCATCGGTGCCGGCCTTCCTGTGTCACACACAGCCCGACCCCGTCCCCACCCTCACCCGGTGCAGCACCGCAGGGCTGCCACACAGGTATTCCCGGCGGAGAGCTCGTTAACAGAAGCAGTTAATAAGCCCCCTGAGCCCCAAACAATGTGCGACACTGGGGTCGCCCGGCACCCCCTTAGAGGGGGCTGAGAAAAAGCCCTCCCGGGGGAGCCCCGCTTACCACCCTCCCTCCCGTCCGCTGACCCGCTCCCGTCCCCAAGGGCAGCCGGTGGGGACCTCGCCCCGCAGCCACCTCCCGCCCCGGGGAAGGCCCGCGGACCCTCACCCTCGGCCAGCGCCCACGGAGCCGCCACCCGCGGCGACTCGGCTACCGCCCGGCCGCTGACGGCAAGGAGAGTCTGGGCGCAGGCAGCCACCCGGCGGAGGGCCGGAGGCCGCGCAGCCCGGCGGGGAGAGCGGAGCGCGGCCCGAGGGCTCCTCACCTGCCGCCGGCACCGCCGCTGCCGCCCCGCACCCAAGATGGCGGCGCCGCCCCCCCTCAGCCCGCGCCCCCCCGCGCACTGCAGAGCCGCCGCGCGCGCACCCCGCCCGCGCCCGCCCACCGCGCATGCGCCGCGGCGGGGAGGGGGCCACGCGGCGGGGGCGGGAAGGGGGTACGCGCGCGCTGGGCATGCCGGGAGCTGTAGTCAGGGAAGGTCAGTATGGCGGCTGCGCTCGGCCCGGGGACGGGCAGGGGGAGCGCACGGGCAGGAGGCTGCGCCCCCCGCGCACGGGCCTGGGGTCGCCGTGCCCTTCCACGAAGCTGCTGGCTCCCTCTGGCCCCGCGCACAGGCATCCCCCCCTTCGCCCTCGCAGCGCTGCGGCCGCGGTGGAACCAGCCCCTGGTTATCCCCGCTGGAAACGGGGACCCCGGGAGCCCCGAGCGCCCGCGGACAGGATCCGCTGGGCAGGGAGGGGAAGGAGGAGGCCGGGCCCGGCGATGGCTCAGACCGCAGCCGCCATTGGCACCTCAGCTGGAACACCGGCAGAGAGTGCCCTCATCCCGCCGGGATCTCCCTTTAGAGCAAAAGGCAGGAGGGCAGAAGAGGATGGGGGAGGAAAAAACGACGAACGACACAAGGCAGGAGTCCAATAAAACTATGTTTATAAATAAAAACAAGGAGATTGGTGTTGTTTTTATAAAACCCGGTGGGTAGGGCGAGGGGTGAGCAATGGCCAGGGAGGCTGCTGGGGACAGGCTGACTCCAGCGGGCAGAGGGGAAGGAGAGGATTGGGGGAGTCAGGGAGATAAACCGATGGCGAGTAAGGTCTGGCAGAGGGGCTGCAAGGGCAATGCAGACCCCCTAAGGAGCAAAATACATTTCATCTCCATCATATAAAAATCGCAAACACAAGAAAGACCAAAGGAGGCAACAGTTGCCTGGTGAAAGCCACGGTGTGGCAGGAGAAGAGGGCGCCGAGGCGCCAGCACCAACAGCAGCAGGGTTGAGCATGTTCATACTGTACCGTGCTTGGCCCTGGGCATGGGGAAGGGGCTGCCCCAGCCCGAGGCACATCTCTGAGTACCCAGAAGAGGAAGGAAGAAGGGCAGGAAGCGCTGGAGCAAAGACTCAACTGTCCTGGTAGATCGGTGGGCGCTGAGCCCAGAGGCCACAGTTCAGGCCAGAGTCTCCCTTCCCAGAGAGCTTGTGCTGCCACCAGGCACCACTCAGCCTAGAGGGAGCAGGGCTGTCCCAGAGCCTCATCCCTCCTGGCAGCCAGGCCAGCAGCACTCATGGCACTGGGCAGAGGGGGAGGCAGACTCAGGCCCTTCATAGGGCAAATACAGGGGACCTCCACGTTCCCCCAGAGCATCAAAGCAAACCAGTTGTGCCCCTTCCTTGCCTTCTAAGTCCGTCCAGACCCTTGAAGGTAAAACATTGCTGAGCAGCAGTGCGACAGCAGGAGGGAGAAGGCCACAGCTGCCACCGCCAGACCCAGGCATGGGACAGCCCCTACAAATGGGACAGGCAGCAGCACATCGCAGGCAGAAGGACAAAGAGCAGGATGGAGGGAGCAGAGCTCTGCCCTTAAATACCCCCAAAGTACCCAAGGGCAGGCGTAGGGCACTGAGCCACGTAAGAGACTGAGCACAGGCACTCACCACCACTCCGGGCTGGACAGAGAGGTACAGCCCCAGCCCTGAGCCTCGTGGCCTGGGCAAGGAGAAGGAGGGTCCTGCCATAGCGTAGTGTCAGGTTTGGACCTGGCCCAATATGTGGGCAAGAGAAGGGAGGCAAGAGGGAAGTGGCAGCATCTCCCCACTCCCTGGAGGCACTGAAGCCCTGGAACATTCATGCATTAGCCAAAAGGCAACTACAACGGGATTTAAAATACATATATAAGGCTGGTCCCTGCTCCCCTCTCAGGGCTGTGGGAAGGGCAGGGCATCTTCCGCGAGGGGGAGGAAAGAAGCCATCTTCAGCGCCATGCGTGCCCAGCGCCCCTGGAGCTCCGTGTCCTGCTGTCGGGCCACGCCACGCTCCAGCTCTCCCCCCCACGGGCGGCAGGCTCAGAGAAAGTCAAACACCCCGTAATTCTTTGCTGCTTGATAGAAGAAACACAAAAGGGTGAAAAGAAAGAAGAGATATTTAGGGCGGAAGGACCGAGGCAGCAGCGACACACGGGCAAGCAGCACAGGGCGCTGGGACGGATGCAGATTAATGGGGTTAGAGAGGATGGCAGGAGGGAATTACCATTGGCAATACACAAGTCTGGTGGCGGGATGGGCTGGCAGCACCCAGCAGGCCTGCCAGGCCTGTCCACCCCACTCGAGGAGGGATTAGAATCAAGGTTTAGTTCCATTTATTATTTTTTTTCCCTTTTTTTTCTTTTCGTTATCAAGACAAAAAAAAAGAACAAAATAAAAAAGAAAAAAAAAAAAAAAACCAACCAAAAAAAAAGGGGTGAAGCCAGGGCTGGTCCTAGGAAACAAACGACAGGGATGGAGGGGGGAAGGAGGGGCAGCAGACAGACAGGGGACGGGCGCTTCACATTACATCCACAAAGAACTCACTGGGGTTGCCCATGGCCATTCGGAAGGACTGTCTACTGGCTGTCAGTTCGGGGGGCACAGAGGCCAGGTCACGGCCCGGAGGCGCCCCGGGGGGCCCCATGGCTGAAGGCGGTGGAGGCATCAGCAACATGGGGGGGCTGAAGAGAGGGGGAAGGCCGGGCGGCCCGTAGGACTGCTGGCTGTGGTGGCTGCGGATGCTGTGAGCCAGGGAGTGCTGGCTGCGCTGGCTGTGCTGGCTGGCCGGCACCGAGCGCTCGCTGGCCGCGCGCTCGCGCCTCATGCTGCTCCTCGTGGTGTGGTCCGACTCACTCCCGCTGCCGCCTGACTTCGACTCCCCGGTCTTCTCTCTCTCCTTCCTCCTCTCGCTGCCGCTGCGATTGGAACCACTGCTTCGGCTCCCTGCAAAGCGCACGAGGCAAGGTTAGGTGGCAGCTCAGACAAGTCGGGAAGAGTGGATGCTCCTCTGGCCAAGAGAGAACTACAGCACACTCCAGCACAGCCATCTGCCAGCACAGTCTGTGCTTTCAGTCTCTTTTCATCTCCAAGTCCTACGATCCTCCTGAGGTGGCTTTTGCCCTGGCTCCCCTCACATAGGACCCCACCTAAGCCTTTTCCTGCTGCTTTCCAGTACTGAACAGGGCACCTGCCCACCCTCAGGCATATTTTAGTCCCTTTTACTCACCTTCACTATGCTGGCTGCCTGCACTGCCCCCTCCATAGCTGTAGCCTGGGTCAGGGAAGCCAGGATGGGGGTTGTATGGATGAGGTGGTGGATACTGATACGGGAAAGCCATAGGCCAGGGTGCGGCTCCTGGATGGGGGAGCGGAGCCAAAGTGTCCTGATCGGAGGCACCGCTGGAGCCGTCGTGATCATGAAGAGAGAGATTAGCCATGTCTGCAAGAAAGCAGAGAACAAGGGTTAATCCAAGCAGAAAGACAACCATGTGTAATGAAGCAGCTTCCTGTCCAGTATTTGCTGATGGACAAGGACAGAATACGCAAGGAGACACAAGAAGTTGGCACTCTACTTGCTAGTCAGTGCCACCATTTGTGCTTCCTGGCTGGACAACAGCCAGGCTGCCTGAGTCCAAGCTGCCACTCTAATACAGGAACCAGCTTGGTGGGAAAGAACCACACCAGAGCTACAGGCTCACCCTGCCAATTCCTTTCCCCATCCCTCTTATTTGAGTAGAACCCAGTTGCCCGAGCACCAACTCCTTGCCAGCACTGGAAGTTCAGAGCCTGGAGACAGTCAGTAAAGACTAAGACTCTGCCAGGGCTGCCCAAGAGAAAAGATCTCACAGTAGGTGACACTGTCAATGCTGCTTCCAACTTCACTACCCCAGCAGCATGACAAGGGAGCTGGGATATTCTTTACTGCCCTCTTAACAAAGTCTGTAGAACAAGGGACCCAGCCTGACAGCAATGGCTGTAACTGTGTTCCCATAGTGTCATCAGGGCTCTGCAGGACCTCTAACCCTCCATCCTCTCCCTCCCACCCATGCCAAGGGTCATACTTCCACAGAGGTCGCCGAAGATGTAATAGCACTGCTCCGAGAAGGTGATCTTGTTCACGGTGTGTCGGATGTAGCCAGCCTTCAGCAGATTGCTGGCATATTTGCGGGATTCACGGCGGTCTGTAAAGCCCTCCACATGGTGATAGAGCCAATCCACCACGTCTGAACCTGCCACCAAACGTAGAGTTAGATATGGCAAAAGAGTGGGAGGCAGTGGCTCTTAAGGCAGCAAGCCCCACTAGAGCCAAGAAAAAGTGGGCCAAAGGTGAAAAAAAAAAAGGTGAAAAAAAAAAGGTGAAAAGGGGCCACACAGCCAAAGGTTCAATTTATGACTCTGGCTTGGTCAACAGTTAGTTTATGGTGACAGAGATGCTCCCTTGGGCATCTGCTTGGAAAACAGGCCACCCATTCCCAGTCCCTGCCTCTGTTGCAGGCAGCACAGTCTCTTACCAATGAAAGCGTTGGGGATGGTGATCTTCAGCCACATGCGGTCACGCACCTCGAGGCCTGACTCTGGTGAGGCCATGGCTTTGACAATGGTGGCCATGTCACTGTGGATGGACAGGTGAAAGTCATCGAGGCCTGTGGTGTGGAGGAAGGAACGGAGGCAGAGGTGAGAGAGGACAGAAAAGACAAAGGGGCCACATGGAAGCATCACACGCGGGAGGAATGGGCCAGGGAACAATACATCGCAGACAGCCTTGGGGCACATGCTGTGTAAGCCCCCTTCCCATGTTATCCTTCACGTCAGCTATTTTCTCTTGGGCAAAATGCAGGCAAAAATCACAAACTTACAACCAACTCCAAGCTTTTTGCCTCACCTCAGCTCTCCAAACCCTTGCTTCAGAGCTCTGTATACCAGAATTATCCAAAACCTCCAGAAAGCAAGCAAAAGAGCCCTGTGTTCAGCAGGAGCCTGCCCCACTGCTAGGCTCTTTGCTTCCAGCTGCCTCCTCCATCCTGCCCTATCTGCTGTCTGGGAGAGCAATTGCTCCAGGGACATGCTGAATCCCTCTGGCCCCGCATCTCAAACGCTAACCCTGACTGGTCTTAGCCTTTCCTTGCATCTGCCACAGCTCCTGATTGCACCCAAGCTCCTCTATTCTCCTCACATAGAAAGGTGAAAAACATGGTATTATTTCACCCAGGCAGAACTCCCACTGATCCAAGTGCCAGCCTGTCAAGAGCTGCCTTCTTCCCAGTCCCTTGGCAGGGCAGACCTCGCCCACCTTAGCTGTCCCCAGGCAGATGTATTGCTCCCTTCACAGCACAGTGAAGGTGAAGAGCCGTGCAGTGGGCAGAGCACGGAGGCACAAGGACTTACGTTCGGTCTCTGGGATGGAGCTGGTGATGGAGGAGCTGGTGGAAGTGATTGTGCTCATGGATGGACTCATACCGTACGCTGGGTAGGTGCCAGTCATCGCTGCTGTGTGAGACACCCAGGCTGCCGGGTCGATGGGCCGGATGGGCTCACCTGCCAAAAAGAAAGAGTCAGTCAGTAGCTGGAAGAAATGATCGCATTACCAAAACAACCTCTGGGGAGGGACAGGGACTCAGCACAGCCCATTCCATCCCCAGTATCTGCCGGGACTCACCCGGATCCGAGCATGGAGAGTCTGGCCCAGCCCAGATCCGCTGGGGAGCAACTGGGAGAGAAAGAAGAGAGGGAGGGTCAGCAGGAGAGGTGCAGAGGGAGAGATCCCCCTATGGCTCAAGGGGGGGTTTCTCTTTCCTCTGGCGCCCCGAGCAAGTGACCCCCCTGCCCCAGTGAAACGCGTCCCCAGCGTGATGTGGGAAGGAGGGCTGGGCTTATGGGCATTTTGGTCTGGGAATAGGACATAGCAGCCTCCTAAAAGGAGAGCTGTACCCCATCAAACCCCAATTCAGTGCCACATGGAGTCAAACACACAGGGGAAGAACAAGACAACAACCAAGTAAGTGCTTAAGGCAGGGCTCTCACATGAGCTGGGCACCAGCGTTAAGGGTGGGTCAGCTATCCACTTACTCCTGGGTAACGAGAAGCAGCCCCGTGGGCTGGGGTCCCAGCACTTAGCCACCGTCAGGGTGATGGGCCTGCAACAAAAGGGTGAGAGTTAGAACCAGAGCCTGGTGGCACAAACCCCTGCATGTGTGGGCTGTGGGCTGGCTCTCTCCTGAGAGACAGGGAGAAGCTGGCAGTAAAGTGCCCTTGTTCCAGTCCAGCTATAGGTTTCCTTAGTGACGTGAACAAAATGACATGACCCTGGCTGAGGGTTGCTGATGAGCCAAATAGAACAGAGAATCAAAGAACAGGTTGTGTTGGAAAGGACCTTTAAATGTCATCTATTCCAACTGCCCTGTAGAAAGCAGGGACCCAGAATTCCCACAAAGAAAGGGGCACAGACCCCAATTCCCCGCCGTTCTGTTGGCTCCAATTCCTGCTTTGGGAATGAAAACCCAGGAATCAAAGCAACACCAAAAACCTAAGTTCTGAGCTTCTGCAGAGCCACTGGCAGAGGTGGCTGAAGACATGACACACACCCCAAGCACACACTGTACAGCTGTCCCTGGAGGGAAGGAACAACCCAAGTACTTACCCTGGCTTGTGCACAATCTCCCTCAGCACCCGCACAGCATCATCGTTGCTCATGTTCTCAAAGTTGATGTCATTTACCTGCAAACAACGCAAAGAAGTGAGTTTCAGAGATGTGACCAGAGGCTGAGCTCCCCACTCAGCTCAGCAGTGACTCAGCTTCCCTCTTCCAAGCACAGCTTCCTGTATTTAGCCTGCCAAAATTTGCAGGGAGGCTTCTGGGTCTTTTCTTACTGCTTTCCCAGGCCCAAAGATGGAGATATGTGGGCGTGAAGTACCTGCAAGAGCATGTCTCCCGGCTCAATCCTTCCATCAGCTGCCACAGCGCCACCCTTCATGATAGAGCCAATGTAAATGCCTCCATCGCCACGCTCATTGCTCTGTCCCACAATAGAAATGCCCAGAAAGTTGTATTTCTCTGCAGGGATGGAAAGAGAAAGCAGTAAGACACCACAAAGCTGCAGGCACAACCAGACCTAATCTCAGACAAACCACATACTAACTATGGTGGCTTGCACCCCTGTCCCAGAGAGATGACCTGGGACATAAAGAAACTCTTGAGAGACCAGTGCTTAAAGACAAGTCACTTTTCTACAGAATTCATCTCCTCACTCCTCCTCCATGTATTCTCTTGGCCCCCTCCCCAGTTCCCTCTCCACCACCCAATCCCACTCTGGAAGGACTGCAGGCTCCACGCACACCTCCCACTCACCCATATTCAGCGTGACTGTGATGATGTTCAGGGACATGGTGGAGTCTGTGATGCTGCTGAAGGACGATGACTGCAACGTAAATGAAACATGAGATGTCCTCCTGTGCCTCAGCAACTTTTCCAGCCCCAGCTTCCTCCACTTGTCTTTCCCCTCTGCCACTCCCTGTGGCACCACAGCCCCCACCCACAACTCCACTCTTATGCTGGGAGCTTTGCAGAGCCAGAGAACATCAGCCATGGTCCTTATGACCTCTCCACAGCCAGGACAAGGCCTGTGGTCCCAGCTCTTGAGGCTACATTTGCCTAGAAAATGTTTACAGCACTTAATAAAGTCTCTTGGAGACTTGGACTGTCACAAGCTGTGACCACAACAAACACAGCTGAATCCCTGAGAGGGATCCACCAGGCAGCCCACCTTGCCCTGCACTGCCCTCCCCAGGATCCCTGGCCCCTCCTTGCGTACCCGCTCGATGCGTGGAGCCTTCTGTTTCCGCCGGCGCCGCTTGTGCCTCCTCATGAGACGGGAAGCACTGCTTTGCTCTGTTGAACTGCTAAACCTGCAGGCAAAAATAAGAGTCAGCTCTCTTGCTGCCAGGGTGGTGGCTCTGGCAGCAAGAGAGCCATGGAAATAGCACAAGGAATACAGGACTGCAGGGCAGAGGGGAGGACATGCACATGGGGGACAGGCAATAGTAGAGAGGGCTGATGGGTGAGACAGAGGCAAGTCTGAGCCCAGGATTACTGTGCCCCTGCAACGGCATCTCTCTGCGCTGGGAGGAAGGGGAAAGTTAGTGTTTCTCCAGGACCTAAGCTCTCCTACCTGCTGGTGGAGTCATCTTCATCTGAATCGAAGAAACTGGTGGTCTCCAGCTCACTGCTCATGAGAGTGGAGGAGCTCTCGTACCCGCCCAGGTCTCGGCGCCGCTCTCCCTTCACTGTCCCATTCACCCTGGGTGCTATGAAAAGACAAGACTCAGTGTGCTTGAGACAACCCCTTCCCTAAGCAGGGCTCATGGCAGCCTTCTCAGAACAAATCTGGCCATCAGACAATCCCATCTAGTGCCATCCAGCTCCTAGTCCACCCTGGGATCAGATCCATCTCCTGTGGGATACTTTTATTACTACCAGATGGGGAAGAGGCTGATGGGCCACTAGGAGCAATGCTGCCAAACTTGTGGAAAACTTGCAGCTCTTTCCTTGGTAGAGCAAGAAGCAGCATGGAGTGGCAAGGCTACAGCACACTCTGCTTTTCAACTGCAAAGGACTGAGGCACTACTGTCTCCACTTGAGGCTTCTATAGGAGACATCTTCTTTGGTCCCAAAGTTCTGATGCAACACAGGTGTTAACTCCTGCCTCCAGTGTGAGGCTACAGCCCTTCTAAGTGCCATAAAACAGCCCTTCTATGCTGGTAAGGTTCTGCAAAGCAGAGAAAGCTGCTCCAAGTCTGGAGCTGGTACCCCCACCATGCCCTAGCCATGCCCTACAGAGCTCTTGCCCTGTTACCAACACTCACCATGCTCAGGCCCATCTGTTCGACGAGGTCGTTCCCTTTGCGACGACACCACCGAGTCTGTTTCTGTCTCATTGTCCAGGTTTTCCCGACTCCCCCCGGTGTTAGGGCTGTGATGAGATAAAAGGAACAAATATGACCAACAGGAAACAACTTAAGCAGGCTCTCTCTACACCTCTGTGCTGGCCAGCACAAGCTTCCAGCCATCAGCCGTCTCCTTCTTGAGGGATAGGAACAACCACAGCACATCTATGAGTGCAGGGCAAAGGATTGGGCATACTGTGCCAGCTCTTTGCCAGCTTCCTTTCACTATTTTCGGCATGTCCTTGCTTGTTGAATAATGCAGCTCCACTTCGAATCTGCTCACAGCCCCATTCTCCTCCCCCTTTGCTGGCTATGATCCCTGACAATTTGTGTAGGAGCATCCCAGCCCCTGCTCAGGATTACAACAAACCCACTATGTGTCCCTTGGAAACTAGGACAGATGTCCAGGTAACTTACTGAAAAGAGGGGGGCCTGGAGTCTCCAATTCCTCCTGTGCGCTCCATGGAAGGTGGCAGCTCTGTCTGGTTATCGGCACAGACCGAGCCAGCATCTGAGTGGGAACCCTCTGCAGACACCAGCTGGAGGGATGAGACAGAGAAGGAAACGGCTGCAGCACTGGGAAAACATGTACAACAGTGGCCAAAGGAGCTGGCCAAAAGCCTGCCTGGCCCAGGATCTCATTTCTGATGGCAGACAACAGCAGATGCCCAGGAGCGGGTATGGAACAGGCCAAGCATGTAGCAACATTCCCCCTCAATGCCTTCCCAGACACCGGCTATTTGTGGCTCAGGAATTCCTGACCCAACAGTGAAGCCCAAGTGGCTGACAGCCCTGCTTGGACACTCTGACATCACCTGCACACCCACACCACACACTCAGGTAACCTTTAGCACACGTCCCAGTACTTCTCACACTGGAAGAGGCTACCAGTCATTCCTTTCCACAATTTTAGCAGCCTCTACATCTCTGCCTTCAAGGTGGGACCAGCAGGACTTTCACCTCCCCAGCTCTCACATGCGGGGGATAACAGAGCGCAGGGCTGAGGCTGGCTTTGAAATAGATTCCTGAAACAGGATCTTTTTCTGACTTCCACACAAACTTTGCCCAGCTTATTGGCTTGGGCACAATCTTCAGCAAACCTCTGGGGGGCTCAACAGTTTCCCCAGTGCAGAAATTCAAGAAAGGGTCAAACGCCAGGAACTCTATACCAGCCATGCTTGTGGGGCAGTCCAGGCACACCCACATCTATGCCTCTGTCTCTGTAATAAACCACCAATTTCAGGGATCAGAGAATGAGGTGGAGCTTCCACAGGCTTGCCAGTGGAATGAAATAGGATAGTCCAAACGAGCTATTCCCCAATACCGCTCCCTATCCAGGTTTGCACTCCCCTCTCTTCAAGCTGTAATGAACAGGGCTAATCATAACAGGGAGCAATAAAAAGCCTCTTCCCTGAAAGAGGCATTCAAGGACCCCCAGAGCAGAGGTGACAGGGCCCAGAAAAGATCTAAGGTGAAGGATGCCCCATTGTGGGTCAGGACAGAAGGATCATGAAACATGGGCTGGAAAGGAGCTGACAGCTGCTGCCCAAACCATAACTCCCAGTGGCAATGCAGAGGCAGCACTACTGCTTGCTGGAGAGGGAACCACATCTGTATGGAGCCAGGAGCAGATGCCAACTCAGGTGCAGGAGGCACAGCCCATTTACACAGGTCTTGAGTGCTTGCCAGCATCACTGATGAAAGAGCTGTGCCCTGCCCACCTTCAAAAACTGGGGAAACCCTGATAAGGGGTTGATAAGATAATCCACAGATCATCATTAGGGCAGGGGGAAAGAGGTCTACTGCCAGAAAGGCACTGGGAACCGAGACAGGGATGTAGCTGGGGCAAGGAAGACAGAGCAGCCCTGAAAAAGCTGCAGCCAAGGCAGCAGACAAAACAGAGAGCTGCCTGGGGTGTCAAAAGCTGCAGAGCCCGTCCCACAAGCCCCAGGACAAGCCCAACTGATCTCACAATTGTCTAACCAGCTCTTGTCTCACACTGGCTCAGCTCCCTCCCTTCAGCAAGCCCCAGGCACATGCCTGGCTTTGCTCCTGGCACCTTCCCAGTGACGTGTCTTCCCAGGACACATCCCACTCCCTAAGGGCCACATCCCTGTTCTGGCAGCCACTGCCTGGGAGCATATGGGAGCAGATATACTGGAAGTGGCCAGCATTGCCTAGGGAAAAGTCATATAACACTTAATGCTTGAAAATCTCAATGCAAGATCAGGCAAATAGATCTGGACATAGGGAACTAGCCACAGGCATCTGTCAAACAGCAGTGAGGAGAGTAGAGGGGGTGTTCCCAAGCTGGGAGGACTGATGCTGTCTTCCTCTAACACTCCCAAAGCTGGGATTTCCTCCAGGGAAGGTTTTGATCACCACCCTGCACTTTTCCTCCCTCTTATACTGTCAGGAAATACTCACTTGGATTCAAGCCCCCGTCTTTCCCGGTCACTAAAATTAGTACTGCGTTCCTAAAATAGCCTCATCTCAGCCTGTCTGTCAGAAGCAGCAAAGCAAGTGCTGCCCCCCAGGCCCCAAACCACCCACGGACAAGGAGAATCTCAGCAGAGATAGAAAAAGGGACCATCAGCTGTGCATGAAGGTCTCTGGGACTGCCATCACCCCTTTGTGCACAAGAGCCAGTTTGGGCACAAGTTCCCTGCAAGGATCCAGCCCACCAGAGCAGCAGCATGGTGGTCACACCACCCACACCAGATCCATGTCAGTCACACTGAGCAGCCACAGAGATCCTACAAGGAAAGCCAGCAGCTGCATGGATGCACAAAGGACAAGGAAAAGCACACCAGGTAATAAAAGAGTAATGGAAAGGATTCAGAGACTCTGAGACTCCCCATAGGGTAGGTGAAAGCAAAAGGCAGCTGGAAAAGGTAGGGTGGGGAGACGTCTTGGTGCAGACGCAGTAGCAGCAGGATGAATGCAGAGGGATGGATGGTGGCCAAGAGCTGGACACAGGCTGTTTTCCAAAGGGCCTGGATAACCGCTAGAGGGAGGACAGCCGGCATCAGGCGTCGGCTCTTTGTGTGGGAGCCCAGCACACCCCTTTCTCCCGGTGCAAGGCACAGGCAGGAGCCCACCCTGCACTATGTTCCCCTGCCTGGAATCCCAGCAGCAGCCAGGCTGGCAGTGGGCACCTGCCTGCCCCTGTCACCCCCTCCTCACAGCCCCCCAGCTGAGACCTCACTGTCTGATGCAGGGATAGAAGCAGAATTAGGTCTGGCCTAGCCTGAATTGCTGAGGGGCTATTTGGAGGCCTCTGGAAAAAGGCACTTTGGTCTTGGCTCTGCTCTTGGTGTAGATCCACGCATCCCCACCAACACAAACTGCAGCTCAGCAGAGGAAAAACGGGATGATGGGCTGTGGAGACTGAATGTCCTCTCCCCCCATTAACAGAGGGTCCCCTAGGGGCTGAGGGAAGCATGCAGGCAGGGGACATAGCATGTGCATGGCACGGCACAGAGGGAAAAGCTTGTCCTGCAGCTGCCCAGGCAGTACCTTTAGTCTTCAGGGCAGTCAAATCCAGTCCGCTTCACCAGCACTAAAGTCACTTAAGCCCTTTGCACCAGTCACTGGAGCGGGACTTCCCTTGGAAAGCTGACCCTGCCATAGGGGCACACGGGTTATGCTGTGGACAGGCCATGACCATGACCTTTGCCAGGCATCAGTTACCATGAGCTCTCTAACAGAAGCATCCCACATTTTCCCCGGCACAGGGGACCCAGCACCACGGAGCCCCCTCTGCAGCTGAGGGACTGGAGTGTGGGAATCCAGCTCATCAACTCTGTTAGCAGTCAGCACACCGACAGCACGGAGCAGTCCCTGTGCCTTACTCGGCACTACACATCCAAATGGTGGTTTTCAGAGGGCAGACACAGGCAGAGATACCACAGCAAGGGGCTTGCTTACCCATGACACCACCCGGCCGTTGAAGCAGGGAAGCTTGGCATTGTCATCTGAGATCTCTTCTTTCACCACCCTGCAGAGGGAAGAGGAGGCAGTCAGAGCTGGTCCAGGATTTCAGAGGAAAAGGAGACTTACCCAGGTGGGTATTTGCACCCAACAAGCAGCCCAGGCTTGGGGATGGAGCAGGAGAGGATCAGCAACTCCTGCCTGCTACCAGGTCACAGGTTCCTATGCTCACAGCCATGAGTGGCAGGCTGGAGAGAAGCCAAAGGCAGAACAGCCTCTCTGTGTGCATTCAGCTGTTTCATCCCTCAATTCACAATTTAATCAGTAAAACCAAAATTCAGGTGCATACCATGGAATCGTTTAGGTTGGAAAAAACCTTGAAGATCATCCAGTCCAACCACTACCCCAGCACTACAAAGCTCGCTACTAAACCATGTCCCCAAGTGCCACATCTACATGTCTTTTAATAACTCCAGGGACGGTGACTTCACCACTTCCCTAGGCAGCTTATTCCAATGCTTGACAACACTTTTGGTGAAGAAATGTTTTCTAATATCAATCTAAGTCTGCCTTGGCACAACTTCAGGCCGTTTCCTCTTGTCCTGTCACTTGTTACCTGGGAGAAGAGGCTGATCCCCACCTGGCTATTATGTCCTTTCAGGTAGTTGTGGAGAGCAATAAGGTTCCCCCTGAGCCTCCTTTTCTCCAGGCTGAGCCCCCTCAGCTGCTCCTCATTAGGCTTGTGCTCCAAACTTGTCACCAGCTCCATTGACCTTTTCTGGACTCACTCCAGCCACTCAGCTGTAGTGTATTGTAGTGAGGGGCCCAAAACTGAGCACAGGGTTTGAGGTGAGACCTCACCAGTGCAGAGTACGAGGGGACAATCACTTTCCCTGGTCCTGCTGGCAGGACACACTATTGCTGACACAAGGCAGGATGCCATTGGCCTTCTTGGTTACCCGGGCACGTGCTGGCTTATGTTCAGCTGCTATCAACCAGCACCTCCATGTCCCTTCCCACCAGGCAACTTTCCAGTCACTCTTCTCCCAACCTGTAGAGCAGTGTGGGGTTGTTGTGACCCAAGTGCAAGACCTGGAACTCAGCTTTGTTGAATCTCTTATGATTGTCCATTGAGCCAGCCTGTCCAGATTTCTCTGCAGAGCCTCCCTATCCTCCACCAGATCAACATTCCCGCCCAATTTAGTCATCTGAGAACTGAGAGTGCCCTCGATCCCCTTGTCAAGATAACTGATAAAGATATTAAACAGAACTGGCTCCAGTACTGAGCTTTGGTGAACACACTTGTGACCAGCTGACAGCTCCATTCCCCAGCACTCTCTGGGCCATCCAGAGTTTTTTATCCAGGGAACTGTGCACCTGCTCAAGCCCTGAGCAGCCAGTTTCTCCCAGAGAATGCTGTGGGAAATGGTGTCAAAGGCTTCACTAAAGTCCAGGTAGAAAGCATGCACAGTCTTTCCTTCATCCATTAACCATGCCACCTTGACATAGAAAATCAGGTTGGTCAAGCAGGACCTGCCTTTCCTAAACCCATGCTGCCTGGGTCTGATTGCCGGGCTGTCCTGTGCTTGCCATGTGATGGCACTCAAGATGGTCTCCTCCAGGACCTTCCCTGGCAGTGAGGTCAGGCTGACAGGCCTGCAGTTCCCTGGATTCTCCCTCTGGCTATTCTTGTAAATGGGTGTCACATTTGCTCACTTCCAGTCAACTGGACCTCCCTGGATTACCTGCTGGTAAATGACTGAAAGTGACACTTCCACCAGCTCCCTCAGTACCACTGGATGGATCCCATCCGACCTCATGGACTTGCATGTGTTGAAGTGGTGTAGCAGGTTGCCAACCATTTCCTCTCAGATTACAGGGGCTTAATTCTGCTCCTTAACTCTGTCTCATAGCTCAGGGGGTTGAGTACCCTGAGAACATCTGGTCTTGCTGTTAAAGACCGAGGAAAAGAAGATATTAAGTACCTCATCCTTTGTCACTGTTTTCCCCCTGCATTCAATTAAGGACGGATATTGTCCTTAGCCTTTCTTTTGGTGCTGATGTTACTTGTAAATACATATGTATTGTCTTTTACATCAGGAGCCTGATTAAGTTCTAGCTGGGCTGTGACTCTTCTAGACTTCTCCCTGCATAACCTCACAATATCCTTGTAGTCCTGCTAAGTTGCCTCCCCTTTCTTCCAAAGGTGATACACCTTTTTTACCCCTGAGTTTGAGCCAGAGCTCCCTGTTCAGCCAGGCCACTCTTCTTCCCCACTGGCTTGTCTTTCAGCACATGGGGAGGGCCTGCTCCTGCACCTTTAAGCATTTCTTCTTGAAGAATGTCCAGCCTTCCTGGGCTCCTTTGTCCTTTAGGACTGCCTCTCAGGGGACTGTCAGCCAGCTCCCTAACCAGGCCAAAGTCTGCCCTCCACAAGTCTAAAGTGGCAGTTCTGCTGACCCCGCCTCCTTATTTCTGAGAGAATCAAAAACTCTTATCATTTTGTGAGCACTGTGCACAAGGCAGCCTCCAGCCACCCCATCATCCACCAGTTCTTCTCTGTTCACAGACGACAGGCCCAGTGTGTTCCTTCCCTAGTTGGCTCCCTCACCCTCTGTGTCAGGAAGTTCTTCTACACACTCTAGCAACTTCCTAGACTTTTGTGCTGTACTGTATTTCCAGCAGACATATTTCCACCAGTTCACTTATTTCTAAAGAAATACATAATTTAAACCTCTTTATAATGATCTGAAAGAATTGCAACTTATGCCAGAGATTTCTAATAGATGAAAGTGAAATACATTAAACATGCTGGCTCCCAAATGTTACTGTTGCTTTTTAATTACATACATAATATTTCAACATCACTTTGAGCTTTATAGTTGTGCCACAATGTCATGTTCTTGCATTACACAAACAGCTACATTATCAGACTTCATAGTCAAGGGAGCACTGATAACTTTGTTTTCTTCCAACAGTAAAAAAAGAAAAAAATCAGTTTTCTTTGGAGACTAAATTTATTCTTTTTATTTTAAATATCACTGGACACCTAAATACTTTTTCCACAGTGAATCTGCAATCAAAACAACTTGTAAGTTCAGCAGAATTAATTAATACCACCTTTGACAAATTGAATCCAGTGGCAAAATAGACTTTATCAAGCTCATTTTCTTTTCTTCTCAATGACATTTTAAGCACTCTTATTTAATACAAAGACACATTACAAGTAATTCGTGATACTTAGTTCCCTTTCCAGGCTATATCTAAGGCAGCTTGACACATATTGTGCTTTAAAAAAAATGTAGAAACTAAATAGTGAATAAATTATTGGGGGGGGGGGCAGGGAAGAATCCAACAGAAAAAGAACATAGTAATGAATGGGAAACCACAGGAAATTATGTATTGAAAAGAAGTAGATTATAAGTAACTAGCAATACTCAGAGGTGGCATCCCATCAATAGCTATGAAGGGTCCCCAAGCCAGCCCCCAACTCACGGAGAATCGAAGAGGATGCAGGCGTGGGATGCGGAGCTGTGCCCCATTGCCCCAGACTGCCATCAAGTCGCAGCACGCTGGAGCTCAGAGAAACAGCTACTCTGGGCTCCTGGCTGCTCTCCCTGGTGTGCCAACAGCTGCCCGAGCCGCCACCGAACACAGGACGGCAAGACTTGCCAACGCTCACAAGGCATCAGCAAAAGGCAAATGAACAGTGCTGGAAGCCCCAAACCAGGGGAGCAGGCTCGCTCCACCCTGCCAGCCCCGCTGGCTGTGTCAGTGTCACGCACGCTCGGCAAAGGGCTGTCCCCCAGGGTGAGAAGGCAGCACGTCGCCAGGCCTTTGCTGGCAGCTGGCACTCACGATCCCTGCCCAAACTGGAGAGACAGAAAAGGGACCGGACAAAGGCTACCCGTCCCCAGAAGGCACAGATGAGGAGGTCACGGTTTGAACAATCTAATCCACTCCCAGGATGTGCGTTAATTCCTCTTGCACAGATGGAGGAGCAGGAAAAGCAGGAAAGGAGCAGCGAGGATGAATTAAAACCCTGCTGGCTTAATGCTTCTTCAGCATGTTCTGTGCCAGCCTCTGCCCAAAGCCCCTGCAGCCCAGGATGAGTGTCAAACACAGGCAGTGTCCCCCCAGGACCCATCCCTTTTGGTGCCCACGTCAGCCCTTTCCAAGCCAGGCAAGTTGTTGTCTCCTCATTTCCAAGTGCACACACACACGCACCCTGCCCTGGCTGCACTAGCATCCATTCATACTGTCGCCAGCAGCCTGGACCGTGTCCAATTCCTAGAGAGAACTTCAGGCAGAGCCAATTTTCAGTGCTGCATGATGACTGCTCAGGGACACAGAGCCCTGCCTGTGGGTGAAGGGACAGGGTGATATATTCACTGGGTCAAGGTGACCAACTGCTCAGCACAAATGAACTATTCCACTTTCAGCGGGGACAGAGGAAACCAACCCCAAGACCCGCCCACTCACCCTCAGCTGCAGTGCTTGATAGAGAACAAGCTCCCTCTGTCCTGAGAGCTGGTCCCTCCTCACTCTTATTACCCCGTGGCTGCCCCAGACATCCCAGGGGTCAGCTCCACCCTGGAGCAGTTTTCTCCCTCCTTCCCCAGCCACTACATTATTTATCACTATTTATCACCCAGATGCCAGAGCATGATGGATTATATATTTAGACTCTACAGAGCAAAAACTGATAGTGCTGGAGTTAGGCACATGCCGAGCAGGAATATCTCTGCAGCACTGCTCACGTCTGTCACCCCTTGCACCATCCCAGCTATTTGTGTCCTGCATTCCTCTCCAGCCTCAGCCTGAGCTGCAGTCTTCCTCCCACCTCTCACCACCCTTCCAGTCACACTTCTCACAGGGACACACGGACTAGACCGCAGGTTCACATGTCAGAAGCCACTGAGCCAGCACAGCCTCTAGGGGAGCTGTGAGCAGTGCCACGTTTTTGCTGCGCGCTTGCACGGGGAGGCAGCCATGAGATAAACTGTCCAGTGGATGTGCTGGCAGGGAAAACCGTTCTGTGAATGTGCTGAGAAGAGCCCTCAGCTGATGGGGTCCAAGCCCAGGAATCCTAAAACAGCAGACCCAGAAAGAATTCACGCTCTCTCCATTTTCTACAAGCCTTTCCTTTTGGCTGAAGCCACCAGAGCCCAGGGAAAATATCTGCCCAAGGCCGATTTCAGAGGGACTGCTTTGAGTTTACCATCCGGTTTTGAAGGTCACCATGTTTAAAGTCCTGCTAGGGGCTGGGCAAAACACGACTGAGAATGGTGACCAGGAAAAACCCCTTCTACGTGGAGGCAGCTCGAGCCTTGTCCAAGTGAACGTAGGTCCAGGCCCCTCGATGCTGCTGCTCTGCCCAGATAATCCCCTTGTGACCCTGGTCCCATCCCCGGGGCCGGCAGACATGTCGAGGCCAAGCTGCAGGCTCAGCGCCTGGCCTGCAGGCCCAGCGCTCCCCGGCACTCATCTGCCTTGAGTTTTCCAACAAAGAGACCTGCGGGAGGGAGGAAGGAGGGAGGGTTACAGGGGAGGCAGGCCGAGTGGGCGGATGGCTCCGCTGCCATCCCCAGCGACACGAGGCCAAGCGCCGGAGGAGGGGGGTGGGGGAGGAGGGGGGTGGGGGAGGAGGGGGGTGGGGGAGGAGGGGGGTGGGGGAGGAGGGGGGTGGGGGAGGAGGGGGGTGGGGGAGGAGGGGGGTGGGGGAGGAGGGGGGTGGGGGAGGAGGGGGGTGGGGGAGGAGGGGGGTGGGGGAGGAGGGGGGTGGGGGAGGAGGGGAGGAGAAGGAGGAGGGGACAAAGCTCTGGCTGCGCAGGAGCCCGGCTGGGGTGTGCGGAGGGGGCTGCCAGGACTGACACAAGCAGCACATCTGCTCCCATGCAGCTGGGGGAGGGGAAAGGACAGACCCGGCAACAGGGAGGGAAGCAGAGGAACCCCAGCTCCAACCCTGGCTCCCTCCCTACCCTCCCACCAGCTTTTCCATAGGAGCCAGCAGACCCTCTTGCCACGGCCTGGGAAGATGCCACGCTCCCAGCTTCCCTCCCGATGCCTGCCGGCGGGAGCAGCTGGCTGCATGGAACACGGATGCAGAGGCGGGTGAGGGACAGGCAGGCAGACGCTGCCTTCTCCGGGGAGTTCCAGCCCAGCTCAGGAAATTAGAGGGTATTTTATATCACAGAGTCATGTCCTAGGAATGAAGGGAAGGTGGGGAACGAGAGCGTGCACAGGGGAGAAAGGAGGCCATAAACCCCAAGCCGCGGAGACGGCTGCGCCGTGTCAGACCCCGGCTGCGCAGACATTACCAGCGCAGCTGCTGTGCTCCCAGCCTCCCCGTTTCCCCTCGGTGGCCTCCAGCCCGGCTGAGGATGTGGATACAAGGGAGTTTCCAGCTTCAGCCAGCTCTGGTCTCTCCTGAGCGGGACCCACCAGCCACAGCAAGGTTCCTGCGAAGAACTCGGATGGAGTAACATGAGCCCAGCAAAAGAAGAAATCCAAGAGGCTCCCGCTGGATTCGAACCTCAGATTTGGAAGCAGGCTGGAGCTCAGCAGTGATTGCTGCTTGTCTTTGGCAGTCCTGTCCCCCGAATTGCCTATCCAAAGGCTTGCAGCAGGGAGGATACTCGGAGAGAAGCAATCACAGACGTGGTGCCAAATAAAAAAACTGAATCTGGCATTGAAGGGGGGTCAGTGCAAAGAAGGGAGGTGAGGGAAGCTCAAGCTTATGTTGGACAGCTTGATGGCCAAGATGAAAAGCAGCCTGTTCCTGGGGAACATACACAGATTGAGAAGACAACTGAGCAGTGACAATCTCACACAAAAAAGATCCAAAGCTAGTAGAGCAGATGAAAGAGTTAGATGATCTCCTTTGTTTAGTTCACTTATTAAGAGGAAAGACCTTTATAAAACAGCAACATTTTTTTCAACAATGCAAAGCCCAGAAATTCAATTATAAACTTATTCTTCTATGACAACCTCCCCAAAGTGCACAGATTAGGTTGGTCACTCCTCTGACCTTAACAGACCCCACCTCCTACAACTTGCAAAAGAAGAAAAAAAACCCAATCAAACAAAAAACACTCAGGAGACATTTCTACCCAAAAGCACAACTTCAGGGATTTACCCACCAGAAATGTAATCTCATTTTCAAGACCTGTAACATACACCCCTTAGGGCAGAAATGTTTTGCTTCCAAATGATTGTATAGATTAACAATGCTGCATAGTAAAAGGAAGCACCTTTTTGTGTTACCACCCAAATGTGAGCATCTCCTGGCTCTAGAACAAAATTCTCACCTCTCCTGCAAGCTCAAATGCTGGGGCCACAGGGATGAGCTCTGCAGCCATTTCACCAGAAGAGAAAACTGGACAGGGCAATTTTCCAAGAGAGTTGGGATTTCAGATGAGAAATATTCTCCTGTTAGACTAAGCCCAGACATGATATGTGTGCTTCCCATGGGGATACAATTCCCCCAGGGGCTACAGGTCCAACCACAGCATACACACGTGTATCAGTGAGACCTTGGGCTTTGCAGGCAAACAGCATGCATCAAATAGGATTAGAGGATTTGTCTTTCTCCATAACCCAGGCCATTCTTGGGGTCCTCCTCACTGTATTTATACCTTCTGTGCGAGGAGGAGTAGTACAAATTGCACAGTGCATTGGGGTGAAAAGGGCTCTCTGAGCATAAACAGACTGCCACTCTCCCATTTAATTTGCCTCCCAAGCCCCCAGACAGGGTATTCCCCACTGCTCCTCTATGCTGTAGCACAGGTAAATAGGGAAACGCGGATCTGTAGATGGTTTAGCTCTGTCAGAACACCTCCCCAGAGGAAGTGCTGTCCTCCTGTCTGTCCCTGCACCCCGTGTGAAGACGAGCTCCCTTGCAGCATAATGTTTACCTGGTGTGCTTAAGAATCAAGAAGCACAAACCAGCTGTTAGCAGCTGTCCTGCTACCACAACAATAACATAGCTCTGCATTTAGCTCTGCATTCAAGCAGGAAAGACCACCCCTGCTCTCCTAACAAGGGAGCATCACAAGTACTCCTTGGGGAGTAGGTTAACCCATTTCAAGCTACTACCTACTCTCCTCAAGAGAGGGCACATCATGCTCATGAGCACAAGAGCAGCCTCTTTTATTTTCAGAGAATAATTTGGGATGGAAGGGATCATCTAGTTCCAATCCCCCTGCCATGGGCCTGTCACTCCCTCAACCATGCTCACCTCTGCTGCCCCACAGCTTGCTGTGCTTTCTCCCCATGGTCAGCCAGGCAGGAGCTGAACAGACATTCAGGGCTGAACAGACACCCAAGACTGAACAGATACCCAAGATGCCAACTGTTTTCCCTGAGAACCCCTTATCAACACATTTGCAACCACTCCACTGGACGTAGAACACAGCAACCAGAGCCCCACAGTCCAGGCAATGCTTGGCTCTAGCTGGACCTATGCTCAGTCCTACCAGAGTCACTGGGTGGGAGTTGACAGCGGACAGACTAAATGCCAAAGACTGGCATTTAGGAATGGCATTTAGGAAGGAGCCACTCGGCCTCAGAGGTCTGCCAAGGAGCAGCACTTATCAAAGCAAAGCTACAGACTGATTTCCCAGTGAGCCCGGGCAGCCCCTCCTGCCTTGATCTCGAAGTGACCATCTGGCTGCAGCCCTGCTCTGCAAACAAGCCCAACAGGCCTGTCCTCCACCGACTGGGAGGAGGAAGCTGCACAGGACTGCAGGAGGCACCTCCACGCTAATTAATCCTGCCCTGCCCAAGCGATGCTTCCAACCTCCGGAAGGACATTTACAGACATCATCAAAGGCAGCATTCTCAAGCCCCCCCATCCCCCCATCCTCCCCGCGGAAGGTTCAGTGACACTTTCAGTCTCTTTGAATTGGAAATCAGGACAAACGGGAACTTCCAGCAGAAGCCTGGCAAGGCTCTTCACCCTGGTAGCTCAATTTCAGCTCCTCAATAACTCTAAGCTTGCACAGCCCAAAACAAGGATACAAGACAAGTGCAGGGACTCACTGTGAAAAAGAAAGATTTGAGGCTAAACATCTACAGAAATGACCTTCATGGAATGGAGACAATTCCACAGATATAATAACAGTGACCAAAAGCTGGGCTTTTATTCAAGGTGGGAGAAGAAATAGGCCCCAGCCAGAGACAGGGTAAAATCCTGATGTGGTTGCTGTGGTTCACACTCCTGTTGTGAGACAGCAAACACACCAGAGGAAGGAGGCTTGGCCTGCTATGACACTTAGCTCCATCTGGACACAGACAGTAGGAAGAGCCCACAAGGCAGAGCTGCAACATGGCAGCTCCTGTTGACAGAGAGGAAGGGAGAGAGGTGGAGGAAGTGCAGAGGTGGGCAAAGGCTTCATCCAGCTACTGCTGGTAACAAAATGCAAAAGACACAACAACATATCAAGGAGCTTGTGGATGAGGTGTTCAGGCTCCAAAGGGAACACTTCGCAACTCCAAAGGAGCGAGAAGTCACACACTCCTTTCTAGGCTGGCTAGAAAAGCAAGAGCTTCCCTTGCAACGTCCAGGGACTTCATGCTGATTAAGCCAGAGAGGAGCTGTAGAGGGCTCCAAGGGCTGCTGGGGGGACAGTGTGAAGTTGGCACATACACAACAGTCTAGGGAGAGGGCCATGGTGTCCGTGAAGGCTCTGCATGCACCATGAGGAATGCAGGACCAGGCCTTCCTTTTCTGGCCCTCAGCTGAGGGACACCAAGTCAGTCCTGCTTTTTCTTAACAGCAAGCAAGGCTCCTGCCAAGAAAGCGCTGCTGCTGTGGAATGTGCTGGGCCAGCAGTACAGCTCATTCCTGGAAAAGCATCAACTCAGCGGGAGAGCAAGGAGAGGAGAAGAGGGGAAAAACGGGAAGAGGGGGAGGGTGGGAAACAAAGTCTGAAAGCTTGGACCTCAACACCTGGGGAAGCAGAGAGCTGCCACAGAGCAGGCTGCTCGCCAGCACCCCCTCGTCCTGGGCTGCCAGCACCACAGCCCTGCCCAGCAGCAGCCCTCTGCTCTGGGAGCACCTTTCTGCCAGCCAGACACCTCCAGAGCAGGTCTAGGACTGCACAAACCAAGGCAGATGACTGTAGGAAGGAGAAGTAAGGTTAATTTCCCCCCCACCATGTTAACAATTAATTTGTATTTAATGACAGATCTCCACAAGGAGATGACAAAGCAGCCTCCACGTGTGTCCTGCCCTCAAGACACTGACCAGCTCACATTACTCTCTCCTTGCACAAACAGTTTTGCAAGAGTCTCCCAAGGAAACCAGCTCAACCTCCTACCCGGTGGGAAGGGGCCTTGAAGCATGACAAGCTGTAGATGACTGCACCTACTCTGCACATCCAGCTCAGCTGCCATCAGCAACATCTCTGCTAACTGGATCTGTAAGACATACAGAGAACTCCTATAAAACCAACAGGGAGTTAATAAATCTCACAACTAAGTTTTACCACAAAACATTTGCCAAAGGACTCACGCAAAGAAGAGCCTTTCAGAGTCACAACAGCTGCATGATGGCAAAGAAAGAACTCTGTTCCTGATCCCAAGTCATTGCAGCACTCTGAAAAATGGGCAAACAGCAGTACTGCATCCCTCTGGTTCTAAAATGCAGGAGGCAGCAGAGAGTATGAGGGGGCTGAACACTCAGAGGAACCATTTCTGACCATCACTAGAACAGGGACACACGTTCTTTTTCTTCCTCACCTGGTTTTGATGGTGTCATGCAGGGGATGGTGCAAAAAATTCCCTGTACAGAGAGACAGCAAATAGAGCACATTTTAATAGCCTTTTATATGCTTCATTGATTTCACTAATACCGGGCATATTCACCAAACTCCGTTCAAGACACAGGGCCAAACTCTTGAATACAATGAGTGTTCTCCTACCAAGCAGCCTTTACCAGGCCAGCCAGGCTTGCCTTCCAGCAAGCAACCCAGCAAACATGCAAATACTGCTCAACTGCTGGAAGAGATGCTCCAGTCCTAACCAAACCAAGCATGTGCTGGCATGCAACTTACTCCAGTGGAGGTCCAGAAAGCAGATGGGAGCCATGAAGTAGGACCCAATAAATTACTGTAAATTTAAAGTCTGTGTGAGGTGCCACGTACAGACTTCAGACCAGATGCTATCAGGATTCACCTCTACACCAGGAATCTGTATAATTTTCAACAAGAGGGTAAGTTTCCCCACAATTTAGAAGAGGACAGTGCTTTGAATCACTGCAGCTGCAGGTCCAACTCAAAGCTGCTGCTTTTCTTTGACACTGTGAACTCCCAGCCCTGACCCATCACATACCATTCAAAACTTTCCACCTGCTGTCTCTGACAACTGCACAGTAACAGCCAGTGACCTTCAGAAGTTACCATCACATGTGACATGAAATGTTCTTCTTGTGGAAGGTCTCAAAGCCAGAGCTGCCAACTCCCAGGTCCTTCAAGGATGGAGGAGTGCAGTGGAAGGCAGCACAACCCATCTGCAGTCTGTAAATACCCCATGAGCTTGGTAACTGTGTTGAACTCATCATTGTACACATTAACTATTCCCATGGACAGCCCAGAAAGGCTCATCACACATTATTACTGCTGTAGGGCCATTTCACACGTCTGTGGATCTGTTGGTAAGTCAAGTTACAAGATCACCCTGCTTTTGAGCTTCCTACTTATCTGTGATACTGATATCAAACTCTTGTGAAGCATCTCTCCTTTAGTCATATGTAAAGTCACCATGAACACTTAGTGCCAGCACCATGTGTTGACCACCCAGGAGCTCACCTGGTCCCTACAGACAACGTGGCCAGACACAGTGCCCCCCTCAAATCTACACACCTCTCTACAGGTACCAACTGCACCAAAAGAAACATCATGAAGGCAAGACTTAAACACAGATTTTTAAAGTGGTGTCTCACACTGGCAACATCAGCACATTCAAGAAGGCTGCTGCAGTGGGCTCCTGTGTTTCTGCACAGGGGATTCAGCAGCACAGGCATGAGCTGCATGAGTCTGATCCAGCTCCAATGCATCAGACTCAACCTGCACACCCTGTTACACACCTCTGCATTAAGTCAGAACTGCTCCAAGGAAACCCACAGCTTACTCTAAAGTGAAGCAGATGTTGACAACCTCAAAGTCCCCTGCCACTTCCAGGCTGCCTTGACAAGGAATAACACTAAGTTTTCCCAAACGAACTTTTTGGCCCCAGCTAAAACGAAACACTTCTACCCTGAAGAAAAATTCGTCTCACAGGAGCCCCTTCAGTACCTAAAGGTGCATTTACCAGCTCTGGGTCTAAGGGAGGTCCCCCAAAAGGGATTCAGCTCTGCAGCCAGATCCATGAAAATCCACCCTTCTCAGAGCCACAAAAGCCAGCAAGAAAAATTCAAATTAACACAATGCAATGGCAAGACTTCATGCATTAAGGCCCTATATGGATTTCCAGTATAGCACAGCCCCAGTTAGGCCCACAGGCAAGTCTCTGTGTGAATGGCACTAACATACTGGTTGAGCCAGGCAGGGCTGAATGAACTGGGACAGCTGGTTAGCCATATGCAAACACAAGTATGGAGTTTGCATATCCATCACAGCTTCTGGAAAAAGCTTCAGTTTAAGAAGCTGCTGTGCCCTGAGGCCAACCAGACAACAGCCATCGACACTGCAGCCACCTTCTCCCTGCCCTGCTGAGGGTGTCACCCACTGCTGACACTGCTCTGGCTGTCAACAATCACAGCACAGCACAGTGTACAGGGGACAGACAACTTATTTGCTCACAGATGGTGAGACACAAAAAGACCACGAGGAGGCCAGAGCTATGCTGAGGGAAAGAGCTGAAGCCCAGGAGCAGGCAGGCCAAATTGCTAGCACCAGCTTCCCCACTATGATAATCCATGCAGAGCCAGAGTTCCCAAAACACAGATCCTTCTGGCAGACCACCGGTGTCCCCAGAACCAGCCTGTATATGTCAGGAGCTACCAGCCATCAGAAAACAAGGAAAAGTCCACAAAATCTGTTACTCAGACCCTGAATTCCCAGCCTATCACAGAGACAGCTGCCAGCGATCAGAAGGGCCACGTAGCAAATAAATTCCTCTCCAAACCCTAGGGGCAGGTCAAAAACCAGCAGAGGAAAGACCTTCCCACACAGCAGCCAGTGCCAGCTCTCCCAGAAACAGATCTCTGCTCCAAGGCAAGAGAGGAAGCCTTTCCCACTTAAACTCCTGTCTTCAACCAGGACCAGAAGGGCAGACTCCCACTGCAGCGATTCAATTTAGTCAAGTCACCGCTCACTGTCTTTTCCTCCAGCTCTCACACAATAGCATATTTTAGCCAACAAGACACATGGACAGATGCCTCAGTGAGGGGATAACCAACACAAAGGATTTAGTGGAGCAGGGTACCCAAATGCTGCTTCTGCTGCCTTCCATAGCTAGCTGTGCCTGGAAAAACAAGGCCTCTGGCATGTCGCCTTTAATAAATAACTGATACAACAACAACAGCAGTCTCAACCCTCCACTGCAATAGAGGATTACACGGCACAGGAAGGTCAGCACCAGCCATCGCTGCCTGCCAAAGCCTCCAGAGAGTTCCAGCCCATTCCTGGATGGGTTTAATATCAGTGCAACAACAGTAACAACACAGCGGATGGAAACAAGTGAAACCAAGAGCTTCGGGGGCTCAGGGAGATACTAATGCTTCAGCTCTGCAAGCTAATGCAGTCCTTGGGGACAGTGATATTCACAGCCCAAGAGCTCACACGCTCTCCTAACGCCACCATGGCATTATACAGATAAGCACATGGACAAAGCAGACAAAGTCACAGAGATTAGAGTAATTCCCAGATTTGTACCTTATTTCAACGCCTTCCAAAAAGCCTTCACAAAAGGATTTGGTCCAAAAATTTCTAACGGCAGCCACCAGCAGGATTAAGTTTTATTTAACTTGCCAGCTGCTGCCTAACAAGCCAACACCAGCGGGACAAACAGTAACACAGCCACGTGGTGCCACATCCCCCTTCTGGAAAACAACCATCCATCTAGCACAGGTCAGAAGGGCAGGCTCTGAATAACAAACAAGGGATGGAGAGAGGAGGAAATCAATAGGAAACACCAAAAACACACAGCCCGGGCTGCTGCCTCATCAGATGTGCAGCACGATGCGAAGCTGGTGCGACATGAAGGCAATTTCCTGCAGGCACAGTCTCTGCTGTGTTCTGCAAGCCCAGCTCCCCTTCATGGGCTTTCACACAGATCAAATGTCCTAAACCACAACATTGTTCTATCTATTTAGATGCAGTCAAGGGTGGAGGAGTAGCAATTCATTACAGCAGATACCCTCAGCTCAGAACAGTCCAGCAACTGCCATGCAGACACGCGAGAGCCTTCCCACCACTTTAAGTACCTTGAGCTCAAAAAGGACTTGAGGAATTTCAACTATGCTTCCTATACCTCTAGGTACACAGTGGTACACAGCCATCAAGTCTAGATAGAGGGCCTGATGCCCACCCTGAGAAAGGATCAAGGCCAAACACATCTCTGCAGCAGAAAAGCTGCAGGGGAAACCAGATTTTCTTTGCCTATACTCACAGCACCCTTCTTCCCTGAGCATCCCTGAACGCATGGTAGTGGGTGGCTGCCTCCACTTCAAGAGCTCAGGCTGCAGACCCAGACATCTCTGCCTGCTGGGAGATCGGGGTGGGGGGGTTGGGGGGGATGGGGGAAATCACAGGAGGAGGAGGTCAGGAGCATGGAGAAAGAAGATGGACTTACTGAAGGCTCAGAGCTTCAGGCAGATTGGCCTTGGGCTCATGGACCATCTGTCTCCATCCCTGCACCACAGTCAGGGTGCACTGATTTACTTTGCGGCAATTTCTGAGACATTGAGGTAGGCTTTTGCTTTGTGCTGGAATTTGGAGGCCCAAAGTCCTCCAGATGATTTCAAAACACTGAACTGCATCAAAACAGCTGCATTCTCATGGTTGAGCAAAGGTTTTTTGACCTTTCTTTCTTTTTTTTCCCCAAGATGACAAAAGAGGCTTAAAATTAAGAAACATTCCCATCAAAAACATAACAGAAAACAATACCTCTCCAAGAAAAATGTTGGCTTCAACATAACACCATATTTTGGGAGGAAACACATTCAGTCAAAAAAAAAATTCTGAACAGCTCTGGCTGCAAACAAGTTCAAATAGCTGCTGTAAAGCTTCATTGTTTGCATAGTACAGACAAAGCCTTAGGGAAATTGGTCTGCAGCCCTATTTGGCTAACTTGGCTTTCCAAATGCCACCCCTGGGCAAAGAAACCAGGCTATGACTGCCATCCACTGTGGCCTTTGGAGCACAGCTCCAACCACAACTGAGAAAGCCGGACACCTACAGAGTCAATAATAGCTGGGTCTGAACAGCAGGACACACACTGCCAGGCGCAGACAATACAACCCAGGGAAGCAGCGAATACTGTCAACTAACCCTCTCCATCTGCACCTCAGCCCTGGCACTGCTGTGGCCCCCACCACCACTGCCACAACACTTGGGAACAGCCTCCAGCAGTAGCTCCAGCAAGGACCAACTTCAGTGTCCATAGGCCACCCTCAGCACGGGCAGCATTACAGGAACTCCCCACCACAAGCGCAGACAGTGGTTAGCAGCTCCCTGCCAAATCCTCAGCAGCCCAGGAGAGGACAGGCTGCAGTAACCTACATGTAAAATGTCTGAAATAAGTGCTGGTGGACCCTTGCTGCCCAGGGCAGCACACCTCACGGGAGCAGGCAGGGAAACATGCTTCCTCTGGAGCAGGGAGCACAACAGATGGGGCTGTGGCCTGCCACATGGAAAATGCTGCCCTCCACACAGAAAAGGACAGGGACTGACCACAGACTGGAGAAAAGTGGCCACCTTTCAGCAGGGCTGGTGGTGCCTCTCAGACCACTATAAAAGACGTAAGCATGTAAGGGAGTTTTGTAGGCCCTTTCACTCTCAGATCTCTTGTCAACATCTCCCAGCATGAAATCCATGCTGACATGGAAGCAGTCCCCACTAGGGACAAGCAAAGGTCTTCTGCAGACAGCAAAAGTTTCCAATTTAAAATGAAAAATAAATTTTAAAAAAGTTCTCAAAAATCAAAATAAAACAACTCCCCCAACTCATGCTCAAAGAGCTGGCAGGAAAGACAGCGGCACCACGCCAGCACTCACCACTGCTTAGGGACTGACAGTGCTTATTAAATCTAGGATCTCTTCCCCAGCTCCCAACACTTCAGCCAGAAGGACAGTCACCACTGGCATCAATTTCAAAAAGACCTTGCAATAAAAATAAATCACTCGGGCTTTCAGTGAGTGTCAAAGCGCTTCCCCATGCACATGTGCAGGGGATGAGGTCGCCAAATACCAACGGCATCTGACCCCTGTACTGGGAATTCCAGCAGCACCCGCTTTGTTCTGCCTCCAGAGCATTGCCCTAATCACTGCCTCGTACCAGGCTTTGGAGAGCAGGTGATAATTAAGAAGGTCTGGATAAGATACTGGGCTAGTGATTAGTTGGATACCAATTTTCACTTCACAGCTGAGGCCAAGGAATCACTCACCACAGCTCTGAAGTTAAAATTGGAATTGAGACCTGCAAGAGAGAAAACAGCAGTGGAAGGAGGAGCAGCACCATCCCACCACTGTACCTTGGATCACTGGTGTCCTCCCAGCAATGCAGAATCAGTAGGATGGGGAGGGAGGGATGGTCCCCTTGCAGGACAACATGGCCTTTGTGTTCTCTGGCCTAGAAAAGGGGAGGTGACCTAGTGGAGGTAAGAAAAATGATCACCCTATTGCTTTTTCCACACGCAGAAATTCAAACTTTTAGGCATTCCAGAATTTAAGGAAAGATGAGATGGAACTTCGGACCAGGTGCTACAAATTTACCTGGACACACAAACTGCACTCATTTAACTGAAACTGCTCTGAAAAGTTCAGTTTAAACCTCAGTGTGCCCCTGTGGGAACACCTTTCCACCAACAGAAAATGAGCAACATCAATTACAAGCAAAAAAATGAGTCAAAAGAAACCACATTTCAACTGATATAAGAATATTCTCGCAGTTGTACCAGCCACCTGGCCAAATGAAGAGTCAAACCTATAGTTCAGCTGGGGCAAACAAGCATATAACCTGGCTGGTGAGAAGGTCCACGCCGGCCAGAGACACGTATATTTCTCATGATGGACTTGGGCAGGAGATAACATTTTACACATGACTGAAGCCCATGTCCCAGCAAACTACAAACTACCACAGCATAGTTGTTCCCTTTCCAGGTGCAGAGGTGCCAGGAAGAATTTAAGTCCAGTTCTTGCAGCACTTCTATGGAACTGAGGGCTCTGTCATGGTAAGATCCAGACGAGTGTTTACAGAAGAAGCTCCCAGTGTCAATCGGACAAGACAAGGCACACTTGGAAATTCCATCTTACAGATCAGAAAAAAATAAAAGACAGAAATTAAAAAGTCTGTTCTAAAACCCAAGAGAAACCTGCAGGTAGTTTGATGGAGAACACGGATCTCACAAGTGGTGACAGGACCACATTGATCTAAGGCGCCTTCCTGATGACCAGCACACCCCTCTTAACCTGTGAAATGTTTCATAAAAAGACTGAAGCTGCAAGAAAAAACCTTACTTCTCTAACGAGAACAAGGCAAGCAGGCCAAGGGTAGTTCCACACTTCACGGTGAGACACATCCACACAAAGCATCTCAGGTCCAAGAAGAGCGCACCACATCTTTGCACTGTCACACTTACTCCATCCGTTGGCTGATCTCCTTCACATGCCTCCAGTTCCGGGATTAGCAAAACACAGAGCCCAAGAAGGGTACAAATATCTGCACCCTGCTACATGCAGCTGTAGCCCACTGCACACGGGATAAACCAGGCAATGAAACACTGCAGCCTTCCTGCTGCTCACAGTTCCTCTCCCCAGGACCAGCTGCATGGAATCTTCTCATTCCTCCTCCTTCCCACCCAGAGGGGACACCATTCTCAGGTCTTCTTAATTTGAAACCCAGCACTGACAACTTTGGAGCCACCCAGGGGAGCCTCAGTTCACATTTTCAAGGAGATGTAAACACTGAAGTTGCTCCATCACCACTCTGATTCTCAGAGCAAACAAATATTAACAAGATAAACAAAAGAATGAGAAATCCCACACACCAAGACTGTGGCTGTAATATTGCCTTGGGGATGAGCTGAAGGGAATGCCAAGCTGAAGATCCACAGCCTGGAAAATGGAGGAAGAAAGAGAAATAGATTCAGATTGGGAAACAAAGGTGATGTAAACACTGGATCATGTCTTGCTCTAGCTGGCCCTAGAAGGTGAGATGCCTCCATTCCCAATAATAGATGAGAGGAGAACTTTTATACCACATGGATCCTGCAAAAGGTCCTATTGCTAATGAAAATCAGAGCCCTGGGATCTGCAGGCATCCTCCTTATTGATCAGCTGCCCTAAGGTGATCCACCTCAACTCTCATGAAGAGGCTTTGCCCTGGGTTCTACTTCTGGACACTGCCCAGCCAACAAATACCAGCCCAGGTCAGAATCTGCCCGCACAAGCCAGGCATAGGGCATCCTGAGGGAAAAAGCTAAAAGGAACACACATGTGAGAGTGAAACACTCTCCCCTGTCACACAGCTTCTGAATGCAGCCATTGTTAACCTCCTGGTTTTCACTAAATGCCCATGCACTTACAGTCAAGCAGCTGAGGTGCCTCCTGCCCTTCTGTCCCTGCAGACCCATGGCTTGCTTTCCAATGGACATCAACTACCAGGGATCATGAAATTTTTTGGTTGGACTTGATGATCTTAAAGATCTTTTCAAACCAAAATGATTCTATAATTCTATTTTGAGTGGTGCCTGGGGCTTCAGGGCTTCTCAGAGACAAGGCTGCAGCTGGACTGCTCTGGTTGTTCCCACCGTGCTCCAGCCAACCACCAGCACATTCTTCAGCTCTCTGGAAAGGAGCAGAGACAGCTTTCCTGATGAAGCACCCGTGGTGACACCATGAGAGGGTTTCTCCCTCCATCCAACACCAGGCCTTGAATGTGCTGCTCCAATGGCACAACTCATCAAACAGGACTTCTCCAAAGAACAGGTTGCCCACACTCAGCCCCCCCAAACCCTCTCAGCTGCACCCTCCCTTCCAGAGAAGTTCACTCTTCCCAAACAAATTAGCTGAACTGGTCCCAACAAAAGTCTCATCCCATGCATTTCCGACAAGTAAACTCGCTGTGTCTTCCTGAGTGATTTTCCTCTTTCCCTGCTATCATCCACACCAACTCCCTATGCTGTTTTATCGTCGAGTTTCGTTAATCTACCATCTGCCTCCTCTTGTGGAGCCTTAAAGAAACAGAGGATGATGAAAAAGCATAGCACAGAACTTTGCTGCCACCAGACCCCTCTTCCCAATGTGAGACGCTGCTATTTATTACTAAATTTTGCTTATAGTTACGCAGACACTCTCCCACCCACATGGCAATGTTTCATTCAAGACAAGTTTGAATTCACTTCAAGAACAACATTTCAAAGGATCCAAAAGCATTTGTTTACAAACAGCATGCATGGAGAATTTGTTTCTCCCACCAATGAACATGGTCCCCTCCAAGACGAGAGAGGCAGCTGTTTCATAGCACCCAACACTACTCAACAGCTGAGGGACAGGAAATGATCCACAGACAACTGATATTGCTGAGGAAATTTATGGAAAATGAGAGCTGGAGACTTCTATTTGCCAGGAGAGAATGGGGAAGCTTCTGAGGACTAAAGCTCTCCAGTGGGTCAGGAAGAATTTAGGGAGGCAAAGAGTCCCAGACTGTGGTCAAAGGAGTGACTCCAAATTTCAAGCCTCATCTGAAAGTTGGCACCTCTTACACTAACGGGAACCTGGGCACTGGGATAATTTGGCTGAGGAGGGGACAGCACCCCCTGCTGAGGCAGCCACACCAATCTCATCCAAGCCCCAAACAGGCCCAGCCCTGTTCAATGTGGGGTACGAGCCAAAATCACAGCCTAGGGAGGTATTTGGTGCAGTGAGAAGACACTGGGAAGACTATAAAACTGAAAACACTTTGCAGTCCCAGCTTCATACACAAGACCTACTGTAAACATTAAATCTTCAGAGGGGAGAAAAAACTTCAGAGGAAGAGAATCATGCAACTCCTTCAAATACCAAAGTGCTAGGAATGGTAAAGGGTCACACATTGTGGAGGGCAAGAGAAGCTACATTCTCAAGATGGAAAGAGAGTCCTCAAAAAGGCTAGAGTAGAGTCAGATGTATGAAGACTCTGGACAAAATGGAGACAAAGAGTCTTACAGAGAGCTGGCTTCATGTGGTACTTGCTCCCCAGAACAGTCACCAGCTTTACACAGAGAGGTGAGAGCAAGGGCTCCCCAGAAGATCAGTCAGTACAACATCTAAACAAGGTTCAGAACTTATCTCCTCACCTCCAAACAGCCACCCATGATGGGCAGAACCAAAGGGTATCACAAAAACAATGAAAATACCTGTAATGGAAGAGAGCTGCCCAGCAGGAGATGGGATGTGAGGCAGGTCGCACCTCTCTTCCATACAGATCCATCCCAGAGATCTAGCCCAGGACATCTCATCTTGAGGATGGGACATGTATGTGGGCACAGTGGGTCTTGCACACACCCCTGGCTCAGAGACGGGCAGCACATGAAGAGCTCTCCTTCTCCATGGAGGCAGGAGAGGAGAAAGCTCATCCCCTCTACCTATTCTTCCCAAAGATGAGATGCAGAGGACAAAGCTGCCAAAATGGATGACCCTCCCCAAAATGGATGGTAGGAGAACAAAAGTGTCCCCAAATCCACTTCTTGGGGAGTGCTGATGGAGGCAGCACTGCCCCCACACTCCTCTGGTGGAGAGAACAAGGGGCACCCTCCCCAGGCAGGCACAGTGGGGCCCAGGCCCTTTAGGTGGGGAATAACAATCCCGAGTAGGATACAAAGGGGGGGGACACCACCCCCAGATATTCCCAAGATGGGAGATGCCCTCTCGGTCAAGGTGTTGGCCAAACATCCTGAGCACGGGGAGGGGGCGACCCTCAGATGGGGGGCAGTGGTCTCCTCCAAGGTGTCTCTGCAGCACCAGAGAAGGGGGATAACTCTCCTGTGAGGGAACTAGGGTATCAGCGTCCCCAGAGCTGATGAGGGCAGTGAGGACGGGGGGCTGTGCCTGGAGGCAACACTCAGGGACCACCAGCCCCAGAGAATGTGCACAGGGGGTATCACCACCAGCCTCCCCCAGGCGAGGTACTGGGGGCGCACGGAGGGTGTGTCCCCCGCAGATCGAACCCAAGGGGGGCACCATCCCCACCCGCTCCAAGGCAAGGAGCGGGGATGGGGGATGGATGCGGGTCCCCCTCCCCACGCCGGGCACCAGCCGGGCCGCCAGTCCCTCAGGGCACCTCCCCAGCCCGGGGATCCCGGCCCCGCCGTCCCGCAGGGGGGAGCCAGCCCCGCCGCAGCTCCGAGCGGGGCGAGTGTCCCCCCGCGGCCCCACGGCGAGGCCCACGGGGCCCGGGCTCCACGCGTGGCCCCGGGGGACCGGGCCCGCGCTCACCCAAAGTCGTCGTCCATGGACTTGAAGTAGAACTTGTAGTTGGGGCGGTTGAGGAGGCCCTTGAAGTCGCCGAGGGTGACGCGCTCGGCCGGGATCGGCAGCTTCACCAGGTACGGCGTCTCCTGCTCGTCCAGGTGGTAAATGATCTTCGTCTCGGCCGCCGCCATGGCGCCCCTGCCCGGCCGCCAGGCCCCCGCCCGCGCCTCCGCCGCCTCCTCCTCCGCCCCGGCGCGGCCCCCGCCCGCGTCCCGGCCCGGCTGCGGCCTCCGCACGCCCGGGCCCCCCGCGCCCCTTGTTCTGCGGGGCCCAGCGCCGCCCGCCCGCACGGCGCAGGCTCGGCCCACGGCCCCGCCCCGCCCGCCGCCCCGGCCCCGCCGGAACCGGAACCGGCCCCGGACCGCGCTGGAGCGGGATCGGCACCCCGACCCGTCCCGGGGGCGCGATGGAACGGGACTGGCACCCTGACCCGCCCCGGGACCGCGATGGATCGGGACCGTGCTCAGCGGGCACCCCGCGAGGGGGGTCGGCCCAGACCATCACTCTGCCCCAAGCCAGACGCCGTACCCATAGGAGGCCCACCCCTAGCTGGGACTGGCCCCCGTCCACCCCTTCCCCTGCCGTGCCCCGGCTGGGTGCGTGGGCCCCGGGAGCGCGCACCGCCAGCGTGTGGGGGCGTTTGGGCTCGTCCTTTACATCCACGTCCCCTCACACACAGCCTGGCACTGCCCGCGCACCCACATTCCTAGTCCCAGCTGGCGTGTGCCCGTATACCCTTCCTGGTGGTCTTCCCACCCCCATTCAGCTTTCACCCCCTCCTGACACCCACTGAAGCTGCTTTGCAACTTCCACTGCTTCTCATGTCCGTACCGCAGCCCTCCCTTCCCATCTCTACAGCCCTGGTCCTTTATCACACACCTCAACCTTCCCCATGTTCCTCACACAGCTACAGGCCCCTTGGGTACAGCTTACAGAACATGAGGTATATCCTTTTCTCCCCTCACATGTCCAGACCCCTTTGAACTCCCCATACTGTGTCTCTGATGGCCACCACACACAGGGACTACCTCCTACCCCAGTTCCTCTCCAGCTGGCTTCCCTCTGAACACCCCATCGCCATCCAACAACCATCCCTGGTAGTCAGGCATTGGACACCACAGTGTCCCTTCAAGTTTCCCAGCCCCTCTTCCTCACTAAGCAGACTCCCCTCCTCTGCTCTTCATGAACATTCTCCTTCCCACGTACCGTGGCCTCTTCAACTGTGCACCCCTTGGCTCTGGGATTTCCTCCTTATCCTGTCACCCGACCCCATCTCTCTCTTACTTACAGTCCCCAGGACTTGCCTCTGTGTTGCAGCAGTCCCTGGTTGGCTGGTTTCCCCTTTGGACACCTCTGAAGCACCCAAGGGGCACCGGGGAACCTTCTCCATCAGCAGTTTCCCAGAGCTGTGGCTGAGAGCAAAGCTGGGCTGGATGGAGCTTTGGGAACACCCACCACCAGGAAGGGCAAGAACCGCCTCACGCTGTCCTGGATTAGAAGGAACATATGCAGAGGAAGCACCACACCATGGGCCTGCACAAGGCATGAGACCAGAGCACCAGCCCGCAGCGCCAGACTCCCCTGCAGTAGGAAAAGAAGCCAGAGAGATCCTCTAGGGAACAGAGCCAAGCTCCTCCAGCTGGCAGGCAAGCTGAGATAAACAGTCTCCTCCTGCATTAAAGACTCCTACAGGTGGGCTAGCAATTACCTGAGCAGCACTGCTAGACTGGGTGAAGAACCCGACACTAGACTGAAAAAAAAAAAAAAAAATCAAGGGAATTCCTCAGGTAAGCAGGAGTTGTAAGTGGTGTAAGGCTCTCCCATGTTTCCACATCAGCTCTTAGAAAACTGTCACTTCCTCATGCCTGGAGCTCTGTGGTACAAGTTGGTGTACCTGGAAAGAATCCAGGTCAGAATGGAAAAGTTTAGTTTAAGGTGCTTCTTCCTGTGTCAACCCTGACAGAGCTAATTTGAAAGTCGTTTTACAACACCTCCCTGACCCAAAAGCAGGCACAAGTTAAAGAATCCTAGTCAACCCCCGGCAGGGATACTCCCTTGCCCACTTCCCAGCACAGCTGTGGATGCACCTTGGAGCCTGTATCGTACCTATTAGACACCTTTGTTACCAAAAGGGCAAGTTTCTGTAGTGCTGAGCCTCCCAAGGGAGCACATGAAGCCCAGGGGAGGGGTGTCAAACCCCCTAAAGGGTGGTAGTAGATGAAATCTCATTGTTACAGCTGCCTTTTCATTTAAAACAGGCCAAGTCTTTGAATAGACTCAATGATAGATCGATTTAACTGCTCACAGATGCCTTGTGCTGTTTGACTCACTGAATGATTGAAAGTTAAGAACACAGAGCCAAAGAAATTACCTGTAGGGGATGATGCTGAGCACTTCAGGTCCACAAGGAAGTTTCTGAACTCCCTGTTGGCTTATTTTTGCAATTTAAAAACTGTAGCATTGCTTCTCTTTACAGAGAGTAAACAGGCTCCAGACATTTTAGTGCACCTCAGAACAGCCCAAAGCAGAGGTGGATGTATTTAAGTTCCATCACTTACACCTTTAAGCAACACGAAACTATTATCTTCTTCTGAAAGGCTCACTACTGTTAACTGAAGTTATGGATTTGATACAGGAACCAGGTGACATCCATCCATCCATCCATCCATCTCAGATGGGAAGTCAGACATGTTGACTACTACAGCCTTATTAAAAAATAAAAATACTTACTGCTAACTTTGCTCAAAAAGATAGGTACCAATGATTGCACATTCAAGGTTGCTCCCAAAGGCATTTCTTGTCTTCCAGCTAAAGAGAAGTCTTGACTGAAAGCAACAGAAAGCATCAAGCCCACCCTGTGCTTAAGCAATGCAATCAGTGCTCCTTTAAAGACAACACTTATCTGCCCATAAGGATGCTTCACCATCCCAGAACTCCACCTTGGAGTATCAAGTGTCCTAATTTGTCTCCTTTTTTCTACTCTTTTCTTGGCACCTGTAAGACCACCCTACCACACCACCGAGGCCTGAAGGATAAGGATATATGGCCATAGAGCAACATTTCCCCCCAGAATAAGAAAGCAGCTCACACCACAAATAAGTTGGAGCAAATGAGAAAGGAATGTGGAAAAAAACAAAAGTGGAATTGTTATTTGGGACAAAGAATCAAAAACTTCTGGCAAATCTGAGCTAATTACAGCATTACACATTAAATTTATTTTTAAGCTATCTTTACATTGTAAAAGGAAAAAAAATATTTAAAATTACCAAGTATTGCAGCTGTTTTGTAAATGGTTGTATTAAGAACCCTGTAGCTGTCCTTCCCCCTCTCTGCCAGTTCCTACTCCCCAGCATCAGGAGGGCACAATGCAGTGCCTATCAGCCACCATTCCCACTAATTCTCAAAATGACAAATGATAACAGGTTTAATTGGATTTAAGGCTCATCTTTGCAGCATAATCCTGTACAAAACCAAACCTCACCCATTTCAGGATTCTATGTTCAGATCTGTTCTCTAGTTGTAAGCATGAGTTATCAAGGAACACTTACACCAATTCAATGCCCTGCTGATTTCCCACCTGCCTACTGTGTGCTTAAAATCTCTTCAGAAGAAAGCAGCAATGAGTTTTTTAGCTTTCACATGAAGCCCTGCTCAGGCACATACCACAACTGGAGACATAAAATCCCAAGGCAAAAAAAGCAAACAAGCCATTAACACCAGGATAGGTTTTATTTGCTCCCTGAATTAAATATTGGCAGATACAGAAAATTCAGATACCAACTATTTCCCCAACATTTACAAGACTGAGTTTGCAATGTCAGAAAACAAGGACATTTATGCACAACCCTGGCAACTGATAGTGTGAGTGCACAAGATTGCCCTGCCTGCACATGAGCTTTTAATAGGCAGTATCCCTGGTTTCCAGCATCCAATGCTGTCTCCTCACTGACAATCGTGGCACCATGGAACAGCCAAGTAAATATATCCTGAGTGGGCAGCTCCAGTGCATTTCCCCCTGCAAAGGATTTATTCCATGCTCCTCCTGAAGGGGCAGAGGCAAGGTCAGCACATCCAACAAATAACCCACCATGGAGACACACTGATGCTCGCTGTGCCCTTTTTGCTCTGTTCTTTGAGAGCAGGGAAGAACACAGCACAGTGACACTTGAAGGAAGCTGTTCTTAAAGGCCTTACTGCTGCCACATATTGTCTGTGCTGGCAACAAAGTGCCAGAGGCACGCTCACTCCCTGCTGCCTGCCGAGCTGCTCTGCGGCTGCAGAACTTCACAGTGGTTTTGCAGCACTTTCCCAGCTGTCTGAGGGAAGGGAAGTTTTCAAATAAATAAAAGGACATGAAGTAAGCAAGCTTGTATAACTGAAATCATGTGGATACACAGACCACGTGCTGTTGAAGGAAATACCATTCGCTCCTTTTCACACTGGAGCAGAATTTAGGAACTTGCATCCTCTTCAAAGCAGCTGGTGCAGTCAGTGCCCCCCAGAGCAAAACACAAGTGTAGTTGGTGCAGCGGGAGGAGCCAGGCACCTCTGCTCCCTTTTTATATATAAAATAAAGAAACAGACACTTCTCTAAAACATGTCTGCTAAGCTGGGGTGTGCAGAAGACAGATCACATGAAAGATGTGTCAACTCGCACAGCATTTCACTGGCCAGTGCACATCCACTGTTAACCAACCCCGCCGGGGGAGCTGACACACACCATCCCCGGTTCTACAGCAGAGGAAACACATGGTTTTACCAACTCCACTGTGCAACCTCGTGTTAGATCCTAGCATGGCAGATGGCAAGAGATTTTCCCTTTTGGAAAGATCACAGAAGTGCCTTCTAGGCTGCAAAATGCCTTGGGCATCCTCATACAATTGCATCTTCTCCAGGCACAGGAACTCCTGAATCCCAGTCCTGCACTCCAGATCCTAATCCACATGCTCTTACTCACCAACCTTGCCAGTGTCTCTTCAGCAGGAGTTCTCTTAGCTCCAGAAGCAACAATGACTCCAAATACCTTAGCTGTATGACCGTTCTTCCACAACCCCAATGGTTAGATCTAAATGGACATCATATGCATTTGCATCTCCTCGTTCCCTTTGTATTAGTAACAAGGACCTCCCCAAAGATAGTATATGATATGGTATATCATATCCAGGTTCCAGAGGGATTTTAGGTATCACCATCTCCTGCTTTTCCCTTATGGTTTTTACACTGGGTTGCAACATAAGGTGCAAGTGAGGGAGGGAGGGAGGGAAGTGGCAAAGTAGGGAACACACAACTGAATTGATGATGGGATTGTCAGTCACTTTGATGTCAGGCCCCACATCTACACACCATGCACTGGCATTGATCTTGCCCTGCCCACTCGGCCCAGAAAGGCAGTGAGAGCCTTTTCTCATGCTGAGCCACCACGTCAGTCTTGGTCGCCGTCAGACGACTCTTCCTCTGCCTCCTCTAGCCACTGGATAAACTTCTGGAGCTGCAGAAAGAATGATACATAATTGGGCAACAACTGACACCAAAGAGATGCTCAACAAATACACTGTGTGAGTGATCATCACTATCATGCACAAGAAAGAGAAAGTGTTTCCAGAAGACAGAAACTGAGACAGATTGAGGGAGAGAGACACAGTTAGGTGAAAAACAACTGGGATGCCACAGACAAATGCAGACTGATTAAATTCCTGAGGGAGATTCCTCCAGTCAGACAATCCCCACAACACTCGGCAAAAAGACAAAAGTTTGAGAGTTTTTCAGAGCTTGAGGGCAAAGAGATGACAGCTGCACCTTAGCTAAGACATATAAGGAAAACTCTGCTGGGAAAAAAACTACTCCCTGAGAAACTGCTATTAAAAAGGCAGCTCATTGTACCTTTTAACTGGGCTTGAACAAGCAGCTGAAAGCACTGCTGACCTATACTAATAGCTGACTTTGCAAAGGTTTTAAACAAAGCTGTTCTTCAGAGATGGCTTTTTTCCCCCCTGCTCCTCTTCTAGATCCAGGGAGGAGGACTGGAACAGGGCTCAGCCAAACTGCAGCACAAAGTTCTGCCTGATGGAGGAGGGAAGTTTATATGTTCCTTGCAACAGAAGCCAAATGAAACCACTCAGTACAGCAAACACTTAGAAATATACACGAAGGGACTGGTGAGCCAGGAATGAAAGCTTCAAAGGAATTGCATGGGGCCAGCACACAGGGCATTGGCCTAAAGCCCATTTCAAATGGGTGTTGGCTTAGAGAAGCTGTGCTGCTACTGCAGAAAGTGCTGGCCTCGTGCTACAGGGAGCCCACTAAAAACAATCCTCCTACTGCTTCCATTTGTCATCCAAACAGGATGACTGTGGCAGAATGCACAGAAACGTCTGTTCTGGAGAACAAAGTTGTGTTGCTCAATGTTCAGTGCACTGGTGTGTTTCCTGGCCTACCATGTAATGGCAGCTGCTCCACAGAAGGTGACAGTGGCACCAAACTCCACTCAAAGTTTCTCTCAGCAGCTGTTGTCTCTCAGTCCCCCAACCCTGGCCTCTTCAAACACCTTCGGGACTTACCCGCTGGTCTTTCCGAAGCTGCTTTCCTTTGTCAGACGTGTCCCGCAAAGAGAACCAATTGAGAATCACATCTTCTTCCAGAATTTCCAGCTGGTAAAATGTCATCAACACCTGCACCAATTAGAAAAGAGCAACAGGCTTTCTATAAGCTCTTTTGGGGCTAGCTCACATCCAAGTACAAAGTTTGCACGTAATCTGTGTCTCTCAGCTACATCTTCAACAGAAGGCACTCAGTCTGCTTCATTTTCCTTCTACTGTTAAAAATAACTGTGCTTCTCCTACCAAGCCTTATGTTCCCAACAGTTAAATGCTATGACACATAATGAGTCAAAGTTCAAGCCCCATCAGCTTCAGCCCTGTGGATGACAGGTATGAGGGCTATGGGCAACAAAGGGCCACAGAGGATGTCAGTTCAAGATGTTATTTAAGTTCTCTTTTTAAAGCAACCCAAATCCCTCCCCAAAGCAGATCTAACAAGCAGCTGATGCAGGCCCACATACACACAATGGGGACACGTGCAGAAAAGCATGAACCTATGCAGCTCTGCCCCAGGCTCCCTCCTCCTGCCAGCTCTCTCTTAGCAGTGCCTTATGGCAGGTGTCAAAGCAATTGGTCATTCATCAGCTCAAGCCCCTGCCCCGTGAGCGAGGAGGAGACGCAGTCAGGCTTTCTCAGGGTGCCTTTGTGCTCAGGCAGAGCAGGCACTTTGCAGTCAGTCTCCTTGCAGCAGAGCACTAACAAAACTGGCTGCCAACTCCAAATATAAAGTGTCACTTCAATTCCCAGCCTCCAGGGAAACTCAGGCCCCTAGAACAATGGACCCATGCCAAACAATTGCTGTAATTCAAGGACATTTTGGCTCACCAAACTGAAGGCTTTTGGCTCCAGTCCTAAGTGGTTTGCCATCAGCTAGAAGCACTGGTAGCAGAAGTTAGGATTACTCTTTCTTGAGGAACCAAGAGATAAGCAGGCTCTGGGAGAGCTCTTCCAAAAAAGACAGGGGTTTTCTGAGTCCCTGCTAAAGGAATGACTTGCAATCCAAGTCAAATGCTCTCCATGTGATAAGGAAGAAAAAATGCAGGGACAAAATATTTGTGAAGGAGGGTGAAGAGGCATATACTGAAAACTCTCAGAAACGGGGACAGAGGTAATTAGCCACGTCAGCTTCTCCTTATTCCTACTTTTATAACTAGCTCAGCCCAAATAAAATCTCAGTTATTTCCATGTTTGCTTGTTTTGTGCTCTAAAGCAGGATAAGCCATTTAGCAGTTAGATCCCAGGGACCACAGAGAGACAAATGAAGTAAAGCTCTTCCTAAAGCAAGCCTCTGGCCTTGCCTCTTCCTGTGTCACAAAACAAGGGTATTGAGGTTGGAAGCTGCAAAATAATAGCTCCCTGCAGGCTGCAGGCTGGTAATTAATACTCACCCTCAGCTGTGCTTCCTCAGAGACACAGGCAGACATAGAACTTTTTTTTTCTTGAAAGAAATTGTTATAGATGGATTTCCTACACACTCTCTCCACTGAGACCCCAAAATTCTCTCCTCTAAAGCAGACAAGCTGATGATGCAAATAGGATGCATTTCACCGTGAATCCAGCAAAAACAGGTCCTCAGATGTGCGAGCAGATACTCACTTTGGCTATCGATGCGCAGAGACTGTCATGTTCCAGGAAGAATTCCTCAATGGCACATAAGGCATTCAAGTGATCTGATGCCCGTTTTATGTAGTTCTTAAACAACGGGGTCCAGTTCTTCAACAGCTGCAGGGGGGAAACACAGAAGAGCTCCTGAGCCGAGATGGGTGGGTGCGCTCAGCCCTGTTTCTCAGCTGTGCTCACTAAGAAACTGGCCCAGGGAAGCATTTTAGGAAACCATTCAGCTGACCACTTCATGTATTTACCCCACTCTGTCCATGTGCACATAGGACCTGGTTTTACTAAGCAGCTTTGAGGACATCTGTTAACTTTCTTGCTTTTGCCTCTCTGGATGGAATACCAGATCATCACAATAAATGTGTTCAATGGAGTCTGGTATTTAAAGCAAATCACAGCAGACCAATAAGGAGAGATACATACACACTACTCAAAGTTTCCCCCCCACAGAGCATTTGACATTTAAGTGGAATTTTCCTTCAAAGCAGAAGAACAAATAAGAAAACATAGTAAAAGATAGTGCCAGGATAATTATCAGCTGAGAGGAAGTGAACACTGAAATACAGCTACCCCTGAAACAGGAAGGCAGCAGAGCAGCCCCTAAGTGCAAGCCACACATTTGCTGTGTGCTTACAGGCTTGCTTGGATCCTGGAGTCTGCTGCAGGGAATGGGTGGGAAGGGTGAAGTGCAAGAAGTTGTTACACTATTAGCTGATCTCAGTTCTCTCCTCTAAGGCTCATTTTTAATGAAGTTTTAAGTTTCATGATTTTGGTGCTGCCTCTTCAAATAATATTTCTGTCCAAGTCCTCCACAGCTCTTTCAGTTGTTGCACATATCTGGGAAGCAAGCAGCTGGGAGCTCTGCAAAGCAGCACACACTGACCTGAAGCTGGGATAGGAGGTAATACTTAGATCCCTGCCCATAACAATTTTAAAAGATATCAGAACTCGGATAAGGTACAAAAACTCTGCACTGGCCACATCATGACCAGGTCATTCTACAAAAACATTTCAGGACATTAAATCAGAGTTCCACATCTTTTCAAATGGAGTAATTCAACAGCAGATGATCCTGCAACTACATCCCTGGCACATGTGCACAGATCCTGTTTTGCTGTGCCTTCAGCAGTGTCTCCTTACAGAACACATCTGGTCTGTTTTTCAGGGAAGCAGGTAATTCACAGGGGCTTGGGGTGTGATGAAGGAGCCCTGAGTCACCTACATTTGGGATTAATCAGTGTTATTCTATCCAGGATAACTGTTAACAGGCAAGTAGCCCTGACAGAGGGACACACAGCAGAGCTGGAACCCAAACTATGGTGATGGTCCAGGCTAGTGTGGACTACCAAAGACAGCCTGTGCTGGGAAACAGTGCTCATCTACTCCACGGTACTACATTCCATCACTTCTTCAGACACATCTGCTATGCAACCAGGATGGAATTCGCATGCCTCAAGCAGAAACAAAGGAGGGGATTAGTACAAACAAACTGATATGTATAGTTCTACATCGACTGGCTCAAGGAACAACGGTAATAGCACAGAATGATCCTAATTACAATGGTATCACAACAAAAAACTGAGGGTTGTGTGGCATATTTCCAGAAAGTATTTTAGCCTTTAGCAAAATGTTTAATCCTAGACGCTCGTCCCCTCCTCTGCAACCATCTCCTGCATTTTCATTATTCTTCAGAATCTTCACCTCAAATGCAGTAAAGCCACTATCCAGTTCCTTCCAGGCTCAGCAACATTTTGTAATACCTTTCTGTTAACAGAAGCTATTGAGTTTCTGAAAGTAAATTATTTATAAAGAAACTAGAGTTATAAACACTCACAACCCTAGGACTCAATCCAGTGCGCCTATTGCTGGGAAAGGAGAAAAAAATATACCATCTCAGGCTGAGAACATCCACTGCACTGTAGCTGGTGCTACTGGGGAAAGGAGAGCACTGCCCCCAGCAAAAAAACCTTCTGAGCCTACATGACCAGAGAGGCTGTTTGGGGCATTCATGAAAACTCTGAACTGGAGAATTAGAAGCTCGCAATTATTTGGATTTGATAAAACACTGAAAAGCATGAAAAGATACCTGACAGAGAGCCCTATGGACAATACCATAACTTTCTAGGCTTTGAGTCTACCCAGGTAACACCTCAAAACAATCTACAGTCTGGAGAATAAAATATCTGACAGGTTGATTCATCTACATCAAATCTGGTCAGTGATGCTTTAATAACATCAACTTCACAGAGGTTTGTGACCCAGTTCTCTTGTCAGAAGGACAGTCTTGACACCAAAACTATTTTACACCTACCCACAGCACAGAACACCATCATGATGTACATGCAAAACATGAGGACCAAAACTATAATTCCAACCTGTTACACCACAACAGCATCTGTGCTGATCCCCATCGAGGGCTTTGGTGAAAGCAGACATCCACTTGGTCCCTGATATAAGCGATCCCATGTTTTGTTCACTTGCACAGCTTTACAGAATCCCTGTCTACACTTCTAGGAAAGGTCTCTGCTTTATAACTTGTGCAAGAACTGAACAAGACGCCTGGCATACATCAAACTGGATACCTCTGTTTCTCAAGCCTCCAAGTTTCATCTGAAAAACACACCCACGGGCATATCCTTTACCAGATGCTTGTTTCCTAAAACTGCTGCAACACTTAAGAGCTTCATGCTTGGGGGCCAGCACTTCAGAGCACATACTGTGGTTTCAAGTCAAACCATACATCATAACTACGGCATTTCCACAATTTCCCTTCCTGAGCTGTCTGGGACTGCTCTACCATTGGTTTTACACAAGCAACCCATCTTCCTTCAGCACCTCTTGGTCAGAGTTGAGCTACAAAGAGGGGGAGAAACATAAAACAGTTCTGCAAGGTTCAGTGGGCTTCTGATGTCCATAACTCTCTGAAAGCAAGTATCCCCACCTCATACAAAACAACACTTTGCCATATCTGCCCCATCAGGAGCAGATCTCAGCCCAGTACCACTAAGCTGTTTTAGCTGCACATTTCAACCATGTGCTTTCATTATATACTAACCTATACCCAGGGTGTAACAGTTAGTAAATTAACAGAGTGTACTTTTTACTAACTAGGGAACCACAAGTTGCAGAAAAGCCACAGTTTCAGATGCTGTACATCATCTGCCTGAAGAACTGCTCTCTTCAGAGCACTGCTGGTAAATACACGAAGCTGCTGCCCTGGAAAACCAGCAATGTCTGGATGAATCATTTGTGTTTCATAAATCAACACACCCTGTTATAGAAAAATTCCACCTGCCTATGACATGGGGCATGGTCTCCCTGAATATTAAATTTAGATTATTATTAATTTGCTGTCTCTGCTGTTACACATGAGCTCCAGCTTTCCTTTGATGAAATATATATGGACAAAGTTACCCAGAGGTAAGCCCTTCATGTACTTCCACTGTCTTTAGCTTCTAAAGAGGTTTTGGGCAATTACACAAGACTTTATGCATTTATATTTTTCATTCCAGACTTAAAACCTCTTCTGACTGGGTGCTGCAGTGAAGTTTTCTTGTCACACTCATGCAAGATAAGGAGCTCAACCTGGGAGACAGAAAGAGATGCCATATCCTAGCTGGGATAAAAAACCCAACATCCTACACAGCTCCCAATTCCACACAAGCTGTTGTCTAGATGCAGTGCTTTTCACTTAGAATCTAACACCTGCTCCAACATTTTCTTCAGTCATCCCCTTCAATTCTCTTTTTTCAGGACAGGACATGCTATTCAAAAAACGATCTGGAAAAATGAACAAAAGCAAAAAAGAATTTAAACAGAGTGAACAGCAAAATCTCACTAAGCCATCTGATAAACAGATCAGTTCACACGGATGTTTCCTGCAGAAGGCATCTCCACACATCCAAGAGGTGTTAAGTACCATGCTTACATCTCAACAAAGGAGAATTAGCTTTTCTCCCTTCCCCATCAATTGAAAGCACACACTTTCTCAGAGGACGGATTAGGAGGAAGTCTAGTGTTCCTCTTAAGATCAATCTCCTACAAAAATAAAAGGAGTCCTAAAAAAATTAAAGTAGTCTGTCCCAAACACTGACAGTCAGTCTGTCAGATTCATTCATTCTGAAAGAGCATCTTGGTAACTTGTAGATTTTGCAAAGTCAAATGCATAAATGGGCTATAAAGAGAAAAAATACTACAATGATTTCAGCTTGGATCAGCAAAACCATTAAGACAAGACTGCCTGCTTTTTAGAACAGATCCTACCCTATTTTGACTCTGCAAGTCAGGAAATTGAAATTATTCTCACCCCATTATACAACCCATCTCTCTAGAGACCAAGAAAAACTATCTTCACACCAAGACAACAATATTGTGCCTTCGCATTTGGCTGGAAAAAAAAAATTGGCACCAATTACGATATGCAGACAAGCAAGACCTTGGAAAGGATGCAATTGGGAGAGGAGTGCTCCTTGCTGCCCCAGGGACAGGGCTTAAGATAGATTGGAACAGGGTTCCTAGAATGCAGGCCTGTAAAGATATCACTAACAGACCTTTTCTTTTCTCTTCTTCACCAGTGATGCCCTCCTATCCCATACAGGAAACAGAAACAAACCACAGGTACTGAAGTAGAGCTGCCACACCTACAGTCTCAGCCTGTCAAGCTGGTAAAATAGTTTCAGTTCACTTTTACTTCTACAGATGACAAAGAGGCTGATGAACTCATGGAATTCAAGTGGCTTCAGGATTAACCAGAGACTTTTCAGGCAGGAACTATCTGGGGCACACAAAGGGATGGCTACACATTAGGAGACAAGCCAAAAGAAGAGTCAAATGGATCAGGACTTACAGGAAGTAACGCTGAGAAATAGCTTTGGGAGTCCAGGTTTGCATCCAGCTGCTGCAGTGGGAATTCCAGGATCACTTTACTGAGCACCTGCATCATCTCCTTCAGGCCAATGTTATACGCATATCTACGATGAAAAAGGCAAAAACACCCCAACATTTCACACTGTTAATCTCTGCAGACTGTGGCTTTTCACAGAGATACAGCAGAAAATCTGATTTTCATCTTCCAGACTCGATTTTTTACTTGGTTGATCGGTTTTCCAAATATTCAGGCAATAAAACCACCTTGCATTACATCAGGCCCCTCAAAGGCCACAAGTCCTGAAAATCTGCTCTCACAGTGGAACAAGCAGGGACAGCACCCTCACACTAACAGGAGTGCTGTAGCAATGCTCTTGCACAAAAGAAGGGAAACAGGTTTGGATTTGAGAAATACTAGGTAAAAGGCACTCTGATTGTGTGTTCTAGGCTTGCTGCTGTAAAACAAGCCACAGCACAGCCCCAGCTGCAGGCAGCTGGCTGAGTGCTGCAATGCACAGAGCAGCAGACCCTGCCTGAACTCACAGGCAGTCGTGCCAAGAATTGGCTTGCTCTCCTCAGTCCACAGTTACTTAACAGCAATTCAATCTCTCCTTACAGAACCAGGGCAGGAAAAGCCTAACCACCAAGGATGCTAGAGATGCAGCTGGTGTTCTCCATCAACTCCTGCTGTCATTCAGTCATGATCTCTAAGCTGTATTTCTCATGCTCTATACTGATAAAATTAATGTTCAACAATCAAACAAGAGCATTCACGTGGTTTCTCCTCTTCTTATGACAGGTCTGCTGTCAAACCCGACCATTCAGCATAAGGGACACCATCCCTAAGGGAACACTCACTTGAGGGAGTTTATTTCCAGGACCAGGTTGTCACAGGAAATGTTTTCTTCTTCACCCCTCTGTAATGTACCCAGAACCTCATTCTGGAAAACTAATGAAAGAAAGGACAGGCAGTTAGAGGTGAGGGTAAAGCACAGATTCTTCAAACTGCTCATTACTGAAACAACTATGCCCTTCACAAAGGAAGCATTCTGACACTGATGTCTATTTGTTCTCTGTAAGCTGACACAAACCCACGGCAACTATGCTTATAAATAGTGGGATATATTTCAAATATAGTAAATATAGGAATCTACCTACTAGAAATCATTGATCTATCCAAAGAAACCAGTACAAAGCTATATACCTCTACAGGTAACCTTTTAGAGCAGAATTTCTATTATACTTCCACAACCTAGCTTTTCTCGTTCAGACAAACCTCATCTTCCCATAACTAAAGATATGAATTTTAACCTAAAATTTATTGGTTTAATTTCCTTAGGGGAGATATTCCAACATGAAAACTTGGTTTTGGTTTTTTTTCCAATTTGGCTTAAACCCATTTCAAATACAGATAAGCTTAACACAACAAAAGAGAAAAACAAAACATCTCTGCCAAAAGATGCAGCTCCTACAAGGACATTTAATTCTCCAGCAAAAATAGCGCTTAAGCTGTCCACACAGGGAAACTCTGCTAGACCTTCCCATACTCTCTGAGTTTAGACAATGGCACTGCCATTTAAACAGACAATTTAGGGAGCTCTTTCATGCAGACCCAGTGATCAGGAATGAGAAAGATCTTTGTCTAGTTTCTCATCCTTGGCTGCCTTGGGTTAACACAACAGGGATACAGGGAATATTAAAGAATTCTGTAGAAAATGCAGAAAGTGAGGTCAGGAAAAAGCATATTATAGATGTCCACAAATTTTCCAATACACCCAGAGAAAGCAGCACAAATCTCACACATGGCATTATCTGCAGAGTCACCACAGTTCTTTCCACCCATCTCACCTTTGATGTCATCCAGCTGAGGGGATGCTGCCCGACTGTCTGGCTCCTCAGAGCCCATGCTCAGGTCGCTGTCTGACTCGCTCTCTTCCTCTGAATGCACAGCTGGGCCTGAGGAAGAAGAGCAGAGGCACCATTCAGCACTCAAAAGCTGCAACTATCACATGCATGGGAAACCAGGTGTCCTAGGGATTTCCCAAACAACTCAGCAACTATCTGTCCTTGCAGGGAAGCTTCTATTTACAGGTCCAGATGATTAGATTTGCTGCAGAGGGAATGCTGCAGCTGGCACTAGGATAATGGCATTTTTTGAGAGTCTGCAGGCAGACAACAAAGGACAGGGACAGAAGCAAATGCATTTTGTGCAGGCTGCTGACTCACGATGGAGCAATGTCAGCAGACACTGTCACTCGCAGGAAGAAAGCCAGCAACACCCAGAATAGCCAAAGCACATTCCCTCTGAGGGAGGGCCTGGTATCCCATAGTGCAGCATCCACAGCACAAACAGCTCTGGGTGTTAGAGCAAGTCACTTATCTAATAAACACCTTCCACAGAGCACAGGAAGAGAGAATCTGGTCCATCACTTGCTTTCACCTCTCACCTTGCCTCCACACACAGGTGTTACCTGGAGCCAGTCTGCTTCACAAAGCTCAAGTCTTGCTCTAGACGCAATTATCAACATCCCACTTGGCCAGTTTCCCCAATACAGGTCTGCCTGTTCATCCCCAGCTGACCACATTAAACTTTTCCTCACCCCACAGGCTTTGTCTCTGCTCTTCTTCATCCTCTTCATTCTTGTCGTCTGCTTTCCAGAGATATCCTCTGCCCTCTGAGCCTACGTCCTTTTTATTGTAACCTGAAAAAGAATCAGCAATCAGAGCACAGATGTACTGGATCTGCTTACAGGCAACCCTGAAAGAAACTGGTATAACCTGCACATTCCTGCCCCTAAGTATCCTTCATCAAGAGGGAGCTGGGATTCCTGCAGATGCATACAGATTTCAGCTATTATCTTCTCACTTGCCTTGACAAGTGACCGATTTACTCCTCCCTCCAGCAGCAGCATTCAATGGACTGTGTTTAGATCCCTTGACAAACCCAGATTGTAGAATAGCCTTCACAAGGACAAAGCCCTTGAACACACTCCAGGTACAAGGACATACATCTTGTGACTGCCTTGAACTGAGCATCTCTTCCAACTTGATCTTATTATCTCCTACAGGGCTCCTATTCGAAGTAAAATAAAATATAGCTCAGCCTCCGAAGATTTTAATACTGGGATACTGAGGTATATCTCACTGTCCAACTCTGAGCTGAATATTCTTGTTTGCCCTAATGAACACACAGTTTCCAAGCTGATGCAGCACTAAGCTCCAGCCTGGCACTACTGAATGAGGGAGGGAAAGTCCCCTAAAGATCTTGGAAGGCAAAGCCCTTGCACAGCCTTGGTGCATGGAGCCAGAGACTCTCATACCTTTCAGTTTCACTTTGCTCTCCTCCTTGTTCACACCAGAATCATCGCTGAACTGGTCATCATCCTCTTCCTCCTCATCTGGGGGGTGCAGAGATATCACTGTGCCCTCAGAGAGAGTGATGCCAGGACCTACTACTACCTGCAAGTGTGTACAACATATCTTAATGAAACAACACCCTGACTGCCCCCCCGTGTACTCCCCCAGCATGGACAACAGCTGCTCCAGAGAGGCTGTTACTAACAAGTATAACTGAAGACATCAGCACTGCCAGATCCTACACCACACTGCCCCAGCCAAACAAAGGGGAAAAAAAATACCCACCAACCCTGCAAAAAGTCTTGGAGCAACCCTGTATTCTGGTATGGTCTAGTGCAAGTTTAGTAACCTGCCAAGAAAGACAGAAAACAGAAGAACAGACATAAATCTGCTCACCTGAGAAGAGAGGACACAGCGTGGCTTTAGCTTCACTTTCTCCTTCACTTCAGCCTCATCACAGACAACAGAATGGTGGATCTCCACATTATCTGCTATGTGTACTCTGTCCCACAGGAAAGCTCCGTCCAAAACGACTTTATCACCTGTTATAGAGCACCGAGTACAAATATGTTGAGCAAGGCAGTCTGCTCACCCACACTGCTGAGTCCACTAGACAGCATCTTACTGAATCCCAACGCCCTTGATGCACGATGGATGTTAAATGACAGAGAAAAATTTGCCTTAGAGGCCTATGGCCCCTTCCCACCCAAAGCTGAAAGACCAGTTTGTTCTCTACAGAAATTTAAGTTGAGAGTAACAACTGACATCTCGGTTTTGGACAAATACAGCCAAATCACAAAAACACCCAGAAAATCCAGCCAAGGCTAGGAAGGAGTACCAAGCAGCTCACAAAAATGGGAACAGATGTCCCTCATTTGCAGGATGACTTTGGTGGGTGGTAACTTTAGATCAGTAAAGTTCATGCATTGTCTATGGCCGAAACAACTCATTTGCATGAGGTACCTTTCACCTTCCAGGTTCACTGTGGTAGCCTGAAAACCTTAACCTATTTTCCCCGCTGGAAAAACAAGGTTTTCTCCTTTCTTCCCATTAGAAGTCAATCAACACCCACCTATCATGCCCTCTCAGTGCCAAATGCACATTAAAAACTAAATCCCAACAACCTATGCCCCAGCCTGGCAAGGCTGGTACATCCCCCATGCTTGTACTCACCTATCCTACAGTTCTGCCCAATAACACTGTTTGTGATGGAGCAGTTGCTGCCAATGACCGTTCCCTGCCCGATGAGCACGTTCTCTTCCAGGACGCTGCCGTGGCCAAGGCTGACATCCACCCCTCGGTAAATGTTGTGTTTGGAATGCGTGTAACTCTGGTTCTTGTCATCAGTGAAGTTCATCTCCGGAGTCAGAGGATAAACCCAGCGCCGTATGATGTCGGAGCACACTGCCTCGTACATCAGCAGGTTGCATATATGAGCACCGTACTCTTCTGTCGTTACGTGCATATGGATCTGGTTCCCCAGGACCTGGGAGACAGGCAGGAGCACGTCAGGAGATTGTCTAAGGCAAGGTAATGAGATCTCCCTTGTAACAACCCTCTCCTTACCTCCTCATTCACCAACAGACCACGCACAAAGTCATCCCGTGTCTGGTAGTCAAAATTGTCTGTGAATAGCTCAGCCACCTGTTAGGAATAAAATACAAGGAAATAATATAGCTAGAGAAAATGCTGCCAGGGAAGCCTGGTAATTAGTGGCTATTGAGTGGTTCTCAGAGAGCCAAGTTATACAATATAGGAAAGTGATGCTCTTGCCTGGAATAAAGCTCTGACTCCTTCTGCTAGGAATGTTGACCTTCCCATCTCCTCCTCCTCTGCCAGAATCCATGAACAGATTCTGGTTTTCAGAAGGGGCAAAACATTGCTTTAGCATTTCCATGTAATCCACCCAGCCTCACTTTGTAGTTTCATTCCCAAGGGAAGGGTGCAGACAAACTTTATCAGTTGTGGAAGGGATGTTAGTGAGGCTTGGCTGGAATAACTCTGAATGTTGCTCTATTATGGTACCAGCCTGCATGTACTGACACCTTACACAGCACAGCCATCACCTCTGTTCCACAGATGTTACTATACCCCAAATGAAATCACTTATTTTGTGGAGTAGTTTCACTCTGTGCCAAATCAGCCAGTCTCTGGATACATCCCCTGTGTAGTTCTGCCTGGGCTCAAGCAGTGAATGCCAGATACAGGCTGAGCACCCACATATTCCACAGAGCAGCACCACATGACCACCCAGGCCCTCAGCTCAGTCACTGAGAGTTCTGTTTTCCAAACCTAGTACTCAGGCCACATGCCCCCCCTGCATACCAGCAGTACAAAGGGAGCAATGCAGACTGAATTTTGTACCCCTGGAAGGGCAGAGCTCACCTGTGGAGAGCAGATGCTGATGTGACAGTCCAGCAAGTCATGGCGCACCTCGACGTTCTCAATGGAGTTCTGAAACAGACTCTGAAAGAGGAAAAAATTCAGATGATCCAAGTGGCTCAAGCAGTACCGAACCCCAAAAGCCTTCTATGAGCCAGGGGCAGTACTGACTGAATTATTAAAGTGGCTGAAGTTCTGGAGATCAGAGAAACCTATGATCTACACTAGACCCAAGCTTAGCAGGCACAGCCTGGTCACACAAAGAGCTGAGTGTCAGTCAGCAGACACTGCCCTCACCCTTACACACTGCAGCTCTCCAAAAAACAGCTTGTACTTCCAACAATCATTTTCCTCCAGGAGGCTCTTTATGTCAGTCTCTGGGAGCTACAAATGTACAAAAAAAAACCCTAATAAAACAAAATACAATTTCCATAGCTCACAGCTATGAAGTCCCCCTGTGAATTTTTTACAATTGTCGGCTGGTTTTGTGTTGTTGGGTTCTGGGGTTGGGGGGAGCTTTATGGGTGGGGTCAGGTTTTTGGGTTTTATTGTTTGGTTGGGGTTTCTACAGTGATTTGTGCTTTTATTTGAAGGCATAAAACAACCTCCTGATTATCGATTTGGGGATGAAAATACTATACAGCCTTAGTTCCAAGTTGAAAAAAGAAAATAGTCCATTTATCTCACTGGAGAAAATGTCTCTGCAGACATTTACAGAGCATTTACTACATTATTAAGTGAACAGGCAGAGATAAAAGGAGGCACCACTCCTCCCACCTGCTGTTATTCCACCCACTGAGTCAGGCTCAACAACACTTCAAAAGGAAAGGGTTGGAATGGACTGCCCAGAGACGTGGTGGAGTCACCATCTCTGGAGGTGTTCAAGAAACGACTGGATGTGGCATGGTCTAATTGACAAGGTGGTGATCAGTCAAACGTTGGCCTGGATGATCTCACAGGTCTTTTCCAACCTACATGATTCGGTGAAAATGGTCTGTACATAGTGGTATATGCATCCCAATATGTGAGTCCCTGTGACAGCACGGATCATCTTCCTCCCTTGTTTTACACGGTGAAAAGGAAATAAAGGGCAAAACCTCAACTGTGAGAAATATATCTGCCCCACTGTCAAACTGAAACGAGTCCAAGCATGTGTGTCCCAGCATGATTTCACCAAGCTTTACATACAGGTTGAGGAAAAAAAAGCCAGTTTACCACAAGTTACTTCCTATCATCTGCTCCTTCAAAAGAAGTAGCAAGAACTGTTCCCCAGCCCATATTCAAGAAGGATCTCCTCCTTGCACGGGCTGCTTCACTACCACAACCCTTTTCCACCTGTCAGGTTCAGACGCACCATAGGGAAGCGGAATCGTTTCAGCCCCTGGGTTCTCTGGTAGTGAAGGACACGGTTTGTGGCACTGTCCATAGCAATAACAATGTCATCCTCTTTGCACCTGGCATGGTGGCCAGGGGAGGACTCCTTAAATATCATCGTCATCACAGAAACATTCTTCTCCATCTTACGACGCAACCTGAAAAAGGAGGGCAGAACTCTGAGATCACTCCTCAGAGACCTACAGCCAGAGCCTCAGCACACCAGGCAAGCGGCACCTACTTGTGCTCCTCCAGGGCTTTGGATATATTGAAATTGGACACCACATCCCCAGTGACGAGGATGAAGTCGGAACGCACGAGGGACTTGGCATCCACATCCCGCAGGACATCCCCGAGGGAGCGGTACAGGTCCGAGGTCACAAACCGCACCGTGTTGGGAGATGTGTGGCGGCACCACTTGGATTGTCTGCAAGGAGAAAATAACAAAAAAAAACCTGAAGGCACAAAGAGGCTGTTCCTACAGAGAACACACTAGGACACAGTGCCCCAGTGCAGGGCACATCTGTAAGGGGAGGCAAGGAGGATCCTGTCACAGCGAGCCCGCTGTCGACAGGCTCGGGGACACTCCTGTGCTCACAGCAGGTGAACTGAGGGGCAGTCCCACAACACCCAACCCCGATACACTGCACAACCATTCTCCTACCCAGTCTTTTTTGAGATATGCTAGGAGATCACTGTTGAAAGGGAACCTCTTGCAGTTTTTCTCAGAAGGATCAGTGAGGCATTTGAGGCTTGCTGGAGGACAGAAGAAACTTTTCCATGATAAGGCTAAAAAGAAGAAAAGATTCTTACTGTAAATGCTCTTTTATCTCAGCTGACTTCCAACAGCAGAAAACAAAGGTTTCTTCCACTCCAGTTGCTGTTAGGAATTCCAAGGTATAGTCAATCATGGCCACATTTGCCATAGGTAAGAGAGCCTGGAAAAAAAACAAAACCAAAAAGCAAATAGATAGGTGAACAAACACTTTTACCCCAACATCAGCAACAGCCCTTTAGAACTTCAGGATATAATATCATCAGTAATATCAGAAACATAACACAAGTAACTGCTCCACCACCTTTTATAAAAATCTATTAGAGTTGATCTAAGCAGTAAATTTCTGATCCCCTATAGGGGCAGATCCTCGCTTCAGAGAGGAATGCATAAAAAATTGAGGTTATCACAGAAAACTCTTCAAGATGACTCAAATAAATGACAGAGACTGGAAAAAAAAGTAAATCCCAGAGTGCTGATTTCCTGACTCAGGCTTTTAACTGCTTCAAGAAAAACCTGTCAGACATGAATGATGAAGCCACAGGAATATGAATGTCCACAATTAAACAAGGGGAAATAAAACCCCAACCTGAAGTAAAGTGAGTATTCTCTTGACTTGAGATCCAACTCACACTTCTAAACTGAGTTACTGATTCACAACTGAGTGATCTCATACTTTTCTTTAATTCATTTCTGCTGCTGCTTTGTTTCAGGCCTGAGCTCGCGTGTATAATTATGAGCCCCACAGACATTTAATCAGCAAATGAGGAGAGATAATTGTCCAGACCTGTATTCTCCAGTATTCTCCAGAAGGTTTTTATGCTCCTTTAACACATAGCCCTCTGCGTTGGACAATAAAGTGCTTTTCCCATCCATTTTTTTTGCCATTTTCTTTCACACACTGCGGACACGGACCAAGATCTTGTTTCTTTACCAGAAACGAGCCTGTCCAAACCTGCTGCCGCTCCTGCACCACGCACAGAGGAGCCAGCAGCGCAGTACCATATGGAAAAGCGAGCAGCGGGGATTATAAACTCTCAAGGATTTTTAACTAAACTCTTAAAGACTCTTACACTTAAAGCCTTACAGACAACTGTCAGGGGTTTCTGCAGCGCGGGACGAGGCGGGAGAAGCCTCGGCAGGGCTGCCCGAGTCCGGGGCGTTCTCGCCGCCTCCCCCCTACCCAGCGCAGGGCGAACCCTCCCCTCTCGCCGGACCCCTGCACGGCGCGCAGCGAGACAGCCGGCACCGGTGACAGCGCCTCGAGGGCATTCCTCACCCGCGGCCGGTCCTTGGAGATCGGGAAGAAGCGGCGGTTGAAGCTGTCGGCGACCAGCACGGCCTGGAGCGGCGGCGGGGGCTCGTCCTGTGGGCCGGGCCCTCGGGCGGTCCCCGCTCCCTGCCCGCGCCGCGCGGGGCCGCGGGCCGCCATCTCCGCACGCGGCTCACAGTGCTTCCGCTTCCGCTTCCGCCCGCGCCGACGGGCACCCGGCGGGGACACAACAGCGCGGGGCGGCGCGTCCCGGCGGGAGCGGGGCGGGAGCTCCTCGTCTCTCCCCCCGCCTCATCCTCTGGCCACACCCGGCAGCGCCTCCGCGGCCAAGGGAGAGCCGTGTTATCGCCGTACCCGGTGAGGGAGCGGCGGGAGAGCAGCAAAGCCGAGAACTCCGCCAGGGGAAGGCCTGAACGTCCCCACAGACATCCCTCGGTGGCCTCGGGGGATGTCTTTTGATGCGACCCCGGTGATGCCTGGTTTTGGAAGCTGTGATGTTTTCTCGTTACGCTTCCTATCAGTGTGGTATTTGTGCTGCATTTCCAGGTGTCCAGACGCTGCTGTGCGAAGGACAGCCTTGGTGTGGAACAGCCCGGCAGCAGTCTCACATCAGCATTCGCACCCTTCCACCAAGGAGGTGTCTCCGAAACCCACAGCCCCTGAGGGGCCCCTCGGAGCCCACTCAGAGACCCTTCTAGAGCAAAGGGGAGGATAGAAGATGTAGTGTCTGGAGTGGGGATGGCATTTGTCTTGCCCTCAGCTCGGTGAAGCACCCTGGCTTAGGATGTTGCAGTGAGGGTGTCCGGCTGTGTCCCCTGCTCCATTCCATGGATCCTGATCTCCTCCAGCCACTCCTGCCCCAGCCCAGGCTCTACCCTCACCTGGTTATGTTTGTCCCTCCTAATGCGCTTCAATACTATCCTGGCCCTCAGAAGATCAGCCACGTCCAGACCTTGGCACAGAGAACGTGCCCAGGGCTCAGTCCCTCCTCTGCTGCCTCTCCCTGCTGCCGGGCAGTGCTGCAGTTCTCACCTGGCACAGCTCACACTGCGCTGCTCTCTGCTCATCTGTCACCCAGGGAAAGCTGTGTGATAACCCCTGCGTTCTAAACCAGGGAAACAGGCTGAGAGACCTCCCCAGGCAGCAGGGGGGCCCTTACCAGCACTGAGTGCTGCAGATAAAATGGTGCTCTCTGCCCTGCCCTGTTGTCACGCTGCTGCCCCTCTCCACATGGGACAGGCAGTCACAGCCCTGCTCTGCCACCTCACTTGGATTCTTGCTGCCACTTTCTCCCCAGAATCTGACCCACTGTGACACCCTGCTCTGGTCCTTGTTGCTGTCATCTGCTACTGAGTGACCAGCCAGAGACTCAAGCAGCTGACACACAATTCAATTGCAATCCAAGAGAGAAAAACAGGACATCTGCACCTCCGTAACAGGGCCCCTCCCTAGGGTGGAAGGTGACACGGGGTTATCAGCCCAAGGCACACAGTGTGGACTTTCCATCCTGGTGACAGGGGAAATTAAGGAGGCACCACTTAATCACAGACCCACAGCACTGTCCCAGTGTCAGGCACTCACGCAGGCCCCGTGGCAGTGCTGAGGGGTCTCTGGTGAGGGGGAGAAGACTCTGATATGCAACATGCAGCATTCCTCCCACCGGCTGAATTGCAGGTTCAGGACTGACATAGTAGAAAACAAAGTCTCCTCTGTCTCCTGAAGGACTCTGCAGCACTGGGCAATCCCTAAAATTTCCCTTAGCAGTTAAAATGTTCAGGCGTCGCTTACGCGGTGCCATCTGCGCCCAGTGACGTGTGACTGAGCCCTTGCTGTGCTGCACCTTGCAGCTGAGCCGCTTGACCTTAGCTACTGTTTTGACATAAAGCAGCAAGGATGGACACAGCAAGAAAATAGAAATGAGCTGCCCATGGGGAATAAATCATCCCCATCCTTTTCAAAAATAGGGACCTGCATACACTTGGGAATCCTGTTGCCTCAGCAGAGAAGCTAACCCCGGGACAAATGTTCCCAGATGGTTTCAGCCCAAGAGTTACAGCTTGAGGAGTGATCCAAGAGGTGGATTTGTCATTGCCTGAGGGCAGGACAGCATCTTAGTTCCTGCCTATGTAACACTAAGTGCATAAGCAGCACCAGAAATCAGGTCTGATCCAGCCTGCACAGCCACTGGCCTTGTTGGGACCGGGGCACAGAGAGGTTGACAGGGGAATCAGTGGATTATCTGGCTAATTACATCCTGTTCTCTCTCCAAGTGAGGCAAGTTTCCAAGACGTTGCCCTGGTAAATTGGCAAGTACAGGGGAAGACAAATCAAGGTAATTACTAATGAACTGAACTCAAAATCAGCTTGATAAATATTCCTCAGGCTTTGCACACACATTTCCCTTTGGTTTCATCGTGAAATTCCATGTGAATAGCACCCAGGCCAAACATTTTCTAAAAGCAGTATAATTCCCATGGAGCTTTTAAAACTGAAATTAGCTCATGAAAATGGAAGTGAGACTGAGCTGGGTTAGACCAGAGGTCTATCAATACCAGTATCCAGCAGTGGTTGGGCAGTGGGGTGGGAAGACCTAGAGGCTGTGGGACTTTTCCTTGCTCCCTCATCCTTGGATATCCTTGGACACAGCATCCTGGGGCAGCATATACGAGCTCTGGGAATGATGAGCCTTGGGGGGACGTTCTGCTTTCTGAGGCATCTTCCTGGTCCCTCTCCCTACATTTTTATTCCTTGTGTCTTTTCCATTTGTTGTTCTTGCTGAGCATTTAGTTGTTCCCTTGCTTTTCCCTCTGCATAGACAATGGTCCATGAGGTATCACTAAGCCTTGGCAGGTACCTCCAGATTTGGTCCTATTTTAGGCAGCTTTGGGGCTCCACATTGATCAGGGCTGAGTGGGACCTGGAGGTCCCCAGGATGGTGAGACTTGCAATGAGGAGAATTACAGGAGGTCACATGGAAGAACTACCAGCTTGGCACAAGGCTGATTTCTCCTCACATGTCTTGCCTGGTGGCCAGCAGCTCTGATGCCCTTGGAGCATCCTTGGGTGCCTCAGCAGAGCTATGGGACTTCTATCATGTCAGCTCTGGGTCAGGGATGAAATTAATGCCTAAACTCAGGTCTTCTTAGCCCATTCCATGCTGACAGAGAGCCTGGTTTGGTTGGAGCTATCCCCACACAGTGTCAGAGGTGACAGGGGCAGACCATGAACCCTGGGACATGGTGTCTGGGCTTAGGGAACTGTCCTGAACTTACCTAGGACAGCTGACACTCACTTGCCAGGTGTAGAGAGGGGTCTGTCCGCCCCAACCACTCTTGGAAGAGCTCCTGGCCCTGGGAGAAGGGATAAGCACCAAACAGCCAGGACATGGACGTTGTCCAGCCCTCTTGCTCACCTAAATGACTGTGCCTGACACAATGATTTACCTGAGCACTGAACCAAGTCCTGCAGGTAAAAAGAAAACTGCAGACCACAAGTCAGAAAGCATGAAAGCCAGACAGATTCTACATCCCAACCCTTCTGTCTCACTCCCTCCCACGCCCTGGGCTCCGGCCAAGCCAGGACAACAGGGACACTGACTCACAGGCTATTCCTCTGCTCTTTGCTCATTTGGGCCTCTCCTGTGCTTCTCAGCGAAGGTTTCTGCCAGATGAACTTCTGAGCTTCCTCCGCTCTTGGCTTCTGGGTTGGCAGACTTGAGAAGGGGAGCCAAAGACACGAGGTCACCCTGCCTGCATCCCCCACAGCCCTGGGGGGCTGCTTGCAGAACTCCCTGGTGGTCCTTTCTACCAGTGGGATGCTGGGCACAGCATCACTCACCTGCTAACAGGGAGGATGTATTACTGATGCCTGAGCTCTGGGCTGCCACAGCTCATTTTTTGTGTTGCCCGTGTACCAGATGGGATGTGCAATGAGACAAGTTCTGCACCAGCACCTCCCCAACTGCCAAAACATGTAGACTGAAGGAGTCCCTTTGCAAGGAGCAGAACACTCACAATGAGCAGAGTGCAGCAGAGTGCTGCTTGTGGATGCTCATCCCATGCCACTGTGGGTACCCCACAGGTATGCCAAGCTGAACAGGTTCCCCACAGGTGGCACAGGTCTCCCTGGAGAGACAGGGGACAGCAGAAGTACCCCACAGCTTACTCTAGAGAAGAAACATCCATGTGACAGTCTGTCTGCCACTGACCAGCCCTGCCTGGAGCTCAGGAACCTGAAATTAGAGGAGAGGCAGAGAAAGCACAGCTAAGTCACAGAGTAAATGTCTCTCTAATTTACTTCATTCTGTGGCTTTTCCTGGTCCCAAGCTCTGGCCTCACAGACGCAGACTGAGCTCTAGGCCATACTGCCTTGGATATTTTAGCTGAGTTTCCAGCCCTTTCTTTACAAGCTTTGCTCCAGCTTCTCCCCCTTGCAATGTTTTTTCTCTATCCCCATGGCCTCAGCAAGCGACAGCAACTTTCAGATTTCTTAGGCAGCTGCTTCCATTGTCCCTCACCAGCATCTCCTCTCACCTGAGGAGAAACACCAGCCCCAGAATGATGGTGCTCACATCCAACTAACAGACATGGTCTTGCCTAGGTAACCATGGTGCAGTTGCAGGATCACCTCTGTGCTGCTCTTCTACTATCCCTACGCATGCTCTGGCTCCATCCTTTGCTGATTCATCTCTCTGGTCCCTCTCAGAGACTGATGAGGCTTTGGGCTTAGGCTTCTCAGTGAACTCAGTGAGGACACCCTGTCCAGGAGTAGAAAATGAGTCAGTGGCCATCTGGGCTTGGCATGTGCTCCAGCCCCAGGGATGGCAGCCCCTGGAGGCAGCCACCCTCCGTGACCCCAGAAGCCGCTCAAATCTGAAGAGCAAAACACATTTCCCATCGGGGACAGTGCTGGAGCAGTCACAAGAACCAGCAGTCCCAGTCACGCAGGGACTGGCTGAGCATGAACACCCAGGAGATCACTTTCTCCCTGAGAAAGGCTTGTCAGTCTACAGAGTAATACTTCCTCTGCCCTTTCTGTGTTCCTTATTCACATAAAACTTTTTGCAGCACTACTGCATGGGTAACACCTCCTTCCTTGGGGTCCCTGCCCTTCAAACCGTACCTTGGTCCAGGGTTTACCCCCAGCTTTGTGCTCCCATTTGGCTCTGCACTGAGCCATGTGAAATGAGATTACAGCCTGTGAACAAATTCTTTTTCCCAGTTCAGTGGTGCACAAGCAGAGCTGCCTCCTGTTTCCCTAGCTAACCCATTTCCAGCTCTGTTGTGCGTGGATTCCTGTAGCAAGAGAAGCTGGGAACAGCCCTTCTCAAATAGGTACGTAAGGGTAGCCCAGAGAGGCTTCAGCAATATCTGCTAGGAAGGAATACATGGGCTGAACCAGAGAGAAAAATGTGTGGGGCTGGGTAACCACAGCCTTGGGACTGTGGAGATGGGCAGAGAAATGCCATACTGTAAAGCAGTACAGGGACAGGACCTGCTGTCACCTGTATCATAACAAAGGAACCCGTGGTGCCATGGGTTCAGGGCTGCCAGGGCCAAGGAGGGAACTCCCTATTTCTAAACAGCCAGGGCAAATACCTGGAAAGTTGGCTGGCTACTCTCTGACCCAGGGCCTCATTTCCAGCTCCCTAGCTGGCTCCAGCCTGTCCCTCCCTCCCTCCCTCCCACCTTGGGGCCTCATGGCACTGACACAGAGCAGGCATCAGCAGGAATTGTTGCTCTGTTCCTGCTCCCTTGTCAAGAGGGGGCTGCTCCTCTCCTGTACAAGGGCAGGGTAAGTCCTCATCCCTCATCTTGTCCAGAGGAGGAAAGGGGCTCTTGCAGCATTCCCTCTTGGAGCAGCCCCAGCCCTGACTTGAGAAGATGATGGAGGAGGAGGAGTTCTCCGTGCCTTTGCCTTCTCCCTGCTGCCGGCAGCAGATGCATCAATTCAGGAAGGAGGCAGCTCTGCTTCCCTCCGCCCGGTCTGCCAGAGGCGAGGGGGAGCTTTGATCAAGGCACAGCTATCTGTGCTCCGATCACTGCCTTTCCTGCAAGGGCCCTGTTCAGAGGAGAGGGCACGTTTCCTTTAACCCTCCTCCCCCTGTGAGCCTGGAGCTCCACAGGAAAGGCACATTTATTAGCACTTTCAGCCCAAAGGGCTTTGCATTTTCAGGGATTGCTGGGAACTGAGTGATGTTCAGTAACTGTGCCTTTTAAAGGACCCATTCAGTTGTTCAGAGTTTTGCACCCAGAGTTTTGTTTTAGAAAATCTTTGTGTTGGGGCTGCCTTCAGATCTAATTAATAAGAGAGAGAAGGGAAACTTTCTCAGGGGAACTCAGCGGCCCCCTTCCATCACATCAAAGCCGCTGAGAGATCATGTTATCTTGACAGATGTTGTACACTACAGATCGGGTTACTGAACTTATGTTTTCCATGGACTCATTCCAACACTTCTTTTAATTTGTCAGGGATATATTTCAAAGTGCAATATGCACATGGTTGCAGAAAAGTTGAAGGAAGTTGCTGATTAATGACCTTTTTCCTGGTAGTGTAGATGTGCTTGTTCCAGCTGTAGTAGATACCAAAGAAAAGGTAATATACTGCAAACTAGAAAAAATGAAGCCTCTTGGATTAGAGGTTCTTTTTTTCTGTTCCTTTCAAGTCAAAGCAATGAATAATGCTGTAATGCAATGTGCTCAGCCATGTGAGAAGGGTCTGTACAGAAGATACACTGAGGAATTCATCACAGTGATCCCACCGCTTTTCTGTCACATCAGTGGGAGTTAGGATGCTTTGTCTCTTGGAGCTTCCCAGCCTCCACTTGTCTGCAACCACTCTCCTTCAAGTGCTGGCTCAGGTGCCCTAAACACATGTATTACTTCTACTTTTTTTCATCTTTTTGCAATCAGCCAGAAGACAAAGTACTGGTGACACCACCAATCACAAGGTTTGATACCTGCCACCTTGTAGTTATCAAAATTGCTTCTTTCTTGATGCAGTCACCTGAGATTAAATGAAATTATTAGCTCCACTGGGCAGAAACACACCCCCCTCCTCAGCACTCAGGCACATCCTGACCCAGCCAGGCTTCATGCATGGTGTCAGAGCCAGGCTGGATTGCCTCTGGTGCTGGCTGTCCCCATTAGAGGGCCACTAATTCCAAAGAGGGACTCCAGGCATGGCTGAAGTGCCAATACTATGTAGGAGAATAAACACTCTTAGCAAAATCATTATACTCAGCTTTGATCCTTGGCCCTTAGAGATAACCCAACTGCTCTGATCCCTGCAGTGCAGAATCACAACCAACCTCCTGGGTAGGGGCATGTGTAAAGCACTGGCTTGGACTTTGAAGGGGTGTCTGCAATGATGTGACATGCAAAACAGGGCAAAGGTAAGCCCAAAGACACCATGACTGCAGTAACTCAACTTAGTGCTGATGCAAGCAGAGAGTCCAGAACATGCAGCTCTAAGGACTCAGCTCTTCCCCCCATAGTTGGATGGTGAAGGGATCATCCCTGAAGAGTCATCACCCAGACCTACTCTTACCTGCAGGTGATGCAGGTGCTCAGCCAGAAACATGATCTAAAGTGTATCTCTGCCTGCAGTCACGGGACATCAGTGCGACATCTGATTAATCTGATAAAAGCATGTAGTAAAATATGTTTTAAACTATCTCTGTGCATCACTGCAAACACACTGAGGAAACAGAAAAGTGACAAAACAACACTGAGAGCTGGAATTACTTCATACCAGACTGTGGCCACATCAAGTGAACTGCAAAGAGCATGCCCTGGCTTTTTTGAAGACAGAGGAGGCAGCAGTAGGATTCACAAAGGCCATGCGATGCTGTAGCTCATTTTTCCCACCCACATGAGCAGCTGCTGTATTTTCAAGTCAGGAGCAGCTGGTGATTGATGCTACATGTGCCTAACTGACAAGGAGCTGGGTCTGAGCAGTATTTTCCATTAGTTCAAACTGGTTCAATCATATGTCTTTGGGAGGAAGCCAGATGCTGCTCACTCATGGGAAGGATCTTTTGCCCAGCAGCAGTTTGAGACTTTGCTCTGCTTCTCCTACATCAACTATTCTTTGCCTTTGTCACACGGATTCCAGCAGTCATGCTTTTTTTAGGAGGAGGAATTGAGCCACGAGTTGGAGATGTGATGCAGTTGTGGTCCTGATCCTCCAAGTCTTTACATTCCCCACCTCCCATGTGTTTCACTCCCAGTCCAGGAGAGAGGGCATGGCTGGTCTGGAGGCTGGGCTATTTTGTTGTTATTAGTGTTAGGCTGGGTTTGTTACTCTAAGCATTGTGGGGCTGTTCTTTCAGTTAACCAGGCTGCAGATGCTAGATCCTGGAGCACCAGTCTCATCCCTGTAGCTACAGCTGGGGGGGTTCCTGTCCTCCCACGTCATGATGGAGAGTGGCACGCAGCAGCCAGAGTGCTTTGTTTCCAGTTGAATGGACTAAGCCATGATTAAACATGGGGTTTTTCCTATTAGTGGCTCAGAAACAGCTGGGGGACTGTCCCTGTCTGCAGTGCATGTGACAGGCATGTGGCATGGCTCTGTGTGGCAAAGCAAACCTACAGCAGACATATGCCTTCCTTTTCAGGGGTTTCTGTAGCCTTACAGACAGCCCAAAGGTTTCAGACTGATCCGTATTTCCTTTTGGGGTACATTGTAACTGGAGGCTTTGGCTTGGCTAACCCAGGGTGTTGCCTAGGCTTTGTCCCAAACTTTTTGGTGTCCCAGAACAGCAGTCCCCATGGTCCCATTGGTTGAAGCAATGAGAGAAGTCTGAGCAAGTGCCATGGCCACCCAGACTAAGACCCACAGTGACTCTAGTCTGTCACTTGGGGGCCAAGAGCCCCCTGGGACACATTTGCTCACTCAACATACACTGTGCCAGTCCTACATAAGCCCTGGGGGGGCTGGGATTAGCAATGTGTGGAGAGGAGTGTGGGGGATGTGGGTACCAGGGTGCTGTGGTGGCATTGCAGCGTGGCTGCTGGTGCTCAGGCAGCACTTCCCAAGGAAGCAAAAGCAATTAGCTCATCAAAACAAGATGCACACAGGGGTTCTGTCTCAGGAGCCCCCAGGAAACCATTTCCTGGGAGGAAAAAGAAGTAGACAACTGCTTCTGCTTTCTCCCGCAGTGACAGAGCAAAACAAGTCTCCCAAGCCCTGATAATTACCCACTGCTGCCTGGAGTTCCCATTCCCTTGCTGTCTGAACACAGAACTGCCTGTGTTCCCTGCAACCCCAAGGACAGCTTCTTGCCCCTATCACCCCTGTGTGCAGCTGGGCCAGCCCCTGGGACCTAACCACCCAGGAGAGTCCCAGACCCAGCTGCACAGGCAAGGACAGAGCTGTGTTGGACTTGCAGTTCCCCTTTTTCCCAGTTTTCAGCCACACAGCAATAATCCCAGCGGCCCAACACTCTCTGACCTTGGCTGTCCTCATTTGCTTCTAAAACTGGCGAGCTCCAAAATTGGCATCCCAGCCAACCTTTTCTCTACCACGTGGGATTCCAGGCACCTCCAGGGGCTCCCAGCATTTTTAATTATTTTTCTCCTTTTTTTGAAGGCCTTTTTTGTTCATGCTGCTTGAGGTGTTTCCAGTGGGACAGAATGGTCCTCTCCCCACAGGCTCTTGCTGTGTGCTTGCTGAGGCTGGCTCATCCTTCCCGTGCACCTCAGAGGGACACTTGGGAGTATAGGGGCAAATACAGCCCGGCTGTATTTCCTTTATGGAAAAGCCCTAGGGGCTTGAGAACACATGAGGACATGGAGACCTTGACTCCAGCAGTAGTGGCAGTCCCTACAGCATTGCCTTCCTTACAGACCTGCTGTCGGGCACCATCCCATGTTCCCAGGAGTGGGGCAGATGCAGATGTGAGGTATGTAATGGCCAGCTGGGCTATCATCAACAAGCATCTCCACAGAGGATGAGAGCAGGTGGTCAGAGAGCTACTGGCACCCACAAGCTGTGTCTTGGGGGAGGAGAGAGCAGCAGAGGAAGATGTTGGGTGTCACTGCTATGCAGCATCACAAGATCTTGGATGGATGCTGGCAGGGTCACTTCAGAACGAATGTAGGAAATGGGAAGTGTTTGGGGGAACAGGAAGGAAGACACAAGCAACTGGTAAACTCATCATCTGCTGGAAGATGAAAGAGGTGGTGTCTGTCCATGCCTGTTGTGCACCTCATGAACCAGGTGCTGCTCAGAGGAGCTGCAGCATTGTGGGGGCAGGTGGGGAGAGCAGCAGGAGGCAGCACTTTGCACTCTTGCACAGGGCTTTCATGGCTGCATCCATACATCATTTTTCCACAGTACATCCTGATGGCGCTTATCAAGTGTACCCTGCACAGCCAAATAAGCAGGCAGCTGTAAGAAACCATCATCCCCATACAGGCCAGCTGAGTGACCTTGCTGCTGTGCCTGGCTCTGCTGTTTCCACGCAGCTGGAAGCGGTGACACTTTCACCTCAGTAGACCCCCAGCTTTGTTTTCACAGAGGCAGACAAGCAGTGGACAGAGTGTGCCTTGCCCTGGCAGCAGGCTCTGACCGTGTCCCTGAGAGCAGACAGGAAGGTCGTGCTGCGTCATGGCCTGGCCACCACCTCCAGGTTTTGTAAGGTTTGAACCAGCTCCCCCACCACAGCCTTCATCCAGCATAGGTCTGGCCATGGCTGCTCGGCCAAATAAAACTGGTTCCAGAAAAGCAGGCTGAACTGAACACACCACTCTGACATACCTGTTTTCCTTTCCTTATACCCGGCTTGGGGATAATCCTCTACTGCTTTTGCAGAGGGGTTAGAGGAGTTTCTCCCCCGCATACTTAACGCTACAGACTAACCAAAGTCACTGCTGCACATCTGTAGCATGGATAGTCAGCTGAAAGGATGTAACTCCCAGTTCCAGAGGTTGTGAAGCTAGGATGAATGCCAGCCCGTTAACGCTCATCCAGACACATCTCCAGCGTTTTTATTGCAGCTTTGTTTATCCTTTCCACTAAGTTCATCAAACAACCAGACATACCACACAGCATAGCCAAGGCTCGAGTCTGCTGTGCCAGTGAGAGCAGGCAGGCTCCAGAGTGACCCATGCTGCTGATTTCTATCAATTACTCATTAACCGTGGGTGTGGTGCAAGGTGTGGGAACCACACAACTTGCTACAAGGGATAGGTCTGCACCGGCTTCTGGATCCTGGGCAGTGCTTTGCCCTTGAATTGATCTTGTCCTCCGAATCATCAAGTTTATAGAAGAAAGATTGAACAATCAGTCTAGAAACAGAACTGCCTTAAACTGGTTTTCTGCACTGGATTACACTTAAACGTTGCAACAGCTTTGAAAGCTTCTTGCTTTTCCCTGTAAGAAAAAAACATTTTGTAATAAATTGCTGCTAATTGCGTTGGGAGGGTGTTATTTGTATCCCACTCTCCCAAAACCCAGAGAAGGTAGCATATGAAATAAGTTACTTTTTCAATGCTTTCTCCTCCTGACCTGAATGATGAATTACAACCCAAATTTAATCTGTGTGATAGAGCACAGCGTTGTACCTTTTACTTCTGCACTATGACAAGCATAAATGCTGCAGAAATAGGGCAGGATGATCAAAACCTGGAAAAAAAAAAAACCAAAACAACACTGAAAGGCATTTGTTGCAAAAGCATGGCTATTTGTAGAAGCTGTTGGGAACAAGAGTAAAACACCGTTAGCTTGGCCAGGAAGGTTCATCCTCCCACATGAACTGACGGGAAGGCAATGGGTGGTAGTGCTGTAGACTGGAGTGGTATTTCTGCCTGGATCAGCCCAGGAGCCTCATCCTCTGAAACACAATCACAGTGTGAACGCCCACACTTGCTAACAGCTCAGCACAAACATCAAGCAAGTACAGTTTGCTTCCAGGAAAGCCAAATGCACAGGTATACTAAGATATTAATGAACTCTTTCCACTAAAACAGGTCAGGAGGAAAGGGAAAGTGTCCTTGTTTCTCTATGTCCAAACACATCGTATCCCTCTTCTGTATTTTTCTGAGGGAGGGCTGGGGAAATCACGGCTCCTCGCCGTGCTGTGTGAGCTGGCCTCCACTCTCACCAGTCTCTGATCAGCAACACAGATTGTTCAGCACTGAAGCAACATAAAGCACATGGACTTGAATGTTTGCATGAGTCATTTGCAGAGCTGCAAGCACAATGAGACTGCAGTAATGAAAACGTGAGAGCTCTGAGAGTGTCCGTACTGTTAAGTGAGGGATTCCTGGGGCTTTGCTTAGGTCTTGAGCATTCCACAAGGTCCTGTGCCTCACATGCCCTGAAAATCAGAGCAGCCACATGGAAAACGCTGAGCTCCAGGAAATGATTGGCTCATGGCATTAGGTCTTTCATTCTCTGACTCTGCTAACCTCTTTCTGTGCAGTTATGACTGGAATGGGGAGGTGGTTTTGGCACCAGGTCCATATGGGGACGTTATTAGCCCCATGCCGTGGGTGTGGATGGAGCCAGGTAGACAGTGGTGTATGCATAATGTTGTGGACAAGCATCTATGGTATAGTAGAACAGGGAGATGTCTGGCACAGCATGGACAGTTGAGTCCATCCAGGCAGCTCAGAGGGCAGTGTTCCTGAGCCTCTCCAGCCCCTATGCCCAGCAACAGGATATTTAGGAAGATTCATATGCCAGCAGCACTAAATATGTGCAGGGAGTATTTGTGCCTCTGCTTGTTCTTCAATTGCAAGCCATGACCAAATCCATTAGATATTATAACTTCTCTTAAATTAAAGGCAACTGTGCCCAATTCTTGCTGTAACAAGTAATGACCTATTATGCAACGTTACTGCTGATTATTAGCGTCATTGTTTGCAGGGCACAGGACTGTGGTTTTCATGTGACAAACCCAGACCATGTATGTCCCAAAATTGTTTGTTTGCCGTGAGATTTAAGATTGAGCAAGTCACAGCAGTCTCTTGACAGCCCTACTTTAAGTACCACATTGACTTCTGTCCTACTCTGTGTCTCTTCAATGGGATGTTAACTCTGGAGCCTAAGGATGATGGATTAAAAATGACTGCTCTCAGTGATCTTGTTGATGGTTTTGCCACAAATACTTTTCATTTCCTCTTAAGCTGTGAAGGTTGATATAAGATACAAGGGAAAATTAATAGCAATGTCTCTTTACTGTCCAGTTTGTTGTCAACCTGTACCTACCTGACGCTTGTTTCAATCTCCCAGTCTGCCCACAAAGGTTGGTGGCTCACATAGCCCAGCTGAGGCTAAATTATTGCTTTCCAGAAGAATGACTTGCAGTAGCTACAGTACAACGGGAAATCTTCTGGTCTGCTCTGAGAGCTCAAAGTCCTGCAGTAATAGGCTGTGTGTGGAAAGGAGACCTGGACATGATGATCAATAAAAGACTGGGCCCTGCACAGGAATAGAGAATCATGAACAAGCTTATGAATGCACTCTCTCCAGACCTCTCTATTTCTGGACTTGTTACGGTTTGCAGTGCTACAGGCTAAATTTGGTCATGGGACTTTTACTTAAGCTGTCCAATTAATTTCTGAGTTCTGCACTTCATGGCTGAGAGCTCTGATCAGCGAGAGAGTAAAAAAGCACTAGCAAGCATAACAACTGTCAGCATGCTCATCAGGAGGGACACGCTCAGGAAACTCATGCTGAAAATGCAAGCCTCAGCATCTGGGACCAAGAATCCCAGTGGGGAAGGGCAAGAAGATGTCCTCTGTGTATGAAGTGTATAGGAAAGGGGATTTGGGAAAGGGAGAAGAACTGCTCTCCACAGTAGTATTCGGATTTCTGCCAAAGGAAGATGCCTCCTCAAGGATCATCCATACTGGCCAAAGGATGTTGTATTCCCTAGACAGCTCGCAGAGCCCTTAGGTCTGAAAGGAGGCACCAGGCAGGTGGCAAGTTTGGCGTTACAGCTCTCCACTCTTGTTAGCCCAAGGCATCTCCTGGTATCCTACACAATTCCATGGACATTATTCCAATCACATTGTGCTGCTTCTTTGGGGGACAGCTTTTCCTTCAGGGCAAAGAGAAAAGCTGTTTTATCCCAGTGCCTCATTGCAATATTTTCCCAGTAGTAAAACACTGACCACACCACCCCATTAATCCCTCACCCAACCTGTGCAGCCAGAGTCTTCTGGGCTCACCAGGCGTTTGGGTCCCATTAGCACACAAGAAGCTCTCTGCTTCACAGTCATATGTGCAACAGGGTTTTGTGTGTCTGAGATGCTGGTCTTAATTGCAGTGATGAGAACCTGAATGCTGAGCACTGAGTGCAATCATGCTCCTCAAACTTGGGACATCTCCTGAAGGTTGTCTCTGTATCCATCCAAGGCTCAGCTCAATTGAGTCACCTGGGCAGCACATGCTCCATTTCCCCAAAAGGCAGAAGCAGGTCCTCAGATCCTATGTGGAAGGATGTAGTAGGAGAGATAGATAAACAAAGACCAACACACATACAGACTTAACCTTGGTTTTCCTGGTCAATCCAGAAATGTTCCATTTTCAGCTCTAATGGCTCAAATCAGCTTGTTTCAAACATTACTTTAAATTTGTTGCTGATGTTTGTTTTGGGTTGGGGGAGAGCACCTCTAAGAAAACTCATTTTCAGGTGTTGCTTCCTCATCCGCATGGTCTGCAGGCCTTGGCTTTAAACTGCCACTATCTGGTCTGTCTCTGCTTTTCTTGTGCAGTCAGGGCTGATTACGGCAAATCCCAGATCTTGAATCAGGGCAAGTTTTAATACTGTACAGGCCTTGTTTATATAACAGCTGCCATCCCTCAGGGGTGAATCCGGGACTCACAGCACTAAAAGCATTAGCTGCTGCCACTGGAGCTAAAGATGTAACTCCTCTGGCTGGTAGCGCCAGTACATTTCTAGCCTTTAGAACAAATGCTGGAGGAGACTCGTGACACACTAAAAAGTGGGTTATGCCTACATAAGCATTTTCATCCCACCATCATACCAAGAGAGTATGTACACTCGTAGGACCACAGGTGTGAAAACACTGCTGCTGCTGCGTGCCCATTGCCCAGAGCTAGTCTGAGTGTAGCGTACACATTGTTACTTAACAGCAGCTTTCTACTAGCACTCATGTCCTCCCTTTTACTCTCAGATCTACTCCAGCACTGGAGAAATAGAGGACAGAACAAGCGTAGGCAGGGCCCTGGCTCCCTTGGCTTAAACAACACTCTCTGCTCATCTTTCCAAACGCATTTTGTAATGACTTTGGCATAATGGAAGTTCATGTTCTTCCTCTCCAGGCACATGATGCAGAGCCTTTGGGCTTCAACATGCCATCAGCTCACAAGACAGCCACCTCCAAAAAGCAGCTCTTGTTGCTTCCACAGCCCAGGGGCCAGACAAGCTCCTGCTCAGAACATTTTCAGGTCAACACCCTAAAATAAAATACAAGTGATTCACCTTGAAGCTTTAACACAGTTTAATTTTCCCTATCATTCATACTTTGTCCTTTCTGTTTATGTTGTTTAACTTCATGGCTCAGTAATTGCACATCTACTCACTCCTACACTCCAGTATGTTTAATGGAGATAAAGGTCAGTTAAACGACTGTTCAGAGACTTACTCTAAATTGTCTCCTGGGTTCTGTCTTAAAATCCACCTTTTTCTGGGAAATAGCATTTATAAGGCATGAAGTGCACCTTGCAGCTCCTTCCCCAATAAAATGTCAGTCAAACCAATCTCAAATTGTATTGTTCCCCAGTCCTGGGGAACAGACTGCAGGAAAATGCAGCAGCTACTTGTGTACTCAGCTGCCATACCACAGCAAGATATGTCTGCCTGTCTGTCAGTCCTCCTGTCTCAAAATGTTAGAGTACCTGCAGTGGAGCTGATTCTCATTTTTTTTTCCAGAAATGGAGTTGGAGGTCTGTAGGATGTGTGACCATATGTGTCAGAGAGCAGTGATTCTCTAGTACCTTAAGGGTGTCCTTGAACTGTTTGCATGGTGACACCTTTTACTTGTACTGTTGGCTTGTGGGCTCGGAGGGAATATTCTGGTCCAGTTTTATTTCCAGATTCCCATCTCTCATCTTTACCTGAGTTTATTTCAGTATTTCTATTAAATTGACTCTCATGAACATTCCTGAGAGGAGAGCAAGGACTGCGGTGCAAAGAGGCACTTGTTATATAAACCACTTAAATGAGACATCAGCCAAATCTGGCTGGTGGAAGGAAGATGTCAGCTGAGGACAGGGTATTTAAACGCAGCAGGGGAGAAGCTACAGCTCAGGGTTTGTTAAGGATATTTACAGCCCTTTGTGAGATGAAATGTAGCCGTGTCCATCTCCTCCTCACTGACTCCCCTGAGGCTGGACACCCTATATCACGCTGTTTTGGGGAAGCAGGGTTGCTGGCCCTCAGCCATCACCACACAGCCGCAGCTTCCACCCCTTTCAGCGGGCAAAGCTTGGCTGGGAAAGCCTTGAGACAAGTTCACCGTCCCTTTAGCTGGCCCGATTGGGAGCCAGAGGGGCACAGTAGGGGCTTGGCAAGGGGATCAAGTCCTGCTCCGAGCCTGGCTCGTTGGGAAGCAGCAGCCGTGGGGCACAGCCTGCGCACAGGAGCGGCACAGCGGGCCCGGCCGAGCCGAGGTCAAGCCCCAGATAAGCGCAGGTCCGCACTTTCACCGGCCGAGGGCTGCGATAACCGGTAGCGAGCGACAGGCTGGTGCAACCCACGGACCGGCGGGGAGGGGCGGCCCCCGCTCCTGCTCTGCCCGCCGGCACAGCCGCCGCTCCGCCCCGCAAACCGGGCAGCGCCCTGCGGAGCCACGGGGGCACCGGGATCCTCCTCGTCCTCCCCGCAGCACGGCGCCTGCCCCTCGGCTCTGCGTGCGTCCGAACACAGCGGACCCCCCCGCCCCTCCCCAACGGTGGAAGGCGCCGTCCTTCCCGCAGTGCCCGGTACCGCCCGGTACGGCACGGCGCTGCGCTGGGCTGCACTGCTCTGCACTGCGCTGCCGCCGTGCCGAGCGGTGCGGTGAGATGCGGTGCCCGCGGTGCCACGGCGGGCGGGGAACGTTCCAGACCCCCCACGCTGCGGCAGGAGCGGCGGGACCGGGCTGGGCGGGGCGCGGCGGGACGGGGGCGCGGCCGAACGGAGCCGGCCCGCGCGGCGCCTGCTGGGAAGCGTAGTTCCCGGCCTGCGGTCGGTGGGCGGCCGGCTCCGAGGAGCGGACTACACCTCCCGTGGGGCGCCGGGAAGGAGCGGCCGCCGCAGCGCCCCCCCCCCGCAGGCGCAGTGGGCACGCCGGAACCGCTATAAGCGGCGTTGTTTGGGTTCGCGGCCGCGGAGTGAGGGAGCTGCAGCGGGGCCGCCGGCGGGCGGAGGTGAGTGCGGTCGGCACCGGGGCGGGCGGGTAGGGAGCGGCCCTTTGTGCGGCGAGCGGGCGGCTTTGTTGTCCCCTCTTCTGTCAGGAGCCCGGCCGAGCAGCCCCCTCGCCTCGCCACCGATTGACGGGGCTGCGCGGTGCCCCCTCACGCCGCTGCCCGTCCCGCCCCGGCTGCGGGCGGGGGGCACCTGTGCCTGGGCGGGGCGGGGGGCTCTTGTGTTTTTACCCCGGTGCGGAGGCGCGGGGGGCTGGGGGAGCCGGGCAGGGGGTGTCCGGCCGCGGGGGCTGTCCCGCATCCCCGGGAGGGGCGTGGAGCCCGCGGGTGCCGCGTCCTCGGCCGGCCGTGACGCGCCCGGCCCCGCCGCGCCGGGGGCTGCGCTACTGGGGGCGGCGGAGCTGCTGGTGCGGCGTGACCCGGGGAGCGCAACCAGGCGCCTCCCGCCGCCTTGGTTTGAGGCAGGTGGCGGAATGCAATAGAGCGGAGTTATAAAACGGAGTCCCGCAGTGGGTTTTTGTGACTTTTGTTTTCGGGGCTCTGAGTCTTCTCCTGACCTTACAGTGCAGTTTGATAGACTGAGTGGAAACCTGCAGCGCTGAAGGTGTGACTCATTTCTGTGCGCGTCCGTGTTTAATGGTAGCTCCAGCCTACGGTGTAAGCGAGCAAAGCTATAGAGAAGGGAGGTATTTTCAAGAGTGTGTAATGACTAATTCTGTCAAGTGATATCTCTAGAGAGATTGGTTTTGCAAAACTTTATACTGATAAGTTGTTGGGTATGTGCAGCTTCAGAGACAAGCAAAAGATTTTTGGGATTTAATCTTCCAAGTCAAGTTTCTCAGGGTTTCAGCTAAATCCTGTAGCTATTACTTTAATCTGTCAGATTGCATAATTGTGTTTCAGAGATCTAGGAGAGGAAGTATGACAGCACTCTAGTGCATTGAGGGTCACGGTACTATTTGGTTACCTCAGGGTATGTTTAAACTAGTTCATGAGAAGGTAGTCTTATGTGGACTTCCAAAGTCATGTTGTTACAGTCCTGTTGTAATATAACTCCTTTACAATTGGTTTCTGATTTTTACTTTGAAAATAAACCTTAAAAATAGTTGACTAAAAGGAGCTGGTATGTTGGGCATAGCATGTAATGAAGTGAAATTTAATTATTTTTCAGATATTTGAGGTGAAAGCACACGTGTAAACCCTGGCGTTTACAGAAGATGAAAGACATCGACATAGGAAAAGAGTACATTATACCCAGTCCTGGGTATAGGAGTGTGAGGGAGAGAGCTGACTCGGTGCAGCATGAAGAGCAGGAAGAGTCAAATTTTCAGCATTCTAAACATAAGGTCAGTTTACTTTTTCATTGTTTGTTTTTCAGTGTTTATGCTTACTGAATTACATGCAGCGGCCTTTTTGCTGTGCCAGCTGTATATAGATTCACTGCATTGAAGGTCAATAATGAATATTGCCTTTTGTGTGGAAGAGGTCATTCCAAGGGGTACTGTAGCTGTTTTAGTAACAGATCTGAGGACTTATTAAGCATTTCTCCCTTTTAAATGTGGCTTTTCAGTAACAATTAAAATATACTTTTTTTTTTTCTAGTGTTTAGATATTGATGTGAATCAAGGAAACTTTATAAGCCTTTGCATTTTAGAATCATTGCAACCAAGCAAGAGTAGTGAAGAACTCAGCACAAATCATGCACCACTCAGTGTTGGCAGCTGAAAAAACTCTTAATCATGCCATGGTTTTCTCAGGGATTAATTTTCTAAAGCAGATGCCTAGCTTGCTCTAGCAGCATGACTTTTACTTTTTCTCTCAGATGGAAATAATTAGTATTGAGCACTGTCTTGTACATCTGTATATTTAACATGGTGAGGTGCTGTCATAATACTAGTTTATTTTGAGAACTGGGTTTTGAAATAATGACTGGCTTAGAGCTAGCCTGTCATTGTTCTGAGCTTGTAATTTTTAGAGCTTGTTTTCACTGTAAAGAGTTCATATACCAAGTGCAATAGGGCAAAAAAAAAAAAAAAAGCTCAGATAAATGGAAACACCCATGCTGGTGACAGATATGGTCTGAAACTAATAACCTGTACCAGCTGAAGAGGGTTAAAGGTATTAGCTGCTCTGAATGCTAGCACTGATATTCTTGCATATCCTGTTCTTAACTTCTTCTGAAATACTCTCAGGACTGATAGAGATATGTATATACATAGATATATAAATAGAGATAGATATTGAGATACATACACTGTAGATTTTTCTGAAGACAAATACTACTACTTATGTCTGATTTTTTTTTTTGCAATGATAAGATCCTTGCAGATGTGTTGCTGGTCACTTCATATGGATTGCTTTTGCCAACATAGGTGTGAGAAGGTTGAAATAGGGGAACTCGCTGTATTTGTATGGAAGAATTATGAAGACTTTTAAAACAGCTTAAGCTTTGCTGGGTTATGTAAGATGCTGACATACTATGTACTTCAGCTCAGGCTTACCTTGTTTCACTGGGGCTTGAGGGGTTTTTCCAGGTGTTTGTGGCCTGGCTGTGCTGCACTGCCGTTCTCTGCGATTGGAGTGCTCAGCTCTGCAGCAGTTTGAGTGCAGTGAGCGCTCGCAGGCCCTGCAGCTCCGGTGTCCCCACAGGCTCTATGACTCAGCAGACTGCTGCTGACGGTGTTCTGAGGAAGGTGGTGTCTGATTGCATTAGAGCAGGCACTGATGCAGAACCAAGAGCCCTCTGGAGTCTCGGTGCAGCTTTTTAACGGCATTTATTATGCCGATGTCACGGGCTTGCCATCCACCCTACCCTGTCCAGTAGCAAATCTGCTATGCCAAATTACTGGTGACAACAGCGATTCCATTGGTGGGCAGCTCTGTTTCCCGACCAGTGGTAGTGGAGTTCAGCGGTAATCATGGCATGTTCTCTCTCCCTGTTGGTCTGTATCTTGTAATCAGGATTTAATTTTTTGGGAAAAAAAAAAAAATCCTTATCTTACCTCTAAACCTTTTAATTCAATGAAAACTCAAAACAAGCATATTTGTTTTTTTCTGAAGACTGAAAGTAAGCAAAGTCCTGCATGTCTGTACTGCCTGGCATGAATATCTTTGAGGCAGCTTCAGATCAGCTTAACTGTTGCTGTAGTCTTGTTTATCCTCCTACCTCTACCATTTGATATGCTGCCTATGACTACGGGATAGTAGATCCAGATAATTGGATTGAAACTGAGGTTCTGTAAAATTTGTGCTTACTGATGCAAAAACAATGGCTTACTGGTGTTCCTACCTTGAGCTTTATCTGATTTGGTCTCTTTGAGTACAGGAATGAACTTAACTTTCCTTGCTTATCTAGTTCTGACAGGTTGCTCACTTTACTTGCTGGTTATCTTGTTCGGTATGCCAGGGTTGTGTTAATTTCTAGTTCAGACATTGGTACCCTTTTTGTTTTTCTGGCCTTGCAGCTTGTATATCTAGTCCATAAACACAAACAGCTCTGAATTTGTTTCTACATGTCAGTGAGATTAAATCCTGTTTACTTGCAGAATACTGAGGTTAAGTTAAAGGAGCTGAATTTGTAACATCTTATCTAAGTTAGATGTTCATGTTTGTGGACTGAATTCCTTCCTTTCTAGTTGAAACAAGCTCTGGTTTCAGCAGAATACTTGGTTTATCATTGAGATGCTTCATGTTTTTGGTAACAAGGGAGAGCAAAGACTTCCTTTCATAAGGCTGAGCTTGGTCTGTTTGGTTAAGCACTTCCCCTCTGCTGGTAACAAAAGGGTGGAAGCTGTTAAGAAAATGGTATTTCAAGGGAAGAGAAGGGACTCTGTCCTTTGCTGTATCTTTTGTGGAATCTGGATTGGGTTAGATACCTTACTTGACACAGCTGGTGACAGAACCCAAAGGAGGGCTGATGTCATGAGGAAGGGTGGGAGCACACCAGTTCAGATGGAGGGGTTAAGCTGTAGTGGAGCTCTGTCACTTGGACAACAGAGTCCAGTGTGCCATCAATAGAGATGTCGTGACTCTCAAATTTCTTGCAGAAAACCTGTCTCAGGATTTGAACTAGTTTGACCAGAAAATGACAAAGCTATTGGTCTAGGATGTATATTGCCAGGAACAAGCTGCATGCAGATTAAGGCTGTTACTTCAGCACTAACTTCAGATCTTTGTGAAATGCAGGTTTGGGACTGTTTTGCAGCAGACTTACACTGCATGAGGTAGACTTCTTGCTAACATATTGCACAGGTACCTCATAGAGTGAGGTAGAATCTGTCTTCTGAGGACAATTAGTCAAGGACCACTGGTTCATGGCCAGTGGTTATGACCACTTCTGGCGGGGCTACAGGTACATTTGACTGATCAATAACGTGACTCATTGGGTTTTTTTTTGTTGCCTATATTGCTGCATTTTTCTGCATCATTCTTAACTTGAAACAGGCAAGTCTGGTTGGTTTTCTGATCGAGATCTTTATAGGTGAAAGACCTGTTTTACTACTGAGCTAAGGTCCCAGAGCCTCTTCTTTGCATCGCATGAAGATTTTATTCAACTTTGCAGTTTCTGTTCTGAAATCTCCATACTGGTGTTTGTTTCCCGCTGAAAGGATGCTGTAATGTGTGTTCATGGCAATAATGAAAAAGAACTTGCAATTCTTTGCTTGGAAGCTTAAATGCTGCTTGGTCACAGCTTGAAAGATCACTTCTTTGAAAGACAGGAGCTTTTCAAATAGGCTTCCTGGAATCATAATTGAAATTATTCTGCAATATAAGTGGGTCTAATCCAATATTTCCTGGTGGTTAATGGGAATGTTGCTATAGAAATATGGACCTCTGAAATAGGCACTCTGGGACTGAAATTCAAGAAAAAATTTATTCAGCTTGCGAATACATATATTCACCTCATGAATAAGTGTCTGCAGTGTGTTCCTGTAACAATTGTTTTTTTAAGTCTTTGGAGACCTTAATGTAGCTTACAAAACAGGTCTTAACTACATGTTCCCAGTGCATAGTTCCATACTAATTGGGCTTATTGTATGTAGGGGCATGGCTGGATGACGGTGACTTGTGGGTGCCCTTGCTGCCTAGTAGCACTATAGTCAGTAGTCTGCATCATGTAAGAAGCTGTTACATGACCAGTGAATAATAATTAAGGGATGTTTTGAAATATTGATTTATACTTACACTTTTAGAACTTTCTGTTCTCAGAATGTGCGTGTGCCCTTCAGTTTGTACCCGGAGTAATTGTGTGTAGTTTTTCTTACGGAATGAGTGTGTCCTGAGGAGGGCAGGCCCCACTGTGTCCATGAAATACACTGTAAAATGACAAATGAGGAGGAGAAATAACTTGTTCTCGAAGTGGTTTTGGAATAGGCACTTCTCAAATATAGATTTTGTGCTTATTTGATGGAACATCACTTAAGTGAGGATTTTGCCTCCTACCCCATTATGTTCATGATGGAGGAGGATGTAGAAGCAGCTTGTACTTGTGGTACACAATACTTATGAAAACTCAATTCTTGGAATTTGAATCCATAAGTTAATGATGCTAGGGTACTAATTTACAAATTGTACTTGAAGCTGTAATTGGTTCTGACTGGATGTACTGCTCAGGATTAGGCTCTTGCTGCTGAAGCATAATGACTGCATCTGTGGTAAACCTTAAGTGCAAATTGCTGCATTTCAAGGCATTGGATAGTGTGGAACTGCAGAGATTGCTTCAAACATGAAGGGAAAATGTGTTCCTAACTTTAGGTATCAGAAGCCCTACTAATACCCTTGTCCTCACCTTGATCTCTTGTTTTTCAGGTTTGTCTCTGACATCTTTTGCCAAAGACAGCAGGGAATGTGATCAGAACTTGTTGGAGTTGATGTAAATCCTTCAAGCACCGATAGCTTTGAAGTGATTTTTCACTGTCTGAGTGTTTAATAGTAGGATCAATTCTGCCTCAACCTCTCTGAAGCATTGGAAGTGTCTGAATCAACTGTGCTGAACAACAGGTTCAAAAATAGGAGTGTGAATGTAGCCTTGGTGCTGCCTTTGTACTCTATGCTTAGAGCAGCCCTAGACAGCTTAACTATAAGCTTTTGTTTGTAGCTGAAGCTTCTGGATGTCTGCATTTTCCCAGAAGATTGCATATTTTCATAACCAGTGAAACACAGAACTTTTTACTTTTTCAAGTCTAATGAAAGCATAACTTAATCTGTTTTGTCAGCCATTCTCTTTGAAAACTTTGAACACAATTAGACTGTGCAGAAGGAAACATTCATGATACTAAAGACACATTAATTCCATGATATCCTCAAAGAACTGAATGTATTGGTTACAATTGTGTTCTGTGAAGTTGTTTTACCATTGAACTTCTGCTAATAAAGCACCCACTGACAGAGTGATCACAGAGAATCAAGAGATTCTGTCAAGAATCATTTGACAGAAGATCCTGGACTTGTTTGCTGAATGTTTTAGGATGACTCTTTAACTACACTGGAGAAGGGATATCTCTACCTTGTCTTCCATGTCTGTGTATCACTACATAACACTATCTGAGAGAAGCATATCCACTGCCAGTTGTGTATCAAAAGTTTACCTGAAATTTGGAGGAGGGTTTGTGGTATCTGAGAAGCCTTCCAGTTAATGTTAGGAACAAAAAGGTAAAATCCTTGACTGGGCAGAGACATTCTCTAGAGGAACATTGATGTTCTGGATAATTCACAGCTTCCATTCAAACTTGACTGCCTTCCTTAGTGCACTAGACATCTTCTAAGTGTTAGCCACATGATAAAACCTCAGATCTAACCACTTGCTGGTATTGTCTTTGCCTACTGTTGGTTGTTGTTCCTTTGTTTAAAGCAGATTTCTAAATCGGGCTGCTCGTGACCAAAAGTGTGTAGGGAGCAGAGTAGCCATCAGTGAAGGAAATCTTGCAGTAGCTTGTGCAGTGCAATGTGCTGGAGACATTCTGCCCTTTGGCTGTTTTAGAAACACAGTGTACAGTTATAAGAGCTGCCAGAAGTATTAAATGCATCTATCCCAAACTACTGGAAAACTTAACTTGAAACAAGTCAAAACTCATCTGCAGTGAGTTCTGATGCCTTGAGACAGTGAGATAGTTATTTTAGTTTTTGGACATCCTTATCCTGGTGATAAGGAATACTCAGTTGTGCTCTGAACCTCATACTGCAAACTGGCTTTTCCACAAACAAAACCTGTGTTTCAGTTGTTTTTGAGGACTAAGGTTAAAGAATTTCAAAGTCAATGTGCTTAGAGCCCTGAACTGTTTAGTTTGAGTTTACTAGCTCCTTTGTCACTTGAGTGAGGTGCCCCATACTTTTGGAAGCATGTGTTGGTACGGGAAGGTGAGTTAAATTGTTGTTGTTATTAGGCTTGATAAAGGCTATAGCGTCAAGGCCACTGCTGTTATTCATTGGTGATTCCACTCAATAGAAGTTTAAATTCAAAGCTTCCCTTGATACTCCCCATGTTGCACAAAGTTCACCTGTGTAGCTTTTACTGTGGCCTGACTTAGGCAGAGCCTGAGTAACGGATGTTACTGAAGAACACCCGCAGCGTTTGGCAGTGTATCTGCAAGTACTTCAGGACAGCAGAACTCACCTGAGCAAGGCAGGAGCCCAATTCTCAGCCTGTGCTCCGCTAGTTTGATCTGCTTAGTGAGGAGTTGGTTTCCCATCACTGTGGTCAGAGATATGTAGGATGCTGATTCTATAGGGCAACTTATAGTTAAAGCTGATTATTCCCAATTCCCCGGGAGTCTGCTGTTACTGTGGATAAACTGTGTAGCTCCAGTGCTGGATGATCAGTGCACAATCTTAGTTTTGCATGAATCCTGTATCCTTCAGTTACAAGATCATGAATACAAGTTTTTATGCAAAAGAAAAGACAGAGATTCATGGATACCAGAAGCCTAAGCAGGTGCACAGCTGCTAGTCAGATGCATTCACGGTAGCTACAGTTGTAAAATCGTAACATGAACACTTCATGCCAAACTCTGTATTTCTTGGATTTCAGGAATAAGTGGATTTGCTAGGAAAGAGTTGAGAACATCTCACTTCAGTGCTGAGGCTGGCCAGAGTTCAAGGGCAAGGTAAAATAAGAAGTATTCCTGTAAGAAGCTGATATACCTGTCCTTATCAAGGACTTTATGTGCCTCAATTAAAAGTGCTCAGTGACTAAAATATATCACAGACATATATGCCCTGATACTGTTTTGCTACAGAACCTTGATATGATTGCCAAGCACTACTCAGACTTCTGCTCTAATCTGAGGATGCATAAACTCAGGCTAGCTTTGAAACCATGACTCAGATATTCACACACGTTCTGCTAATCGAGACCGAGAAATCAGCGGCAGAGGCATCTTGTGTAATGAAGTCACATGTAACTGCATTAGACTGAATAACTGGACTTCAAGCTGTTGAATCTCTGAACTGTTGTGGCAAATCAGAGTGCGCTTCTGAACAGTTCTTTTCACTTAAGAGAAATATGGCACAGCTGTACTTATTCCTGCATTTGAATATATGTTCAGTGCTGTGAAGTGCTGTTCTTCCCTGCAGCAGTAGCTGAGAAGGCAGCACAGACATGAGGTTTCATTTATACTCCCCTTGTCAGGAGATGGAAGAAAATGGAGGCTCTAACTTCTTGTCCTGTTTCATTTCAGCAGTCCTGGAAGCTGTAACCGTGATTTCTGGGCATCTAAAACTGTCTTGTGGTCTTGCCTTGGTGCTGTGTGAATTCAGCTGTGCTATCTGAACTTTGCAATCAATATATGCAGGTCTCTAAAGGATCAATGCCTCCTTCCTCACACCCACTGTCTCTGATCTAGCCCAGTGCCTGCTCCTCGCTGCCTCAGCGACAGGGAGACAGCTGGTATGGGTGGATGATACACCAAACTAGTCTTAAATAGGCTCATGTTTTAATCAGGCAGGGTATTATAAAGTATCCTAGCTACAGAGAAGGCTGGGAGCCTAATGCTGCAAATCCCTTTGTTAATATTTTTGTGGATAATGTACTGCATCAAATCCAGTGAAAGGAGAATAGAATTGCCTTAGTGGACTGTGAAGTTCATAATGCACTTGCTGCTTCACCAAGCAACAGTAGACTTGGGATCTGCAAACCTACTTAATTTGCTGACGCTCCTGGGTTTGGTGACTTGCAGTCTGGACAATAGTGCTTTAAGGGTTGCCTGTGCTACCTGGAAAAGCAATGTATAAAGCCCCTAACTACTTTCAAGTGGGGTTATGCTTGGACTCAGAGGAGTTTCCGGGAAGAAGAATGTAATTACAATTTCAGAGTATCTTTTCCTAGGCTCTTGTTTTAGTTACTCTTAAGCTAACTAGGACAGTTGATCCTATTCTTCTCCAGCCCACGCAAACTAATAACTAATCTTGTTGTGCAACACCAATCCTTTATTGAAGTCCTAAATATTTTAAAATTGCTGTTCATCCTGGAGTTGTAATGTGGAGAGTGCTTTAGGCACTGAGCAGAACAGGTGATCATATAATGCTCCTTCTCATCAACATCACATGCCCACCTAGTCCTGAGCTCTGTTGGTTTCCTATTTGCCTCTCCCTGCTGGGAACATGAAGAAAGGGGTAAGGAGGCTTGCTGAGCTCTGGCTGCTAAATGCAAGAGGTGGGAGTTCTCGTTCTGTGGTGTTGTCAACTCAGGGTTCTTTACTACTTAAATAAAACAACTTCAACTTATGTAATAATAAGTCAGTCACAGTAGCTTTTGCATTCTATATCAGCTGCAAGGATTAATAAAAAGCATTTATAGGTCTGTTCTAGTTTTTTGCCAGAGGAGATGAAACTTCTTCCCTGTCATGATCTGAGTCCTGGAAGGTGTTCTGCCTTATGGAAGAAGGGACGGGAGTTGTTTGGTGGGTGGGGTTTGGTTTGTATGTTGACACATCAAATTCTTCCTCTGCAAGATGAGTAAGGGATGGAAAAATCTGTTTTGCGTTGCCTTCAGTCTTGTCTGGTTTTGCTGTTATCATATAATGTTACAGTTGTCAAACCAATAAATTGCTACCTTCCTTTAAAAAGGGGATTGTCTGGGTGAAAGGCTAGAATCTCACTGGGTGGATTTTTCCTTCCTGTGTACATCACAGCTGCCCCCTTTCCCTCCATGTGTTCCCCATACTTGGAGATAAATGCCTGTGTTGCTGGCTGAGCAGGTTTTCAGAAGTATCCAAATTCACTTATTGAATTTTGCTTGCCTTTCTGAGTAAAGTTCCTCATGCCCTTCTTGCTTCCTAAAGAACTTCTGACATGCTGTATATTTGACAGCTTTGTAGCTTGGCTCCTAAATTGTTGGTATTTTCATGACCTCGGATTGTGAATTTGGTACAGTTGTCTCTAACTTAATGAGCAAATAGTTTCTCCTTGCCCTTAAAGAACTTATTTTCCTCACCTCACTCAGACTTTCTGTCATGATACATTTTGAGCCAAACACGTAATCTTTGACTCTCACATTACCTTATGTGCAGGTATCCTGTGACAGAGAATTCTAAATTTAAGTGTGGCTTGTTCTTTGTAAGAACAGTTGGTGGTCCTTCTCTAGTTCTCCTCTTCATGCCATTTGTGACTTTTTGGACCTCTCAAATACCTGAATCTTTATTCCTTCCTTCTATGCAGCTGAAAAATCTTAAGTTTATGCTTTTGTGGAAGCCATTCCAAACCCAACTGTTGTCATTGCTCACAGAAAGTAATTTTAAGTATAATACCCTTTTTGAACTGAGGTGACGGGACAGAGTTTGGTATTCAAAAAGGAGGCAAACCCTAGGGGTTTTTAAGTGGTATGGTATATGTTTCCTGCTTTATCCTTTGTGTCTTTTGTAACAATTCTTCATTGTTTTTTTGACCTTTTGTTGATACTGAGTAGTGAACTGCTGTTTTTCAAGAAATATCTGAATGATTCCTGCCCCTCCAGTTAGATAACCTCATTTAGGCTTGTTTTATTTTTGTGAGCATTTCTTTAGAATTACCAATACTGTGTTGTATCACCTGGTTCGTTGCTTGTATTGGTATATTAGTAAGTTGATGAATTAGAAAAAGTACTATCTGATTTCTGTTTGATAGTATTTGATTTATTAGACATTTATGTCAATAGCAGTGCTGGAGTGTGTTATGTTACACTGGTAATGACTTCTTCAAGGTCTAAATCCATGCAGGCAATCAGGAAATCTAATCAGAAACCTAAATTAACTGTGGTGGGTTTTTTTACTTCAGTCTTTTGTTCCTGAAGTACATTGTAGAACTGCTTAGGAGTCTCATTTCTTCATGATAAATTCTGCTTTGAAGATTCTCTAATCTTCAAAAAACTACACAGAACCATGGAATCATCCTTAGAATCCTTACTGTACAGTGGTGTGATGCATTTCTTTCTTGATAGTCTTACACGTGGGATTTTGACAACCTTGCCAAGGTGGAGATGAGCAATATTCTCAACTAGGGGTTTGTGCTCACACTTGCCTCTATGGCAAAGCATTATAAAGGCCTTTCCAAGGCAGTGCCCTAGTCTGTATCAATGCAGCTTTTCCACCGTTGTTGAGAGAATTCTCTTGAGCAGCTCTGGAGAGTTTAATTATTTCTCACAGAGAGTGTTTAAGAACATTATCTTTGGACTGCGTGAAAATCTTGCAATTGTGCTTTCTTAATAAAGAGTTGTTCTTATTAGTAAGTAGTGAAAAGCTACTTTTATGCTCATAAACATAGTGTTTTCTGTTTAGGAACTTTTTTTTTTTTTTTTTTAACTTATAGGCAGTTTTCTGTGTGCTCTGAAAAATAATGATTCTGCAACTCGCCTACGGCATCCCTTGACAAAACATCATGTTATCAACAAGGTGTTTGGGCAGATCTACCCAGGGCCTCTTGTGAGGGTAACATAGCAAACCAGTTAGGAATTCCTCTGCTGTAACCAGAAAGCAGTGGTGCAGAACTCCTCCCCACTACTGACTCCTTTTGGATGTTTTTTGGCAGGTCCCTTATTAAATGCTGATTTGGATAGATTTAGTAAGGCGGTGTTGCTTTAGTGAGTCAGTAATGGAATATAAATTGAGTGAGAAGCCTTTTATTTCAGATTTCAAGTGTTGCATATTTTTGAGTCACTCCATGTGTCATGAAGTTTTAATGTTCTTTTGTTTTCTCATTACTTGGCTATCTTCTCGTGTTATCATGGCTTTAGGTGATAGCTTAGCAAATAAGTTCTTTGAGATGAGAAGCATGCACTGATGACAACATGCTTAGGCATTGTTTAAATATTTCAGTTAAATAAATAAGGGACAGATTTATGACTTTATCAGTTTCCTGTTCTCATCCTTCATGTGGGTGGAAGCTGGATATCTTAATGCCCTATATGTGAATGCAGTACAGACAAAGCCTATGATAAATGGTGGCATTTCAAACAAAAATTACGTAATGGAAAGTTAGGAACCGAGTATTTGTTATTGATATGCATTTAGTGCTTTGCAGATACTGTGTTTTTAGGAGGCATTTATAATTGCTGTTTTCAAATAAGGGTAGAATCGTAGTATTACTACTTGTAAAAAAGCCAGGAAGATTTTTACCTTAGAAATTATTTTTTTCCATTAAAAACTCCATTTTAAAAGACTGCAAAAAATGGTCCATTAACTTAGAACTAGTCGAGAGCCCTTTTGCCAGTACACATAACAAACCAATCTCTTTGTGTAGTTTTGCCACATCTGGCTTCTTATAAAAAGGTTTTTTCAAAGTCTGCAACATTTTGACTATTCTGTATCGCTGATGTTTCCGTTCTCCTCTTAGATTAGCACTTAAGTCTGCCTTTCACTAGCACTGTGGAAACCTCTTCCCCTCTCAGATAAGGTTTTCCTTTTAAATAGTTGTTACTAAAGTTGCTGAGCCATTGAGAAGCTGTGACTGGGAGCAGAGAAAATTGTCATCTTTGTTCCATTTAGATTACGGGGGAAAAAAAGAAAAAGCAGGAAACATGATAAAAAGGAAGTACGATTCTGCTTAATGCATATTTGGGGTTTTTTGATCTAAAGTACTTTTGAAGAAAGGACTTTTGCAGTATTCTGAAAAGAATTTGAATTTTCTATGGATAAGAATATCTAAATTATGCTAAGAGGGTGTAAATTCATCAAGAATGTATGTCTTAATTTCAGTGCGTAAGTCAATCATTGATTTCCTGAGCTGATGTCATAAGTACTTGATGTTGTAATTTTTCTCTATTGTATTTCCTGTGGCAGGATACAGGGTTAGTCTGGTCTATCCATTTATCCTTTGAATGCACACGCACAATACTGGTGCTAATTTATGTTCTACAAATGCAGCAATCTAACGCAGATCTAGAACATGTGCCTTCCATGGCTTTTGTGCCAGGATGAAGCCTGTGGTCTAAGACCTCTAAAATGATCGTGATTGTTGTTGCACAATAACTTACAGAAGAAAGAGGTGGAAAGTTGCTGGAGTTGGGAGTCGTGGACTTCAAATGTAGTTTTGAAGTCTGACTCTGCTGTCTTTCTTATAAAAGCAGATTGAATGCCAGGATGCCTTGGAAGCAGCAGCTCGGGCAGAGGGCCTGCCACTGGACACCTCTGTGCATTCCCAGCTGCGAATGCTGGATGAAGAGCATCACAAGGGCAAATACCACCATGGTCTGAACGCACTGAAACCCATACGGACCACTTCCAAGTACGTCTTTAGGCTACCAAACAACTGATACAGCACTTGCTTTTCAGACCAGTCACAAAGCACCATTGCAGATGTAGGTCTGCTGACTGGTACTGGAAACATCAGAATTTGTTTAGCGAGTGTGGCTGGCATGGACCATTTGGTACTCTGAGTGCTTTCAGTGAGAGGAGGCTTTGTTGTTCTCAAAGATTTACAATTCTGTTTCCTTTTTCATTTGTTTGTAATTTTTGTTTTTCTTTTAGACACCAGCACCCTGTTGATAATGCTGGGCTTTTCTCCTCCATGACTTTCTCCTGGCTCACTCCTTTGGCCCACAGAGCATACAAGAAAGGGGAATTGTTTATGGATGATGTGTGGTCTTTATCAAGGCATGAGTCCTCAGATGTCAATTGCAGAAGGTAAAGACATCTTGTTCCTTATTATTTTCTTGTTTCCACTTATTATATGCTAGCTCACAGGCAATGGTATAGTATTGCCCTAGAGAAGCAGCACTGATTTTTTTGTTCTGACTTTCTCAGAATGGTGGAATTCAGTTTTATCCTTCATAGACCACTTCTTCCTGCTACATAGTTTCTGTAGTCGTGCTGATTTCAGTGAATTTAGAGGGTTATATATCCAGGAGTGTCTTGCAGTAGTTCTTCTGATTTTGCATGTCTTTAAACTGTTAAAACAAAGTTCTTTCTTGAGGCTACATTAAAAAAAATCTTGTGCTAAAATAATGAAGTAGTACCGGCAGTTGCAAGGTGATTTGAACATGGGTCAGATCTTGTCATCAGTCTAACCTTCGATGGCTAATGAGAATTTCTCTGAGGTTTTGACCCTACAACTCTTGTGTCAGATCAGCAAGGAAAGACTGTGACAGGTCATTATATTAAGATTGCAAAAAAGACTCCAGACAAAGCAAAAGGCATTGTGTTTTTCATCCCTCTCTTATAGGAGATAAGCATAGATATTTCAAGATATAGCTATTTCTCTTTACCTCAGTGATCATGCAATGTATTTATTTCTCTTGATATTTATTAATTTTATGTTGTTCTGAGCTAGGAAGTGCTTGGAATTTTCACAAAGAAGTACCTGTGAGTTTGTACCTTCTCTCATGGTGAAAAATTTATGACATGAGTCTTCTGCTTTTATTAGGCTGGAGAGATTGTGGCAGGAGGAACTGAAAGAAAATGGTCCTGATGATGCTTCTCTCCGGAGGGTTGTGTGGATTTTCTGCCGCACCAGGCTCATCCTTTCCATAGTGTGTCTGATGATCACGCAGCTTGCGGGTTTTAGTGGACCAGTAAGTAATATCCATCCTTTTTTTAACAACCCCAGAGGGCTCCATCTCATGGCCAACTGTAAAATCTTAAGGTTTCATTGCAGAATCACTTAAATGTTTTGACTAGCTAGAAATTCTGAGGCAAAATTTCAAAGCGATTCAATAATCCGAGATAGGTTTCCTACAGCTGATGGATCAGTTGCTGAATACCCAGGCAAGTTCTTGGAGAAGGGAGGGGGAGTTTAGGCATCCTGGAGAAAATGCACATTTGGTTTTTCTCTTTGGTTTTGAGTTTAGTTTAAAGTTCTTCCTTAACTGCATAAGCTTAACTGCATAACTTCCTTTTTGCATAAGATTCCTCTGTGCAGGTCTTCTCATTGTTCTTCTCTTTGAAATTCTGTAAATTTATCTTGGAATAAAATTCAGGCTAATAAAATGCTAATCATAAATTATTGGCTTTGATAACAGTCTTCAAGAAGTGGACCCGAACCAGTTCTGTGAGAGCACTGCTTAAAAACTAATGTGAGCAGGTCTCAAGAAGTCTGTGGGCATTACTGATCCTACAGAGAATGGCCAGACAGGTTTCATGTAGAAGTGTTAGAAAACGTTATTGCTTCTAGGAACTGCTGCTGTTTGTTGCTAAGGGTCGTAATGAAGATAACAACATGGGACTTGACATTCACACCATTTTTTGTCACCTGTTTGTTGCACATGCTGTGCAGATTTAAAGTTGAAATTTTGACTAAATTTATTCTCTACACATTTCCCTTGAGGAGTAGGAGCAGTATTACTGCTAGTAGTACACGTTTCAGTGTGCTGGTAAGCTGAAGGTTCATTTCTTGGGTAAGTACACTTGGGTGCACTGTTAGGTGAAATGTCTTTTAAAAATGTTTTCCTGCTTTTAAATGTCTTATCAAAATGATGTTCTGTTTTTTAAGTCTTTTTAAAGTTTGCCTTGTTTCATGTAATATGAATAACAATAAATGTTTTTGTGGTATTGTTTTGTTGGTAATAATTTATAGTAGCCTGTATTATAAAATGTCTGAACATATTTTGGTAATTAACAATAAGTCATGATGAAGGTTTTAACAGCACTAGTTTTTCCCAAGAAGAGCTTCTGTCATTGTTTCACTACAGGGCTTTAGGAGCTGCTTTTATCTTTAGCAAAGAACTTGCAGCAGGGTTACCCCTAATTTCTGTAGTGTAACATTTTCTCAATTTGTCTCAGCCAAACTGCTGAATGAGAAAGAGCAAGAGGGGCAAGAAAAAAAATAAACCAACTTGACTAGGCTGAGGGTTACTGCTGCTATTGATGTTTAATTTGGGTAACCTCACATTACCTATAGACAGTTGCCCGTTTAAAGACAACCTTATTCATTTCTCTGAATAAGGCACAATTGACTTGGTTCCATCATTTGGCATGAAAAATAGGTCTTTACCATCCCTCCTCCCTGTTTTTAAAAATGGCATGCCTCAGGGTTATGCCTGTGCTGTCTCCTCAGAAGTATCAGTGCTTTCTTGTATTGTTACACCCTTTCAATCACCCGAAGGTGAAAAGGGAGATCAGGAAAAGCACTTGACTTGATCTCATGTATTGGAGAAAATTATAGAAGTGGAGTTAAACACCATATTTAGCTTCAAAACTTTTAATTGAATGTCTATGACCTTGAAATGCCAGCAAGGAGCCATGGCTTTGTAATGAGCATTGTGATGGTTATAACTGGAAAGGAGTTCAAGATTTCCTGTGTGGGTTTTTTTTTTTTTTTTTTTTTTTTTTTTTTTTTTTTTTTTAATATCTGATAGATCCTTCAAGGGTCTTCCTCTTTTTTAGTTTTGATAAATTTTGCATCTGGCACAGAATCCAAACCAATAACCTGATGAGTCAGCAGCATGTGTCAGACTGCCTTGTAATAACCATCAGAATGTACTAGTATAGGTGATATACTATTTATCTCCAATAAATACTTGCTGCTATTTGATCTTATACCAAAACTTTCAAGTTCTGGTTGAGGAGCAAAGAAGCTTTTTGATTACTAGACATAATCAGTTTAACTCCAGGTCTGAACAGTGTACCTGTGTGCACCTGTTCAGAGCTATTCTTCCCCTCTGGGAGATGGGGAAGCTTGCGATGTTTAGTGGAGCACAGCTTGACAGTTTGGTCAGTTATTGGAGGGGGGAGTGGTAAGCTCCTTGGAGGTAAGTTTTCCGGTTTCCCAGTTGGCTCCAGCTGCAGCCTGCCCTGTGCTGTCACACGCTGGCTGCAGCAGGGATGCCGGCACTGCAGTGGGACCAGTGACAGAAGCTGTTCTTCAGCATTTTCAGGATGGCTGTTTTCTGCGTCAGAATGAGACAGTCCTGCTGGGCAGAGCCAACGCCAAGAGCAAAGGTAAGGTAATGTTTATTCAATGGGAATGCTTAAGACAGCCGAGCAGCTTGTACTGACTACTACGGTAATAGGCACAGGAGCTCCTTTCCCCACCTTAGCTTAGGTTTTACACTGTAACTTTTTTGTTTTGTGAATGACTTTATGCTGGATTCTTGTCATTAAACTAATATGAATTCAAATGGTATTTGTTCAGATGTAAATGTTAATTTTCTGTGACCTTTTTCCCCTCCCTTTTCAAAATTCTTTAATCTGCTGTTTCCTCTTTTCTTTCTTCCGGACAAAAAAAAAATAAAATTGGGGTATAATGTAAGCTGGTCTCTATTTCATCACACAAGATGCTGAATCTGTAAAATAGTGCTGCAAAATTGCACTAAAGTTTTGGGAGGAATGAGACCCCAGGAAACATCTGCTATCTTTATACATCCTCTCTTGGAGACTTTCAGCAATGCTGTGGTGTGTGAGAAAATGCTTGCAGTCTGCGACCATGCTGAGTTACAACTCGTGAGGAAAAAGGGGGATTTTCACCCCAATTGCTCAGTGACTCGGTTGCATTTGTTGGATTGAATACTGGAAAAAGAAGTCAGTAATCTCCATAGTAACTGCAAACCAACTGTATGCAGTTGTGATCCAAACAGTTGATGTAAAATCAAATCCAATCAGGAGAAAGCTGGAACGCAATAATCTGTGAATGTGAGCTCCTCACATTTGTTCAGTGATCGGTGTGTAAATTTTCTCAGTGGCCATTCTAGAACTTGATGGACATCTGGCTTTAATTTGCACCAGTGAAAAAGAAAGAGCAAAATTATTTACAGCATGTTTCCTTGGTTCTGATGTACAGAATTATTTTCCTCAGAACAGATGAATTTGATCTCCGTTTTTTTCCTGTTATTTGGTGCTGGGCTGTAGCTATCCAAACCTTTGCTGCAGTAGTGGGGTTTTGTTTTTTTCCTCTCTCTTCAAACTATACAGAACTCTTACTTGCAAGACATGGTTTAGCCAAGAGGACTTCAACGGACTATGATATGAAAGGCTTCTCAAATATTTTCTTTGGTTTCAGATTTTTTAGTTGCTTTTTGTTGTGGGCAAAGGTAATTCTCTGCTCTGTACTAGTATTTCGAAAGCACCAATATCTTAAAACATCGTCTGTTGAAAAACTTTCTAGGAAATCTTTTGCTGTCTGTGAAGCCTTTCTGTAGGGTTCTTTTGAAACCAGATTTCAGAATTTGTGCAGCCTCAGAAGCCTCCTCTGTTGGTACCTGCAAGTTTGACTTCTTTTGGACTTAGTGAACAAATACCGTTCTATTTTTGTATCTTTTTAATTGTGTGTAGTTTCACATCTAGTTTATGTTAGAAGCTAAGACTGACTGTTAGATATTAGCCCTTTATTATTCTGTATGTGCAGATTGTATGTTTACACAATGCTCTACCTGTTGTACAGTGTTTTGGAGATGTTACCATTTAAAATGACACTTTATTTCAAATAAAAGCTTATTGTTTTGCAGTCAATAGTATTTAATGCTGATGGTTGTGAGTTGTCTGATATTATATTGTGCCATTGGACCACAAAAGAGCTGGAGGTGGGAATTGGTGGTTCTGGGGGCTGTCTTCTTTTTGCAGGTGATGTTTGAAATGTGATTCCTGAGGTAAAGTGTTCATGTTCTGGGGGGGAGAGGGTATGGGGAGGGATTGAATGGTTAATTTTTTGTCTTTTTTTTTTTTTTTTTTTCTCCCCATCCCCAATGATTTGTGGTATTGCGTACCTTGTGCTTGTTTTTTTCTTTACTATTAAACTGCTGATGTTTATTTCCAGGAATGTTTTGCAAATGTCCTTCTCACTCTTCCCCTCTACAACTGTAGGTACATTGTTCCTTTTTATCAAATAAGCACGTTTGAAGCAAACCAAAGATAAAGTAAAAAAAGGTCTTAATGTCACGTAAAGGAATGTTTCTTTATGTGTGCAGATGTATAAGTAGTGACTATATTTTAAAACTCTTCTATATGATAATGCATTGCTTTCAGCTAACAGACACATTTATGTTAAGTTAGAAGACACGGAGGATTAGAAGCGTGCTGCGAGGAATATGGTTCCAAATTAAACTCTCTCTACTTACTAAATTTGACTCAGTGCTTGGCTCTCAGCAGGGCTTTGTGTTACAGTACTTCTTGTATTGACACCTTTTACTTCTGGAAAGAAGATGCTTTCTATTTCAAACGGCTCTTTTAAAAGCAGAGTAGCCTACTTATTTCTAACTTAACATAAAGTTGTTGCATGGTCTTCTGAGATGATGGGGTGCTCATGCAAGCTTGCATTTCTTCCTGTAGGCATTCGTTGTGAAACACCTTTTGGAGTATACCCAACAGAGTGAGTCCAACCTGCAGTACAGCTTGTTTTTAGTTTTTGGCATCTTTATGACGGAAGTTGTGCGATCTTGGTCCCTGGCGCTAACCTGGGCTTTGAATTACCGCACGGGGGTTAGACTGCGTGGAGCTGTCCTGACAATGGCATTTAAGAAAATTCTTAAGCTGAAGAACATCAAGGAAAAGTCTCTTGGAGAGGTAAGCTACAGCATGGTTTTTCAAGTTGCAGTGTGAAAAGGGATGTTCAATATGTTCCCTTGGGAATGAGCTGTGCCTTAAATCTGAAGGATCTGTTACGTCTGTTTTTCAGCTCATAAACGTGTGTTCCAATGACGGTCAGAGGATGTTTGAAGCTGCAGCAGTTGGCAGTTTGTTGGCTGGAGGCCCTATTGTGGCCATTTTGGGAATGGTTTATAATGTGATTATTCTGGGTCCAACAGGCTTCTTGGGCTCTGCTGTCTTCATCCTTTTCTACCCTGCAATGGTGAGTTGGAAAGAGTTAAGACTTGCTTCATTTTTTTCCTTGGGTCAGACGTATGTTTCGTTCTGAACAAAAGGTGTTGAAATGTGCTAGATTTAGCCCATTTATGGCACTACGTTATGGAAGGTGTTTCTAAAGATGGTGCATGAAGCAGAGATTTGGAAGCAGGAAAGCTCAAAATGATAAAATTAGAAAATGGAGATAGGAAAGCCGGTAGATTTGGCTGAGGTTATTATGCATAGCTAAATTAAACTGCAGAATGCTCAGGTGCTTGTGGTTGAGGTTGGAAAGACATGAGGCCTCCAGCTTGTGTACAGGAGCTCAGTGTTGCATGAGCAATGTTGTTCTTGATTTCAAAAAAGGCGTTGAAAAGCACCACATCTGGCTCAGGGTGTTCTTGACGAGTTACTCCTGCCTCTGCCAAGCTGTGAACAGGCTAGTTCAAGCCAAATCTTCTTGCCTTTAAAATGCCTTTAAGACTGCTGAAGATTAGTCATTCTATTCATAATACGTGTTTTATAAAGCATGGAGGCTGAATACTGTGAGGTTCACTGTGGTCCAATATATCTGGCCTAAAGTAAGGATTTCACAATGGGAATTATATTTTGGAGGGGAATGGGAAGTGGAGTTTGATCATGTTTTTCAGTTCTTTGCAACGGTCTTCTCTATGGGAGAACTTCAGAAGGGTTTGCAAGAGTATTAAGAAGGGCAAGCAGCTGAAAGCTTCCTGAAGTAGTGCATTGGGTTTTAATTTCAGACTAGGAATGGGATGAATGTAAGAGTAGCAGATACTTAAAAACATATAAACCACTATTTATGCTTAGATTGGTGTAGTAAAAATGTTAGAACTGTTTTACTATCTTCGTAGCACTGGCACAGAGTAGAAATTGATCTGGCTGTGCAAAGCCCTTTTTGCTCTTTTGCCTTAAGAACTGGGATGAAAGGTTGGCTAAAGTGCATTTGCAATGAGGGTCAGCTTGGTGTGTCTTTAGTTTAATGTATTTGTAATCTTTGTGCTTGAGAAACTTCAACAAAGTTTGAATGTTGGTAAAAGCACACACCTTTATTTTCAAATATTGTTGAAATTTGCTGCCATGAGTCTAGTGCTCAGTGCAGGTGGGGTGGGAGGATATCAGTGGTGTTTCCAGCCTGCGTTTTATGTTAGAACAGCAGTTGCCTTGCCCTATCCCTGAATCCCTTTTTCAGATTCAAAATTTCTTTTCTCTGGTAATTAGGAGTTGAATGTACTTGCTTTTTCTGATTCACCAATAATGTTGCCTGGTGTTGCCTTTTGTTTCAGATGTTTGTATCACGCCTCACAGCTTATTTCAGAAGAAAATGCGTAGCAACAACAGACGAGCGTGTGCAAAAGATGAACGAAGTTCTTAATTACATTAAATTCATTAAAATGTATGCCTGGGTCAAACCGTTTTCTCAGAACGTTCAAAGTGAGTTCACACAGTCTGTAACTGTTTCCTTTTGTGCAGATGCCCCATTGCTTGGTATCCTCTTGTATCCTGACTTTGTACTGTAGATGCTGGTGGACGTGCAGTATTAACAGCACTGTTCCTTGGGGCTTCCTGTGTTTATGCACAATGGGCTGGACAAACAGACTTGCTTCTAAAATTTCACCTTCTAGCATAATGATGTTTGTGGCTTGGCACTCATCTGAAGTTTCAAAATTTTTTTTCTCTTTTGTCACTTAATAAATGTGCTGGCTGCTCCATTTTAAATAAAGTAAAAAACTGCCTGTATTCTCTTGGAGATTTACAGACTATTATAGCTTTCTCTTTGTAAGTGCTGTCTTTGAAAGGGTTATAATGTCATAAACACTAAATTTAGCATTAGGCCTTTTAACTCACTGTTTATAATGTTGTGGTAGCATCTGTTGTATGTATGTGTACCCCCCAAATCACACTTAAATGTGGTGCCCCTGTTTATATTTCTAGAAATTCGTGAGGAGGAACGTAAAATCTTGGAGCGTGCGGGCTACTTCCAGAGCATCACTGTGGGAGTGGCTCCCATAGTTGTAGTCATTGCCAGCGTGGTGACCTTTTCTGTCCACATGATCCTTGGCTATGACCTTACAGCAGCTCAGGTAATTTACTGCACTGTTGAAAATATTCTTTATGCTATTGCTTCTGTAGGTTTCCTGCTAAGCCATTTCCCATTTGTCTGTCCCCCCATGGTCAGGCTTAGCCTTGCTCCCAGAAGTGAACATCTGATTGGGAGTGACACCAGCAGGTCTAGTTTTATATCTTTCACAAAAAGCTCCCAGTGTTCTTTTGTCCTGACCTTCCTCAGAACAGGTTTTGACGTGAATGTAAATGAACCTTTGTGTTTGCTGTTCAGACAGGGCACTGGGATTCCTGGATGTATTTGTTTTGCAGTGTGCTTGGATGCAAACAGCACGAATTCTAAAAACAAGATTTGAACTTGTGTCTTTACAAGTAGTAGGTTCATGCAGAATTGGCTTGCTGCTGCTTTTGTTAGACCTACAGATGCCCAAGATGTCTGTCTTGGTCTTTTACAAAGCACTGGAGAAAGAGTTGAGTAGATCTGTTGTTTTCTGCTGTTTGAGAATATGTTGAATATTTAAGCAGTTAGTTTTGGATTGGGCCTTTTCTATGACTTTGAATTGCTGCTGTGACATTTCAGCTTTTAGAAGGCTGGAGCTGTTATGGCATCCAAATGTGATTCTCTTTCTTGTCTCATTTTTAGGCATTCACAGTGGTCACTGTCTTCAACTCCATGACTTTTGCTCTCAAAGTGACTCCGTTCTCAGTGAAGTCTCTATCTGAGGCCTCTGTTTCTGTTGACAGATTTAAGGTAAGCAATCACTCGGTCTTGAAGTTTTCACTGTAAATGTGGAGTGCTGTATGTGTATAGTAGATGCAAAGGGAACACTTGGGAGGTAACGTGGCTTTTAATGATTGAGGAGTTCTTTTTCTTTACACTCAGCACTCCAGATTATTGGATTCTTCAAAAGAGATACAAACCTAGTGAAGGGATATTAGAAGTTTAGGAATAGTACCAGTGTAAGAAGCAAAATATTCTAATTTAATGATTTTAGGATTTTGATGTTGGCCACAGTGAGAGAGTGCAGGACTTGGTGGCTCAGAGTATAATCATTCTGAACTCCCTTTTAAGACCATCTGCTTGAAAAGACAGTGCAACATGTCTGCAGTGATATTTCATGTTTTGCTAATAAAACTCTTTTTTTGGAAATGTCGTGAGTTCTGTAGGCAGCTTTGCCCAAACTGCTGGAGTTTTATTTGTGGTCATGAAAAACTGAGGATTTTTATTTCCAGACCAGATGAAGTGACTGAAACTCCACTATATGGATAAAATGCAGTTGTGATCTGATAGAACGGAAACTGTGGCAGAAAATTTAAAATGCTTATAATGGATGAACAGTCTTATGTCATGAGGATTGAAGGATGAATACACTGTGTGTACTTCATGAACTTAGAGGATAGGCCTTTATTGTGTCTTCTCTTTTGAAGATAACGCTGCATTGCACATTGTGGAAATTTTCAAAATAGAAAATAGCAATTTTCAAATTAGAGATTTTCCCAGGCATTGACAGATATATGAATTCTGTGTAATGCATTCATGAAAGAAACCTTTGTGTGAGAAGAACAGGATCTGTAGAGTGATTTTGAGATCCTATTGCTTTTGAGCAATTTTGTTTCATCTTCTGAGTCACCCTAAATCAGCCTTCCTTGAATCCAAATGTACCAGAGGGAGTTTTTTGGGAGGGAAGAGAAGGAGAGAGGAAATTGTATTATCTCCCAGTTTGACTGTAACCTGTTTAATCTGTGTAGGAAATGTAACACAAGGTGGGAATACTCTCACATTATAGTATAAATATAACTGACTTTTTGGCTCTGTAAATGAGTATAAGCTTTCTTATGAATGTGTGATGCAGGCATAGCAATTGCAAGAGTAAATAAGGCAGGGAATTGAAAAGTTTTTAGTCACAGAAGGCTTCTTAGTTCAAAACAAAGTATGTAAGTGGCAAACATTTTATCTTGTAATTAAACTGTGTGAAAAATGTCTTCCTAACCTCTGTTGATTGTAAATACTGATGGATGTGGTGGAAAACATGATACAGTGGACTTAATGAATTACTTCTTAGTGTTGGGCAGCCCAAAGTAGGTCAGCTACATTTGTGCAAGATGACTTTTTGCCAGCAGAAAAGTTGAGGGGAAAAGGCTGAAGTTAAAAGCCATTCCCTCTCCTTCCCTAATGAGTTGGTGTGCAGGACAAGTCGGTCACTTTGCCTCAAAGTGACCTCTCCTCTCCAACCCATGTGTTTTACTCATGCATTTTTAATCTGAAGCTTACAGAGCTGCAGTTGCAAACAGTGCTAAAAGAATAAGCCCCTGTCATATCAAACCCCCAGAGTATTGCAGTTCTGTAAAAGTCTGAGTGTATCTGAGTCCTTCCACCACATCCAGGAATGCCCCAGCCACTTAGCAGACCTGGAGTTAGTTTACACTAATGAGCTACCTTTTGCTCTTCAGCTTCCTCCTACTATATAGCCTGATGTGTTTTGCTGCGTGAGTGTGCCGTAGGCTTGTCTCCCAGTCTTGATCAGGTGTCTCATCTTTACACCTCTCTCACAACTCCTATCAGAGTTTATTTCTAATGGAAGAGGTTCATATGATAAAGAAAAAACCAGCCAATCCTCACACCGCGATAGAGGTGAAAAATGCTACCTTGGCTTGGGACTTCTCCCACGCCAGCGTCCAGAGCTCACCAAAGCTGACCCCCAAAGTGAAAAAAGACAAGAAAGTCACCAAGGGCAAGAAAGAGAAAATGAAGCTGCAGAATGAGGGACAGCAGGCTGTGCTGGCAGAGCAGAAGGGCCATCTTCTAGTGGACAGTGATGACCATCATAGCCCTGAAGAGGAGCACAAAATCATCCACCTGGTTAACCTTCGGCTTCAGAGGACTCTCTACAACATTGACTTGGAGATAGAAAAGGTAAGAGAAGAAAAGAGGAAATCTGAGCTTTCAAAAGGCCTCATTTTAGCTGTCCCTTGGAATAGAGAGCTGTGTGTTTTCACACGAAATGGAGCATATTGCTTTTGTGCTCTCCTGTAATATCCATGGCAACTGCAGTATCCAGGATGCAGTGCCTGATCTTGCTGTAAACAGCTGTGCCATTTTAGCAAACTAGATCTTTGCAAACAGCCTGCGAAACAAGGGCAGGCTGTACAGTTTCCACATTCAGCTGAGGGGTTTGCAGCTCTCAGTACAGCGTATGAGGTACTGAGCTGAAAAAATCCACAAGGCAGTAGAGGTACCGGGGGGCTGTTGGTGAGCAGTGTGTTCCTGCAGTGGTTTGATAATTTTGCAGGGTTTCAACTATATTCTGGGTGAACATTTTTGGCAATTAGGTGTTCCAGTGGAGCATAACAGTACTTTTCAATGGAGAATGTACCATTTTCTTCCTTGCGAATTTTTGTACAGTAGAAGGACATAGGTTTTAAAGAATTTAGAAACATTTGGAGTTATCATTCCAAGATGGGTAAAAACATGTAAAATGTCAAAGAGAAAGCAATGAACTTAAAACATAATAGAAGCTTTGCATTCTGGCAATTGGCTGTTGTAGTAATGGGATCCATACATTTATCGAGATGTTTATTGTTAAATTTTCTTTGGTAGTCATATGAATAAATGGATAGTTCCAACTATTTTAAACTAATAAAAATCCCTATACTTTAAACTGTTGAGAAGAAGATAGTTTAAAAAATTGCTTCAAAAAGGAATACAGTTACTTGAAAACATGAAGGCTAGTGTTCTGTCAAAAGTTTGCTGACAAGAGGAAGCCAGTAACATGTTCCACAAGTGGCTATAAACTGGTTTTGTTCACTTTACCTTTTTAGAAAAGGAACAAAACAGTTTTGATAAAATAATTATTTAATGTGGGTATCAACCTACCCATTTTACTGAAGAGAAATTCTTCAAAGCAACTGAATTCTAGCCTTTTTTTAGCAAATTGGATCTTGTAGGCAAAGAATTTTACTAGACCCATGTATGCTAAATTCTGCTTTTCTTTCAGACTTTCCCTCTTCATATCTTTCCTTACCACTCTCAAAAGCATCTTGATGCATTCTGTTCAGATGGGCCTTGTTGCTTTTGGTTGTTTGATTCTCTGGGCCTGTATCAGGCCTGGTAAGCTGTAGAGTTGATTTCAGTTTTATTTCACTGTGGGATAGTGCTATTTGAGAGTTTAAATCTTGACTCTTGTTTTTTTGTCTGTTCTGTCCCCTTTCAGCTGTTATTAATGTCCCTCACAGCTACTAAAGGTAGTCCAGATTCTGAAAATTATGGAGAATGTAAGAAATGAGTACATTAATTTTTTTTTTTCTGTCTAGGGAAAACTTGTTGGAATTTGTGGCAGTGTGGGGAGTGGAAAAACTTCACTTATCTCAGCAATTTTAGGACAGGTGAGAAATTCTGTTTTGACTAATTCTGCTCTTTCCCATCACCTATTTCACTTGCTTGTACTCTGTAGAATGAGGTCTACTCTAAACATGGACTAGCATAATTTCACAGTTTATCTGTAATTGCAGATGACCCTGTTGGAGGGGAGCATTGCAGTAAGTGGAACATTTGCATATGTGGCCCAGCAGGCCTGGATTCTCAACGCCACACTTCGAGACAACATTCTTTTTGGCAAGGAATATGATGAAGAAAGGTTTGTCAGACTGCTGATTTTTGTGAGAGCTTAGTAATTCTTGGCCCAAGCGTGGGAAAAATTTAACGCAGACCACACTGCAGATAAAGCCTATATATCCTTCTGGAGTTTGTCTCTGCCTTAAGCCCCATTCAAGAGTCAGCCTCTCTTGCATGTGGCTGCTGTGGCTGGTGGCTGTCAGTGTGCCTGCCATGGCTCACCAGCACTGAGGCTGTACCCCATGCTGGAGTGCTGCCTGACCTCTGTTTTTAGCAGCTGCTGTGGAGCAGCACTGAAGTGGCATTTGCTCTTGCTGTCCTGGCCTTGCCCTCTTTAAACACAACTGCTGTTTGCAATGTATTGGCACCTTCCATGGCCCTTCTCCAGTGGGGGCCTTTCCTGTGGCCTGTGCCAGCTATCCCTGCAAAGAAATTGTCTCCTTATCTTCACAATGCTTCTGAAGGAGGTGGTTAATTTTTATCCTTGGTTTCCTTCTGAGAATCCAAGGCAGATGATTTGGTTTAGGCTGTTGCAATATCTGCTAGTAGTGTACAAAGTGAGATAATGCTGTACTGGCTAAATAATTGGGGGGAAAAAGCATGTTCTTGCTATTTATCTGATTGTCCTTCAGATACAATACAGTGCTGAATGGTTGCTGTCTAAGGCCTGACCTAGCCATCCTTCCAAATGGGGACCTGACAGAGGTATGTGTTTTGCTTATACTAAACTAATTTGCTTATACTAAACTAATTGATGGATAAACAAATTTTGGTGTGGCAACTAGACTGCAGTTGAGGGTATGTCAATCTGGGTGCAAATGAGCTAAGCTGTTGAATGCACCTTCTTGAGCTGGGCTTAATTGGGCAGGCCCTGGACTGCTGAGCATTGGGTCGTGTGTTTTGCTCAGATGTTGACAGTTTGAGTTTTTTATTGTGTTGTAAATTTAGCTGCCTTAATCAGACCTATTGGAATTTGATTTAAAATAGCTAAAAAAAAAAAGCATGGCTATGTTAGTACAAGAAAGGTAAAATAAGCAGAAGTATTACCACGTTTCAAGCATATTAACCTTGATTTTGAACGTCTAACACATTTCACAAAGTGGACACATAAAGTATATGTATGTATTCATATATAATGGTACAAGGGAATTGTTATGTGTGTTTATATATAATGATCTGCTTCATTCTGGTCACCTCTTAAGCTCTGAGTATCTGCATTGCTGTAGAGATAAAATAACGGGTGTGTGTCCCTTTGCAGATTGGTGAACGGGGGGCTAACCTGAGTGGAGGACAACGTCAGAGAATCAGTCTGGCTCGAGCCCTGTACAGTGACAGGGACATTTACATCCTTGATGATCCCCTTAGTGCCTTAGATGCTCACGTTGGAAATCACATTTTTAACAGTGCAATAAGGAAACACCTGAAGTCAAAGACAGTCCTTTTCATCACACATCAGCTTCAGGTACTGCATCACTCATACCTCCTTTCTTGTACTTTCTTGAAATGGTGTTTAATTGGTTGCCTTCATATTGGAAATTTCTGTGCCCTGACCTGTAACAGGACAACTCTGTCTATAGAATAGTTTATATTTACAAACTAGGTTTGCAGATATGCACTGAGCACAGTCTTATTGTTTATCTGATATTTGTGCTGCTTGGTGTCTGACTGGGACTGGTAACACTTGACTAAAGAAAATTTACCAGAGAAGTAAATACCCTGTTCAAAACCACTTCTGCTATCTTGCTATAAATCTATTTCATCACATCAGAAAACATATAGATTTGATGTCAGAAAATCAGAATTGATGTATCCTGAGATTATTTTTTTGCCATCTTCTGTACATAGAAATATCAGTATAGTCTATTAGTATTTGAAGTGTTAAGTGTCCTAAATCATTTCTTCTACGAGAAGTTTGCTTTATTAGAATGTAAACACTTTTTATGTGTCATGTGAGCAATCGTGCTCTGGTCAGAGCAGGACCTTTGAGAATCAGGTGTCTGCTACATGGGAATAGGTGTTGTGTGCAAGTATCTATCTTGAGAAGGGAAGGATTGTGTGGGAGTGTTTGATTATCAGATATAATGATAGAGACTTGTTCTTACTGCCATTTTCTCCAGTATCTTGTTGACTGTGATGAAGTGATCTTCATGAAAGAAGGCTGCATTACTGAGCGAGGAAGTCATGAGGAACTCATGAATTTAAATGGAGATTATGCAACTATTTTTAATAGCCTACAGCTGGGAGAAACACCACATATTGAGGTACTTGTTTGGTTATCCTAAAGTATTCTGAATGCTGACTGTTCTGATGAGATGAACCAAGTGATGTGGTTGGAAGACTGGAAAAGGGCCTCACACATGTGTTGATGTGACCAATAGATTTCCTATAGAATAATCTGTGCTTAATTAGCACTTTGTGTTTGCAGAAGCAGTTTGTTTTCAGGGAATGTGTACTAGAGAGGACTCTGCCAATGAGCTCATGAGTTGATCATGAAAATAATGTAGTGTCTCCCCTGGTGATGCTCAGAGCAAGAAGCTTGTCTCTCTTATTGTACACCCCACTGCTTAATTTACCTCTAATTAGCACAGACCTCAAACAACCTTTGTCTGAAAAAATTCTTACTGGCTTGTTACTACTTTTTCAATGGAGTGTGACTGAGGCACAGCAAAAGTGACACAACTTTTTGAAACTTAAATGTGACAATATTTTGGAAATGTAACTGAAAATGCTGTTTTAGGGGGTTTTGAGAAAAAAAAATTGTGGCTTGACACTACTACTGTTATGAAAAAGGTCTCTAACTGCAAACTTGGATATGTGTCCAAGTATTTTAGTGTTTGCAAAAAATGTAAGTCTAGAAAATAGCAAGAACCCTTCAGTACAACAAGCATTTAAATTTTCAGCAATTTAGTTTTTCCTGCCTTTCTCTTTGTTTCCTGAAGTTAATCTTTGGAGTAAAGAACTTTGTCTTTTGTTTTATAATAACTTCTCTAAGTTTTGTGTGCATTTTCTTTTAGCAAGAAGAGATTAAAAGTAAATAAGCAGTTTATTTTTTAAGAGATAAGAGTCTCCTTATTCACAAGTTGCAGACATTGGCAGAAAGAAAAAAGGTTTCTGACAAGCAAGGATTGTTAGAAATACAGATATAGAAGGTGCTTGATGAAACATTTTCCTGGGAGATGTTTGTGAAAGAAGCAAAAGGATATACTACATTGCTCTGCATATCCTTAGAGCATGAAAATTATAGTTCTGCCACTTTAAGATTAATGTAATAACAGCTAAGAAGAGGTTCTTCAGTCTGCGTTCTTGGCTGACCTTCTGTGTCTCTCTGTAAACACTAGCTCATGGAAAGAGCATTAATTTTCATTCCCTATGGGATAAAAAAAAAAGGATGATAAAGTTAGATTCTTTGTTGTTTGTGTGAGATGTTTCTTCTCACATAAAGTGTGAGAAGATGACCCTGGAGCTGGTGTGTGGAGGGTGTTGGTTAACATAGTCTGTCTCTGAATAGGTAGTGACTTCCATTTGTTAGAACATGGCTGGCTTTACAACAATGCTTTTGTGTGTGCAGCTTCGAGTTTGGATATTTGACTTTTGGAACATAAGTTAACTTGACTTTGTTCTTAGGAAAGGTCTCAAGAAATGTCTCTAAAGTACTAGGGTGTTTGGGGGGGAAAAAGCTTCTTAAAAAAATTGTCAGTTACAATCCCCTTGATCCTTGTAAAAGTATCTTTCTCTCAGTGGTGGGAATGTTATTCCTCTACCATGCATACTCATAATGTCACTGATTCTGGGAATTAACCTTGCACACTCCTAGTACAGGTTGGTAGCAGTTCAGTTGGTAGAGGAGGACAATGTAATCCACCAGAGGCGGGACTCATCCATAATAACAGCAAAGTTAAAATCCTTCTTGACATTTCTATTGAAAGCCTTTGTCCCTTGGAGGCAGCTTATTAGAAGTTCAGGTTCAGATATGAAAATGTCAAAGCAAATTACTTCAATATGTTTAATGTCATTGTTTTCCTGCAGATTAATATAAAGAAGAACACAAACAATTCACTGAAAAGGCCCCAGGATAAAAGTACCAAAACAGGGTCTGTGAAGAAGGAGAAAGTTGTAAAGAAGGAAGAGGAGGGTAACTATGTAATCAAATTTCTGGCTGTAATTATTTTGTACTCTAGTAAGCTCAAAACATTTGCTTTAAAAGTGTATTGTGAAGGTTTTGAAAGCTGTCGTAATCCTAGTCACTCAGCATGGTTGATAGGACACAGGCAGTGGGCAAAGAGCATTCATTAACTCATTAAATTTGGGTGCCTGCACCATGTTTTTAAGTTTAGTTAGGCTGCTTCTGGTCAGCTGCCACTGGCATGAAGGAGCTGGTTGCATCCTGTTTCCCACACTGCCTCTCCTTCCTATCCCAAGAGGGCCATGTGTATAGCTTGGCACTCAGAGGCCCAGGCAGAACATGGCATTTATCTGTGAAGAATTGGAAGGTGTGACCTCTGCAGTTCTGTTTAATGTGAACTTTGAACTTCAGGGTTTAAAAAGCAATAGTGAGGCTGATACCAGCCTAACAATTAAGTCTGTGCTGATAATACATAAATGGTTCTGCAGAGGAAATGGGGCTTTTTCAAAGACTGCTTGAACCACTGAGTTCCACATATTAAGTAAAATCTGCGTTTGACAGTAATTTGTACAGTTTGAAAATTTACTAATTTTGTGTATGTTCTTAAATTTACAGTTTTATGGAACAGCTTTCTTTTCCTCACTCCCTCTTCCTCTGTTGTTTCACAGGCCAGTTGGTCCAGTTGGAAGAGAAAGGCAAAGGCTCTGTCCCCTGGTCTGTTTATGGTGTTTACATTCAGGCAGCTGGAGGCCCAATTGCATTCCTCATCATCATGGCACTCTTTGTGCTGAATGTGGGCAGCACAGCTTTTAGCAACTGGTGGCTGAGTTTCTGGATCAAGCAGGGCAGTGGAGTAAGTTAAATAGCTTTTCTACTCCTGTGTCTAATGGGCAAGGGGTTTGCTCAGCTAGACTAATCCCAAGCAGTACTGTGAGACCAAATGGTGCTTCCTAATTTAAGTAAGTTCTCAGGCTCCCCAGGAGGTGATCTCACTAGGGAGTTAATCTCCAAGACTAAGAAAGCTCCAGTAATAAGAGAGGTATAATAGCTTATGTGGTTTTATACTTCCCTCTTGTTCCTTGTCTTGGTTAGTCTAAGAAAAGGAAATGAAAATGTGAAAGGGGCCAACAAGGTAATTTTAGTGGTGGTGGGTTTTTTTTGGTTTTTTTTTGTTTGGTTTTTTTGTTTGTTTGTTTGTTTGTTTGTGCATGATCTTACATGTAACAGGCCAGTCTTTTTAAAATATGGCTTTAAGTCAAATGACTTTTGGGAATTTCTTTGCAAATTCTGATGACCTGGAGTGGTTTGGGATTTTTCCCACTCTAAGGGCTTTGATTGCAAGTCTTGTTGCATTTAAATATAATTAAAAGACTTTTTTTAGTGGGAATGCAGAGAGCAAGCTAATAACCTCAAAGAATAAATAATGAAGTGCAGATGGCCAGCAATATTAAAATAAGCAATGAGGTCCTTAAATATTCTCAAAGATTAAAAATAAAAAGAGAGAATGAGAATGCATGACAGTGTCACCTTAAGGAATTTACTACATGCTGGCAGAAAACAACAGCTTGAAGACTGAACCTATCCAAGGTGAATATTGCTGTGTAATGGGAGTGGTAGTATGCAAATATCTGGCATTCTTCAGAAGAACACAAGAAATAAACATGAAATGAGAGGTTAGGAATCAAACGAAGTAGGTGTTGTAGTGTTTTGAAAAATATGGTAGGAAGAAGGCCAAGGACTACAAATCTGCAAGTCAAGTATCTCTGCCAGGGAAAAACTTCAGAAGTGTTCAAAGGTCACTGAAGTACTTTAAAGAAGAAATATCAAATATGGTGGAAGAGGACACAAGACAGTTAAATTCTACCACATGTAATATGTACATGCTTAGTCCTTGACTCAACTAACCACTGAAACCTTAATTTTTCTGCAGAACACCACTGTGACTTTGGGAAATGAAACTGTCATAAGCAGCAGTATGAAAGATAACCCTCACATGCATTACTATGCTGGCATCTATGCCCTGTCTATGGCAGTTATGTTGATCCTGAAAGCTGTTCGTGGTGTGGTCTTTGTGAAGGTACGTGCCAATGCTGATTTTATTATCCCCCATTCCTTCTACTCCTGTGTATTGCTGTCACTGTGGTTCTTTGGTCATCTCCCAAGAGAGACTTTTGAACCAGAAAAAGTCAATCGTGGTTTGTGATGTTTGTGTCACCTCTTGAGGCTGCACCATGCTTTCTGCTAAACTTCTGCCCAAATTAAGAGCTTCCTTCTGCTGTTTGGAAGCACAGAAGGCAATAAAAACCCCTTATGGTTGGACAGAGAAACTGAGCAGAATGTTTTTGCAGCCAGAGGAGATGCAGTGACAGGAATGCAAACACCCCATTATAACACTGTGATGTTTTCTGCATTGTCAGGGAACTCTCAGAGCATCCTCAAGGCTCCATGATGAGCTTTTCCGACGGATTCTTCGTAGCCCCATGAAGTTCTTTGACACTACACCCACTGGGAGGATTCTCAACAGGTTTTCCAAAGACATGGATGAAGGTATCTCTTACTGTGTGTGCTGTAAATTCCTCATTCTGACCTCCCAGTTAATTCCTGTCTCCAGTCTCTTGCTATTGGGGTGATCATACCCTATAGCAGATGTGTACTTGTAATAGACAAAGCTGGAATTGGGATGTACCTGGGTTATGATTATTGAAGGCAGCTGATGTTTCAGGTCTGTCCATTCTCTTATAAAGAAGAAAATGTGCAGCTGTTGTTGTACCTACAGGCTGCACACGGGCTCCCAGCAGTTAATGCAGGGGCGACCTAAAACATCAGGGTGAGGCTGATGTGCAGCAGTGGTGGTAATTAGGTCAGAGTTCCATCAGTGCTATTTCTGCAAATGGGAATAATTGGAAAGACTACCAGCAGCTCACAGGGTAAAAGCACCCCAATGAAAATGTACGTTTTTAATTTGAATAAGCCATGAAATCACTGTCCTTGTCAATGTTGATGTACAGCTGGACTGAATTGCTTTATCTAGGTCGTTTTAGCTTTCTGTACTGAAGATCTTCCTCTCTTCCCTCCATCTTTTGCAGTTGATGTCCGTTTGCCGTTTCAAGCAGAAATGTTCATCCAGAACGTTATCCTTGTGTTCTTCTGTGTGGGGGTGATTTCTGGGGTTTTCCCCTGGTTCCTGGTGGCAGTGGGGCCCCTCATTGTCCTGTTCACAGTTCTGCATGTTGTGTCTAGGTAAGTGCATCAGCTGCTTTGAATGCAAGTTCAGATACTTTGACCTTCAAGTACCTGTGCAGCAATGTAGTGGTTGGCATATGGTGGTTTTACATGGTGCTTAAAGTGCTTCTTTCTTTCCAGAGTCTTTATTCGGGAGCTCAAGCGTCTGGACAACATCACACAGTCTCCATTCCTGTCTCACATTACATCTAGCATCCAGGGTCTCTCCACAATCCATGCCTACCACAAAGGGCAGGAATTTCTGCACAGGTCAGTCTAGATATCCATCTGAGAGCGGTGGAGCACAAATCAGGGTGCAACAGGTTGGCATTCAGAAAGATTTATTAATGGGGTCTGTAGCTGATGGCATCATTGGTTCTGAGAGTGAAAGTTACTTTTCTGGGAAAAAATGAGGGAGAATAAGAAGGGAAAACTTGCCAGTAGCCAAGTGGGAAGAACAGTGGGAATAACGGTGGTGGGGTCCTAGGTGAATACTCTCCTTTGGAGTTCTCTGCAGTGCAGCAGGTGGCAATGGTAATGGAGAGGACAACTTTTTGACCATGCTTTTTCCTTACTACTAGTATGTACTTTTCATCAGGTCCTGCTTGTATGTTCTGTGGGTTGTTTTTCCTTGTGATGTTATTGGCATTACCTAAGGCATGCTAACCAAACCTCAGTGGGAGTATTGACGAGCTGTTTGTCTCTGTGCACATGTGTAATTGGAGACTATTTATCAGTTGTTTCAGTGATCTGTGACCACCTTGTGCTCTGTGCTTGGTTTTCTCCAGTATAAACTAAAATTTTCAAAACAAATGTTGGTGAGGGAAAGCAAAACTTTCTCACAAAAGTGGTAGTTGCTTCCCATGAGAACCTGCTGTAACAGTATCAGGATTTTGCAGGTGCAAAGTCATGAGACCAAGAGCGTGGGAGTGCAGGGAGAATTGCCACAGAAGCTCTGGAAAGGCACTGCTACACCAGCTTAGATGAAAGGTTGTAGAAGTGCAAATAGCTGGTTGCTTGAGCACTACAGCACTGCACACATGTGCAACAGGGGTTGAGTTGGATGATCAGAAAATCTATTTACTGGCTTTGTGAATCTCTTAAGAGTCCCTCCTTAAATATACTTTCTCAGCTCTGCAGTGTCAGGATTGTAAATTAAGGTGCTATTGATGTGCTTTAGTGTCACCAGTTCTATCAAGACTTTATTTTTATACTTGTGTGTAAAATAACACATATTCTGAAGCACGGCTGCTGTTAGCTGTGGAGTAATTTGTAGCTGATTTATAGCCTTTTGAAAGGTCTTGCATAGGTGAAGTTGTGGTGAAAGTGCATGTGATGTCCCTGATTTTGATTCACCCTGGTATAATTTATTGTTGTATACAGAGGGACTTGGTGATGTGACTTTTGTGAGTTGGAGCTAAATCCATATCTGACAATTCTCAGGGAAGTTTGCAAACCCTGCTTTCATGGTCTAATTTGAGACTTTGTCAATGATGAGCCTTCCTATCCTGAATTCTGATACTGGAGCAGGGGTTTAAGTAGCTCTACTATTTTTGTAGAACACCAGGTTCATGGAGTCTGCTAACTTGTTTCAGGTACCAGGAGCTCCTGGATGACAATCAGGCACCGTTTTACCTGTTCAGCTGTGCGATGCGCTGGCTGGCTGTGAGGCTGGACATTATCAGCATTGCTCTTATCACAACCACTGGCCTTATGATTGTCTTAATGCATGGCCAGATCCCTCCTGCCTATGCTGGGCTGGCTATCTCATACGCTGTGCAGGTGAGTGTGTCCACATACTGTAATATTTAATTTCTCATTTAATGTAGGTATTGCTAAAAGGTAAAAAAACCCACATCATTTAGAACTTTCCTTAATGCACTAAATGGCAAAATATACTATTATCTCTTTGGGTAAAGCAAGGGAAAGCAATTCAGAGTCATGACCTTTAACAGTCAAATTACAAATTCTTAGAAGCCTATGTGATTAAGGTTTTTGTGCTGGGGAGCTGCTTCTTTTTAAGTAAAGAAGTAGAAACTGTTTGAGGCATATGCTGAAAATTGCAGTTTTCTTGGATATTTCCAGAGATACGATTGATGGTACATCAGACATGTGCCAAACTAATAATGTATTGCCTGCAGTGTGTTCTCACAGCAATCAGCATTCAGCGCTGAGTCAGAGAGGCTGCAGGCTTGGTGTGCTGGTGTTGGACTTGCTGTTTGGCCTCTTCTGCCTCCTCGTGGTAGTGAAGTGAAATTAAAAAGCTTAGACGGCTCATACTTGAAGCTGTTGCTCTTGGGAAATGTTTCTAAGCTGCTGGTTTCTCAAGTGATTCATAAATTATGGTTATTCTAAAATCAATTGTTAATTTAACTTGCCTTGAACACCTTAGTTATATGGTGCCCAGTGCCAAGAGTACTTGTATCAAACATTACAGAATCATTTTGGTTGGAAAAGACCTCTTAGATCATTGAGTCCAACCATTACCCCAGCACTGCCAACCCACCACTAAACCATATCCCCAGGTGCCACATCTACACATCTTTTACATAACTCCAGGGACGGTGGAGCCCACCACTTCTCTGGGTGGCCTCTTCAGTGCTTGACAACCCTTTCAGTAAAGAAACGTTTCCTAATATCCAATCTAAACATCCCCTCGCACAACTTGAGGCCATTTCCTCTTGCCTTATTCCTTCTTACTTGGGAGAAGAGACCAACCCTCACCTGGCCATAACCTCCTTTCAAGTGGTGGTAGAGAGTGAGGTCCTCCCTGAGCCTTCTTTCCTTCAGGCTAAACATCCCCAGCTCCCTAAGCCACTCATCACAGGTTTTGTGCTCCAGTCCTGTCACCAGCTCCATTGCCCTTCTCTGGACATGCTCTAGCACCCCAGTGTCTGTTTTGTAGTGAGGGGCCCAAAACTGAACTCAGGATTTGAGGTGTGGTGTCACCAGTGCCGAGTACAAGGGGATGGTCACTGCCCTGGTCCTGCTGGTTGCACTATGCAGTAGGTTCATCTTTCAATTCAATAATTAATCACAGCTCTCTAAAAATTTTTGTTTTCTTTCATTCCTTCAGCTGACAGGTTTATTCCAGTTTACAGTCAGACTCGCTTCAGAGACAGAAGCTCGCTTCACTTCGGTGGAGAGGATTGACCACTATATCAAGGTAGGACTGTAATGTGTTCAACTGCCTGTTGTGAAGTCTCTTGTTGCTTATTATGTTGCCTTAATCCGCCTTAGTACAGAATGTACTAAGAATGTGCTCCTGATCTCAAAAGGGCACTAATGCTTGTGCTGTAGTACTGCAGAGTTTGCTTTATGAAGCACATACATAAGCGCTGGTGGGATGAATGGCCCAAGAGCTGGTAGGTAACTAAGCTTACAGGCATACATGGAGTTACATAAGGATATTGAAAGTTTTCTGGCACTCTCAGTAAAGAGTGGAGAGTGTGAAATGGGCAACTGGGGATTCAGTACGATATTTTACAGCAAAAGGATGGTCTTCTGGCATCTGTCATTCCAAACCTAACGGAACTTCTTCATTTAAACACAGATAACTGCTACTCTTATCTACATCTAATTCTGCTTCATCCTGATAAGCCTACTACTTTTTCCACAGCTGTCTTACATAGCGTATTTCTGTATGCTTGAAAAGTCAAGGAATTGCTCTTGTTGGAAACACAACAAACGTGCTCAGCTAAACATGAGAAGTATGCCAGGCTAAATGCTTAGCAAGCTGTTCTGATTATCTGTGACTCTTTCTTTGTAACTAGGATTTGTGCGTGCAGAACCGGGCATAGGTCATGGGGAAAGCATAGCCAGGAGAAAGCCTTCCACTGGGTCTGGTCTGTGAGGTGAAAGGCTTTGTCACTGAATGTTCACTGTAAACTTCAGAGGGAGATATCTCCATCTGTTTGGTAAATCTGGGCTATGTAGTACTTGATATTTGTAGAATTTTTGTAGCCTGTATATTTAACTGAAGACAAAAAAAACCCCAATCTGCCCACTCCCCCAGTTACGTAAATAAATTGTCTTGTGGCATCTAAGTAGAAAATTTCTGTGTATGGAAGACTTGATGACCACACAAGTTGACAACTGTGGCAAATATTGCCTGTTATCTCCCACTGGGCTGGAATGGGTTTATCACTGTCAGTAACAAAGTGGCAAAACCTACAGTTGTAGGTTGTTTGGGGTTTTTAAAAGCTATGTTTTATGTCTATCATTTTATATCAGTGTTAGGGCAACACTATCTGTGACTTTTATTATTTGGATCTCTAGACAGCCGTTTTATTGTGAAACTATAAAACTAATTTGAAGCTGAAGTGAAGGGGTGGGTGAGCAGTGGAACACTGTGAAGGTCCTGGGTCTTACCAAGGCTCAGGGTTGACTTTTTTCAGTGAGAGTTTGAGGTGCTGTTATGGACTAAGCTCAAGGAATTGGAGCACTATTGTAGCAGATGGCTGTTTTTCTCAAACCCCTGGGGTACAATTAATCTGCCTCTAATTAGATGCTGCAGATGTCTATGAACAGTCCTTGTGGGATCTCTCAGTGGTCAGTGTAGGAAGTGGGTATCTCCAGAGGGCAATTTATTACCTGTTCTAAGTATTTATATTAGATGAGAAAAATCACACTCCAGAAATGCTATTTTATAGCATTTGTAGAGATCTCTCTTTTGTAGAGACTATAAAGGAGTCATCAGGGCCCAGTTCGTTTGGAGGTTTTACTTTGTAATTTATTCAAGGTGAATCCTATGACTTGATTTCTGCCATTCTTTGAGGCTGCTTGTGCCAAATATGGGAAAGTGACCTTGGCTTCACACTAAACATGCTATAAGGGCTTGTGTTTGGCTTTCAGTGGTTCTACTTTTCTTCTGTTTAATTGGTGAACTGCTCAGTGAGGGACCTATTAGGGGGCAGAGTAAAACAGCAAAAGTGAGCAAGCTGGAAGGGGGTGACTGACTCAGTGATTTAATAGGACAGGGGAACATGAGGAGGAGAAGGAAAAGGGTGACATTTGTACTATATGTCACTTGGGCATTCTCTTCTGTGTCAGGATCAACGGAGGTGACCCAGGCACAGCACAGCAAATGAGGCATAGAAATGCAGATTTTGCATCCAGTGTTTGGGGGGACACAAAACTCAATAGGATTGTGCTGATAAATAATAGGCATAAAATACATTTTGAATTCCATTGATGAAAGACGTTGTATAAAAGGACTGATGTCATTATTGAGGCAACAGGAGGGCAATAACAGTGTGGTCAGTGTAACACAGCAAACTCCTGATCCACTGGGCCCACATTCAGCCACTCAGCTTATCATGAAACTGCTAAAAACTGATCTGGGCTGAGTCTGCAGGGAAGAATTGCTGAAAGCTGCAGCTGATAATTTTCCTTTCTGTGGTTTGTTCACTGGAAACTGAATTTCTCTTTTTTTTTTTTTTTTTTTAAGACACTTTCCCTGGAAGCTCCTGCTCGAATTAAGAATAAAGCTCCTCCTCTGGACTGGCCACAGGAAGGTGAAGTTGTTTTCGAAAATGCAGAGATGCGGTACCGAGAGAACCTCCCTCTAGTACTTAAAAAAGTGTCCTTTACCATCAAACCGAAGGAAAAGATTGGCATTGTGGGAAGGACAGGCTCAGGTAAGGAAAAACACTCAGCAGAGTTAAATTACTACTTGAAAAGAATAGATTGGGTCAGTCATATGTCTGTGTTTGAATAAACCGTTGGTTGCACAGGACTGGTCCAGCAGTCTCAGTGATGGATTCTGTTTATGTGCATACATAAGCAAGATGTTTGTAAACAATAGTGAAAATAATTAATCATTTAAAGCAGAGTGATATCCTACTATGCTTGAGCCAGTATATTCATTATGTTTAACTCTCCATGCTACTTAGCAGCACAGAATGTAACTACAACATGTTCATGCACCTTATTTGACTCTCTTGGAAGATTTTTGTGCTGATGCTGCATCCAGGTTTGGCTCCAAACTATCTTGGAAGTCTGTACTGGGAAGAATCAAAACCTCTGTTTGTGAGATGACTTAAATCAACTCCAAAATGTAGATTCAGAATAAGTGATTAATAACGTTGTGTTGGGTTTACATGGCAAGGTTTTGGCAGTGAGGGTGGAGTGGCTTCTGTGAGGAGAGATTAGAAGCTGCCCCTACAATTGCTTACCACTTTAAACCCTGGGCTTCCTTGCTAGGACTTTATGGTAGTTTAAAATACTTTTCTTACACATGGGCAGCTTTTAAAAATCTTTTTCATCTGAAAACTGCTATGACTCTGTATAAACAGCAGTGTTGTTTTTCCTGTCTCCTTTTTAGGGAAGTCTTCCCTTGGAATGGCACTCTTTCGTCTCGTTGAACTGTCTGGAGGCTGCATTAAAATTGATGGAGTGAAAATAAATGACATTGGTTTGGCAGATCTTCGCAGCAAACTCTCCATAATCCCTCAGGAACCTGTCCTGTTCAGTGGCACTGTGAGGTTAGTCAGACTGTAAGAAGGCAAGAAGGGCTGAGCAATCCATCAGCTTGTACCTGAACTCAAATAAGTGCCTGTCGAGGTGGTAGCTCTCAGGCATCCTAGCTTCTGCTCTGCTTTTGAAACAAAATAAATCAGAGCTAAATAATTTTAACTGGCCCAGTTCAGCACTGTGTGTGATCATCCTCTATGCAAGTCTTGCTCTCCCTTTATATTTGGTTGAAAATTTTTTGTCTTTGTCTTCCATCTCTACTCTTGTTCTTTGTCTCTTCTAACACCAGTGTGCTGGGAACATCTGATTTCCTTGGCAAGGAAACTCTGTCATTGGAAGGCTAGATGTGAATCATCTGTCTGGATGAATTAGCACACTGCTGGTTTGCCATTCATTGCTGAGTTAAAATTCTGGTTGTTTTCTGCTTCCCCTTCCAGATCAAACTTGGATCCTTTCAATCAGTACAGTGAGGAACAAATCTGGGCTGCTTTGGAAAGGACTCATATGAAGGAGTGTGTAAGTATCATGTGCCCTGTGAGATACATGTTTGTATTTGGCTTCCAAATCAACGTACTCTGCTTGTAGCTACTTTAGATAAAGCTTTTTTAATCCCCCCCCCTCATTTTCAATGCTTTATTTGACAGATTTTTCTTTTTCCCCACTATTTTATCAGACTGATGTATTGGGGTTTTTTTGAGAACATGCCATAATCTGTGTGTATAGTCTTCTTAGTCAATAGCATAGCAGAGTGCTGCTTCATCACAGGGATTCTTAAGGTGTTAAAGCATTTCCAGTGATATTTTTACACTTCAAGTGATATTTTTCTGTATGTGCCCTAGGTGTGCATTCTGCACTTACATTTGTGAGTGTGCATGTCACATGTGCACATTTATACTGAACTTAAGACCTGCCTTTCTTGTAAGTCAAGTAGCACATATGGCTATGGAACACAGGCTGCAGGAATTCCTGCAGGGAATAGGTTTATTCTCTTCTCTTGATGACAAAGATTATCAGGAGATCTGTATTTTTGTTCATAAGATTTTGTGCAATGCTCTAAGATTTCTTTGCCTCTTCCTTCCCCCACAGGTTGCACAGCTGCCTATGAAACTTGATTCAGAAGTGATGGAAAATGGGGAAAACTTTTCTGTTGGAGAGAGACAGTTACTGTGCATAGCTAGAGCTCTTCTGCGTCGCTGCAAGGTGTGCACAGCAATGAGAGAAACAGCTGGAGACAAAGTGATAGGAATGAACAAGCCTTTTTTGTGCCAGATTCTGTCAGAGGAATCACACCAATGATTGTTGCAACCCAGCAAGATGTAGGGTTAGAACAACTAGGAAGGCATCTGTAGCCAGCTGTGAGCTCCTTGTAATGTTCTGCCATTGGAAAGGCACTGCTTGCCAGTGTTAACAATAGTGTGTCAGGCTGGCCTAATCATTTATTCAGTGTCCTGTTAGTGGTGAGCATCAGAATCTTTCTTTCTCCCCTCTTTTTGTGAGCGTGAGCCAAGTTTTTTTCCGTCTGTGTGGCACTCCACTAAAATGTGATCTACAAATGGAATTTGGGGTCATGCTGTGCCAGCAAAGTGAAAGGTTTTGCAGGAATGGAAGCAAACAATGATTACAGTGAGAAAGATAAAAGCAAGTGTGATCTATAGGGTAATTTTGAAGGCATTTACATCAAGAAAACTGAAAGGGTGTTTGTGAAAATTACCTTTTTGACCACAACTCTGTAAGGATTGCCAGTTGTGACAGCTCTTGGCCATGGCAATTCTGCCCACTCTACGTATTTTTATGTTTAGGGAGGGAAAGTGTGACTGTGAGTAACAGCCAGGATTCTGTGCTGCTTTCAGATATTGATCCTGGATGAAGCAACAGCTGCTATGGACACAGAGACAGACCTACTGATTCAGGAGACCATCAGAGAGGCGTTTGCAGACTGCACTATGTTAACAATTGCTCATCGCCTGCACACGGTACTGGGCTGTGATCGGATCATGGTGCTAACACAAGGACAGGTGAGCAGGAAGGCTTCTGTGGCTGCAGCCCCTGTTGCCTGGTGATGCCATGTGTGCAGGCTGAACTGGGGCAACAGCTAGCATTGCAGGGCGGGAAATCCTCTCCAACACAATCAGTTGCTGCTTGATTGTGACAAGATTGAAGAGGGCCAAATATCTTTTACACTCCAAGAAAGTATCATAGAGTAACAATCTGTCTTTAAAAGTGTTTTCTAAACTCCATTTGTTTATGTTATTATCCATCTCAGAATTAACCTACATCTCTAGGGCTCAGTGGTGGTTTCCTATTACTTTCATAAAGCCTTGTGCCATCAAGCAGGTCTATGACAGATACTTAACCTATTTTCAGGCTTCCATTTGGGAGCCATGAACAGTTAAATTAAGTGCAAGAATAGTGAACAAGACTCTTAAAGGTAGAGAAGGCAAAAGCCCGTAGAATCTGCCTCTGCCAGAGGCACCGGAGTGCTTCCTGTGGATTAGTTCCTATGTTTGAGCCAGTCCAAAGCATTCCAGATTACAGTATGTATCCATAAATGCACATACTTTCTCTGCCCGTTGTCTAATCTAAAGATAAATGCTGTGTTTTTGATTTTTTACTACCATGTCACAAGTCGAAGAGGTAGGAATACATTTTCTGCTGAATTTTACTGACTTACTTTACTTGCCTTGTTTTGCTTTTAGGTAGTGGAATTCGACACGCCGTCTGCCCTTCTGGCCAACGAGAACTCACGCTTCTATGCTATGTTTGCTGCTGCAGAGAACAAGGTTGCTGTCAAGGGCTAAAATTCAGGGCAAAGTCACTTTAATTTTGGAGAGCGACACTCCCTGCCTGTGGCAGGCCAGCTCTTCGTCCTCCTCCTTCTCCTCCAAGCAGATTATTGCCTTTTCATCTTTTAATTTTTAGCACAATGTGTCAAGCCAGAGAGTTTTTAAAACCATGTCAGAAGAACTCTTCATGTTTTTATTATTGTATTTATTCCATATTACTAATTTTTTGTTATTAAATGCACTCTACAAATGGCTCAGGGAGCCATAGTTATAAATGTATCAGAGGCCTATAATGAAGCTTTATACATGTAGCTATATCTATACATATTCTGTATATAGCCTATATTTACAGTGGAAATGTAAGCTGTTTATTTTGTATTAAAATAAGCACTGTGTTAATAGCAGTGCATATTCTTTTCTATCATTTTTGTACAGTTTATGGTACCAGAGATCTGGCTTTGTTATCGGACTGTATCAGACACCGTTTTGTCTTTTACAGTTCGCCTTTTCCTAGTGCCAGATTTTCTGTGTGTCTGAGTGAAAGTGAAGCTTTGCAATAGTGTCCTTTATTGTCACATCTTTGTCTAGCGCAGCAGAGAAGAGCTCTGTGGTGTAACTATTGCATTGTAATTTATCAAAGCTATTTGGAGCATCGCTAATGTTCACCACGGCAGCAGCTGCTGCTTCCCATGATGCTTTTCCAAAGCAGGGTTTTTAGTGATCCGAGTGGTTTCTCCACTCCTGGGTCACATTAAGGCCTTGTATTTTCTCAGTGTCCTGACACAGTATTTCTTACTGTATCAGCAGAGTTTATTTTAATGCAAGCAAGCCCAAGCTCTTCCTGCTTCGCTGATCTAACACAACCAAAATCTAACTGTTCGTGGAATGATCTGTAACAAATTAATCATAAGGTTCAAATCATGCCCTGTGTGCTAGCAGGAAAGCCTTTCTAGAGTTGCTTCAGCTGACTGACTCCTTTACCTTGAAGCTGCTAACACTCCTCAGAGGTTTAGGTTGGCTTTCACTGGCATGGGTAACACTAACTCTTTGTTCTGCTCACTTATACTAAGATTAAACAACATCAATATTTCCTGTTCCTTTATTGCACACTTGTTAAGGAAGCAGTCCTCGACCCCACGTCTTCTGGAACCTTAAAGAGGTTCCTGTTGATCAGGATGTAACACTGGTGTAGGACATGGTTTTCTTACTGTAAATGACCTACCTCAGGTTACTGGGTCCTGCGTAGTGTGTTGCCATGATCACTGTACACCATCCCCATTTTTGGGACCTGTGGCCCAGGGGGACACGGTCGCTCCTATAATAGCCGTGACTTATTGAATGGTCAGCGTTGCATGTCTTTGTCAACTTGGACATTTTGTAGCCTTAGCATGTTTGCAAAATGTCTCATTGAGGCAGAAATCTGAAAAGTAAATAAAACTATTTTGGGTTTTGTAAATTTTATTGGCTTAAGTGGTTTGTTTTGAACACATAAATGATTTCTCACCTTTTTGAACCCTGGGGAACAGGTTTGCAGGCTGTTTTTTGTTTTGGTTTATTTTTCTGGTCATGCACCATGGTTTGATCTTACTTCAGAGTAGAGTTGTTTCTTTAAAAGTGTAGTGGGTGATTTTTTTGCCCTCCAGCATGAGAATGGCTTGCAATACTTGTATGTTGAGTAGTACAGGGAGTAATAATTTATAGTGCAAGTTTTTTAGGCCAAGTAGAAGGACTGAGGTCAGATGGAATCAGAAGATCCTTCTTGGGCTAAGATTTTCTGTTTTCTTTATTTGCAAATGGTACTGTTTCTAGTGTCACATTTCTGCAGTCACAGTAACAAGCATTTCTACCTACCAATACCACAGGCAAATTGAGGCTTTAACAGAGTTTGGAATGTAGCTTGAAGACAGCACAAAAAACATCACTTGTGATTGTTCCTAACTCTTGTCCTAAGCAAGAATTAACTGGCACAGACCTTACCCTGCTCATAGTTTACCCCATGAACTTCAGGATTTCCCTTGAAGGAAATAGGTTAATATACTTACTTCTTGAGTGCTGATGGTGTCAGTGTGTGGCTTCGTTTTGCAGCTAAGGCTGAGCTAATGGCAGTCTGGGCAGAAGGGGAGCCATCCTGATCTTATCCTCCTTCTTCTTCCAGGCTGGAAGTTCCTCCTCCTTTCCCGATGCAGGAGTGTCTCTTGTGTGGTCCAGCAGTGACCCAGTTCAGAAAGCTAAGTTGCAGAAAGTTCACCCTCCAAAAGCAGGAGTGCTGTACAAAGGAGACAGGAAGGCACAGCTGGAAGGGAGGTGAAGTGGGGTTGCTCTTTTCAGTGGGTGCTGACTGTAACAGTAGCATAGGTATGAGAGGAAACCATGCTCAGCATTCACTGCACCCAACTGCTGCTTCCCAGTCATGCTCTCCTAAAGAGCTGAATCTTTCCTGCTGCTATGGTGAGCTGACATAGCTCAACAAGGTGTCAAACAAGGACCTGTGATGGAGCAGGTGGACAGCAGGGATTAGCTCAACCATTTTGTTAAACCTTGGCTGCAGCACTGTTATTTTGGAATTAAAGACAGAGACTGCCAGAGGGAAACGTTCTTTCTGTTGTAATCACTTCTCTGCTTCACTTGGTACTTGTCTCATAGACTTACTGAAGTACTGCTGTTCACATGGGCAGCTGTAATTTTTTTACTGGCTTTCATCCTGAATCACAGGAGCAAGTTAAGGCCTGGCCCGGGGCCCTGTCACTGAAGTGGAAGGAAGAAACATCAGTATTTACAAATGAGACTGTATCTTTGAAGCATTCTAAGAGAGGCTGATGATGATGACTGAAACTTACAGGAATTGGATTCTGCTGTAGAATTTATAGTGTGTTATCCCAGAGAAGACTTCATCCTATGCAGCATAGAACAAGACATGGGGATTGGGACAGACATTCCTTAAAGAGATCCAACCCAAAATAGCATGGAGATAGCACATGCTTCTGTTATGGTTTAATCCCAGCTGGCAACTAAGCCCCACACAGTCCTGTGGGGTAGGGGAGAGAATCAGAAGGGTAAAAATTAAAAAACTTGAGAGTTAAGATCCAGACAAGTTATCAGGGAAAGCAAAATCCGTGCAAGCAAAGCAAAACAAGGCCTTCATTCTCCACTTACTTCAGGCCTGCAGGTGTTCAGCCATGTCCAGGAAAGCAGGGTCCTTCACATGTAATGGTGACTTGGGAAAACAGACACATCACTCTGAATGTCCCCTCCTTCCTCTTTCTTCCCTAGCTTTTATGATGCTATGTGGAATACCCTTTGATCAGCTGGGGTCACCTGTCCCTGCTGTGTGTCCCCATCTACCTCCTTGAGCACCCTCAGCCTCCTTGCTGGTGGGGTGGGGTGAGGAGCAGAAATGGCCTTGGCTCTGCAAGCACTGCTCAGCAACAGCTACAACATCCCTGAATTATCAACGCTGTTTTCAGCACAAACCCAAAACAGCCTGATACCAGCTACGGTGAAGAAAATTCACTCAACCCCAAGCCAAAACCAACACACATTACAGCTAAGGCTCTGGCCCAAGACCAGCAGGTGTGCAAATGGAAAGAGATTTGACTGGGATATCTGGTTGCTGTATTGCTCTCTGTAATTTAAATTGCGTCAGTTTTGCTTATTTTGTCTAAATGCAGCGAGTGCAGCCAATCCTGATTCATTATCATAAGCTTAGAGCCTCTTCAAGAGAATGTGTTCCTGCTCATCTCATCTGTCTGATGAGTGGAAACATTGTACTTGCTTGGGACTTCAATCAACGCACAGGTAGGATTCTTCTAAAATTTCCCAGTGGAGTTAATGTGCAGTGAGACTGATGTAATTAAGCCCAAAATCAGTCCCTGAAGTTGTACTGGCTTGAACAGTGGAGGAGACTCCACTTTTACCTGGGGTGAAAGTTGTATAGGGTCAGATCCTGAGGCTGCTGGGGCTGTGCTCTGCACATCACCTGTAGGTGAGAGCCAGATCACCTAGTCTTGGTACATCACTGAAAACGACATTTGGGAAAATCAAGTTTTTTCAGAAGGTAAGTGGTGTGAGCAAGAGATGGTGTCAGAAGGATAAATGCAGGACATCTGATTTCTTAAAAGGTTGTGGAGAGCAAAGACAGCAGGACGAAACATTTTTCTTAGTTACAAAGGGGATTGTAAAGACAAAATTGCTTTCTGAAGGTGCTTTGAAAGAACATGGAGAAAGTACAGAGTGGCTGTACTACCCTCAGCAACCGAAGAGCCTCCCTGAGTGCTACGTTGTTATTTTTACTGCAACTGTAGCATGTGTTCTACTATATATAAGTGATTACACAAAGCTTTTCTTTAGCTTCAGGTCTGTCTAGGGTGATACTGTGATTTGTTTTACCCTTGTTTCAGCCAGTGACCGCAGCCACATTGTGCTGAGGCCGCAGTTTCTGACTCCAGCATCACAACACAGTGGAAACTCAACTGGAATTTGGGGCAGATGCTGTTGTTAGTGCAAGGCTTGGGAGGCTTTTAGAATGTACCACTACGGGTTCAGTAAAGCCACAACCATGTAAAAAATGTTCCTGTGTCATCTAAAGTATGTGCCTTGGAGCCTCATCAGGCAGCTGAGGTGTAGGCAAAGTGTAACAGTGAAAATCAGAGTGAAAATAACTTACAGAAGTGTCACCTCATGGGGCTGATTTCCCGTACACGGCTTCTGGGCTGTGGGGAGTGCAAATCACAGTTACTTGCAGCACCTTCCTCCCAGCTTGCTGACTCCTGCTGTTGCCATGCAGAAAAACAAGCGATTGTACAAAGCTGATAATTCTGTGGTTTCTTTCCCGATTTAGGAAGGCAGCAGTGGATGGTGTGAGATTGATTGCCTCAAGGGGTTGGGGAAGAGGAAAGTACATTATGTGTGAGCTGGCCTCTGGGGGCAGTTTGGAGTGAGATTTGGAGGCAGGCAACGACGGGAGGGAAGAGATTTTTAAAAAGAGCGTGTATGGGGTGCAGGGAAAGGGAGGCTTTTTAGTGTTAGCCTCTGAGCTACATGTGGGGGTGTGACCAGGAGGGAGGAGGCCAAAATAGGTACCGGTGGGCTGAGGGTGCAAGGGTCAGCCCAGCTCGGAGCCGTATGTGGAACGCTTAGGGGTATTTGTCGCGGAGCTGGCAAGGGAGATGGTGAAAACGAAGCGTTCAGGCGGGGAGGAGGAGGCAGAGCCGGCTGTGAGGGCACAGGAGTGACCTGAGCGGGGCACTGCGGCCGTGCCAAGGGCCGTCCCCACAGCAGGAGCGCTGCGTGGCCGGGGAGGCGGCGGGGTCTGGGGGGTGTGGGGAGAGCAGGTGAGCTCCGCGTGGGTTGGTGTGGGGGGGTGCGCGATGAACAGGGGGCATGGCTGGATGGAGCCGCGGGTCCCCACGCGTAGACCTGGCTGGGCGTGCAGGGCCCACGCGTGTGGATGGATGAAAGAGTGGGTGGATGGCCGGGAGCAGGGGCAGGGCGGGCACAGCCCGGGGCAGGGCGGGCGCTGTGAGGGCAGGGTGGGCGCTGTGAGGGCAGGGTGGGCGCTGTGAGGGCAGGGTGGGTGCGCGCGCAGCCGGCGGGCGGGGCGGGGCCGCCCCCGAGCGCCCCCCGGCGCCCCCGCGGCGCCCCCCGGCGGCCGCGCCCGCCGCTGCCGTCCGAGCCCGGGCCCTGCGCTCTCCCGGCCGGTCCTTTCCGCCTCCCCCTCCCCGCCCCGGCCGCTCCGGCCGCCGGGGCCTCCCTCCTCCCTGCCCGCCCATGGATTTCACATAGCAGCCGCCGCCTCCGCCGCCGCCTCCTCCTCCGCCTCCTCCGCCGCCGCTCCATGGCGGCTCCGGCTCCGCGGCCGCCCGGCCTGTGCTGCTGCCGCAAGGGCTCCGCGGCCGGGCCGGAGGCGCCGCCGGCCCCGCCGCCTCCTCCCGAGCCGCCGCCGGACGTGGCTTCGGCGTCCAGCTCGCAGCTCTTCAGCCTGCGGCACCTGCACCTGGGGCTGGAGCTGCGGCCCGAGGCGCGGGCGCTGGCGGGCTGCCTGGTGCTGGAGCTCTGCGCGCTGCGCCCGCAGCCCCGCGCCCTGGTGCTGGACGTGCACCCGGCGCTTCGCGTCCTCTCGGCCGCCTTCCGCCGCGCCTCCGCCGGGGAAGCGCCCTGCGCCTTCGCCTTCTCGCCCGCCGAGGCCGCCGCCGCCCCGGCCCCGCCGCCCCCGCCGCCCTGCCCGCCGCCGCCGCCGCCCTGCGCGCCGCCCTGCGCCGCCAGCCCGCCCGCGACCGCCACCTTCCTCTCGGCGCCCTGCATCGCCGCCGGGCCGCTGCCCCCCGCCGCCCCCTCGGCGGACCCGCCCGCCGGACCCCCGCCCGCCGCCGCCGAGCCGCCGCCGCCGCTGCCCCTCTTCGCCCAGCCGCCCTGCTCCGCCTGCCCGCTCGGCTTCAGGGTGGACCCGTTCACCGACTACGGCTCGTCCCTCACCGTCTCCCTGCCCGCCGCCCTCCAGCCGCACCAGCCCTTCCAGATCATCGTCCGCTACACCACGGCCGACGGCCCCGCCGTGAGTACCGGGGGGTGGTAATGTGGGAAACGGGGTCCCAGAGTGTCTGGCGGAGCCCTCCCGTGCCAGCCGTGCCTGTCGCGCATCTTTGCTCCTGTTGTGAGTGACCGTCGGGGAAGCGCCCCGGCCCCGCAGCGAAGGCGTCGGGAGGTGTCTCACTGACAGCCCCTCTGTTCTGTCCCCGTCCCCCATGGCCTGGCAGCGCTTGCCCGCTCGGCAGCAGCATCTGTCCCTGCCCGCAGGGGCACTCGGCGGTGCCAGCCCCCGCCCGCAGTCCCCCGCCGCACTCAGCGGGCGCTGCTCGTACCAACCCAGTCGTTCTCCCTCCTGCCTTCCCCCATCTCTGTGGCCCCCAAGCCTGTTCATCCGCCACCACAATAGTAATTTAAAAGTTTTTGTCCTTTAAGGGCATTGCAGTTGTTGGCGAGGAGAGCGACAATTTGAGAACTCCTGCCTCGACTCAGTTCTTCAGGACAAGTTATGTCATCCACAATGCAGGAGTTTCCCTGGGGGTTTTGCCAGGCGCTTAAAAAATCAGGCCTTGCACACCCAGGCTGATGTTCCAAAGAGCTGTGGTCAGGAGCTTTGAGAAGAACAGGGTGATTCCACATGTTCCTACAAGTTATCTGCTGGAAAAAAGGGATGAGAAATGGCCCAAAACACCCATTTGGATGTGGCCATGGAGGTGCTTCCACATGTTGGTTGATTCAGAGCTTTCGTCAGTGAGATACTTCGTAAATTCTGTCACTTTTTTTAAACCCCTGGTGTTTAGAAGCAGTTTATTCCTGGCCTTCTAGGTGCTGCCTAGCAGATCTTGTGCTTTTAAGAAGTTATGACAGGGAAAAGATGAAGTTATTGCTGGAACATTGGTTCTTTTAGTTACTGTACAGTCAGTTCAGGTTGGGAACTAAACTGATGTGATTTTCATGATTTTCATTATATGCTTCATGAATCTATTTGCAAAAGGAATATTTCTCTGAGAGTTTTGCAACTTTGCTGCCTCTGTCTTGCCTAAAGGAATTGACTCAGCCCACCAGTTTGGTGTTGCTGTTGCACTCGTCAAAATCAGTAAGTGCACTTGTAACAGTGAGTTGCACATGAAGGTTTTTATTGACAGAAGTTTCCTGTGGTCATATGGTAACTTTTTAATGTTTTAATCCTTCCCTTAAAGTGTAAAAATGAAGTAAGATTCTGGCACTTTTTGTTCCATTTCACCTCTTGAACTCCTGGTTTTAACATTTCCTTGTACAATACTCTTCCGTGTAGCCCACAGTGAGTTCAGAAGATTCCGTTCTTTATTTTTTCTTCCCAAGGCTTGTGAAGAAACCTGTTTCTTTGCCCACTCTTTCTGCCTTGTTTGTAGTGAGAAAGCTTTAAAGCTAATTTGGCATTGCTGTTTGCAATCATTCTCAGTCTGGCTGAGCCAGACCTCCTGAAGTACACTACAACACGCTTTCGTCCTCTCGAACAAATTGTTTTATTTTAGGCTGGCCTGTGCTTACCCCTGGTTTTTCCCAGCCCTGTTGCCAAAGAGGCAGCCTGTCCTGCTGAGTCTGTGGAGAAATGATCTCAGAAGTAGTGCAGTACTCATCTGAGTCTCGGGAATGACCTGAAAACCACTGGAAGGTGCAGGGCACTGATTGATGTGATGTCCATTTAGTCTCACCTTGCATTAGTGTGTTGCCTCCTTGGCACCACACACTGTCCCATGTGGATGTCCCATATCTGAGGATGCTGAGAGCAGAGAATTTCTTCCATTCCCTCTATTGTTGTCTTTCTCCCCCTGGATCAGAGGTGAACTAGCTATTCTTTATCCCGTCTTTTCAAGTCTTTATTGTGCCTTTAACAGCGTGTTGAAATAAAGCTGCAAGGACTCATGTCAAAAGATTATTGATGGTCAGAGTCAGGGGCATGCACTGCCCTTCCCGAGTGATACTGGAAAGCAGAAGCAGGCATGCTCACTGACAGGAATCCTACTGTGTTTGCTCACTCACTGTTGTAGGTTTTGGCTGGCAAAATATTTGTCCTCGAGTAGCACCTGTTCTAGCCCTTCATGTTCAGTATGCTGAACTATTTTTTTTGGATCCAAAGAGATTTGGTGCTATTGTAGTGCTCTCTGTCATTGCTGTTCTCCAGCCCAGTGTTGCACTTTAGCAGGGAAGAATAATCCATATGTGTATAAGGGTGAACTTGTTTATATTTGTGTCTTGTATGTATCCTGTCAGTTCCTTTTCTGTGTCACTTTACAACGTTAGACCTCTTTCTTCTAGGAGCTCTGTTTTCTTTGGCCATTCTAGGAATATATTCTCCTTAGGTCAGAGTTTAATTTCTGTGGGACCCTTAACATACTTATGGGACCTATAAAACAGTAAATTCATGTTACAGTGCAGCGTTAATGTGTTGGCAGTAAGATCAGCAGCAGAGATAGCGGAGTGTTTAAAATTGGAAACCTTTTGTCTTGATATACTTGGTTTGAGCCATCTGGATATGTTATTTGACTGTCCCATTATTTCTCGTGTGGAGGAAGGAGCCAAGATCTTTGGTTGTTTGATGGACATTGAGAGACAGCTGAGAGACTAAATCTGCCTTTCACAGAGCATTCCAGCTCCCTGTGCTGTTAGGAAACCATATGCTTGGTACATCACCAGTTCCCATCAGAGGCAAGACTGTCATCATCATTGTGTATCTCTCACAGTGTGGGCTGAAGGCACACACTGATCAGGTGTGTCAGGGACTGTAGGTCTGCTCTTCCTCCCCTTCTTTTCCCTCACCCCTCAAGTAATACCCTTGCATGATATTTTCCCTTTTTTTTTTTTTTCCCTAGAGAGAAAAATTTACGCCTCTCTCTTGCCTACTGTGTCACACCTCTGATTTGGCAGTGCACATCTTAACATCGGTGCTATTTTCTTTCCTTAAATGCAAATCCTGCTCTGTGTTCTGGTATGAAAAACGATGGCATTTCCTCATCTTCAGGATTTAGCAAAAAGGACAGCCTTCTTTGCAGTGCTGGAAACTTCCCAGTTGTTCCTTGGATATGTCCCGATTCCTCACCCCCCCTACAGTGATTTGCTGCCCAGGTGTGCCTTGCTCCTGTCACATGATCTGCATCTCAGGTGTTTGGTTTACTTTGTCATCAGATGGAGTGGTTTGTTTGTCTGGAACAGAAGCTGCGGCGTGGCAGCTCTTCCTGGGACCTTCATCAATAACACATGTAGAAACATGGAGAGATTTAAAACTGAAAGAGGCTTAGCTAATTGCCTTCGTCATTTGCCAGATTTGGGTAAAAGATTATGATCTAAGTCAATAAGAATTATGCTCTTGGCAGGTGTCTTATAAAGTGGGAGCTTCTTGCAGTATGTGGGCAGGGTGAAGCCTGGGCTGCCCAAAGCCTCTGTTCAGCAGAGAAACCATGCAGCAGGGTTTTTTTTTTGCTTGAAATGCATCACAGAACAGCTTTAATGTGTGAAACAGCTTTCCTGTATACGTGGAAAGCTAGATAAAAAGGAAGTGCATTATGATGATGTCATGTGTGTTTCCCAAGAGAAGCGCAGGAGGGATTTGGATGTGGAGTAGATGATACAGCCTCAAATGCCACTCTGTCCCTGTGCAGGGCTCCACCACCCACCCCAGCAGCACCCTGTGCCTCACACTCCTTTCTGGGATGCTGCTTATACTCATTTTCCCCAGCCCATAGCTCTGCCTCTGTCCGGTGGCATAGCCTGGTCTATTTATATTACAGATCTATTTATATTGTTTCAGGATAACTTTCATCATTGTTCCAAGTGCCTCTGGAAAGAGAGACAGAGGCTTGCCATGTAGCTGCAGACATTAGAAAACAGGGGAAAAAAATACTTCATCCTCTGCAAATGTTTTCCCTTTTGCCTTGTGGGACTGGTGCTTCATTTAACTTCAACCAAATGTCAAATAAAGGGGGACTGGTTGAAAATAAATTGTCCTTAATTTATGGAGTTTCTTGTAAACAAGAATCAGCTCTCAGTTTCCCTCCCCTTCCTGCTTATGTTTTCCTCCTGCCCTGCTCAGGGTGAACTTCCCCTTATCTCTCTGCTCTAAAGACATCGTCTGTCAGTCCTTTTTCCTTCCTACTCAAGTGTTGCAACTTAGGTCTGGTGGTGCCTTATCTTTCTGTTTTCTTTGTTAGCCTTTTCTGTCTCTCAAAAAGCAAAGGAAACAGAGCATTTTGAGGATGAGTGTCTTCAGGGCCAACGATACATAAGTCAGACTTTGTGACACAAGCACAAAGCTGCGGATCAGAGGAGTGCTTTTAACAGCTGGCATTTGGGCAGATCTTAAAAAATTTGTTTTCTGAGCCTCCTCCCTGGATCATCAGAAAGCTACTACTCTGGCTTAAAACACAGCACTTGCATTTTTTTGTGAATGTGTGATCTGGGTGGAAGCTATTAGTTTCACACTGTAGGGTTTAATGAGATATATGTCCCCAAATGCCTTCTGGAATAGTTGTCTCCAGTTTCACAATGTCTCTTTGCAGAGACAGTATTCACTGCTGTGAAATGCAGGTATCCATGGAGTGGAAATCTGTAGCTACGTAGTGTCCCCGGGCTGTGACCCAGGAGTGTGGGCAGTGCTGTGCTGAAACACAGCACGTGGATGTGAACAGTGGCACAGCCTGAGCCCTCGTGCCGTGAGCAGACAGGCCTCCTCAGAAGTCCTGCTTTAAGCATGTTTCTGGCCCTAGAGGCTCAAACAGAAGAGAGTAATCTTAAACCAAATTTTAAGATAAGAATGCTGTTCTGAGATTAATTTTACATCTACTTAGAGGTTTTTAATTTTGTGATGCCTCCCACTTAAAAATACCCAAACGTTTTCCAGTGGAAGTGTGAGCCTCCATGTGAACAACTGGAAGCTGCTGACAGTGTGTTTCCTGTCCTTACCTTTCACTGATCCCCAGGGGTGCTGCTGCAGGGGATGATTTGGGAGAGGAGTACACTGGCAGCTGAGGAAAAAGGTTTAAAGTCAAGGGAACAAGATAACAAAGAGTAACCTTATAGGACAGAAGAGAGAGAAAACTTTAACTTCCAAGAAGACATGTTAACTAGGAGACTGAGTTGTAATATGTTGTTAAAACATGAGCAGACTTAGTACTCAGGTTTCTCTTCTGTGTTTCATTGCTTCCTCTTGAGGACCAGAACTGAACTAGTGTCTGCACTGACTGCTATTCCCTGATTTCAGATTTATTGGTTGCTTTGATCTAAGAATTCAGCAGACTCAGAAGTTTTATTCCTTGTGCTTGACTGTTCCCAAGACTTCCAGTGGTTCCAGTTTAATTGCGAGTTTCACAATATTTGATATTTTCCATTAAAGTTCAGCTCCAGAGTTCTAGGATTACAAGAAAATCCTTATTTAAAATTGCTCCTACACTTCAAAGTTGGAGGCAGGGAGCATGTGAAAGCACAAACTTTGAAACAGAAAAAACAAAAGGCAAAGAATTGCATTTTTTTTCTTATTATTCTTAATCTGTTCTAATTATTTGCTGAGGGTCTGACTTGTGATTTATTTGCTGTTTGGTACTGAAAATTGACATGTTCAGTCTAGCGTTTTGTTGGTTTTTGCTTTTCTGACCACCCAAAATCTCCTTATCCTTTCTGTAAAAAGGGGCCTCCAGTGCCCTTGACCAGATGTTTCTTACATATACCGACTTTTTTGTATAGTGTCAAAATGTTTGATGCCTCAGCCAGGAGGGCAGTGTCAGGGTCACAGATAATGTTGTGTACACTGTTCAGCCTCAGGGTTTTTTAGTTTGTGGATTTGGGTTTGTTTTGGGTGTGTTTTTTTTTTCCCCCAGCTTGTGTTACCTGACCCCTTCTACTCCTGTTCATGTGGAGATATAAACATGAAGATATCCAGAGTATTCCCTCTGAGAAGAAGGTTGTGTGGATGTTTGTTAGGAACTTGCTATTAACCAAGCATATTGACACAACAGAAATAGTGAATGGCTGGAAGTCACTATGCAGGGTGTCACCACTCAGTGGTCAGGCAGTAAGAAATTCCTGTGAGCAGTCCCAGCAAATAAACAGGAGTAGAAAGATGTATTGTTAGAGATGGAAATGTGCCCCGTGCCAGGTATTCATCTGGGGAGCCAAACAGCAGAGATGGTGCTTCTCCCCCACAATCCTCTTGATTTCAGGGTTAGGTTTTTGCAGTTCATCCCTGTGTTGTCCCCTTTCCCTCACCTCTTCTTCACACCGTGTTTCAACAGATCTGGTGGCTGGATCCAGAGCTGACGTACGGCAATGCCAAGCCATTTGTCTTCACGCAGGGCCACTCGGTGTGTAACCGCTCCTTCTTCCCTTGCTTTGACACCCCTGCAGTGAAATGCACCTACTCAGCTACTGTCAAGGTAAGGGATCGAATGCCTGGATTGTATGTGAGAGAATTTGGATGGTTGTTTCCAGTAGTGGTTATTGATGATAATACTCAACTGTGTTTTACCAATTCTTGAAAGGAAAAAACAATGTTTTTTGAAAGCAGTATCAAATAATGTTGCATCTTATATAGATGCAATAATTTGATACGTGGATGCTTTTGGGGCAGCTGGAGGAGTAATATTTTTGGTTGGTAAGTTTTCATGGGCTGGGCGGGTTGTGGTATAAAAACCTCACAGAAATCTTACATTCTGTGTTATCTAAACTGATTGTTTTTAACGCACATCCTCAGACACAGATGAAAATAGACAAGAGATCTGTGGTGTAGTCATTCAGGTGTGATCGTCTGGTGAATTGATGTGTATGATGTTGGTCTTCCAGGCTCCAGCAGGCATACAGGTGTTGATGAGTGCCACCCAAAGTTCCTACCTAGAAGAGGAAGGTGTATATCAATTTTACATGGAATATCCAGTTCCTGCCTACTTAGTTGCCCTGGTGGCAGGAGACCTTATACATGCAGACATAGGTCCAAGGTAAGGTTTGCAGTGAGCTGATTCTGTGTTTTGTGTCTCTGTGCAGTACTTTGTGTTATAAGTACTAATGACATTGAGTCAGTGATATTGAACAGTTGGGTCTATGAGCTGTGAGTGTTGAGAGAGTTTGAGGTGTAGTTGGGTGTAAAGAAATTCATGGCACTATACTGGCAAAGATATATTCCTCTTTCATAAATGCTGCCTATTGTCCCCTGCACTCATTACAGCTGCTTTCTCGTTGCCTTATTGAAGGGATCTCTGGTTACCTCTTGCCATGGAGCGTTAGCCGAGGAGGGCCCGAGTCTGATGAGAGGCCTCCTCTCACTATTACCATACATGGAAGTGTGGTGAGCAGTCAGGGTTTTTTTTCCCAAGAGATAATTCAGTTTGCTGAAGTATCACCTGATGTTTTCTGTTTTGTGACAGGAGCAGAGTGTGGGCAGAGCCTTGCCTGCTGCCAACAGCCATCAGCAAGCTTTCTGGCATTGTTGAACGCTGGTTGACTGCTGCAGAGAGCCTGTATGGCCCCTATATATGGGGAAGGTGAGTTTGATCAGCCTCCCAGGAATGTATAATGGGAATGAAATAAAACAATATTGAGAAATGATCATGCTTTCTCCCTATGCAATAGCAAGGCAAATGAGCATTTCAACTGACAATTGTAGTAGCTGGAAATAAACTCCAGGGTTTTGTCTCCACAAGTGGCAGGGAGGACCATGAAGGCACAGACGTCTTTTACCTGGTTTATGGGTCAGAACTAGAGGTTTCTAAACAGTGAGTCTTTCCTAAGGAGTGAAGATGTTTTGTGATACAAGTCCAGCACTGGGCCAGACACCATTTAAAATGTATGTCTGTTTTATTTATCTTATTTATTTCTGCATGTGGCACTTGAGATATGATATATTTATTGTGGTAGGCCTGAAGATAGTGAAAATCTCAGTACAGACTCATTTAGAATCCAGGTCCCCAAAACCAATATTATTACTTCTTGAATTAAGCTTGACTATGTATCAACAAAAAAAGTTTTTTAAGAGAATAGTTTCATTCTTTGGATGGGAGAAAATGTTTATAAAGGCTTCCTATATGTCTTTGCTAAAGTTAAGCAGGAAGATCATGTTGTTGTTAACTTACAAAATGTTACTTGAAGTAATCTGACAAAATTGCCCAGTGTGCCAGTGCTAAACATTGGTAGAGAAAGTTAGAAAACAAAGCAAATATTATTGTTGTGTTCTGAAGCAGACAGATCAGAGTTATTTTGCTGACACTGCATATAGACCAAATCAGTTAATTCATTGATAGCTTCCCAGTCTCTCTCTTTCCAGGCCTCTGGAGACTCAACACTGTGTTACACTACTGTATATAGTGTAAACTTAGTGGTTCTGGCTCTCAGATACACAGCTTGTGATGAGTTTGTGTGTGTGAAGGGAGCATGATGCTTTTGGGAAGTGCTGGGTCTGCTGCACATGAAAGGACTGTCCAGTCTTTATGTTCAAATGTGAGAAAGTCCTTGGCCAGCAGAATAAATACTTGATTCCCTGATCAGAAGAATTAGGCACACTGGTCTAGAAGGTTTGTTCATGAAGTCATATAAATGCCTCAGATGAGCTTTCCTACAGAAAGAAAAATGTTACTGCATGTCTTCTGAAGTAGCTATGGTTTACTTACCTCCTCTCTCTCCTCTCTCCCTCATTTTAGATATGACATTGTTTTTCTTCCTCCATCCTTCCCTATTGTTGCCATGGAAAACCCATGCCTGACCTTCATCATCTCTTCCATTCTGGAGAGCGATGAGTTTTTGATCATTGACGTCATCCATGAGGTTGCCCACAGCTGGTTTGGAAATGCAGTCACCAACGCCACCTGGGAGGAGATGTGGCTGAGCGAGGGCCTGGCCACCTACGCGCAGCGCCGGATCACCACAGAGACCTACGGTACAGCTGCAGAAACCTGTCTCCTTACCTACACCTGACCACAGCAGAGTTGGCTGCACTGGCATATTTGCCTTGGAAACTCAAAAGTCTGTAGGGAGCTGGTTTTCAGTTTTAATTTTTTAAATTTATTTATTTATTTCTAGAACAAACACCCTCACACAACCACAAACTTTGCATTGAACACTTTAAATGCTTAGAGTTGGAATGTTGTCTTCGTTTTGGGTGGAATCAATACCTGATATGGTAACAGGGGCCTTGAGTGAGGTGTATTAGCACAGTGTTGTAGGGACTTTGGAACTACTGTTGGGTACCAGGCAGGTGTTCGTAAGTCAGAGCAAGGTGAGCAGAAGGTACTTCAGAGAAAGATGTAAGGAATCCTATTAGGGTTATGTTGTGAAATAACTGTCCACTGAACAAGTGCCCTTCTAATCCTGATCGGTTAGTAGGTACCTGCTGTTAGAATGAATGATGGCAATAGCACCAAAAAAAAAGCATACATTTATATGGCTGTCTGTTCATCTGCTGGAGGCTTCCTGCAGGACTGTACTGCCCTGCCTTTGCTTATCTCAGTGAATTTCACAGGCCAGTTGTTGATGCTGCCTTTAGAATATATTAGTAGTAAATCGTTCCTCTTCTTTTAAGTTTAATTGGCATTTTACTGAAGCGAATAATGGGAATATATGCTTTTCTAGTTTGTCCTGTTATGTTCTTAAAAGCCAGTTCCATGTGTGTTTACAGCAGACGTGTAAGAATAATCTTGGAAAAATTACTGGAAATCTTGGCAGTGAGAGTGTTTAGAAGATTGCTTTTGTTTTTGTTCATGTATATTGTTTTTGGAGATGAACTGATAATAATTACGTTTAGGGAGAGAAGTGCTCTGAGCATCTATGGAGATGTTACCTTGCATATTATATATCTTTGAAAGCTGCTTTATGTTGAGTAATTCTCAGTGGTTAGGACTGACCTAAGTCACATTATACATGGCAGTGATATGAGTAGGTCAGAAGGGTATAGGAAAGATCTCTTGACTTGCCAGTGTAATACAGCTAGTTTGGCTTTAAAGCACGGAATGCTCTGCACTGAAGTTAGGGAGAAGAGAAGGAATAGCCTACCCAGTAAGATGATAAGATGAAGGTTAAAAAAGATACATAGGATCAGTAATACCAACCAAATCTAATCCTTTTCTCTTTCACCCAGAGGTGACATTTACTTATTAATATCCTTGGCACTGAATATGGAATTGTCTACTCATCTACCAGTGGCATTATGTTTTTGTAGCACTTGATTGCTCCCTGAAAGTTACCTGTACAATACTTCAGTGCTGCTCTGCTTATCTTGCAAGAATTGATAAATTGATGTCAAGGATGTAACTCTAGCCTAGTTTTCATGCTGCTTTGTTTCTCAGTGCAGCCTGCTGCATAATCAGAGTGAGGAAATTTACTGGGTTAGATTCTGACTTCCACTACAAATTGAAAGGATGTTTTGCACTCACGTTTCTCTGCCATTACATTACTGGGATTCTGTCTCACTCTTGTGTCTTTTGCACCTTCAACAGCTTTTACTTTGCAGCTGTGCTAATCCTGCACAGGTCAGGTTTTGCTGGTCATTTTCCCACAACTAACAAGTTATTTTCTGGGGTAGGAGCTGCCTTCACATGTTTGGAGACTGCATTCCGCCTCGATGCTCTCCACAGACAGATGAAGCTCCTTGGAGAAGACAACCCGGTCAGCAAGCTTCAGGTTAAACTGGAGCCAGGTATTGCTTTTGGCAGGGGCTGCTGTACACAAAATTATGTACATTTGTATATAACTGCTGGAAGATAGACAAAAAGACTGATTTTTACATATAAAAGTGAGAAAAAAAAAAATACTGGTTTGTAAACCAGGCTAAAAGTAAGTAAGGAAACTTGGCCTTGAAGTTTTCTTCGAATTTAGATAACTCATCTTTATAAATATTGTTCTGGGTAAGAACAGAACAGACTCACTGTGTAGAAAGAGCTTGAAAAACTGCCTTGAAAGCTGTGGGGGCTTGAAATTCTAAATTTATAAAATAAAGTACTTTATAATGGACATATTTGGAAACATCATATGAAATGCTCTGCTATTAATGTTCCTGTTTTTATGTGTTCAGGTAAGAACTATGTATGTGTGCATGCAGATAAACATATGCACTTGCTCCAAGTTGAGCTGGGCAGAGGCTATTTGGTTATTCCCTGAGCCAGATGCACAGGACACTCCAGATTTATGTATCTCCTTCACTGATAGTTCTCTAGTTCTGTGGTCACTGTTGGAGGGGTGAAGCAGTTTTCAATCTAGGTGATATTTAAAATTACCTAAAATGCAAGTGGAGATGATACTGGAACCAAATGGAATGGAAAAGCACATGTTGGAAGTTTTAAAAAAGGAGCAAGTAGTGATTACCTTATATTGATATCTTTGAAAATTTGTGGTATGGCAGTTCCCTGAGTTTGGCACTTAAAAAGGAAAAAAGGATTTGTTTTCAGATGTGTTCTGTGACCTATAATTTGGAGTGACTTGTTCCATTGGGAATTAGTACTTACCTTACAATAATTGGGTTTTTAATTATTATTTATCAGGCTATGCATTTGACTGCATCCATTTGATTTTCTCTAGTAACTTAAATGTACTAACAACAGGCTTGGTTTGGTTTTAAGTCACTATGTTTCAACTTGGTGATCTCTGAGGGGTCTGCATTCTCAGAAGGGCTGGAATTCACTGTCCTCACTAGAGTGTCTTAACACATTGTCTTCTCCTTTCAGGTGTAAATCCCAGTAATTTAATGAACCTCTTCACCTATGAGAAAGGCTACTGCTTTGTTTACTACCTGTCCCAGCTTTGTGGTGACCCAAGACACTTTGACTCCTTCCTGAGAGTGAGTGTGAATAAGCGCATTCTTCTCTTGTAATTTAGAACTGCTTTTTGTTGCCGTTTGGTTCTTTTTTCCTGGGTTTTGTCACTGTGCCTAAATGCTTTGGGTAAGGTTGAACACAGGTGTCTGAGATGGAGGAATGTTGTTGGCCTGTCTGTCAACCTAGATGAATCTTTCCACGAGATTCCTTAGATTCTGAGCTTAGGAGGTGCTACATACAGAGTAGTAGTATATTTTTCTCTCTTGTTCTCTGTTCTAAGTAGTTAGAAAGCTGTTCCAGCACAGATTGTCTGTGACTGGAGTGATGTGGCTTGACTCACTACTAAGAAGTGTTAGCTTGTTGTTTTTTTGCCAGGGTGACAAAGGGCAGGTTGGTGCCTTGGAGCACATTTGCAAAACCTGTAGAAAATTGTTAGTTCTACTGACTTGTTTTTGAAAAGGAAAAAGGAATGGTACTCAGCTGTCAGTATACTTGCAGCTACTCAGTTTTTTTCTTACGGTGCTTCACTTGTCTGCGCTAAGAGGGTGAATATTTTTCTTGATTATTTCTTTTAAATCTTCAAATGCTTGTTCTCACTCTTCTGTTTCTATGTTGTTGTTGTTGCATGCAGTGGTTCTGCATCAAAAGGAAGCTGTCTTTCTCTCAGCCATAATTTGAACTTTTTACTCTTTCAGGCCTACATTGAGAAGTACAAATTTACCAGCGTTGTGGCTCAAGATCTTCTGGATTCCTTCCTGAATTTTTTTCCAGAGCTGAAAGAGCAATGTGTTGAGAGCAAAGCAGGTAGGAGATTTACTTAGTTAACTGTAAATACTTTAGAAAATCTGGATGATAAATTTTGTGCTTGGCTTGGAGGACGCTTAGGGAAATGCTAAGGTGAACAAAACTCTTTGGCAACAGCCAGGTGTTTGTGACAGAATTTATTGTTACTGTCACTGTGTTGGGGAATGAGAACACCTTAAATTGCTGGCAAATTAATTGGCATTAATTAGCTGAATGGTTCCTGGTTAACTTTCCCATTAACTCACCTTTCACTCTGCAGACAGAATGATCAGCGCATGTGAGATTTACACATGCTCAAATGCAGGGAAAAGGTGAACATACTTTGAAATTTCATCTATTTTAATTAAAGAAAACACACTTTGAGAACTGTAACTTTCCCAGGGTCCTACACACAAATATAAAATCTCTTCCATAATGTTTCACTCTCTCTTATATCCCCTATTTATAGCTATTGGAGGATTTATGGAAGGTCTGTAATGTACTAGGTACTTACTAGCCCACTTGCTTAAAGAAACGAGACAAATGTTATCCTGCCATGTATCCATCCTTGCAAGTAGTTATTAAACCCATTGGTCAGTTTAAACCAGCCCAGCAGAGGAGTACAGCTCTTAAAGATACTGGATTCCTTCAGCTTTGTGGAGAGGAAACTGCCTGTGGGGAGGTGTAGATGAGTGAACTTACTGTGGGGAAAAGCTGCAGCAGGAGCTCAGCAGCTCTGTGTTTTACTTGGACCAGAGGTTGGCTAATAAGTTAATCACAGCATGAGCTAGTTATTGCCTGGCTAATATTCAGTGGATGCAGGAGAGATGAGTTTTAGGGTAGATGGAGTGGAACAGAAAGTATTACCAGGGGTTAGAAAAGTACCGAGGTGGTAAAGGGTGAAGGGAAAGAGCTGTATTGGAAAGCAGGCTCTGCTGCTTGTGTAGAAACTTTTTTTTTTTGGTGCTATTTATTGTATAAATAAATTGCTCGTTTTTACTGGTGGATAGGAAGAGTTTAGTCAGCCCCCTCCCCTCCCTTCTTTTTCTTTATGAAGCAGGTTTTCCCCATTTTCTTTAGTGTTCCTCATAATCCTGAGAAAGAGAAATGCATGCACAAAAAGTCTTATATTATGGTTTGATCATAGATAACTTGTCAGCCTGGCTGTCTGAAGGGGACGTGTGGTTTTTGTACTTACTTGCTGCAATGTTGAGCTCTAGAAAGCTCGTGGTTAGGTTTGGAGAGGTGCTGCTGGCACTCTTGCAGGTGTTCCATAGGCTATCCCAATGATGCTGCTGTGCCACTTTAACTGTAGGTTGGTCTGATTTGCTGTTGTTAGAACCTCTCCTAACTATGTTAGAAGCAGTCCTGAACCTTGAGGCAGCCAAGCTACCTGCAGAGATCCTTGCTCCACATATTTGGTGTTCCTCATTCCAGGACTGGAGTTTGAACGTTGGCTCAATGCTACAGGACCTCCATTAGCTGAGCCAGACTTATCTCAGGGATCCAGTCTGACGAGACCAGTGGAGACACTCTTCAAACTCTGGACCACAGAGCCCCTGGACTCTGTTGCTGCTGCCAGCAGCGCTGACCTCACTAAATGGAGAACGTTCCAAACTGTGCTTTTCCTGGACAGATTGCTGGATGGGTCACCGCTGCCACATGGTGAGTACTCTGATCAGGAAAGTAGAAATTATTCCTGGAAGAATTGATTGAATTCTAAATGACCTTATCATTCATGTAAAGTCGGGTTGGATGGGGCTTTGAGCATCCTGATGCCAGATGTCCCTGCCCATGGCAGAGGGATTGAACTGGGTGATCTTCAAAAGTCCTTTCCAGCCCAACCCATCCTATGATTCTGTGATTTTATGATTTGTTATTCTCTGATGACCCTCAAAATCAACAAAATAGGTCATAGTTCTTTCTCTGTGTATGTGCTCTCTTCAGAGGTGATAAAAAAGCTTTCGGAATGTTACTCCTCTCAGCTGGACTCCATGAATGCAGAAATCCGTATCCGCTGGTTGCAGATTGTAGTCCGAAATGACTATTATCCAGACCTTTACAAAGTCCGTCGCTTCTTGGAAAACCAGGTACTAACTGCTGGATTAAAATCACTGCACCTCTCAGTGCATGAGACATGTGCATGAGACATGCGACGTGAAAGACCTTGGAACTTCTGCTTCCTGGCCAAGTGTAGCCCAGGTGTGTTGCGAAGGGGCTGAGCATGGCTCACCTGCTAGCGGGCGGGGAGGAATGGGCAGATGTAATTTCAAATGCCTACAGATAATCTCTGCTTTTCTAGCCTGACTCAATACCCTTTGTCCCAGCTCTGCCCCGTGCATTTTTTGTGTTGCTTTGTAGCAGCCCTGGCTTTTCCAGACCAGAAGTTTTTGCACTACTAAATCACCTGATTATTTGAATATTTACACTTCAAGCAAGGCGAGGGCTCATTGAGTTCCTTTCAGTAGTTGTTATTGTGCAGGAGCAAAAGGTTAATGCATGTATTCAGTGTGGCCTCTTCTACTTGGCCTTTTTGTTATTTCTGGAAGTGGCTCAGAGAGCAGATGTTTTCTTATTCATAAAAATCTTTGCATTAGACTTACTTAGAATAGACTCATCTGTCTTTTGAAGAAACGTGTTGCTTGTCTAGGGTCTGAAGTTATTCAGGGCTGTTGGAGTGTAGCTGTAGAAGATCTGAACTTCTTGACTTTTATTGAAGTGTTTTTATCCAGTTTTCCTCTTTTGCAGATGTCTCGGATGTACACAATTCCACTTTATGAGGACCTTTGCACTGGCACCCTCAAGTCTTTTGCCTTAGAAATTTTTTACCAGACCCAAAACCAGCTGCACCCCAATTTGCGGAAAACGATCCAACAGATCTTATCACAGGGCTTGAATCCACTTCCTGCCATAGACACTACAGCAGTCACTACAGACACACCAGCAATGGTGCTTGAGGACAAAGTCTCAGAGGCCACAAATGGTGCCATTTCACTCAGGGATGTCAACGTGTCTGCTTAGATCACCAGTTCATGCCAGCCACAAAGCTTGAAAATGGGGACAGGAACAGAGGAAAGATACCAAGCGTTGCCTCCTTTCTCTCAGCCTTGCAGCTGCAGCGTGTCGTTGTAACTGGATTTCTCTCCTAAAACACAAAGCAAATGTGCCTTCAAGTATCCAGTGTGTGACACTGTCAGGTTTCAGAGATCTCCTTCCGCTGTGTGATGGATATTTTGATTTGGTTTATACTGGGCAGGGACTCCTGAGCTGTCGCTTCTGCATGGAAAGGGGATAGTTCCCTTTCCTCAGGCTCTTCTGGATGGTTTCTCTGAATTTGTTGATTGGTGGGGTTTTTTCTTCCTTTTTTTTTTTTGTCTGAGGCCACTGAGGCACGTGCTACTTGCTGTGTGTATGTTGCTGGGGAGTGTGTATGTGTCAAGCTGTCATTGTCCTGATATTTGGGCTAAAGTTCTGCAAAGGAGAGACTCAGGAATTGTCAGTGGCAGCAAACACGTTTTCATGTTAAGCTCCTTCCTGTGACAAAGGTATTGTGAATTGGGAGGAAGGGGATTAATATTTCAATAAGAAACTAATTTTAAATAGCTCCTGTTCCCCCCCTGCCCAGAGGTGGCTAAATAATAATAATAATGCTTTTTATATATATATAAATATATATAAAAGAAAAGGGAAACCTTATGATGGATTTGAAATCCTCCTGAAGTTGACCCTACCCTCCATTTTCCCTTTGCACTCGATGGGACAAGCAATAAGAAAATGTGTAGGCTCGAATTTTCATAGAAGTTCAAATTAGGTGCCCAAATGCCATCAATTCTGGTCTAGCTGCAACCTTGGTTAGTGTGTCATGATGTGTGGCACGTGTATTCGTCAGATACAGTCTGTGTGTCTTCTGTCCTTTTGGAAGAATTAACAGGACCCTTAGATTCTTAAGATCCCCAGCATATCTTGGCTTGTAAATCAACTCTGGCAATATCCATGGTAAAATTTTACTGCCTTGAATAATGTTTGCCTGAATAACAGTTTGCCCTGTCTGAGGGAAGCACCATTTTTCTTGATGAGAAACTTTTAAGCCCCGTTTTACCCAAGTCTGTTTTCTGACTTATGGTGCCATTTAATTTACCAAGTGTGCTGTTTCTCCGGATCATTGGCCAGCCATGCAGGATGGAGAGATGTCTTCTGCCTGCGCCATTCAGTCTCAGGAAGCTGAGGGCAAAGTGTCCTTGGGTGTTACAGAGTGCAGGCGATGGTTCATAGTCTCTGTGCCACAACACTTCTAACACGTGGGTGCCTGTGTGCCCTTCTGTGAGCTCCCATGAGGCATCTCTGAGCTGATGAATCAGCAGGATAGTCTGAATAAAAGGTGAAACATTTGGAAGAGGCTCAGCTAACAGAGATGTGAGAGAAACTGTTTTATACTTCAGGGCAAATTTTAGTCCTTCTATGGGGATCTGCACAGAACAGGAAGAGGGGGAAATTTGGAAGGGTTGTTTTTTTTCTTCACCAAAAGTATCTGTTTACACCCATGTGTGGATGGGGACTTAGGTGCTGTTACTGGATCTGCATTTTCTGGCTTTAAATTAATTTGGACTTCACCATAGCCTTAGCCTGGGCTGAACTGGGATAAAGCAATAATAAACTCAGGCCTCTGTAGTGCTTCATTAGTTTTAAAAATGGGCCATCAGCATTGTTGGGCTTCAGAACTCCAAGCTCTGCTCTTTGCTCCTTGAATGGGATTATCTCTTTAATTCTGTTTTGTTTTCCCAGAAAGGACGGAGAATGATGTTTTCTGCACAAATCTCTTTCCTTTTCATTTGTTTCATTTCTATTGAAAGAGATTTGTACAAGCTGACTTTACACTTCCGGAGTTGCCACTGTTGGTGCCGTGCCTCCTGGACCCCACTGCCAGCAGCGGCGGCCTGGCCAAGACCAGGAACCACTAGCATCTTTTGGAATCACAGGCCTCTGTTTTAACTCGGTTTATTTCATGGGAGAATATTTGTGACCCTGGTGGAAATTTTTCATTACATGGATGCCTTATGATGACTGTCAAATTAAACTAAGCTTTGTGACAAGTTCAGCCTTTTGGCCAGTTTTTTAGCGTCTCTGCTGTAGCTGTGTGGAAGAGCTAACTTGGTACATTGTCTTTGTTCCGGGGTGCAGCACAGAGGGAGTTTGGAAGCTATTTAAAAGTTGCACAGGAAGAAGCTGGAGAGGTGGCAAAAGCAAATAATCAAAAGTAAATATTATCTATTGTTACTACAACAGATGGAAACACATCAGATCAGATGTGTGTTTGCATATACACCCATCAGAGCAAGGAGATACTGCCTGAGCCAGACTGTTTCCTTTTGAAAGAAACCTAAGCTAGTGCTTCTGCTCTCATCATCTCTATGAGATCCCATCAAATGGCTTTTTTTGTCAGACTGGTTTTCTGAAACATAGAAGCAGAGTGAGATTTGTTGAAAGTATTCCATGCATTCTTTTTCAGGTACTTTTGTTTCTCCTGTGAGCAAGGAGTGCATTTTTATGTTGGACAGACAAAAAGTTGGCAGCAAGTTTGTAGAGATAAGCCTTCCTTTTGTTGACATAAAATAAATTAGTGCTTCAGGTTATTTCCTGTCTTCATTTATAGTAGACTTCACATTGACAGGCAAATTAAACTGTGATTAAATAGAAACTATTTGTTTTATCTTTGGTACATTAATTTCTGATCTAAGTCAGATTAGTACAACCAATTGATTTTATTTAAACAGATGCCAAAAGATTTGGTTATCTTTTTTATTTTGAAAATGAAAACTATTACTTTATGTCATTGTAGCCTTGGGCAGGGCAACACGGGAACTAGAAATATCACTTGTCGAATAGCTCAGAAGAGCCAAACCCTTTAATAAAATGGAATATTTCTAACTTAATTTTTTAGCATTTCATAGCCATGTTGGTTGATACATTAAAAATAACTCTTGTTAGCTGTAGTATTACTCTGTTTAGCTTGTATCAGTAATTTTTCTGTCATGACACACTGCAACATCCTAACCATGCACGCCATTAACCAAGAACAATTCTAGCAAGCATTCCAAATATTCTGATTCAACCAAAATTCTCTCATGTTCTCGCACTGCAGTGACCTTGGCTGTTGCCTTTCTCGGATAACACAGGACCTTCTGTAGATCTAAGCACATGTGCTGCACAGTTCACTTAGGTCAAGCACACTTCTTCAGTCTGTTTTCCCTGTTTGTCCAAAGATAAAACAACGCAGTACAGTCAACACTTATAAATCACATGACACTTGTTTGCACACTTTTTACTACAGATTGATAAAAACTGGGAGTCATTATGACTACAATATCAAACAGTGTATAAAAGAAACTGCACAGGAAATCAGAGTGTGAGATTTATCAAGCCACTGCCCTCTGAGACAGAATTATTTGATTTTGTTGAAGCCCCAGGTAAGTTGATTTAGCTGTTGATTACATGCATTCCTAAAATTCATGCCCAGTTTTTAGTTTGGATTTGCCTAGTTTCAGCTTCCAGCTCTGGAAGCTACTGCTTTGTTTGTAAAACATAAACTACTTACTCTTAAACATAAACTACTTACCTCTTTTTTATGTTAGTTCTTCTTAATTCTTAAAGAAAATGCATTTATTAGTCTCTTGCTGCAAGGTATATCTTCCATACTTGATGTATTGCTGTAGCTCTGGAGTGAAACATGATGTTTCAGCATCCTTTTAAAGTGGAAATTGCACACTGTTTCTCAGAAATTACCTCAAATACTGCTGTATATTCCACACCAACTTAAAAAGAATTTTTTATTAGTATTGTGCATTTATCCTGTTTTTTCACTAATTTACAGTAGTAATTTGGGCACCAGTTAGAGTATGTCTGGATATGGCAACCTTTTATAGATAAAGGAGTGTAGAGAAGAGCTATTCCATATTCTGGAGGTGCATTTTGCTCTATACAGAGGGAGACTAACTGGTTGCAATAAATGGTTGAGCCTGTTTGAACACTTCCCCTCACTCCTCCTTGTGCATGCACCTTCTGCACTGGAAAACTCAAGTCTTACACCTCAGATTTCTTGTCCAGAGAATTATGATTATATTGAACGTAGTGTGCTGTGTGCCCCACAAGAAAGGTGTTTCAATATACTGTAGACAAGTCTCTCTCTAAACAAGGAATGACATTAGTGGGTTTTGCAGAGCATCGACCCCTTTTCCAAAAGCCTGCTTACTGAGATGCAGGATCTTACACAGAGTGGGAGGTGATAAGAAAGGGTGGGAGACAGGACATGATTCTGTGTAAAGCATCACGGGGGTGACATTTCAGGAGTATGATCTAGGGGAGCATCAGCTTTGTGCATTATTTTAATTTTGGTGTCTTGTACCACCTTGCTCTTGTGTGCTGTGGTAGCCAGGCTGGAAATTTGGAGCTGTGCTCTGCCTCCGGCTGTGCCTGAGGTAATGAGAGAGATATATAACCCCAAGCACCGCTTCCAAAGTCTCCCTTAAGCAAAAAGACACTCTGTGCCGTTCCTCTGATGCAGCACCGACCACTGTCAGCTGAGTGATATTGCAGGGACTAAGCCTTTGCCATCCTAATTCTGGTATTAGGATCCAGAGAATTGGAAGAGCTCCGTTGTGAACAACTTCCATGTGTCATAATTTGCAGAAACAAACACACACGTTGGGCCCAGCTACCACTCCTCTATCACCTCTACTTGTCTCCCTGTCCTTTAACCACCAGGAGTTGGAGACAAAAGCAAACATGGGGTTGATGAAACCCAAAATCTGGCTATTAATCATGAAAATATCAAATACTATTCTAAAGGGTCGTCTTCATTCATATGGAAATGAGATGGCTATTTAGCTGGACACAAATCCCTTTTAACTTTAAATATCTATAGCAACAGGACTGTGTCTCTCCAGGCGTGGTTTAATTCAGCAGGATTGCCAAGAACCAACAGAGAAAATTCTCTGCTGCTTTTTTTCCCAAGAATTCAGGTTAACAGAAAAAAACATCATCAGCTGCATAATGCATGAATTTGCCCCTTTTCAAGTCTGCAGTGGGGCAAGGAAAGCATGTAAGGTATCTAGGAGACCCTTTTTCTAATAACTCATAAATAGTTATGTGTTTAATTAGTTAACTGTTCCAGGTCGGGTCTACTGTGTTTAGTTAGAGCTCAACACTCCTCTTGCTTTCTAGAGTCTGTCCTTTAATGGAATTCATGCAGTTGTGATCTGTGATCGCTGTTCCCTAAAGAACGCAGGGGTGAAATCACACAGATCAGAGCCTCACTGTTCCTGACACAGAGGCCTTTTTTCCCCCTCTGCCTCCCCCAACAGACCTCTCCTGTGTCGGCTCCCTCGCAGCTGCAGCTCCCTCGCATGAGCCGTGGACAAGAGGGGTCCTTATTCTTACTGCCAGCAATGTTTCTTCTGCTCCCAAAAGGGTCAAAACTGAAAGTGAAAAGCCTTGTTTGTTGATAAAATTTGCAGTATGCAGGGGAGAAGCCTTGTGTCTGTACAACGGGTATGACCAAGGGCCAGAGAACTTATTTCTAGATCAGTCAGCGGGTGGACAGTCACTGCAGTTACCTGTGAGCATTTCCATCTGCTAAGGCTGGCTTTAGAGGAGGATTTCTGCATTCATTTCTGATGCCAACCAGTCAGGCCCGTGTTTTCTGTGGATCTCTCTCGTTCAGATGACCTCTCTACCCAAGGACCAGGGGACATAACCTTTAGACTCAAACACATCACAGGCAAGTGTGAAAAACAGGCTTTTTTGTAAACAACACGCCCTCCCACGCTGGCTCAGCAGCTGCTTTGTTGGCCACACCTAAGCTCCTTGAGAAACACTGCATGAAAGGCCCAAATACAAAAAAAGAAAGCAGCCTGCTTCAGTGTGCCTTGACCCGCCCCAAAACCTCGGTATGCTGAAGGATGGTCTCACGGGACCCTTATTTCTGCGTTTCTGTCCTTTGTACTGAGCAACTCAGTATTTTTTTAGGGTATTTTTTCTATTTTACTGCTCAGCAGTAGCTATCAGAGGATGAGAAGTATTTCCTATGTCAGTTCAGTCCTTGGACAGCTACATGGTGATAAACTACCCGAAAAATGTGATCTTTGCCATTATGCCGGGGAAGCACCTGGGTGAGGATCAGCAATTTCTCTGTCAGCTTCTCTGTCACAGTCTTCACGAAAACAGTGTTTGGCCTAATTTTCCTCCGCCTGTAAGAGCAGCTCAGGTGACAACTGCGCTTTCCTGCCGCAGGTAACGCTCCAGGCCGGCAATCTCCCCTTTCTCCCAGGAATTCCGGGACAGGGAATCTGAACAACGGGACCGCCGATCCCGGGAACTCCCCTCAGGGAGGGGCGGGGCCAATGGGTGGTGCGCGCAGACGTTACACTTGCTGATTGGTCGGCTGCCCCGTCAGTCACCAGTGGGGTGGGCGGGGCCGCGACCGCCGGCGTTGCCCGGTAACGGCCGCCCTGGGCAATGGCGGCGGGGCCGCCCCGCGGTGAGCGGGGGTGGGGGCGG